>VDFB02047230.1:360118448-361509707 GCA_007258455.2 Sequoia sempervirens | reverse complement strand
GATTAACCAAAAAAAACATCCAAAAAGTACATATTATCAAGCACCTTGGAAAAATATATATTACTAGAGATGACCCTATTATGCATCTCTACCACATCTTGAAGTTCTTGGAATGAAATGGCTGCCCTTTTTTTATTCTTGCTCCTCATATGAAGGTAGGGTCCAACAACCAAATTTTTCTCCATGTAGAGGAAAATATCCTCATTCTTCTTCTCCAGGTTCATATGGTTAACCTCATTAATGGCCCCCTCATGTTCATCCAAATCCAAAGACTTACTAGTCCAATTGATGGCTTTATCCTTCAAAAATTACAAGCTCTGAGCACTAGTCATCAATGATTGATTATTGATTCTAACCATATTATGAAGGTCATTCTTGATCTTGCTCATTCTTTCCACCATACCCACTAACCACTCCTCATTGATCCTATGAAAAAAAATTACCAAAGAAGTTATCCTTTCCCTATGACTTTTGCCAAGTCTGTCAGCATCCAATGCTAACTTATCAAGGATAACATTCATTGTCTTGACCTTATCTCTCATCAACCATTCCCTTTGATTGGAGTTCACTAATTCCACACAGAAATCCTACCAATACTTAAGCTTAGTATTGAGATTCTTCACTTCCAAAAAATCCACTTCATAAGAAAGAGTAGGTTTCTAGTGCCATCCTTTTCCATTCTACAAAACAATTCCATATTTTATCTCCTCCCAATTGATTGGCACAACAATAGGAATATCAAAATTCTCATTGGGTTCCTCCTAAACCCCACCATTTCCTTCCATATCCTCCTCCATGGGGGAGTCTTCAACCTCAATTACCTCCACTTTCACCCCATGTTTTTTAGGGATATTGGCCAAATCAGCCAAAATTTCAAGCCACCTAGCCTTAACATCTCACTTCTTTACCTACTCATCATTATTACCAACAAAAATCTCAAAATCATCATGGATAGGAAAAACCACCTTAGAATTAAAAAATCCCTCACCATCCTATGCTATATCCACCATTTGTTGCTCATTACCCTCATTAACATCCCCTTGAACCCCTTTAATAGAAGGAAGATGGGACTCCTTCATACCTTTCATCTCATCCACCCCCTACTTAATAGCTCACTTCTCCTTCTTAGGGCCCCTTTGTTCCCCTTCAAATTCTTTTTTAGTAAAGGAGCAACAACATCCATCATTTCAACATTCATTTTATAACCTTTGGACCAAGAATTTGAGTCCTTCGAATCATCATCAGAATTCACCTTATCATTCGAGGATTCATCACCAATAGAGTCTTCTTCCTCATAGTCACTATCCCACTCTTTCATCAACTCACTAGTTTCATATCCATAATTACTTCCACCCTTTTCATGAGAAAAAGAGAGCTTAGGAATTGTAGGTAGCACCTTCGATTTTATGTTATCAATTATAAGTTTCATAAGGTCATAATGAAGAATAGCCTTCTTGGGGTTCTTTTTGTAATTATCAATACTAGTTTCCATAGAAATAAGCAAGTAATAGAGGAACAAAACCAGATTGTTGTGGAAAAAATGATTAAGCAACATGAAGTGATAACTATAAATAACAAAGTACCTTCCCTCCAGTGTGAACAATTTCATAATCATAATAACAATGTCCCTCCAAAGTAGTTTGATGAATTTCCGAGCATACCCTCTAATACCAACGCACCTAAGCTTCTACTTCTTCTACCCTTTGAATAAATTAACTAAGGTATTCTTAGCCACAACTTGGTCTATATAAAATTTCTTGCCCTTTGAAGGAAGACTAGTAATCTGAACAATGAAGTCCTCAGTAATGTTGACGTCCACACTTTGGAAACATAGAACTCTATTGTTTCCATCCATTCACAAAATCCTTCATCACCTCTAAATCAGAACCATGAAGCCTTAACAAATAGGGGAAAAACACCACCCTTCTCCAAGTGTTCCCAAATAGGCTCATTCCCATGGAATTCATCACAAGATATTGGCTCCACTCTATAACAAGCCAATCCCATAGCAGACAGAAACAACCTTCTCACAACTTGCACTTTGTTCTACATAGAAAGGGTTAAGCGAACAATCCATAAGAAAATGAAAAAAATACCCTCTATCCATGTGAGCTTGGTAATCTAAGTACTTCTAGTCATCAACTACCAACCTATGATCTCAAAATTAGTAGAAAAGCAATTATTAAATCAGCAAGCATTGAACTTTTGTGACATGAAATTTGGTCATAATTAGAGATAAATTGAAGATTAAATGGTATGGATTCAGAAGTGTGTCAATAATTATGATCCATCACTCCCAAATTAGATAACCAATCAGCAAGAGAGTTAGCCTCCCAGAAAACATGAGTAATTCTCACGTCAACAAAAGAATCAATGATGGAAAGTGAATCATTAATTAAACGAGAAATAGACCATGATAGTGGACTAAGCTTTAGGTGACAAGTTATGATATTAAGGTAATCCCTTTCTAACCAAAGCCTAGTAACCCCTGCTTATCTAACAAGTAAAGGGCCATGATAGGCTAATGCTTCCTCTACAAAGTGATTTGTGTGGGTTCCCAAAGCCTGTATCCATATTTTGTTTACAAGCATTAAAATGTTAAATATTTTGATAGCATTTATTATTTTAATAGTTAAAAAAGTGTCAATTTCAAAGAAGGTTTAGTAAATTAATGCATATTACAACCTAAAATTTTTCATTTTAGCATAGTGCATTAATTCAAAAATATGAAATCTTATGTTGTACTATAGGAAAATGTAATCCTTTAGATTTTCACACTATTTTTGGGTCCCTTATTAATTTTTACTTAATTAAGCCTCTAACTGGCCCAATTATGCATTTAAAATCCTCATTAATCCCGGTTTCTAAAAGGGAAACTTGTATTAAACAATGCAAGCATCAATTAAATTGCCTTAAAATTGGTGTGTCATAGGTTTCAGGCTTGAGACCCATTCACCTATGGATGAATGGCTCTCTGTTAATATTTGGACCGCAATTTTTAATATGTTTTTGGCAACATTTTTATGATTCAAATTCAATTTGCAATTGTTAGCCTTTGATGTTTAATTTTCAAAAAAATAGAGAATCACCTATAAATACAAGGTTTTTTCTATCAATTCACTATCTAAAGTTTTCATTCAAGCCTTCCTAAAGAAAATATTATTTTCAAAGGCTTTTAAGAGTAGATCTCTAAGTCATTTGTTGCAAAATTCAAGATATCAAGAATCATGTCAAATTTATTTTCATTCATGCATGTTTTTGGAGATAAGATTGTGATGTAGATTTCAAGCATTCAAGTCAAAATTCAAGCATCAAGACCAACATCCAATAAAAAAATTCCATGCAAGATCAATACCTTGGAGAGCTGTGTTATATTTTAGTCCTTCAATGGTTTGGGGAGTTACAAAATAGCAAGGTTCACTCATCGTTCCTTCCATTCATGTTTAATTTCATTTCAAGGTTTAATTACTGAAACAAGGTTCAACGAAGGAATCCCCATTCACCAAAAATAAAAAAAAATTCCCTCTCTTTTCATTTTTAAATATTAGGTTGAAGAAGGATTAAAGATTCATCAAAAGTGAAATTTTGCAAAGTTTTCAATGTTTTCATCAAAGTTGTCAAGCCACAGAAACTCACTTTTAGAATATAATTCCAAATTTTTGAACATGAAATATGAAGGAATCAGGAGTAAAGATCTAGGAGTAGAGGACTATGAAAATATATTTTAGATCCCTATAGTAAGACCAATTCACCCTAGATCGAATCCATCGCAGGAGGACACTCATCAGGAGCTTTTGGTGACAGGTGCATAAATTCATACCCATTTAAGATCTACTAGAAGTTAGTGGATTTTGATAGATTAAGGTTTAAAAATGATGATTCATGTTTTACATTGCGTAATTGGATTCATTTAGTATTTTTCATTTATCTCCCAAATGTGCATTTCAAGTTAATTTACCATGTCCTCAATCACAAGGAAAATAATAAGATCTCCATGAAGATTGGCTCACCTAGGGGTTGGAAGTCAATATTTCCCTAAGGAATATATTTTACTTAAATAGGTAATATAGGTGTATCATACCCCCCTTTTACCATATCATTATGGAGAAAACCTATTTCCCTATGTTTCATTTTTATGAACCCGATGTTGTACATCAAAATTTCTAAATTTGGAGTCTATTCAAACCATGGGTCTAGGATTTGTAATAGTTTTCATTACATTACATTAGTTTACAATTAATTTAGGATTGTTACAATTGCATTAGTTTTCATCTCATTTAGGGTTTTAATTTTTCATTTTACATCCTTTAAAATTTGAAGAATTCAAAAAAATTCATGCATCCTTTAGCTTTGTGCATTCAAATCTTATTATGTCCTAATCATTCTCTTGTCACAAACTTACAATTCACTTGTACTTTGAATATGTACACACCCCCACCTTATTCAACTCCATCTCATAATAAAAGCAATTATTCCTTCCTAAACCAACTTTTAGAAAATGTTTCATCCCTCCAACAACATGTTGTCACATTGAATCAAAGTCAATATGGCGTAGCTTCACAATATATCAAAAGAAATGCTTTATCCTTGGAGATATTGAGAGAACGAATGCCACAAGGCATAAAGATTCTTAGATTTTAGAAATATGGTGGAAAATAAGACCCTATTAACCATGTCTTGACATACATAGCCTTATGTAGTGACTTCATTTTTTAGGACAAGATATTGGCTAAACTTTTCCCTAGATCCCTAAAATACACTTCGTTGGAGTGGTTTTTTTCTTTGCCAAATAACTAAATTCATTCATTTAATGAAGTTTTTGATTCCTTTCTTAACCATTTCCAAGTGCTCATGGGTCCCAAGATGACCTTAGCTGATTTAATGCAATGTAAACAAACAAGCATAGAAAGGTCACTAAATTCATAGCACAATACCATTTTCTTCACTCATAAATCAAAATTAAGATTCTCGATGCCAATATTCAAAGAATATTCATTGAAAATTTACAAACCAATATTCAAGATAATATTGGGATGATGAAATTTCCTTAATTTATGAACTTGCGCACAACCCTTCATGACTATAAGAATTCAATTGTTCACTATGAAGAAAAAATTCCTTTAAACCATCATGAGAAATCTGAATCTGTACCTCATAATAATTTCCAACCTTTCAAGAAAAAAATTAAGGGCTTCTTACAATTAAACACACCTAAAAAAAGTCAACATGTTAACTCCCAAATGGCTTCCATACAAGTAAAAAATCAATATCCATTTGGGTAAAGGAGTAGAAAATTTACCCCTTTACTTGATACCATTCATTCTTTATGTTGCAACTTATAAGTAAGAACTTATTTACCTTACCTCTTGTTAGAGCCATTGAAACCACTAATCCCTTACCTCCAAAATTTAACTCAAATTCCTTTTGTAATTATCAAATACAAAAGGGATATGATACAAAAGAATACAAGAGTCTTAAACATATTTTTCAAGACGTCATTGATACTAATCACATCCATATTGATACTAATAACATAAATGGAAATCATAATTAAATGTTTGAGGTTATGTGTTCTAGGTTTAGGGATCTAGTACTCATATGCACTTCTAGGACTATGGGTCCCACCTAGGTCTCAGGACCTAATTTTAAATTTTGCACTAAATTTATCACTTAGAATTGAAGTTTGCATCCCATTTTTAAGCCACTAGGACTCATACACCCAACCTGGCATATGAGCCCCACTTTAACCTGGACCTATTTCTAAATCAAATTCTTGCTAGGATTTTATTATTATGATATGATGTCAGCTTGTAGTGTTGTGATTTTAAGAATTTTGGCATAAAAAAGTATAAATACAATGTTATTTCACATAATTTGATCTAAGCTTTCAAGTATTCAAGCATTATAGATAATTTATGATCAAGAGTGCATTCAAGAGAAAATCATCAAGAATTTGGAGCTACATTGAAGATTCAAAAATTGTGTCAAAGTCTTCATGCATCATGTGTGCTTGTGAGATAACATTTGTGATGTAGGTTTCATGATTCAATAAAGGATTCAAGTCAAACATTCAAGCATTCAATCAAGATTCAAGATCCACATTCATGCTAGCCATTTCACACTAGTTTGTATCCTTCATTTCAATGGTTTGGTGAGTTGCAACATTGCATTTGTTCGTTCATCATTCCTTCATGTTATTTCATTACATTTCAAGGTTTGATTACCAAAATAGGGTTTGACAAAAGAAAACCCCTATTCCCTAACAAAACAACATTTCTCTCTCTTGATTTGTGTTTTAATATCTAGGTGAATTGGAGCTTGAAGATCCTTTGAAGAAAAAGTAGCAAAATTTTTCAAAGTTGTCAAGAAGTTATCATCTTCACAAAAATTCACCTACAGGCTAGAATGCAGACTTTTGGAATTGAAGAATCAGACAAGAAAAAAGCTACAGAAGATAACTAGAGGCTACAAAAATATCAGTCAAACCCTAATATTGGGACTAAATCATCCCTCTAGGTGTATGAATCCTAGTATAATATTTTTCCCATTTATTGTAGATGTTGGATAGTCACCAAAAGATTCCAATTTTTTTCTAGATTCTTGTAGCAGGACTACATCACCCAACCTAGCCTATGAATCACAGTGCAGTTCAATTTGGGTAGGTTTTCAGACTTGAAACCCTTGTTTTGATCCCATCATTCTTCTAGGTACCTTTATATTTCATTCCTTTATGTTAATTTGATTTCATATCTTCATGTTTCTAGGATTTTGTGCATTGGTGTTTATACTTCCCCTTTGAAACTTCATTTTGATGGTCAACCCCTATTTAATTACGTAAGGAAACCACCTACTTCCTTCCCTCAATTGATTCACTTGGTCGAGGGATCTTGGTTTCCTAATGAACAAAAGTGAAAAATAGGTCCAATTTCTATCTCCCAAAAGGTGGACTCCCCCTATTTTTCTTTGGTTTAGGTCCATGCTCTCATATCTTCCTATTCTCCAACATGGTATCAGAGCCATGAGAGCATATTCCTTCCTAGAGTATCATAGAGTCAAACAAATATAAATCTTTATCAACAAGAATCATAGAGCCAAATAAACAATGCCATCACATTCTAGAGGCCTAAGAAATAAAAAAATACATCCCATTTTGTTAATTTCAATAATTATCATTTTTTTCACATTTTTTGCTTGTATGCCAATTATATATATATATATATATATATATATATATATATATATTTTAAAAAATAATAGAGGTTGAATCTTACCTCCACCAATACTCTCATTAAGGTATACTTTTTTCTCTTTGTGATATTTTGGCCATTTTGGTCTCTTTGTAAGCTCACAGAAAATCTTGACAAATTTTCCCAGATAAAATTTATTTGCTTATTTGGCCTATTTGAAGGTAATTTATTAGCCTATTCAACCTATTTCTAGGTGATTTTTTTTCCTAACCATTATATTTTTATTTTTTTGGAGCATTTGAACTTGGATTATATATTCATATTCAAGGGTTTTAGTTTATTTTCTTTGGTTATGTTTATGGTTCATAGCTTGTGGTTTTTTCATCTTTGTTACAACTGTTTTCAAATTATTCATCTATTAATATAGTTGTTATTATCCTTGTTGCTCTCCAACATTGATAGAGAGACATATATTAAGTTGTGGCAAAGGCACGAGTTGTGTTGGAGGCATATATAGTGTAGGCCTCTTTAGACTCCATCATTTGGAATTTGAAGTAGCTGTGAGGAGGCCTCAACCTCTCCACATGCAACCCCTCATGCTCTCATGTGACCTTAAATATTGTTTTTCTAATTCTAATGCCTCTTGAAGCTACTTCACAAACTTATCCAATATAACGTTTATATGTAGAAAACACTAAGAAGCTCTCTTTGAAATTGAAAATTTCAATAGGAATTATTAAATTATTCATTAAAAAATATATCATAGGGAATCCTTCTATTGAATGTATCCTATAAGGTGTAGCCATAGCATGCTCTTCTTCATTAAAATATTAGAATTATATATTATTTGATACCACAAAGATCTCTAAAGAAGAGGCCATTAATATTTGGCCAAACATTGTCCATTGATCTATGCCTTGCTCTCTTATTGAAGTCATCTTATAAAATTTTAATGTCACAAGAATGACACTTTACAAATATATATTTTAGCTTGGTGTTATCATCTTGTAGGGGCGGCTAAGTTTTATATATTGGCACCTCCATTTTTCAATCAAGCAATATTCCATTCATGAACTCCTACTACAACATTGATGGTGATTTATTGGTTTATCCCACTCTATTTTTTTTCCATTCATCTCTTCCATCTCCCACATGCATGCAACATTATACATGGGTGAGATAGAGGTAATATTTAAGTGCATTAAAAATAAACGAACCTATACATGGATAGATTGAGCCTATCCTCCAACCATTTTATGAATTTCCCATCATATCTCTATGATAATTAGTGTTAAAATACCCAAGTGTCCCAATTGGTTCTAACCTAGTTAATCTATCTCTAATTTTGGAACCTTCTAGATATTGAGTTTCTTAGTATCCTCACTTGCCTACATTTATCCATCACATAATTTGTGATATTCTCAAACATTTACACATAACTTGTGCATGTACTTGGTCTCCTCAATGTATTTCAAAAACCTCTGACCTGGCTTCCATCCAATTTTATCTAAAGAATAAAGACCCATGGAGCTACTCCCACACATGGATTAAAATGGTGTATATTTTTCATTTTTTGACTTGGATATTTTTTAATGTACAATTCTAAATTAAATATTATTAAATTTTTTTTCTTATAACCATTTGAAGTTAATACTAGATTTTTAAAATAGCCACCAATATTTTGTAAATGGGAGGGCCATTGTCTTTGCAATAAACTATAAAAAGGGGGATTTTCTCAGTTTTACATAACTTATAGTCATTGAAACTATGGTTGTGGTTTCAACATTTTAGCATTGAGAATTTTTTTAATTTTTTAATTTTTAAATATCAAATTTTAATCTCCAGAGTCAACTTTGTAGGAAAATTTTGATTGACCATAACATGCACCCTGGTTATAAATATTTTCCAAAAAAAATTGATTTCTATTAGAATTTTGCAAGAAATATGTTTTTTCATGTAAAAAAAATATTTTGGTTGCTATTTATCATAAAATTTATGAATATGCATGAATTATAAATGGATTTTTTTTGCATATAATAATCATAACTTGTGAATTTTTCTTGCACATTGCATTAGGGGGATACAATAAATACTAATCATCTTATGGGTCTCTTTGCAAAAAGGGGCTAATATAGGTTTTTTTTTTAATTTAGTTTCTTTGTTGATGTAATAATGTATTTCACACTAAATACCTTACATTTTAGTATTCTTTGTAATCCTCCTAATAAATGGAAAATTAAATATAGATGTTATGGAAAGAAAAACCATACAACAAAAGAATGTTAGTTTCATAGATAAGAGGAACTAGAATAAATTCATCTTAGTCATGGTATTGCCTTACCTTATACTCTTGTTCCAACACATTTTGAAGCATCATCAAGTATGACTAAGATATCTTGTGAAACATCATCATTTGGGGATGAGCAATGTAGTCCAATTAATCTCATTGATATCACATATCCCATATCACCTATTGCTACATCTAATTCTAGTGTTGATTAATTCATGAGTTCTTATGATTCTTTGTATGAATACATCACTATCATTTTTTTATATCCACCACATTGGGATGCATATCTAGTAGAAATAGTATCTTTGTTTATAAAATTCCACCTTACATATTTGGATGACAATATTGACGACATTCATCTTGTATTTGATGAAAAATTATATGAAGTTGCATGTGTATCATCATCTTTATATATTTCTCTTTCCTTCCCTACATAGGATTTTATTGTGAAAACTTGTGTAGATATTCATGAATTATAATCATGTGCAGTAGTATAAAATTCACATTAGTCTAGACATAAGCATCTATTCATGGTCTCTATTCTAGAATCACCTATGGTCCCTGATCCTTCTTATCAACATCTATCACACATTAATATTGGTGTGGAGATATTTGAGCATCATTAGAATCATTATATTCTTTGGATCATGTGCATATTTTAGATACATTCATCTTACTTCTTGCATATTCTTGTAAACATGTAAAAATTCCATAATGCATATCACACATCTAGAATTACATTTTTCCATCATTAGCATCATTTTCATAATCATCATTTCATTTAACTTCATTTGCATCATTAATCCCCTTTTAACATCATTTTCACAAATTAACATTATTTCCTTCTATTAATTAAATAATCCTATATTGTTTAATTAATTTATCAATTTCGTCACTAATCCACATTTCACCACCCTAATTTAATAATTCCTAATTATTTAATTAGTATCATATAATATCTTCTAATCCCACATGATTAAATAATATTGATTATTTAATTATTCCATCTTTTAATCTTCTTTTCACATAAATTAAATAATTCATAATTATTTAGTTATCCTATTTTCCCTCCACAAATCATATTCTTGAGGAATATTCCTTTTCAAATATCTCAACTAATTGGTATCAACCATTTATATCCCTTGATCTTAAATATTGCAACCATTTTCCTAAAATGGTGGAGCAGCCTTGAGTTCTAATTGATGTGGTCTCTTGATCTTCCTTGATTCACTCTCCTTTTTGGGTGTTGAGGATCAATCTCAACCCTTCTTTCTGTGCATTCAAATTCAATCCTATCCCTTGATCGAATTTCTCTAAATATATTAAAAAACCCTCATCCTTCTCATAAAATTTCATCTAGAGAGTTTGTGGAGAGATCATGTCCTAGTGATTCTTAAGAAAAATGACCATACACCATTGCATTCTAGGTCATCATCTTCTCTTTTGAAAGTTATCATGGAGACTTTGGCTTGATGCAATCCAACATATATTTCAACCAAAGTTACCCAACAATGGGATTGGTAAGGTTGTTTGTGTTTTGAATTCATTTATGTTTGATTGTTTGATCTAACACTTGTTTTGGGTTTGTGGATTCTCATCCTTGATCTCATTGGTAAGTGGGTTCTATCCTTTTATTTTATTTTATTGATTGAATTAATTTTTGTTATCATCTTCCACTTTTATCCCTTACAATTCCTATCATGAATGGAAAGTAATATTGTACACATTTCTAGTGTTTTCTATTCCAAATTGGAGAAATGTTCAGTATCTATGGATCATTTTCACCATCTAGTGTTGAAATCTACCAAAACTACAAGCATTATTATAAGGGGAGCTACATGATTTCCCTTTTACTTCTAGCTTTTGGATGACATATTTCCTTGAATCAAATTCATTACTTTACATTTTCTATGGGTTTTGCACAGACCTTATCTCCCTTTCTCTCTTATTGTGGGGAAATTTCCTTTACTTATGTGATATAACTAGTCCTTGGGGGGTCGTGAAAAGTCTATCTTGTATCCTTCTTCACTTGTATATTTTGTTGCATTTGTATCATTCCCTTTTGGAGATGGGTTTTTATTTCCCTCTAGGTTTTCCTCCTTTAATGTACTCTATGATATATTTATACATGAGTACCTAACATGGACTCATATTTGGGACTCATCATTAGCACATACATTGCTCCCTAAGTTTCACATAAGATGGGTGTTAGTATAAATAATTTCATTAAATTCACTTATTTTTTTCCCACTTTATATAGTTGAGACATGTGTCCTCATGACTTTAGACACCAATTTTCACATGCTTACAAATTTTTCAAGTGAGCTCACAAGTGTCCCATCTTTGGAGGGGTAGTAAGAGTCTCACTCCTACCTTCTTACCTCCTCATCCTTGTCTATATATGCAAGGATTGATCATTTTATTACATAGTTTCATATTATAGTGGTTAGAAATACTATTTTACATATGTTTTTACCTTATGGAAGTTGTTTCATGCTCTCATATCTTGGCATAATCTAACACCTTGAAGAATAATATACCATTGAAAGGTCAAGAAATATTATACAATGCATGAAACACAATATTCTCAAAGGATTGATAGAAGTTCATTGAGAGGAAATATGAAGATTGATGCTGACAACAATGGGTATGTGTACCATAAATAAAAGGAAAATTTCTTGACATGAGAATAATTTGTGATGAATTGGACTTAATGAGGACTTGATTCAGGGTTTTTGAGGATTTTTATGCATCCACACTAGGTCTTGGACCCTTGTAAATTGAATAACATGCATTTAATGATGTCTTGTAAAGGTGTTGTAAAGTGTTGTAAGATACTTTCATGCTTTTCTATACTTAATAAACTAATTTCTCCCTAATTCAACATTATAAAATGTGTTTAATAACATTATCACATCAATCTAGAAGGTTTTTGAATTAAACTTAATGGTAAACTAGTGTTGTAATGTGTCTTGCACATTCACATTGGTTCTTGTGCCTTCTTATGCTATGTGGACCTTATTTTATTGTTGTAAAGTGTATTTAATCACACTTTCACATTAATATCTATGTCCTGATCCATAATTGACCTTTACATCATCAATAATAGGTCCCTATTACCCCATATTGTACATCTCAAGACAATATTTGATAAAAGACTCGACAAAGTTGCAATTTCAACCTGATTTCCTTACCTCTTGGCATCTTAGTTGTCAAAATGACCCATGTGGGATCCATTCACCATACATTGTGAATCTATCCCAACCACATGGGACCCATTCACCATGCATGGTGAATGAGTCCCATTTGGCTCATTTTTTACCTTTGAGCGAGAAAAATTTAAATTGAAATTGATTATTCTCACATGTCAACCTTAGGGATCCAATTTTCAAGTGAATAAAGTTGATTTTCTATAAAATCACCTCTCTAAACCATAAATCACATTCATTATTCATTATTCATCCATCATTCTTCCATCTCAAGTCAAGCAAGTTAGGGTTTAATCATTTCAAGGCTTTAAGACATCAATTTATTTGACATTCAAGGGTAGATTCTTCATGTTTTGCTACAAAAATTAAAGAAAAATTTTCATGGAAATGTAATCAACTACATTATTGCATGTTTCATTCCGTTATTTCATTATTTTGATTTAATTACCTAAAAGCGGTTTGACTAGGTCAAACCCCCATGCCCTAATGTCCAACATTTCTTCTTCTCTTCTTGTGTGTTTGTAGATTTAGTCATTTTGGAAGCTTGAAAATAATAAAGAATCAAGTTGATTTTTTTTTTACATATTATCTTCATTGAACAATTCAAAGTGTAAACAAAAACTCACTTTTATGCTCATAAATCAAAGTTTAGGAAGTGGACACCTAGAGAAGTCTAAAGTGTAGATTAGAAGCTCCAGATTCCACCTTTGAATATTTAGAAATTAAAAAGTCAAATAATTTTCCATGGGTGGTGAATGAGTCCCACTCCAAGGTCACCTTTTGGTTTTTTGCATTTTTAAATACCCTTTTATTTGAAATAGGTTTTGAAACAGTTTTGTAGAATCGAGACTTATTCACCTAGAATGGAAAATGAGTCCCACCGGGCCTAAAAAATAGCATCAACAACGTTGTAGAATCCATTTACAATATCCATCCATATTTCATATGCACACTTTCAATTTCATCAAGTTCTATTGCAATTTGCATTTGTTTTTAGGTGATTTTGCATTACACAATGTGGTTTCAAACAAGCTGCATTTCAATAGTTTTGTATTCATAATCAATCAATTTTGTCACTTTGTTGCATCTAGGACATTGCATTTAGGAATAATTCCATCTCACATATCTTAACTTTAGTGAACCACCTATATTTTGGTCTAAGATAGATATCTCTTTCCATTAGGTGAAAGATCCTAATTGAGCAAAAGAGACAGCATTTCACAGCCCTAAAATATATAGTACATTTTGGTGAGCCTAAATTTTGAATAATTCTCTTTTCTGATTTTGAGTCCTTCATCATACATCTATCTTGCATTTATCTTGCATTAGGACTTGTATGAATTCATTTGCATGCTAGGTTTCAAATTTTGCATTCATAGAAAAGTAGATTTTGGTTGCATTTTTGGCATCTAAATTTATTCAAATTTTCTGAAATTATGCATTTTTAACTTAGGTCTGCATTATAGCACTCAAAAAACATCAAAATCACTAATTTTTTTTTGAATATTGTAAAAAAATTCCATAGTGGGACTCATTTTCCACCTTGGGCAAATTAGTCCCTTTTCAAAACTGAAAAACCCTATTAGTGCCATTACCTAGCTATATTAGTTAGCTAGGCTTTTGGAACATGCATTTTGTTAGATTTAGCTTAGAATAGCTCATTTCATGCATTGTTTCATTTCACCATTACATCTCCCACATTTCATTTTTCAAATTATTGCATACTATAATCAACAACTTACTTTGTTTTACTTCTAAAAATTACATATAAATCATTGTATTGCACTTTATTTAATTTTTCATAACATGTTATTTAGATGTTCCTTTGATTTGATTAAAAATGGTTTTTATAAGCATAATATGCCCTCTTATGGGTTTTATTTTTATTACAACAATGAGGAACATGTTAGTCCTGACCAAATCTTTCCATTACCCATTGGTGTGAATGGAAATGTAGTCAATCATCACACACATACTTGTTCTTCTCCCGATACATTTCCTATTAGTGATGAAGGTATCTTGGTGAAGGAAGTTAGAATTATTGAGGATCTTGATTGTCCCTCTCCTTATTCCCCTTTGGAAAATGTTAGACAACAAGAGCATAAGATCATATACACATTTCTAAATATCACCTTACCTAGTCTCCCTATCCATGATAATGAAACTTTTCCATCTCCTAATATCCCTCCTCAATGTAAAGATGATAGGTTTTTGTTAGAATACATCCCTACCCTTGATCATCCCTTCCCTAATGCTCCTCCTATTTGGGAAAATCTATTTGAAAAAAATAGTGGTCCTTCTCTTGATGCCTCCTCCACTTGTGATGAAGCTACTTTACAAACCTCAAACTTAGATGAACATATTACAAGCTCTCCTAGTAGGGTAGATAAAATGGCACAAGAGAATGAGACCTTAAATACAATGGACACTCAGTTCCTTCTCATTATCATCCCCCTCTTTATAATCCCATCATTGATCATTCCCCTATTGGCGATGAAGTTATTGTTGAAGAACCAAACCTTAATTTTCAAGCACATGTGGCTTGTTGTTCTCCTAAAAACTCTCCTCCTAGGGAGAATATCATGGTGCGAGAAAATGACAACAATCATAATTTGTCATCCTTCAATAAAAAGTGGTTCTCAATTTCCCTTTATTAGAGATACATCAAACCAAGACCATTGAGGTTATGAATTCACAAGTTTCCATTAAATCCCCCTTGATCAATGGACCTACATACCCCATGGGACATCCTAACAACCCTCTAATTCTCTACCCATCTTCACACAAACAACCAACTCAAAATAAACCTAAACTTATCATTTACCCTCCTCATACTAATGTATCATAGCAGCTGAGTTATAATACTGTTGCTCATAGATATAACACTCAAAAAAATTTGCAACAACCACAACCAACCACAACACCCTTACCATTACCTAATATTATCCCACCTAACCCTTTCTTGTCAAGTCGTAAGGAGTATGATCATGTTGAGAAAATTAATAATACTCCTGCTAATATATCATTGTGGGACCTTATTCAAGCCTCCCCTCACTATCACAACATGATGCAAATAACCTTACAACAAGTTCTTGCCCCTTCTAATGTGCAACCAACTAATATTTCCACAATGATTCAAGGCCAGAATTTTGACATTGTTTTCCACCAAACTGAGGTCCCCTCTTTGGACGTGGAAAAGAAAACTAAAGCTTTATTGATCATTGCTCAGTACAAAACAAAAGTGATAAAGATAACTCTTTTTGATATTGGTTTTCATCTTAATGTGTGTAGTGTGAGCCTTTTGGATAGGCTTGGTAATAATCAATCAACCATTCAACCTGATTCTTTCTCTATTAAGGGATTTGACAATGTCTAAAAGAAATTGCTAGGGGTGATCATTATACCTCTTACTGTTGGAGTGGTCACCTTGAATACACCAATGTAGGATATGCCTTATGAATTTTCATGTAATCTTATCTTAGGAAAATAATGGATTCATGCAATGAAAGGTGTGCCTTCCACTCTTGATCACAAAATGAAATACATCTACAACAACACAATCCAAACACTTGACACTAATCTTGAACCTAATAGTGAGAAAAAAAGAAAATTCCTTAAACACATCAACATCAAATACACTAGTAGAACTTATTCAACAAAACAACAACGAATAACAAATTACACAACACATGAAGCTTTTAGCTGATGATTGGGGTTCCTTGGTTTTTGAACATCACTTCATGGGTGAGTACAAGATCATACACAAATATTCAAATAGGGAAAACAAAAAAGCAGATAATCTTTCAAAAGAATCTACCTCAACCACTTTAGACAAAGAAGCAAATAACACAGTCACTTTTGATGTTGCTTATGACCAACCACCACCTGATCCAAAAGCAATGAAGAAACTATATAGAAAAGGTTATGAGCTTATGAAACAACTTGGGTATAGTGGAAAATGATGTGGTTCTCAAGAACAATGTATCCACAAGCCTATAGAGCCTATCACACAACAAACAACTCATGGTCTTGGCTATTGCCCTATGATAGAAATCTCCAAGACTTCCCTCAACACCAACACCCTCACACAACATTCTTCTACGCCAACCTTAACTGTAAATTATCCTAAACTAATTGAAACTAGTGCTCTTGATTGTTCTCCTTTACAAATCATCCAACAACTAAATAAACATTTGGTTAATGTCAATGTCATCTCGCAAGACACCAATGATTTTATCTCCTCCTACAAGAGTGAAAAAAATCTTGCAATCTAAAGAAACTTTTGTAGGTATGTCATCCTGTACTAAGCAAGACATCTCTTTGCCACCAAAAATATAAACTATTTCTCCTCTTCATCAAGAGGGTATCTTGTCGAGACTCCTCCAAGATCACTTGATCACCCTCCCTCCTAGAACTCAAAAGAAATATTCTTAAAATACTTTATTATATGCCTATCATAAAGTTCATGGTCACTCCACTAATGAATGTAATTCTTTGAGTCATAAAAAACCAACATTTTCAGGATTTTGGTATGCTTCCCTCTATGGGGCCACCTAATTCCTCTAATTGATACTGATTTTCACTCTTGCCTACATTTCATCAATCGTTTCAGCTCACCTTTGTCCTACACTCAATGGGGGCAAGGGGTTTAGTAGCCTTATCCTCGTATGTCACTTGTCATTGAATCTTTTGGATAATCATTAACTTTTCGTGAACATATAGGAGCAAGCTTGGGAAGTGGAAAACATTCCTTAAGTCAGTTCACATATGACATACTTCTCTTTTTCACGATGTAGCTTCTCAAAAACATATCAGGTAAGCCCTCATGTCTCCTTCTACTTTAAAGAAATTTCTTATAGTACTAGTGTTCACAACTACTTTAAAGTTGGGAGATACATCACCACTCACATTTAATTGTGTGATTTATTTTTTCTTGTGATGTGTCCTTTTCTTCATGGAGTCATTGGGCTTGATTCCCTCCAAGAGTGTGATACTTCTTTTGGCACATCCTCTCTTGGAGATGTTAAGCACAATTTTCCCTAAGATGAGACCTTGCATGAATTAAGCAAAATCCATTTGAGCATTCCTTACACTACCTTGCATTTATAATGTCTATGAGTGTCAAGCATATGAAGTTTTACTTACCTCATAGAGCTCGAAAATCATTTATTTTTTGCGTCTTATTAATGTAATTAGGAGGTATAACTTTGGTATGGTTTGAGTTAGAAAGACCATTCCAAGGCATGACTTTTTCCCTTAGCCACATGTGTGTTTGTGAGTACATATCAGCCATATGCATCTCACCTTGTGCTCTTTCTCACCCCACGAACAACTGGAAGTTCCATGGCCCTAGAGTGAGTATACTTTTGGGATTTCTCACCCAACAACCAACTAAGAGTTCCATCACCCCAGAGTGAGTATACATTTTTTTTTCCAAACAAACAAGCCTTTATCTAATCCACACCTAGCTAGACAAATGATCAAAACTTGATACTTTTCATTTTAATTTTCCCTCCTAGTTCTTTCCATTCCATGATTGTGTATCTTGATGGTTTGACTTACGATCTTGGATCCTAGGAGCTTGAATTTTTGGACTCAAGGAACACTAAGAGGGAGGGTAAATTAGTTTTTAGCAATATTCTAAACTTTAATTCAAATTATAAACCATCTACATCATTTAAACATAATGAAAAGATGCAAGCACATGAAAGAAACAATCAAAACACCATAACACCAAGATTTTTATGTGGAAACCCTATTAGGGGAAAAACCATAATGGATATTAATCCACAATTTATATACTTTGTTAAAAGTATGTAGAAAGGGAATGCACATGCATTCAGGCACACTACCTACAACTCATTGCTAAAAATAAGGAAGGCTCACTGCCTTACAAAATGTTTGTGATTACAAAAAATGTTGAACTGAGAAGATAACATCTACAAATTGCACATTTTAGTTTCAACGAAGCACATGAATGAAATTCTAAAGCTTCTTCTAGACTCTGCACTTAGCTCTGCTCTGCCTTAATTTGCTTCACAAAAATATTCTTCTACACAAGCATAATTCACTCAATTTCCCTTATGATATTCATACATGGATGTACTCTACTCTATTCATCCACTCACACACCAAAATGAATTTCCTCTACTCGTATATATATTCACCAACAATAATCCAATTGCTATATGTCAGCTTCAAATAAAATATAAAATATTCTCCACATGTCGGCTCAAATCATGAGCAATATTTAACGTGAACCCGCACAAGTCGGATAGACTATATCTATGACCCAAAAAAAAAAAAACACAAGAAACAATTAAACAATTACTCCTTATACATCTGCAACATGCAACATTCACTAGGTCAGCCATACATAGAAAATAAACTAAAAAACATCCTACTAGATCTTCAAGCTCATACAAAGATTAATGAAACATCACAAAACTTAATAGTAAGATAAAATATATGCTCAAAAATCTATCCCAAGGATCCATAGTTGAAACTAATGATCTGGTGAAGCATACAGATTGACTAATTGACCGGATACCCTGTACTTTTTGCTTTCTGTCGATAGAACATTGTTCTCTACTTTTATTGCTAGTATGAGCAAATATTGATCTCTTTAGACAAAAATAAGGACTTTAGTTTCCATAAATGACAACACCAGAGCCACATGCCAACAATCTCCCCCTTTGGAATTGAAGGCAACACTTAGTAAAAATTGACTAAGTGTCAAAACCAAGAGATTATGTTGCCAAAGCTCAAAATTTCAAAACACAACTTTCTTTCAAAACACTGCCCCCCCTTAGAATTTCAAGGAATTTTTCACTGCACTGTCTCCCCCTTTGAAATCAATGAAAAAAAATTTATTGCTCTCTCTCTCCCTTCACTGATTTAGAAAATTTCAAGCACTACAACTATTGCACAAGTTAGAAAATTATTTTATTCTTGTCTTTCATTTCCAGAAGAAATTTCTTCAAAGCATGTACTGCAATCCCAATGATTATGATCAAACCATTATTTTTTCATGCCTGGTTGATGATCTAGATGAGGGATTCTGGAATTGTAATTGTTCCTTCTAATTTCTCTCCTTTCTTCAGCACTTCAATTAGCTGCTCCAATCTGCATTCAATTAAATACTTCACTTTCTAGAAAGTGTCCACAAGAGTGATTCTAGAAAAATGAAATTTTGCATGCTTAGTCTGCAACTCATGAATCCTTTTCTTTACTCTACCTTCCTGGTCCTAAAACATGTTATAGTCTTGACCAATTTTTTTCAACTCACTTTCAATCTGCTCTAGCTTGTTCTTGTATTTCCCAACTACATGGGGCCAATGAAGACAATAATTGTAGATGATATTTGTTGATTTTATGCATTGGTTCAACACATTCATTTTCCTCTTTAATTTGGTTAGGGATAGCCTGAACTACACCTTCAAATGTAAAATTATTTTTTCCTCTTTCTTATCCTAAGACTTAGAGGCCATAGTCTCACTAATACATTTAATCAACTCTTTAGGAAGTACACTATGCAAAATTTCCAACTCAATATTATTATGAAAAAAGTAATTGTTGGTATCTGGTGAGTGATCATGCTATACTGTATAGCCCATGGTATATTGTACACCCCAGCCCCCTGTCCTTGCCGGGGTCCCGGGTCGAGCCCTGGGTGGGGGTTCGGGGGCGGCAGCCCCTGAGAAAAATTTTCTTCCTATTTTTTCGTGTGATCACCGAAAAAGGGAAAAATCAATGAAAAAAGAAAAATCCAATTTTGTAGAACCAAAAATCTGGAAGCTTCTAAGCTTGTTAAAAAGGGGTTCAGATGGGTATTACTAGATGATGAAAAATGTGATTATTCACATGATTGTAATAGGTTTTTCACTGGATAATAAAAATATTGGATGGCTGCAGTTTGGTGGATGTAGCCCAGATTGGGTGAACCGCGTTAAATTCTGTGTTATGATTTATTTTATCCATGTTTTAGTTTCTTTATTTTGTTAATTAAATCTTCATTTAATTGTTAGATCTACCATCTCTAACCCTAACAAGTGGTATCAGAGCGGGTTGTGTTTTGATTATCATCTATAGGAAAGATCTCACGGTTGAGTAGGAGTTTCACAGTTGAGTGGGATCAATGGAAGACGAGGGTAAGAAGGTTGAGAAGTTTAATGGGCAGAACTATCAGTTATGGAAGATGCAGATGGAGGACTATCTCTATCAGAAGGATTTATGGCAGCCATTGGAAGGGAAAACCAAGAAACTTGTAGCAATGTTAGATGAGGACTGGGAGATCTTGGATAGAAAGGCTCTTGGCAGTATTTGTTTGTGCCTAGCACAAATAGTGGTGTTCAATATTACAAAAGCAAAGACAACTCAAGAGTTGATGGAAACCTTGGAAAAGTTATATGAAAAGCCTTTCGCTTTGAATAAGGTATTTCTTATGAAGCATTTATTTAATATGAAAATGGTAGAAGGTGGGTCAGTTACTGATCATTTAAATGAGTTTAATACGGTCACCAGTCAATTAACTTCTGTAAAAGTAAACTTTGATGAAGAAGTTAGGGCTCTTTTGATTCTGTGTTCTTTGCCTGAAAGATGGAATAGCTTGGTAATGGCTGTTAGCAATTATGTTTCTGGTTTGAATACATTGAAATTTGATGATGTTGTTGGTGTTATTTTGAGTGAGGAAATCCATAGGAAAAGCTGGTGGAACATCCACATCAGGCAGTGTTTTGAATGCAAAAAGCAGGGGCAGAACAAAGGAGAGAGGAAACAATTATGGAAATCATGGGAAGTCATGAGGAAAATCAAAGGACAAAAGGTCTCAATCTAGAGACAAGAGGGATTGCTGGTCTCGAAAAATAAAGGAGACAAAAGGAAGGAAGTAAAGAGGCAAATATGGTAAGTAATAAATCTGATGAGGATGCTTTGATTCTTTCCCTTGATAATGCTGATGATTCTTGGGTGTTAGATTCAGGGGCTTCATTTCATGCTACCCCCATAGAAGTTATTTTCTTGATTATGTCCAAGGGGACTTTGGGCTAGTTTATTTAGGAGATAACGAACCCTGTCAGATTGTTGGAAAGGGAAGAATCAAGATTAAGTTGCAGAATGGGAATCATTGGCTACTACGTGAGGTAAGGCATGTTCCAAAGTTAAGTAGAAATTTAATTTCAGCAGGGCAACTAGATGATGAAGGTTGTGTTGTTACTTTTAGTGATAAAAGTTGGAGGGTCACAAAGGGTGCCTTAGTGGTAGCAAAAGGTGTGAAAGTAGGCACCTTATATCTTTGTACAGGTCATACTGTTCCTTCTACTTTAATTGTTACAGAAAAAGGTTAATGTTCAGGAACAGTTGTTGCAGTTCAGCAGATAGAAGATCACACAGTTGTTGTGGACTCTAAATCAGCACTGTGGCATAATAGACTTGGGCATATGAGTGCAAAAGGTATGAAATTACTTCATTCAAATAATATTTTACCAGGTCTAAAATGTGTTAATATGGATTTCTGTGAAAGTTGTGTATGGAAAACAAGAGAGTAAGTTTTCTCAAGGATGGAAAGCAAAAGAAAGATGAAAATTGGAGCTTGTGCATACATGTATGGGGACCAGCTCAGGTATCTTCTCTCAGTGGCTCTTTGTATTATGTTACATTCATTGATGATGCAACTAGAAAGGTATGGATTTATTTCCTTAGGCAGAAATCTGAAGTATTTGAAACTTTTAAAAAATGGAGAATCTTGGTTGAGAATGAGACGGGAAAAAGGTTAAAATGTCTCAGATCTGATAATGGTGGTGAGTATTGAAATAAAGATTTTGAAGATTATTGTTCCTCTAATGGTATTCGTAGGCAGAAAATGGTTCCAAGGACTCCATAGGAAAATGGAGTGGCTTTGCATGAATAGGACAATAATGGAGCATGCACGGACTATGAGATTGCATGCTGGACTACCTTTAAAAATGTGGGCAGAGACTGTAAACAATGCTATTTATTTAATCAATAGAGGTCCTTCTAATCCTTTGGGTTGTGGTATTCCAGAGGAAGCATGGAAAGGTAAGAAGGTGAGTTATGCTTTTCTCAAAACCTTCAGTTGTGAAGCATTTGCACATGTAGATTCTGAAAATAGAACCAAGCTTGATGCAAAATCAAAGAAATGTGTATTTATTGGATATGGCATTGATGAATTTGGTTATAGGCTTTGGGATTTTGAAAATCAGAAAATTGTGAGAAGCAAGGATGTCATATTCAATGAAAAAGTGTTGTATAAAGATCTGTTGTTGTAGCATGAGAAGAAAGAAAATGATTATGTAGTGTTGGATGATATTCCCAACAATGATGTTTTAGTGGTTCCTCATGTTGGGCAACAACAGCAACAACAAATACCACAAATTCCTGTTAGACAATCTTCAAGGTTAAGTAGACCTCTAGAAAGATTCTCTCCCTCTCGGTATACTATTCTGTTAACTGATGCTAGTGAACCAGAATATTATGATGAAGTTATGCAGGTGGATACCAAGGTTCAGTGGGAGCATGGAATGAAAGAAGAAATGGACTCCTTGCTGGAAAATCAGACTTGGGATTTATGCAAGTTGCCTGTAGGTAAAAAGGCTTTACCAAACAAATGGATTTATAGGCTGAAAGAGGAGGATGGAGGTAAGAAAAGATTTAAATCCAGAATAGTTGTAAAGGGATTTGCACAGAAAAAGGTTATTGATTTTGATGAGATTTTTTCTCCTATTGTTAAAATGACTTCTATTTGTATTGTTTTAAGTATTGTGGCTACTGAAGATTTGCATTTAGAACAGCTTGATGTTAAAACAATTTTCTCCATGGTGATTTGGAAGAGGAAATATACATGGATCAACCACAAGGATTTGAGGTCAAAGGTAAGGAGAAACTAGTGTGTAGATTGAATAAAAGTTTATATGGCTTGAAGCAAGCACCTCACAATGGTTTTTGAAATTTGACAGTTTTATGGCTGAGAAAGGCTACAACAAGTGTAATTCTGACCATTGTGTTTATTTTAAGAGGTTGGATAATGACAACTACATTATTTTGTGTTTATATGTTGATGACATGCTTGTAGCTGGGTCTAACATGGATCACATAAGTGAGCTAAAACAAGTTAGCAAAATATTTTTCTATGAAGGATTTGGGGAAACAAAAAAATCCTTGGTATGAAAATTTGTAGAGATAGGAAAACAGAAAATTGTTTTTATCTCAGGCTAATTATGTTGAAAAGGTGTTGGAGATTTCATATGGAGAATGCAAAAGTTTTCAGCACACCTTTGCCTAGTCATGTTAAATTGACTAAGGATATGTGTCCAAAGACACAAGAGGAGGAAGAAAAAATGTCCAAGGTACCATATGCTTCAGCTGTAGGCAGTTTGATGTATGCCATGGAATGCACAAGACCGGATATTGCACATGTTGTAGGAGTTGTTAGCAGGTATTTGAGTCATCCTGGAGTTGAGCATTAGAATGCAGTAAAATGGATTCTCAGATATTTGAGAGGTACATCCAATAATTGTTTATGTTTTGAGGGCTCTAATACTGATTTAAAAGGCTATGTTGACTCAGATTTAGCAAGGGATATAGATACCAGGCGGAGTACCATAGGTTATTTATTTATAGTTGGTGGGACAACAGTGAGTTGGATTTCTCGCTTGCACAAGGTGGTTGCTTTATCCACCATAGAGGCAGAGTATGTTGCTACAACAGAGGCGGCAAAGGAGATGATATGGCTGCAACGTTTCATGGAGGAGTTGGGAAAACAATAGGTTGGAAATTACTTGTTTATAGATAGTCAGAGTGCTATACATCTTGCAAAGAATTCTACCTTGCATTCTAAAACAAAACACATATAGTTGAGATATCATTTCATTCGGTCAGTGTTGGAGGATGGACAGGTCAAGCTGGACAAGATACATACAGATGTCAATCCAATGGATATGTTTATGAAGGTGGTGACAAGGGAGAAGTTGAGCTCCTCTTCAGCTTTGGTTGGCCTTCAAGGTTGAATTCAAGTATAACAGAGCAGCAGGGTCCAAGGTACTTATTTCCAGTGGCTGCTGTAAGTGCAGCAATGTTGTCTAGGATCAATCTTCAAGTGGGAGGTTGTGATGGTGTGGAGCCTGATCAGTCTCCAAGTGGGAGATTGTTGGTATGTGGCGACTGATCAAGCTATACTGTATAGCCCATGGTATACTGTACACCCTAGACCCCTATCCTTGCCAAGGTCCAGGGCCAGACCGGGCCCTGGGCGGGGGTTCGGGGGCAGCAGCCCCCGAGAAAAATTTTCTTCCTATTTTTTTGTGTGTTCACCGAAAAAGGGAAAAATCAATGAAAATAGAAAAATCCGATTTTGTAGAACCAAAAATCTGGAAGCTTCTAAGCTTGTTAAAAAGGGGTTCAGATGGGTATTACTGGATGATGAAAAACGCGATTATTCGCAAGATTATAATAGGGTTTTCACTGGATAATAAAAGTATTGGATGGTTGTGGTTTGGTGGATGTAGCCCAGATTGGGTGAACCACGCTAAATTCTGTGTTATGATTTATTCTGTGCATGTTTTAGTTTCGATGTTTTGTTAATTAAATCTGCATTTAAATGTTAGATCTGCCATCTCTAACCCTAACAGTAACATCCTAGAGTGCTCTCAATTAGGTCCTAATCATATGAGGGTCTGTCTAACCATATATCAGCAATCTTTTGCATCCCATCTTTTCTTTGATCAATATGCAGTATCTTTGTTTTGACTAAAGCACCTTCTTCTTCACTTTCTTCTACTATTGTCACATCCAGTTCAACTCATTTTGGTTCATCCCTTGGAGTGTACTCATCATAATATTCATCCGATATATCTAAAATTACTTGCTCTTTTCCTTTTCCTTCAAGTTTAGGAGACTTGTGTGCCAGAGGAGTGTCATCAACAAATTATAGGGCTCTTTTCTACTTCCTTTCTATTTTATCAGAAGATGATCCAACATCAAGTGCTTTTGTCAGAAAGGAAATGCTAGTTTCTCCAAATTTTCCTAGCAACTCTCTAAATAAATTTGCATAAACTTTCTCACAATTTTCCAGAGTATTGAAATGTTCAAATTTTTTCTTACAAACCAGTTCATTTTCCCTCCATGGATACCACATTATCGATCTGATGAAGAAAATTCAGAAAATACATCATGATACATATGATAAATTTACCAAACCTAAAGGGGTAATTGAGATCCTTTGTTAATTGCACATTCTCCATCAATGGATCTTTTAGCAAACTACACAGGTCAAAGTCTCGATCCTCCATTATCATTTTATGAGATATGTAAATTACATATGTCGAGGTTGTGCCTTCCCTATTCTGAAGAAAATTTTGTATGAAGTCCCATGTGCAATGTATCTTGTTATCAGATCTTTGATTGTTGAAATTACCATTGCCCTTTGATCTCCTATTACTCTGGTTAGGGTTTTGACCTCCATGTTTTGAATCGACTTATTTTTTAGAATATCCCCATCATTGCATAAACCAGTTAGATTTCTAATCATGTCCTTTGAAATAAGATAGGGTTTATCCAAGGTTAGAATGTCTGCATTCAATATGTTCAAGATAAACCTAACAACTTTCGCGTTGTCAAAATAAGGAAACTCATTCCAAATGTCCAAACTTCTATATTTCACACCTTTAAGCCACTTCAATTCACCGGCCGACAAAAAATTTCTCACATCCCTAATATTTCTACTACTATATTCATCCATATTCAAAATTCCTTTTATTTTTTTCATTTTTCTTTCTATACTACACAAGTTTTTCTATCGAGCACAAAATTAGAAATTCAACAAGCGATCAGAAATACTTGATGAATTCGCTGCCAATATTTATTTGACTCCTTCTAAATGGGTGATCCAACAAAGCTGGTTTACAATTTTTGGGAGATTCTAATTTTAGTTGAAATCACATATTTTTAAAAAATATAATAATTTAAGCCTTAAAAAGTTCTATTTAAAGCATTCCAATTGAAGAGGGTTTGATCAAACTACCTTAGATCAAGCCACCTTGGATAGAACCCCAATAGTTTTAAACCATACCCATAACAAAGTCTCCTTTACACCTATTAAAATGCTGATAAAAAACCACTTTTGATTTTCCTTTTGGGGGATCAAATGAATTTATTTAAAATTTATTTTGTGTAAGTATGTAGCTCTTATTATAAGCTTCCCAAAAAGTATAATTTTAAATAAATTTAATTTTAATATTATATTTATTTTTTATTTCTTGTGAATGTAGGTTTTTCACAGAAAATAAAGTTCTCTATTCTGCACATGTGAAAAAATAGAATATTATCATTTTTTTTTTGAAAAATATGAGTGCACTAGATATTGAAGTCCTTGATCCAAAATAAATAAAATTGAATTTTGATACATACAAAAAAAATTGTGAGTTATAAGGTCACACTATGTTTGAATTATAATTGGTTTGACTTTAAAACTTGATGAAAGAAAAAATATTCAATAAAAAACTATCTAACCAAGTGGAAGCACTAGATATCGGAGTTACAAATCTAAATTCGAAAGAATTAGAATTTTATCCTTCATGGAAAAAAAGTTGTGTTATACAATGAGCGTCACTTTTTAAAAATGTTGTTTTCTAAAAAAAACTAGTTTTCGAGGGAGATGGAAAAATAAGTGCAATTTGATTTGAAATTTTTTGAAAAAAATATATTTAGAATCTACAGAAAAAATGTCACAAAACTCTAGTTTGCATCATCTTCAAATTCCTCACGGTTTAGCTGCTATAGGTGCCCGAAAGAGAATATTTAGTTAAAAAAAATTATTTCAGTGTCCAGTTTGGCCAAAAATTGTAAACCACTATTGTGGGATCACCCAAATTCTACTACAAAAGCTCTCATTTTGTTCTTTCTTTAGTTGAAGGTGACAAATAAGGGTTCCAAATACCTTTTTATAGCTTCGTACACCTAACCTTTCTTTCGCATTAAATGTTTTTCCCTAGGAGTTTCGGTTACTCTATTTTCTTAGACAGCAAGAGAAGAATCCATCTACAAACCTTCCAGATCTTGGTTTTCTACATAAGGGATCACAAAAATATTTGTAGACTAATAGTAGAACTAATAAAAACTCATTGCATTCAGGTGCCAACTACTGACTAGGGGACAAAGGATTTTTCCTAAAAAAAATCTCCCCTAGGCCAATGACTTGAGATCAATTTACAGAGGAATTACCGAAGAATGCTTCTGGTGTGAGCTTATTTCCTTCACTAGATTCACTCTTCTTCACACATTTTTTCTTCATATGATCTCTTATTTCTTCCATTGTCACTTTCCCTTTCCCTTTATCATCTTTTTGTGAAATTCTTCCTTTGTATACTAGACCTCTTCTATCCATGTTTCTTTTCTTACAGAATCTTGCAATGTGACCAAATATGTTGCAAATGTAACATACCAGATTTCTTTGATTAGACCATTCATCCCCTTGATTCTCCTTTGACCTCCATTGATTAGCAACATGCTCAAATCTTCCACAGGTATAACATTTAACATTCCTTACACTATCAGACATACTTTTGCACTCAATGGACTTATGACCAAACTTATTGCAACTAAAACACTGACCAAGAATTGATGGATTGCTTGAATTTATTTTACTTCTACACTGAGAATCCCTATGAGAAAATTTATTACAAGAAAAGCAGTAACCATTAAAATTCTAAGCATTGGGTTTTATTACCAGATATCTCATTCCTTTTTTAATCTAGGTTTTCTATCTCAAATCCTTATGTTCAGATCCAGGGCTCTCACCTTTATCATATCCAAGACCATGCTTATCATTTTCTTCCTCCCATCCTTTAGTAATCTCATCAAGCTTAGCATAAATAATCCTAAACTTCTCCTTATACTCATTTGTAGTAGTGAGTTCATCTCTGAGAATAAGTATCTCTCTTTCAAGCTCTTGTTCATTAATTATGGATTATAGCAGTTCAATCTCCAGCTGAATGAATCCACTATTAACTCTATTGCATTCTTTATATTTTACCCATTCTTCTTTCTTTCTTCAATCTCCTTACTTAACTTCATCACCATAGATTCCATCTCAAGCTTTAGAGTAGCATTGTTTCCAAAAAGTTTTTCACATTCTTTAGTTATCCCTTTTAAGGTCTGATTCAGGTGAACATCTTCCAAGATTTTGTTTTCTTTCTGCTTCAGCTGATCACAAAGTTCCTTCCTCTTTTCTCTTGACTCATTTATTTTATCCTTTAATGACTGAATGACTTTTTCATCATCCACAAGAGTTTCTTTTCATTCCATGACTTTTTCTTTAGATTGATCAAGATCATCAAGTGGCACCATCAGCTGCTATTGAAGACCACCAAATTCCATTGTAATCCAAGATTTACCTCAAGCTATTAAACTTCCTATACAGGAACCTACTCTACTACCAATTGTTCGACTCAAGGAAGACTGAGAGGGGGTGTGAATCAGTGTTCGACAACATTCTAAACTTCATTTCAGATTATAAACCATCTATAGCATTTAAACAAAAGTAAAGATGCAAGCACATGAAAGAAACAATCAGAATACCATAACACCAATATTTTTACATGGAAAGCCTATTAGGGGAAAAACCACAATGGAGATCAATCCATAATTTATATACTCTCTTAAAAGTATCAAGAAAATGGAATGCACATGCATTCAGGCACACTACCTAGAGCTCACTGCTCAAAATAAGGAAGGCTCACTACCTTACAAAAAATTTCTGATTACAAAAACAAATGAACTGAGAAGATAGCATCTACAAATGTCTGGTTTCCATTCTAGTGAAGCACATGAATTAATTTTTGAAGCTTCTGTTAGACTCTGCACTTAGCTCTTCTCTTCCTTAATTCGCTTCACAAAATCTTATTTTGCACAAGTAGAATTCACTCAACTACCCTTCTAATATTTGTGCATGCATCTACTCTGCTCTATTCACCCACTCACACACCAAAATGTATTGCTCAAACTCGCACATATATTTGTCAGCAAAAATTCAATCTCTATATGTTGACTTCAAATAAAATACAAAATATTCTACACATGTTGGCTCAAATCACGAGAAATCTTTAATTTACACCCAAACAAGTCAGCTATACTATAGCTATGATCCAAAAAAAAATCCAAAACAAGAAACAATTAAACAATAACTCCTTATACATCCACGACATGCGACTTTCACTAGGTTAGCCATAAAGAGCAAATAAACTGAAAAACATCCTGATGGATCTCCAAGCTCGTACATTGATTAATGAAACATCACAAAACCTAATAGTAAGATAACATATATTCTCAAGAATCTATCCCAAGGATCCACAACTCAAACTAATGATTTCGTGAAGCATTCAGATCAACTAACTGACTGGATAGCCTATTCTTTCTATGTTTTTTCGGTAGTGGATTGTTCTCTAATTTTCCTACTGGTATGAGAAAATACTAATCTATGGACCAAAATAATGACCTTAGTTTCCATCAATGACAACACTAGAAGCCATATGCCAACATGACTGCCTTCTTTATCTTTTTCATTCTTCTTCATCTGCATCTATACATTCAGATCTCTCTTGAATGCCTACTTTAGTGTGAGTTTGAAGCAAGTTCATCCTCTCACTAAAGTCGGGGCTAAATTTATCGTAGAAAGAAGGAAAATTGCTTGACAAATGCCTACTTTACTGTGAGTTTGAAGCAATTTCATCCTCTCACTAAAGTGGGGGCTAAATGTATCTTAGAAAGAAGGAAAATTACTTGACATGAGAATAAATCATGACAAATTGGACTTAATGAGGCCTTCATTCAGGTGTTGTGACACTTTTTATGTATCCACACTAGGTCTTGGACCCTTGAAAATTGAATAAACACATTTAATGATATCTTGTAAAGGTGTTGTAAAGTGTTGTAAGATACTTTCATAATTTTCTAGACTTTAAAAACTCATTTATCCCTAATTCAAAATTATAAAATGTCTTTAATAACATTATCACATCAATCTAGAAGGTTTTTGAATTAAAGTTAATGGTAAACTAGTGTTGCAATGTGTCTTTCACATTCACATTGGTTCTTGTGCCTTCCTAGGCTATGTGGACCTCATTTTAGTGTTGTAAAGTGTATTTAATCATACTTTCACATTAAGATCTATGTACCAAGCCCTAATTGACCTTTACATCATCATTAATAGGCCCCTATTACCCCATATTGTGCATCTTGAGATAATATTTGATAAAATACCTAAAAAAGTTGTAATTTAAACCTTATTTTGTTATCTCTTGGCATCTTAGCTGTCAAAATGTCCCTTGTGGGACCCATTTTCCATACATGGTGAATCAATCCCATCCATGTGGGAGCTTTGAGTGGGAAAAATTGAAATTTAAGTTTATTATTTTCACATGTCAGCCTTAGGGATCCAATTATCATGTGAATAAGGCGAATTTCCTATAAAATCCCCTCTCTAAACACTAAATAACATTCATTCTTCATTATTCATCCATCATTCATCCATCTCAAGTCAAGAAAGCTAGGGTTTTGTCATTTCAAGGCATTAAGACATCATTTTTTAGATATTCAAGGGTGGATTCTTGATGTTTTCCTACAAAAATTGAAGATAAAACACCATGGAAATGTAATCAAATTCATTATTGCATGTTTCATTTCTTTCTTTCATTTTTTGGTTTAATTACCTAAAAGTGGTTTGACTAAGGCAAATCCCCATGCCCTAACATCCAACATTTATTCTTCTCTTCTTGTGTGTTTACAAGTTTAGAAATTTTGGAAGCTTGTAAATAATTAAGAATCAAATTGTAAAGCTTTTTAGGTCTTCTCTTCATTGAATAAGTTAAAATATCAACAAAATCTCACTTTGAAGCTCAAAAATTAGAGTTTTGGAAGCAGACACCTGGAGAAGTCCAAAGTGTAGATCAGGAGCTCTAGATTCCACCTTTGAATATTCATAAACTCAAAAGTGGAATCATTCACCATGGGTGGTGAATGAGTCCCACTCCAAGGTCAAATTTATGTTTTCTACATTTTTAGATACCCTTTTGTCCAAATTAGGTTCTAGAACAGTTTTGCAGAATTGGGACTGATTCACCCAGAATGTTGAATGAGTCCCACTAGGCCTAAAAAAACAACATCAACAATATTCAAAAATCCATTTCTAGTTTCCATCCACATTCTAGGTGCACACTTTCAATTTTGTCAAGTTCTATTGCAATTTGCATCTGTTTCTAGGTGTTTTTATATTACACAATGTGTTTTCAAACAAGTTACATTTCAATAGTTTTGTATTCATAATCTATCAATTTTGTCACTTTTTTGCATCTAGTACATTGCATTTAGGAATATTTTCATCACACATCTTAATTTGAGTGAACCACCTAGATTTTGGCGTGAGATCTATCTCTTTCCATTAGTTGAAAGATCATAATTGAGCAAAAGAGACAACATTTAACACCCCTAAAATATATGGTACAATATGGTATATGAAGTCTCCTATAATAAGGGCATCATAGTGATCTTTGAGGGATTTTAAGTCATGAAGGGACAAAAAGGGGCATAATTTATGATGGAAGATATAGTACATAATAAATTGATGACAAATGACAATGAGTAGGGTTTATGAAGTCTCCTAGAATGAATCATAAAGGTATATTATAAACAAGGCATAGTTCATCATGAACAATTCATAGTACAATGAATGGTAACACTAAGGAGATTGATATCTCTAAAGATACATTTTAGCATGAAGTGCCTATCTAGATATGATTGATTAAGAGGTAGTAAACATTAAAATGAACAAATACAAACATGAAGAAGGTAGACCACAATCATGTAGATGATGTAGGTGAAGAAGCTAAGGAAGCCTTAATAAAATGGAATAGGTGCAAATTCCTAGCCTAAGGAGTTCTCTTAACCCCTAAGAAACATTTTGAAAATTTCAAACCTTCTCAATAAATGTCCTAAAAGTGAGGTTGATGGAGTTTGTAGTAGTTAGGAAGATTTATTGCCTAGCTATAGAAAATTTGCAAGAATATAAGGTGGTTTTGGAGCATGTGGATAGTTCTTTCAGAATATCTAGAAATAGTTGACAAATTCATATAACACTACAAAATAACCTAGGTATCTAGTTTGGGAGATAAGGTCAAAGTTAATCAAGGAAGTATTCAACATTAGAAACAATAATATGTATTTAGGAGAAGTAGGTTGGTGCCAAAGACAAGGAGATTTCTATCGAGTTAAGAGAGGGACACTTGTCATCCTATCTTTATAAGACATATTTCATATTTCGGTGATGTATTTTCAAGGCTGAAAGGTATACCTATTTTCATTTTAAAATTAGTTCAAATATAGTTTTGGCTAAGTTTTGTAGCTCTTACAAGCTATTTGAGAAATAACCATTATATTTTAACTCAACATTTTTTAGTTCTTAATACTAAAAATAGCATGTAATTTCATAGTTCAAGCATCTTCAATCAAATCAAATAATTTTTTATACTATATGTAAAGCTATACGGAATCTTTATTAATTAAAAATAAATTTTCACTTTCATTGTACTAGTTCATGTTGTGTGTTGATTAATCTTATGCAATTTTCTTATGTTTTATACTAAAACACTAAAATAGACATGATTAAAAACTTACAAAACTTGAAACCTTCATATTTTTGTGTTGATTTCAAGGTATAAAATGCCTAGATTAGTTGATTTGGTTGTGAAGAGAACTAATTTTTCTTCCAAAATAATAGAGATAGGTCACATTTTAGAAAAATAGCTTAGAACATAAGGTCTACAACAACGAGGTCGTGTGATAAAAGCATATAATTATTAGGAATTATATGCAAAAGAGTACAAACATTTAGTTTTCAATATTTCTAGTGCATCATTATCCATAGTTTTCAATATTTCTAGTGCATCATTATCCATAGTTTTCTAGTGTGATAAAAGCATATTATTATTAGGAATTATATGCAAAAGAGTATAAAAATTTAGTTTTCAATATTTATAGTGCATCATTATCCATAGTTTAAGATTCAAATTTTTAGGCCTTTACCACTTTTCCACACAATAAGCAACTATAGTATATTAGGAGAAACTCAAAAGCAAGAGAATCATTAATGGAACGAACCCTCTTTTGAGGTTGATGTCTTTTATCTAAGCCCGCATTCAGGGAGATCATTCCATATTTCATAAGGTGACTAGGTGATTTTACCTCAACTCAAAAAAGGTGCACACATTTGTGTGAATATGAACAAAGGAGTGGACTATGTCATTTAACCATTGGAGGTGCATCTTATAGTAAATTCATATTAACTTATGTTTAAATATGATAAATATAAAGAAGGTTTGTTAATTCTAGATTCACAAGTAATATTAGTTCAAGACATTAAATTATATTTCTCCTAATTTAGCCCTATCCTATAAATTTTATTAAATATATTAAAATGGTTTTGATGTCTTGAAGAAACAAAATAAAATGAGAAATATAGCCTTTCCCTTTTCTTCGATCAATTACTTTGAATTTTTTATAAAAGTTAATCAACCCACAATATTGTGATCAATTTCACAACTAGACCATAAACACAATACATGCAAGCATTTTATGAGAATTTATAATAATTATATAAGATCATTTTATTACACGCACAAAAAATAATAAAAAATTCTTTATTTTGTAATAAATGATATATATTACTCAACTATTTTATAAAACTTCTCTACATAATCCAAAATTTAAAAGAAGAAAAAATAGTACATCACTACTCAAGTAAATGAACATTAGAAGAAACTATAATTTTCTTATTGATTGGTAAAAAATTAACACATTACCACTTTAGTGAGATAATTAAATTATAATTTCCCTTGTCTTTCTACTTCTTCCAAAATAAATTCCCTATTACTATATATGGCATGCCTCCTTTTATAGAGGTGATTTTATATTACAAGCACCTAACTATTCGGCCTAGATCTAAAGATTTAATGAAATTGATCTATAAAAAATCCCTGGATGCTATATCCTTAGTGTCATTTTTTATTTAAGGCCAACATTTTAAATTAATTTTTCTAATTATATTTTTGGATTTAAAAATTACCTATCTCAAAAGTTAGCCTAATGAAATAGGATAATTTCAATAACCATTGTTTCCTCATTGTACTTAGTTCTCTATCCTTTTCTAAACCCCATAAATGTCTAAAGAACATATACATGTTCTCTTCAACTTAATTAGATTCCCAATAAAACTTGAACTTACCCTCTCCATACTCATCAACCAACAAGTTGTCATTCCTTTAATTCACTCATATGCCCTTTTAAAATGCTTAGAGTTGTACCTTCAATTCCATAAAATGGTAAAAGTTAGTTGATGCCACCTCTTGTAACTAATACCTCATTTCCAATGTTAATTTTACCATAGTCAATACCTTGTAATGACAAAAAAGCTTAATAAGAACATATTATTGAAGAAAAAACATAAACTTTTAGATCTTGAGTACCTTATTTTTTCTTGTGTTTTTGGTTCATGCAAAACGTCTTTGGAATGGAGAGTAGTACCCAAAATTCTAAGGTCCTTTTTGACTCCATATTCTATATTTTTTTAACTTTTTGAATCTCTGGAATTAAAGTAACATAGGGACACTAGATATACTTAAAGGTATAGGAAGGGAAAAATTATTATAGTACATAAAAGCTAAAAAATTCAAATAAATTTACCAAAATAAAGACAATCTAAAGTAACATTAGCACCTCCCACATTAATCATCCTTTATGGACATGTATTAAAGACCTTATTCAAATCTAGGGCCAAATAACTAAAAAGGAAAAAATGAGCTTGGTGAATAAACACAAGTTTCAAAACTTTAAGAATCTTGCTTAAATCTTGCAAACATGAGACCACTCTATATTGGACATCAAATATTAAGAAAAATAAAAAATAAAATATTCAAACCAACTTAGAAATTGATCAAATGATGAAAAAAATGTGGGGATGATTAAATTTCTCATGAATTGAGGATCTCCACATGTTAAATCTTGCCATAGGAAACACATAATCCCACAAGAAAACAAGGAATATATCTAAGAAAAAAACTCCTTTTGAATTTTGAAGAGTGAAAAAGTAAATGAAATCAAATGAACACAAATTTTTCATATAAAACACCTAACCACCTCACATGAACATATTAATGGTAGATGAGGATGTAGGAGGAGGAATAATATGTAGAAATTTTTACAAATTCGAAAGGAACTCGAGAACTGATACATCTCTAACATCCCCAAAACAAAACAATAAACACTCAAAGTGTTGAACAGGTGAACATGGGACTTTGGGACACATTTCTAAACCCCTACAAACCCTAAAACTTGCAAATGAAAGAAAATAAAAATTTCATCACACCTAACCTAGTCAAACATGAATTTTAAAGGGCTCTTAAGAATCTTGAAACACAAAAAAATCACAAAAACTAGAATCCAATGAGACAAAACAATTTTAAGTCAAAAGCACAAAACTAGAAGAAAAATGGGAAAACACCCAACCACCTCACATGATCATGTTAATGACAAGTGAGGATGTAGGAGGAGGAAGAATATGTAGACATTGAACATAGTCAAAAGGAACTCAAGAACTCATACATCTCAAACATCCCCAAAACAAAACAATAAACACTCAACATGTCGAATAGATAAACATGGGACTTTGGGACACATTTCTAAACCCCTACAAACCCTAAAACTTGAAAATGAAAGAAAATAAAAAATTCATCACACCTAACCTAGTCAAACATGAATTTTAAATGGCTCTTAAAAATCTTGAAACACAAAAAAAATTCACAAAAACTAGAATCCAACGAGACAAAGCAATTATAAGTCGAAAGCACAAAACTAGAAGAAAAATGATCTGAAAGGAAAGATAAAAGACCCAAAAAAAACGTTCTACATGTTGCAAAGCATGGATGAGGTGTGTATTCAATGCATAATGTGTTCTACTGTTCCACTTCCCCTTTTTCATGTAAATGACACTCTTGACTTATTATGCCTTTTCTCTTACAAATTCACGGATGTATGAATTGCTCAGAATGTTCAAGCTCCTCCAACCAACTCCTCTTCTATCCTAAATCACTAATTTTTATACACCTTTCCTAGTCAAATATGCAATATATATTATATTATTTATTCTAGAGAGCTTGGAAAACATGTATTGCCAATACAATATGTTTGACAGCCCCTCACAACAACTATCCAAGATGAATAAACTCTATAAAATTTGTGTTGAATCCATCTATATTTTCCTACCACCCATGTTGTCCACCAACAATATGTAGTACCCCTCCGTTTATGCTTATGCTTTTTGTTGTTATGTTTTCACATTGTTAGACCTATGATGCTTTATTGGATATTTTGATCACTGGTCTTGAGCGATAGTGGATTATTTTGTGACATGATGATACTTGTTTGATGATTATTGATTTCATACATGATTGGATATAGTTTAGATGTTTTACTATCAGTTGATTATTGCTATGTATATGTTATGGTGGACTAACAGCTATTTATTTCGTCAGTTTGCTGTGAAGTGTATTGGTGTGGAGAACGGAATCGCATCACTCACTTGTGCTCAAGTGCCCTGTGATATCTGTGATTTTTTCCGCACAATGTGTATGTTTAATGCTTTATATATATATATTTTTATAAATGTTATTGCTTGGTTGTAGGAATTTGCAGGTACATGACACTGACTCCACCTGGGTACTCAGGTCTGAGCGTGTCAAGACTCAACAGATAAGTTGATCGGGAGATAGTAGTTTGGTTTATCCTAGCCTAGTCTATAATCCTGGTCTTAGTACTTTGTCTGTTTTTAGTTTGAGTCATAGGTTGTATTGTTATTTTCTGTTTGGATAAATCATTTGAAAAGCAAATTTGGTTAATTTTTAATGATAGTTATTGTGTTTTAAATTATTGTTATTTAATTAATGTTTAAATTTGGTAGAAATTTACTTGCTTGATAATTTAATTCATTAATTAGCTTATTTGGTTAAATAGTTGATCTTAAAAGGATTAAACTATATTAATTAAATAAATTAATTAATTAAATTAAATTATTAAGTGTGTAAATTATATTGCATTTGAAATTAGAAAATAAATGCATGCAAATTAAAATTTGAGTTTTAAAAATTTAAATTAAATAAATAAATAAATTGCATGCAAATATTGAATGGCAAAATTGTCGTGAAGTGGAGAAGATATTTTCATAACCACTTCTCGACATGTGTTCCAGTGTGTTAAATGATTCTTGTTGAGGAAAAATTTGTTACAGATGATATTTTGGATCTCGGGAAAAACACAGAGGTTGTTCAATTTCCTCAAGGGGAAATTATCAAAGCTTTGCAAAAAAAATCTTGCTGTGTAAAAATTTATTTTCTAAGAGGATTTGTTATTTCCTCTGGGGTTGTATATTTGTGGAAGATCCCTTGGAGGATCTTGGTGGTTAGTTTAAGCTTTCTTGGATTTGGGTTTTGAAGAAGTTTTGAAGGATTGCATTCTACAAGCAAAAGATTTTCTTCAATAATCAAGATCTTCAATTTACACGTATTTCTCTGGTGTTTTATGTAGTTTATTATTGGAAAAGAATTTTCTTAAAGTTAAAACCCTTGATTTTCTTGCTGGTTAGTTTATTGGAAATTCTTTTTGCAAATATTTACTGTTGTTTGTGTGAATTTTCAAGAAAACAACACAAGAAATCCTCTGTATTTTATTTACTGTTGAAATTATTTAAATTTTAGAGAAAGGGTAAATTATTTGTAAAAGGGGAAATCAAATCTATAGGAATGATTCAGTAATTGAATGAAAATGTTGTGTGTCTCGAAAACCTTATGCAATTCTATAGAAGATTTCTTTTAAAAAAAATTCTCTGTAAAAACCCTGAATAAAAAATATATATAAATATATATATATGTATATTTATATATATATATATATATTATATATTGAAAATGGAGTTTAATAGTTAGGAGAAATTTCTCTTTTAAAATCCGTACGCCGTACAGGCGATTTTTTTTTTTTAAATCGGATTGAAATCCGTAGGCGGAAATGATTTTTTTTTTATCTGCAGATTTTAATTTTGTGAAAATTTAAAAATAAAAATAAATAATAACCAGTCCCAAAGCACTGTCGGGCGGGTTACCCCATGGATGAGCCCGCAGAGCATGGCGGCGAGGGCTGAGCCCAGCGTCGCCCTCGCGGGCAGCGCGTGGCATAGCCACTGCGGCCAAGCTCTCTGGGCAGGCTAGGAAGGCAGCCCAACCCTCAGAGAAGCATGTATTGGCTGCGGCCAACGCGACCTGCACAGCCGAGCCCCAAAGGGAGCTCATAAATGGTGGTCGTCTGCATTACAATTTAGGGTTTCGACCCTTATTCAAAATCCCTAATTCGAAATGTTTATTATCTTGTAATAAAATTTGTATGTTTTTCAATTTAGAGATTTATAGTATTTATGATATATATATATATATATTATATATTATGATATTGTATTAAATTTTTATGAATATTTGAGTGATTAAATTATTATTTAAAATTTGGTAAGAGTTTAAATTAGAATTTGATTTAAACTATGATATTTTCATAATTAACTCATTATGTTAAAATATTTACATTTAAAATTGTTTAGTTAATTATGAGATTTGTTTTTAAAAGTACCCGTTAATTATATGGATATGTTAATAAGTAAAGTATAGACTTCTTTTTCATTTTGAACGAAATGAAATTTAAATTTAGGTGATTTGTTTGGTTATCCTATTATGTTTGAATGGATTTAGTATATCCGAACTATAAACAGTTATTTTCCTTGATTTGCTTTATTGTGTTTTTCTGGGAAAAATGGGAAAAGTTAAAGTTGTAAAAGACTTCCAGAATAAAATTGTGAAGAAAAAGGGGTAATATTGTTTAAATGTTCTTCTTGAGTTAACTTGGGTTGTGCATATAATAAATGTGATGTTTTGATACCGTTAAGGGTAATTTGTTATTGTGAGATGAATATCGTGCACTTTGTAAGCCCTAGTCCTGAAAAATTAGAAAACCATGTTATGTTTAGGGGAGTGGTTGTTTGTAAGGGCAGACACATAAAGTGGTGTCAGGGTAACTTACAAATAGTTAGTAATTCAGTGAAAACTAAAGAACATAGTAGATAGATTAAAACACTTAACTAGATGTATATGTCTCGCTTATGTATCTTGAGCTACTATAGTCATGAGTATAAGATGAGAAGGCCTAGAATGGAAAATCGATGTCTTGTTTCTTTAAGAGGCATTCGATAACGCAACAGTATGCAATAGGGGTCGAGTTTCGTAAGAGGTTACCAAGGTAACCCAAGGATTGGGGGCCGGAACCTAGGAAGAAACACCAGGGTAACCTTTGCAATGTTGTGATGACACTCCACCTAGAATAACAGTTAACCTTGTGTTTGTATTTCAAATCAATTGTCTAAATCTGGAAGCAATGTAACCAATAGTCTATTGTGTACTAGTGTCTAGGGTTAGTAGATTAGGTCTAGGTAACCTTATTACTATCTCCTAGCACGGGGGGTGGAACTATGGGTACCACATGGTTGGGTGGAACGTGCACCTTACTCCGTTGGGTCCCCAATTTGATCTTGGCATCGAGAGCTTCATGGATGGAGAGCTCTCGTTTTGATACTTATGCTTATTTCAACATTGTATATTGTAAAGTATGTATTGTAAAAACAACCCTCAAATGTTGAGAGGTGAACAATGTAATTGTAATTATAATCTTTATTGAACTACCTCATCAGATGGATGAGTATTGTATATCTTATCAAATGCAATGTATGGAAAAACATGTTTGTATTTTATTATGTTATCTTGAATGGAAATTTCAATGTTACGCAATGTTAAATGTTTATATTATATTTTAATATGTGCAATGCAAAATGCTTAAGTCACTTATGGAAAACTCAAAGTAGTGTATCATCTAGTAACTTAACGAATGTATGCAATTAATTAACTTAATAATTAAACTAAAAAAATATTATTACACCTTTATAACACATTTGCAACATTCTTAGGTTATTAAGACGGGGCATTATAGATTGGTATCAGAGCCAAGGTTACAAACACTGGATGCTCTAGGTAATCACGAGCCCATTAGGTTGACCTAGTACGTAGTGTCGCAACTGTTAGCCTTGGTTGAATAGTATCTATGACTCATTATTGTTATGTGTAGGAGCATGCCTAGGCGAGGAGGAAGAGGTCATGGTAGAGGTCGAGGTGGAGGCCGAGGGCCAATCCCTCAGGTTACTCACCCTCCAAGCCCTCATCACAGTGATCAGGTAGAACAGTTGGGTTAGAGAAATGAGGGACAAAATCCCGAATAGTCAACAGTAGAGGGTTCTCAGATACGTCCATTACTAGAGGATGTCCCAGCTTGTCTTGGACCTAGACAGGTAGATGAGCAGGAGGTTATCAGAGAGAGATAGATCCCCTAAGAGAGTAGAGGACACAACACATCAGGATTCTATTATTGCTGGTCACATGAGGGATTTACTGAGGGCACGCCCTCCTACCTTTGATGGTACTGGAGGTGGCTTAGAGGTTGAGACTTGGCTATTAGATTTGGGTAGATGCTTCACCATGCACCCTTAAGGTAGCAATACCCATGCTAGATGCGCTATTATGCACTTGAGAGGATTCGCCTCTACTTGGTGGCGCCTAGAGGAGCAGAAGCTCCATTTGGATATTGGTTATGTGTCTTGGGAGATGTTTCTCGAGAGGTTTAGAGCATGGTTCCTTTTGGAACACTGGAGGCAGCGTAGGGCTGACGAGTTCCATGATCTACGTCACTTAGCTCTTTCTGTAGAGTAATATGAACGTAGGTTTTATGAACTTAAGCAGTATGCTAGTATTGGTGATGATGAGCCTATGCTAGTACAACATTTTATCAGGGGTTTAAATTCCCATATCAGTGGTGGTGTCTGAGTCCTTGAGCCAAAGACTATGGAAGTCACAGTGGAGAAGGCTCGAATTGTAGAGGAGAACCTTATTATGGCTTTAGGTGGGCACACAGGAGTGCAGATTGGGAGTGCTCCTGCAGCAGGTTTTAGTCCATGGGGTGGACAGGCACAGACAGGTGGTTCTTCCAAGAACCAACAGACACCCACAAAGGGTGGGCAGCAACAACAACAAAAAACACCTCAAAAGAACAATAACCCTCAACCACAACAACAAAACAGTCCTCAATCAGGAAAGGGTCATAACTGGTGGCGCAAAAAGTGCAATAGGCAGGATCAGCCTGTGCAGAGTGCTCAGTCTACTATCAGTAGGGGTAGTTTTCAGTAGTCTAATGCACCTTCAGGTGGCAGAGGATTCGGTAGAGGCACAGGTACAAGATGTTATTCATGTGGGTAGCAGGGACACATAGCTAGGCAGTGTTTGATGAGAGGTTCTACTGGCTATGGGCCTCGACCTACAGTTTCAGAACCTACAGTGGGTGATGTAGGATGATCACATACAGTATATGCAGTGGTTAATGACCGCCAAGCCAATCACCAGACCACGATGGTCAAGGCTTCAGGTAAGTTACATGGTGTTAGTGTTTTTATACTTTTTGATTCTGGAGCCACTGACTCCTTTATTTCACCAACCATCGTAGACTGTTGTGGTCTTGTGGTGGTTAAGCAAGGTGGTAAGTGGCAAGTTGAATTTGCCTCAGGGGTGAAAGTAGCAGTAGAAAACATAGTACATAATTGTGAACTTAAAATTGGTACGTTAACTACCTTAGTAGATTTATATGTTACACCCTTAGGATCGTATGATATAGTTTTAGGTATGGATTGGTTAACATCTTATCATGCTGTAATTGACTGTCGACTTAAGACAATTAGTTGCATTAATGATTTAGGTGCAAAAGTAGAAATCGTAGGTATTCAAAGGCCTATCTCTTTGCAGATGATATCTGCTATGCAATTAAAGAGATGTCTTCGTCAGGGATGTCAACTGTTTGCAACAACAGTTACTAATTTGGAAGAGGGTGAGAGTCGAGAGGTATCTCTTGATGAGCATCCTATTCTTAGGGAATTTGTGGATGTGTTTCCTGATGACATTCCTGGAATGCCACCGAAGAGGGATATTGACTTTAGAGTTGACCTAGTTCCTGGAGCTGAGCCTATATCTAGAGCTCCTTATAGAATGACAACCTAGGAGTTAGAGGAACTTCGTATTCAGTTAGAGGAATTATTAGAAAAGGAATTTATTCATCCAAGTGTTTCCCCTTGGGGAGCACCTATTATCTTCGTAAAGAAGAAGGATGGATCTCTTAGGATGTGTATTGACTATCGTCAATTGAACAAGGTTACGATAAAGAATCATTATCCTTTGCCTAGAATCGATGATCTTTTTTATTAGATTAAGGGAGCTAATGTGTTCTCTAAAATTGATTTGAAATCTGGTTACCATCAATTGCGTATAGCTGAAGCAGACATTCATAAAACTACTTTTCGAACTCATTATGGGCACTACGAATTCATAGTAGTACCATTTGGGTTAACGAATGCACCTTCAGTATTCATGAGTTTAATGAATGGTGTTTTTCGTACATACCTTGATCGCTTTGTCCTGGTATTTCTCGATGATATTTTAGTTTATTTGAGAAACATGAAAGAACATGAAGAACATTTGAGACAGGTATTGCAATGTTTAAGGGAAAATCAATTGTATGCAAACTTGAAGAAGTGTGATTTCTTTCAAACTAATATAAAATACCTTGGACATGTGATATCTGGAAAAGGTATTGTTGTGGATCCTTCAAAGATCTAAGCTATTGTGGATTGGCCCGCACCTACTAATGTAGGTGAAGTTCATAGTTTTATGGGTCTAGCTGGCTATTATAGGCGTTTTGTAGAGGGATTTTCTAGAATCGGTCATCCTATTACTTCTCTTTAAAGGAAAGGGAAGAAGTTTGTTTGGACAGAATAGTGTCAGTTGGCCTTTTAGACTCTTAAAGAAAAGTTAACTAATGTGCCTATACTTATTATTCCTGATCCTACTAAGGATTTCATAGTTTGTGCGAATGCATCCTTAGAGGGTTTGGGAGCAGTTTTGATGCAAAATGGGCGTGTGGTTGCTTATGAGTCTCGCAAACTCAAGGACCACGAATTAAACTATCCTACTCATGACCTTGAACTAGCTGCGGTAGTACATGCTTTAGTTTGATGGAGGCATTTCTTATTAGGTCATCATTTCGAACTTCATACTGATCACCGTAGTTTGCAATACATTTTTACGCAACCTAACTTGAATGCTATGCAAAGACGGTGGATGGAGTTCTTGTGTGAGTATGATTTTGAAGTAAAATATGTTCAAGGAAAAGAGAACATAGTGGCTAATGCTCTTAGCTGATGTCGACATGAGATCTCTGCTACTACTCTTGAAGTGGATTTGAGAGGTCAAATAGTAGCTGCACTTTCTACTGATAGATTATATCAGGAAGTGAAGTCAGAAATTGAATCCGGTAGACTGTTAGAAGGTTGATTTGCAGGTTATGTCTTAGAATCCGATGGCATATTACGACATTTAGGTCATATTTATGTACCACATGTTGAGAGTCTTCGTACATTAATCATGACTGAAGCTCATCGAGCTCCATATTCAGCTCATCCAGGTGTCAAGAAAATGCATGCCGATCTTCAGCAATTGTATTTCTGGCCTGGTATGAAACATGATATTGTTGACTACGTATCAAGATGTCTTGAATGCCAATGAGTTAAAGCTGAGCATCATCATCTTGCTGGATTATTGTAGCCACATCTCATTCCCAAATGGAAATGGGATATTATATCCATTGATTTTATTGTAGGGTTACCTACATCATCACGTCGACATGATGCCATTATGGTAACTATTGACCATTTGACTAAAGCAGCTCACTTTTCACTTGTACGATCATCATACAATGCTTCATTCGTAGCTAGGATATTCATGGGGGACATCGTTAGATTACATGGAATTCCTCGTAGGATTATATCAGATAGAGATCCTCTATTTACTTCAGCCATATGGAATTCATTACAACATGCGTTAGGTACACAGTTGAACTTTAGTTCAGCATATCATCCTCAAACTGATGGAAAAACTGAAAGAGTTAACCAAATATTAGAGGATATGCTAAGGATGTACATAATGGACCAACAATCACGTTGGGAGGATTATCTATACTTAGTAGAATTCGCTTACAATAACGGATATCACAGTTCCATAGGTATGCCACCATTTCAGGCATTATACAGTTGTCCTTGTTGAACTCCTCTTAGTTGGGATCGACTAGAGGATAGAGTATTACTTGGACCTGAGATGCTTCGTGACATGGAGCAACAGGTTGACCATATTAGAGAGCATTTGATAGCAGCTTAGGATAGGCAAAAGAAATATGCCAATGCGCATAGGATCGATCGACAGTTCACTGTTGGTGATAGAGTGTTTCTTTGAGTGCGACCGTGAAAGAGTCCAATCCGTTATGGAAAAAGCTCTAAGCTTGCGCCTCGATTTGTTGGACCATTCGAGATTTTAGAAAGAATTGGTCCCGTGGCGTATCGACTCACCTTACCACCCAGTTTGTCTCGTATTCATGATGTTTTTCATGTATCAGTTCTTAGACCATATCATCCCGACATATCTCATGTACTTGATTGGAATGTGTTACAAGTAGAGGACGAGCAGCTGGCTTTGGAGCCCGTGGCCATTCTATAGCGCCGGACGCTCGGTCTCAGGGGTCAAGACATTGATCAGGTGAGGATCCAATGGGATCCTAGCCATAAGGCTTTAGCTACCTGGGAGGATGCGACACGCATGAGGGAACTTTATCCATATATGTTCACAGGCTTTTAGGAGCAAGCCTGATCCTAGGGGGGGAGGATGTAGTACCCCTCCGTTTATGCTTATGCTTTATGTTGTTATGTTTTCACATTGTTAGACCTATGATGCCTTGTTGGATATTTTGATCGCTGATCTTGAGTGATAGTGGATTATTTTGTGACATGATGATACTTGTTTGATGATTATTGATTTCAGACATGATTGGATATAGTTTAGATGTTTTACTATCAGTTGATTATTGCTATGTATATGTTATGATGGACTAACAGCTATTTATTTCGTTAGTTTGTTGTGAAGTGTATTGGTGTGGAGAACAGAATCGCATCACTCGCTTGCGAGTGCCCTATGATATCTATGATTTTCTCCACACGGTATGTCTGTTTAATGCTTTATATATATATTTGTATGCATGTTATTGCTTGGTTGCATGAATTTGTAGGTACATGACATCGACTCCACCTGGGTACTCAGGTCTGAGCGTGTCAAAACTCAACGGATACGTTGATCGGGAGATAGTAGTTTGGTTTATCCTAGCCTAGTCTATAATCCTGGTCTTAGTACTTTGTCTGTTTTTAGTTTGAGTCATAGATTGTATTGTTATTTTCTATTTGGATAAATCATTTGAAAAGAAAATTTGGTTAATTTTTAATGATAGTTATTGTGTTTTAAATTATTGTTATTTAATTAATGTTTAAATGTGGTAGAAATTTACTTGCTTGATAATTTAATTCATTAATTAGCTTAATTGGTTAAATAGTTGATCTTAAAAAGATTAAACTATATTAATTAAATTAAATTATTAAGTGTGTAAATTATATTGCATTTGAAATTTGAAAATAAATGCATGTAAATTAAAATTTGAGTTTTAAAAATTTAAATTAAATAAATAAATAAATTGCATGGAAATATTGAAGGGAAAAATTGCCGTGAAGTGGAGAAGATATTTACATAACCACTTCTCGACATGTGTGCGAGTGTGTTAAATGATTCTTGTTGAGGAAAAATTTCTTACAGAGGATATTTTGGATTTCGAGAAAAACACAGAGGTTGTTCAATTTCGTCACGGGGAAATATATGAAAGCTTTGTAAAAAAAATCCTACTGTGTAAAAATTTATTTTCTAAGAGGATTTGTTATTTCCTCTGGGGTTGTATATTTGTGGAAGATCCCTTGGAGGATTTTGGTGGTTAGTTTAAGCTTTCTTGGATTTGGGTTTTGAAGAAGTTTTGAAGGATTGCATTCTACAGGCAAAATATTTTCTTCAATAATCAAGATCTTCAATTTACAGGTATTTCTCTGGTGTTTTATGTAGTTTGTTATTGGAAAAGAATTTTCTTAAAGTTAAAACCCTTGATTTTCTTGGTGGTTAGTTTATTGGAAATTCTTTTTGCAAATATTTACTGTTGTTTGTGTGAATTTTCAAGAAAACAACACAAGAAATCCTCTGTATTTTATTTTCTATTGAAATTATTTAAATTTTAGAGAAAAGGTAAATTATTTGTTAAAGGGGAAATCAAATCTACAGGAATGATTTAGTAATTGAATGAAAATTTTGTGTTTCTTGAAAACCTTATGGAATTTTGTAGAAGATTTCTTTTTAAAAAAAAATCTCTGTAAAAACCCTAAATAATATATATATATAAATATATATATATGTATATTTATATATATATATATATATATATTATATATTGAAAATGGAGTGTAACAGTTAGGAAAAATTTCTCTTTTAAAATTCGTACGCCATACAGGCAAGTTTTAAAAAAAAAGGGGATTGAAATCCGTAGGCGGAAATGATTTTTTTTATCCGCAGATTTTAATTTTGTGAAAATTTTAAAAAATAAATAAATAATAACCAGTGTCGAAGCATTGTTGGGCAGGTTACCCCGCGACCAAGCTCGCAGAGCATGGCGGCGAGGGCTGAGCCCAGTGCCGCCCTCGCGGGTAGCGCGTGGCACATCCACCACGGCCAAGCTCTATGGGCGGGCTGCAAAGGCAGCCCAACCCTCAGAGAAGCATGTATTGGCTGCGGTCGGCGCGGTCTGCAGAGCCGAGCCCCAAAGGGAGCTCGGCAATGGCAGCCATCGGCATTACAATTTAGGGTTTCGACCCTTATTCAAAATCCCTAATTCGAAATGTTTATTATCTTGTAATAAAATTTGTATGTTTTTAAATTTAGAGATTTATAGTATTTATGATATATATATATAATATATTATTATATTATATTAATTTTTTATGAATATTTGAGTGATTAAATTATTATTTTAAATTTGGTAAGAGTTTAAATTAGAATTTGATTTAAACTGTGATATTCTCATAATTAACTCATTATGTTAAAATATTTACATTTAAAATTGTTTAATTAATTATGAGATTTGTTTTTAAAAGTACCTATTAATTATATGGATATGTTAATAAGTAAAGTATAGACTTCTTTTTCATTTTGAATGAAATGAAATTTAAATTTAGGTGATTTGTTTGGTTATCCTATTATGTTTGAATAGATTTAGTATATCCGAACTATAAACAATTATTTTCCTTGATTTGCTTTATTGTGTTTTTCTGGGCAAAATGGGAAAAGTTAAAGTTGTAAAAGACTTCCAAAATAAAATTGTGAAGAAAAAGGGGTAATATTGTTTAAATGTTCTTCTTGAGTTAACTTGGGTTGTGCATATAATAAATATGATGTTTTGATACCGTTAAGGGTAATTTGTTATTGTGAGATGAATATCATGCACTTTGTAAGCCTTAGTCTTGAAAACGTATAAAACCATGTTATGTTTAGGGGAGTGGCTGTTTGTAAGGGCCGAAACACAAAGTGGTGTCAGGGTAACTTACAAATAGTTAGTAATTCAGTGAAAACTAAAGAACACAATAGATAGATTAAAACACTTAACAAGATGTATATGCCTCGCTTGTGACTCTTGAGCTACTATAATCATGAGTATAAGATGAGAAGGCCTGGAATGGAAAATCGATGTCTTGTTTCTTTAAGAGGCATTCAATTCCGCAATAGTATGCAATAGGGGCCGGGTTTCGTAAGAGGTTACTAGGGTAACCCAAGGATTAGGGGCCGGAACCTAGGAAAATACACCAGGGTAACATTTGCAATGTTGTGAAGACACTCCACCTAGAATAACAGTTAACCTTGTGTTTGTATTTCAAATCAATTGTCTAAATCTGGAAGCAATGTAACCAATAGTCTATTGTGTACTAGTGTCTAGGGTTAGTAGATTAGGTCTAGGTAACCTTATTACTATCTCCTAGCACGGGGGGTGGACCTACAGGTACCACATGGTTGGGTGGAATATGCACCTTACTCCGTTGGGTCCCCAATTTGATCTTGGCATCGAGAGCTTCATGGATGGAGAGCTCGCGTTTGGATACTTATGCTTATTTCAACATTGTATATTGTAAAGTATGTATTGTAAAAACAACCCTCAAATGTTGAGAGGTGAACAATGTAATTGTAATTGTAATCTTTATTGAACTACCTCATCAGATGGATGAGTATTGTATATCTTATCAAATGCAATGTATGGAAAAACATGTTTGTATTTTATTATGTTATCTTGAATGGAAATTTCAATGTTACGCAATGTTAAATGTTTATATTATATTTTAATATGTGCAATGCGAAATATTTAAGTCACTTATGGAAAACTCAAAGTAGTGTATCGTCTAGTAACTTAACGAATGTATGCAATTAATTAACTTAATAATTAAACTAAAAAAAAAATTATTACACCTTTATAACACATTTGCAGCATTCTTAGGTTATTAAGATGGGGCATTACACAATAACTCAATCAGATTAAAAAGAAAATGTTGGCCATGGTTCACTATAGAGAAGTTAATGTTATGTGTTCACTAAACTGCTCCCCTTTTCAACGTGTAGGGTGCAGATTCATTTGTATTCATGTCTATCAAGGCAAAACAAACTATCACATCTGACGAAGTTTTCTGGCCTTTATGCTTAGATAGATGTCCATATCCTATCACAAGGTTTTAGTTTTCTCCCAACTAGTCGGAATGTGACTGTAGGCGTAGGAATCTTGGCCAATTTTTCGTTAATAAATTTTCCAAAACTCAAGAAAGCGCGTTAAGATGTAGACATTTAAAAAAAAATCAATCAAAGGGAATTTTTCAATATGTCTTTTCATTTTAACAATGAAATTTGTTTTTTCTTAATTGTAATTTGAAAAAGCGGAATTTAGAGACTAAGAAAACAACAAACCACCAATGATGGATTGGCTAGCAGAACATCTAGGCTGGGGAAATCAGCTGGTGAGATGGGATTATTGAGCAAATAAAAGTTTACTATTTAAAAAGGAGAATTTTATCAAATAATAACTCTTCTTATGTATTTGAGAATACCAGTCACTGCATTGCTAAACAATGCCTAACAGTTTTCTTTTAATGAAAATGCCATCTACAAAACAAAAATTAGAATATGTCAGCTATAGACATTAACTCTTTTTAATTTAATATATCTACCAATAACAAAAAATTCCATTTTCATTAACATGGAAATTAAATCTGAAATACCATAAACTGATGATGAGTTCTGCGTCGTGTATTATTCTTTTACATTTTACAGACGATTATTAGGATTGAAACTTATATGATGGTGGTTATGCTAACCCTGAATAAATAATCATGCAGTGTCTTGCATTAGAAACACAACACGTACTGTCCAAGAATGAATTGCCTATAATATTTGTCAGATATGGGCAAATCATTCTTGGCCGAGTAAGAAGCTCTGCTTCCTAATGCAAGACGCCTTCATGAAATTTTGATGCCCCAAACGCACTACCAGTTCATCTCATCAAACACAGAGTGGAATCGAATTGGCATGACAGACAATAATAGTTCCTTAAATAGCACATTGAATAGAAAAAGGGAATATATTCAAAAGAAAAGATATATATGCGAATGCATTTTATCTTGCACTCAGACCAATAAATGAGGTAAGACTTCAATTGGACGCACTAGAAATTAATGGCGAAAACGTTGAAGAATCTGAATCGTGCTTATCCAGGTGCTCAAAAACTCGGGGATTGCCGAGCAGTTGTAAACGACTTGAAAACGCACACTTTTTATCGTTCGCTTTCCGACGTCTGGGTGACACATTTTTGCTCAAAAAAATGTAATTATATTGAACGGAAGAAGAAGAATGATACTTATATGAACATGAATAGAATGTGCGTAAGATTATGCAGAAGTAAATAGACAAAATTCATGGTTTCTTTAAGAGAATTGGGTGTGATTAATGCTCTTTTTGCCGTTGAAGAATTGCATTACGGAGCGCGTGTTTCGACTAAATCGTTTATTTTGACGTGGACAGTAAATAAAATCGTAGACCAAGATGGCTCCCTTTTAATCCGCGGTCGTGGTTTGTTTTTAATGAAAGCGTGAAAACGAACCTTTGGGAATAAATGTGAAATTGCATCCCTTTTGGAATAAGGGTAAAATAATATACTTTCGAGAATCAACATAAAAAAAAAGTGTATGGAATAATTTAAAATTATATATGAGAATAAATATAAAATCATATGCTTTTGAGAATAAATGTGAAAATGTGTCTCTTTTAAAATAAAGGTAAATTCACATATTTTTGAAAATCAGTCTAAATTAAATTTATGAGAGTAATATAAAATTATATTTGAGAATAAATGTAAAATTACATATTTTTGAAAATAAATGTAAAATTACATATCTTTGAGAATAAAGATTTGTTCTCTTATTCACAAACATATTCTTTCCATTATTTAGTTAATTTTAATTATATATTTATGTGAAGGATTATTTTTAATTATATTTAAGTTATTCTTAATATTTTGTTACAAAATCTAATTACTATTTTATTTATATATTTTAATTTGCATGAAAGATTATAAAGAGCTATGTCAAACTAGAATCAATTAACATATATGAAAATAAAATTATTTGAAAATGTATTAAAAAATATAGAGAAAGATGGATGGCTCTTCTTGGTATTATTCATTTGTAATCAATGTCTCCTTTTAGTAATTTGCAAAATAAAAAAATTGAATGTTTCACGAGTAGTATGTTAATATAGTGATATAAGATTCAAATGTTCTATGATAGAAATGCCGAAATAAAGGAGGGAGGAATTGCATTGTCCACAACAAAAATAAGAGAACTATTGGAGTAGAACAAGGATATTCCATATGGGTAATGCCATCAAAAGGTTGCTAGGGTCTAACTTATAAAATATTAACATAATAATCATACTATGCAAAAGGAACATAATCTCATTAAAACATTCTTAAAATGTTTATATTGATGAAAAGAATCACATGGTTCTTTGAGCTAGAAATCTCCTAATTTTTTTTATTATTAAATATGATTCCTAGATGACATTTAGCTTATTACAACATTAATATATAGTCCTTACAAGGAGCGACTTATGAGGTACAACTAATGTCCAATCCCAATTCATAAAATATAATGTTAACTAAATAACTATATTACAAGTATTACAATGGTCACAATAATGTAGGACATGAGGATTTTGAAATACCTCTCTTCCTTTACAATCCTTTCTCTCAAGGATTGAATTTTCAAAGGAACTAATGAAGCTAATTGAAAAATTATTAATTGGTTTCTCATTGTAGTCAATACTATTAAACAAAAAAATTGTGATGGTGCAATTATGGATTGAAGATGATGTTTTCTTCAAAGTAGCTTCTCTTGAGGATGAAACATACTTGTACATCCAATTTAGGATGTGCAAATAGAATGAGAGAACAATGTCAAAGGACCTCCTTAGACATCAAACATGGAAATGGGATGGAACATTAAAGATGGAAAAAGAACCAATACATAGGCCTCTTTTCCTATTTACTATACTTTTTGAAAGGTTCCATAGAATTTTGGTTCTAGCTTTTTCAAGTTGGTATGCTTTGGGAATGTTTTATTTTATGGCTTAGGATGCTTGAAAATGATGCATTTCTTTAATAGTGAAAAGAAGCCTACATTGGTGTTGATCATTCTACTATATTATATGATTTTGATTTAACACAATGCTTTCCTTAAGTGTTAGGATAAGAGAATTGAAATTGTGGAGAGTTGATTCAACATATTGCGTCATGGAGCTAACTAAAAAGTAAGAAGTGAGCGATGGTTGATGATGGCCAAACATATATTCATAGATTATTATTTTAGTGGAAATAATTAGTTACTATACCACTTTTATGTTAGGGGATATCATTTAACATAATATTCCTATTGTAATAGAGTGGAAAAATAACAATAATGTTAGAACACAATATTATTAGGGGTCATACCTTTATAAAAATTTAAATGTTTTTATATAGTATAAAGTTATAAAATAATATTTTATAAAGCATATGTAGACACATAAAATTGTCCTAGGCTTGCAACTCTTAGATTATTCAACATTGCCCCTTTCATTCTTAATAATTAAATAATTTTTAATTATTTAATTATTTTCTAATGTCATATGTCTTCTATTAATTAAATAATTTTAATTATTTAATTAATTCATTTTTATCTTTATTCTCCCTTGAATAATTAAATAAATTTTATTTATTTAATTACGTCACTAATTAAGTCCTCTTCTTTCTAAAATTAAATAAATTCTTATTTATTTAATTTTTGTCCACTATCTATTATAATCAAATAATCATTCATTAGCCTTTTCTCTCATAAATTAAATAAGTTTTATTTATTTAATTTACTCCACTCTCTTGAATTTTGAATTAAATCATTATTTAATGCAAAATAATTCCTTTTCTCACATTCTTCTATAATTAAATAATATCTTTAATTATTTAATTATTCATTGGTCACCTAAATTAAATAATTTTTATTATTTAATTTCTCCTATCACCTCTTTGTCCATGCCAATCTTATCTTCCAAATCAATTCTTATCTCTTGACATCTCATTATTTATTTTGACCTAACCCTAGTCCATACTACAACTTTCAATTTTGGCCATTGATTAAGACATCTCATTGACATTCAATCCCAATCGTCAATCCAAATTAGACATTTCCTATAAATAAACTCTCTCATAAGCCATTCGGGGGGTTGATTCTTCAAGTATCCTTATGCTGTCAAAAATCAATCTTCAGTCTTTCATCCATTTCTATCTATTGTCATTCATCTATCATCCCCATGTCAATGTTATGCTGCTGAATTGAGCAACCAACATTCATCCAACAATCAACCTTCAAAATATTGCATTCTCATGCAGGTGGAGAAGAGCCATGGAGGTCAATCAAGTCTAGTTTGAAAATTGGTTTGCATTTCCTTTGTTTATTTGCATTTTCATTATAGTTTGTGCTTCATGGTGCTTGATAGGGTTTAGTTAATTTGTTATTTTCAACATTAAATCTGAATTTTTCCCTATTTACATTGGTGAACCCGACATATTTTAACAAATTTTGAGAAATCTTGGAGTTGGATTCTTTTGTTGCAGGTTTTGTTTGATTTTTGTTGCAGGTTTGACATCATTGTGGATAAAGCCCTAGTTTCCAAGGATTCGACCATAACTTTCAACCGGTTGTGTATTTTTTCACAATTTTTTTTACGCAGATTGGAGACAACGTCTAGAGCTTCCATTCCAAAAATAAGATTTTTTGGGGCTGGTTTGATTTTTTAATAATTTTTTTTCTATTTTTCATAAAAAATTAATTTTGAGAGAAAATTATCAAATTTTTTTGATAGGTTTATATTTCTGGAAATCTCTCTAAATTTTAATAGGGATCTGTTTTTATCTTTCAAATTTGGAAGCACAATTATTAGTGAAATAACATATCTTTTAAAATTAGGGTTTCACGCATATTTACCTATATCTCACAAACGGTTGCAGATCTGATCACGAATTTTTTTTCTTAGATTTGGAATAACAGAATACGACTTCAGCAAAAACATCAAAATTTTTGGAGCTGTTTTGTAGTTTTTATAATTTTTTTATGATTTTTCGTAAAAAAATAATATTGGGCACAAAATAGGGAATTTTTCTGACTTCTTTACATTTCTGGAAAGCTATCCAATAATAGCAGTCTCTTCTTTTATTTTGTATTTTTCAGATCAATAATGTCTTCAAATAATCGAATCTAATTCGGATATGTTAAAAATATGTATCTGAAATTGCAATTTTCTAATGAGTTTATTCTTTTCATGGCTGCATTATGATATTATTTATTTTGATTTTTTAGGTGATCATAAGGAGTTTTAGTGGCAAAAATATCATTTATACAAAACAAATTGGAAAGCGAATAATTAGGTGCACATATTCCATCTTCCATTTCTTAATCTTGTTTGTCACATATTTGGATTTGGGCTCTTAAAAATGAATTTTGTCTTCAATCACATATAAAAATTGGGTCTAAAATTAACCATTATCTTCCTACACATTTGAATTGGGGTTAAAAAGAACAAGTGCTTCAATTGTTTGCATACAAACATTTCATTTCTAAGGGAAATTAATCACTGTGAGTGTGAATCAAGTGTGTGTGTCCTCCAAAACACCTCACTTGGTTTGCTTTTGTCATACCCTTTTTAGGAGGCCTGCTTGGAGCACACACCCCTCCAAGGGATGACCTCAATCGAGTGTGAATCTAAAGACACGCTCATTTGGGAGTTGAAATCTTGTCACTCTAAGCTAAGTCCCAAAGAACTTTATACCTTTGGGAAGTGAAGGTGAAGGGTGGGTTACCCCTTTCTCCCAGCTTATTGGCAAGATTTTTCTTTCAAAATTCTTCCTTAGTCTACCTTGTGCAATATAGCTTGAGACCTAATTGGCCATACCCCACTTGACTAGTCATAGGGCTTGTTGTTGTGTATTCAAGTGTTTGATTAATCATAACATTTAATCTTGGAAGAAAAATTTATCATTGTGTTTGGTGTATGTGTCTATGCATTTACATGTGAAATCTTGTGTTTGATATTGCCCAAGTCAAACTTCCAATAAAAATTTTCCACATTGTCCAAGTCATCCAATCTTGTCATTCCACATCATATCCTAATCATCATCATCTCTTTAATCCAATCAAAATCATTTTACACCATGACAACATTTGAAGACATAGCACTAGAGCTTATTCACATGCTTCATGAAGCTCAAACAAGCCAATCACCTTTAAAACAACAAATCAATCAAAGAGCCCATAACATGCTCCAACAACTTCAAAAAAACCAATCACCTCAAATGCAACAATTCATAGCACAAATCCGATACCTCATGGCCAATGGTCAAGTCCAATCACTACATCAACAAATTTCACATCAATCCTATGTGTCACCTATATCATCATATCAACCTCATCCATCCACATATCAAGTTTCCCCTTCATCAACCTATCACAACTCTTCTAATGTCAACCCTTATCCACATCAATCAACCTTTCAACAGTCGTTATCCTATTCAACCCCTTCATCATCATCACAACAACAAATCATAACACAACAAGTCAAAACACCATTCCAACCTCAAGACATTCAACCACAATCCTATGTGTCACCTTCATCATCATGCCAACAAAACCCATTTACCTTCCATGTCAATTCCACATCAACATATCCACCCATATCACAACAAGAATATAGGATCCCAAGTCCACCTTGGCAACAACATAAATATCCTTTAAGTCTTAATGCCACCTTTGACAAGGGGAACACCAATCTAGTCCATGCACCCTTACCGCCATCCAATCAAATTCCTATCCCTAATCCACCATGTCCTAGTCCTAATCCATTGGCCTCTACACCTTCTAACCAATCAAACTCTTAATTACCCCCACCATCATCTAATCCTCCATCAAATCAATGCCTTACAATTAGATATTTAAAACATAAATTGATGGCATTACATAAATCCACCAATCGACCTGCAAAGGATGTGACCCAAGGGCTACAAGAAAGGAATCAATTGCCACCATGTCATTCAACACATATACTTGAACATACAAAAGAGTCCTCAAACATCATGCCAAGTCCTTCAAGCCAACCATGTCATCCTCAACCCCTTGAGCCAATTCAAGAGTCTTTTTTTGTAAGTCCAAGTCACCCTCTTTCATGCTCCTATGTTGTTGACCATCAAGAACATGTCAAGTCTCTCCAAGAGTCATCCCCTTGCAATTCCATTCAAGCAACCCACGAGGTATATCAAGAGCCTAATCTTAAGCATGTGGCAACATCAAGCCCTAGTCCTAATCAAGATCAAATCATTGTCATCCAACCTATCCATAATCTATATCTTTTCTATGATCAAGATGATATCCATAGTGATGAAGAGCCTATGCATGAGAAACTTGATCCTATACCCACCCATGAGCAAGATATTCAAAATTCACCTCCACCTAGTCCTATCCATGATCAATCAACATCCACTTCCCTTGATGAGACATATGCCTCCCAAGCACACATAGAAGATCAAACAAATACCATGGATCTAAGTGAACATAATTCTAATCAAGATCCTAATGATCCTCCACCCCTCACTATCGACCCCATTGCAAGTCCTCCATCATATCCTATTGGTCTTTCCACCATCATTCATGAATGTTCCTCAGAACAACAACAACCATTATCTTCCCTTGCTTCATTTTCTCCATCTAATAAGGAACTCATGTCTAGTGTTCCACCTACACCTAGTCCTGTTGTCCATTGCATACTCCAAAACATGAACCACCAAGGTAAAGGTTTATACCTTCATGAACAAGGTATTTTGGAGCCCATCCACATCAAAGTCCCTTCACACTCTTATGGCCTTGGACATACACCCCAAGGACACCAATCTCAAGATGTTGGTTTTTCCTCCATGTCTCATAAGTCCACCCCCTTCCATTATAATCCCTATCATACCCCCAAAACATACATGGCCATCCCCTCTCCATCATCCTACAAGTGTCAAAAGAATGTGACCATACACCTTCCACCATCAACCTTGCCACCATTACTTCCAACTCCTAATACCCCTCCATCCACTTTTCCACCATTACTTCCAACACCTAATATTCTAATCTTTCATAAATATCCTAAATATCCTAGTCATGACCAACAAATGCACACATTTTGTAAACATAAATCTCCCACTCATTCCATCCACCCCATGGGATTCAAAAATAAAAATTTGGATGCCTCTATTTATAAAGTAAAAAATTCTAAAGGTTTTAATTCCTTAGAATACAATTTCAAAAAGTCAAAGCCAAGTACATCTAAAAAGCTATATAAGCCCATACCTTCAAAAGAAAAGTCTAAAAACAAAATGGTTTGGGTACCTAAGCAAAAAGAAATCAAATTGAATGAGGCATCCGCATCACAAAAATCCCAACCATCCACTTCCATCCAAAATACACATTCCATTCAAAAATTACAAAAATCCCACAAGACAAATAAAAGTCATAAAAATACTAAGTCTATGTGGGTACCTAAAGCACTTCATCACCCATCTCCTAAGCAAACATCTCCATTGCTTCCTACACCTCATCCACATCAAAAGCTTCAATGTTTATCACAATGTGTGCAACCATTGGTCATGATTCCATTCCAACATACCTCTATCTTTCCATCACCCTTCACTCATTATCCTACATATCTCCCCCACCACCTTCCTATGGTCCATGCTTTTGGCTAAGCCTCCCCATTCATCTTTTTCATATGTCCTACATAATCCACTATCTTCCCTACATAATCCACATCATAATCCATCATCTACCTAATCCATCTCCCTTTCATTTCATCCCTTACCAACATCTATGAGCATAATGACATTTGACATGGTCCATGTGATGGCATCCATCTCTAGTGAGGCTATCACCTTTCATGGAACTAGACACTTGAGTCCCTCTTATCCATATTCCCCTATCCAAAAAGTCAAAAAAAAAGAAACAAAAGAAAAAAAAGAAAAAGTAAAGAGAAATCCCTTAGTCCAATGGTGAAAACCTGGTAAACAGGCGCCCTGGATAAGTACCATGATGAAAACCTCAAAAATAGGCATCATGTGTAGTTTTATATTCTATGTCACTTATACTTGGGGGAACAATGTCTTATCTATCCAACCTATCATTTTTATGTCATATCATTTCCATCCTACCTACCATCTTAGCCATCATATATGCCTATCATATTGTGTCCACTTATCCACCCTTCTCCTTTTGATCTTGATGATGACATAGGGGAAAAATGTTGTAACATGTTTTGGGTATCTCTTGACATACCTCATCCTATCTAAGCCAATCATATCATTATCCTATTGTCATTAGCTTTGTCATGAAAAATTCTAAGTCTTGTACCTAGAATGGGGCATGTCATTCCTATGCGACATAGTCTTTGGAGATCACATCCTTGCTCTCTTATGATGCATACATCCATTTCATCCATTAATCCTATCACCCACCCTTGCACCTAGACTTGGTTTTCCCCTTGTCATTAAGGCTACCCAATTTTTCATCCATTGACACCTCAAAATATTTCCAAAAAAAAAAAAAGCCAAAAAAATCAAAACGTGTCAAAAAAAAATCATAAAATGTCAAAAATCAAAAAAATCAAAAAATCACAAAATCACAAAAACATCCAAATAACTTTCAAAAATCCAAAAAAAAATTCAACATTTGTCACATCAGTCAAATAAGTCAAACATAGTTAGCCATTTTAAACGTCAACATTTAAATCATAAACCAATAGACAACATAGTCCAATTAGTCATCCAGTCAAAATCAGTCAAATTGCCAAAATAATGTCAAATTAGTCTTCAAATTATCCCAACCAAATCAATTCTTCTATTCAATTCATCGCATCCTCTCATCCATGTCAAATCATCTTCAGTCATTCCAAACAATAATCCAAATGCAAGTCAATCCTTAGTCCATACCAATCGAGTCAATCAATCTTGTCAAATTATCCAATCACATCCTTTGGTCTTGATCCTAATCTTGTCGAAACCAATCAATCAAAGTCAACTAGTCAAATAGTCAGTCATCCTTGTGTTGATCTAGGGATATGTCTTTCCCCGCAATAACAACACTTTCAGTCATCATCATCAGTCAATCAATTAGTCATCGGATTACAGCTTGACAGGGGCAATACCTTGTTTGTTTTTGTGTCATTTGTGCATGCTTGCTTGCTTGCTTGTGTGTGTTATCATTTTTATCTTGCATTTGTGTCAAGTCTGAATTATTCCAGCTAATATTCATATCTTGTATCTAGACAAGGTTGTATTACGCTGGGGCACAATACACATTGTCACCTTGGTCCTTATACCTTGGTGCATCTTGTTTAGTGTTACATCAAACATCATGGTTGTTCACTTTCTTGCAGCATAACGTGTCATTCATCTTGTCCCTCCTTATCATTTCATTTCGAGAGCATACCCTTGTTTTTCCAACTCGCCTATCCTCTCAAGGGGGCATCATTATCCCATTCTTATTTTGTCATCATTCTATTTTTCTATCATCATCCATTTTCCTCTATCCATACCTTAGCTTCTTTGAAATAATGTTACTCGACACAAAGCTCATCGTGTCAAACATCATCTCAAAGAGGGGCAAAATGTAGACACATAAAATTGTTCTAGGCTTGCAACTCTTAGATTATTCAACATTGCCCCTTTCATTCTTAATAATTAAATAATTTTTAATTATTTAATTATTTTCCAAAGTCATATGTCTTCTATTAATTAAATAATTTTAATTATTTAATTAATTCATTTTTATCTTTATTCTCCTTTGATTAATTAAATAAATTTTATTTATTTAATTACGTCACTAATTAAGTCCTCTTCTTTCTAAAATTAAATAAATTCTTATTTATTTAATTTTTGTCCACTATCTACTATAATTAAATAATTATTCATTAGCCTTTTCTCTCATAAATTAAATAAGTATTATTTATTTAATTTAGTCCACTCTCTTGAATTTTGAATTAAATCATTATTTAATGCAAAATGATTCATTTTCTCACATTCTTCTATAATTAAATAATATCTTTAATTATTTAATTATTCATTGGTCACCTAAATTAAATAATTTTTATTATTTAATTTATCCTATCACCTCTTTGTCCATGCCAATCTTATCTTCCAAATCAAATCTTATCTCTTGACATCTCATTTAATTTCAGCCCTTGATTGAATTATCTTATAATTCAATCTTAGCCATTCATTTCTTGTCATTTCCCTAATTTTGACCTAACCCTAGTCCATACTACAACTTTCAATTTTGGCCATTGATTAAGACATCTTATTGACATTCAATCTCAATCGTCAATCCAAATTAGACATTTCCTATAAATAAACTCTCTCATAAGCCATTAGGGGGGTTGATTCTTCAAGTATCCTTATGCTGTCAAAAATCATTCTTCAGTCTTTCATCCATTTCTATCTATTGTCATTCATCTATCATCCCCATGTCAATGTTATGCTACTGAATTGAGCAACCAACATTCATCCAACAATCAACCTTCAAAATATTGCATTCTCATGCAGGTGGAGAAGAGCCATGGAGGTCAATCAAGTCTAGTTTGAAAATTGGTTTGCATTTCCTTTGTTTATTTGCATTTTCATTATAGTTTGTGCTTCATGGTGCTTGATAGGGTTTAGTTAATTTGTTATTTTCAACATTAAATCTAAATTTTTCCCTATTTACAGCATATATCATTTAATAATTAATAATATAATAATTATTGGATTAGTAATTATTAAATGATATATGCTTTCTTAATAGGTGTGACACATATACCTTAAAGATGTTTCAACCTTTCTCTAATGTTTAAGGAGGTTTTCTATTATTTGAGGAGTGAGTTTGGAAATTTAGAGTGAATCATATCACAATGCAAATGATGTATTATTGATCATGCAAAAAATTATGTAGAAGAGTGTCCCTACAATCAATATATTTTTTAATAAACTATTTTTGTATCTATTCTAATAAAATGATGATTTATGGGGTTTCGAGAAAAAATAGAATATTTTTTTTTATTGATCATTAATATATGCTTAGTAGAATAACTATTTTTATTGTTGAAACATTGAAAATTATACATACTATTCTTATGAAAATCTCATATAATTAACTTGATTATAAGACAGTTATATATTTTCTAATTATTGTTATAATATATTATATTTTGAATTACCTCTTATTAAAATTAATTATGGGATTCTATATAAAATATGGTTTATTTGGTTACTATATTATTGACCATACTAGTGACTATTTTAGACCATGTCTTCAAATTAAATGGTTCATGTGTTATTGCTTGGATGGAGTAATACTTTAAAACTTTATCTTCTATGTCTTTTCATTAAAAGGATAAATACTAAAGAAGTTACAAATGAAACAATCTATCTTTGAAGATTTATTAAAGAGTTCCATTTGGATACTAGTAAAAATTACAACCTTAATGAGAGATAACTAGTGTTACATCTCTCTCTAAGTCCTATAATTTCTTGAGCAGTATTGAAGGCTCCTCCAACCTTTCCCACACAATGATAATTTTGAATGCCTCCCACTCTAGATCCCCTATCTATTGCTTCCTCTCTCCTGTGATGGTCCTATCAGTCTCTTCTTTGTCTAGTTGCAACATGGTAATGGATATAACCTCAACATTTTCTTGGATCTCTTTGTCATTGGTGGGTGTGGCTATGATTGGCCCTAAGTCTCCTAATGATGCTTGCCGTGATAGTTCTTCAACTACAAAGGGTCTTTCTTAGGCTTGTTTTGTGGATGGTGTCTAAAATATGAAAGTTGGGGTGGACTCGATGCAATATTTATGGTGTGAGCTAGTGATGCCCCTATTATCTCTCTTGGTATTGAAGTCTCTAAATATATTGACTACAACTCCAAAATGACCCTTTTCTATAGGTTTTTTCTTTTGTGGCCTTCTCTCCATGATCTACACCTCTACATCTCCAATCATTGGTCTCATTTGGTGGTAGGTGCGATGGAGATTTATCCTTCTACTAGGGGAATTTTTGTTATTGGATTTTTTCTTTTGAAGTTAAACTATCAATTTTCGATCATGGATTATGGGAATGAGACTCTCATCTCCTATCCATGAGGCCTTGGGTTCATTCCTTCAACCCTTTGAATGAACCCATTGATGTAATGCATGTTGAGTGAGATTGTCATATCTCCCCTAACATTTTTGGTGCTCCTATGCTTATGAGGATATTGGAAATCTTCTTGGTAGATTCTTGAATGTAGACAATTCTTCCAAGAATTTTACTCACACCTCCCGCACTCATATTGTGGTTGAGGATGATTTATCTCAAGATTTACTTGGAGAGGTAGTGCTTCAAGTTAATGGTTGGTATTGGTCTCAGTTGTTGGATTATGAAGATATCCCTTTTCCCTACAGATGATATTTTTCTATAGGAAACCTAGCTCATGATTGTCCTAGTGGCTCACATGTAAGTTTATCCTCAACTTTCTAGAAGAATGCTCTTTAAGAACATTTAATAGTGTACCTTGATGTTGAATCTTCTTTCAATTGTGAAGATTTCAGGCCTCCTTCTCCTTCTATGTAGAAGAATAATCCTATTGTTGGTGGCGTTGCTCCTCCTAAGGATTTTGATGTGTTGTTTCTAGATAAGGCCACTCCTCCTACTATGTGTGCTACCTCCCCTAGGGCCCTTGTTGCCCCCTTGTTGGGTGTTGACACAATAGTGTGTCTCACTTTCTGGACATGCTAATTTTTACCTGAAATAATTTTTTCAAAAAAATAAAAATTATTTAAGCCTTGAGAGGTTACGTATAAAGGGTTTTAAGTGATGAGGGATAGATAATAACCACTTATATCAAACCCCCTTGGATAGAACCCCTCTAGTATTAAATCATACCCACAATAGAGTCACCTTCGCACCTAATAAAATAGTGGAAAAAAACACTTTTTATTTAACTTTTAAGGGATTAAACAACATCATTTAGAAATTATATTTCTTAATATTATAGCCTTCAAAATGATTTGTCCAAAAATTATAGTTTTGATATGTTTCCATTTTATCATGTATTTAATTTTTAATTTTTAATAAACATAGGTTTTTATCTAAACATCAAGCTCTTTGTTTTGTAGAGGTAGAAAAATAGTAAACAATTGTAAGAAAATAAAATAAAAAATCCTTTCACTAGGTATTGATGTCCTTGTTTCACCCAAAAACAAAAGGATTTAGATACATACACAACAATTTAGATTACATGAAACACACACACATCCAAATTATAGTTACGATGAATTTATAAATTAATTTAAGAAAATAAGTAAGAAAAAATTATGAAAAAATATCCTTTCCCTAGATATTGTTCTTGAGAATCTATATTTTAAAAATTAGAATTTTATGCTTTATAGAAAAATTTATGACTCAAACGTGACTTTTTGAAAATCTTTTTTTGTTTAAAAATAGTTATTAAATTAGATATTGAAAGATTCATGATTTGTTTTAGAAAATTTTTAAAAATATATATTTAGAATCTATACACAAATTTCCACAAATCACTAGTTCACATCATCTTCATATTCTTAATGGTTTAGCTTCTATAGGTCGCAGAAGATGCAATTCAGTTAAAATATTGATGTAAATGTCCATCTTGGAAAAAAAAGAGACACAGTATTATCCTCTCTGAGAACATTTAATAATGTAACTTGGTGCTAAATCTTCTTTTGATTGTGAGGATTCTAGGCCTCCTTCTCCTTTTATGCAAAACAATAATTCCATTACTCCTCTTGAGGCCTCTTTTGTGTTGTTTCAGGACAAGGCCACTCCTACTATGTGTGCTGCCTCCACTAAGGCCCTTGCTACCCCCTTGCTAATAAAGGCTAGCTTAACTACAAATATTGTTGTTTTGGTCATGGTTTTGGATGCTTCACCTAAAGCATCTTTTTTTCTAGTTATCAATTACTCTGAAGGGGGCTCTTCCCCTTCTAGTCCAAATGTTTATAATCTTGTTTTGATTCATCTTGGGAAATAGTGAAATGAAAGAAGAAATCTAAGAAGGTCTATGTTTCATTTAACAAGACCTTGGAGGATTTTTCAATGGATCCTTGCTCTAGGGCTTGAGCTTTTTCTCTTTAGTTATTTTTTGGGATGTTTCTTGCTGGTGGATCCACTTGGTTACTAGTCTATTTATCTTTGCTATTCTAGACCCATTGTTTCTAACTAGTGGCTATATTTGTCTAGTCTATTTTATAGGGTTTTTCAACCATGTTGTTTTCTTTGTATGGGTATGAACAACTAATAGTATTATTTAGTAATTCTTTACAATCCATTGAGTTGAAGTATGATATAAATGAAAGGTAGGCATATACTTTGGTGAAGATGGTAAAAAAACTTGAGTACATATTTGGTTGGTGGAACAATTGTTACATATGTAACCATTGTGGCTATAACGAATAACTTCAAACAATAATATGTTACAAGGAGGAGGTATAGATTGATAAATAGGATACAAGAATTTAATATTGATATCCAAATTACACAATTTGTAAGAGGACAAGGATTAGCAAGACTAATGGTAGAATTAAAGTTAGATGCTAATCAGATAAACAATGTTGATGTTGTGGATGTGTATCCTATTTGTGATATGAAGACTACTAGATGGTATAGAAAAATTATACATTAATTATAGAACATGTCATGCCTTGAAGGAATGACTGATAATGAAAAGAGGACATTGAAGCTCTAAGCCATAAAATATGTAATTATAGAAAATGAATTATGGTGAAAGAAAATGGATGATTTTTTTCTCAAATGTGTTGATTGAAAACATGCCCTACATATTTTGAATGAGATGCATAATGGTGTATGTGGTGGTCACTATATGGAAAAAGGTACTACACATAAAGTTTTGAGGGTAGGGATCTTGTGGGAAATACTCTATAAAGATGCATAAAAGCTGGTAAGGGAATGTGATGCATGCCAAAGGTTTGTTGGTATGTTAAATTTTTTAGGTAACTTAACCCTTAGTCTAGTTATAGTGCAAGAACCATTCTAAATGGGGGATTGATTTTATTGGTGAAATTGAAAAATAGTCTAGTCGAGGGCATTCATGCATATTGGTGGAAATAGATTTCTTTAGTAAATGGATCGGGGCCATTCCTACAAAGAAGGCCACTAGTAAGGTGGTTATATAATTTTTAATGAATAATATTCTACCAGGTTGGCATACTAGAGAAAAGACCCTCTAATAATTCTACACATTTTAGGTTAGAGGAACTTGTAGAATTTTGCAACAAGTATGGGATTGAAATCTCATATTCATCCCCTTATTAGCCACAAGGAAATGGAAAAGTTGAGTCCAATAACGAGAGTTTGATGAAAATTATCAAAAGGGTGATAGAGAAGAACAAAAAGGCCTAGGACTCAAAATTGAGACAAGCCTTAAGAGTTGATAGGGTAACCATCAAAAAAGAAATAGGGCAATCACATCATGACTTGGTTTATGGGATTAAGGCTAGGATGCCTATGGATAGTTTACTACAAGTATACCAATTCATTTAGGAGTATGAGGATGATTCTACAAATGAAATGCAACAAAGAGTTAATGCTTTTCTTGAATGATGATACTACGAGGTAGAAGTCAGATGCAAAAAAGGAGACCATGATGTTGGGTGCAAATACAGTGAGGTTACCAGATGGAGGCCGAGAGGCTACATGGAGGTCAAGATGTTGGATGCGGGTGGAAAGGCCAAATGCAAGGAGAGAGGCTAGGATGTTGGGCACAAACTAGCCAATTACCTTGGTGCAAAATGTGAGGCTAGGTGTAGGTTGTGAGGTTAGATGCAACTGGAGAGGCTAAATGTAGGCTATGGCATTACCAAATGGGTCGAGAGGTTGAGACACCATGGGAGAGATGAATCCCATAGAAGGTGAAGGCTGAGTGATTATGCAACAGTGAGTCCAAGAGGTCGGTGGTCGAGTCGTGTAGTTGTGTAGCCATGAGATGTCTCACACTAAGAGAGGTGGTCACGAGGGGTTATGCTGCTGAATATTCTCCAGAATGAAACAAGATGTAAACTCATGTAAAGGATATAAGACTAAATTGTATTGGAACTATATTTTGTTGTTGAATAATACAATGGCTATCTAGGCTTTTGGAGTGTGGTGTATTTTACTCAAAAATATTTTCCCCCTGTATATCTATGAGTTCATGTCTTATGTTTCATCTTTCATGGTTGTTGGTTTTGCCTATTTGAATCTATTAATGGTGTTGTTGAAACTGATTTACATGGGTTTCTCTCTAAGGGTCAATGTGGGAAATGAATTGTGCCTATTTCTACTTTATGGAATAGTTGATGTGTATTTTGTCCACCCCCTTTTTTTCCTAACAAGTGGTATTAGAGTTGTGTGATGGTAGGAAGAGTGGAGTCTAGGACTCCCTCTTACCAACAAGTTGTATCAAAGCCTTCTTCTGGGATGTGTTTCTCCCTAGTGTGTTGCTGAATCTGGGTACTCCTTCTGTAAACATTTCTTATAATGCTAAGCTTGAGGAAATTTGAAGGAATCAACTAAAGTTTTGACCCTAATTATGGAGTGGTAATTCTTTCTCTTCTATTAAAGTTTCTAAGATAACGCGTAGCATGGAAGATGGTGAAGATGGAGATATTTGAGTTGTTCATATTGAAATGATGTGACCTGAGCTCATGATTTGGAAGCGGTATAACCCTGATGCATGGGGTGGAATATTTTTTCTCTATGTTTGTGATGCAAAAAATATTTCATATTGGGTGTCTACATGAGAGGCTCCTTGTTGATATGGAGAAGCTTGGGTTGTTGTTCAATCATGGAGTAATGTGCTTATGTTGGGTGGTTTGTCCTAGTATTGGAAGGCACAGTTTTTTCTCGTACCCTAATTACATGAAGGCTATGGAGTAGTCCATTGGATAATCTAGAAGCCTCTGAAATATCTTGTCTCTCAAATGCATGTGCATGTTGGTGGTTTTGAAGTTGGCTTGAAGTTGGCCTAGAGTTCTTGAACTACTATTTGTACTTACATTTTTTTGTGGCTTTGCAGGTTTTACATGATCAAGCAAAAAATTGTTGATATGTGTATTTGCTATTAAGCTATTTTCTAGACTCTATATTTTGGGGTGTGATGAGATGAGATAGTTTCAATTTGGCATGGTTTTAGGAGGTGTGATGTCTACTTTGTGTTGGAGTGTTGGTACATGATTTGTCACTCAACATTCTTGTGGTGGTGCTTGTGGGTTCCTTGACTATGGTGCTCATTGTGGACATGATTGCTAAATTGGATCTATGCTTGATCTAGTGTTTGAGTCATGTTGTCTATGTTGTTGTTCTCTTTGAGATCTTTGTTTTATAGTTTCCAGTGCGATGATGGGTTTGCATCTTTCTATTGAATGGATCTACAAGTTGTGCAATGTTGTGGGCTATATTTATCTACATGTTTGTTGTGAGACAACTCAGAAGTGGACTGTCTATATCCATGAGGTTGATTCATTGTTGGTGCAAACTCGTTAGTTGGCCTTGTCCATGGTCACTTGTGCATTGGTGTGGTTATTTGAGATGAGAGGATGGATGTCATTTGAGTACCTGAATATCCATCTATGGGGATGTGTAGCATGTGTATCATGATTTCATGGATAGCTTAGATACACTACCTTGTGTAAGATTTTGACAATCATAGTTTGTTCTACTTGGTTTGGAGATCTTGGTGCTACTTGGCATTGTTAGCAGATATACGTGTTGCTATTGTGGACTTGGAGGATTTTTAGTTTAGTATATGGTTTTTCTTGATTCTTGGAGAGCTCAGTACCATTTTTTAGTGGGAGCTTTAGCAGTGACTTTGGATTCATCATGTGGTGGTGAATGGTCTTCTTTAGTGTTGCAAATGTTAGGTATGTGCAAGATCATGATGGGCCAAAAAGTGGCAATATGATGGGTATGTGGCTGACGAATTTTTCTTTACCCAAAATTGATGAAACGAAAAGGGTTTTCAAAGGAGATTCTCAACTTTCCACCAATATAAATTATGCTTTACTTTTAATTTAATAAGTAATTATTATTTATTTTCTATTCAAACTATGACTAAAGTTCTGATTGATAGGCTGATTAAAAACATCTATAGCTTTCAAATAGTATCACATTTTTTGAATCCAAAACATGCCATATTCTATGCTTCCCATACTATAGGATTAAAAAAAAAAATTGAATTTCATGAAAATATAACCAAGTTAAGGTGGTCGACATATGATTTTTTTATATTTTTTAAAATTTGTAATAAAAATTCATAATTAATTATTTACTTGGAAAAAAATTACAGAATAATATGCATCACATTGGACATGAGTCCTCTACTTATATATAAAATATTATAAAAAAATATTATCATTTTATTATGGTTAGGGTGGTTAGACAAACACCTACTTATTTTTTCCTAAATTTAAGTACTATTGCATTAAAATTTCAAATTTTCACCAAATAGATTTATTTATTTTAAAAACCCTAGTAGTTTAGAAACTACATTCAATTTTCTATAGATTCTATTCTTACATATTTTTGAAATAATATAGATAACTTATTCAAATTTTTACGTCAAGTTGTCAAACTCTAATTTTTTTGAATTTTTTGCCACTTAAGGGCTTGTTTTTTCCATGATGATCCTGTACATACCCTGTTACTAGGAGGGACTCTTAGATACTATTACTATAGAAGGTTTCTTTTGCATTTGTATGGACACTATTTGAGGATGTGTAGCATCTTGGAACATAGAGAACTCTTGTGAGTCTTTAGTTGAGGTGTTAGTGGTGCTTGATAGGTGATGTTTGTTTACATTTTGTTTTGTTTCATGTCATGGTATACTCTTGACTGCGCATTAGAGTTTTTGCATGATGCATTGCTCTTGAGACCATGCTATGTTCACCTAGAGCATGTTCTATCTTATTTTTTGGAGGATGGATTCATAGTTTTGTTCATGTTAAGGGCTTTGGAGTTGATGTTGTGTTGATTTTGTATAGCTCATGAGCATAGTGGAGTGGTGGAAGTGTGGGTGCCATTTACTTTCTATAGGATTTGATGATTGTGTTCTTGAGATGTATGCATATATGCCTTTTCTCATTTCCTTTCCTATGGTGGATGTTTGGAACTATTGCATTAGTTGGTGGACATCTTGTATGTTATTGTACATGTCTTAGTATGAGTGTGAAAGCATTGTTTAAGATTCTTCTTTTTGCTTTGGAAGGAGCCAGTAAGTTCATCATCAAGTGGGAGAATGTTGAGAAATGTGACTCAATTTACTGGCTTGATTGACTTGCTAGAGTAGTTACGTTTTCCTCCATCTTCTTGAGTTAAGTAGCTAGTTTTCAAGTTTATCTAACTGAAGTCATGAGGTTGTAAAGTTTCTTAACATCCCCACTTAGTGACTATGAAGGGAAGGCTACTTCCTTTATTGTCGGCTCATTGCTAGCTTCAAGAACTTTGTAATGTCCTTCAAGAGGTTCTAATTTTTTTTTTTTGAGTGATGGGGTGATCCCTTTTTCGGTGTGTCATATGTTTCAGAAACTTCATAACCTTTACCATGAGGTTTGGAAGTTTGAGTTTTGGGTGACAGGGCAATCCCTTTCTCAAGGAGTCATGGGTTTTCAAAAAAATTTGACCTTCATCAAGAGGTTTTAAAGTTCAGTCTTCCAACCATAGAGTGACTTGGATGATGATGGATGTGAGGACCACTTGGGACCTAACAAGGTTGGTGGATTATAATTTAGGGTGATACGTGGTGATGATGTGTAGGACAAATGGCATGTGAGCCCATGTGCTTGATGTTTGACTTGATGACTTATGGAGAACCCTAAGTTTAATGGTGGAGATTTGTTTGATTACTTATCCAATGACCATGATTGGATGATGAATGATGGCATGTGGCTTGAGGTGAAACCCTAACGAGGTGCAACATTTGAAGAGTCAGAGAGAGATTGAGAATGAAATCTCTTAACACTCAACACTCTCTTCCTGGTGTCTCTCTAGAATCACTCGATACTCTCGTGTGTCTCTCTAGAATCTCTGGAAGTGGACTGAATGGCCAACGTTGGACGAGCTAAGCTATAGGCCAAGAGGCTAGATGCAGTGAAGGCTAAGAGATGACTCTCTCAAAGCTTAGAGTAGAGAGTAGAGGTGACAGTGAGTAGTGACAATGATTTACGGTAGGTAGAAAGGGAGAGAGGTTGCGTGGTGTTGGGTGTCAAACATGCCGAGAGGATCAAAGTGTTGTATGTAGGCCAAGAAGTCGGATATAGATAGGGAGGTCACGAGGTTGGGCATGAATAGACCAAGGTTACCAAGTGGAATTCAAATGCAATCAAGGAGTCCACAAGGCTAGGCATGGAAAGACCAAGGTTACCAAGTAGAAGCCAAGAGGATGCATAGAGGCTAAGAAGTTGGATGCAGGGCAAGAGGATGAATGGAAGTAGAGAGGAAAAGATACTAGGGGTGGACTAGTTGAGTACCTAAGTGTACATCGTGAGGCTGGGTGCAAGTAGTGATGACAAATGCAAGCTAAGAGGCTAAGTGCAGGTCATGGCATTGCTGAACAGGCTAAGAGGTTGAGACGTTGTGGGAGAGTTGAATCTCGTAGAAGGTGAAGGTTGAGAAACTCTGTGATAGTGAGGCTGAGGGGTTGGTGGTCTATTCGTGTATCTGTGTAGCTATGAGATGTCTCTTGCTGAGAGAGGTGGTCGTGAGGGGTTATGCTGCCAAATATTCTTTGGAATTAAACAAGATATAAACTCCTATAAAAGCTATAAGCAGGAATTGAATTGTAACTGTATTTTGTTATTGAATAATAAAATGGTGATCTAGGCTTTTGGAGTGTGGGATTTTTTACCTGAAAGGGTTTTCCCCATGTATATCTATGTGTTCATGTCTTTTGTTTCATCTTTCATGGTTCTTGGTTTTATGTGTTTGAATCTATTAATGGTTTTGTTGACATTGATTTGCATGGGTTTCTTTCTAAGGGTCAATGTGGGAAATGAATTGTGACTGTTTCTACTTTATGGAATAGTTGATGCATCCTCTATTCATCTCTTGTTTTCCCAATAGTTTTGACATGGAATTCCATAGATCAGGAGAAAGGAAATCATGGAATTTTTTATTCTCTCTAGTTGGGAACATATATGATCAACAATACATATGTGGAAGATTCACATTTCTTGCAAAATTTGATTAGATAATTCTAGGAATTTCATGTACATGGAAAATTCCTAAAGCTATTCTTTTCATAAGGTATTCTTTATTCCATGTACAATGTATTTTATGTATAGGTCTGCATATATGTTTTCTTTGGTCTATTTTCCTAGTCTAGGTGGTTTTCCCTAGTTTTTGTCCCTTTATGTTTTGTCTATTCTGCTCCACCATATATTCTTAGGATCTTTCTTTGTTCTAAAAGAAGAAATATACCAAATTGGAGCCACTAATAGGACTATATCAAATTTTTGTGGTTCCTTGTATTAGATTTTGAAAAAAAATGAGTTTCATGGGTTATCGATAAGCTAGGTTTTCATGTTTCATTTATTAGGGTTCACCCAAGGAATAAAACCCTAGCACTATTTAAAACCTTAGCTCTTCCTTTTGGTTTCTCATTGACTTGCAATCACTTGTTCCCAATTCCTTAATTAAAAAATTAATGTCATTAGCTTCATTCTCAACTAGCCGCAACTTTCTAGTTATATCGGTAATTGCCATTCAAAATATTTGGTTAATATGTTAAGTCTTGTGGGCCATGAAATTTTTATATATAATGTCTAATGTTCATCATCCTATGTTTGAAATAATTGAAGTATAAGTATTATGATAACCTATTAAATGGAACCAAATTATCACAACTAAAAGAACATGCATAAAAAAGTGTTAAAGAAGGCTCGACTTGGACCCACACTTGATAGGTGTTTGCATTTCATTTGTCCCTACTCTTTGCATCAATAAAATATTCAAGGAAAGAAGGTTGGGGGATAGCAGGCATATACCACATGCCCATCTTTTGAAGTGTATCTTGCATGCATACAAAATGTGTTCATTGTGGGCCTGTTATCAATGTTTCATACTGAGCCATGTGGACTCATCCTTACCATTCCCTAGCATCTCACAGGGGCTATTTCAAAGGATCTCTAATGCTTGCAAGATTGCGAGAGAAATGTTTCATACAATAATGAAGGTGACATGGGAGAATTAAAAGGCATAAAACTGAGGAAACATGTTCTTTCTTGATAAAGAAGTGTTGAAGATGATATGATCCTGACCGTCCAAAGTTGTCGAGGATTAAGGATATGCAAAAAATTCCTAATTATGGGCACATGCCTAGGAATTTAATGAGTGAACACATTGAACATGTGGAGTCATTTGGTGATTTGTCTCACAATCTCACAACCTTTAATCTTATTCTCAATGCATGAATGTAGGATTGTGGTGGATTGACATGTCATCCTTTTTAGTACTTCCCAAAGGTGGTAGAGCTTGTGGTGACTTATAAAATCTTTTGCACATGGAAAAATTCTATGGGCTTGATGGTATAGTCAAACTAAGTCAAATTATTAAACTTGATTCACTCTTTCTGAGACATCTTGTGATACAGGTGATCATGAGATCAATGACTTAAATTCATAGTTATGGAATTGAGTAGATAGAGTTGTTCTAGCTCATGTGAGTGAGGAGTAATGATAGAAATGACATTGTTAAATCAATTTGAATAGATTTTTTTCCATAAAATAAAGGATTGAAGAATAATTAAAGGTTACAAAAGTATTCAGAAGTGATTGAAGATTTTTCCTATCAATTGTGAGCTCTTAGTGATAAGAATTAGGGTTTCTAAGAATTTAAACACCAATAAGCACAAATTGCTTCCTTTGTGTTAAATTTCCAATGAAATTATTTGAAATTTTCATCCCAGTATTTTGAATTACTTGCTAGAAGTTCTTTTAAGGTTTGAAATTCATAAAATACTATTAAATTACTTTGACGTTTCCCTAGTCCTCATGCATCTATTTTATAAAAAACCTAGCCACCTTATAAGAAACCTTATGTTGCATTATAAAAAACCCTAGATTATGCAATTATTAAAAATGGCACCCCCAAAGGCTTAGACCTCTAGTTCCACCCACAAAAGAAGCCTTCACGAGGATTTTATCCTCAAACTAATGGGTTCAACAATGGATAAGATCACAAGAAAATTAGTGTTGCAACTCCCAAGGGAAATGAAGGGAATTTTTGATAAGTAATATGTTGTTAAGTGAACCAATTGAAATAGGGTTCCACCATTTAAGAGCTGGAACTAGGTTTTAGGATCTATTTCACTCTTAGTTCATTAGGAAACCAAGATCCCTCAAGCAAGTGACTCAATTGAGAGAAGGAAATACAAGGGATTGGTTTCCTTAGGTGTGATTAAAAGGGGGTTCACCATTAAAATGAAGCATCAAAGGAGAAATGCAAACTCTAATGCACTAAACCCTACAAACATAAAACATGAAATTAGACTCAGAAACATAAATTAGATATAAAGGAAACTAGTAAATAGATGGACTCCAAGAAAGATCTAAAACTTTGAAATTCTACATTTTGAAGTGCATAGGGACTCATACACCAAGCTGGGTGATTCAGTCCTACTACTGGAATTTGGGAAAAATATGGAATCTTCTGCTGGTAAATCAAGATCTATACAAAACTATTAAAAAGAGGTATACTAGGACTCATACGCCCAGAGGGGAAATTTAGTCCAATTATTAGGGTTTGATTGAAAATTTTATGGCCTCTAGTGGTCTTCTATAGCTTTTGTGATGTCCAATCTCGAAGTACGATAGTCTAAATTTTGATCTATAGATGAGTTTCTATGAAGATGACAACTTTGAAAACTTTTTACAACTTTGTAACTTTTTCTTCAAAGGATCTTCAAATTCTAAAACACCTAGATCTACAATCACACATGAACAGATACAAAGTTTGTGTTAGGGAATAGGTAATTAAACCTTGAAATTACATGAAGGAATGATGAATGAAGAAATGTAATGTTGCAACTCACAAAACCCTTGAAATGAATGCTAAAAATTTGTGTGAAATGGCTCCAATGGATGTGGATCATGACTCTTGATCTTGATATGAGATAATTTCTTTGAATGATTACTTGAATCGTGAAAACCTACATCACAAATGTTAGGTCACAAACACACATAATGCATCAAGAATTTGACATAATGCTTAAATATTGAATGTTGCTCCAAATTACTAATAATCAACTATTAAATGCTCTATAACACTCCCACTTGAATTCTCATTTAGTGTAGTAAAATGAATACCATTTCATTTTCACACTTATTTGTGTTTTCCTTGCTTTATTTATGCATCTTTATGGCTTAACTGGTCTTATTTTGTGTCCACAAGCCCTATGAATTATATATTTTTCTGGTTAATCCTAACATTCTCCAATGCATAAATGAAAATTTAATTACTCAATCTATGTGTCTTTAATTTTTGGGTCGGGACTAAAACACCCCCTAGGGCGTCTTTGTCCCCCAAAGCTCTCGGGACCCTAATTTTGACGTATCTTAATTGGGCCCCTTCTTGGTGTTTGCACCCCAAGTTTCATGGCTTGGGACTAAGATGCCACCTAGGGCCTCTTAGTCCTCCTTGAGTCATTTTTGGGAATTAATTTCAAATTCTGGTAGGATTTAACCTCCTATATTTAATGAATTCACATGTCAACTTGGTGTGATGTAATTTTAGGATATTAAGCATAGATAAGTATAAATACAAGGTTCCTTCTCTAATTTTTCATCCTAAGCAATCTAACAAGAAATCTAGGCAATCATTTCTTTTGTGAGAGCATTCAAGAGTAGATTCATCAAGCATTTATATCCATCATCAAGATTCAATCATCATATCAAAGAGTTTTCTTGCATCATGTGTGTTTTTGTGCTAACATTTGTGATGTAGGGATTTTATTCAAGCAAAGGAATTCAAGATCATTCTTTTTGTTCAAGATCCATATCCATTGCACTCATTTCACACAAGTTTGTAGACTTTACGAGAATGGTTTGGTGAGTTGTAGCATTGTATGTTGTTCATTCACCATTTCCTTCATTATTCTATTTCATTTCAAGGTTTGATTACCAACAAGGGGTTAGACTAAGGAAAACCCCCATTCACTAACAAACAACAAGCTTTTCCCATTTTTGTTGTTTGTGATTATAGATCTAGGTTGAAGTCTTGAAGATCACTTGGAGTGAAAAGTTGTAAAAGTTGCAAAGTTGCATTACAAAGTTTTCATCTTCATGGAAACTCACCTACATGCTAAATTTGGAAGTTTCAAAACTTGAGATTGGAAAGGAAGCAAGTACAAACCTTGGAGCTCAGGATCATATTTAGAGTTTTTAGAAAATTAGAGTGGGAATAATACACCACCTTGGGCATCTTAGTCCTCATAGGAATATTTTTTAGAGATTAATTTAGTTCCATTTCTAACATCAAAAGACTCCATATTTTCCCAAAAAAATAGCAACGAGACTAATACGCCATCCTAGGCATCTTAGTCATCCATAGCAAATTCTTGCAGTCTTTTCACATTTCAATAATTCTCACAACATCTCCAAATTTCCCAGGTACACACATACTATCTTGGTATTGCATAATCTCATTATTTTCATCTCTCATTTAGCTTGCATTTCTAATTCTAGGTGATTTTTCATATCACATTGTGTTTTCCAACATTGTCTTTTCCAAGCATTTGCTTGGTGGTGAACCCCTTTAAAACTGAGAAATCCCCCTCCTAGGTCCTCTTCATTGTGAATTGACACACCTTGTGAGCTTGTTATTCAATCCAATTGGGACTCCTAGGACATCCTTGAGTGATTGGTTAGGGAAATATTGATATTGATATATCCATTTTTCCTACCAATCATTTTGGTGAACCTGATTTTTAAGCATTCATTTTTTATTTGGAGTCCATTAAAGTCCTTATATCTAGATTGCATTCATTCTTTCATCGCATCTTGCATTTTGCATTAGTGAAATTGCACTTAGATTTTTCCATATTTGCATTAGTGAAAGTGCATATAGGTTGCATCTTTACTTTATTACATCATTTTATTTCATTGAAAAAACTAAAAAGTGCATTGTTACTCATCCTAATTGCATTTAGAAGCATTGTTATTGCATTTAAAATTAAAAATTTGCATTCACTTTTGCATCCACTTGCTTATAACTAGTTACTTTTCCTTCCATTCATTTGCACAATTTTTTTCTTCCAAACATCAAGTCCTTGGGTAGGAAACCTAGGAACACTATTATCAACCCAAAAATTGTCCAATTTTCTACAAAATAAACCTTACTGGGACTAAAACTCCCTTGGTGGCATCTTAATCCCTCTCTAGTTTTCTATTACAATATGTTGTCTAAGTGATTTTCTATCTATTTCAAATTATGAAACCTTCAAATTTCATCAGGAGGACTAAGATGCCCTCCTTGGCATCTTAGTCCCTGTTCAATTTTAGATTGTAGTTTTCGAGATCTAAATCAACATTTATGTGTTTTTGTTTACTGGAATTGGTTATCTATTTCAGTGGATTGACTTTTTGTTTCATGCATTTTACTAAATCTAGCTTAAAGTGCTTCATTTCATGCATTGCTCTATTCCAAATTTTCATTTACAACATTTCATTTTCATATCATTGCATAGTGTAATCAGTAACTTACCTTGTTTGAAATTTGAACATTACATTTCATCCTAAGTCTTTACATTGCATTTTAAGTTTACATAGCTTCTATTACATTAAAGTCATTATAAATAACATTATTTACATTCATGGAAATTATGGATAGCATTACATTTTTTCAATTTCAATTTTTAGCATTAGTTCCTAGTTCACTTAGATTAGATTCATTAGAAAATGAAAATGAAAAACTAAAAACCATTAAAAGAAACAATTAAAAAAACTCTTAGATTTAGAAAAAGAATATCATCCAGTCCATTTAGTAGTGATGAATTTTACATTTTAGATGAATCCCTTAAGGAATTCCTCTCACTAGGATCATTCACTAAATGTTTGATATAAGAGGATGCAAGCATTGACAATCATCGAATATTAGTGACAAAGGTATCTCAGTGATAGGAGACGCAGTCATTGACAATAATGAAAGTATTTTTTGTCTTCCCCCTTGGAAAGACACTAAGACACACATAAATGAGATCATGGACACTACTCCACACACCTCCCCTACTTGTGAAAATACTTTAGTGAATAAGGATACAATCCTGAATGATCATGACACACATTTGTTTGGAGGATAGGTTGATATTTGAGAGCTATGAAAATCTTACGTATCCTACTCAAGAAGACATTATAGGACATGGGGATGTAAATATAGATAATCACAACAATCAAACCTTTTCTTCTCCTAATATCTTCTCTAGGCATGGAGATAGTTTAGCATTAGAAGATATCCTTATTGAGGCTCATAAGAATCTTACTGCTCCCTTTCTTGATGCCCCTGCCATTTGGGAAGACCTATTTGAACAAAAGAGTTCAATCATTGGTAACCATGAAACTCCTAGTTATCCTTCTCTTGATGCCTCTCCTATGAGTGATGAAGCTACTTTATCAAATCCAACCATGAAATGTGATGAACCTATTGTTTTTCACTTTCTTAAAATCTCTCCTACTAGGGTAAATATTATGGCAAAAGAGAATAATACTAGAGAGAAAAAGGATGATATTATAGGAAACAATCAAATTTCTCCCTCTCCTAATATCTATCCTATTGTTAAAGAAGATATTATTGTATTACAAGATTCCATCAGTGAGAATCATAAGGAAAACATTATTGAACAAAGAAACACCATGATTTCCAAGCAAGAAAATACAACCATGGATCATATTTGTACTTGTGGTGAAGTCAATAATGAAGAACCAAACATTGAATGTTATGAACATCTAGTTTGTAGTTCTCTTAAAAAATATCCTAATAGGGAAGGTATCATAATGCAAGCAAACATCAACACTATCATGCACAAACCAAAAATCAACCTCACTCTAAAGCATCATGAATTGCTTGATATAGATTTACCATCATCATGGGAATGATTTGAAAATGATAAAGCCTTGAGGAAAATGTTAGTAGTTCATGAAAAGTCACCTTATACTCCTCAAAAGAAAAAGCTTACATGTGCTATGATTAGTATCGAGCAAAACAATATAGAAAGAAAAAATAAAATTGAAGAAGCCACAAAGTTATTGGAAGATGCGGTGGAAACCTTTGATTTCATACCTATATCCATGGGAAAATACAAGCTCATAACAAAAGAGTCTAAAATGAGAATAGAGAAACTAGTAATGACAATAAAAAATTCAAATGCATCCACTTTAACCACCTTAAAGGAAAAGATAACATCCAAGACAAACTTTTAGGAAATTGCACAACCACCGAATCCAACCAAAGTGACAAAACTTTTTGAAAGATTTTTTGAACTTAGGAAAAAACTTGGAAAAGGATGTGATGCTATAGAAAAATGTAACCATATCCCTATAAGGCCTAAAATGAAAGAAATGACTAAAGATCTTGGTTATTGTCCCTCAAAACAAAAGCCTTTATTCAATGTCAACACCATCACAAACAATTCTTCCAAGACAACTTTAACCTTGGTACATCCTAAACTAATTGATATATCATTAGATATGTATCAAGAAAAAAAAAAATTTACTCATCATACTACTTAACACTACTTGTTGCTCCTTACCATGCAATAGTTGAAGGATCATAACATACTCACCATTGCATGTCATTCCCTTTTTTCAAGGAGAAGCATATCATCATCTATTCCAGGCTCACCCTAGTCCTAAACTAAGTGGGGGCAAGGGGTTAGGTAGCCTTGTCCTCGTATGGCACCTATCATTGCCTCTTATGACTAGTTGATCACCTTTCATGATCATATAAGAGAAAGCTTGTGATGTAGACGACATGCCTTAAGTTGGCTCACATGTGATGTATCAAGTTATGCATTAAGGGGGGAAACCTTCTTTTCCTTTTTTTTCATATTTGGCTACTTTAAATTAATTGTTCACAACATGTTGTTAGAAATTTCTTTAAAGTGGGAGAAAACATTGGCATTATTTTGGCATGATTTCAATTGCATTTTTTATTTTCTTTACATAGTCTTTGATGAAATTTTCTTATTTCACATGATGTGTTTTTCCTCTTTGTGGTGACATTGGGAGTAATGTCATTCAAGAGCATGATCCATCTTAGCATATTATATTCCCCTTAGTGGTGATGCGATGAACTGCTTCCCTTAAGTAGTAAATATTTTATCCTTTGATCGGTCCTCTCTTGGAGACATTAGAAACAATGTCCCCTAAGAGTAAGAACTCACATGAACTAATTAAAATCCATTTGAACATCCCCCTTTCTTGTTACTTTTTTAAACCTTATTAAATTCATCAAGGTATGGCTTTGATGTGGTCCCTAGGGCTCACCTAGTGAACACCTAGCTTCACTAGCCCTTGTCAGAATGCATTTTTGTACCTTATTAAAGTCATGGAGGTATGGCTTTGATATGGTCCCTTGGAACTCACCTAGTGGAAACCTAGCTTCACTAGCCTTTCTGAGTGTGTGTTTTGTTTGCATAGTGGACAACACAATTGTAGAACTTTTTGGAAAAACAACCTAAACTTGGTCCACCGTGTTGGACGACTAGTTGAAGCTTGATCCATTGCAGTTTTCCTTTTTCCTCTTTCTTTTTCCTTTTTCTTTCCTTTGATGGTGTATGTTTGTGATCTGGTTATGGCTTCATATATCATCTACAAATGTGTTCCTTTGTGCCTATGATGTTTTTCCATAGGATCTTAAACTTGGGGCCTTGACCACCCTCTTGATTATTGTCATCTTATCTTACTAGCATTGGTACATTTGAACCCCTCTTGATGGTGTGGTTGGCTACTTTAGTTTGAGTTTGAAGCAAGTTCACCCTCTCACTAAAGTGGTGGCTAAATGTAGTGTATTAAAATGCATACTTTACATTTTCACACTTGTTTGGGCCTACCTTAGTTTATTTATGCTTCTTTATGGCTCAATTGGTCCTATTTTGTGTCCACAAGCCCTATGAATTATATCTTTTTTTGGTTAATCCTGACATTCTCCAATGTTAATGAATCTGTTTGTGTGTCCCTAATTTTTGGGTCCACACTAAAATTCCACCTATGGTTTTTTTATGCCCCAAATATCTCGACACCCTGATTTTGAGGTATCTTAATTGGGCCCCTTCTTGGTGTCTATGCCCCAAGTTTCATGGTTTGGGACTAAGACACCACCTAGGGCATCTTAGTCCTCCTTGAGTAATTTTTGGGATTTAATTTGAAATTGTGATAGGATTTAACCTCCTTTATTTAATGAATTCATATGTTGGCCTTGATGAGCCCAAAATATGCTCATAATTTGGATATCATGGTGTACTTTGAATACCTTTACTTTTGTTGTTCATGGTTGTTTAACTCTCTTGAAACCTTTTATTGGGGGATATCCTATAGCAATACACTTTCATGTTCCTGCAGCCTATCATGTTGATTTGTCTATATTTATTACCCTATTTGACTCCCTAAATGACTGGTATAACGCATGTAGTTTTTGAATGATGAAATAGATTTAAATATATGATTAATAAATGGATATTGTGTATGTGCCATGCACCTTTTCTTTCGCATCTGTTACCTTGTGTTTTGTAGGTTGTTGAAGAAAGTATGATCAAGTCAAGCACAGCCAATGTTGGCCTTGCAGTAGAGTCCATTTTCTGCATGACTTCGAGGAAGCTATGGTGAAGACTCTTTGACCAAAACTTTTGGGAAGGATTTTAAATGACATTTAATCTAGAAAGAGTGGAGTGCTCGATTCTCTCTGGATTGGGTTCAATGGATAAACTCATTTATGAAGTCTATTCCTCAATTTCGGGATACATTTTACATCCATGTCTTTCTCTGTTAGGGTTAGTTAGTTGTTTTTCATGGTTTTAAATAAGTGTTCCTCTTGCGCGGGTGAACAAGAAAGAGATAGATAGAGAAACAGATTATGTAAGAGTTAGAGTCATAATATGAATCAGAGTTTTTGTTAGTTTTCTGAAGCAGAACAATCAATGTAAATGATTTCATGTTATGAATAAAAGTTGATGGAGTTCTGAGGAAAATCTTCTATGTAAATTAGTTGATGCTTGCTAAGGGGGCCCACTTAGTAAGTATCTATAGGAGAGTAGTTGTTTATCCTTTGTTAATTAAAGTTATATTTCATTTTAGAAGTTTTAGCACAAACTTATTCTTATACTATTCCTGCAGCATCGGGAATCCATCCTTGTGTTTGTTCCTGCAGCATAAGGCTAGTTTATAGTTTGTCTCTCAATTGTAGCTATTATGATTTCTGCTTTGGTTAGATTATGGTTGAGTTAAAAAAATTTGCATTACCTTCCTATAGCATAGGTAAAATTTATTTCCAAGTATTTATTTCCAATAGGTTTTGACTGAAACCAGTTCTTAGTGCACATATAGTGCCACTCCATTTAAAGCATACATTCCCTGGTTTGACAAGTAAATGAATGAACATGAAGAGGTATTAGTCGCCTATTGGAATGTCCACTTCCGAAGATAGGTTTTTCCACGATTTTCATATCCTTTTGTGGGTGCGACCATTTTTGGCACCGTTCTCTAGGATGGTGTCAATCTAAGAACCTGCTATAGTCATTGTTAGCAGTAGTTTAGTCAGTTGTTCAAGTATTTTCAAAATCTTTTAAAATACCATCCATTTTCATTGCATGCATAAAAGAAGACACGCTCAGGGAAGATTTCTCCCTAACCTGCCATCCATTGCTAAGAAAACTGAACCAGCTTATAGCCTATTTGAGGACGAAGGAGACTTAGATATTGAACCATTTGTTGAAGATTTGTGTGCTGACTTGCTATTTGGCCCATTTGATGAAGAACCTGAAGAAAATTCATTTTCTTCTATACTTGATTAGTTGAACATGGCACGTAATCCACCGAATCAACCTCGTGCTTTTGAATTCCCCATTATTGCTCAACAAAACAATGAAAACTATTCCTTCTTCATTACTTCCCAAGTTCTATGGCTTAGTTACAGAAGACCCAAAGACCTTCTTGTTCGAGTTTGCTATCCTCTATCGCAGTTATGACTACACTTGAGATGCTCACAAGCTGAAATTGTTTCCTGCTACCTTGAAGGAGGGAGCTCTTAGATGGCTCATGAGTTTGGGGAGGGGTGTTGTTGATATTTGGGTAGCCATCCAAACAAAATTTCTTGAGAAATAGAAGGAATATTGTAAGAGTGGCAGTAAAGGTGATGATATATTCCAAATTCAATAGAAGGAAATGAAAGTCTGGAGGATTATATATCAAGATTCCTATTTTCTCTGAAAAAGAATTCAGACCACACTCTTAATGAAGAATCTCATAAATTACTTTTCTAAGGGGAATCAATGATACCTGTATAGATGCCTTCGACCTGATGGGAGGAAAAGATATCACTGAAGCATCTTGGGATGATCTCATGAAGATATGTCTCAATTACTCCCAAGCAAAAATGAAGAAGGGAAGAGGTCATCAAGCTACAGTGGGAAAGTCTTCTTTCAGCTGAGTTTCCCAGATGGAGATCACAAATTTGCTGTCTAATTTCAAGCAGGACATCATAAAAAACATGGCTACATAGTTGGATACCATGCAAGCTCGCAAGAAACATGTGGAGGTTGAGGCAATCCTGGCTGAGTTATGTCCACATTGTAGACAGAAGAAATGTGACTGCAAATGCAAGATGGTGGCCAACATGGATGCTAAATAGTTACCTACTGATTTTAAGATGATAGAAGGCAATGATGACAAAGTCTTCTTTGTTGCGCAAAGGAGACCATGGGCTCCAAGATAAGGTATGCCTCAAGATCCTTTGACTTTTGGTAAATCTTACTCTAATTATAATAACCAATGGCAACCTACATTTAGCCCATCTCCACCTTCGAATGCTCCTCAACCATACTAGCCTAACTATCAGAGCCCTCAATGGAAACCCCCTCAGGGAGGTTGGCAGCACCCACAAGGACAATGGACTCCACCTCCAGGTAACTGGCAACAGAACCCTCAATGGAGAGGTTCTCAGCAATGGCAGAACCAACCCCCTAGATTCCTGCAGTCTTAGTAGCCACAACCTCTGGCCCTTATGCCTCCTCCTATAGCACCTACAGCAAATACTGGCCCTACAAAACAAATTCCTATGCCTGCTCAACCATTGCCAAATCCCAATAATAAGCAGCACCAACAATAGCAACCTATGTATTCTGCAGAAGTCAACCAGTATCTAGCTTATGCCCTAAATATCAATGATATCCATATTAGGTCTGAAACCACTCTCCCTGCTCTACAACCACCTATAATTACAGAGATTCCAGACTCTGCTGCTGAACAACCTGTTGATCATGCAGAAGATATACCTGTATCAGCTACTTCCTCTAAGGAACCTATCCTACAGCCTCAGGCTACACCACCTTTTCCTCAGAGATTGCAAATTACTATACCCAAGATCATTGAAGAGCCAACCTTTGATATTTTGGAATAGCTAAAGAATGTACAAGTTCAAATTCCTCTTTTTCAAGATATTAAAGATGTTCCAGTTTATGGAAAAGCCATTAAAAAGGATTTTTTAAAGAAATAAGGAAGAAAGAAAAAGGATCCCCAAACTATCCATGTCCTAGGACAGTTAGCCGATATTATGTTGGGGAAAGTTGTCATTCCAAAATATACTAATCCTGGAAGTCCTGTAGTAAAAATAAATATCAATGGTCAAGTAGTAAGAAATGTTTTGGTTAACCTTGCTCCAGCCATTAATGTGATGACCAAGCACACTATGGAGTGTTTGAATATTCCAAACATTTGGTCTACACCGACTGTCCTGCAACTTGCTGATAGTTCAAAGGTTACACTCGATGGAGTGATAGAAGATGTCATTATCACCCTTGAATCTTGGGAATACCCTACTAATTTCACCATATTGTCCACTAAGGAAACCTTAGGAGGATATCATATTCTCCTAGGCAGACCTTGGTTAGCTACAACTGATGCCCTTATAGGATGTCATTCAGGAGACATGACAATTTCTGATGGTCAGTCAAGAAAGAAATTGGCTTTATACCCACCTGTACAACCTCCACCAGATTTGTCTCAACCAGTTTGGCCAGATCTAGGAGAGGAATCTAAAGAAGTCAATTCATTAGCTCAGTTAATGATGCTACAAAATGATCCATTTTCTCAGCTTTAGAGTGAAGATAACTTGCTTCTACACATTCTACAATTTAGTTCTTGTTTGAATAGCCCATCTGTTTTGGACAGCCTTTCTCAGCAATGTTTCTTACAGCAACTGGATCCTGAGAGCCATCATGATTTTCTATTATGTGATATACAAGCACCACCTCTATCAGCAACCTCAATAAATGATCTCACCAAATAGATAGAAGTATCTCCAGGCTGTTTCCTGCATATTAATAATAAGTTGCCACCATCTCAACAAACTGCCTTAGCCACAATCCTGCAAGCCCACAAAAGAGCTTTTGCATGGGACTATGGGGATATGAAGGGTTTAGACCCAAAAATATGTACACATTGCACATATATTAACAATGACTTCAAACCTATTAGGCAACCTCAAAGAAGAATTAATCCAACTTTGAGAGAAATTGGTAAAGAAGAATTGTAGAAAATGTTAGCAGCTGGTTTTATCTACCCAATCTCCAATAGTCAGTGGGTTTCCCCATTGGTCATTGTTCCTAAGAAAGAAGGAAAATGGAGGGTATGCATAGATTATAGAGAGCTCAACTTGGCAACAAAGAAAGATTACTTTCCTCTTCCATTCATTGATCAAGTTCTAGATAATTTAGCTAGAAAAAAATACTTCTCATTCTTAGATGGCTTCAGTGGGTACAATCAAATCAAGATTTCTCCTGAGGATCAAGAAAAGACTACTTTTACATGCCCTTAGGGAACATTTTCCTATTTAGTTTTACCTTTTGGTCTTTGTAATGCTCTTGCAACTTTCTAGCGGGCAGTCGTAAGTATCTTCTGAAACTTCTCATATGATTGCATGGAAATATACATGGATGACTTTACTATTTATATGGTACAATATTTGAGGAAGCTCAAGCCAACTTGGAGAAAGTACTATAGAGATGTGAAGATCACAACCTATCACTGAATAGTCAAAAGTGCTTCATGATGATGCAGGAGGGAATAGTGCTTGGTAACTATATTTCTGTTGCAGGAATTTAGGTTGATCCTGCTAAGATTGAGGTCATCTCTAAGCTACCCTCTCCTGCTAATTAGAAAGAGGTATGGAGCTTTCTAGGCTATGCTGGATACTATAGAAGATTCATCAAGGACTTCAGCCAAATAGCAGGCCCCTTATACAGTCTGCTGAAGAAAGATGCAGATTTTTCTTGGACAGAGGAATGTGAAAAAGCATTCCTTGACTTAAAAGTCACCCTTACACAGGCACTTGTTTTGAAAGGACCTGATTGGTCACTTCCATTTCACATTCATACTAATGCATCAGATTATTCGATTGGCGCAGTGTTAGGACAGAAGGATGGGTCAATAGAACATGCACTCTATTACATAAGCAAAAATATGCAAGGGGCTAAATTAAAAAACACTGTTACAGAAAAAGAAATGTTGGCAATCATCTATGCCCTCAATAGATTTAGGCATTATATCACTGGTTATCAGATATTTATCCATACTAATCACGTAGCAATCCAGTATCTCATGAACAAAGCCTCAAAATTTGGAAGACTGGCAAGATGGTTATTGCTAATGCAAGAATTTGATATTACAATTGTGGACAAGCCAGGTAAAGCCAATGTGGTTGTTGATTTCCTTTCTAGAATTCAAAGGCAAGATGACTCTGCACTTATTGAAGACTCATTTCCTGATGAGCACCTATTTGCAATCAAGGTTATTCACCCATGGTATGCTAATATAGCAAATTATCTAGCCATAGGAAGAACTCCTCAATTCTCCCCTAAGGAAAATAGATTATTGGTAGAGAAAAGCTTTAAATTTTCTTGGATTATAGATTGCATGTTTTATATAGGGCCTGATCAAGTTATGAGGAGATGTGTACCAGAGGAGGACACTCATGATATACTGCATACAAGCCATGATGAGCCGTGTGGTGGACATTTTGCTACCAAAATGATAGTGATGAAAATTTTAAATATTGGTTACTATTGGACAACTTTGCATAGAGATGTAGCCAAATATACCAGGAGATGTGATAGATGCCAAAGGATGGGAAGACCAACTTGATCTGATGAGATGCCTCAATTTCCACAAGTTTTAGTTGTACCCTTCGACAAATGGGGACTGGATTTTGTAGAACCAATCGATCCACCTTCCAATGGTAAGTCCTACATCCTTGTATGCACAGATTATGTCACAAAATGGGTAGAGGCTAAGCCTATGAAACATCCTAGGGATAATAAAGTGGTTGAATTCCTCTATGAGGAAATATTTACTAGGTTTGGTGTCCCTAGGGAAATAGTGACAGATCAAGGAACACAATTTACTTCTACACTTATCACAACTTTAGTAAATGAATATAATATACGGCACAGGAAATCAACTCCTTATCACCCCTAGGCCAATGGCTAGGTTGAGGTCATCAATAGGGACATAGAGGCTATTTTGACTAAAACTGTAGATTTGCATTGGAAGGACTGGGCCACAAGCTTACAAGAAGCTATATGGGCCTACCGTACTACCTGGAAGACTGCTACAAGATATACACCTTTTGAAATGGTGTATGGTAAAATAGTTGTGATGTCGATAGAGTTTGAACATAAAACTCTAAGAACAACATTAGAGATGGACATGAATTTAACAAATGCACAAAAAGACAGAATCATGCAGCTCAATGCTCTAGATGCACTCCGCAAGAATGCCCTGCAGCACACTGAGATAATACAAAATCAGAGAATAAGGTGGCATGATAAATACATTAAGGAGAAGAAATTCAAAGTAGGAGATTGGGCTCTACTTTATGACTCATGATATAAGGACAGTCTAGGAAAATTACAAACCAGATGGTTGGGCCTGTATGAAATTGAGAATGTATTTGCTAATGGTTCAGTACAACTTGTTACAATTGATCCTATTAGATTCAAGCTGTTAGTTAATGGACACCGCCTCCAGTTGTACTATAAACTAGTCTCCAAAGAAGAATTCATGCAGCAATTTGTTTAGGATCCTGCCACTAATCCTCTTGCAGCTAAAGGCTTTAGCCTTTCTCCAGCAGCTTTGCCGTAATTTTGTAATGCATGCTCATAATAAAGGTTTCCTTTTTAAGGAAACCCTTTTTCTTCATTTCCACTTGTCGCCACATTTCACTTCTTTCTCTTCCATTCCATCCATCCATTCCATCCATTCATCTCGTCCATCCACGTCACCCATCCACCTCATTCATCCACACCACCCTTAATTATGATCTCATTCCCAACAATCATCTCATGCCAAGGCCATCATCTTTCTCAGCACGTATAAGCATTTAATGGAAGAAGAGAAAAGTGAAGACGAGACAGAAAAGAACCAGAGTAGAAAGGGGAATTTTTGAATTTTCAAAAAAGAGTTGAGTTCAACTAAGGAAAAATTGTGAACATGGGTGGTCAGCTGGTAAGACATGAGCCTATGGCTCATGAGTTATTAATGCAAAATCCTCAAACAATCCAAACATTCGGCCTATGTGGTTGGCTGAATTACCTTTTGAGTTTAGATGCTTTTAATGAGGAGGCTATAGGTGAATTTTTGAGAACCCTTTCTGAAGGGGAGGCTACGATATGGGGTCTAATAGTTGTTGTAACTAAAGAAAGAATTACAGAAGTAATCAGGCTTCCAGCCGTTGGAGAAAATTTTTCTTCGGATGCTACCTCTGCAAGGGCAGAATTTTCAATACCCACTAATGGAACTTTGGAGGTCTCAAAGCGGGGATGCAAGTGAGTGTCATTACCTCCTCCATACCTAGAATACACTATTTTCATAATCAGGTATTTAACATGTGAAGGCTGGAGAGTCATCTGGGGCAGAACAAACCCCAGAATCTAACCCTCATTCTCAAAAAAGGCAACGTTCTTCTCCTCTAGCATCTTCCCCTATAGTAATGTCTCCTACAACAACACCTATTGCCATCACTAGTTCACCATCATCCTCTAACAAGGTAGAACCTTCTAGGCAATTCAAAAAAAGGAAGGCTACAAGAGCACCTCCAGCAGCCGCAACATTGCCAAGAAGATTTTCCATCAGAAAACAATGTAAAGTATCCCCTGCTTCACCTCAACCTGAGGTTATTATAATTTCAGAAGAATTTGTAGAGTCTAAATATGATGTTTCTCAGAATGTGTCTGAGAGTCCTGCACAGAGTTCATTTGTTATTCTATAAGAAGAACAAGTTGACACAAGGGAAGTTGAGCATAATGAAAGGGGAGTACCAAGTCTCGATGACTTGGCTGTTGCAACTATGTAGATTTTGAAGGAAGCATAGTCTTCTCCACTACAACAACAAGAATTCATCCTACAGCAAGAGGAGAAACAGACTGAGCAATTGGAAGTGGCCAATGAAGCCTCATTTCCCCCTGCAACTTGTCAAGCCATTGTTGTCTATAAAAAGACATTTTTAATTGAATTTTTGGAATATTTCAAAGCTACATGGAGACCGGTTACATTACAAACCCCGAGTTTCTGCCACCTAGCCAAGACTGAAATGCAACAAAGTCTTTGGGAGGAAGAAAAGAAGACACTGAAAAAGGAAATTGAAGGGCAGAAACAGGAAATTCAAGAATTAAAGGAGAAAATGGATAAAATGGTAAAGGTAACTGGTCAGATTATGGAATGCAGACCACCACCTAGAGTTTATGCTTTGTGCCTCAAGGAAAAATATTTGTGGTTCCAACTAATGAGAGTTTCCAGAAATCAAGATCCTACTTTTCACACTACTAAAGAATTCTACGATGCATACCAGGTAGCCCCTAATTGGCTAAGAAATTCTTTGTGTGAATTTTATTTACATGGCTTTTTAATTCCATTTGAAACAAAGTGGAATCCCCTTCTGTATATTGGGAACATCCATTTGAGATCACTTATGTCTTGGGCGGAAAATGAAGCAAATTATGGCAGGCAATGGGAAACATATGAAGAAGCTGAAAGGAATGAGCCTGTTCCATTGCACCCTGAGAGTTTAGACCCCCGCACAATGTTGAAAACTTGGCTTACTGTGGCATATGGTTTTAATAATGATACAACCAGGATGAAAATATTTGATCTTAGAAAACAGGTATATGATGAGTTTCAAGAACAAACATACTCATTTTGGATACTGTCATACTCCATAATTGAAAAGAGGTGGGAGAGATTAACCGTTGGGTTAAGAAGGTATGAGCCTCACAGTCCCCTAAATTTTATGGCAGCTCTTAAACAATCACTTGCAGATAATACAATTGGGACTTCAAAAGAGGTTTGAATTGTGGTTGTGATTGACGTTTAGAACTCCTGTGCTAATGTGGCCCCTTTATCCCTACTAGGCTACAAATATTAATGAAGATACAAAAGACCATAGGTATGAAAGGTGGCAGAGTCTCAGAGGTTTTTATTACAAATTTGGAACTCCATTTCAGGATCATGCCTCAATCACTGATTTCAGAGAGACCACCAGGAAGTTTAATGTTGGAGGACCAGCATTGGGTTAAGTAGGGGGCAAAATGATGAGCCCAAAATATCCTCATAATGTGGATATCATGGTGTACTTTTAATACCTTTACTTTTGTTATTCATGGTTGTTTGACTCTTTTGAAATCTTTTATTGGGAGATATCCTATAGCAATACACTTTCATGTTCCTACAACCTATCATGTTGATTTGTCTATATTTATTACCCTGTTTCACTCCCCAAATGATTGGTATAACGCATGTAGTTTTTGAATGATGAAACAGATTTAAATATGTGATTAATGAATGGATATTATGTATGTGCCATGCGCCTTTTCTTTTGCATCTGTTACCTTGTGTTTTGTAGGTTGTTGAAGAAAGTATGATCTAGTCAAGCACAACCAATCTCGGCCTTGCAGTAAAGTCCATTTTCTGCATGACTTTGAGGAAGCTATGGTGAAGACTCTTTGACCGAAACTGTTGGGAAGGATTTTAAATGACACTTAATCTGGAAAGAGTGGAGTGCTAGATTCTCTCTGGATTGGGTTGAATGGATAAACTCATTTATGAAGTTTGTTTCTCAATTTTGAGATACATTTTACATCCACGTCTTTCTCTGTTAGGGTTAGTTAGTTGTTTTTCCTTGTTTTAAATAAGTGTTCCTCCTACACGGGTGAACAAGAAGGAGATAGATAGAGAAATAGATTATGTAAGAGTTAGAGTCATAATATGAATCAGAGTTTTTGTTAGTTTTCCGAAGCAGAACAATCAATGTAAATGATTTAACATTATGAATAAAAGTTGATGGAGTTCTGAGTACAATCTTCTATGTAAATTAGTTGATGCTTGCTAAGGGGGGCCACTTAGTAAGTATCTATAGGAGAGTAGTTGTTTATCCTTTGTTAATTCAAGTTAGATTTCATTTTAGAAGTTTTAGCACAAACTTAGTCTTATACTGTTCCTGCAGCATTGGGAATCCATCCCTGTGTTTGTTCTTGTAGCATAAGGCCAGTTTATAGTTTGTCTCTCAATTGTAGCTATTATGATTTCTGCTTTGGTTAGATTATGGTTGAGTTAAGAAAACTTTGCATTACCTTCTTGTAGCATAGGTAAAATTTATTTCCAAGTATTTATTTCCAATAGGTTGTGACTGAAACCAGTTCTTAGTTCACATATAGTGCCACTCCATTTAAAACATATGTTCCCTGGTTTGACAAGTAAATGAATGACCATGAAGAGGTATTAGTCGCCTGCTAGAATGTCCAATTCCCAGGATAGGTTTTGCCGTGATTTTCATATCCTTTTGTGGGCGTGACCGCACCTATCCTGAGAATTGGACATTCCAGTAGGTGACTAATACCTCTTCATGGTCGTTCATTTACGTATCAAACCAGGGAACATAAATTTTAAATAGAGCAGCACTATATGTGTACTAAGAACTGGTTTCAGTCACAACCTATTGAAAATAAATACTTGGAAAGAAATTTTACCTATCCTACAGGAAGGTAATGCAAAGTTTTCTTAACTCTTGAACCATAATCTAACCAAAGCAGAAATCATAATAGCTACAATTGAGAGACAAACTATAAAATGGCCTTATGCTACAGGAACAAACACAGGGATGGATTCCTGATGCTACAGGAATAGTATAAGACTGAGTTTGTACTGAAACTTCTAAAATGAAATCTAACTTGAATTAAAAAAGGATAAACAACTACTCTCCTATAGATACTTACTAAGTAGGCCCCCTTAGCAAGCATCAACTAATTTACATAGAAGATTGTACTCAAAACTCCATCAACTTTTATTCATAACATGAAATCATTTACTTTGATTGTTCTACTTCAGAAAACTAACAAAAACTCTTATTCATATTATGAATCTAACTCTTACATAATTTGTTTCTCTATCTATGATCTCCTTCTTGTTCACTCGCGCAGGAGGAACACTTATTTAAAACCAGGAAAAACAACTAACTAACTAACCCTAACAGAGAAAGACGTGGATGTAAAATGTATCCCAAAATTGAGGAATAGACTTCATAAATGAGTTTATCTATTCAACCCGATCTAGAGAGAATCTAGCACTCCACTCTTTCCAGATTAAATGTCATTTAAAATCCTTCCCAATAGTTTCGATCAAAGAGTCTTTGCCATAGCTTCCTCGAATTCGTGTAGAAAATGGACTTTACTACAAGGCCGAGATTGGCTATGCTTGACTCGATCATACTTTCTTCAACATCCTGCGAAACACAAGGTAACAGATGTGAAAGAAAAGGCGCGTGGAACATACACAATATCCATTTATTAATCACATATTTAAATCTATTTCATCATTCAAAAACTACATGTGTTATACCAGTCATTTGGGGAGTCAAACAGGGTAATAAATATAGACAAATCAACATGATAGGCTGCAGGAACATGAAAGTGTATTGCTACAGGATATCCCCCAATAAAAGGTTTTAAGAGAGTTAAACAACCATGAACAACAAAAGTAAAGGTATTAAAAGTACACCATGATATCCAAATTATGAGCATATTTTGGGCTCATCAAGCCTGGTGTGATGTAATTTCAGGATATTAAGTATAGATAAGTATAAATACATGGTCCCTTCTCTCATTTTTCATCATAAGCAATATATCAAGCAATCTAGGAAATCAAGTCTTTTGTGAGAGCATTCAAGAGCATATTCATCAAGCATTTGGAGCCATCATCAATATTAAAGCATCATATCAAATATTTTTCTTGCATCATGTCTATTTTTGTGCTAACATTTGTGATGTAGGGTTTTGATTCAAGCAAAGCAATTCAAGATAATTCCTTTGGTTCAAGATCCATATCCATTGCAAGAATTTCACACAAGTTTGTAGACTTTACAAGAAGGGTTTGGTGAGTTGTAGCATTGCATGTTGTTCATTCACCATTTACTTCATTATTCTATTTCATTTCAAGGTTTAATTACCAACAAGGGGTTTGACCAAAGAAAACCCCCATTCACTAACAAACAACAAGTTTTCCCATTTTACATGTTTGTGATTGTAGATCTAGGTTGAATTATTGAATATCAGTTGGAGTGAAAAGTTATAAAAGTTGTAAAGTTGCATCACAAAGTTGTCATCTTCACAGAATCTCACCTACATGCTAAATTTGAAAGTTTCAGAACTTGAGATTGGAAAGGAAGCAAGTGCAGACCTTGGAGCTGAGGATGATATTCAGAGTTTTCAAAAATTTAGAGTGTGACTAATACACCACCTTGGGCATCTTAGTCCTCTTAGGAATATTTTTTAGAGATTCCTTCAGATCCGGTTCTGACATTCGAAAACTTTGTATTTTCCCCAAAAACAGAAGTGGGGCTAATATTCCATCATGGGTGCCTTACTCCTCCATATCACTTTTTGGAAGTTTTTTAACATTTCTAGAATCCTCACAACATCTCTAGATTTTCCAAGTACACACATACTATCTTGATGTTGCATAATTTTATTATTTTCATCTCTCATTTAGCTTACATTTCTAATTCCAGGTCATTTTGCATATCACATTGTGTTTTCCAAATTTCTTTTTTCCAAGCATTTGCTTGGTGGTGAACCCCTTTAAATATGAGAAAACACCCTCCTAGGTCCTCCTCATTGTGAATTGAATCACCTTCCGAGGTTGTTAGTCCATCCAATTGGGACTCCTAAGACATCCTTGAGTGATTGGTTGGAGAAAGAGTGATATTCATATATCCATTTTTCCTATTAATCAACTCATAAGATCACCTTAATTGCTAGATGTCTTGTAAACTTGATATGAGAAATTATTCGAAATAAGCTTTCATTTATACCTATTTATGCAAAAAATTTAGAAATTACAACACTACAAGCTAGTATCGGATCTAGGATAATAAAATCTAATGAATAATTTGATTTAAAATAGGTCCTAGTTAAAGTAGGACTCATATGCCACCTTGTATGTATGATTCCTAGTGTCTTAAACATAGGACACAAACTCCAAGAAGTGTTAAGTTCAATGCAATTTTTAAAATAAGGCCCTGAGACCTAGGTGGGACCCATACAACCAAGGTGGTGTACGAGTCCTAGATCACTAAATCTATAACACACAACCTCAAACATTGAATTATGATTGGTCATTAGTTAAGTTTCGAGATTATCTCGATATTGATGCATTAAATAAGGATTGTGGATATAAAATAGGACCAAATAAGGCATAAAGAAGCCTTGTTTTAGTAGGGATGAACCAAAAAAATTGAAAATGTAAAAGGATATATTTTTCTACACTACATTTGGCCCCCATTTCAGTTAGAGGAGGAACTTTTTTGAAACTCACACTAAAGTAGACAAATACAAATTAATAGAGGTCCAAGTGTAACAATGCTAGTGAGATAGGATGACAATGATCAAGAGGGATGATAAAGCCCCTAGGATTGAGATCCTAGGGCAAAAAAACATAGGTGCAAAAGAACATGCATGTAATTGATGTATGGAGCAACAACAAGATACAAGCATACACTACTAAGGACAAAAAGAAAAGAAAAGAAAAGAAGGGTGGATCAAGCATTCATAGTTTGTCCAATAAAATGTGTTTGAGGTCTAAGTTTTTTGTCCAAAAAATGTTTACAAATGGAACACAATGCCCACTATGCAAACAAAATGCATGCTCAAAAGGGCTACTAGAACCTTAGGTTGTCCACTTTGTGAGCCCTTAGAGAAACCTATGCACACGACTAGTATGCACTCACACAGACAAGAAAGTGGCTATGGAAAAGTCATGCATTATTTTGGATTCCATACGCTAACCATACCAAAGCTATACCTCCTTATAAATTTGATAAGGTGCCACACAACATGAACAACATGATCCATGAGGGAAGCAAAACTTCATATGCTAACACCTATGAACAAACAAGATGGCTCCACAAGCAAGCAAATCATGTTATGCAAGGTGCCCATATAACAGTTATTATAAATATGAAATAGTGTAAGGTACATTCAAAGGAGTTTTGCTTAGTTCATGTAAGGTCTCAACTTAGGGAACAACATGCCTAATGTCTCCAAGAGAGGACCGATCACAAAATAGAAGATTCAAAACTTAGGGGATGTAGTGTGATGCATCAAGCCAGTAAGATGAATAGAATATGCTAAGAGAGATCACGCTCTTGAAGGACATCACACCCAATGTCACCAAAAAGAGAAAGACACATTGCATGATGTAAGAAGACCATACAATAAAACATGAGTTGAAAATACAAAAGAATAATGCCAATGTATGCACCCACTTTAAGGAAATTGCTAAACACCATGTTGTGAGAAATTACTTTAAAGTATAAAATGATAAATGCTAACAATAAATAGGACAAGAGAGGTTACTTAAAAATCTCTCTGCCAAGTCATAATACAATCAGCAGCAAATTGAATTGTTTATTTTGTAAAAAAAATTCCTTGGTGAAAATTTGAAATTTCAATGTAGTAGTACTTAAATTTCAATGAAAACATAAGAAGTAGGTGTCTGTTTGACCACCCTAATGACCATAAAATGATAATATTTTTTTATAATATTTTAGATATAAGTAGATGACTCATGTCTCGATGTGATGCATATTTTTTTGTAATTTTTTCCCAAGTAAATAATTAATTAAGAATTTTTATTACAACTTTTAAAAAATATAAAAACTCGTATGTCTGACCACCTTAACTTGGTCAAAACTTCATGAAATTAATTTTTTTTAATCCTATAGTATGCAAAGCATAGAATGTGACACATGTTTTAGATTCAAAAAATTTGATACCATTTGAAAGCTATAGATGCTTTTCAATCAGCCTATCAATCAAGACTTTAGTCATAATTCAAATAGAAACATTTGAATAATAATTATTTATAAAATTCAAAGTAAAGCATAATTTATATTGGTGGAAAGTTGAGAATATCCTATAAAAACACTTTTTGTTTCATCAATTTTGGGTAAGAAAAAAGTCACCAGCCACATGTACCCTACACATACCCATCATATTGCCACTTTTTGGCCCATCATTATCCTGCACATACCCATGAAAAAGGGAATTCCTCCATAATGAAATCCCAAAATCACATAAGGGATCCACGGATTCGGGGTTAGTATGTCTTTGCTACAATGTTGTTAGAGAGATCATAAATGTCATCATTTCCAAAATACTCATGGAACAAGAAGAATGACACAAAGAGAGTGAAAACAAAGAAAAATTTTGTGTCAACATGGAAGATACTTAAATGTCTTAACGCCTTGCATCATCCCCAAAAGGAAAACACAAGATAAATAAAATATAATGGATAATATTTTGGGTCAACATGGAAGAGACCTAATTGTCTTGACACCTTGCATCATCCACAAAAGGAAAATACAAGACAAATATAAGATAAAGTAATTATGACGTAGAGAATGGGTATGTGCAGGATCATGAGGGGCCAAAAAGTGGCAATATTATGGGTATTTGTAGGGTATGTGGCTGACGACTTTTTTTAAACCCAAAATTGATGAAACGAAAAAAGGTTTTTAGAGGACATTCTCAGTTTTCCACCAATATAAATTATGCTTTAATTTGAATTTAATAAATAATTATTATTCATTTTCTATTAGAATTACGACTAAAGTCCCGATCGATAGGTTGATTGAAAAACATCTATAACTTTCAAACGGTATCACATTTTTTGAATCCAAAATATGTGTCACATTTTATGCATCACATAATATAGGATTAAAAAAGAAAAATAAAATTTCATGAAGTTTTGACCAAGTTAAGGTGGTCAGACATACGAGTTTTTATATTTCTTAAAATTTGTAATAAAAAATTCATAATTAATTATTTACTTGGAAAAAAATTACAAAAAAATATATCACATCCAGACATGAGTCCTCTACTTATATATAAAATCTTAAAAGAAAATATTATCATTTTATTATGGTTAGGGTGGTTAGACGACACCTACTTCTTATTTTTCCTTGAAATTTAAGTACTACTACATTGAAATTTCAAATTTTCACCAAATAGATTTTATTTATTTTTAAATAAACCTAGTAGTTTAGAAACTAGATTCAATTTTCTATAGATTCTATTCTTACATATTTTTGAAATAATATAGATAACTTATTCAAATTTTTACGTGAAGTTGCCTAACACTGATTTTTCTGAATTTTTTGCCACTTAAGGGCCTATTTTTTCCATGATGATCCTGCACATACTCGAATCTTGAATGTAGATACAAATAGAGGAATGTCACAAAGTGAGAGATACATCAAACATAATTGTACGGGGAGATCGCATTGTGCACATGTAATCACACACATAACATGAAAAAGAAAAAAAATCAAGACTAGTAGGGCACATGCAATTCAACCTATAGCAGATCATCCACATCCTAATCATGTTCATTGTACATATAAGGTGGATAACTAGCCCAAGGGACAAAACCAAGTGTGGTACTAGAGAATACTATCTAATTCTTGCCCTCAGTATGTGTAGGACAAGAATGAGTTGAGATATGATGTGATGAGAAAGAGCTCCTTGCATTTTGAAATGATTTGCAATGAATGTAAAGCATGTAATAGTGAGAATATTATGATTCTACAACTATTGCATGGAAAGGAGTGAAATTCATGCCTTAAGTGATTATTTCTATGATATCCATTTTTTAAAATATATATTTTAAAGCATGACACTCATCAGTATTATGCCCAAGAAATCTATGGTATCGAAAGTGTCACATGTTTGCACTCTTAGGATATGGTTTTGTATTTTATCTCATGGGTGGTAATATTATAAGTCCTTGGCTTAGAAGTATGTGTAAGGTTCTTTTAGTTTCATACATGGGACATGGAAATTAAAGTTTCTTTAGTTTGTAAGGATTTCATTTCTTGTTAGATTCACCAACATGTTGAGTTAGATGTTGAGAAGGAGGACCTAATATTATCCTATCATCCTTATCATTGTTATGAGGAATTGGTTTCTCTTTAGGAAGGAAGACACTTATGTTGGGAGGGCCTTGATATCCTATTCCTTTGGTATCTTCACTTTGTATTTTCTCTAAGAGTTGATGAATCCTATGTTAGCTTGTTATGTCACATTGTTGTTTGCTTAAGATTGTGAAATTTTTTCCATATGTCTCTTCTAGGTTGATTGATATGTTTTTTAATTTGTTAACATAGGATGGTTGAATGTTTTCTTGATTAGAGGTGCTTGGTTGACATATTGTACGGAGCTTAGACTTAGTTTTTGTCTCAATTTTAGGATGTAAAATACTAAACATCTCGTGTTGCATTGGTTGTTTCGTAGAGCGGTTAAAGCATGCATTAGTCTTAAGGTTGTTAAGGAAATTAATTATCAAGTGTTCATGCTATCATCATCTTCTCCAATGATGTAAAATTCATGAGGAAATTTAGTAGGAGTTGATTGAGCATGAGTGAGTTCAATTTCATTAGGATCATTTCCAAAAAAATTGCTTGACACATTCACTAATGATTTTAGGGACATCCAAAACTTACCAAAAGCATATATCCATTATGAAATGCAGTGGAATTTTTAGATTGTAAACAACGTAATTTATTGATTACACTATGTAACAATCTAAAAATGAAATATTGTAAATATAATTATGAGTTTAAGTAGTGCACAACATTAAGAAAATTAAGCTAGATCTACTAATATGAATGAAATAGAAACTGAGCAAACTGAAATAGAGATATGATAACAACAAACAACACATAAATGAAGTTTTTAATGCTATAAATGTAGATTCGATTATGATATGGGACTAAATCAGCCAGATGGGCGAATGAGTTCTAGTTAGGGTTTCTAGCAAGTTTAAATATAAAAAAAAAAAAGACAACATAGAATTCCTAGAAATTTAGAAAAAAACACCCATACAAGGACTAAATTTCCTAGATGGGTGAATGAGTCCTAGATTAGGGTTTTTCAACAAAGTTTAGCAAATTCTGAGTGGATGATAAGCTTTCTATATTTATGTTTAAATGACTATTTGCAATGATAGATTTCAAATGAAATTTAATGATGCAAGATGGAAAATGCAACCTATATGCACTTTTCACTAATGAATGATTTAGGATCCATAGATGAAATTCAACTAATGAAAATCTTATGCAAAGTTAATGTAAACTAGACTTGGGACTTACAATGCCAAGATCCCTATATGTGCTTTTAAGAGATGGAACTAGGATTTAGAACCTATTTCACTCATAGTTCATTAGGAAATGAAGATCCCTCAACCAAGTGACTCAATTGAGGGAAGGAAATACAAGGGGGTAGTTTCCTTAGGTGTTATTAAAAGGTGGTTACCCATTAAAATGAAGCTTAAAAGGAGAAATACAAACCCAAATGCACCAAACCCTAGAAACTTCTAACATCAAATCAAACTATGAAACAAAAATATGATAGAAAGGAACCTGGAAAATGGATGGACTCTAAGAAGGATCTGCAACTCTAAATTTTTGCTTGTTGAAGTGCACTAGGACTCATATGCTAGGTAGGGAAATTTAGTCCTACTACTAGAATTTGGGCAGAATTTGGAATCTTCTATTGGTAATTTAGGATCTATAGAAAACTGTTGAAAAGAGGTATACTGGGATTCATACACCTAGAGGGGTGATTTAGTCCTAATATTATCATTTGAATGAAACTTTTATAGCCTCTAGTGATATTTTATAACTTTCATCTTGTTCGATCTCCAAGTTTGATAGTTTGAATTTTGATTTGTAGATGAGTTTCCATGAAGATGACAACTTCTTGACAACTTTGAAATTTTTTTGCAACTTTGTAACTTTATCTTCAAAGTATCTTCAAGCTTGGAAACACATAGATCTATAATAACACATGAGGAGATAAAAATGTTGTTGTGATAGGGAATAGAGGTTTTCCTTTCTCAAACCTCAATTTTCTAATTAAACCTTGAAATTAAATTAAATAGCATTAAGGAATGATGAATGAACAAATGTAATGTTGCAACTCACCAAACCCTTGAAATAAACGCTATAAAATTGTGTGAAATGACTCTAATGGATGTGGATCGTGACTCTTGATCTTGATATGTGTTAATTTCTTTGAATTCTTCCTTGAATCAAGAAAAGTACATCACAAATGTCATCTCACAAACACACATGATGCATGAATACTTTGACATGATGCTTGAATCTTGAATGCTACTCTAAATGCTTGATAATCAACTTTTGAATGCTCTATAATTCTCTCACTAGAATGTTCATAAGATTTCTAGGAGAAATTATGTGAAATAAGCTTGTATTTATACTTGTTTATGCAAAAATTTCTAAACATACAACACTACAAGCTAACATCAGATCTAGGATAATAAAATCCCACCAAAAATTTGATTTAAAATAGGTCCTGTTAAGTGGGAATCATACACCACCTTGGGCATATGAGTCCCAATCCCTTAAACATGGGACCCAAACTCTAAGAAGTGTTAAGTTTTGAAATGATGAAAATGTGGTATAGTGCTATCATATGGTTTGAGGTCATAGGGCACACCCACTTTTCCAATTTCATTGAAGGATAACCCTTGAGATTTCAATCCAAAGGAGAAAGAGATCTTGCAAGAGGGTTGTCCTAAGGGATGAATGTAAACTAATAAGGGATTCACCACCAAGTTAGACTTGGAAAGAAAAATGAAATGTAAGATGCAACACTAAACCCTAATTCAATGCAATGACCTATAAAATGACCTAAAACACAAATAAAATTTGACTTTTTGACCTACTGGAACTCATTTTCCAATATGAAACATTGGAAAATTTGAATTTTTGACCTTCTGGAACTCATTTTCCAATCTGGATGAATCAGTCCCTAATCTAGATTTCTGCATAGGAAGTTATTTCAGGAAAAAGGGTATCTCAATCTACAAACAATTTTGAAAAACACCTATAGTGGGACTCATTCGCCACTCTTGGAGAATCAATCCCATTTAATTTTTTGGGAATTTAAAGTTTTGATCTGCACTTCAACACCTACTATTTCCTCCCAAACAATATTTAAGATTTGAATATGAGAAAATACCTACAAAACAAAACATAGACTTGATTTTCTTATGGGTGGTTTTCTTCGATCAAACCCCTAGTTTGGTACTTAATCCTTGATGGAAATAATGAAGCATGCATGAAAACCCTAGCCTTAAGTTTTTCTAAGACTAAGACACTTGAAACATGATGCAAACCTATTCTAATGTATAAGAATGAGATGCATGAATGGAAATAATGAAGATGAATGACTCACTTTGAGAGATCTATGGTCACTCAAATGAGCCCTGATGATTCTTGTACCTTCCTTAGGCTAAATGTAGAGTGATAATGGAGGATGTAATCACTTAGAAAACAAGTCTTTAGGCTTGGCTTGATGGATACTTGCATCTCCTCAACCTAGAATCCATCATGATTCACCATAGACAACCATGATCGTCCCTTGACAATGTTAGATCTTGAATGAAATTGAGCTTGAAGACTTGTAAAAACACTTTAATGCTACTCTAAGGCTTCAAATTTGCTTTCTTTTGAAACTTGAATGCTCTTTTGAAAGAAAGCTTCATACTTGTCTCTTGAAATTTCTCTTAAAAATGCTTGCTTGGATTGCTTAGATGATAAAAATGACTTAAAAAATTGCTTCTATAGGCATTAACACCCAATTTACTGCTATTTAGATCCCAAAGGCCAACCTGAACCAAAAATTTGAATTAAAAAGGTGATTTTCCTTCTCAAATTTGAAATGGACCACAAATGGGACTCATTCACCCAAGGTGGCGAATGAGTCTCACCCTAGCTTTTTGAGGTGGGATTTTTGGAATTTTGGTGTTTTAAATGATTTTGTTAGATTTTTAGCCGAAATAAGCCTTGAGATCTGAAATAGTGGGTCTTAGGGGCCTATTAATGATGATTTAAAGGGTAATTAATGCAAGGATACTAAAATAGGTCTAGATTAAATGAGAAATTTCCCTATTTCAAAGAAAGCAGATTAATTTACATCATTACATATATCCCCCACTTTACCACCCATATGACTCTACATGCATATGAAAGCTAAAGGAATCTATCCATACACTTTATTTCATAAAAGGATACACATATGAGTTTAATCATAGTACAAGAGAATGAAGTCCCCACTGTAGCTATCTTTAAAACCATAATGTTAGGAACTGCATCAAACAACACGAATTTGTTAGTTGTCCAAAAATCCTCTTATCTAACTTCTAGAAATCAAATTCGAGGGTAGATGTATGTCCCTTTGATTTCACTTGCTTTACAAAGGTGAAATCAAGGTAGTAGTCTAGCCACATCAAATAGGGTAAGTTGTATCATAGGGTATTTCCAAGTACCATACCACATGATGATAGAAATTTGATGAGAACATGAGCATAATCACAATTCCAATGCAAAAAATAGTGTTGAAAACAAAGGTCTCTTGCACCCATTATGTTGATTTGAATGAAAGGCACTTTTTAACCCTAATATAGTAAAAACCCTAATTTTAGCTTATATAAGAGTAAAAAGTGAAGTAAATTATAACTATTTTTTCATTTACTTTTTTGTAGCTTGAGAGTGATTGAAGAGTGAGTGAAGATGCCAAGCCGACAGGACTACAAGCCTATGAGATTGGATGTGCTACAAGATCAAGTGGCTCACGAGGAGCACTATCATCAGGTGAGTTGATTTTTCTACCTTAGCTTTGTACTTACGTATTTATTTTATGATTTATATGCATTTCTATATTAAATTAGGGTCTTGGAAAAAAGTTTGCAAAGTGTCCCTTTGTTTCATAAAGTGTCCCCTTTTTTTGAAAAGTGGCCCTTTTGTTCATGAAGTGTCCCACTTTTTAAGAAAGTGTCATGTTTCTTCGTATAGTGTCCCAAAAGAGGTCTAAAGTGTCTAGGACCTTTAGGAGAGTACACTAGAACAACTTTTGTACACTTTTTTGATTATTGATGTAGAGATTGAAGATTTTAGAATTCTTATAGGATATTTTTTTTCTTTTTTATTAGATTCCTACCCATTCACAATAGCGTCTAGGTGGTAGATAGATCAACCACCTCTAGGACTTAGCCCCCACTCTTTCAATAGAGGATACATAGATCCTACAAATGATGAGAGTATATTGGGCATACCATTCCCCCATTGAGGTACCACGATCCTCTGTTGATTCCATTAGTAAAGTGATGGAACATAGATACATGTACATTTCATCTTCCTACTAGTCAGATGACCATTATGATAGAGGATGCACATTGCATACTTTGAGTTCTGATTCAGGGTGAGAAAGTACATTTCCTAGTAGAGCAGTCATCATGGTAGATGAAATATGACATGCAATACTGCCTTGGAGGTCTAGTGCAGGAGGGGATGGTGAGGCCACAGATTGGTCTAGAGATTTTTCTATACTCATGGGCCCCACTAGTTGCATGTATTATGATGTTTGTTGTGGCACTAGTAGTCATTCCTTATAGCCAGGTAGTGCACTTAGAGGGAGTACTAGTACACATGATTTGGGGGATGGAAAAACACATGATCGTGTATGTTTTGGGGCACAACATTCTAGTGCATCTATATTATGACCTTGGATGGATTTCATTTTGTGAGGTTGATAGCACGGTACATTGTATGATGATGTAGGTGTGCTTCCTAGATCATATCACATGTACGAGACTGATGGTATTTCCATGTCCGACAACCCTAGGGTATCCATGAAATTTTAGCTATCCACTTCGGTAGTTTTGGCAATATGGTGACCTACATTTTTGAAGAGTTTGATTTGACCAACTAGATGAGGATAAGATCCTATGGAGACCTTACTAGCTTGTGCTACATTTTCTAGATGAGACTTGATAGATGAGGGGATTGCAAATGGACAGGTTCTTATTAGGTACACATGATTACATAGTACGAACTTTCTAGTATGATCATGTCATGTGATAGTTTGGACAGATTTAGATAGCACCTAGGGCATGACCCTATTTTAGTATCAATATGAAGTTCCTAGAAACCTGGTGATTCTAGATGGTCCACTGGCAAGGATGTCTATAGTTACTCTAAGTTCTAGGATCATGACATGCCTCCGGTCTCTAACACTGATGACATTGGTACCATCGATGCCTATAGGTGTGGTTCAAAGTATCATGATAGGATCTCTATTCCTGATGGATGAGCTAATAGGTGATTTAGGGCCACTCATAGATGATGAAGATGAGGTGGAGGACTGGGCTGAGGAGACACACTATAGAGTTGTAGACATATTTATAGATGTGATAGTTGAGGATTATGACAAGACGATAGATCTTGAATATGATGGGAATGAGGCTTATGAGGAGGAGGATGAGGAGGAGTAGTGGATGAGTGAGGGTGGTGAGGTAGCAGATGAGGATCTAGTAGGCCACGAGTGGGGAGAGTCATATCCCATTCATGTTACTAGATCACAATCAGTAGTTTTAGCAAGCACCAACACCCACATCCTTGGAGAGGATAACACATCCTCCATGCCCCCTACACACAATGAGTTTGTCTTCACATAGCCTACTAGAGAGATAGGTGATGATATTTTATTTACTGTAATGCTTTATGCTTATGCTTTATGTTTTATGATTTAATTTTATGTATACATATATATCATGATGTGTATTGATTATATTTATGGTTTCTATCTTGCAGGAGCTATGAGAGATCTTCATGATCTCTATCATCAGGTGGCTATGGAAATAGTGCCCCCATCAGTCCATGAGGAGGCCACTAATAGAAACTATGTGCTCCTACCCATTTTGGAGTGGGATCCAAAGTTGTTCAGGGCATATGTCAGACTATGGGAAGTGTATGAGAGTCTTAGGAGATGCATCCACTGAAGTGAGGCTACCTAGGATGCACAATCTTCTCAAATGATAGCAGAGTTTAAGAGACTATAGTGAAAGGTAGCCAAACATTAGTTTGAAGGAGATCAAATAGTAGGGGAGCATCAGGAGGCCCTTTGATAGGTACGAGGCTTACAATTTTCTCTTATTACACTTGGTGGATTGCAACCACAATCACATACCAATAGACTACCTCTAGACATATGCAAACACCATATGTTGAGGGATCTAGCAGTCGTAGGCCTCATTAGCCTCATTAGAATTGAATGTATTGACGACATGTACACAAAACTTTGTTATATATATGAACATTTGATGTTTTATTACTTGTGTTTATGTGTTTAATGGAAATGTGATTGATTAAATAATCTTTGTAAGACTATTCAATTAATGTCTCCATGGTTTAACATGTTTATGTGATCTAATTTAAACTTATTCTACTTTATCTTAGATGCAACATTTTGATTAAGTATGTTATGCTAAATTAAATGCATCTATGATCTAATTTAAAGAACATTAAAGGAATATAAGGATCTAATCTAACATAACACACAAAATTTATCTTGAATAGTATGAATTCTCAAGTAACCATCTAAAAGTTAATTTAAATAATTAACTTATTATTCAAGACACACAAATAATTGTTTGTTGAGAATGAAGCAATGTGAGAGCACATAGAATTTTATCAATGGTAAATGAATCAAAAATTTCTAATAGAATCATTGTGAGATTTTTGTATTTTGATAGTTTGTCATGCTTTGCTTGATATGTTCCATTTATTTGTTTAATTATTAATTGTGAATCACCAAATATTTTGATCTCTCAGACTCCTAGAGTTAAAGCAATGTGTAAACTAGCGATTAACACTTCATATTATGAAGTGTTGTTTGTGCATAAGAAATTTTGATATGAAAAGGGAATAGGTTTTCCTATAAGTGAAGCAATTATAACTCCCACACTGGAGCTTTTTATGCACTTAGAGCCATCAAAATATAATTCCCATTCCTTTTCATGCTCTTGAATTGTTAATACATTCTCACCAAGGAATGTTTCTTGATTACATAATGCTAGGGGGAATAAGCATCAACTAACTTGTTGGTCAAGGCTTGTCCTTCGATTTATTTTTTGTGAAAATAATTTAAGGTCAAACTTAGTCAACAACATAACCCATTTGGCTAATTTTCTTGATAAATCTATTTTTGTGAAGAGTGTCTTAAAGGGTCAATTTTTTTCATCACTTGTATTTCAACATTCAATAAGTAATGTCACAACTTACTGGTAGCGAATACAAGAGTCAAACATTGTTTCTCTATCATTGTGTATCACTTCTTATAATCAATCAAGGTTCAACTAATGTAATAAATAGGATTTTCTTTACCATTTTCATCTTTTTGATCCAACAATGTTGCAAGAGCATGGGTTGATGCTGTTGTATATATGATGAATGGTTTTTTTTGCATAGCAAGTTGTAAAATAGGAGTACCAAGATAGTCTTCCAAACTCTCAAAAGCCTATTTACAATCTGAATTCCAATTAAATTGATCTTTCTTATGGAGATGTGTAAATGGTAACATCCAGTCTGCTAAAGATTCCACAAAATCATGAATAGCTTGAATTCTTCCTTAGAGTGTGTGTAATTGAGAGATGTTTCTAGGAGGTGGCATGTTAACTATAGTATCAATTTTCTTCATTTCCACCTCAATGCCTCTATGATATGTGAAAAAAACTAGAAGTTTTCCACTATCTACACCAAAGACAGACCTTTTCAAATTGAATCTCATGTTGTACTTTCACACCCGCTCAAATATTTTTTGAGGGAAATTTACATTGTCTTGTCTTGTCAAAGATTTAGCAAGGATATCATTAACATAATATTCAAAAATATTATGTATGTAATCATTAAATATCAATTTCATCACTTGTTGATATGTCGTGATTGTATTCTTAATCCAAAAGGCATCATTACCCAATAAAATGTTCCCCAAGTTGTAAATGTTGTCTTATATTAATCTTGAGGGTTTATAGAAATTTGATTGTACCCATAAAATCCATCCATGAATGAAAAAAAAAGCATACCCTGTAGTCGAGTCTACTATCATATTAATATTAGGAAAGGGAAAGTCATATTTTAAAGATGCTTTATTCAAATCATGAAATTTTGTACACATCCTAATACAATTATCTAGTTTTGTGACTATGACAATGTTTGATATCCAAGGAGAATAATCTATAGTCATGATAAAACCAATGTCAAGTAGATTTTCAATCTTGGCTTAACTAGTAAGGCTATCTTAGGGTTCATTTTCCAAATATTTTGTCTAATGGGCTTAGCATTTTCAATGATGACTATATTATTTGTTATAATCTTAGGATCAATTGTAGGCATATTTGAATAAGTCCAAGTGAACAGTTCAGGAAATTCATGAAGTAAAGTTGCATGGTCTTCTTTTTCTTCATCAAGGAACTTTCATATTTTAATTACCTTGTCTTCATTGTTGATATCCATTTATATTTCCACTATATCTCCTAAGGAATTGCATTTTATTTCAGAAATTCAGGGTTATATTCTTCTTTGCTCATGTCAACTTCAACACTTTATTCTTTGTCCTTTTTTTGCTTGGTACTAATCATAGCATATGTAACCCATTTCTTATTCATGAATGGTTTTTCATAAAATCCTAGCATTATTTTCAAGGATTCTATAAGAATTGGATATGAAGGTATCCACCCAAGATCTAGAGGCCTAATAGAAAGCACAAGCATAAGAGAGATAGAAACAATATGACAAGAATAAACTGTATTATGCCAATGATGCAAAATAGAATAGAATGAGAAAAAGTACAAAGGATACCCCTTGGTTATATAGCCAAGGTGAGTACATAGAAGGGAATAATATTATGACAAGTATCATAATATTATGACATGAGACAACTGTGAAAAGCTATCACTCCACTTAAAGTGGAAAAGTGATAATGTGATAATCACCACAAATGGTGGATCACCCACAAAAGGTGGAGAGGTAATCACATGATATGTCCACAAAAGGTGAATGCGATAAAGTAATAACATGATAAGTCCACCAAAAGTGGAAATTCTCCAACTACCTCCTATGTGGTCCCTATGCAAACTTAACTAAGGTGTAATCATTACCTAGGACAAGGTACACCACTTTTAATTACACCAACACCCCCCCTTAAGTGAACATAGGGAGAATGTACACAAAATAAAAAAATGCAAGATGGGTCCCGACTACTAGGCCATGTTAGGAACCCATCTACAAATGCAATGCAATCTCTCATAAAGTGAAGAAAAGGAGAAAAACATGTGGGTAAAAACTCCCCCCCAAAAGAGACAAACAAAACAAAAATTGCACTTCAAAAGATGAGAAGCGAAAAACCTTGAATAAGGAAAAAGCCCCCCCAAAAGAGAGAATGAAAAAGGTCAAGTGACCTCCGCAGATAAAAAATCTCACCCCCAAGAGAGCTCGCAAATGATGATATATACTCTCAGTGAATGGTTTGGTGAAGATATATGCAACTTGCTCTTTTGTAGGACAATACTGTAAATCAATGACCTACTCCTATATCATCTCCCGAATGTAGTGCATATGAATCTCGATGTGTTTAGTGCTCTGATGTTAAACTAGATTCTTCAAGATCTAGATGGCACTCTAATTGTCACAATGAATGACTATAGGATGTGGAATAGTTAATCCAAACTCAATGTGGATATTTTGAAGCCAAAATAGCCTCAGTAGTAGTAGTAATATCCCCTTGCTACTCAGCCTCAGTCAAATAAAGAGAAATAGAATGCTACTTCTTACTTTGCCAAAAAATGGGGACAAAACCAAGATGAAAGTTGTAGCCAAAAGTGTACTTATGATCATCAAGATCGCTAACACAATTAGAATCTATATATCCCACCAAGGTAAGTCTTATACCTAATGCATAGTGAATTCCGTGATGATGTGTACCCTGTATGTAATGCAAGATGCATTTGGATACTTTCGAATGAAGCTCATGCGGTTCCTACATAAAGCGTGAAACCATGCCAACTACAAAGGAGATATCAAGGAATGTGTGAGTCAAGTAGATGAGACTCCCAACAAGCTGACAATATAGAGTGGCATCAACACATGGAGTAGAAAACTTAGCCTCAAGCTTGAATCCTGAAAGAAAGGGATTTAGAGAAGGCTTACAATCAACCATGTTGAACCGAGATAGAAAACCAAGAGCATACTTGGGCTAAGAAAGAGAAATCCTACAAGTTAACTGAGTGATCACAATCCCAAGAAAATAGTGCAAAAGACCCAAGTTAGTCATAGCAAATTTTTCCTATAAAGCATATTTGACACTGCCAATGATCGATGAGGTACTCCCTGTAATGATCAAATCATCAAAATAGAGCACAAGTAGAAAATGAGATTCATCCTGTCTCAAAATGTAGACATTTGGATCTAAATGACACTTGGTGAATTTTGATAAGAGAAGAGAGGAATCCATCTTAGCATACCAAGCCCTAGGGGCCTATTTGAGGCCATAGATAGATTTCCTCAATCTACAAACCAAAGAAGAATCCTATATGAATCCCTGTAGTTGCTCAATGTAAATATCCTCATGAAGATCCCCGTGAAGAAATGCACTCTTCACGTCCATCTTATGTACAACCCAAGCATGAGTTGTAGCAATAGCAAGTGTCAAGTGAATGGAGTTCATCTTAGCAATAGGTGCAAAGGTCTCTATATAATCAACACTTGGAACCTGTGTGAAACCTTTTTGCTACAAGCAAAGCCTTGTATTCATCCACACTTCCATTTGCTGCATACTTCGTCTGATAGATCCACTTACATCGAACCATATTTCTCCCCTTAGGGAGTGGAACTAAATCCCATGTGTGATTCCTCATCAAGGAACTATACTCTTCCTCCATTATTGAATCCCACTCTAGAACTATTGATGCTTCATTGAAGGACTATGAATCAAAAATAGTGGCAATAAAATCATGTGGAAAATCTTGACTCAAGAGTCTATCGAGCCCAACAAGGTCTAGTAGGAGATGAAGGACGAGGCTTCTGAAATACAAGTGGACCCTATTAAGGTATGATCCTATGAGTCAAAGTTGAGGGAGAATCATCATCTGAGTCACTATCATCACATTCTACCATGGAGGAAGGAAGAGGAGGATTAGAGGCCAAGCTAGGAGAGCTTTCCTCAAAGTGAACACTCCTCTAAATGAATAGCTCATGTGTCTTTGGATCCAAAAGTCTATATGCCTGAACACCTTGAGGATATCCAAAAGAAATGCAAGGCCTGCTTTGAGGTTCCAATTCCTTGCATTTCCCTGGAGGAATGCGTGCCCAACTTGGACAACCAAAAAATCTGAATTGTCTCACAATCGGTTTTCTACCACAACAAGCCTCAAAAGGAGTCACCCTTCAAAGCCTTATGGGAAACCTGATTTTGGATGTGTGTGGCACAACTAACAACTTCTACCCAAAATTGAGGACAAAGAGAACAACATGAATCATGCAGATATCCATCTCCTTAAGGGTCCTATTCTTCCTTTCAGCAACACCATTTTTCTTTGGATTGTAGGCAACTGAATGTTGAAGATCGATCCTCTCAAGAGTACAAAATTCCTCACATCTATTGTTCACATATTCCATTCCATTTTCTGTGCAAATAATTTTGACTTGCTTCCTTGATTGCTTCTCAACATGAGCCTTGAAGGCTAGAAATCTATCAAAAACTTCACTCTTGTGAACAAAAAAATAGACCCATGTGAAGCAAGAGTAGTCATCAATGAAGGTGAGGACATAGTGGGCCTTGCTAAATGATGGCATTGAGAATGGACCTACTACATCATTGTGAACCAATTGAAGAATTTCTAAAGCTCTTCAAGACTTCCCTTTGTCAAACATAACTTTTGGATGCTTATCCAAGGAACAACCTGAACATACACCTTCAAAAAAGCTGATTTGAGGGAGCCCTATAACCATATCCTTGTAGCTAAGCTATTGAAGATAGTGGTAATTGAGATGTCTAAACTGCTCATGTCATAGCTTACTTTCTGAATTTGAATGAGTGAGCAAGGTTATAGGAGACTTAGGCACAAAGTAAGAGAATGAATAAAGTCCTGTGTTGTGATTGGCTTGTCCCACTACAACCAAGGCATCATCCTTAAGTTCTTTGACCACAATTGAATCTTGTAGAAACTCAACTTTATTTCCATCTCCAAAGTGAGTGATTTGGTAGATTGAAAGAAGATTGGCACTCAAGTTAGGAACATAGAGAACATTCTCAAATGTTCCATCATCCATGGAAACTTAACCTTTTCTTTCAACTTCCACTTAAGTATCATCACCTATGAAGATTTGAGGTACCTTAGATGGCTCCAAAGAAGAAAACTACTCCCTTTTAGAACCCATGTGATGAGTAGCACCCTATTCAAGTATCCATTGCTGTGAAGAACCTACAGTAGCCAAAAATGCTTTCCATTTTCCTTTTGATTGTGAGGAAGTGGAAGGAGATGAATCCTTCTTCTTGTATGCAGATGGAAAATTGATATTTTTCTTCTTGATGATGTTTGTCAACTCATCAATTTTCTTAGTGTGGAAATGATGCTCATCATGACCAACTCTCTTGCAATATGAACAAGTCGGTCTCTCCTTCTTGCTTGAATTTCCCTTCTTGGGAGAAAATGAAGAATTTCCTAGTTGTGGAGAGGATGATTGTGCTTTATCTTGTTGTGTCTTTGGCTTAGATTTCTTTTGGTTCTTGTTGGAATCCTTTCCTTGATTCCCTTGATTCCCTTGATTAGCCACCAAAGCTTTGGACTTTGAATACTTAAGAACCCCTATGCTTATCAACTTTTCTTGCTATAGCATCAACATTTTTGTAAATGCATCAAATGATGGAATAGAAAAAGAACTACCCACTATAAAGCAATGGGTTTGGAAGCTAGAAACAAATGTTGCATGGTCTGGTGGAAGCTTTCCCAACAAATTGTAAACCAACTATGCATCCTTCTTGTTAATGCCACAATACTTAAGTTGTGCCCTTAGCTAATTTTCCTTAGTGACATAGTCTTGAATTGTATCAAAATTCTTGGGATATAACATTGTGAGATCATTTTCAAGTTGATAACCTCTAATCTCATCAACTTGGCCATACAATTGACCAAAATCTTCCTAAGCCTCTTTGATTGTTTTACACTTTTCAATTTGAAAGATGAGATTTTTTTATACATCTTTCTTCAAAGTTTCAAGATCCATAGTATTTTTAGTGAGCCAATCCATATGAGCAATAGGATCAACTTTAGGATTAGATGGTGCAACAACAGTTCCATCAATATAGCGAGTTAATCATTTTTCCATTTTAACTTACTCCAAGCATCAATTTTCCAAGAAGCATAGTTATGTGGAGTTAACAAAGTAAACTTAGGAGAACCCATAGTAGCATAAAATAAAAGAGAACAAAAGAGAGGCGCACAATCACACAAGACACCTCCCTAAATTCACTCAATCAAAGAACCCCCCCAAAAAATATTATTTGCCACTTTATACTTAGTGTGTGTACAATGGCCACTTGCAAGCCAAGAAAAGTGGACTTCTAATTTTCAATGTTTTACAACAACCTTAAGTAGGTGAAAATAGAATCAAATGACTGATACAAAAGAACAAACTGAGATCTTAACTTTTAAAATGCCAAAATAGACCATTGAAAGTACATTTTTTTTATCACAATCATTACAAAGTGATAGCACCACTGTGAAGTTAAAAAAAAATCATGCACTTTAAAACAAAATGACACTAAAAAGGATTTTATATGAGCCTAGATGGAGCCTCATAAGTTGTAGAAATGAGGATTCGACAGGTACAATTTGGAAAAACTAAAAATTATCAAAAATCTATCCACCAAAATCAAAGAAAAATTGCACCACTATGGAGTACATGAAAAATTAACCCAAATAAAAGAAAAACTGCACCAAAAAAATCCTCAAAATGGCCAAGATATAAACCTTCAAAGTTGAACTATAAAACTAAAAAGTTCAAAGGAGAGGGGGTCTGATTTTTGAAAAAAGGAGTGCTCATGACAGCACTTCACTAACTTAAAATTTATGGCCATATGGATGTCATGGGAAAAAAACCCTGTTGCATGGCCTGTATGGTTTACTGACTTCACAGTGATGTGGCAGATCCATACGCTGACTCACTCTATTGACTTGGATGGCATGTGTTAGGTCTGTAAAACTTGTTGTGCATATGAATGAGTGATGTGACCAGTATGGTTCCAACTTGGTGCTTGCGTGTCCATCTTGTGTGAAGGCCTGCATGGTAGGTGATGTGGTAGGCTGGTGGTTGTCATGGGGCTGGTGTCATGGACTGGGGTCCACTTGATCTGAGCGGACATCATCAACAATATGTTATCTTGGCATGGATGGAAGTTGGTATGGGTCAATGTTAGGAGACACGCTAGAGAATAGTCATTAGTAAAGGTGTGGAGGCTACCAAAAAATAAACATCGTCGACATTGGGAGTTAGGAGGAAACTATTGGAGCTGAGATTAGGAAGGTTGCTACTGGAGTAGGAAAAGTGGTCGATCGAGAGTCATACAGTCGACTAGTATGGACCCTACAAACTCTATAGGAGCTGACAAGAGTACAGGGGCAGGTTTGCAGACCCCCCAAAAAAAAATCTTGCTTTTTTTTTTGTTTTTGGTTTTAATAAAACTTTTACAATTTTAAATCAAAACTGTGAATATAATTTTTTGAATGAAATTTTTAATAAACAATTTATTCGTAGAGAAAAATTTAAAAAAGTAAAATAAAATTGTACCGACTATGCAAGTTGTTCATATGACCAACCTGCATAAATTAAATTTCCCCAAATTTTACTTTTACCGAATATGACCGAGTTTATGGTCAAAATTCATGGAAATGGCCTCCTAGATGTAATGGTGGGGTTAGATTTGGTGTAGGACCCTCCAGAAATGTGTTGATCCCTAGATCTTAAAATATACCAACCTTCAAATGCACCAAGTTCTCTCCAAAATGACAATTCAAAGGCACTCCAATAGCTCTAATACCCTATAAGAACTGGCTATGAAGGTAGCCACCGAAGATCTAGAGGCCTAATAAAAATCACAAGCATAAGAGAGATAGAAACAATATGAAAAGAATAAATTGTATTATGCCAATGATGCAAAATAGAATAGAATGAGCAAAAGTACATAGGCAACCCCTTGGCTATACAACCAAGGTGAGTACATAGAAGGGCATAAGATTATGACAACTATCATAATCTTATAACATGAGACAACTATGAAAAGCTATCACTCCACCTAAAGTGGAAAAGTGATAATGTGATAATCACCACAAATGGTGGATCACCCACAAAAGGGGGAGAGGTAATCACATGATATGTCCATGAAAGGTGGATGTAATAAAGTAATAACATATAAGTCCACCAAAAGTGGAAATTTTCCAACTACCTCCTATGTGGTCCCTAAGTAAACATAACTAAGGTGTAATCATGACCTAGGACAAGGTACAACATTTTTAATTACACCAATAACTTCATCATCTTCAAAAAACTCCAATGATTCTTCACAATTTGTATCAATCGATTCTAGATGCTTCAATCTGAGAGTTGTTTTAGGATTGCACATGATGGTGTTGATGTTTAATGAGGGTCTCTTTGTTTCTTACATAATCTTAGAAGGGCTATATCCCAAACCACTTTTTGTCTCTTGCGTATTATGTTATATAGGAACAAAAATTCTTAATTCTTTTTTTCTGCATCCTTTTCCACCATAACCCAATTGTTTCATAATTTCAAATCCTCTACCATAAGGTATTTCAATTATTTTTGGGTTTGTTGGTTGTTAATAATCTATCTAATCAAAGCTTTTTGTATAACTTGTGTCTTCTTCTAAAGTGGATGAGGTAGATGCTTGTGATTTTTCTTCTAAGTTCTGTGTGGACGTTACCATTTGTTGTTTTTGCTTCTCATCTTCTTTATTTGTGATTATGTACTCTCCCATAAATGAGGGTATGAACTCCAAGGAACCCAAATCTTCGTTGAATAATTTCAACAATTTTTCAACATCTTATCTTTCCTCCTTCATAGGTTCTATGTTGATGTTGGAATTAATGTGCTTAGAGGAGTTGTTCCTTTTTTAACTTGTAAGAAACTTTTAGGCTCGGGGTCTATTTCAACTTGGTATATCTTGTTATTATAGGCATGCTTCATGATACAATGAAGGTAGTGAAATATGCCAGGAAATTGAGATGGGGGGGGTGAATCAATTTTCACCAATCACATTCACAAATCTCAAATATTTATTAACTCCACATCCACTTTAATCTATTATTAAGTATGAGCATGAAGTGAAAATAACAGTAATAAATATCAACTCAAGAAACACTAGATTTACGTGGAAAACCCAATAAGGGAAAAACTACAGTGAGGATTAACTCACAATATTCAAGAGTAATTGCAAAATCATTTATAAAGAGGCTCACTGCCAAAGGGCTCACTAAATAAGATAGGATTCACTATCTAGATAGGACTCACTATCCAAAAGGAGGCTCACTACCTACAGAAAAAGAGAGATAAAAGAATATCCACCACAACTTTCATTCAACTACAACTTTGATCAGAGAATTGCAGAAACCATCAACTGACTACCTTCATGAGTCTAGCACATTGAATTCCTCACTTCCTCAACTTAATTTCACATGATATCTCATGTCAACCTTTCTCCTCACACTTTTGGTGTATAATCCTTAACATATCATCTTATAGTTATACCATCTTCAACCTTAGAAAATTTCTCCAAGTTCGGCTACACACTCTTCACTTTACAAATTCAAATTAGGCTGGCAACTCAACATTGCCATAGTGGAATAAAATGAGAGTGGACCAAACCAACACTTAACCAAAACCCAAAAAAACATCTTGGATCAATCAAATGCTTCCTTAATTGATAGTTATCCTTCACATGATGTGTAAACACCAAGTTGGCCAAACCTAATGAAAGCACAAATGAACTTTGAAGTACACACTTCTACAATAAGAAGATAACATGTGGACCACATAACACACTTTTTAATGCATAGGAACACATCATAGATTACATTTGATTGACCTAAAACTAATGCAACAACCTTCATACAGAAAATACTTTCCATCAATCCATTCAAACTGTATAGAAACACACAGTAACTCTGAAACTAGTCTTTCGAAGCACCAAACCATGAACACCTTTGATAGAGCATATATAACACCATTAAAATTATTCTTCTAGATCCAAAATACCTAAAAAAAATAGTGGAGGACTATGGAGCAGATACATTTCTCCCAGTCCACATACAAACAATTCTACCAGACTAGTTTACAAACCGATGAACTCAATTTTCACTCTTCATCAAACCAAAAGCTATAATCAAGGATATATCACCCAAGGATACCCTTAAACAACTCTTAAGATCTACACAAGCATAGGATCAACATAGAATAAATTTAGAGCACATACTAGAGCACATTTTGAACACACACACACACTTATGAATTCACTATTTATTAATTTTCTCAAAAGCACTTGGTAAATCATCATATCAGCACACCTGTAACACCATAAAGATAGCTCCATCTACTCACAACATCTCCATAGTATCTCAAATGTACATGCACCACATGCAATCAATTGTTTCCTTTCTCTGTAACAACCTATACTATGTTGACATCAATGAAAGCATTAATGACACCACCACCATACTCAATCATACTTGCAAGAAAAGTGTCGAAGGCACCACATGCATCTCATGAATCCATGGTATTCCTAAAGTAATATTGTATGAAATATCATGAGGCATAACATGAATCGGGGTTTGTAAGGTATCCTTTCCATCTATAATATGTAAAGTAATCACACCAAGCAATTGCTTTCCTACATTGTCAAATCTTCAAATCAATAAGGAGTCAGGTTCCATTTTTTATTTATCTATGCCTAATCTATCTAAGGCTTTCAAATTGCATACACTAAGGGCTAAAACATTATCAACAAGGGTCCTTTTTATTTTAGTTCTATTGAATCTAGCTATTATCATGAAGGCATCATGTCTCTTTCTCATCTCCAAGGGAGGGAGCTCATGTTGGTGAAAGGTAATGTCTACATTAAATATATTCATTCCTTGTATTAGAGCTAGTACATTGTTTTCATATGTATTAGGAGGGATCACAACTTTTTGTAAGGCTATTTAAAGTATAGTGTGATAATTAGAAGAGTTTTGAATCAAATCCCATAAGAATATTTTCACGGGAGTATTCTTAAGTTGTTCAATAAGGCCATACTCCTTTCCACTATTTGAAGGCAAATGAGGGGCACTAGGCAAAACAAAGTTAGGTAAAGGTAAGGATGTTAATGTTTTTTGTGTTGGTTGTGGGTTTTTTTGGGTGTTATATGTGTGGGAAATGGTATTGTTATTTGATTTATGTAAAACATTGTTTTTAGGGGGATAAAGGGTAAATTTAGGTTTGTTTTTTGTTCAAGTTTTGTGTGAAGGTGGGTATATGACAAGTTGAGGTTGGATCACTTTAACATATCTTATTTTTGGTTTGTCATAAAAAGCTTTATGGATGAACTTTGTGAGATGAAATCCTCAAGGGATTCATCTAACATGTCAAATTCATCACTACTAAAAGCATTGAGGGTTAGGCTAACTTGGAATGAAAGATTTGACATATTCAAATAACTATACTTTCCCCAAGTGGCTTAGGTGTTGGGTCTTGTTTTTGGTTTTGTTTTCTAATGTATTGAAAATTTAATATGATATAATTGAACTATAAACTAATGTTGAAAATGAAAAGTGCACAAATCTAATCGTATCCACAATTGCAAAGAGTGTAAATTATTCTATTTTTAATGATTTTAAGGTAATAAAATGTAGGAAAACTAAAACATAAAAGTTTTAGGAAACAAAAGCTTTAAAACAGGGCATTTAACTTTGTAAAATGTAGTCTAGAATTTGTATTGGGTCTGATTCGCCCAAGGTGGTGAATGAGTCCCAGTAGGGATTTTTTTCAAAATTTTCAAACTTTTTTTACTTTTTTTTGTGCTTCTATGTTGTATGATCTAGATCCTAAATGTACATGAAAATTTTGTATGAATTTTAATGAAATGAGATGCAAAAATGTAAGCTATATGAACTTTCACTAGTGAAAATTTTGAAAACCCTAGAATGCAAGCTAACTAATGCAAATGCTAATGCAATATTAATGCATGCCAAATATAGGATGATGATACAATCTGAATCAGTAATTTAATGTTCTAAATGTAAGTTCACAAAAATGAAGTGATGAAAATTTGGTACAATGCTATCATATGGTTAAGCACATAGAGCAAACCCACTTTTCCAATTTCATTCAAGGATAAACCTTGAGATCTCAATGCAAAGGAGAAAGAGATCTTGCAAGAGGGTTGTCCTAGGGGATGAATGCAAAATAATAAGTGGTTCACTACCAAGTTTAGAATTGAAAAGAAAAATTAAATGTAAGATGCAACGGGTATGTGCAAGATCATCATGGAAAAGAAAAGCCCTTAAGTGGTGAAAATTTTGGAAAAATCAAAGTTAGGCAACTTGATGTAAAAATTTGAATAAGTTATCTATATTATTTCAAAAATATCTAAGAATAGAATCTATAGAAAATTGAATGTAGTTTCTAAACTACTAGGTTTATTTAAAAACAAAAATCTATTTGGAAAAAAATTGAAATTTCAATGCAGTGGTAATTAAACTTTAGGGAAAAATAAGAAGTAGGTGTCTGTTTAACCACCCTAACCACAATTAAATGATAATAATTTTTATAAGATTTTAGATATAAGTAGAAGACTCATGTCCTGATGTGATGCATATTTTTGTAAATTTTTCCAAGTAAATAATTAATTGTGAATTTTTTATTACAAATTTTAAAAAATATAAAAACTTGTATGTCTGACCACCTTAACTTGGTAAAAAATTCATGAAATTCATTTTTTTAATCCTATAGTATGCAAAGTATAGAATGTGACACATGTTTCAGATTCAAAAGATATGATACCATTTGAAAGCAATTGGCCTATCAATTAGGACTTTAGTCATAATTCAAAAAGAAAATGAATAATAATAATTTATTAAATTCAAAGTAAACCATAATTTATATTGGTCGAAAGTTTAGTGTATCCTTTAAAAACCCTTTTCATTTCATCAATTTTGGGATAAAAAATTCATCAGCTACATACCCTACACATACCCATCATATCACCACTTTTTGGCCCATCATGATCTTGCATATACCCCAACACTAAACCCTAATTCAATGTAATGACCTATAATGACATAAAATGAAAATAAAAAAGAACAAAAAAGTAGTAATATGAAAGGGGTGTACCTAGAAATTTGTAAATTACTGATTGAAGCTTTGAAACACTAGAAAATTTGAATTTTTTACCTATTGGGACTCATTCACCAATATGGGAAAATTAGTCCCAAATCTGGATTTTTGCACAAGAACTTATTTTAGGAAAAAGGGTATCTAAATCTGTAAACCATTCTGAGAAAAACCTATAGTGGGGCTCATTCACAACTCTTGGTGAATCAATCCCATATTTGATTTTTTCAGGAATTTAAAGTTCTGATACACTTCAACAACTAAGTTTTCCTCCAAAACTATTTTTGGATCCAAATTTGAGAAAATACCTATAAAATAGAATATAGACTTGATTTACTTAAGGGTTGTTTTCCTTGCTAAAACCCCTAGTTGGTACTTAAACCTTGATGGAAATAATGAAGCATGCATGAAAACCCTAGCCTTAAGTTTTTCTAAGACTAATAAATTTGAAACATGATGCAACCCTATTCTAATGTATAAGAATGAGATGCATGAATCAAAATAATGAAGACGAATGACTCATTTTGAGAGATCTCTAATCACTCAAAGGATCCCTAATGATTCTTGTACCTTCCTTAGGCTAAATGTAGAGTGATAGTGGAGGATGAAATCACTTAGGAAACAAGTCTTTAGGCTTGGATTGATGGCTAGTTGCATCTCCCCAACCTAGAATTCATCATGATTCACCATAGAAAACCATGATCAACCTTTAACAATGATATATCATGAATGAAAGTGAGATTGAAGACCTACAAAAAAAAAATTTCTACTCCAAGGCTTCAAATTTCCTTTCTTTTGAAACTTGAATTCTGTTGTGAAATAAGGATTGATACTTGTATCTTGAAATTTCTCTTGAAACTGCTTTCTTAGATTTCTTAGAAAATAAAATTGACTTAAAAACTTTCTTATATAGGCATTAACACCTCATTTACCATTATTTAGATCTCAATGGTCAACCTCAACCAAAAAATTTAATTAAAAAGGTGATTTTCCCGCTGAAATTTGAAAAGACCCTAAATGAGACTCATTTTCCCAAGGTGGTGAATGGGTCCCACCTAAGGGCACTCATTTTCCCAAGGTGATAAATGAGTCATGCCCTAGCTTTTCGAGGTGGGTTTTCAGGTTTTTTGGTGTTTTAGATGATTTTGTCAGAATTTTAGCTAAACTAAGCCTTGAGATCCAAAATAATTGGTCTTAGGGGCCGATTAATGATGATTTAAAGGGTTAATTAATTCAAGGATACTAAAATAGGTGTAGATTAAATGATAATTTCCCTATCTCCAAGAAGGGGGGTCAATTTCCATCATTGCAAGTTGAATGCAATGTTTAAAATTAGGCCCCGAGGCCTAGGTTGGACCCAATTTCCCAAGGTGGCATATGAGTCCTAGATCACTAAATATAGAACACATAACCTCAAACACTGAATTATGATTGGTCATTAGCTAATTTTCAAGATTATCTAGAGAAATATGCATTAAATAAGTCTTGTGGATACAAAATAGTACCATATAAGGCATAAAGAAGCCCATTTTTTGTAAGGAGGGCCCAAAAAAGTGTGAAAATGTAAAAGTATACATTTTTCTACAGTAGATTAAGGATGAGGACTTGGGAAATTTTTCTTGGTGGGAGCTATTTAGATATTGGTATGGGAAATGAAATTCTAAGGTTTCGAGCTACAATGGTTGGACTCTAGATATGGGAAAGTTAGTAGTTCCAAATGTGTACATGGATATTGAGCTATTGAAATCTATTGTTGCTAACTATGATCTAAACATTATATTTGTAAGATCACATGTGAGTTTTGAAATGGTTAACTAGCGAGGAGATAATTGTTATTTTCAAGCTTAACCCTAATGCCACAAAATAGATTGACTTAGAATCCCTAAAAAAGGAGTTCAAACAAAGTAAGACCACATATAGGGTAACAATGTTACTAATGGTCATGGAAAAGGGAAGGGGAATAAGTAATATGAAGTTGGAATCTATAGACAAGGAGCCGCTTACAGTTTACTTTTTAAATTCTATTTCGTAAGAACTTATCAAACCATATGCTATATTTTAGGGTTGGACACTATTCAAAACATGCTTTTAGCTCTTATTTTTATGGTTGTCAATATTTAAAATATGTCGGTCAATGAAGAGTATGGTTTTGATACATACTTATTTGATTTTATCCATGAGGAACTTGTAGCCATGAAGGTTGCTTAAGGGGTAAAAATTTGGTGGTATTCCTTGTTATATCACATGTATTTAGCCTATAGAATTGATGAGTTTGGTCTAGAGCTATTTCTCAATGTAAGGTATGAAAGAGGTGAGTGTCTTATAGTCTAGATGTGGACTCATCATTTATATATACAATATCAAACATCAAGTTTTTTCATATTCACAAACTTGTTTTCTACAAGGTTGAAATTATTTTTGGTGAAGAATGTACCTAGAATCCCTATAGATCTACATTATTTCTTTAGGCCTAAGAAAAGGAGGCCTGAATTAGGGATAAACAACAATTGGGGAGATGTCATCTTAGATGAAAATTGTATAATTCTCAAGGTATATGGAACCAATGGACCACTCTGTATGGGATGCTAAGATGTGTGCCACTCACGACTAGTTTTCTAGAAGTTATGTGGTAGCTAAGAAAAGTTGAAGATGTGCATTTACTAGGTCAGAGGAAGGGAACTCTTTTCCCTCAATATACTATTTTTTCAAATTTCATGATGAATAAGGATGGATGGAAAAATATCCTTGACATGATTAAACCTTTGAAAATGAAGAAGTGTAGATCTAGAAACCATGATCATAAAGGTTTCATTGCACTAAAGGTAAGAATCAAGGGAGGTAAGTTCTGACACAATTTTGACTACCCTAAAGACATTATCACAAATGAATTAGATTTGTAAAAGGATGAAGATAGGAAGGTAAATTGGATAGCCTTTACAAAATTGGAAAAGGAAAGAAGAAAGGGGATCCTATGTTTAGTAACACTTTTATGGATATTGAAGATGAAATTTTGATAATTGAAATAATTTTAGAAAAATTTGATAAAGTTGTTGGGAATCTCAAGGAGGTGATAATAGAAAAAGATAAAGCGGGAGACCCTTATGGTTGAAGAGAGGCCTACCTACCATCAGCCTAAGAAACAATATGTCTTCACAAGAAGAGCAAAGGGGAAAATAAGGAAAGAAAAAAAAATAGCCAGTCCTACTCAATCAGAGGAGTCGAGAGTCGCATACATTTTGCAACATATGCCACCATTTCCACCTCCATTTTCAACCCCAACAATAAATAATTGATCTGCATTCACCTCCTAGGGAGCACTCTCAAATGAGGAGGAAAAGTAAAGCTACGGTTTTGGTTGATTATCCATTTGATTTTGATGATGAGGTTGCAATTACAACTGATGAGATCATGTAGAACATGTCGTCACCTCCATGGAAGATAGATTTTACACCTCCACAAGTTAGGGTTACTAAGGGAGTATTGAATAGCCTTTAGAATGTTTATGATATAAGGGAGAGGGCCTACTTTGAGTTTATGACTGGTGATGCATTTATTAAAATAGATTTATTCAAAGAATATGTGTGGAGGATAAAGAGATATGCATTTAAGGATAAGGTAAAGGAAGAAACAGGTAAGTCCCCAGAATTTACTAGGGAGGTTATTACTTCAAGAGTAGTTATAGACATGAAAGAAAAGAAAAATTAGTTAACCCTTGAGAAAGGTGGAAGGCTTGTAAGAGATATTGGTTTACTCTCTTACCAAAATTGGATATGGCATCAGTCATTTCCTTTGACACTATGAGGAAACAAAAGTCACAAGTATTTTCTATTGATGAGGACACCATGTGTGCATTACAAGGTTCCACATTTAGTACAAAATGTGTTAAAAATTTAATTTTGGATTTGTCCCCTAACACAAATAAGCCTCAAGTTGAAAAGGCTACAATAGACCTAAGGGGAGGTCTCATAAACAAAATATTTTTAGATACAAAAATAGTGGAGGTAGCCACATTGGCAGTAAATGTTGCACATTCAACCATGTCAATTTTCAAGTACTTGTAGGGGAAGTGTGATGTTGAAACTAGGAAGTATAATGATTTATCGATAAAATATAATAAGGACAAACAAAGGTTGGCATAATTGGAATTAGTAGTTTAGATGTTGCAAAATCAACAACCAATGTAATCAAGTGTTCCATCTTCTTCTTCTCTACCACATCCTCTATTATATTTGGAGATTTATGTATATGAAGATAGCCCAATTGCAAAGCTTGTTCCAAGAATATCAATTGCACCTCCTCCCTAAGCAAGAGTGAGAATAAGATAGTTGATTCAACAACTAAGAATATATGAGGAATTTTTTGAATTATATGTGGTGTAGAATATAATTATATTATTTCTAATGTTCTCAAGCATTGTTTGAGAAAGGAAATAACAAGTGTCAATAGTTTCCACTCAAAATATTCTTTAATTTTTTATGCAATAAGGATGTTTGAGAGGGATAGATCAATAGTTCTCACATTGATGCAAGTATGTGTACCTAGGCTTAGTCCATTAACCACCATGGTTGTAGGGTTTACTCATGAGCTTAATAATCCACCAAAAATATCCCCCACATAGAAGGTAGGGAAAGGAATTGAGGATTGTTAGGACTAGTGGATCCACTTGGAAAGAGAATTAGGTATTTTCTCCAGCACTTTGATGACAATTATCTTGGCCTCTTGCCATACATTCTAGATAGTTATGGATCTATAAAATCATATGAGTAGTGGAGAGCACAAATAGATATTGTGATGTCTATAGAGGTTGTTTTGATATTTGGGTGTTGATTTGCTAGTATTGATATGATAAAGAACATCATGGAAAAATTTATTCACCAATAAATTCTTGGAGGAATTTGATAAGGATGCAAATCAGGTAGTAAAGAAATATGGCCCATATAAGACAAAATTGGATGAATGAATGGTATTTGATTGGCCATTTGAAGAAGATTATGAATCCTATAACAAAAAGTGTAATCAGATAGTTTCAGACTTGTAGAGTCTCTTGGTGAAGTGGAGATATTTTTGTATTTTTTCACACCCAACATTTCCAAAAGTTTTCAACAGTGACAACAAAGGTGTTTTGTCTTCTTATACAACAAGGTTTTTTCCTTTACCTACTAGCTTAGCTTTCCTGGGTCCACATTAATGATAATGAAGAAAATGAGGAACAAAGAACCAACAATCCACATCAAAGGAACTTTTGGAGGAACGATTAATATCTAACAGTAGGGTATGTGCAGGATCATCATGGAAAAAATAGGCCCTTAAGTGACAAAAAATTCAGAAAAATCAGAGTTAGGCAACTTGACGTAAAAATTTGAATAAGTTATCTATATTATTTCAAAAATATGTAAGAATAGGATCTGTAGAAAATTGAATGTAGTTTCTAAACTGATAGGTTTTTTTTTTTTTCTTAAATCTATTTGGTGAAATTTTGAAATTTCAATGCAGTAGTACTTAAATTTTAGGGAAAAAATAAGAAGTAGGTGTCTATCTGACCACCCTAACTGCAATAAAATAATAATATATATTTATAATATTTTAGACATAAATAGAGGACTCATGTTCAGATGTGATGCATATTTTTTTTCTAATTTTTTTCCAAGTAAATAATTAATTATGAATTTTTTATTACAACTTTTAAAAAATATAAAAACTTGTATGTCTGACCACCTTAACTTGGTTAAAACTTCATGAAATTCAATTTTTCTTTTTTCATTCCTATAGTATGTGAAGCATAGAATGTGATGCATGTTTTGGATTCCAAAAATGTGATACCATTTGAAAGCTATAGATGTTTTTCAATCAGCCTAGATCAATCAGGACTTTAGTCATAATTCAAATAGAAAATGAATAATAATTATTTATTAAATTCAAAGTAAAGCATAATTTATATTGGTGGAAAGTTGAGAATGTCCTTTAAAAACCATTTTTATTTCATCAATTTTGGGTAAAAAAAGTCCTCAGCCACATACCCTACAAATACCCATCATATCACAACTTTTTGGCCCATCATGATCCTGCAAATACCTAGTAAATATAACTATTTTTGTCGTTGGAATATTGCATGTACATGTAAGTAGTTTCACTTGTATTTTTTAAATGTAATGAATGTCAAATGAAAATATGACATGTGTAAATGAGCCCAATCTTGTTGCTCCATTTTCCTATAAAAGGGAATTCAAGGTCATTTACATGAGATGATTGATCAATTTTGAAGATTTTTGTAATATAGATGTAAAGAAAATAAAGTTTATCATTTTCAAGGTTATTAAGTCTATTCTTTTATTAATTTTGAAAGAATTTTATGAAAGTAATATCATTCCTAAATGCAATGACATTTCTAAATCCAATCTTCTCCTTTTGTATATTTCACATTGGTTATGAATGAAATGAATCAAAGATCTTTCAACTCATCTCTAATTTTTTCCATTGGATGTTTATCTTCAGTGAATGCTCTTGTTGAAAGAATAAGTTAAATGCTTTAATAGAGATAAATATTTTTGTGGATGTATAGAAGGATCTTATAAGTATAATTGGTTAAGATTTCCGAGTTTAATGGTGTAATGCATCATTAAGTAGCTATGTTATGTTAGGGGGAACATTTTTTTGAAGTTTTGGTAACATTGGTTCTGACTTAATGCCCTATATTAAGGAACTAATCACTAAAATTGTGTCTATGTTGCATCACCAGGCTATTTAAAACATACAAATATCTTAAATATTTAAATTTTGTTACATTTGTTGTTGAAATTTTTTATGAAGTATCATGTTCTACTACTATGAAATGTTAAAAGATTAAAGATATTCCTAGATATTTGCATTTCCATAATTTCCAATCAATTATCTGTAGGACATATCTATTTTTTGTAATGTTTAGGATGAATTGGCACAAAAGATCTTGAGAGCATTGTATGGGATCAACCTCTCAGGTTTTGCAAACCTTGAAGTGTCGATGGAAATTTGTTTTCACTTTCACCTATTTGTTGGCCAATCCCTCTAGATAATTGAATATTGGTAGTGGAAAAACCATATATTATCTATGAGATTTGGTTTGGAATTAAAGAAAACCACAAATAATCATCAATTAGCTCCTATGAGGTTAATGTCATTTATCTAACCAAGATAGATGAGAAAATGAAAATGTCCTCCATTGAGTGAAGTATACACCTCTTTCAGAGTGGAGTGTTTTGACTAATAAGAATGAGATGAATGAATCAGGGAGTCATTGTTTACCTCTAGAAGAGGGTAAATGACAAGCTTTGGGGAAATAGGACACTCTTTCATCATAAGCAAAAAACAAATCAGACAAGAACAAGATGAAGTTTTTTTATGCCTTGTAGTGTAGAAAAATGCATCCCTTTACATTTTCACACTTTTTTGGGCCCTCCCTATTAATATTTGACTTATTTATGCCTTAATTGGTTGTATTTTGCATCCACGAGCCTAATTAATTACCTTTTTATAAGGATAATCTTGACATTTAAAAAATGAGAAATCATAATTCAATGTTTTTGTTTATGTGTTTTAGATATAGGGATTTGGGACTCGTATGCCACCTTGGCCATATGGGTCCTACCTAGGTCTCGGGGCATGATTTTAAATGTTGCAATGAACAAGGAACTTCTTGGAATTTGTGTCCCAAGTTTAAGCCACTCAGACTCATATGCCCAAACTAGTGTATGATTCCTACTTTATGTTGGACCTATTTTAATTTAAATTCTTGGGAGGATTTTATTATTCTAGACCTAATGTCAACTTGTAGTGTTGTAATTTTGGGGAATTATGCATAAACAAGTATAAGTACAAGGTTATTTCAAATCATTTCATCTAATAATTTTTAAAGAGAACATGATAGAAAGTTTTAAAGCATCCCAAGATTTTGCAAAATCATTATAAAGCATTCAAGAGAAAATCATCAAGCATTTGGAGCTCCATTTAAGATTCAAGCATCATGTCAAATTCTTCATGCATCATGTGCGACTTTGAGCTAACTTTTTTATGTAGGTTTTATGATTCAAGAAAGCATTCAAGAATTCAATTAAGATTCAAGATCCACATTCATGCTAGCCATTTAACTCAAGTTTTCAACCTTCATTTCTATGGGTTTGGTGAGTTGCAACATTGAATTTGTTCATTCATCATTCCTTCATGCTATTTCATTTTTATTTCAAGGTTTAATTACCAAAATAGGGTTTGACAAAGGAAAACCCATATTCCTTAATAAAACAACATTTTCTACCTCTTGATGTGTGTTTGTAGATCTAGGTGAATTGGATGTTGAAGTTCCTTTGAAGAAAAAGTTTTCAAAGTTGTCAAGAACTTGTCATCTTCACAAAACTCACCTTCAGATCATATTTCAAACTTTTTAGACTTGAAGATCAAACAAGGTGGAAGCTATAGAAGATCACTAGAAGCTACACAATATCATTCAAACCATAGTAACATGACTAAATCATCCATATGTGTGTATGATTCCCTTTATACCTCTTTTTGGAATATTTCTATAGATCCCGATTAGTCACCAAAAGATTCCAAATTCTACTTAGATTCCTATAGCAAGAATAAATCACATAGCTTGGCGTATCAGTCCTAGTGCACCTTAAAATAATAATTTCTAGAGTTTTTAGATTTTTTAAACCTATATATTCTTCAAGGTACTTTTATGTTGCATTCTATTTGGGCATGTGCATGATCATCATGGAAAAAACAAGCCCTTAAGTGGCAAAAAAATTAGAAAAATCAGAGTTAGGCAACTTGATGTAAAAATTTGAATAAGTTATCTATATTATTTTAAAAATATGTAAGAATAGAATCTATAGAAAATTGAATGTAGTTTCTAATCTACTATGTTTTTAAAAAAAAAAAAAAAATCTATTTGGTGAAAATTTGAAACTTCAATGAAGTAGTACTTAAATTTCAGGGAAAAAATAAGAAGTAGGTGTCTATCTGGCCACCCTAACCACAATAAAATGATAATATTTTTTATAATATTTTAGATATAAGTAGATGACTCATGTCCCGATGTGATGCATTATTTTTGTAAAATTTTTCCAAGTAAATAATTAATTATGATTTTTTAATTACAAATTTTAAAAAATATAAAAACTCATATGTCGACCATCTTAACTTGGTCAAAACTTCATGAAATTCAATTTTTCTTTTTTTAATCCTATATTATGTGAAGCATATAATGTGACACATGTTTTGGATTCAAAAAAAGTGATACCATTTGAAAGCTATAGATTTTTTTCAATTAGTCTATCGATCAGGACTTTAGTCATAATTTGAATAGAAAATGTATAATAATTACTATTAAATTCAAAGTAAAGATTAATTTATACTGGTGGAAAGTTGAGAATCTCCTTTAAAAACCCTTTTTCATTTCATCAATTTTGGGTAAAAAAAGGTCATCAGCCACATACCCATCATAGTGCCACTTTTTGGCCCATCATGATCCTGCACATACCCATTTGTCACTTTGATTTAATGCTTTCAAGCTTCTATGGATTTGTGCATAAATTTTTTCATTTCTCCTTTGAAGCTTCATTTAATGGTTAACTCTTGTTTAATCACACCAAGGAAACCCATAGTCCTTCCCTCAATCAAGTCACGTGGTTGAGTGATCTTGGTTTCCTAATGAACTAAAGTGTGAAATAAGTCCCAAAGTTCCATCTCCTAAAAGGTGGACACCTCATTTCCTTCAGTTCATTTTGGTGAACTCAACCTTTAGACCATTAAATTTTTAATTTGGAGAAGATTGTATTCCTAGATCTAGATTAACTTTGTAATAGGTTTGCATTAGTTGACTTGCATTTAGGGCTCTTAAATCTTGCATTAGTGAAAAGTGCATATAGGCTGCATGTTTGTATCTTGCATCATTAAATTTCGTTGGAAAATTGTACTTGTAAATAGTAATTTGAACATACAACCATGATACCTCAAAATCAACTTTGAGTTTTCTGAATTTGGTTTAAAAACCCTAATTTGGGAATCATTCACCCATTTGGGCAATTTAGTCCTTGTACAAGTATTTTCTCTAGATTCTTGGATATCCTATGATGTTTTTTTTTCATTATCTGAACCTATAAAAAACCTTAATTGGGACTCAATTGCCCATCTAGGTGATTTAATCCCAAATTAGGTCTGAATCTACATTTTTCACCTGAAACAATATAAATTGGGGTTGAATGCTATCGTATGGCTTAGGACATAGAGCACACCCACTTTCCAATTATTTCATTGAAGTATAACCCTAAAGAGCTCAATGCATTGAAGAAAGAGATATTCAATAGTGTTTTCCTAAGGGCTAAATGTAGACTAATGAGGGGTTCACCACTAAGCAAGGGCTTGGAAAGACAAATGTAATGCAAATCAAAATTCTTAACCCTAATTCAATGCAGTCTTTCACTAAATGACCTAGAAATGCATATAAAACAAAAAAACAAGTTGTAAGATGAAATGTGTGCACTTGGGAATCTGAAGGAGATTGAACGAGGCCCTAAAATGTTGGAAGTTTGAACTTGAGTGCTAACTGGGAAACATACATCTGGCTAGGTGAATCAGTCCTAAATATGGGTTTCTATGTAGAAATAAGAATCTAGCAAAAGGTTATCCAAATCTATAGAAATCTCAATTTTGACCTAAACTATGACTCATTCATCAAAAGTGATGAATTAGTCCAAATAGGGATTTCTAAAACTTTAAAGTCTAAAAATGGTCTTCAATATCTACTTTGTTCTACCCAATTGATTTCTAGTTTAGAAACCCTAATTTACAACCTACAAAAGTCCTCTCATTATCTCTAATGCAAGGTGACAACTTTCACAACCTTAGGAACTTTGAAAACTTTCTCCTAACTTTCTCCTCAATTTTTCTTCAATCTAATCCTACAAATCACACACAAAAGAGAAGGAAAATGTTATTTAGTTAGTGGATATGGTTTTTCTTTGGTCAAACACATTTTTTGGTAATCAAACCTAGAAATACAATGAAATAGGAATGGAGAATCATGAATGAAAAAAATATGATATTGCAACTCATGAATCCCTATTAAGGAAGTGCTACAAACATGTATGAAGTGGCTCCAATGGATGTAGTTTGGTCTGGTACTCTTAAACCAGCACATATAACTGACTTATCTTCTCTGGTAGTTGATCTCATATTCTAGTTTACATTTCTCTATAGTCAATATTTTCTAATTGCAATTTTGGGAAACTACTAATGGATGTTAAAGGAATGCATGATTAGGTTATTTTGTGTTCTTGTGCTCGTACAATGAAGTAACATTATTGTATTGGTTGCATTGAAGACTATGCATGGCTGACTTGTGAACATAATTTTGATATGATATGAAAACTTATGTGTGATATATTTCTTGGTCTAAGCTAACATAATGTAACATGCTAACAGTTAAATTGCATTTTAAAAATATTTTGTGGAGCCAACAATTGATATCTTTTTATAAATAAATTGCATCTAATTAGGGTGACCTAATTGATGCTTGTGATGGAGATCAGGTATATATATAAGCATATGGAAAACAACTTTGGTGTGTTTGTGTAACTGTGGTATGCATGAGTGTGTGTGAGGAAGTGCAGTAAGTTTGTGATAGAAGAAATAGTGAGTAAGTAGTGAATGTGAAGGTGTGATAAAAAATGAAGCAGTTGTGAGCATATCCAAAATTGTATGAACACATGATAGGTGCATCTTTCTAGTTCATTTTTGTGTTGTAAAGCCTTATTCTATTTTGCATAATTCTATGTAGGCAGTAACCCTCTTTGTTGGATCGTGAGTCCTTTGTAGGCAGTGAGCCTTTGTACTTGGACAATGAGTCCTTTTTTGGTAGTGAGCCCCTTTTTGCAAATACTATATAGTGTGAGTTAACCCTCACTGTGGTTTTTCCCTTATTGGGTTTTCCACATAAAAATCTAGTGTTCATTGTGTTGATTTACTTTCTATTATCTATTTTTCATGCCCGTATTTAATAACAGAGTAGTGTTTTTGAAGATTTGATAAGTGATAAAGTTTTAAGTTTGAATTTGTGTGACAACTGATTCACCCCCCATCAGTTGTCTTATGCCTATTTAACAATCGGTATCAGAGCTTGTGGTTCCTTGTGTAGAGCTTAACTGCTTGAGGAGGATCCTGAAGGGTAGTGGAATGGATGATAATGCAGAGCTCCATACTACACTTGAAGATCTTGATAAAGTGGAAAGAGAAAAAAAAGATTTGAAAGAGAATCTTGATGAAGAAAATGAATGTGTTTAGAAATTAAAGGAATAGTTCAAAAAATTGAAGGAAAGACATAGAGAAGTAGGTGAATAGCTAAAACAAGAGATAATTGGACTAAAAGTAACAGTAGAAGAAAAGAAGAGGATTGAAGAATGCCTAAATATAATGGTGGAAAACAAGTCTAAGGAATGTTCCAAACTCAAGTAGGAGATAGTAAAATTAAGAGTGGAACTAGAGAAGGCTAAACTCTGTGTAAATAGTTCCAGATCTAGCTCTAGTAAACTTGAAGCACTGCTTGTAGGACAAAAACCATGTAAAGACAATGGTGGCCTAGGAGTTGATACTGGTGAAAGTTCTAAAGATGTGAAGAATAATCAAGGCAAGAGGAAGCATAGAAGGAATTTTGCAAGAAGACAACTTGTTAGACAGCCTAATTCACAGAGGCACCCCTCTTTTTATGGTGTTTATTTTTCATGTAACAAATATGGTCATAGAGCAATTGAATGCAGGAGAAGGTTAAACTAGTTTTCTAGTTCTCTTTTTGGAAAATGTTTTCAATGTGGGAAAATTGGACATAAGGCTATAGAATATAGATCTCGAGCGAGTTTGATTAGTCGAGTAATAAGGAACAGGTTTAAGAAGGCATAATGAATCAATTCTTTAATGGCTACTACTATGCCTACAATAAATTTGGACACAAAGAAAATTAGTGTAGGTCAAGGAATAATGGAGGATAGTCTAATAAAAAATGTGTGATCTGTTATAACTGTAATAAACCTGGACATGTATCTAAGGTTTGTAAGAATAAGAAAGAAAAGAAGTTTGCTCTAGAAGAAAAGAGTGAACCGATAAAGAATATTGACAAAGAAGAGATGGAGCAAGAAATGTATAAGCTATGGAAGAAGAAAGAAGAAGACAAATCTGAGACTCCTGATGTGCATGTACCCTCATCCAATATAGATGACTTATTCAAAATGTAGACCTAGCATGGTCTTAGGGGAGCATTATTAGAAGATCATAAAAATCACCTACAAGTATAGTGTGTCAGGGGATGGGACGTGGTTGAATTGAAAATAATGATTATTTAGAGGTTTTGGAGAAGGAACTAGAGAAAAATATATTGGTATGAGGATTTATGGATAGAATTAGGTTTTTTTGTGCTATTTAGCAATTTTTTGTGTGTTTACTACATTTAATGCACTTAGGGAAAAATTATTGGAGGTTAAGTAAAAAAATTTGATTTCTTTTGGTTAATTGTGCATCTAAATTCTTTGGAAGGTTCTCTGAAGAAATCTTGAGGCATGCTCAAAGTCTTTTTGAAGGAAATTCAAAGATTGATTTAGGTAATCTGAAAACTTTCTCTTTGTTTGTGAAAGGAAACAAGAAAATTGTAGAAGTATCACTGAATTTTAAGAAAACATAGCAATGGATAGTGGTTTGTGTGGTGTTATCTCTCTGAAGCTAAAAAGGATCAAAGTAGATAAATACGATCATAGGAAAATGAAAGGAACTGAGCTAGGGTTGAGTGAAGTTGAATTATAGAATATAAAAACCCTAGGGATGGATTTATGGTGTGAATATCCATGGATATAGATAAGGAGGCTATCTTGTTCTTGTTGAACTATTTTAAGGGTGGATGCATTGTTTTGGACAAACCCTATTTGATTTTGAAGGAGGCAATTGAAACAATCACTAGACTATGCAGCATTGGAGAACTCCCTAGAAAGAAAATTGTGAAGTATAAAAATGTGGTGGAGCTGACTAGCATTGGCAGAGATTAGAGAGCACTATTGATTGATACACTTTCTAATTCAACCATTAGGTATTTTGCGTATGGTATCTCATATAAAATTTATTTCAGAAATTGTGGAAGTTCAACATCGGCTATTATCGTACATATTTCCCACATGATAGTTAAGAAGAATAGACAGTTTGATTTATGTAGACTTTTTCTTTAGAATTTTCTTGAAAATGCTTGAATGTCATTGGTTGAAAATTATCCCTTTCATTTCAGATCTTTGCTGGCATGTCTAGTGTTTTACTTTCTAAATTCTCTACCAGGAAAGAATAATGTGATGTGGGAATCTCATATCACTATTGGAAAGAAAATTTATAGACATCTAGAGTCTTTGGAAGATAATGAAAATATGTGTAGATCATATTTCTCATTGTTGTGAGAAAACCCTTGCTCCAGTATTTTTGTATCAATTCTATATGAAGTGGGTTCTTCCTCTGAAAAAAGAGAAATGGAGGTTCTTATTAGTGATTCCCCTCTAGAATTGAAAAGAAGAAAAGAGATAATTGAAGACATCATTGACATTCTAGATGAGAAGGAGAAATCCTCTCTAGCTAGAACTAAATCCCTTGATCCTAATGACATCCAGTCTATGATAATTGAAGGAAAAAAAAACAAAATTTGTGAACTATGGGATGTTGACTTGCCTATTGATTGACTAAAAATTGATGATGCTCTAGTGGATTATGTTCTTTGGAAAGGTATTGATGTATCTACTATTTCTAACTTCTTGCTAGAAAATTTGATTAATATTGTTGAAGAAAGGATGTTTCTTGAAGGTCCAAAAGGACGCAAGATGGGAATCTTGGTTGAAAGGAGATGTAAAAAGGCTATGCAAAGATTGGCTGGTTTGATTGTGGAAACAAAGAAGTGTGTAAAAGAAATTTCAGATGTTTACAAATATTGTCTTGGGTGGCCTGTAGCTATGGATAATTTCAAAAGAAGAATTGAAGTGATTTAAGTAGAGGTGAACAATATTGGAAAGCATTTTGGTAAATTTGAAGATAAAGAAGGGAAGCAAAGGATAAGAGTTGGTAAACCATAGGCTAAACTAATCATTACACAAAGACAAAGAGATGATGTTACAAAGACCTTTTGGCTTCTTAAAGAAATTGTTGAAGTTCGGTTAGAGAATCTTTTTAGAATCCTTATTGATGCTTAAGATGTTGAGAAACAATGTTCTGTTATAGATTGGTCACCCTCTTTTACTCTATTGGGATTATTGGAAAGTACATGCACAAAAATGGAGTCTGTTGTTTTTAACTGGAAGAAGTTGTATCTAGTTCTCAAAGAATGGTATAAGAAGGTGTTCCAGGTGAAGAATTTCATCTTCACTTGATTCCTATTTGCTTAAATGATCTAAATTGTTGGAATTTTTTGAAGATTTTGGAAATATTTTGAAATTTGATGTCACCATGTTTACACTCGTTTTTGGCGCCCTTTGCCATTGATGTCAAAGGGAGAGAGTGTTGGGGAATTTTTGTTTACATATTTCCATTGATGAAAAAGGGGGAGATTGTTGGAAAAATGAGTAAGTTAATCTATATGTTGACATTGATGTCACCATGTTGGTAGTTTGGTTCGTTACTCTTAAACTGGTGCATATAACTGACTTATCTTCTACGGTGGCTAAACCGATATTCTAGTCCCCATTTCTCCATAGTCAATAATTACTAATTATGGTTTTGGGAAACTACTAATGGATGTTAAATCCATGCATGATCAAGTTATTTGGTGTTCTTTTACTTGTACAATGAAGTAACATTATTTTGTTGGTTGCATTGATGACTATTCTTAGCTAACTTGTTAAGATAATTTTGATATGATATGAAAACTTATGTGTGATCTATTTCTTGGTTCGAGCCAACATAATGTAACATGCTAATGGTTAAATTTCATTTTGAAAATATTATATGGAGCTAACAGTTGATATCTTTTATAAATAAATTGCATCTAATTAGGTCGACCTAATTGATGCTTGCGATGGACATCGGGTATATATATAACTATATCATGAATAGTTTTGGTGTGTTTATGTAAGCATGGTATGCACGAGTGTGTGTGAGGAAGTGTAGTAAGTTTGTGATAGAATAAATAGCAAGTGAGTAGTGAATGTGAAGGTGTGATCAGAAAGGCATTAGTTATGAGCATATCTATAATTGTATCAACACGTGATAGGTGCATCTTTCTAGTTCATTTTTGGCCTTTAAAGCCTTATTCTATTTTGTATAATTCTATGTAGGCAATAACCCTCTTTGTTTGAAAGTGAGTCCTTTGTAGGTAGTGAGCCTTTGTACTTGGATAGTGAGTGTTTTTTTGGCAATGAGCCCCTTTTTGAAAATACTATATAGTGTGAGTTAACCCTCACCGTGGTTTCTTCCTTATTGGGTTTTCCACGTAAAAATATGGTCATTATATTGATTTACTTTCTGTTATCTATGTTTCATGCTCATATTTAATAACATAATATTGTACTTGAATATTTGATAAGTGATAAAGTTTTAAGTTTGAATTTGTGTGACAACTGATTCACCCCCTTAGTTATCCAACATTTGTTTAACAACATTAATCCTAGTTAACAAGGAGGGCCCAAACAAGAAAGGAAAAGTAAAAGGGATACTCTTTCCATTGCCACATTTATACCCCACTTTAGTGAGAGGATGAATTTGGTTTAAACTCACACTAAAGTAACCAAATATGCATCAAGATTATTCCAAGTGCACCAATGTCGATAAGATAGGATGACAATGATTGAGAAGGGTGATCAAGCTCTGAGGATCAAGATCCCATGGTAAACAAACATAGGCACAAAAGAATGCACATTAAAATGATATAAGAGAAATGAAAAGGCACAAGCATACACTAGAAAATACAAAGAGGAAAAGGAAAAAAAGAGAGGTGGATCAGGCTTCAACTATTTTTCCACCAAGATGTGGATCAAATCTAGGTGGTTTCTTTGAAAGATGCACATTCATACTGAGGCAACATAACTTCAGTCTATTCACTCGGTGGGAAATCCAAGAAGGTGAGACACATACACACACAACTAGTTATACTCACATAGTCATGAGAGTGGCTAAGGGAAGGTCACACCCATGTTCAGTTTCCTATCAAACCATACGAAAGTTATACCTCTTGATAAGTTTAATAAGGTGCCACACAAAAAATGAACTTTAAGGATCATGAGACAAGAAAAGCTTCATATTCTTGTAACACATGAACAAACAAGATGGAACCACAAGAAAGCAAAGTGTATAATGCAAGGTGGCCATATAACTTAAAATGCACATGAAAAATGTAAATAACGTGTGAGGGAGTCTTGCTTAGTTCATGCAAGGTCTTTACTTAGGGAACATTATGCCTAATGTTTCCAAGAGTGGACCAAACAAGGAATAGAAGATTCACAACTTAGGGAATGTAGGGATGGAGTGTGTTGCATCAACCCACAAAGAGGAATGTAATATGCTATGATAGATCATGCTCTTGAAAGACATCACACCCAATGTCATCCACAAAGTGAAATATGCATCACATAAAGTAAAGAGACTACACTATGAACCATGAAAAAGAAAAGAATTTGAAAGAATAATGCTAATGTATGCACCCACTTTAAAGAAATTTATAAACACCAAGCTATGAACAATTACTTTAAAGTAGAAAATGAGAAATGCAAACAATAAAGAAGACATGGGAGCTAAGTTGGAAAGCCCAATGCCAAGTCAAATGTTTCAAAATGAAGCTATGTCATGCAAAAGAAAAGAAACAAGAGGGGTTTTCCTCAAAATGAAAACACCAAAGACATAAGGGATATATGGATTTGGGGTTAGTATGTTCTTGCTACAACATTTACAGAAAGTTCGAAACTACCATCATCTGCCAAATACACATAGAACTAGAAGAATGACACAAAGAGTGAAAAAACAAAAAAAAAAAATTCAAGTTGTCATGAAAGAGACATGAATATCTCAATGCCTTGTGTCATCCCCAAAAGGAAAGAACGAGAGAAAATAAATAAAAGAAAAGGAAAATATTTTGGGTCAACGTGAAGAGACATGAATGTCTTGATGCCTTACAACATCCCCAAAAGGAAAACACAAGACAAATGAAAAAGATATAAAATCAAGAGCTAAAATATTTACAACATATAGAATAATGAAGGTACAAATAGAGGAATGTCACAAAGAAAGAGGGAGACAAGTATGTGCAGGATCATGATGGGCCAAAAAGTGGCGATATGATGGACCGTATTTTTAGGGTATGTGGCTAAAAACTTTTTTTTCACCCAAAATTGATGAAACAAAAAGGGTTTTTAAAGAATATTCTCAACTTTCCACCAATATAATTTATACATTACTTTGAATTTAATAAATAATTATTATTCATTTTCCATTTAAATTATGACTAAAGTCCTGATTGATAGGGTGATTGAAAAACATCTGTAGCTTTCAAATGGTATCACATTTTTTGAATCCAAAATATTTATCACATTCTATGCTTCACATACTATAGGATTAAAAATAAATAAATAAAATCATGAAGTTTTTACCAAGTTAAGGTAGTCAGACATACGAGTTTTTATATATTTTAAAAGTTGTAATAAAAAATTCATAATTAATTATTTACTTGGAAAAAAATTACAAAAAAACATCCGGACATGAGTCCTCTACTTATATCTAAAATCTTATAAAAAATTATTATCATTTTATTGTGGTTAGGGTGGTTAGACAGACACCTACTTCTTTATTTTTCCCTAAAATTTAAGTACTAATACATTGAAAATTCAAATTTTCACCAAAGAGATTTTTTTTCTTTTAAATAACCTTAGTAGTTTAGAAACTACATTCAATTTGCTAGAAGTTCTCCTCTTACATATTTTTGAAATAATATAGATAACTTATTCAAATTTTTATATCAAGTTTCCTATCTCTGATATTTTCTAAATTTTTTGCCACTTAAGGGCCTATTTTTTCCATGATGATTCTGCACATACCCATACATCAAATTGAACTTCATGTGGGATCACAATACACACATGCATTCACACAAAATAAATAGAAATAATGCAAAGAAACTAGTAAGGCAAATGTGAGTCAACCTAAAGTAGGTTGTTTGTATCTCAGTCATGTTCATTGTATACTAAAGGTGGAAAAATGGCCAAAGGGACAATAGCAAGTGTCAAACAAGGACCATCACTAGGTTCAAAACTCTTCTTAGGAGAATTATAATTTAAGCTCATGGAAGAGGAAAATAATGTATTCAATTCATTATGGACCTCTTTGTCAATTTTAGAAACTTCATCATTATCAGCTAAAGTAATCACAACAGGAGGTCGAATGATAATGTCCAAAGGAGGGTTTAGCTCTTATTTTCATTGAATTATCGGATCTTTTTGTTTTAGTGAAGGGGGAGGCTCATCATGCATTGCTTCAATTGATTTTGGATCTTAATTTTCATTTTTTAATTCTTCATGTAGCCTACTAGAAAGGGCATGATTTATATGGCTACGCTTTCTATCACCTTTATTTCTTTTAGTTTTGTTTTCAAGTTGCGTTTGTGTAAGAGTGGGTTGATCAACCATAGGTTTATTTTCTTCTCCAAGGGGAGGAATGAAAGGAACCATGGGAGGTTTTTCACCCACTTTCTCTTTGACTTTCATAAACTTGTTTTATTCTAGGAGGTGTGACAGGATTGTTTTCATTGTCTCTAGGTATTTTATTGGAGGTAGGTGAAGGTTCTGTCTTAAGTAAATCCTTGTTATTTATAATTTATTTAGGTTCAATCATGGTTTCATCAAGGATAGTAGGCTCAATTGTAGGTTGAGGCATGCTTTAGAGGGATAATTATGCTATTTTCTTTGGCTTAAATTTTTTTAGGGATTTGAAAAATAAATATTCTCATGGTTTGATAAGTTCTATATGCTTGGGCCAAAAGAAATCTAAGGTAAAGTTTATATAGGAGGACAACGGGTTGAATCCACTATGATGGATTGTAACAATTTTATTGTCAAATGGAAACATTAAGAATTTATGTACAAATGAAGGGATTGCATTCATGGAGAAAAGCCATGGATAACCTAGCTTTACATGGAATTTTGTCTAATTGTGGGATGATGGAGAATGAGGTATCTAATGTTTTTGATCCTATTTGTAAAGGAAGGGTGATCGATCCCATAGTAGGGCAAGTGAAACTATTATGTGTCTTGCTCTATGCTTTCAATTTATCATATATATATATTGATAGAGCTAATCCATAAGTAAGAATAACTTGGTGATCACATTCTCTCCATAGATGGGATATGTTAGTATCCCATTAGTGGGCTTGTCATAGATTCAGTTAGCTATGTAAAGAGGACCATCGACTGCATTTTTAAGTATATCTTGTGAGTATAACACAATCTAAATAGGATTTTTATTTTATCCCTTATGAGGAATGACATCTATCACTCCTACCATATCATCCATAGTATAATTCTATAGAATTATGTTAAACAATATCATTATTATCATCATTCATATCCACATTCATCACATTCTTCTTTGTAATTTTTCTAGCTTTGACAAATGAAATGTTATGATTAGGCATAGGGTTGGTAAATTTTTTGAAGTTTTGGTTAGGAGGGATAAGAAACTTATTTTCTTGATCACTAATGCCTCCAATAGAAACACGGAAAAAATCAATGAGGTCTTGCACAAGATGTTTAAGATGCTTACAATGTTTTGTGTCATGTCCATTTTTTTTGTGATGATGGTAGTAATAATTTGGTCTAAAGTTTGTGGGAAATGGTTTATTAGGATTAAGTTGCTTAACAAGAGGCAAGGTAATATTTTTTGTTCTAGGAGTTGTGATATTGTGTTGTGAAGGTTGTCGGTTAAGGGAGTGAATTGTCTTTTCAGGTCCCCATAGCTAAAGGGTATTGTGGCTTTAACAACAACTACTTGGTTATTAGCATTCTGGGTTGTTTGTTAAGGGGGGTTGAATTGAAGGAAACCTTTATTATATTTTCTAAAATGTTGAGAATTGTTTTGTTTTGTAGTTTCAAACTTCTCAATATGGCTAGATGTGGATTTTGTATCTTGAGTACTAACAGAGTTTTGATAATCATAGAGGGAAGTACACAAGTGCACTAAGGATGGAAATTTCATCATGGTAAGCTTATCTTGTATCTTTGCAAATTTTCTATGAAAGGATTTTGAAGGTGAGGGTCAGGGACCTTGACATCAATTTTGGAATAAAGAGATTGGTAGCATGAAATAAAGTCAATTATCTTTCCATCTTCTTTTTTCTTGCATCTCATCAAATCAGCCAAGTTCATCTTAGGAGTCATATGCACTTGGAAATTGTTGAAAAATTCCTCAACAAATTAATTGAATGAACAAATTGAGTTGTTCTGTAATGAAGAAAACCATTCTAAGGTAGTATCCTTCAAAGATATAGGGAAAATCTTAGCCAAGATCTTATCATCAAGGACAAAGTCACTACATAAGGTGGTATAAGCATTAAAATGGTTAGAATGATCTCCCTTTCCTCCATATTTCTTCAATCTAGGAACCTCTACATTTTGTGGCATTGGTGTTTGCAATATCTCCAAGGAAAAGGGGCTACTTTTGGCATAATATGTAGGTCGTCCATTTTGATTTTGGTTTATGGCAGAAATTTGTTATTGAAGGGATGAAATGGTTTGGAAGAGTTGATTTATGAGAGGGTCATTACTTGTGTTATGAGATGGATGTGAAAATGGTGAAGGTGTGTATTTGTTCGAAGGACAAGTGAATGGAATTTTTATAGCTGGTAAGGTGCTAAGAGATATGATGTGTGATGCAACAAAGGTACTAGGGATGCTAGTAGAAATACCCAAGGAAGGAATCACATTACTAGTCAGTTCCATTGTTGTTGTAACTTGAGGGTTGGTATATGTAGGAATTGAGGCAATTTTTGTCGGAGGAGGAATTTGAATTCCTCCTTGGCTTGTGACATTGCTTGTAGATAAAGGACAACTAGAGGTTGAGGTGAGGTGTTTTCCAAAGATTTGAACTATGATTTTCACAAGGTCAAGCCCATCTTCACTTTCAAGCATGCGATGAATGTTATCTATAGTAGGGATGATGGTAGTAGAAATGTTGTCATTTTGCACTTGATGTTGTAGGTTTGTTAAATCTTCATGAATTTTTATTATGTTTTCTCGTAGAACACTAGCCACCATTATTTTGACATGTGTCACACTACTTGAAGGTAAAAATTTGTTAAGGGTATGGTCCATACCTAGTGTACTAGTGTCAATACTAGGAGTAAATGAGCTAGATAACCCAAGATCCATGATGATTGTGCTATTGCAAAATGACATGAGTCTCAAACTTTGTATCACTATAGTATTGGCAATAGGACACCAAATAGTCATTCAAGGGCTCTTAAATAAAAGATGAATGAAAATACAATATAAGCTAAGAAAAATAAAATGACTATAACAAAAATTATTGAAACTAAAATAGAATGCTATAAACAACAAATAGAATCTCAAAAACAATGTTTTAAGTGCCTAAAAATGCAGTGTAGAATCTACACTGCGACTGATTCATCTAGAGGGGTGTATGAGTCCCTGTGAGGGTTTTTCTCAAACTTTTCAAAATATTTCAATTGATTTTTATGATTTTTATGTTGTATGATTTATAAGCTAAGTGAAAATTCTGATTTTGTATGATTATAAATTATTTAAGATGCAAAAATACAAGCTATATGACCTTTTACCAATGTAAAATTTAGAAACCCTATAATGCAAATTAACTAATGCAAACCGTAATGCAAGAAAGATTTAGGATGATAATGCACTACCAATCATAATTATAATTTCCTAAATGAAAATTCACCAAAATGAAACAATGAAAAATGGGGTTAGATGCTATCATATGGCTTATGACATAGAGCACACCAACTTTCCAATTATTTTATTGAAGGATAACCCTAGAGATCTCAATGCAATGGAGAAAGAGATATTGCAATAGGGTTGTCCTATGGGCTAAATGTAGATTAATGGGTCGTTCACCACCAAGTAAGGGCTTGGAAAGACAAATGCAATGAAAATCAAAATACTTAACCCTAATTCAATGCAATATTTCACTAAATGACCTAGAAATGCATATAAAATAGAAAAACAAGTTTTAAGATGAAACATGTGCACCTGGGAATCTAAAGGAGATTGAATGAGGCTCTAAAATGCTAGAAATTCAAACTTTAATGCTCATTGGGACTCATATGCTAGGGTAGGAAAATTAGTCCTAGATCTAGGTTTTTGTGCAAAAACAAGAATCTAGCAAAAGGGTATCCAAAGTTGTAGAAATCTAAATTTTGACCTAAAATGAGACTCATTTGACAAAAGTGGAAAATCTATCTAGTTAGGGATTTCTAAAAGTTTAAGGTTTGAATTTGTTCTCCAAGGTCTAATTTGTGCTTTCTAATTGGTATTTGGATTTGAAACCTTGATTTGCAACCTATAGAAGACTTCCAAGTATCTCCAATGCAAGGTGACAACTTTGACAACTTTAGGCACTTTGACAACTTTCTCTAATGTGCTCCTCAATGTTTCTTCAATCTAAACCTACAAATCACACACAAAAGAGAGGAATTTTTTATATTTTTTTAGTGGATAGGGGTTTTCCTTGGTCAAACCCCTTTTTGGTAATAAAACATTGAAATATAATGAAATAGGAATGGATAATGTGTAATGAACAAAATATGATGTTGCAACTCACCAAACCCTAGTAGTTAAGTGTTGCAAACATGTACGAAGTAGGTCTAATGGATGTATATCTTGACTCTTGCTTGAATAGTATAGATCGTGAATGAAATCTTAGCTTGAATCATAAAATCCTACATCACAATTGTTAGCCCAAAAATAAACATTATGCATTATGACTTTGACATGATGCTTGATACTTGAATAATGATCTAAAATGCTTGATAATATACTCTTGAAGATAATTGAATACTCTTGTAGACACTTGAATGCTCTTATGAACTCAATTTTTCTATAAGGATTCTCATTCAACTTGCTAGGTGCAAAATGAGTGAAAGAAACTTGTATTTATACATAATTATGCAATAATTCCAAAAATTACAACATTACAAGCCGACATCAAATCTAGGAGGATAAAATATAGTAAAAAATTTGAATTAATTTTTATTTTGGACCAAATGGGTCTAATTCACCGAAGGTGGTGAATGAGTACCACTAGGGATAATTTATGGGACCATTTTTAAAACTAATTAGAAATTTGTGAAACAAGGTTCAAGACCAGAAAAACTAAGTTGGACTCATATGCCCAAGGTGGAAAATGAGTCCCAAATCACTAAATCTTGGCCATACAACTTGAAATCGCCTACATTATGATTGGATGTTGATTTGTGCCAGGATTATCCTTGAAAATATGCATTAAATGAGGATTGTGGATGCAAAATAAGGCCAACTAAAGCATAAGAAGCCTAATTATTTATGTAAACCCTATAAAAGTGTGTTAGAAAACTTTACAAAACTTTAAATAAGGCATGATTAAGGTTAAAAAAAATTATTAGAGAAAAGTGTGAAAGTGTGTTACAACACTTCACAACACTTTAGCAAGGTACCATTTATCTTCATTAGCTCACAAGGTCCCAAGACCTAATGTGAATGTGTTAAACACATTACAACACTAAATCAAGGCAACATTAAGCCTAGTTAACTAGGAGGGCCCAAACAAGAAAATAAAATTAAAAGGGATAATTTTTCAATTGCCACATTTAGCCCCCATTTTAGTGAGAGGATGAACTTGCTTCAAACTCACACTAAAGTCAAGAAATATGCATCAACAGGGGTCCAATTGCACTGATGCTAGTAAGATAGGATGAAAATGATCAAGAGGGGTGATCATGCTCCCAGGATTAAGATCCCATGGAAAACCAATATAGGCACAAAAAAACACACATGAAAATGTTATAAGAGCTATGACAAGGCACAATAATACACTACTAAAGACAAAGAGGAAAATAAAAACAAAAGATGCGTGGATCAAGCTTTGACCATTTTTCCATCATGATGTGGATTAGATTTAGGTTGTTTGTCTAAAAAAGGCACACTCACACTAAGGCAACATAACTTTAGATTGTTTGTTGGGTGAGAAATCCAAGAAGGTGAGAAACATACACACAATCAGTATGTACTCACATACACGTGTGAGTGGCTAAGGGAAAGTCATTCCCTCATTCGTCTTCTCATCAAACCATACCTGAGTTATACCTCCTAATAACTTTAATAAGGTGCCATGCAAAGAATAAACATTAAGCATCATGAGAAAAGAAAAGCTTCGTATGCTTGGAACTCATGAAAAAACAAGATGGCTCCATAGGCAAGCAAAGTGTATTATGCAAGGTGCCTATATAATTGAAAATTCACATACAAAATGTAAATAATGTTTGAGGGAGTCTTTCTTAGTTCATGTGAGGTCTTTACTTAGGGAACATTGTGCCTAATGTTTCCAAGAGTGGACCAACAAAAGAATAGAATATTTACAACTTAGGGGATACAATGTGTCCATCAAGCCACTAAGAGGAATGTAATATTCTAAGATAGATCATGCTCTTGAATGAAATCACACCTAATGTCATCCACAAAGTGAAATACACATCACATTAAGTAAAAAGAGTACACCATGAACCATGAGAAATAAAATAATGCAAAATAATAATGCCAATGTATGCCCCCACTAGAAAGAAATTGGTAAACACCAGGTTGTGAGAAATTACTTTAAAGTAGAAAATAATAAATGCAAACAATAAAGAAGACATGAAAACTAACTTGGAAAACCCTATTCCAATTCATATGTTTCCAAATGAAGCTATTTCATGCAAAATAAAAGAAAAGAGATGGGTTGTCCCCAAAATCAAAACACCGAACACATAAGGGATCTATGGATTTTGGGTCAGTATGTTCTTTCTACAATGCTTATAGAGAGCTTCGAACTGTCATCATCCCCTAAATACATATAGAACTTGAAGAATGACATAAAGAGAGTGAAAACAAAGAAAAGAAATTTCAGGTCAACATGAAAGATACATGAATGTCTTGATGCCTTGTGTCATCTGTGAAAGGAAAACACAAGACAAAATAAAGAAAAGAAAAGATTTTTTTTTGGGTTAACATGGAAGAGACATGAATGTCTTGATGCATTGCATCATCTACAAAAGGAAAATATAAGAAAATGAAAGAGATATAAAAGCTAGAGATAATATTTAAGACATATAGAAGAATAAAGGTACAAAGAGAGGAATGTCATGAAGAGAAATGGATACATCAAATATAACCTATTGGGGATAACAATATGCACATGCAATCACACAAAATAAAAATAAATAATGCAAAGTAACTAGTAAGGACATGCGAGTCAACCTAAAGTAGGTCGTCCACATCTCATTCATGTTCATTGTATACTGAAGGTCGACAACTACACAAAATGGCAATAGAAAGTTTTGAACTAGGTCCATCACCAGGTTCAACACTCTTCTTAGCATAATTATCGTTTAAGCTCATGGAAGAGGAAAACAATGTATTCAATTCATTATACACCTCTTCGTCAATTTTAGCAACTTCCTCATCATTATCCAAATTAATCACAATAGGAGGTTGAATGATAATTTCCAAAGGAGGGTTCAACTCTTATTGTGATTAATTTATAGGGTCTTTTTGTTTTGGTAAAGGGGGAGGCTCGTCATGGATTGCTGCAATCGAGTTTAGATCTTGATTTTCTTTGTTTAATTCTTCATGCAAGCTGTGAACAAGGGCATAATGTCTATGCCTACACTCTCTAGCACCTCTATTTATTTTAGTTCCATTTTTTAGTTGTGTTTGTGTAGGAGATGGTTGATCAACCATTGGTTTCATATTTTCCCCAAGGGTGGGAATGAAAGGAACCATGGGAGCTTGTTCAACCACTTTCTATTTGACATTGTAAACTTGTTTTATTCTAGGAGGCATGACACAATTGTTTTCATTCTATCTTGGTATTTTATAATAGGTAGGCGAATGTTTTATCTTAGGTTAATCTTGGTTATTTGGAATTTCTTTAGGTTCAATCATGGTTTAGTCGAGGATAGTAGGATTGGTTGTAGTTTGAGGCATGTTTCAGAGGGATATTTTTTCTATTTTCTTTTGCTTTAAATTTTTATAGGATTTGAAAATGAAATATTCTCATGGTTTGATAAGTTTTATATGCTTGGTCCAAAATAAATCTAAGGAAAAGTTTCCATAGAATGATAATGAGTTGAATCCCCTATGATGGATTGTAACAATTTCATTTTCAAAGGGAAACTTTAAGCATTTATGTACAATTGAAGGGATTGCATTCATGGAGAAAAGCCATGGATAGCCTAGCTTCAAATAAAATTGGTCTGACTGTGGGATGATGGAGAATGAGATATCTAATTTTTTGAGTCCTATTTGTAAAGGAAGGGTGATCGATCCCATCGTAGGGCAAGAAAAACCATTATCTGTCTTGATCCATGCTTTTAGTTTATCATATATATCTTGATAGAGCTCATGCAAAAGTAAGAATTCCTTAGTGATAACACTCTCTCCACAAATGGGATCTATTAGTATCCCATTAGTGGGCTTGTCATAGATTCAGCTGGCTATGTAAAGAGGTCCATTAGGTGCATGATTAAGTATATCTTGTGAAGAGAAATCAATCTCAAGAGGATTTTTAGTTAATCCCTTATGAGGAATGATGTCTATCACTTCTAGCATATCATCCATAGAATCATTATCTACAGAATTATTTGTAACAACATCATTATTATCATCATCTATATCAACATTCATCACATCATTTTTTTGTAGTTTTTCTAGATTTGATAAATGAAATGTTATGATTAGGAATAGGGTTGGTAAAAAAATTCAAGTTTTTGGTTAGGAGGGGCAACAAACTTATTTCCTTGATCACTAACACCTACAATGGAAAAATTACCAAAATCAATGAGTTCTTGCACGAGATGTTTAAGACGCTTACAATGTTTTGTGATATGTCCATTTTTTCTATGACAATGGCAATAATAATTTGGTCTAAATTATGCAGGCAATGGTTTATTAGGATCATTTTGTTTCACATGAGGAAAGGTAACCATTCTATGTTTTAGGAGTTGTGACATTGTGTTGTGAAGGGTATAGGTTAAGGGAGTGAATTGTATTGGTATTCTTAATATTTCTAAGGACAAGGGGATGCTTTTGATATAATATGTAGGTGGGGCATTTTTATTTTGGTCGAAGGTGGAAGTTTATTTTTGAAGGGATGAAACCATTTGGAAGAGTTGATTTATGAGAGGGTCATTACTTGTGTTATGAGATGGAGGTGAAAATGTTGAAAGTGTGTATGTGTTCAAAGAACAAGTGAATGGAATGTTTATAGGTGGTCAGGTGGTAGGAGATATGATGTGTGATTCCATGAAGGTACTAGGGATGCTAGCAGAAATACCTGAGGAAGGAATCACATTACTAGTTGGTTGCATTTTTGTTGTTACTTGAGGGTTGGTATAGGTAGGAATTGAGGCAATTGTTGTGGGAGGAATTTGAATTCCTCCTTGTCTTGTGACATTTCTTGTAGGTAAAGGACAACTAGTGGTTGAGGTGAGGTGTTTTCCAAAGATTTGTAGTATTTTTTTCACAAGGTCAAGCCTATCTTCACTTCCAAGCATGCAATGAATGTTATCTTTAGTAGGGATGGTGATAGTTAAAATGTTGTCATTTTTCACTTGATGTTGTAGGTTTTCTATATCTTCATGAATTTTGATTATGTTTTCTTACGACACACTAGTAGCCATTCTTTCAACATCTGTCACAGTACTTGAAGGTAAAGAGTTGTTAAGGGTATGGTCCATACCTAGTGTACTAGTGTCAACACTAGGAGTGAAAGAGCTAGATAACCCAATACAAATGAATATTGTGCTATCCCCAAATGACAGGAGTCTCAGAATTTGTCTCACTATAGTATTAATAGTAGGACACCAAATACTCATGCAAGGGTTACTAAATGCAATATAAGCTAAGAACAATGAAATGACTATAACAAAAATTGTGGAAACTAAAACATAAAGCTATAAATACAAAATAGAAGCCCATAAATATTGTTTGAAGTGCTAGAAAATGCAATACAAAATCTACATTGGGACTGATTCACCTAGAGGAAAGTATGAGTCCCAGTGAGGTATTTTTTAAAAAAGAAGAAGAAAATTTCATTTTATTTTTATGCTTTTTATGTTGTATGATCTATAATTTAAGTGAAAATGTAGATTTTGTATGATTTTCAATTATTTAAGATGTAAAAATGAAAGCTATATAAACTTTTACTAATGCAAGATTTAGAAACCCTAGAATGCCAATTAACTAATGCAAACCCTAATGCAATGTTAATGCAAGTAAGATCTAAGATGATAATGCACTCCAAATCAGAATTATAATGTCTTAAATACAAGTTCACCAAAATGAAACAATGGGAAATGGGATTGGATGCTATCATATGGATTAGGACATAGAGCACACCCACTTTCCAATTATTTCATTTAAGGATAACCCTAGAGATCTCAATGCAATGGAGAAAGAGATCTTGCAATAGGGGTATCCTAAGGGATGAATGTAGACTAATGAGAGGTTCACCACCAAGAACGAGATTGGAAAGAACAATATAGTGCAAATCAAAATGCTTAACCTTATTTCAATGCAATATTTCATTAAATGACCTAGAAATGCATATAAAATAGAAAAATAAGTTGTAAAATGAAATGTGTGCACCTAGGAATCTAAAGGAGATTAAATGAGGCCCTAAAATGCTAGAAATTCAAACATTAATGTTGAATGGGACTCATACACTAGGCTATGCAAATTAGTCCCAGATCTAGGTTTTTGTGCAAAAATAGGAATTTGGCAAAAGGGTTTTCAAATATGTAGAAATATAAATTTTCAACTAAACTGGGACTCATTCACTAGAAGTGGTGAATCACTCCAATTAAGGATTTCTAAAACTTTAAGGTTTTTTTCTAGTCTTCATGGTCTACTCTATGCTTCCTAATTGATTTTTAGGTCTGAAACCTCGATTTCCAACCTGTAGAAGTCCTCCAAGTATCTCCAATTCAAGGTGACAACTTTCACAACTTTAGGTACTTTGAAAACTTTTTCTTAACCTGCTCCTCAATATGTATTTAATATAAACCTACAAATAACACACAAAAGAGAGGGAAAATGTTGTTTTGTTAGTGGATAGGGGTTTTCCTTGTTCAAAGCCCTTTTTGGTAATGAAACCTTTAAATGCAATGAAGTAGGAATGAATAATAATGAATGAACAAAATATGATGTTGCAACTCACCAAACCATAGCAATTAAGTGCTACAAAAATGTATGAAGTGGCTCTAATGGGTTTAGATCTTGAATGAAATGCTAGCTTGGATCATAAAACTCTACATCACAATTGATAGCTCAAAAAAAAACATGATGCATGATGATTGATACTTGAAGCATGCTCTAAAATATTTGATAATATACTCTTGAAGATAATTGAATACTCTTAAAGACACTTGAATGATCTTGTGAACACAACTTTGCTATAACGATGCTCATTCAACTTGCTAGGTGTAAAATGAGTGAAAGAAACTTGTATTTACACTTAATTATGCAATAGTTCCTCAAATTACAACACTACAAGCAGACATCAGATCTAGGAGCATAAAATCATGCTAAAAATTTATATTAATTTTGATTTTGGGCCAGACAGGTCTCATTCACCCAAGGTGGCAAATGAGTCCAATTAGGCATAATTTATGGAACCATTTTTAAAAATTCTTGGAAAGGTGTGAAACCAAGTTCAAGACCCAAAAAAATAGGTGGAACTCATATGCCCAAGGTGGTGAATGAGTCCTAGATCACTAAATCTAGGCCATACAACCTGAAAAACACCTGAATTATGATTGGATGTTGATTTTTGTCAGGATTATCCTCGAAAGATGCATTAAATGAGGCTTGTGGATGAAAAATAAGGAAAATTAAAGCATAAGCCTAATTATCTATGAAAATCCTAGAAAATTGTGTTACAAAACTTTAAAACACTTTAAATAAGGCATGATTAAAGTTAAAAAGAAATGTATTAGGTTCAGTTAATTAATAAAACCTCAAAAAGGTGTGAAAGTGTGTTACAACACTTCACAAAACTTTAGCAAGGTACCATTTATATTGATTAGTTCACAAGGGCCCAAGACCTAATTTGAATGTGTCAAACAAATGAGAACCATAAATCAACGCAACATTAAGCCTACTTAACAAGGAGGTCTCAAACCCACAAGGAAAAGTAAAAGGGATAAATTTTTTCATTTCCACAACAACATTAAAAACATTGTTTATTTACTTCTGTTTGTTGCTATTAGATCCTTGTAACTTCAATTTGCTGATTTTTTTTCATTCATCTCAATAGATATTTTCATAATTGGTTAATTACAAGTGCATATTTTAACTGTGGATAGAATTAGTTTATTGCAATTTTGTTTCATTTTTACCATTCTTTCATAGTTTTATAAGATTAGATAACATTTGGCATTCATTAGAAAACCAAAAAAGAATAAAAAACATCAAACAAAACTAAACTAAAACTAAATGGTGAATCTTGGACCCTTTAGTTGCAATGACTTTGAAATGTTAGATGAAGCCCTTGAGGATTTCACCTCACCTAGATCATCCATTAAACTATTTTGTTGGACTTGTCGTTGCACCAAAAGATCAACCTATGAATGCCCGATACAAGCTTCAGTTAAGAACCACTAGAGGTGGTATGCCACAAACCATAGCACTAGTGCTAAAAGGAATACCAAGGGTCACACCTTTCAACAATCCCCCCCCAACACAAGCGTGGGGTTTGAACCTATGACCAACTCTGATACCAATTGCTGGAATTGTCGTTGCACCAAAAGATCAACCTGTCAATGCCTAATACAAGCTTCGGTTAAGAACCATAGGAGGCGGTTAGACCATGTCACAAACCCAAGAACTAGTGCTACAAGGAAGACCAAGGGTCACACCTTGCAACACATTTATGCAAGAGGATGCACACATAGACAATCATGATAATCCTAATTATTATTCTTTTGATACCTCTCCTATTTGTGAAAATGGTATTTTGGTATTACAAGGCCCAATCAATGAGCATCATGATAATATTTTTTGTCCCTCTTCTAATGCTACATGTGTCTCAACAAGAAATAAGGTGTATGGAATAGATGAAGATGTTAATTTCAATTTAGATCCCCCCTCATTAGAAGGTGATTACTTGAAAAATGGATTCTATGTGGTTTTGGACATAGAACACCACTTTTATCTAACATTCAAGGATGCCCTAGAGATCTCAAACCAATGAAGAAAGGGGAAATAGATCTTGCAAGAGGGTTGTTCTAGGGGCTGAATATGATCTAATAAGGGGTTCACCACCAAGTCTAAACTTGGAAAATACAATGAAATGCAAGATGAAATGTAAAACACTAATATGATGCAAAATTGAATTAAATGACTTAAAAATGGATATAAAAAAAATTAAAAGGTTGTGAAATGAAATGCGTCCATTTGGGATTTTGAAGATGACCAGAAGGAGCTCTGAAATGTTGGAAATTCTGAATTTTTGACCTAGTGGGTCTTATTCACCATTCTACGTGAATCAGTCCAACATGATGTGGATCAAATCTAGGTTGTTTGTTTGAAAAATGCATACTCACTATGAGGCAATAGAAATCCTAGTTGTCCACTTGGTGAGAAGTCCAAAAAGGTGAGAAATATATAGCCATCGATGGTATGTACTCAAACAGACATGCGAGTGGCTATGGTGAAATTCATGCCTCAGTTGGGCTTCTCGCTCAAACCACCACAAAGTTATACCTCTTGATAACTTTAATAAGGTGCCACACAAAAATGGTTTTCATGCTCCATGAGGTAAGAAAAACTTTGTAGACTTGGATGATCCAGTGGATATTTTTAGTGAAAAGTGAAGTGTCTCATTTCTCTCTAGAATCTACACCATCAGAAATAGCTCGACGTCCTGATTCCAACGCAACTTGAACGGAGCAAAAAGGAGTCCGTTTGTGCAAGTTATGGCCATTCAAACCTTGGGTCAAACTGGGATCAGAGGGCGTCCAGGAAGTGAAAAAAATGATGTCGTCAAAAGTTGTCAAAGTTGGAATCATCGCGAAGAAATCATCAAGACAATTCCGACAGCATTTGTTTTGTCGAAATCCGACATCATAGGCTCAAGATACAGCTGGTCAAAGTTTCACGTTGATTTGGTGGACTTGAAGGTATAGTGATGACGTCATCATCCATACAGCTGACGTCAGCACGTGGTACGAAATCCAAAGTGGACCAATCAGAGCCCGACACATGCCATCCGTATGATGATGTCAGCATACTGTACAGGATGACGTGGTAGACAAGTGGCATCTGAGTCAGCAGTTTAGTTAGCGACAGGTGGCAGTGAGTCATCGGACATGTCAGCAGTTGAGTCAGCTTCGACGACGAATGGAAAGGAGACACGTGGCATCCAGTCAGTGTATTCATTAGCGCACAGTTGGTAGACACGTTAGAAGGTTTGGAAAATAAGATATTGACACGTGGCAGCACAGGCAGTGTCGACGTGGTTGCCGAGTCAGTTTTTCCAGCGAATCATTTTGTGACACGTGGCTCTTTTCGTTCCCTCTATTTGGTCAGTGAGTTTGTTTGTCTCAATAAAAGGTTTGCCGGAGTTTCGAACCCATGATCTCCGACCACATAGCGAGCTGTCTTAACCGTTGCACCCGCGGCTAACAACTTAACGATGTATTGTTAGGCATTAGTGTTGTTACCATTTTGGGTGGAGTTTTAAAACAAAATGCGACAGGCGCGGTTGGAACGCCAGACCCGTCGGCTATCAAAATTTCTTGCCACTGCTAGGCCATTCAAATGGCCTTACTCATATATAGCGACCATTATCTTTTGTTAAGGGTGGTTTGGCCGAGCCATAACAAATAGGCCATTTTTGTTGTTAACTCCCTAACCACTAAAACAAAAGTGATTCCAAAAGATAAAAGGAGTTGCTATGAATTGTTAGACAGCGGTTAGACATTTAATTATTTTGTTAAGCCTTATTTGGCTAATTTTATGTATTTAAGGGAGTGTGAGGTGAGAGTTGCTATTAAGGTTTTTTTCAGGTGATGAAGTCTTGAAGCTGAGGTGACACGAAAGAGAGGTCTTGTGGAGATTATTTTTGAGCCATTCTTGCACGTTAGAGCGTTGTTATGCTGCCGAAGTGCTTGAAGAATGGTTGTGGTGCATTTTTAATTGATTTTTGGAGTTAATCGGATCGGTCTCTCTATTGGAGCGGACCCGGAGACGTAGTCACGTTTGTGACGAACTCCGTAATCAAACGTTGTTTGCACTTCTCTTCTTCTCTCTCACCTTCTCTCAGTTTGTTAATTTCTTCATTTTGTTATTTCCTTAAGTTAATTTTGATTTAATTAACTTGGAATAATCATTGTAAAATTTAAGCATTTCAATTCTACAAAATAGTCTAGATCCTATACAGATCATTGGAGCCCATGAGCAACACGATGGCTCCATAGGCATGCAAAATGTGTTATGGAAGGTTGCCATATAACGATTGTTGTAAATGTAAAATAGTGTAAGGAATGTTCAAAGGTATTTTTGTTAGTTCATGTATAGTCTCTTCTTAAGGAACATTGTGCCTAATGTCTCCAAGAGAGGAAAATTCAAAGACATATCACACTCTCAAAGGAAATCGAGCCCAATGACACCACCATGAAAAGGATGCATCACAATAAGAAGGAAAATCACACTATGAAACAATAGTATTGATGTACTCCCCCACTTTAAAGTGGTTTCTAACACCATTATTGTGAGTAATTTCTTTAAAATAGAAGATGTGAGAGCTTATTCAGAAATCCCTATGCCAAGTCATATGTTTCTAAATTGAAATACATCGTGAATAAGTATGTCACATGCGAGCCAACATAAGGTATGTCATCCACATCCCAAGCTTGCTCTTATATGTACATGAAAGGTGATCAACTAGCCAAAAGAGGCAATAACAAGTGGCATACAAGGAAAAGGCTAACTAACCCCTTGCCCCCACTTAATGTAGGACAAGGACGATCCAAATAGGAGGAAAGTAAGTATTAGTTAGAAGAATTAGGTGCTTCAACACAAGGAAGAGCACCACATTCATTGAGATGTTGAATTTTGTCAATTAAAGCCTTACATTCATTAGTAGCATGACCATGAAATCTATGATATGCACAAAATGAATTCTTGTAGTAAAATTTCTTTCATGTTCATGGAGGGAGGGACATCAAATGATCTTGGAGGAGTCTTGACAAGATACCTTCTTGATCAATGGTAGAGTATGTTCCATTATTTTGTGACAAAGATGTCTCTTGCTTAGTACAAGATATCATACCTACACAAGAATCTTTAGATTGCGAGATTTTGTACTCTCTTTTACAAGAGGGTGTAAAATATAATGACTTCAAATCATTAGTGTGTTTTTTTATGACACTGACATTAAGTGAACATTTCTTTGTTTGTTTCATTTCCTACATGGGATAACAATCACGACCACTAGTGTCTATCAGTTTAGGAGGCACTATTGTTAATGTTAGTTTAGAAGAATGTTTTGTAGTAGTGTTGATATTTTAGTTTAGAAGAATGTTTTGTAGTAGTGTTGATATTTTAGTTTAGAAGAATGTTTTGTAGTAGTGTTGATATTATGTGAATGCTTGTTTATTTCTATCAAAGGACAATAACCAAGACCATTAGTTGTTTCTTGTGTGTTAGGTTCTATAGGAACATGAATAACTTGTTCTCTAGTGCCACATCCTTTTCCACTATATCCAAGTTGTTTCATAATATCATAACCTCTTCCATAAAGATTTTTCATTTCATTAGGAATTAGAGGTTTTTGATAGTTAGCTTCATCAATATTTGTTGTGTAATTCGTTGTCTTTTGTTCTAAAGTGGTGGATGCTTTCAAAGGGTCTTCAGAATTTTGTGTCGACATTACCATTTTTTTTCCCCTTATCTAAATCTTTGTTTATGATCTTGTATTCTCCTATGAATGTTGGTTTGAAATACAAGAAAACCCAATCATCTTCTAATAGCTTCGTGACTTATTAAATGTTGTTTTCTTTTTCTTTTTTTTGCATGGGTTCTACTTATGTAGTTGGTGTTAATGTTTTCAAGGGGTTCTCTTTATTTTTCTCAAGTTGTAAGACACTATAAGGCTCATGATCAGCGTCAAGTGTGTACATATTGTTATTGTAGACATACTTCATTTTACAATGAAGAGTAGAAGGCACTGTATTCATTTCATGAACTTGAGGTCTTCCTGAAAGAAGGTTGTATGAAAGATTATCAAGCATGACATGAATAGGTGTTTCTAATGTAGCTATTCTAGCTATAATAGGAAAAGTGATCACACTGAGTGGTTTCATTCCTACATTGTCAAATTCACTAATAGATAAAGAGGTAGGTTGAATTTTTTATTTATCTATGCCAAGCCTATCCAAAAGAGATACAAAACACATATTAAGGCTAGAGCTATTGTGAACGAGGGTTCACTTTATCCCTATTCTATTGTATTTAGCTATTATCATGAAAGCCTCATTTTGTTTTTGCACTTCCAAAGGAGGGAGTTCCCTTTGGTGGAAATAAATTTCAACATTAATTCCTTGAATCATGGCTCCTATGTCATTCAGTTGTTCATTAGAAGGGATAGGAACTTGTTACAAGGCTATTTGAAGCATAGTGTGGTGATTAGGTGAACTCTGAATTAGGTCCCATAGAGATATCTTTGCAGGATTATTCTTAAGTTGTTCAACAAGATCATACTCCTTTCCACTATTTGAAGGAAAATGAGGAGGGATAGGTAAGATAGGGTTGGACAAGGGGAGGGATCTTGAGGGATTTTTTCTTGGTTTTGAACTGTTTCTAACTTGTTATATGTATGAGCAATTTTATTAGACTCTGTTGTTGCAACACATTATTCATAGGTGGGTAAAGGATAAAGTCGGGTTTGTTTTGAGTTTGAGGTTTTTGTGTGGATCTAATGGACACTTGTGCATTCATAACTTTAGGGGTCTTGTTTTGATGTATTTCTAATAAAGGGAAATCTAGAATCACCATTTCACCATCATTTAAGGAAGGAAATATGTTGTCACTTTCTTTCACCATGATATCCTCCCTAGGAGGAGAGTTTTGATGAGAACTACAAACCAAATGTTCTTGAAATTCAAGGATTGGTTCTTCCTAGATGACTTCATCACAAGTAGGGGAATGATCGATGGTTGGGTTGCCTTGTTCAACAATAATGTTTTCCAACATAAGATTCTCATGACTTTCATTAGTTGTTTTTTCTACCATCAAAGTATCTTCTTCACAACTACGAGATATACTAGGAGAAGAAAAAATGTGCTTGTCAAGATTGTCCAATTTTTCACTCCTTTGTCCCATAATGTCTTCCAAAATAGGATAGGTGAGGGAAGAAATGTAGAGAGGGTTGTCATATATTTTAAAGGTTTTCTTATCTAAGACCAGCATATCCTCATCATTATTGCAAGAGGAGAAGATGTTGGGAGATGAATATAGGTAGGTTTAGATGGTCTCTTTTTGTCTTATGTTATCATCATGATTACTTATGGCTATGTCCTCTTCTTTAGTAATGTCTTTCCTAATAGGAGAGGTAAGAGAAGAGAAACAACTCGGGTTCCCAAAACTGTCATCAATTAGTTATTCTAACACTACAATATCTTCGTCATAACTAGGAGAGATATTATGAGAAGAAGAAATGTGATTGTTATGATTACCAAAGGTTTCTTTCACTAAAGTAACACTCTTAGAAGGGATACTAGGAAAGGGATCAATGACGAATAAAAAAAGAGAGGAAAGGATTTCATATTCATATGCACTTAACAAAACTTTCTTACAACATTCAACAAGATCATAAAATAGAACATGAAGTATGGTAACTATAGCCTTTTGTAATGAAAATGTGAAGTAATTATTGTTCTACAAGCTTGAAATGCAACAATGCTAAGGAAAACATGCAAAAGGGATATTGATATTTTTCAAATTTTGAAGATGAAAATTGACTGATTATGCTATGTAACAATGTGAAAATGCCAATTTGAAATTAAGCAATGCATTAAATGAGCTGAATTAAGATAGATCTAATGAAATGCATGTAACATGAACTCAACCAAATGAAATAGATAGTTAATGGCAGCAAAAAAAAGTGTAAAAAAAAGGTTTTTAATTTTGTAAAAGGTCATCTCAGATCTATTTTGGGACTGATTCACCCAAGATGGTGAATGACTCCTACTAGGGATTTTTTCAAAATTTTCAAAAAAAATCAATTGATTTTTATGCTTTTAATGTTGTATGGATTGTAACCTAAGTGAAAATGTAGTTTTTAGATGATTTTTTATGGTTTAAGATACAAAAATGGAAGCTATATGCACTTTCACTAATGCAAAAAAATTGAAACCCTAGAATGTCAATTAACAAATGTAAACCCTAGTGCAAGCTAGATCTAGGATGAGGATGGACTCCAAATCAAAAAAGAAGTTATTCTAAATGTAGGTTCACCAAAATGATTAGTTGAAAAATGGATGCTTTATGGTTTTGGACATAGAACAATAGTTTATTCCAAATAACATTCAAGGATTCTGTAGAGGTCTCAAACCGATGAAGAAAGGGGAAAGAGATCTTGCAAGAGGGAAATTGTTGGGGTTGAATAGAATCTAATAAGGGGTTCACCATGAATTATAAAATTGGAAAAGACAATGAAATGCAACATGAAATGTAAAACCCTAATATGATGCAAACTTGAATTAAATGACTTGAAAATGCATATAAAATAGAGTAACAAGATATGAAATGAAATGTGTGCACCTGGGAATCTAAAGATGACTAGAAGGAGCTCTAAAATGCTCAAAATTCTGAATCTTTGACCTTTTGGGACTCATTCGCCGTTCTAGATGAATCAGTCCTAGTTTTTTTATTTTTTCACAAGAGTATGTTTTAGACAAAAGGGTATATCAATCTTCAAGAATTTATGAAAAACACCTATAGTAGGACTCATTCACAACTTGTGGAAAATTATTCTAGTTTGGATTTCTAGAACTTCAAGGTCTTAATCTATTCTTCTTAGTCTGCCCAATCTACTTCTCTAGGTTTCTCGATCCAAAATTCTGATTTCGGGGCTGGAGATGACCTTTTAGTGAAGATTACAACCTTGCAAATGGGGAGAAAATTCTGACAACTTTCTCAAAGCTTGCAACCTAGTATTCAATGATCTTTCAAGCTCCAAGAAACCTAGATCTGCAGTCACACATGTGAAGAGGAGAAAACTTGTTGATTGTTAGAGGATAGGGGTTTGCCTTGGTCAAATCCATTTTAGGTAATTAAACCAAATGATGAAATAATAAAACAAGGACATGAAACATGAAACATAGGACATGAAACATGAATAATGATACCTTGAGTTATATCTTCTAAATTATAACTTATAAATATTCAACTCAACATGAAATGGCCATGAAGGATGTAGATCTCGATCTTCACAATAGGAGTAGAATGATGCTTGATCATGGATGTTAAATGATACATCACAACACTAGTTGAATAACATTATTGATGCTTGATATTCTTGAAATGATGATGGATCTTGAATTTTTCCAACAATTGATGAAGAATTCTACCCTTAAATGCCTTAAAATTGATCTTGAAAGATATCTTGATAACCTTGTGAAGACTTGAAATGCTTAACTCTTGCTTGCTTGTCTTGATATCATGTAGGCTTATATGAAATAATAATTTGAAAGATTTTTTATGTAGGAAATGAATTCAAATGACGATTTATTAGATCACCAAGGCTGACATAGAAGAAATTTGAACTTAAAACCCAAATTTCCTACTCAAAACCCCAAAAATAAGCCAAATGCACCTCATTCACCATGTATGGTGAATGAATCCCACCTTGATGGAAATCATTTTCCCAAAGTGGTGAATGGGTCTGGCCTATTTTGACTACTAAAGTGGAAAGGAATGTGTAAATTAATTTGATATGTTGATATTGTCTAGTTTTTTATTGAAATATGCCTTGGGATGCATAATATGGAGTTATAGGGACCTATTTATGATGATATAGAAGTCATAATTGTAAGAGGGCCCAAAATACAATGTGAAAGTGTAAATAAATATAATTTACAACATTAAATTAAGGAAAAATTGGGTCAATTTGGCTTATAAGGGCCCTAAATCCACTATGAATGTGTAGAACATGTTACATGACTAGATTAGGTCCACTTAATTTATAGGAATCCTATAGTTAATGTGAAGGTGTCAATAAATACCCTTTACAACATTATATTAGAGAAAGGTTAAGTTTATTTAGCTTAAATAGGCACTAGACCTAATGTGGATGGGTAAAACACATCACAACACTAGATCAAGGTGATATTAAGTCCAATTTATCATTAATTATTCCCAAATCTAGTGTGAAAATGTAAGTGATGAATTTTTTTGATAGTACAAAAGGTTGTTTAGGTAACTTAGGTTATGACGTTAAAAACTAGGCCTCATTTAATTAGTGAGCCTCCTAAGTCACCTCCCATCATAGGAAAACCTTAACCATTACCTCTAGAAGCTATCTTGAACATTATAAGGCAAATGTGTGGTAATAGTGTACTAAATTACAATATTGTTGTGTAGATGTATATTATACATCAACAAACCATACCTACCTCATTACCATTACCTTAACCTATTTTTCCTATTTCTCCTAGTTTTCCTTCACATAGTGGAAAAGACAATGATCTTGATAAGAAAATTTATCGTATAAATACCTTCCTTTTTTCTTTCACTTGCACACCATAGGATGCTCCAAGAAATTTACAAAAGAATAACATGAAATTTGTAATGAAATGAAATGATGTAGCAACCTCCTCTAATTGTATGCAAGTAACAAAGACAAAAATCATATTCCCTAGACATGAATTACCCTTGCTTGAGACATAACCTAAGAATGAAGATTTGATGATAAAGGTGAACATTAATGAAACTGTGTAGTTAGGTGTACCCTTATAGACAATGGAGCAAGTCTTAATGTTTGTAGTTGTAGTGCAAGAAAATGTATCCCCTTACATTTTCACACTTTTTTGGGCCCTCCCTACTAAAATTAGGCTTCTTTATGACTTTTTTGGTCCTATTTTGCATCCTCAAGCCTTATTTAATGCATCGTTCCAAGGATAATCCTAAAACATGTCAAATGAACAATCATAATTTAATTATTTTGAATATATGGCCCATATTTACTGATCTAGGAATCATACACCACCTTGGGTATATGAGTCCCACCTAAGTTTTGGGGCCTAATCCTAAATTTGGAATTAAAAATAACATTTCTTAAAATTTGTGTCCTAAGCTTAGCCTACTTGGACTCATATGCCCCAATTGGCATATGAGTCCTGCTTAGCTTGGACCTAATTTTTAATTCAATTTTTTGTGGAATTTTATTTTCCTATATCTTATGTTGGCTTGTAATTTCATGAAATTTGGCATAAAAAAGTATAAATACAAGTTTATTTCACATATTTTCTCCTATCAATTTTATGAGATATTTAGCAATTCAAGTATTCAAGCATTATAGACAATTGGTGATCAAGAGAGATTACAAGAGAATTCAAGACTTGATTATCAAGAATTTTGGAGTATTATTCAAGATTCAAGCATCATGTCAAAGTCATCACGTATCATGTTTGTTCTTGAGCTAACATATTTGTTGTAGGTTCTTATGATTCAAGCAAGAATTCAAGTCAAGATCCATAGCATTCAATCAATAGTAAAGATCTACATTCCTGCTAGCCATTGCATACAATATTCTAGCCTTTATTCTAAGGGTTTTATGAGTTGCAACATAGCATATTTTTTCATTCATCATTCCTCCCTTTATATTTAATTTCATTTCAAGGTTTGATTACCAAAACAGGGATTGACCAAGGAAAACCCCTATTTCCTAACAAAACAACATTTTTCCCTTTCTTTGATGTGTTATTTGTAGATTTAGGTTGAGCATCCATTGAAGAGAAAGATTGGAGAAATTTTTTCAAAGTTGTAAAGTTTTCAAAGTTGTCAAAGTTGTCATCTACATTGCAAGATCACAAAAAGTCACCTACATGTCTAAATTCAATGTTTTAGACTCAAATATCAAAAGGGAGAGAAGCTATAGGAGATCACTAGAGAATATTGGAGTTTTATATCAACCCTAATACTAGGAATAAATCACCATTTGTGGTGTATGAGTTCTATTATACTAGATTTCAATCATTTTTAGTAGATCCTAGTTTAGCAGTTCTAGATTCTAAATTTTACCTAAAACCCTAAACTTGGATTAAATCACCCCTATCAATGTATGCATCTCTATGTGCTTCAAAAGTCATAATTTATAGAATCTAGACCTTGTTTTGAGCATCTTCAATTAGACATGTGCACCTCTATTTACCTCTAGTTTGTTATGCTAATTTGAGTTCATTTTCTAGGTCATATCATTAGGTTTTGAATGTTACTTCCATTACTTGTCTTTCCAATCCATTGCTTGGTGGTGAACCCCCTTATTCTATTTAATCACACCCCTAGGACACCTCATTGTAGATATTTTTCTGTCATTCCATCCCTAGATTGAGATCTGTAATGTTTCCTTGGATGAAACTTGAATGAAATAGGAGGAAGGATCCCTAATCTCCCTTGTGTTCCATCCCCCTAAAAGGTAGAATGAACCCCATTTTCTTCATTTCATTTTGGTGAACCTAGCTCTTAAAACACCTTATTTTTTTATTCAGATTACATGATAGTCCTAGATCTAGCTTATATTAACTTTGCATTAGGTCTTGCATTAGTTAATTTGCATCTAGGGTTTCTAAATATTGTGTTAGTGAAAGTTCATATAGGTTGTATTTTTTCTACTTGCATAATTGAATTTCATTTAAAACCTAGAATTACACTTATTATAGACAACATTCAAACCATAATACCTAACATTCACTCAAAATTTTGTAAAATTAGTGTCAAAACCATAATATGGGACTCATATGTACCCCTTTCGGAAATTTAGTCCTAGAATATGTGGTTTTACCTTATTTCTTATTATTTTGTGTGGACCATTTTGTAGCATTTGAATCCCTAAAAACCTTGACTATGACTCATATGCCCCTCTAGGAAATTTACTCCCATGTCATACCTGAAACTACATTTTTTAGCATTAAAAACCTCATTTATGTGCTTTAATTTTCTATTGTTAGATTTATTTTTTTTAGTTTACTAAGTTTCAGTTTAAATCATTTCATTGCATCTAGCTTAATTTTATTTGAATTGAAATTAAAGAATATTATTTATCTTGTGTTCACTACATTTCCATTGTGCTCATTTATCATCCCTTGCATGAGCTTTACCACTTGGTGTCGTATTGCTAATACTATATAGTGAGATGAAGTTTGAGACTCATGTCATCTCATGATAGCACACTGAGACTCATGTCATGTCTCATGATAGCACAATCATTGTGGATATTGGGTTATCTAACTCTCTCATTCCTAGTGTTGACACTAGCTCACTAGGTAAGGACCATACCCTTAACAACTCTTTACCATCAAGTAGTGTGACAAGAATTGAAACAATGGTTACTAGCATTCCTGAAGAAAACATAATCCAAATCCATGAAGACTTAGAAAACCTATAACATGAACTAAGTACTAAAAATATTTCAACCACTGCTATCCCTACAATTGGTAAAATAAATCATATGACTGGAAGTGAAGAAGGAATAGAACTTGCATGTAATATAGCTCAAATTTTTAGTGAACTTACTAGTTGTTCTCAACCTTTGAACAACATCCAAAGTAAAGGAGGAGCTCAAATTCCTCCCCCCACAACCATTTCCTCTATTCCTAACTATACCAACCCTCAAGTTACAACAATAATGCAACCTACTAGTAATGTCATTCATACCTTGGGTATTTTTGATAGAATTCTTAGTACCTTTGTAGCATTGCACATGACATATCCTACCACTTTAGCTCCCATAAGCATTCCATTCACTTCCCCCTCGAACACATACACACTACCACCATATTCACCTCCATCTCAAAAATACAACCAATGATTCCATTCTCAACCAACCTTTACAAAATATTTCATCCCTTCAAATGAAAATTTCTACCATGAACCAAATCAAAATGGCCAACCTACATACTATGTCAAAAGAAATACCTTATCCTTGGAGATATTGAGAACATCAATAACAGAAGGCATAAAGATTCATAGATTTGATAAATATGGAGGGAAAGGAAATACTACTAACAATATCTCCACTTATAACACCTTATGTAGTGATTTTGTCCTTGAGGATAAGCTCTTGGCTAATCTTTTCCCTAGGTCCTTGAAACACACTGCTTTAGACTAGCTTTCCTCATTATTGGATAACTTAATTTGTTCATTCAATGAACTTGTTAAGACCTTTATTAAGAATTTACGAATGCAAATGACTCCTAAAATGACCTTATCTGATTTGATGAGATGTAAGCAAAAGGATGATGAAAAGGTTATTGACTTTATTTCACGATACCAATTGCTTTATTCCCAAATCAGCGTAAATATTCTCAACCCTCACCTACAATGGATTTTCATTAAGAACTAGTAATCTAAGATATAAGATAAGCTTAGCATGATGAAGTTTCCTTCCTTTGTACACTTGTGTACTACCCTTCATGATTATCAAAACTCGATTTGTAGTCGTGAAACAAAACCCACCACTAGCTTACCTGAAAAGTTTGAATTCAAAAATTAAAAAAATTATGAACCTTTTAGGAAATAGAATAAAGTCTTCATTCATCTAAATACCTCTCAACCAACTCAACATGTTGATACCAAAGTGGCTGCTATAAGGAAGACAAGTCCTTTTGTATTTAGGGATTCGACTAGGAAATTTACTCCCATACTTGATACCCTCCTTAACACAATGTCACAAATTCTAGAATAGAAACTAATCACCTTACCTCCCATTAAAAATCCTGATACTAATAAGTTTTTACCTCAACATTAGATCAAATTATTATTTCCATTACCACTAAAAAAATAGACATGATACAAAACAATGTAAGCATCTTAAGCATCTTGTGCAATACCTCATTCATTCCAATCAACTTCAAATTTGAGGAGTTAATGATCAAGGAAATAAGTTGGTTGCCCCTCCTAACCAAAACCTGCAAATCTTTACCAACCCTATGCCTAATCATAAAATTTCTTTTGTCAAAGCTAGTGAAATTAAGAAGAATGATGTGATGAATGTTGGCATAGATGATGACAACATTGATACTATTAAACAATGTCCTATAGATACTATGGCACAACATCCTATCAATGGTTTGGTTGCATTGATCAAAAGTCAACTTCGTAAGGGCCAAACTAAAAATCCTCTTAACATTAATTTCTCATCTAAAGATATTATTAGAAATGCACCTGATGGTCCTCTTTACATTGCTTACTGAATCAATGATAAGCCCACTAATGGGATATTAATTTATCCCATCTGTGGAGAGAATGTGATCATTGAGGAATTCTAACTTGTGCATGAGCTCTATCAAGAAACAAATGATAAGTTGAAAGCATGGATAAAAAGGTATAACAGTTTTTCTTTCCCTACAATGGGATTGATCACCCTTCCTTTAAAAGTTTGGCCAAAACAATTAGATGTCCCATTCTCCATCATCCCGATGTCAAATCAATTCCATGTGAAGCTTGGCTATCCATGGTTATGCTCTATGGAAGATTTCCCATAGATCATGCATAAATGCTTAAAGATTCCCATTAACAATGAAATTTTTACTATGCTTCATAGTGGCTTTAATCATGTATCTTCCCATGGGAATTTCTCATTGGATTTATTTTGGTCTAAGGCTATGTAACCTATTAAACCTCATGAAGACTTTCTTTTCAAATCCTATCAAAATTTTAAGGTGAAATGCATAGAAAATATATCAAATATAAACATTCTGCAACATATGACCAAGCCTCCTATCCTTGACAAAACTATGATTGAACCTAAAGAAATTCCAAATAACCAAGACCAATCCATGATAGATACTTTTCTTGTCTCCTACAAAACACCAACAGAAAACCAAAACAATCCCATCATGCCTCCTAAGATAAAACAAGACTAAAAAGCTAAAAATAAAGTGGTTGAACAACCTCCCATGGTTTTTTTCATTCCTCCCCTTTAGGAAGAAAAAAAACTTATGGTTGATAAACCCACTCCTGCACAAACTCAACTTTAAAATTGTACTAAAAGAAACAAAAATTCTAGAGTGTATGCATAGATCTCATGCTCTTGCTTGAAGGTTAAACATTGGGAACAAAAAAGAAGATCAACACCCAAACTTAACTGAAGTAATACATGACGAGCCTCCCTCTTCACTACAACAAAAAAGATCCTATATTGCAACCACAACAAGAGCTAAATCCCTCTTTGGACATTATCATGTAATCTCCCATTGTGATTAACTTGGATTATGATGACGAGGCTACTAAAATTGATGAAGAAGTGAATAATGAGTTGAATACATTGTTTTCCTCTTCTATGATCTTAAATGATAATTCTCGTAGGAATACTGTTGGACTTGGTGATGACCCTAGTACTACACTCACCATTGTCCCTTTGACTAGTTGTCTACCTTTTGTGTACAATGAATAGGATTGGGATGTACATGACCTGTTGTAGGTTGACTTTCATGTGCCCTAATAGTCCTACTTTTAATATCTTTCTTCATGTTATGTGTGTTATTGCATGTGTGTAATGTGATCTCCCTATATCATTCCATTTGATGTACCTCTCTCTTTATGCATTCCTCTATTTGTATCTACATTTTTCTCTATTTCATAAACCTTTCCCCTTTTCTATGTCTTGTGTTTTCTTTTTTCATATGACATAAGGCATCGAGACATTTAGGTCTCTTCCATGTTGACCCAAAATATTTTTCCTTTATCTTTTCATTTGTCTTGTGTTTTCCTTTTAGGGATGATGCAAGGCATCGAGACATTTAGGTCTCTTCCATATTGACCCAAAATATTTTTCCTTTATGTTTTCATTTGTCTTATGTTTTCCTTTTGTAGATGATACAAGGTGTTGAGATATTTAAGTCTCTTCCATGTTGACCTGAAAGGTTTTTATTTGATTTCACTCTCTTTGTCTCATTATTCCTATTCCATGAGTATTTGGGTAAGGATGAAAATTTTGATCTCTATAAAAACATTGTAGCAAAGATATATTGACCCAAAATATGTGGATCCCTTATGCAATTTTGGTATTTCATTGTGGGGGAAACCCCTTTTCATGATGTAGCTTCATTTGGAAACACATGACTTGGAATAGGGCTTTCTAAATAATCTCTCATGTACTCTTTATTGTTATCATTTATCACTTATTATTTTATAGTAATTTCTCATAGCATGGTGTTTAGCAATTTATTTAAAGTGGGGGTATACATTGGAATTATTCATTTACAATTCATGTTTCATTGTGTAGTCTTCTTACTTTAAATGTGATGTGTCTTTCACTTTACGATGACATTGGGTGTGATGTCCCTCAAGAGAGTGATCTATCTTAGCATATTATATTCCTCTTACTGGCTTGATGTGACACATTGTATCCCCTAAGTTGTGAATATTCAATTTTTCCTCTCTTGGAGATATTAGGCATGATTTCCCCTAAGTTGAGACTTTACATGAACTAAGAAAATCTCTTTTGAATGCACTTTATGAATAAGAAAAATTTTGTGCTCTCTCTTTCACTTCTATGGTTTTGGACCTAAAAAGGAGAGAGACAAAATTACACTTATTCACTCAAGAACAAACCCTTGAGATTTCAATGTGAAGGAGATTGAAATCTAACAAAGCGAAGGGTCTAGGGAAATGATAATAGAAAATGAGTGTTCACCACCAACTGTAAACTTGGAAAATACAAAATGTTTGAAAAAATAGTGTGATATGCAAACTAATGCTAAATGACCTAAGAATGCAATTAAAATGTGACTAAAATATGTGAAACTAGAAATGTGCACCTGTGAAACTGAAGATGGAAAAATGGAGGTCTAGATCACTAAAAAAATTTATGTTGAAATTGATTGGGACTCATATGCTAGGTTGGGCGAATCAATCTAGTTTGTTTGGAAAATGTGCGAGAGTGGGTTTCAACCAAAAGGGTACTCATATCTATAAAAATATTGTTTAGTCTTGTACAGTGGGAATCATTCACTAATAGTGGTGAATCAATCACTTCTAGATTTCTAGAAATTCAAAATTAGATTATGTATCTCTCGATCTGCTTTTCTCTTCCCAACTAGTTTCTGGATCCAAAAGTTCAAAATTCAGCCTATAGACCTTCTCCAAGCTTCTCCAAGGGTTGATGAAAACTTTGAAAACTTTGAATTGATTTTACAACTTGATGAAAACTTTTCCAATCTTGCTCCTTGACAAATCTACAACCTAGACCTACAAATCACATACAAAGAGAGGGAAAAATGTTGTGGGGGTTAGTGAATAGGGGTTTTCCTTGATCAAACCCCTTGTTGGTAATTAAACCCTTGAAATAAAATGAAATAAAATAGAGAATTATGAATGAACAAATAATGATGTTGCAACTCACCAAACCCTTGTGATAGAATGTTGCAAACATCTAAGTGATGGATCCAATGGATGAGGACTTGAAATCTAGCTTTATGTTGATAGAGCTTGAATGCAATGCTTGCTTGAATCACATATTCCTACATCAAAAAAGTTAGCTCTAAAACAACATGATGTAAGCAATCTTTGACATGATGGACACTTGAAGAAGCTCTTGATTTCTTGATAATCTACCCTTGAAATGCCTTGAATTCTCTTATGAATGTTCAAATGCCCTTGTGAAGTATACACATGAATGCTTGAATGCTTAATTAGGTAGTTAGGATGAAATGAGAGAAAGAACCTTGTATTTATACTCAATTATGCAATAATTTTTGAAATTACAATACTATAGGCCGACCTTAGATCTTGGAGAATAAAAAAGTAGTATCTAATTTTGAATTAAATTTGAATTTTGAGATGAAGGGGGGCTCATTCACCGCCCTGGGTGAATGGGTCCTACCTAAGGGGACTCATTTACTTATAATGGTGAATGATGCCCACCTTAGGAATTTAAGGTGGGTTTCATGATTTTTATGTTTTAAATGATATTTGTTAGGATTATTCTAAAAAATACACATAAATAAGGCTTGTGGATGAAAAATGGGGCCAATTAAAGCATAAGAAATCATAATTATTAATGAAAAACCTAGGAAAGTGTGAAAGTGTGTTACAACACTTGACAACACTTTGAAATAAGGCTTGGTAAATGATGAAAACTGGTTATTTTATCAACAAGACCTTAGAAAACTATGAAAGTGTGTTACAATACTTTACAACACTTAGGTAAGGTACTATTTGAATCCTTTAGTTCACAAGGGACCAAGACCAAATGTGAATGTGTTATCCACATTACAACACTAAATCAAGGCAACATTAAGCCAAAATCCATAAGAAGGACCCAAATGAGTGCAAAACATTCAAAGGACCCTTTTGTTGACACTACATTTAGCTCCCGTTTAGTGAGAGGATGAACCTACTTCAAACTCACACTAAAGTAGACAATCATACACCAAGAGGGGATCCAATGAACCAATGCTAGAAAGATGAGACAACAACAATCAAGAGGGGTGATCAAGCCCCCAGGATCAAGATCCCATGGAAAAACAAACATAAGCACAAAGGAACACACACAAAAAATGATATAAAGAGTAGCAACAAGGAAAATCATAGACTGTCAAACATGAAAAGAAGGAAAAGAAAGAAAAGAATTGGATCAAGCTTCAACTATTTTTCTATCATGACGTGGATCGGATCTAGGATTATGTCTAGAAAAAGACATACTCACTCTGAGGCAATGGAACTTTTGACTGTTCATCGGGTGAGAAGACCTAAAAGGTGAGAAACATACACTCATGGCTGGTATACACTCACACACACACAAGTGGATATGGGGAAACTCATGCCTCAAATTGGGCTTCCTGCTCAACCATAACAAATTTATACCTCTTGATAACTTTAATAAGACACCACACAAAGAAAATTGATCTTTCGAGGTTCATGAGACAAGCAAAACTTTGTATGCTTGGAGCTCGTGAACAAACATGATGGCTCCACAGGCATGCAAGTTGTGTTATACAAGGTGGCCATATAACAAATAAAAAATGATACATGAAATGGAATATTCAAAGGAGTCTTGCTTAGTTCATGTGAGGTATTTAACTTAGGGAACATTGTTCCTAATCTCTCCAAGAGAGGACCAATCAAAGAATAGAAAGTTCACAACTTAGGGGATGCAGTGCATCGCATCAGGCCACTAAGAGGAATGTAATATGCTAAGAGAGATCACACTCTTGAAGGACATTACACCCAATGGCATCCACAAAGTGACAAACACATCATATGAAGTAAGAAGGTTGCACTAAGAACCAATAAAAAGAAAAAATGTGAAATAATAATGCTAATGTATGCCCCCACTTTAAAGGAATTGATGAACACCATCCTATGAGAAATTACCTCAAAGTAGCAAAATCAAAAATGCAAACAATAAAAAAGAAATGAGAGCCAACTTGGAAAGCCTTATGCCAAGTCATGTGTTTTCAATTAAAGCTATGTCATGTGAAAGAGAGAGAAAAGAGAGGGGTTTCCCCCAAAATGAAAACACCAAAATCATAATGGATCTATGGATTTGGGGTTAGTATGTTCTTTGTTGCAATTTTTTAGAGAGATTAGAACTATCATAATCCCCCAAATACACATAGAACTGGAAGAATGACACAAAGAGAGTGAAAACTAAGGAAAAACCTTTTGGGTCAACACGGAAGAGACATAGGGTGTCTCAACGCCTTGTATCATCCCCAAAAGGAAAATACAAGACAAATGAAAAAGAAAAGTTGAAAGAAAAAGGAAAATATTTTGGGTCAACATGAAGGAGACATGAATGTCTCAATGCCTTGCATCATCCCCAAAAGGAAAAAACAAGAAAAAAGAGAGATAAAATGAAAAGGAAAATAAAAAGAAATCCTTTTGGTTCTACATGAAGGAGACATGAAAGTCTCAATTCCTTACATCATCCCAAAAAGGAAAACACAAGAAAAAGAAAAATATAGAAAGGAAAAAGTGATGCATGACATAGAGAAGAATGAAGGTACAAATAGAGGAATGTCACAAAGAGAGAGAATGCCAATCAAAACATCACAGGGGATCACATTACACACATGCAATCACACAAAAGAAAAGGAAAAAGAAAGAGAAAATGCAAAATACTAGTAAGGAGAATGTGATTCAACCTATGAGAAAGTCATCCACCTCCCAATTGTTTTTTGTGTATGAAAAGGGTGGGAAACTAGCCAAAGGGACAAGGGAAAGTGCTGAACTAGGAGAAGTAGTAGGTTCATCACTCTATATAGGATATTTCTCATTTAAGCTCATGGAAGAGGAAAAAAATGTGTTCAATTCATTATGCACATTTTCATCTATTTTAGTTGTTTCGTCATTGTCATCCAGGTTAATCACAACAAGAGGATGAATGACAATTTCCATCGAAGAGTTCATCACTTGTTGTGATTGTTGTATTGGATCATTTTGTTTTGGTTGGGGAGGAGGGTCATAATGCATTTCATTGGTCAAGTTTGAATTTTGATTTTTATTATTTAAGTTTTCATGTAACTTGCAAGAAAGGGCACAACATCCACGTCTACGCTCTCTAGCACCTTGATTTCTTTCGGTTATATTTTCAAGTTGTGTTTGTGTAGGAGTAGGTTAATCAACGATAGGTTTCTTTTTCTTCCATAAGGGGAGAAATGGAAGGAATTATAGGACATTGTTCATCCACTTTCTCTTTTTCTTTGTAAAGTTGTTTTATTCTAGTAGGTGTGATGGGTTTGTTTTCATTATTTCTTGGTCTTTTGGACAATCTAGGTAATTTTTTATATTTTTGGTTGGTCTTTGTTGTTTGGTTCTTATTTAGGTTGAAGTATAGTTTTGTCTAGGATGCGAGGTATGGAGGTGGATGGGGAAATTTTTCTAAGAGATAGTTATGCTATCTTCTCTTCCTTGAACTTCTGATCGGACAAGAAAAAGAATTCTTCTCAAGGTTTTATAGGTTCCATTAGTTTGGGCCAAAAGGCATCTAGGGAAAAGTTTCCTTTGGAAGACAAGGGATTGAAGCCACTATGGTGGACAGTGAATATTCCATTTTCAAAGGGAAACTTTAAGCATTTGTGCACAACCAAAGGGACAAATTTCATGGAGCAAAGCCATGGGTGGCCTAGCTTCACATGAAATTGGTCCAACTATGGGATGATGGAGAATGTGACATGTAATTTTTTTGGTCCTATTTGAAATGGAAGGGTGATCAATCTGATCATAGTGAAAGAAAGAAAATTCTGTGTCTTGATCCATTGTTTTGGTTTATCATAGTCATCTTGATAAATTTCATGAAAAGTAAGAATTCCTCAGTGATCACATTCTCTCCACAGTGGGATCTATTAGCATCCCATTAGTGGGCTTGTCATATATTTGGATGGCTATGTAGAGAGGAATATGAGGAAATTTTTTAATTATATCCTTAGAGGAGAAAGACATGTCAAGAGTATTCTTAGGTCAGCCCTTACGAGGGATGACATCTATCACCCCTATCATTTCATCCATAGGATTAATATTGATAGCATTGTTTAGAATAGGAGTATTTTTTTCAACATCTATATCAACATTCATCACATCATTCTTTGTAGTTTCACTAGAATTGACAAATGAAACATTGTGTTTGGGAATTGGGTTGGTAAAAATTTACAAGTTTTGGTTTAGAGGAGCTATGGACTTATTGCCTTGGTCACTAACACCTCCAATGGATAAATAGCCAAAATCAATGAGGTATTGCACAAGATGTTTAAGATGCTTACAATGCTCTGTGTCATGTCCATTTTGTCGGTGATAGTAGCAATAAGCATTGGGTTTAAAGCTCAGGGGTAAAATCTTATTAGGGTCAAGTTTTTTAATAGGTGGCAAGGTAATCATTTGTTGTTCCAGCAATTGGGACATTGTGTTATGAATGGTATTGGGTAAGGGAGTAAATTGACTTTTTGGATCACCATAACTAAAGGGCACCATGGTTTTAACAGTAGCTACTTAGTTGTTAGCATTTTAGTTGTTTGTTGAGGAGTGTTAAACTAAAGGAACCCTTTGTTTTAATTTCTAAAAGCTTGGGAATTGTTTTGGTTTATTGCTTTAGATTTCTCAATTCAGGTAGAAGTGGACATTGTATCTTGACTACTAACCAAATTTTGATAATCATGGATGGCAGTGCATAAATGCATGAAGGATGGGAATTTCATCATGGTCAAATTTTCTTGATTTTTTCTCATTAATTTTTCTATGAACATCTTCAGAAGGTGTGGGTTAGGAACCTAGACATCGACTTCGGAATAAAGTGATTGATAGTGTTAGATAAAGTTAGTGAATTTTTAACCCTCATTATGCTTGCATCTCATCAAATCAACCAAGATCATCTTGGGAGTCATATGCAATTGGAAATGGTTTACAAATGCATCAACAAGTTCATTGAATGAACAAATTGAATTGTTCAGTAAAGTGGAAAGCCATTCCAATGCAATATCTTTTAAGGACCTAGGAAATAGTTTTTCCAATAATTTATCATCAAGGAAAAATTCACTGCATAAGGCGGTGTAAGCACTAACATGGTTAGAAGGATCTTCCTTCCCTCCATATTTCTCAAATATAGGCACCTTTATTCCTTTTGGACTTGGTGTTCACAATATTTTCAAAGACAATGGACTACATTTCACATTTGTAGTATGTCGGTGGGCCATTTAGATTTTGGATTATAGTGGAAATTTGTTTTTGCATGAATGTAACCATTTGGAAAAGTTGTGCTATGAGAGGATCATTACGAGTGGTATGAGATGGAAGTGAAAGTGGTGATAGAGTGTATATATTAGTAGGACAAGTGAATGGAATTCTTATAGGTGGTAATGTGGTAGAAGATAGAACATGTGATGCCACATAGGAACTAGGGATGCTAGTAGGAATACCCAAGGAAGGAATCACCTTACTAACTTATTGCATTGTTGTTGTGACTTGGGGAGTGCTATAGGTAGGTATTGAGGCTATGGTTTTCGGAGGAGGAATTTGAGTTCCTCCTTGGCTTGTGATAGTGTTTGTTGGTATATGAGCACTAGAGTTTAAAGAAAGATGTTTTCCAAAGATCTAAACTATTTTTTTCTCAAGGTCAAGGCCATATTCACTTACAAACATGTGGGGAATGTTTTATATGGTAGGAATTGAGGTAGTTGAGATTTTTTCAAGGCTTATTTGATGTTGCCGGTTTACTAAGTCCTCATGAATTTGAATTATTTTCTCTTGTGGGATATAATCATCACTTGGCTCAACTTGCATGCTACTTGAAGGCAAAGAGTTGCTAAGGGTATTATCCATGCCTAGTGTACTAGTTTACTAAGAGTGGAAGTTCTAGATAACCCAAGATCCACAACAAGTGTGTTATTGTGGGATTCCATGAGTCTTTAACTTCTTATCACTAAGGTATCAACAATAGGACAAAAAATACTCATGCAAAGGCTACTAAATGCAAGGTGAATGCAAATACAATGTAAGCTAACAAGAATTAATTACTTAAAACTGAAATTCTTGAAAGGAAACTGAACTGTAAATGATAGAAAATTCAATGAAAAATATGCAAAGGGACTAATTCACCCAAGGTGGCGAATGAGTCCAAGTAGTATTTTTTTGAAAATTTTCAAAAAATTTGAATTTATTTTTATGCTTTTTATGTTTTCTAATGCAATTCTAAAATGAAAATTCAGAATTTTAGTTTTTTTCAATGACATTTAGTGCAATAATGCAAGATAAATGAACTTTTCACTAATGCAAATTTTGAAAAACAATGTAAAACTTAATGCAATGTTAATGCAAGCTAAATATATGATGTAAATGAACTCCAAATAACAAATATGATGTTCTATATGTAGGTTCACCAAAATGAATAAGAGAATTTTGTGCTCTCTCTTTTGCTTCAAGGGTTTTGGTCCTAAAAAGGAGAGAGACAAAATTACACTTATTCACTCAAGAACAAACCCTTGAGATTGAAATATGACAAAGGGAAGGTTCTAGGGAAATGATAATATCAAATTAGGGTTCACCACCAAGTGTAAACTTGGAAAATACAATTTTTTTGAAAACATAGTGTGATATGTAAACTATTGCTAAATTACCTAAGAATGCAAGTAAAATGTAACAAAAAGTTGTGATACTGGAAATGTGCACCTGGGTAACTAAAGAATGAAAAATGGAGGTCTAGATCATCGAAAATTATTATGTTGAAGTTTACTAGGACTCATAGACCAGGCTGGGTGAATCATTCTAGTTTTCTAGAAAATGTGCAGGAGTAGGTTTCAACCAAAGGGGACTCAAATCTGCAAAAAAATATTGTTTAGGCTTGTACAGTGGGACTCATTCACCAATAGTGATGAATCAGTCCACTTCTAGATTTATAGAAATTAAAAATTGGATTATGTAGCTCTCAATCTACTTTTCTCTTCCCAACTGATTTTGAGATCCGAAACTACAAAATTCATCCTGTAGACCTTCTCCAAGCTTCTCCAACGGTTGATGACAACTTTGAACACTTTGAATTGCTTTGACAACTTGATGAAAACTTTTATAGTCTTTCTCCTTGACAATATACAATCTATACCTACAAATCACATGTGAAGAGAGGGAAAAATGTTGTGGGGGTTAGTGAATAGGGGTTTTCCTTGGTCAAACCCCTTGTTGGTAATTAAACCATTGAAATGAAATGAAATATAATAGAGAATGATGAATGAACAAATAATGATGTTAAAACTCACCAAACCCTTGTAATAGAATGCTGCAAACATGTAAGTGATGGCTCCAATGGATGAGGACTTGAAATCTAGATTGTTGTTGATAGATCTTGAATGCAATGCTTGCTTGAATCACATAACCCTACATCACAAATGTTAGCTCTAAAACAACATGATTCAAGAAATCTTTTACATGATGAAAGACACTTGAAGAAGCTCTTGATTGCTTGATAATCTTCCTTTGAAATGTCTTGAATGCTCTTATGAATGCTCAAATGGTCTTGTGAACTATACACATGAATGCTCAAATGCTTAATTAGGTAGTTAGGATGAAATGAGAGAAAGAATCTTATATTTATACTCAATTATGCAATAATTCACAAAATTACGACTCTACAGGCTGACCTTAGATCTTGGAGAATGAAAAATCACCTGAATTTTGAATTAAATTTGAATTTTGAGTTGAAGGGGACTCATTTGCCACCTTGGGCGAATGGGTCCCACCTAAGCAGACTCATTCACCCATAATAGTGAATGATTACAACATTAGGAAGTTAAGGTTGGTTTTGCAATTTTGATGTTTTAAATGATATTTATTAGGATTATTCTAAAAAATACACATAAATAAGGCCTATGGATGCAAAATGGGGCCAATTAAAGCATAAGAAAGCCCAATTATTAATGAAAAACCTAGGAAATTGTGAAATTGTGTTACAACACTTTTAAATAAGGCTTGGTAAATGAAGAAAATAGGTTATTTTATTAAGAAGACCTTAGAAAAGTGTGAAAGTGGTTTATAATACTTTACAACACTGAGGTAAGGTACCATTTGAATCTTTTTGTTCACAAGGTCCCAAGACCTAATGTGAATGTGTTATCCACATTACAACACTAAACCAAGGTAACATCAAGAAAAAATCCATAAGAAGGACCCAAATGAGTGCAAAAAATGTCAAAGGACCCTTTTTTTGACACTACACCTTACACTATTTTCACATTTACAATATAGGTTATATGGCCACCTTACATAGTACATTTTTCTTGTGTGTGGAGCCATGTTGTTTTTTCATGGGTGCTAAGAATGCAAAGCTATTTTTTCATGGGTTTCAAGTATACAAACCTTTTCTTGCCTCATGAATTCCTACTATTCGTGTTGTGTGGTGCCTTATCAAAGTTATCAAGAGGTATAGCTTTGGCATAGCTGTACTTATGGGAGTTGAACTTAGGCATGACTTTCCCATCACCACTTGCTTCTCTATGTGAGAACATATTGGCCACATGCATATGTCTCTTGTTGGTGGCTCACCTAATGGATGACTTGAGGTTCCACTACTGCTTGTGAGTGTGTGTTGATTTACATAGTGGACATCATGTTCTACTTATAAATATTTTTGGACAAATATCATATATCTAATCCACAACATGTGAGACAAATGGTCGAAGCTTGATCCACCTTCTTTTATTTTTATTTCTCTTTCTCTTCTTCTTTGACAATGCATGCTTGTGCCTTGTTGTTTCTCCTTACATCATTTTCATGTGTTTTCTCTTGTCCCTATGTTGGTTTTCCATAGGATCTTGATGCTTGGGGCTTGTGCAACCCTCTATATCATTGTCATCCTATCTTACTAGCATTGGTACACTTGGACCCCTCTTGATGTAATTTTTGTCTACTTTAGTATGAGTTTGAAGCAAGTTCCTCTCACAAAAGTGGGGGCTAAATGTAGTGTAGGAAAATGTATCCCCTTAAATTTTCACACTTTTTTGTGCCCTCGTTGCAAAAATTGAACTTCTTTATGCCTTATTTTGTGCTATTTTACATCCACAAGCCTTATTTAATGTATCTTTATGAGGATAATCCTGACATATATCAAATGACCAGTCATATTTAATGATTTTTTATTGTATGGCCTAAATTTAGAGATTTAGGACTCATATGCCAGCTTGGGCATGTCAATCCCACCTAAGTTTTGGGGCCTAGTCCTGAATTGGGCATTAAACATAACATTTCTTCAAATTTGTGTCCTGGGCTTAACCTACTGGGACTTATACACCCCAAATAGAGTATGAGTGCCACTTAGCTTAGACCTAATTTTGAATTCAATTCTTGGAAGGATTTTATTCTCCTAGATTTTATTTCATCTTTTAGTGTTGTAATTTTTGGAAATTTGGCATAAACAAGTATAAATACATGATTATTTCACATATTTTCTTCTAGAAAGTTTGACTTATCTAGAAATTCAAGTATTAAAGCTTTACAACAAATTTGTGATAAAGAAAGTTTACAAAAGCATTCAAGAGCATTCAAAGTTGATTATTAAGCATTTTGGAGCATTATTCAAGATTCAAGCATCATGTCAAAGTCATCATGCATCATGTTTGTTCTTGAGCTAACATTTGTCATGTAGGTTCTTACGATTCAAGCAAGCATTCAAGTCAAGATCTATAACATTCAATCAGGAGTAAAGATCTACATTTATGCTATCCATTGCATACATGATTGTAACATTTATTCCAAGGGTTTTGTGAGTTGCAACATAGCATATTTGTTCATTGATCATTCCTTTCTATTTCATTTCATTTCAAGGTTCGATTACCAAAATGGGGTTTGACCAAGGAAAATCCTTATCTACTAAGAAAACAACATTTTTCCCTTTCTTTGATGTGTGAATTGTAGATTTAGGTTGTGGATCCATTGAAGAGAGAGATTGAAGAAAATTTGTCAAAGTTGTCATCTATATTGTAAGACCACAGAAAGTCACCTATAGGTTAGAATTTAGTGTTTCAAACTCAGAGATCAGAAGGGAGAGAAGATATAGGAGATCACTAGAGGATATCAGAGTTTTAGATCAACCTTGATATTAGGACTAAATCACCATTTGTGGTGTATGGGTCCTAATATAGCAAAATTCAAGCATTTTCTATAGATCATTATTTAGCAGTTCTAGATTTTGGATTTGGCCCAAAACCCTAAACTGGGATTAAATCTCCCCTACTAGTTTATCAATCCTAGTGTGCTTAAAAATTCATAATTTTCGTAATTTAGATTTTGTTTCAAACATCTTCAGTCCTCTTAGTGCACCTTAATTAAAATCTTCTTTGTTATTTTGATTTGAGTTCAGTTTATAGGTTAGATCATTATGTTTTGCATGTTACTTTCATTACTTGTAGCCTTTGCTTGGTGGTGAACCCCCTTATTGTCTTTAATCACATCCCTAGGACACCTTATTGCAGAACTCTTTCCCTCATTCCATCCCTATATTGATATCTCTAATGTTTCCTTCAATGAAACTTGAAGGAAATAGGTGGAGGAAGGAACGTTAATCCCTCTACTTGTGTTCCATCTCCCTAAAATGTGGAAAAAATGCTATTTTCTTCATTTCAGTAGCATTGATCTCCTAGATAAAATTGATGTGGACTAGAAAATTATTAAATTCAATGATGTTAATATTTTTGGCTTTGAAAATGTTAATAGACAACAACTAGGAATGATCACATTTCCTATTGAGGTTAGACCTATAGTTTTTCCTACCCCTATCCATATCATTCCAGGGCCTCTTTCAAAAAACCTTCTCCTAGGGAGACCATGGATTCATGCTATGAAAGGAGTCCCATCTACCCTTCACCATGTGCTGAAATTTGAATAAAACAACAAGATATACATGGTTGAAGAAAATGAACAAGGTGATAAATCTCAAGTTAAACATGATCATAACACTTCCAACTCCCCTAATACTTTCATTCCAATTTCAAAAGTAGAACCTATAATTTTATTTTAATTATAATTTTATTTCACCTACAACAAAATTATTTAGTGATGATTGAGGTTCATTATATTTTATGCCTCGTTTCAATGATGAATCCAAAATATCACCCTCAAAAACCAAAGAATCATTAAACAAAAGATTCATTTTAAGAGACATTCTTTAGTGATGATTGTGGTTCATTATATTTTATGCCCTCCTTTATGGGAGAGTATGAAATCTCACTTTCTACACCTAAATTTCCTTGTGGTTCATGTGCTTAACTTGGTTCTATGTCAACACCATCACCCCATGGTGGCAATGGGGGACCTCTGAACCCCATCCCTCATGAGAGGAAGATACATAACTTTAAGAAACCTAAAAAGGATTTGTGTTCTCATGAGGAAGTCAATCATTCTTTGAAGCATAAAACCCCTTCATCTAAGTTAGAAGAATGTTATGGTATTGGATACAAATCCCTTTCTAAGCATGGATACAATGAAAGCATGGAGAAAAATCATAGAGAACAAGTGAATTATATACCATAAATTTTCAAAAGAGATCTAGGTTTTCAACCTCTATCTCCATCTTTATCTAAGGCCTTTATCATCTATTATGTGTATGACAAATTGTACTAAGTGTAGCACAAAAATTGGTATACCTTGTCATTATCACACTTGATTTGGGATTAATTAATGATAAATTGGACTTAATTTCTCTTTGGTCTAGTGTTGTGAGATTTTTTACACATCCACATTAGGTCTTGAAACCTTTCAAATGCATTTAACGATGTGTTGTAAATGTGTTGTAAAGTGTTGTAAATAACTTTCACACTTTTCTAGACTTTTATTAAGCGTCAAAGTCTAATGGACCTATTTTTCTTCTAATTCAATGTTATAAAATGTATTTAATTACATTAACACATTAATCTAGAAGGCTTGTAAATTAAGCCTAATTCTAATGTAGTGTTGTAATGTGTTTTACACATTCACATTGGATATTGTGCCATTCTAGGCTATGTGGACCTCATTTTAGTGTTGTAAAGTGTATTTAATCACACTTTCACATTGAAATTTATGTTCCTATCCATAATTACCCTATACATCATCATTAATAGGCCCTTATGACCCCATATTGTGCATCTCGAGGCTTATTTTGATCAAAGACCTAATAAAATAAACATATAAACTTGTTTTCTTCACTCCCTAACAATCCAACTAGAAAAAGGGCCCCTATGTGACTAAGTTGTCCATCTGGGTGAATGATTCCCATCCAAGTGGAACTAAGTCACCCTACTTGGCGGCTTAGTCATATTTTTGGCTTTTTTCAAGGTTTGAGACAAAAAAATTAGGTTTTTAGTTTAATTTTCCTCCATGTTAGCCTTGGGGATCAAAGTAATGGGAATTTTAGGTGGAATTCCTATATAAAAAAGCTTTTAAACCCTAGTTCATTAACCTAATCATTCATTAATAATTCATTCTCCATCTCAAGTCAAGCAAGATAGGGTTAGGTCATTTAGAGAGCATTCAAGATCATTTTTAGACATTCAAGGGTAGATTCTTCATCTATTGTTCTAGAAATTGAAGATCAATCATCATGGAAAGGTACTAATTCCATTATTTTATGTTCTTGCATCATCTTATTTCTTCATTTGGTTTAATTACCTAAAAGGGGTTTGACAAAGGAAAACCCCTATTCTCTAACATTCAACATTTCTCTTTCTTTCCTTGTGTGTTTGTAGATTTAAAGGAACTTTGTAGGTTTGGAAATCATTGAAGAATAAGTTGAAAACTTGTTGAAAACATCTCCTTGTTATATAGGGAAAAATATCTACAAAAAGTCACTTATAGCCTCAAACATCAAGGCTTTGGATCTAAATACCTAGAGGAATAGAAAGTGCAAAGCAAGGGCTTTCATTTCCAATTTTGGATTTTTAGAAAATCCAAAGTGGATTAAGTCACCATCAATGGTGACTTAGTCCCAATATACCTATTTTTCAGAGGTTTTTGTAGATCTGGATAACCATTTGGTTGAAACAGGCTCCAGAATAGTTTTCCAGATCTTGGACTAAGTCGCCTAACTTGGCGCAAGTCTCCTAGTTAGCTAGAAAATTAGATTTTCCAAAATTTTAGAAGCATATGTAGTTTGAACCCTAGCCTCTTTCAGTTTCTAGGTGTGCTCTTACTATTTTCCTTCTTTATCTTGTTTTATATAGAATTCAATCTCTCTTTCTACATATCACAATGTGATTTCAATCAAGGTGTATTTTCTTAGTTTTGCATTAATAATCCATCTCTTTTATCATTTCTTCACATCTAGGGAATTCTATTTAGATACATTTTAATCATATTTTCATTAGTCTTGAGTGAACCACCTAAGTTTTTGTGGGATACCTTTCTCCTTTTAGGTGAAAAACCTTATAAGTGTAAGAGAGTGCCTATCAACAAAAAATAGCATCTTGAACCAAATTTTTGAATACCTTCTTGTCTTATTTGGAGTCCATCATCATCCTAGAATTAGCTTGCATTGCATTTTTCATTTGTTAAGTTGCATTCTAGGGTTTCAAATTTTGCATTAGTGAAAGTCCATATAGGATGCATTTTTGCATCTCAAATCATTAAAATTTTCTAAATTTCTGAATTTGCATCTTAGCTCTGCATAATACAACACACAAAACATAAAAAATAAATATAGAAATCTGAAAATTATGAAAAAAAAATCACCATTGGGACTAATTCGCCACCTTGGGTGACTTAGTCCCTATACACCCCTGAAACTACCATTTACATCACTAAAAACCCTCTTTTTAAGCCTTTGTTTGCTGCCATTAACTATCTGTATTAGGTTAAGTTCTTGTTACATGCATTTCACTAAATCTAGCTTATTTTTTCTCATTTCATGCATTACTTAATTTCAATTTTGCATTCACAACAATTCTTTTTCAGATCATTGCATAATATAATCAGTACATTACCTTGTGTGAAATCGGAAAATTTGCACTTCATCCTATGTCTTTACATTGCATTTTAAGTTTGCATAGATTTTATTACATTTAGATCATTATAAATAAGAATTTTTTATATTCATGGCAATTATGGATAGCATTAGATTTTTGTAATATTCATTTTCAGCATTAGTTCCTAGTTCATTTAGATCAAATTCATTAGAAAATGAAAACAAACAACTAAACACATCATGAGAAACAATTTAAAAAATGCTTACATTTAGAAAAATTATATCATCCAATCCCTTTAGTAGTGATGATTTTGACATGTTATATTCAACCCTTAAGGACTTCCTCTCACTAAGATCATCCACTAAATATTTGACACAAAAGGAGGAAAGTATCAATAATCATGATAATAATAATTGGTCTTCTCCTAATATCTCTCCCATTGGTGATGAAGGTATCTTAGTGAAAGAAGATACAATCATTGAAGATAATGAAAGTATTTCTTGTATTCCTTCTTCTCTCCCTTGCAAAGACATTATGACACACGAAGGTGAAATCAAGGTCACTACCTTACATAGTCTCCATTCATCTCCTAACACGTCCCCTACTGGTGAAAATGCTTAGTGAATAAGAATACAATAGTGAACATTTGATCATGAAAAATACATTTGTGTGGATAATATGATTGAGAGTTATTACAATCCTACCTCTCCTAGACTCAAGAAGACATTATAGGACATGTGGATGTAAATGTAGATAATCATGACAATCAAACCTTTTCTTCTCCTAATATCTTCTCTAGACATGAAGAAGATAGTTTAGTGTTAGAAAATATCCTTTTTGAGACTCATGAGAATCTTATTCCCCCCTTCCCTGATTCCCCTACCATTTGGGAAGACCTATTTGAACAAAAAATTTCAATCATTGGTAACCATGAAAATCCTAATTATCTTTCTCTTGATGCCTCTCCTATGAGCAATGAAGCTACTTTACCAAATCCAACCATGAAATGTGATGAAATTATTGTTTGTCACTTTCCTCAAGGCTCTCCTACTAGGGTAGATATTATGGCACAAGAGAATAACACCTTAGAGAAAAGGGATGTCATTATGGATAGCAATAAAATTTCCCCCTCTCCTAATATCTCTCCTATTAGTGAAGAAGATATTATTGTGTTACAAGATATCATCAACGAGAATCATGAGGAAAACATTATTGAACAAAGAAACACCATCATTTCCAATCAATAAAATCCAACCATAGATCACTCCCTTACTTGTGATGAAGTCAATAGTGAAGAACCAACCATTGAATGTCATGAACATCTAGTTTACAGTTCTCCTAAAAAACCTCCTAATAGGGAAGGTATCGTGGTGCAGGAAAAGGGTATGTGCAAGATCATGATGGGCCAAAAAGTGACGATATGTAAGTGATATGATGGCCCATGTGGCTGATGACATTTTTTTAACCCAAAATTGATGAAACAAAAAGAGGTTTCAAAGGAGATTCTCAGCTTTCCAACAATATAAATTATGCTTTACTTTGAATTTAATAAATAATTATTATTAATTTTCTATTTAAATTATGACTAAAGCCCTCATTGATAGGTTGATTAAAAAAAAACTATAGCTTTCAAATGGTATCACATTTTTTGAATCTGAAATATGTGTCACATTCTATGTTTCGCATACTATATGATTAAAAAGAAAATTGAATTTCATGAAGTTTTGACCAAGTTAAGGAGGTTAGACATACAAGTTTTTATTTTTTTTAAATTTGTAATAAAAAATTCATAATTAATTACTTACTTGGAATAAAATTACAAAAAAATATGAATCACATCACGACATGAGTCCTCTACTTATATCTAAAATATTATAAAAAATAATTATGATTTTGTTGTGGTTAGGGTGGTTAGACAGACACCTACTTCTTATTTTTTCCCTAAAATTTAAGTACTACTGCATTGGAATTTCAAAATTTCACCAGATGGATTTATTTATTTTTTAAATAAACCTGGTATTTTAGAAACTACATTCAATTTGCTACAGATTCTATTTTCACATATTTTTAAAAATAATATAGATAACTTATTCAAATTTTTACTTCAAGTTTCCTAACTCTAATTTTTCTGATTTTTTCCCTCTTAAGGGCCTATTTTTTCCATGATGATCCTACACATACCCAAAACATCAACAATATCATATGAAAACCAACAATCAACCTCACTTTGAAGCATCATGAATTGCTTGATATTGATCAACCCTTGAACCAAACATTAGGAGTTCATGACAAGTCTTCTACTCAAAAGAAAAAGGTTACATGTGCTATGATTAGTACTAAGGAAACAAATATAGAAAGAAAAAGACAAATTTAAAAAGCCACAACGTTATTGGAAGAAGCTTCAAAAACCTTTGATTTCATTTCTACATCCATGAGGGAATACATGATCATAACAAAAGAATCTAAAAAGGGAAGAGAGAAAGAGGTAATGTCAAAAACATTCCCTTCAACCACCTTACAAGTAAAGGAAACATCCAAGACAAAATTTGAGGAAATTGAACAACCATCCAATCCAAAACAAGTAACAAAATGTTTTGAACAAAAACTTGGGAAAGGATGTGATGCTATAGAAGACGATATCCATGTCCCTATACAACTTAGTGATCTTGGTTATTGTCCCTCCAAAAAAAAACCTTCAAACAATTCTTCCAAGAAAACATTAACCTTGGTACATCCTAAGCTAATAGATATCTCATTAAATACCTATCACAAGGAGCATCATATTAACATATCATCTAGGCTCACCTTTGTCCTAGACTAAGTGGGGCAAAGGGAGTTAGCCTTCTTCCTGTATGTCACTTGTCTTTGTCTCTTTTGGCTAGTCATTAAACTTTCATGTACATATAAGAGCAAGCTTGGGATGTGGATTACATGCTTTAAGTTGGCTCACATGTGACATACTTACTCATGATGTAGCCTCATTTGGAAACATGTGACTTGGCATAGGGCTTTCCAAGCTAGCTCTCATGTCTTCTTTCCTTTATCATTCACTACTTTAAAGAAATTGCTCATAGTAATGGTGTTGGCAAGATCTTTCATGTGGGATCATATAATGATGACATCTTTTAGAAAAACTTTCACATTGATAATTTTCTTTTTTCTTGTGATGTGTCCTCTTCTTGGTGGTGTCATTAGCATTGATTCCTTCCAAGAGTGTACGGTCTATTGACATGGGATGATGTGAATGAGGAATCCCATGGGAAATGATGTGAAACCTTGAATTTTCCTCTCTTGAATACATCAAGCACAATGCTCCCTTAGAAGAAGACCTTACATGAATAAAGTAAAATCCCCTTTAACAAAATCTTGACATGACATTCAAAAGCATTTACAAAATAACATTTTCATTGTGGCATCTTATGAAAGTTATTAGGAGGTATAACTTTCATATGGTTCAAGTGGGAAGGCCATTCTGAGGCATGACTTTCCCCATATCCACTTACGTGTGTGTGAGTGCATACCAACCGCGAGTGTATGTGTCTCACCTTTCAGAACTTCTCACTCGATGGACAACCAAGAGTTTTGTCACCTCAGAGTGATTATGCATATTTGAACAAAAAACCTAGATTTGAGCCACATTGTGTTGGAAAAATGGTTGAAGCTTGATCAACCTTTTTATTTTCACTCTTTTCTTCCTTCTAGTTCTTACCATTGCATGATTGCATATCTAGATTTGTTGCAAATCATTCAACTTGCATGTTCTCTTGTGCTTATGTTGGTTTGATGTAGGATCTTGGATCCTAGGGGCTTGACTGATGCCTTGATATTTTTCATTCTTTTTCATCCACATTGGTACAATTGGACCCCTCTTGAATGTCTACTTTAGTGTGAGTTTGAAGCAAGTTCGTCCTCTCACTAAAGTGGGGGCTAAATGTACCACAAAAAATGTATACCTTGACATTTTCACACTTGATTTGGGATTAATTAATGATAAATTGGACTTAATTTCACCTTGGTATAGTTTTTTGAAGTCTTTAGGTCTTGGACCCTTGTAAATGTATTTAACGATGTCTTGTAAAGGTTTTTCAAATAACTTTCACACTTTTCTAGACTTTTATTTAGCATCTTAGTCTAATGGACCTATTTTTCCTCTAATTCAATGTTATTAAATGTATTTAATTGTGTTATCACATTAATCTAGAAGGCTTGTAAATTAAACCTGATTCTAATTAGATAGTGTTGTAATGTGTTTTACACATTCATGTTGGATATTGTGACCTTCTAGGCTACGTCGACCTCATTTTAGTATTATAAATTGTATTTAATCACACTTTCACATTGAATTTTTTGTCCCTAGGCCTAATTACCCTTTACATTATCATTAATAGGCCCCTATGACCCCATATTGTGCATCTTAGGGTTTATTTTGATCAAAGACCTGATAAAATCAACATATAAACCTAATTTCTTCACTCCCTAACAATCCAACTACAAAAAGGGCCCTTATGGGACCAAAGTTTCCCATCTGGGGCGAATTAGTCCCATCTAGGTGGGACTAAGTCACCCATAATGGTGAATTAGTCCTATTTGGGATATTTTCAAGGTTTGAGTAGAGAAAAATAGGTTTTAAGTTTAATTTTCATCCATGTCGGCCTTAAAGATCAAATTAACAAGCTTTTAAAGCCTAATTCATTAGCATAATCATTCATTCATGATTCATTCTCAATCTCAAGTCAAGCAAGCTAGGGTTATATCATTTAGAGAGCATTCAAGATCATTTAAATACATTCAAGGAAAGAGTCTTCATCTATTGTTGCAAAAATCCAAGATCAATCTTCATGGAAAGGTACTAATTCCATTATTCCATGTTCTTGCATCATCTTATTTCTTCATTTGGTTTAATTACCTAAAAGGGGTTTGAGCAAGGAAAACCCCTATTCCCTAACATTCAACATTTCTCTTTGTTTCTTTATGTGTTTGCATATTTAGGAACTTTGAAGGTTTGTAAATCATTGAAGAATAAGTTGCAAACTTGTTCAAGACTTCTCCTTATTGGCTAGGTCAAGATATCCACAAAAAATCACTTACAACCTAGAAAATTAGGGTTTTAGATTTGGATTGAGGAACAGAAAGTGGTGACCATGGGATTCCATTTCCACTTTCTGATTATTAGAAAATCCAAAGTGGACCAAGTCACCATCAATGGAAACTTAGTCCCATTTTACCTATTTTTTGTAAGTTTTTGTAGATTTGGATAACCATTTGGCTGAAACATGCTTTGGAATAGTTTTCCAGATCTAGGACAAAGTCACTCAACTTGGCATAAGTGTTTTAGTTGGCCAAAAAATTATATTTTCTAGAATTTGAGAAGTTTCTACAGTCTTCACTCTGACCTCTATTAGTTTCTTGGTGCACGCTTTCTATTATCCTTCTTTATCTTATTTTATATTGCATTCAATCTCTCTTTTTGTATATCACAATGTGTTTTCAAACAAGGTATATTTACTTAGTTTTGCATTAATAATCCATTTCTTTTATCAGTTCTTTTCTTCTAGGGAATTCTATTTAGACATGTTTTAATCATATTTTCATTATTCTTGAGTGCACCACCTACGTTTTTGTGGGATACCTTTCTCCTTTTAGGTGAAAACCCCTAGAAGTGTAAGAGAGTGCCTATCCCCAAAAATTTATGGTTCACTAAGAAATAAATATTCCCTACTGTTGATCAAGTGAGTATCTTGTCAAGAATCCTCCAAGATCACTTAATATCTCTCCCTCCAAAAACATGAAAAAAATGGTACAAAAAGAGTTTAGTTTGTGCATATCATAGAGTTCATGGTCATTCTACTAATGAATGTAAGGCTTTGGGTAATTAAATTCAGCATCTTAAGGATTTTAGTGCTCTTCCTTGTCTTGAAGTACCTATTTCCTCTAATTGATATTGATTTTCATTCTATCATGTTTCTCATCAATCACCTTAGCTCACCCTTGTCTTGCACTAAGTGGGGGAAAGGGGGTTTGGTAGTCTTGTCCTCATATGACACTTTTCATTCTCTTTTGTCTATTTGACCACCTTCCATGTATATATAAGAGCAAGTTGGGATGTGGACAAAATACCTTAAGTTTCCTCACACGTGATGTACTTTTTCTTTCTATATTTAGCATTACATTTTGGGGACAACCCTTTATTCATGATGTAGTTTCATTTGGGAACATATGATGTGGCATAGGGCTTTCCAAATAAGCTCCCATGTCCTCTTTATTGTTAGCATTTGTTATTTGCTACTTTAAAGTAATTTCTCACAACATGGTGTTTAGCAATTTCTTTAAAGTGGGGGCATACATTGGAATTATTCTCATGTTTCATTATATGGTCTTCATACTTCATACGACATGTCTTTCTATTGGTGATTAAATTGGGTGTGATATCCTTCAAGGGTGTGATCTCTCTTAGAATATTATATTCCTCTTAGTGGAAATGCCAAGCAGAGTGCATTCCCTAAGTTGTTAATCTTTTATTCTTTGATTGGTCCTCCCTTGGAGACATTAGGCATGATGACCCCTAAGTTGAGAGCTTTCATGAACTAAGAAAAACCCATTTGAATGTTCCTTACACTATTTCACATTTACCATAACTATTATATTGGCACCTTGAATAACACACTTTACCTGCCTATGGAGTCATCCTGTTTGTTCATGGGTGTTGGCATACAAATTTTTTCTTGCCACATGAATCCTATTATTCATGTTGTGAGGTGCCTTGCCAAATTTGTGAGGAGGTATAGCTTTAGTATGGTTAGTATGTATGGGAGCCAACCATAGGCGTGACTTTCCCATAACTACTTGCATGTTTGTGTGGGCACATACTAGCCATGTGCATATGTGTCTCACTTCTCTGAGGGTTCACCTACTGGATACTAAATTCCACTAGCCCTTGTGAGTGTGCATTTTGTTTACATGGTGTACATAGTGTTCCACTTGTAAAAAAAAATTTGTACAAACAACTAAGGCTTGATCAACCCTTTTTTTTATTTTCTTTCCTCTTTATGTGTTTGGCAATGTATGCTTGTACCTTTCTTTTTCTTCATACGTCATTCACATGCATGTTCTTTTGTGCCTATGTTTGTTTTCCATAGGATCTTTATTTTGAGGGCTTGATCATCTCTCTTGATCATTGTTGTCCTATCTCACTAGCATTGGTACACATAGACCCCTCTTGATGAGAATTTGTCTACTTTAGTGTGAGTTTCACACAAGGTCATCCTCGCACTAAAGTGGGGGCTAAATGTAGTGTAGAAAAATATATTCCTTTACATTTTCACACCTTTTTTGGCTGTCCCTATTAAAATTTAGCTTATTTATGCCTTAATTGGTCCTATTTTGCATGGAAACAAGCCTAATTAATTTCATTTTTTAGCATAATCCTAACAATTAAAAAATAACAAATCATAATTCAATGTTTTTGGTTAGGTTTTATAGATCTAGGGATCTAGGAATCATACACCACCTTGGGAATATGGGTCCCACCTAGGTCTTGAGGCCTGATTTAAAATGTTGCATTGAACAAGGCACTTATTTGAGTTTGTGTCCTATGTTTAAGCCATTGAGACTCATATTCCCAGTCCCAAACTAGTGTATGAATCCCGCTTTACCTTGGACCTATTTTAATCCAAATTCTTTGTGGTATTTTATTATCCTAGATCTGATGGTGGCTTGTAGTGTTGTAATTTTGAGAAATTGGGCACAAACAAGTATAAGTACAAGGTTATTTCACATAATTTCATTTGAGCAGTTTTAAGGAAAACAAGCTAGCAAGTTTCCAAGCATCCTAAGATTTCACAAGAGCATTATAGAGCATTCAAGAGAAAATAATCAAGCCTTTAGACTTATATTAAAGATTCAAGCATCATCTCAATGTCTTAATGTATCATGTGTGTTTTTAAGCTAACATTTGTGATGTAGGCTTCATGATTCAAGCAAGCATTCAAGTCAAGATTTCAAGAATTCAACCAAGAGTCAAGATCCACGTTCATGCTAGCCATTTCACACAAGTTTGTGGCCTTCATTTCCCAAGGTTTTTTGAGTTGCAACATTGCATTTGTTCATTCATCATTCCTTCATGCTATTTCATTTCATTTCAAGGTTTGACCGATGAAAACCCCTATTCGCTAAAAAAAAAATGTCTCCCTCTTGATGTGTGTTTGAGGATCTAGATGAATTGGAGCTTGAAGATTCTTTAAAGAAACATTTGTCAAAGTTGTTAAGATGTTGTCATCTTCACAGAAAATCACCTATAGATCAAAATTTAGAATTCTCAGACTTGATGATTACACAAGATAGAATCTACTAAAGATCACTAGAGGCTATAGAAATATCATTCAAAGCCTAGTAATGGGACTAAATCACCATCTAGTTGTATGAATCCCTATATAACCTTTTTTGGGATCTTTTTGTATATCGTGATTAGTCACCAGAAGATTCTAGATTCTACCCAAATTCCTATACAAGTAGGACTAAATCACCCAACTTGGCATATCAGTCCCAATGCACCTTTCAACAATAGTATCCAAAGTTTTTCAGATCTTGTTTTTACCTCTCCATTCCATCAGGTATTTTTATGTTTTATGTTGTTTTTCACTTTGATTTAATGCTTTCAAGTTTTTAAGGTTTTTTGCATAAGTGTTTCCATTTCTCCTTTGAAGTTTCATTTAATGGTGAACCATCATTTAATCACACCAAGGAAACCCCTAGTTCACATGGTTGAGGGATATTGGTAACTTCCTAATGAACTAAAGTGTGAAATAGGTCCCAAAGTTCCATCTCCTAAAAGGTGGACACCTCATTTCCTTTGGTTCATGCCTATCCTTTAGAGTGAGTACAAGCTCTAATTTGTGCTTAAGAGGAAGATGTGGAATCCTCTCATCAAAAGCAAAAGAAGGATCCATAGTATATATGAGATTTGGGTGAGGCATGTTTTATGGGCTTAAGAAAGGAAGGATGCTCGAAGAGAAGTGGTTAAGGGAGGCTTTGAAGAAGGAGCAATGAACACTTGTACCCTCTTAGGTTAAGGTTCATCAGGATCTATTGAAGAAGCCAAAAGAAAGACTAAAGAAATAATAATAGAATTAGGGATAGAGATAGAAGTAGAAGCAGAAGTGGGAGTAGAAGAAAGGATAGAAGGTTCATCCCCAATCTTTTGCAAGGCCTCACATTCTTGGGGATAATGCCTCTTGAAAAAATTTATAGTCCAACACTAGTCAATTTTGATGGATATGACTACTAAGAATAATACCCACAAAAGACTCTATAGTATCTTGTTCCACTAGAAAATTAGTCTTTGCAGAAAATGTTGGTGGAAGAGTAAGCTCCTAAGGAGGAATAGGAAGCACTAAAAAATAGAAATGATGATCTTGGCCATGTGATCCTTTCCTTTTTATTATTTAGAAGCATTTGGAAGAACAAGAGGAGGCCTTATAGATCAAGATGTAGAGTAATAAAAGAAGATCCAACTCTACTCACATGATTCCCCTTACCATGTAGGGTCAGTTGTTTAATTGTGGGTAAATTTGTGAGTTGGAAAACTTGTTTAGATTTCATCAACACGAGTTCCTTTGATTTTCTTGTGCTAGGCACAATGGAAGGAACAAATTGCATCACCAAAAGTTGTGAAATCCTAGAAGATGAAGGTCTACTTGTGAGAGCATGCTTGTCTAGAGCCTTTGAAGGGAAGAACATAGAGGCCTTTATGGAAATGATATGAGAATAAGGTTGAAAGGTAGTATTAAGGTTCACAATTCATATCTTGTACTTGGACTAGGCCTTGTAGAACATGTCTACATGGGGAAATAAAGGTCTGAAAAGAGTGGGCCAAAAATAGTGTAGGGAAAATCATCCACATAAAATAAGGGGTTTGTATCATGTGTCATAGATAATATGTACTATTCTATCATGAGATAATTTTAAGCGTTTATGTACTACCGAAGGGACCACATTCATGGAGACTAGCCATGAAATTCATATTCTTACTCTAAATAGGTTAGATTTAGTGATCATGATAAAAGGGACATCTAGGGACTTAGGTCGAACAAGGATCAACAAAGAAATAGAACCAATAGAAGGTAAAGAGAAGTCATCATGAGCATGGATTGTGGCATTTGATTCCTCATATTTCTCCTTATGTATGTTCTCAATAAAAAGGGTCTCCTCCATAATAACATTGACCCAAATGGCAGGTCAACCATAACATTGATTATGGTGTTACCCTTGACTTGAGTGGGATGCAGAGTAAAGAATGCTCCCTATTAAGGGGAAATTCATGTGGTGTAAAGGTTGTGTTAGGAATATTTTCCACATGAATTGTAGGAGGAATACAAGTGACTGAGACTATGTTCATGTGATTAGAATTACTATGATCGAAAGATGAAGAAGTAGATGTTATTGGATTGGTATAATGGCAAGGGAAGGCATCTATTTAGATTTTTAGTTGGTTGTTAGCATTGGCTATAGATTTTTGTAAGTTTTTTCTATCATTGATCCAAATGGTACTACTATCTGTGTGGTCTTCTTAGTTATTAACTTTCTATCTACTATGGGGGTTAGGTCTTCTCTCTATATTTTGGGGGCTATTCCTTTGTGAATGGATTCTTCTATTTTGTGGGGAACTCTTTGAACATGGGAGTTCATTAGGATTTTTTGGGTCCAAAATTTTAACTCATGCAAGATACTCTCAAGAGGGTGTTCGTGTAGGAGTTTTATTTTACTTATTTTTGGGGATATTTCCTTTTCCTACTATCTTATTAAACATTTGTTAGGTTAATTAGAGATGCTTGTTATAACACCACATAGAATAATCTATCAATTATGTGTCACTGTCACCCACATTTGGGTAGTCAAGTCTCTCCCCATATTGTGTATTCATCAAGAAGGCTAATGAACATTAATTTATGTAATTATTTATTTGTTTATAGGTAGTTGTACATTCATTTATATTATAAAATCTATATATAAAAAAAATTATCTTCAAAGTATAATGTGGAATGAAATAAATTAAATAATTTCAAGATTTATATATCTTTTTTTGTGCTTTTCTAGTTTTATTATTGTTTTTATATTCCTTTAATTGTTATCAGAGCACAATTCATTCTTGTTCTTGGACATGTATTTGTAGTAGTATGAAGGTGTTAAGAGGTGCTAATTCAAGGACATTAGAAAATGCAAATGGGAAAGCTGACTTGATGTTAGGTGCTTGAATTTGTAGAAGTATGAAAAATCCTATGCAACATAGGTAGAAGGAATCAACAATTATCATAGATTTTTTAGGGGTGTTGAAATATATAGAGTCTAAAGGTTTCAAACTTTAAGTTTGAATTTTTTGAATGAAGGATAAAGAGGCAAAAAAATTAACACTTTAATCTGCTTATATTTTATGCATTTCTCTCCTCTATTTGTGCATAGTATGAATATACTTGAATCTCAAGTGAATAGATAATATTCATTTAGAGAAGTGGCATGTTTTACTTTGTGCTTCCCAAATAAAAGATTATGTTGGAATATTTTTTCAAATAAAATATATATTTTGAGAATAGGAGAAGCAAATCATTAGTACGTAATATAAAAAGTGATATTCTTCAAAGAAATATTACCATTTATGTTTGCACATGGTGATATTTTTGTTGACAGTTTAAGATTAACAATTATGTTGCAATATAGTATCTATTAACTATGATAATGTTGATGTGGAATTGAAGCCATAAGCCTATATAGGTTGTGTATGATTTCTAGAAGATGATGACCATGCCTGAATAAAATAATATGTCTACATTCTAACAAAATGAGGTAGATTAGCTCATGAATATAACATAAGTAAATTAAGGAAAACAATGAGTATTCATTCTTTCCTTCATTTTGGGCTCAACTATAACTAGGAGGGTATCCCTAGAAGTATCCTAATAATATTAATTATAAATAGATATATGCTAAATAAATTTAGTCTTTGCAGAAAATGTTATGGAAGAGTAAGCCTAAGGAGGAATAGGAAGCACTAAAAATAGAAATGATGATCTTGGCCATGATCCTTTCCTTTTTATTATTTAGAAGCATTTGGAAGAACAAGAGGAGGCCTTATAGATCAAGATGTAGAGTAATAAAAGAAGATCCAACTCTACTCACATGATTCCCCTTACCATGTAGGGTCAGTTGTTTAATTGTGGGTAAATTTGTGAGTTGGAAAACTTGTTTAGATTTCATCAACACGAGTTCCTTTGATTTTCTTGTGCTAGGCACAATGGAAGGAACAAATTGCATCACCAAAAGTTGTGAAATCCTAGAAGATGAAGGTCTACTTGTGAGAGCATGCTTGTCTAGAGCCTTTGAAGGGAAGAACATAGAGGCCTTTATGGAAATGATATGAGAATAAGGTTGAAAGGTAGTATTAAGGTTCACAATTCATATCTTGTACTTGGACTAGGCCTTGTAGAACATGTCTACATGGGGAAATAAAGGTCTGAAAAGAGTGGGCCAAAAATAGTGTAGGGAAAATCATCCACATAAAATAAGGGGTTTGTATCATGTGTCATAGATAATATGTACTATTCTATCATGAGATAATTTTAAGCGTTTATGTACTACCGAAGGGACCACATTCATGGAGACTAGCCATGAAATTCATATTCTTACTCTAAATAGGTTAGATTTAGTGATCATGATAAAAGGGACATCTAGGGACTTAGGTCGAACAAGGATCAACAAAGAAATAGAACCAATAGAAGGTAAAGAGAAGTCATCATGAGCATGGATTGTGGCATTTGATTCCTCATATTTCTCCTTATGTGTTCTCAATAAAAAGGGTCTCCTCCATAATAACATTGACCCAAATGGCAGGTCAACCATAACATTGATTATGGTGTTACCCTTGACTTGAGTGGGATGTAGAGTAAAGAATGCTCCCTATTAAGGGGAAATTCATGTGGTGTAAAGGTTGTGTTAGGAATATTTTCCACATGAATTGTAGGAGGAATACAAGTGAATGAGACTATGTTCATGTGATTAGAATTACTATGATCGAAAGATGAAGAAGTAGATGTTATTGGATTGGTATAATGGCAAGGGAAGGCATCTATTTAGATTTTTAGTTGGTTGTTAGCATTGGCTATAGATTTTTGTAAGTTTTTTCTATCATTGATCCAAATGGTACTACTATCTGTGTGGTCTTCTTAGTTATTAACTTTCTATCTACTATGGGGGTTAGGTCTTCTCTCTATATTTTGGGGGCTATTCCTTTGTGAATGGATTCTTCTATTTTGTGGGGAACTCTTTGAACATGGGAGTTCATTAGGATTTTTTGGGTCCAAAATTTTAACTCATGCAAGATACTCTCAAGAGGGTGTTCGTGTAGGAGTTTTATTTTACTTATTTTTGGGGATATTTCCTTTTCCTACTATCTTATTAAACATTTGTTAGGTTAATTAGAGATGCTTGTTATAACACCACATAGAATAATCTATCAATTATGTGTCACTGTCACCCACATTTGGGTAGTCAAGTCTCTCCCCATATTGTGTATTCATCAAGAAGGCTAATGAACATTAATTTATGTAATTATTTATTTGTTTATAGGTAGTTGTACATTCATTTATATTATAAAATCTATATATAAAAAAAATTATCTTCAAAGTATAATGTGGAATGAAATAAATTAAATAATTTCAAGATTTATATATCTTTTTTTGTGCTTTTCTAGTTTTATTATTGTTTTTATATTCCTTTAATTGTTATCAGAGCACAATTCATTCTTGTTCTTGGACATGTATTTGTAGTAGTATGAAGGTGTTAAGAGGTGCTAATTCAAGGACATTAGAAAATTCAAATGGGAAAGCTGACTTGATGTTAGGTGCTTGAATTTGTAGAAGTATGAAAAATCCTATGCAACATAGGTAGAAGGAATCAACAATTATCATAGATTTTTTAGGGGTGTTGAAATATATAGAGTCTAAAGGTTTCAAACTTTAAGTTTGAATTTTTTGAATGAAGGATAAAGAGGCAAAAAAATTAACACTTTAATCTGCTTATATTTTATGCATTTCTCTCCTCTATTTGTGCATAGTATGAATATACTTGAATCTCAAGTGAATAGATAATATTCATTTAGAGAAGTGGCATGTTTTACTTTGTGCTTCCCAAATAAAAGATTATGTTGGAATATTTTTTCAAATAAAATATATATTTTGAGAATAGGAGAAGAAAATAATTAGTACGTAATATAAAAAGTGATATTCTTCAAAGAAATATTACCATTTATGTTTGCACATGGTGATATTTTTGTTGACAGTTTAAGATTAACAATTATGTTGCAATATAGTATCTATTAACTATGATAATGTTGATGTGGAATTGAAGCCATAAGCCTATATAGGTTGTGTATGATTTCTAGAAGATGATGACCATGCTTGAATAAAATAATATGTCTACATTCTAACAAAATGAGGTAGATTAGCTCATGAATATAACATAAGTAAATTAAGGAAAACAATGAGTATTCATTCTTTCCTTCATTTTGGGCTCAACTATAACTAGGAGGGTATCCCTAGAAGTATCCCTAATAATATTAATTATAAATAGATATATGCTAAATAAATTTTATATAGTAGTATCCAAAATACACTTGGCCCCAAACATTGTTAGTAGACAAAACAACTAACCTACTAAAAATAAAACCTCTATCAAGATGATATGAATATCGTTGGATGAATGTGATGTGTAGTTATACAAGACATGGTTTCATAGAATAAGAAATTCTAAGGATCACTAATTATCATTCCCTATGTGAATAATTGAGTCATAAGTTTCACATTAATTACCAACCTACTTCTAAACTAATGGCCAATTGTGTATTATTTATTTCAAGTATGTATTTTTTCATAAGCTTCCAAGATTGGAGCTTAATTTAGTTAGTTATATAGTCATAATTTATGAAGAGAAATAGCAATTTGAATTCACTATAGAATATAAGTTATTTAAATACCTACACAAGGTGCATGATAATGAAAAAGATAAAATATACATAGTAATCCTTCTCTAGATAGAAAAATTCTATATGCAATAAGGAATGGACCATGAAAAAAATGCCTTGTAATGACTGATAATTTTATGAATTTTCTAAAATTCTTATTATAGTCATGCAAATAAGAGTGGTAAGAGGAAACCATTCAATAGAATGCTGCAAAATAATTTACAAACATTAACAATAAAATTATCCCCTTCTGATATAATAAATGAGTTTCACTAAAGGTGACTAATTGGTGTTGAGATCCTAGATAATCCCCAACAATTGTAATTGTATTGTTCCAAAGACTTATGGATTTGATTGTGTGCAATTTTTTACATCAACGTTTCGGATCACACTCTGTGATCCATCATCAGGATGAGAATAGAGAGAAAAAGAATAATTTTTTTCTTCTTCTTTTGCTCTCTATTCTCATCCTAATGATGGATCATGGAGTGTGATCCGAAATGTTGATGTAAAAAATTGCGCACAATCAAATCCAGAAGTATTTGGAACAATACAATATGGATTGTGGAAATTTGATATCATTAATTGTAATTGTGTCAAAATTTTAAAATTATTGGATTTTTATTTATGGAATCAAAATGTACATATAACATATTTCTTTGTCAATTTCATGGATAAATTTTAAAATGAACTAAAGATCATTAAAATGGAATGTATTGAAATTCACTAAATAGGCTATCTAGAACTACTACAAAGACAATCAAGAGATAAAACATAACCAATGCATTAATGATCACATGGTTGTCATAATATTACGTCATTAAATTACATGTGAACCTACACCCTTGAGAAGAATTTTTTTATGAGGCAAGAAAGTAATCTTGGAGTGCTTGAAAGTGTCAAATTGTGTTATTAATATCATCATGGAATGATCTAGTAAGTGAAGAAATAAACATAGATAAAAAAGAAAAAAATGGGGTTCTAAGCTTGTTAATGTTTTTTAGCTATGAAAAGCATTTCCAATATTTTAGAAACTTTTGAAATGCATATATACCTTAACACTTCTTCCCTATACCAACTATCAAAGCTTTTTAAAAATTTAGAAATTTGGTAGTTTTATATTTCTCTAACAAACTGACAATCCAATCAAGATATAATATTTGTACCCTTTAGTTATAAAAGTTTACAAAATATTTATCAAATCTAGTCATCTTGAAACCTTTGAAAATATTTAGTAAATTTCACAACCTTACAAACCTTATTAACACTAAATCTTGGTACCATCAATTGGAACTTTATGCTTGAAGGGAACTTTGTTGATAATTTCAAAGTTTCATGAACTTTTCAAATATTTGATATTTATTTGTTAGAATTTTGAGAAGTTTTTAAAAAATTAGAGCTTTGACAAATGAATGATGGACTACTTGTTAGGGATTGGGTATCAAGAGATCACAAATTTCACTCATGATCATAGAAAATAAATGAGGATCTAAATCCATATCACCAATTGTAAAATGAAACATGAGGGATCCATAGTTAAATTATTCAAATAATGATGTCTAAACTAATCAACCCATAATGGTGTCATTGTACCAAATTTTGGGCTTTGAGAGTGAGGATCACTTTATAATCTATGAAAAAAGCATCAACTTATATGTAATGTCACATAACCAATTCTTGAGACATATTTCTGAAAGGAATCATGAGTCTAAGATTATGGATAGAAAGGATTGCATTGGACATGGCTTGTAGACAAAATAATTACCAATAGCATGACTCTAAAAGATAAGATATAATGTAAAATATTGAAGTGCACTGGTTAGAGGAAAAGAATGGTAGTATGTTAGGATGAAAAGTCAAAAATACCAGCAAGGTAGTTGGAAAAGTGGAGATTGGAAGAAAGAAATCTAAATATGGGAAACTTTGAAATCTCAAAATTTTATCCAATTAATAGAAATTAATAAAAAATACTTTCGACATAGATCCTTTTAAAAATATTTAACAAGTTTATTTCATGATAGGAACATGGGCAATGAAGAGGAATAGTCCTAAGGAAATTTTGACCAAGGGAGACCTAGTATATCATATGAAAATCTCAATTGTCTTGAACATTACATAATATTTTTTTAAACAAGAAATAAAATTGTTTCAAAAACTTTAAAGCTTAACCCATATTGGAAAGGGTTTTCTCTTAATTTTAAGAAATTCCAAATATGTTGCCAAGCCTTCCAAATAGACTCAAGGAGAGGTGAGGTCTTGAATGAGAAAAAGTGAAGCATGAAGGATTTTATCTATCTACCTTATTGGTTGCCACTTATCTTTGACTACAACAAAGTTAATTTGACTTTGTATGCGGTTCTTCCACAATTTATCACCTTTGATAGCTTTAATAAGCCATTTTTGTGCCAAATAAAATAATTCTTATATCTATATGTCCTAAACCACCTTTATATTTAGACTAAATATAATGAGTCAATGATGTTGATATAAATATTGTATCATCTTATTTAGCCCATAGAAAACATCAAATAATTTTGATTAAATTTTCATACTCATTTTTAGAAGACATTCAACATGATGAGTAATAAACGTACATGGCAAAAAATATTTTATAAGCAACTATGATTTTACTAATGAGAAAATGAAATTTATTCCCCAAGCTAAAAGTTCTTTTCTTGAATCTATTAAAAAACAAATCCATTTTAACATGCCAATACCAAAGGGTATTCCAAGATACCTTATAATTTGTCCTGTTTGATTTGTTTCCATTGCAAAAGAATCCATTGGAAAATAGAACCAGCTTAAACAATCAAGAATTTTTATCATGTGGAAAAATAGATCTTGAAACAGGAACAATACAGCTGCAATATTTAGACCCACGAAACATCCAGCCCTAAAGTAGAACTGAGCGAAGCGAGCATGTACCGTGCAGGTTAAATTTGTTTTGACTATGTATCAGTATAAAATGTGAACAAATCGTATGCTTTTTACCCCACCTTTTCTGTAGTTACGCAGGGTTATTTTTGAAAGAAAACATCTGGTTGACCATGCTAAGGACGACGTAGAAAACCGTTTCTAACAACAAACAAATAGAAAATAATAAAATTTAAAATTATTCAAATTTATTTTAAATAGGTAGCAACTCGTTGCCTCTGCGTGAGCCTTTGTAATTAATACAGCTAGCCGTCTCAATGCGCAGACATTACATTGCAAAACAAGAACCAGGCCTCGTTAATGAAAGGGCAGGTTGATCACAAGGTTGCGGCAACCTAAGCTCTTCCCAAATAAAATATACCCTCTTATTTAATAGCAAGAGAAACAACTGATACCAATGATTCAATTAACAATCATGGAGTGTCTTGCAGCAGAAGCGGAGCGGATGCTTTGCCAAGCCTGACTTGCGCATAATATTTGTCTTTTATAAGATGATATGGGCAAGTCATGCTTGGCTGAGTAACGCGCTCCCCTCTAATGCGAGACTCCCTCATGAGTTTGTCGAGCCCTCTAATACCATTTCACTTCATCAAACAAGCACAGCATTTGAAGGAGGATTGCAGATGGGGCTGGACCCGATATGTTGAATGTTATATAGCCCCTGCAAGGGCCGGCTTAACCGGCACACTCTAAGCGCTGAGTGCTTAGGTGGCCGGGCCCATTCTCCTGACATTTCCGTACCCTATCACATTCACCGTTTTGCTTTTTACAAAGTCCGTTTCGGTAAACTCTGTTCCTCCATTGTCACGTTTAAAGTTATTCTCTTTACTCCCACATTCCACGCGAGAATAAATACTGTGGAATCCTTTCTATAAATACTCTGCCGAAGTAATATTATATCATAGTATTTTAAACCAAAAGTGTGCGCCTGTGTAGGAGATGAATTCGGTGTAACGGCATATTATATAAAGATGCACTGAATTTAAATAATATAAAATTTTAAATAATTAATTAAATTGGTTCAACAATAAATATAATGAAAGATGATGAAAAAAGTTTTACAATTAAAAAATATTTAATAATAAATATTTATAATGAAAGATTTTGAATAAATTTTATATAATAAATTATTTAATATTTTTATTTTTTTAAATATATTTTTGTTATGAGGGGTCTTTAATATATACAGATTTTTTTAATTTTTAATTTTTTTAATATTTATTGGAATTTTTTTATTTTATTTGATAAGAGTTATTTTTATTTATAATTATTTTTTTAATTTGAAATGGCTCTTATAATTTCTAATAGATTACAACAAAACTAATTCCAATAAAACTTATTAAAATGATTTGTAAAAAATAATTCTTAAATGAAAATATAACAATAACATAAAAAATATAAACAACTTTCAAAATATTATAATTCATAAAATTTGGTAGATAAAATATTTGATAGTCCATGTTAATGAACATAGGATAATTTATAATATTCAAATTTAATATCATTTTTTTTTTCTTTTCTTCATTCATAAAAAATATATTGAATTTTATTTAAATTATAAATATTAAACAATAATATTTCCCCAATAGAATTATAATAGTACCAAAATCTAAATAAATAATGGATATCTACAATATTAAAAATAACTCTTCTTTTGTATCAACAAATTTAATTTATATTTATATTATTTTAAAAGTAGATAATAATATTATATAAATATATTATCATAAAAGACACATGTTATCAGAAAAAATCATTGAATATATTAAAGACCTTCATAACAAAAATATATTTAAAAAAATAAAAATATAAAATAATTTATTATGTAAAATTTATTCAAATAAATTCTTTCATTTATATTTATATTAAATTATTATTATATTTTATTTTATTTTCATATCTTTAATTTTTTAATTGTAAAACTTTAAGAAAAACTTTTATTCATCATCTTTGATTATATTTATTATTAAACCAATTTTAATTAATTATTTAAAATTTTATATTATTTAAATACCACAGCATCTTTATTTAAACTGCCCCTACACCGAATTCATGTCCTACACATAGTCGCACACTTCTGTTTTAAAACACTAAGCTATTATATTTACTTCGGTGGAGGATTTATAGGAGAAATTCCATAGTATTTATTTTCGCGTGGAATGTGGAAGTAAAAAAATAACTTTAAACGTGAAAACGAAGGAACAGAGTTTACCGAAACGGACTTTCTGAAAAAAGGGAACGTGGATGTGATAGGTAAGGAAATGTCAGGGTAATGGACCCGGCCACCTAAGCACTCAGCGCTTAGAGTGTGCCGGTTAAGCCCGGCCCCCATGCAATGGATAGAGAATATATTCAATGAAAAAGATTTACGTTCAGATTAATTGCACATGCACTGAAAGTTTTGGTATCTTTATCTTTTTCTCCGGCTTTAATCAATGCGGTTGGAAAGCTATCGATTTAAATTCTCTGCAAAAGAAAAGATGACTGAGAAGCATCTAATTGGACCTTATCCAAAAGTTCCAATTATTCACAGATTTTTTGCGGTGTCGAGTAAATATAGGGACATAATAGATGTATTTCGATTTCTGAATGGTTTTAACTTCTTTTATTTCTGAAAAGAACCCGTGGCTTAATTTGAAGATAGTGGCGATGTCCTTTTCAGTGGAAGGAGAATAAAACGGACGCTATGAAAGCATTGGGAGAATATAGGTTCTCTGGGTGGAGAAATAATATTCGCTTGTCAATTACAATCTATCCATACAACTGTAACATGTACGGGAAAGCTTTTCGACAATAAGGATTTGCAGAGAATAATGGATATATTTTGAATACAGATGACTTGCTAATGTGTGGCTTTGCTATGGTGGTCCAGCCATCTAATCGAGGAAATAATGCTGAATTCCTACTTGTCTGCTTTTGTTGAAGATCTTTCAGACTATTGGATGTTTCTTAATTGTAATAAGTTGGGTGAAATTGAGTGGAACTATCAACTTGTGACTTACAAATTACATAATTTGTTCTATATTATATATTTGAAACTTAATTGTTAAATATTGTAAGGTGAAAGGATTAGGCTGTTTTTCTATTGACACTATTATAAATGGAGAGTGTAGTAAGACATTATTCAACAATGTAGCTCTTGTAATATACTATTTTTCTGAATATTTATAGGGATTAGTAATTCAACATAATTGTAAAGGCATTAGGATTGATTTTATTTATTTATTATTTTTATGAATAAGTTTATTTCTTATTAATTATAATATTACATATTAAGAAAAATTCGGTGGAAGATGACACCTTCTTATTGTACAAATTGGCTAAATTTTAGAGCAAGATATAATAAAAAATATAAGCAAAGTCATTATGTGGCTAGAGCAAGATTAGAAGGAGGAGGAGGGGCATCGTGGTAATTTAGTCTATCCCATATATCAATGAGGTTTGTGATAACTACAAGAAGATTCCATCTATCATGTTAGGATTCAATTTCAATATATTATATTTTTTTTTGTTAACTAATAATTTATAATTGACATTCATATTTAATTATCTTTTTATTAATGAAGAGAGGTGATACAATGTTTCATAAGTATTAAATCAAACTATAATCATGCAATAAGAAATTATAGTCTCCATTCTCTAATGGCTACATAATAGACTTAAATGACTTATTTTTCACATGTTAAGAGTAATTTAATTATGTGTGTAAGTTATCAATGAATTAGATTAGAAACTTTTGATAATTAAATGTCTCAATATAAGCTTCTTTCACTATTGATAATTAAATGTCTCAATGTAAGGTTCTTAAGTTTAGGTTTTTTCTAGTGAATTTTCAAGGACTACATCTAAAATTGTAGGATTTTGTAGTTTCCCATCTAGACATTCCTTTTATTTCATGCCCATTGATCCCTCTTATCTTGTAAATGTTTTAGAATTATCATCCTAGCACCTTAACATACTCTTACTCTGACCCCTACACATTAATATTTTATGCTATGTTGGATTTTAGAATCATACTTTTGGTCATTATTTTGTCAACATGCCTTGTTGTGTCAATTCCTTAGTATCCCCAATCACTAATATTTGATCCATTTCAACAATATTTTATTAGTATATGTATGTATGTGAATGAAATTAACAAAGCAACATCAAATTAGATGGAATTTAACACTCAAATAAAACACGTGCAAACCTCTAATTGAGCTAAATGAAAATTTTTACTCAATTATGATGTGGGTGCTCAATAGATGAATATAACATTAGCATTCTATGTATATAAAATTGATAGGACTTACATAGAAAATTAATGCTTGATTCATGAAGATAAATGATTTCATTTATAGATTAAAAAGATGGATTTTCTTGATGGCTAATATTTCATTTGAAACCTAAGATTTGATCCTTAGTTAGGGGGATTAAGGAGGGGATGTGGCAAGTATAGGTGACCTACATATTATATTAGTTTTTAATAAAAAACAATTATAATTTTTCAATTCAATGTTACTAGGGTGTAACACCTCTATAACCCTAGTCTGGGTAAGATAGCATTTTGATTTTGATTTGGTATTCTAACTATTAAATGTTGTTATAATGAGATTAGACATTGATGAGTATGGGAAAGTTTATTAGGATTAGTTATTATCCTAGATTACATGCTTATATGTTTATATACTATTATCATTATTTTTGTATGATTATGAATAGGAAATAGATGATGTTGTAACACTCGTATTTGAGAGGCTTACGATATCGTGACTCTATTCCTAATGATTAATGTTACTTTGAGTATATGATATATGTTATATGCACATGTACTTTGATGTGTGATTGGAGTGATGCAGGTACTGATTATCAACTCCACCTGGATCCACAGGCCTGAGTGTACTCGTATTCTTTGATGGTGGTTACTGGAGTAGTCACTGGCCAAATGTCCCTACCCTAGCCAACTGTACCTTGTTAGTGCAATGTTCCCGTATTGTTGTCTTATCATCCGGTTACATAACAGTAATGCCTGGAACACCTTTCAGTCGTATGTGTTTTATAGTATGTTTTTTTGAGGTATTTTGTCATGCTTTTTGTTAATCTGTTATGTGGATATATTTTGGTTGTTGGTGTTATGACGTGGTTTCATATATGGTATTTATAGTGTTTTATTGATTGGAGATTAGAATGGTTATATCCATGAGGTTTTAAATATGTTGTTTTCAGTGATTTTTATTAATCATTCGAGGGAATGATATATTTCATTTAGTAATTTTAAATGATTTTATTAATACTTTTTGTGAGCTGTTAGAGTCTTATTTAAATCTTATCGGGGAGCTTGTGTGTATTTTAATGTTGGATTTAAATTATTATTTTTATGTGTAATAGAGAATGTTGTATATTTAGTGATTTTAATTAATTGCTTTGGAGAGCTTTAATAGTTTATTTAATTAAATTTTTTATTTCATTTATTGTGTTGACGAGTTTAGTTAAAAGAAAATGGGTAGCCCTATCATTGATATATATATATATATATATATATATATATATTTCTTTTGAGAGCTTAAAAAAAGGAAGATTTGTTTTGGGGAGAGTTATCTTTTTGGAGAAGAAAAATTTTGCTTTGGGAATGAGGAGAAAACCCCACGATTTGGCCAGCTATGTTGGGAAAGAAACATGGATAATTTTTGAGAAGAAATTTGTGGGCAGTGGAGTTATCTTTTTGGAGAAGAAAAATTATGCTTTGGGAATGAGGAGAAAACCCCACGATTTGGACAGCTAAGTTGGGAAAGAAACATGGATAATTTTTGAGAAGAAATTTGTGGGCAGTGGCTTCAAAGGTTCATCATAGCTTTTTTGTCTTGCTACTCCATTTTGGAATCTCGTTGTGCCTTGCTAAGAGAGCATTTCTTCACTTCACATTTGGGGAAAATTTAAGGTATTCTTATGTGTTTTCCTTGAATTTTGAGTTAGAAATGTATGTATGAGTGTGTTTAATTTTTTTGAGAGTCTTGGCTACTCTAGGTGTTGTCATGACATTTTGGTTGTTGAATTTTCTTTTTAGCCTAGTTATGGTATTTATTTTTGGGGAAAGTTTGAGTCTTTTATAAATATGTACAAATATCTTAGTTTAAACTCAAATCCAACTATGATATTCACTTGAAAAAACCCAAATCTCAACTGGGTTGGAGTCCAAAATGAATTTTGAATACTTTCTTTTTTTGCCAAAATTTGTGTTGCTTGGTAAAACACATTTTTTTTATTATTGATCATTAACTACCTATTACAAATGAAAAATAAAGGTTAATTCCATGTAGAAACATCTATATCTCAACTAGTTCATGGTTAGATTTTTAATCAGTGCAATTTCAATTTTCATGTTTTTGCCTAGCCTAGTATAAAAATGTGTTTTTTTGAACAACACCTTATTTTTGGTCATAAATTTTAAAACTAAAGGTGGAATCCAATTGGAAACATCAAAATATGAAATGGGTCAAGCTCCAATTTTAGATCTAGGAACTTTGAATTTTAATAAAAAATTTATGCCTCTTTGTCATTGGTTTGAACAACAACTAAACCTTATTCTGTGCTACAGTCGCCTAGTAGCTGTTAATTGATTTTATTGTGGTTTTCTAGGATGATTTAATGAGGTTGATACTGATTATATGTGTGGTTTTTTTATTAATTTAATGATGAATGTCTGAATCGTATTTGAACTATTTGTTAGTGGATACGATCAGTTGTTTAAATGATCTCACAACAATGTTTGCTTGGCTATGTTAAATAGTTTTAATGATGGATTTAGTGGCTTTTCACTATTTCATATTTTCTATAGGATCCTTATTTGTTTAATTGAGATGAGCTTAGATCTAGGTAATTAGAGTGGTCTTATGGAGTGGCTCTCTATGGGCCCGGGGCCCATAGGTGGCTGCCAGGGGAACTAGTAGTAGAGTTATTGTAAACAAGCGATAACTAAATAAAAATAATGGGGTAAACACTAATAATATAATGAGTCTTTTGCATGGCCTTGAGTGCTTGTAAAGGCTAAGGATGCACTCGAGAAGGCCTATCCTTTTGCAGGTGTTGAGTTATTCGTCTATGGGGCATTGATTCATGCATGATTGAGCATACTCATCCATATCAGAGGTGTACTTTATTCCTTGTTTTGCCACCACTTCATGCACACATGATGACACTCCATCCAATTTGCACTCTAGCACCTTGTACCTTAGTAATCATGAGTAATACCAAAGATGTTATTGTATGAGAATTTCCATGTTGTGGCATTGACCTTATGCATTGTATTTCGTGTTTGCTCCATGTTTGATGTCGAAATTGGCTATATATTACCCTTGCCATGTTATTTCTATTTGGGCCTTGTGACTAACTCTGAGCATGGTGGGGTGGTCTTTTTTGAGTCCACATGGTAAGGAGGTGTTGCCACCACATTAGGGGCTTGTGTATAGTTTATTGGAGCAACAGTTAGAGGTGTTCTGTCTTGTACATATTTTATCAGTTGATGTATCTTATTCACAACTATACCATTGTACTCATGTATATTCCTTTATGTATATTGTACTCTCTTGAGAGAGAAGATGTAATCATATAAATTAATGAGAGGAAAAGTGATGTTTTATATTTTGCTTATGAGTTTCAGTGTTGGTATCAGACTTGCTTGTACTATGATGATCATTATGGCTTTTATTTCAGAATTTTTCATGCAAAATCAAATCTTTGGCTGTGTATTTCCTTCTTGCAATAGTCTACAAAGGTTCTGGCGCAATGTGGCTATTACCTAAATATCACTAATAGCTCATTCAGGAAGAGCTCTTTAATTTTAGACTAAGAGAAAGGTACATTTTATCCTCTCCTATATTAGATTCAATTGCATAAATTAAATAATTTAAAAGATTACGTTTACAAATTACCGCATTTACACAAGTGCATCTAACATAAGGGAGATTTGTGACAAATCTTTTCTGAATAAAGAAGTAATCTTTATTGATACAAAAGTGCATATATGTCTCACACAAGTTGTGAGACTAACTTGACTTATTCAATGAAAGTAAAGAAAAGCATATACATGAATAAGTAAACAAATACAAAGGTGCATATAAGGAGAGAGACTAGTCATTGCCTGAGAATGACTGGTTTGAGGTGTGTTGTCTCACACTACTATTGATCGGAGCTGTGTAATACCCCTCATACTATTTAGACTTATTCTTTTCTATGCTTTGGTTTGGTACTTTGATATTGTGATAGTACTATTATTGTTTGGTTTGGTGGTTTGGTTAGTAGACTATGTGGTGATTATGCTTATACATTTGAGGACATGGATATTTCTTATGATATTGTGGTTTGGTGATGTTAGTTGATTTTAGAAATATATTATGATGCAGTGATTTAGTAAATTATGTTATGATATGATCTGTTAGATTAGAAATGCTATTTCATCATTAATATTATAGTTGTTAGAATAGATGTGATGAAAGGATAGTGTAGCATCACTCATTCGTGAGTGCCCTACTATGCTGCAATTCCTTCTCACAATGTAATGATTTGATTATATATATATATATGTACATGTACACGACCTTGTTTGGATGCAGGGATTGCAGATATAGAGTCTCGATTCCACTTGCTTTAGCAGGACATGGCAAGCACCAATAACCCAACAAAATAATGTTGAAACAGAGATGACAAGGAAGTCACCCCATCTCATGTTGTCAAACCATCCTAATTGAATGGTATTGTGTGTCGTTGTGTTGTCATCTTGGTATTTTATTATTGTGTTTTGTGTAGTGTCTTGTTCATATGTATTTTACGTTGGTATTTTATAAGTTGTGATTTATTTAATTAAATGGTGGTAATAATTATTTATTATAATGTTAGATTAATTTGTATTTAAATATTTAAAAGTCATGTGTTTTAGTTAAATGTTAATTAAATATTAAATTTGTGTTTTGTTAATTTAATTAAATTATCTTGTTGAGGATAATTATAAAATAAATAGATTAAATGAATTAAATTATGTGCATTGCAAGTAAAGCTTGCAAAAGTAGATTTAAAACAAAAAGTATGGATAAATGGAAAAATAAATAAATAAAAGAATAGAAAAGATAAAAGGGCGAATGAGAATTAAGTGTTGGCTAAAAAGCTGGAATTAATTAGATAAATTCTTTTATTTTGGATTTTTTAGAAGTTTTCAAAAAAGAAAAGAGGTATCTTTTATTTAATGGAATAATTGTGAGTTTTCATTGACAGGAAGATTTGGATAGAAGTTGCAGAAAATAATTGTTTTGAAATTGTAGGATCTTCTGAAGCTTTCAGGAAAGTTATTTCATTCTTTTGATTGCATTTTCTAGAGAGAGTTTTCTTAATAGAATTTTAGATTATAATTTGGAGCAAAGAAATCAGGAGAAGAAGTTCTGAGGGCAAGAACGAGAGCGCTTCGAATAGGCCATTGGGATCAAGAAAGCTTCATCAGTTTCTTAATAGCGTAGGACTCCAGGTTCCAAATTACTTTTTCTTTAGTTTTTTGGTAAATAAGATTAGATATCATATTCTGTGAAAGAAAAAAAAGAAAACCATAGAGGGTTAGAAAATATTTAATAGTAAATTTATGAAAAGAATTAATTTGGGTTTCATGAAAATGCTCTATGATTATTCTTTCAATTTGGCCTTGAGAATGTAATGTTTGAGCTTGTGAAAATAAACAATGTGTCTGTAATTTGAATTTTGGAAAAATGTATTTCCTCTAAGAACAGTAGACTTGGGTTTGAAATATATCCTTATATATATATATATATATATATATATATATATGTTTTTATATTCATTAGTTTTGGCTGTGAGTATACTACTGTGAAAATTTTTGTATAATGAATATATATATATATATTTATATACGTTTTAATATATTTTTTTTGAAATTCAAATTTTGTTTTGGCTGGCATCTGTATTTATTCCTGGCGAACCCGTGCTTACTGGCGAATTGTGTTTTTGTATGTAAAAATAAAAATAAAAATAAAAATTTATAAAGCAGTTTATGGGTGAAGGGAAGGACGACGGAGGAGGTACCTCCCCCTCTCCCCATAGCTGCGGACGGTTGGCACAGTAGTCCGTAGACTGCTGTGCGCAGCAGTCCATGAACTGCCACGCACAGCAGTCCTACGGACTGTGGTGCAGTCCCCATGTGGCAGTGATAAACTGCATGTTTTTTTATTATTTATTTATTTTTGTTTAGGTTTTAAATAGTTTAGTTTAATAATATATATATATAAATGATTTGTGTATTTTATTTATATATATAAATTGATTGTGTAGAAAATTATTTAACTCTTAAATATTTAATGAATTATATTAAAAGAAATTTATATAAATAGAATATAAATAAAGATATATTTGGTCGATGCTATATTTATAATTGTAAGTTGTTCTTGGCAAAGTGACATTCTCGAATTATTATTTTCATTTTGAAATTTCTTTATTGGAGATTGGTTTTTGGTTATATGATTTAGTTGTGTGAGGAATAAACAAATTGTATTATTTACTTTTGTACCATGATCTCCATGTGTGGATATTGTAATGTTAAACTGCTTAGTGAATATGATAAAATTGAGCTGAATTATTTTCCTTACTGTTATTTAATTGTTTACTTTGCTATGTTATTATTGTTTTGGCTTTTATGTAGATGTGGGAACCTTGTTGTATTTATGAACCTCGAATATTATTGTTGTTGTAAACCTTAGTCTTTTCCAGAGGCGTGTTTTACCCTTGGTTGTTTATCCTCGTATTATGTGCTCGTTATGTTTCATGATTTTAGAAATATTATTTTGGAAGGGTTGTACGAGATTGTTGTGACTTTCATTATGAGTTATTGCGAGATGGGTAATACCTCGCATGTCCTTTTTTTTGAGTTATATGCTTTATGCATTATCGTACAACCCTTGCCTTGTTTTGATTTTTGTTAGGGGTCTTAGGGAGAGTGGCTCTTCGTGGGGGCCAACACCTCAAAAGGAGGAATAGCATAGGATAACCCACGTAAGAGTAGTATAACAAGTGAAAACCTAATAATAGAATTTAGGGGGATGGGTAGTAAAACACATAAGATAATAAATATTAGATACCTCGTCTATGCATTAGGGCTATCGTAGACTAATGATAGACTGAGAAGGTCGTGATCGAAAAAATCGTAACCTCATCCTTATGAGGGGTTAATGGCTCCACGCGACCTACCCTATGGTGTTGATGCCTCAAGTAGGAGGAAGGGCCAGGATATCCATAGATGGGGGTTGGCACCTCAAGTTGGAGGAAGGGCTAGGATAACCCATGACAGCTATGCGATGACACTCTCCACTAGACACATGTTTGCCTTATTGCTTATTGCCTCTAGAATTGTATTTTGTTCATTGTTTCAGTTTCATTTGGAAATATTTTATGAATGTTCTTTCATTACTTCGTTAATGGTTATTGCCTTGTTTTGATGTGATGAGATTTATGACTTTAAGTTATTATGTTGACTTGTGAATGTTGTTGATTATGTCATTGTAATCATTGATGTTGTACTTGAGTTTTGCACTATATTGTTCTGTTGGAGTTGTTTGGAATTCATGGTCGTGATCTCTTCCTTGTCATCTCTGAGCATGGGGGGTGAGTTATTTATAACTCACGTGGTTGGGTTCCCCATCAACATTCTATCTTCATCGCATACCTTCAGTTGGAGCTTGTACTAGATGTTCACTTTGTAATTCTAATGTTAATATACTTTGTATCATTCCACATGTATGGGAAATTTATTGTAACTCATTATTGAGATCATGTAATGTTAAAGTGATGTAATATTTAGGATCCTTTGTAACATTATTATAAGAGATTCATTATGATTGTAATTTGTGATGTAGTGATACTTTCACTCTTGGTTCATGGATGTACTATTATTAATGGTTATTGTAATAGTATTGGATAAGTTCTTTAATATTATCTTTTACTTTTGTTATAGTTGTTTTGTGATGTAACCTTGTGTGCCCCAGAGGATTTAAAGTTAAGATGTTAATGTGCAATGTAAATGTTTTTTTTTTTTTTTAGACTACAAGAATCGGGTAGCACGACCCCCTATAAACTGCAGTGTGCCTGGTAAAATTTTTAATGTGACCGGCGGTGCTGGCGCAACACACCCTTCGGTACCACAAGGGTTGGGAAGACTAGACCTCGTGACCAACCTCCTGCAACAGGAAAGATTTATCCAACCGATCTAGGGCCCCAACCCCATAAATGTATTTAATGTTTGGTTGCATGTTTACTTTGTGTTTTTTTAAAAAAAAAAAAAATTGGTTGCAATGTTTGTTCTCTTGGGTTTGCATGACAGGCATTACAAGCTGCTTGTCCCTCCTATATCTCTATTGTTCCTGATTCCTGCATCTGGGAATAACAATGACATTAGAGAAATGCTCTAAGAAGTGAAAGATCTCAAACCTTACATGAACATTCACCTAGGAATGTATAAACTGGTCTCTAAATGCATTGAATAAGCAACATACCATAAGTGTCCTTGAAAATAAGAAAGAAGTGATCAAGCACACCTATGATATGCTTTGTTTATCTAACTGTTTGTTCCTTGTGCATATTTAGGACAAGTCTTGTTAGTGTTTTAATTCAGTTAATTACAGCATGTCGGGTAAATGTGGCTCCCACGAAGGTAGAGCTCAACATGCTTCCCTCTGATGTTTAAAAAGGGATAGGAAATTGAGCAACTTGATCAAAGATATACATGCTATTAATGCATTAAATCAATATGGAATCACACTAGTTGATCAAATTTCATTATCAAATTCAAAAGATGCAACATATAATTTGAGTTTTCAAGAGTTTATACTTCATCTTTTCATAATGCATCAATCATATGGCTGCCATCATGTCAAAAGGAAGGTACATTTTACTGGACATGTCTTTCAATCATATTAAGTGGATCCATGATCCATTTTATAATAAGAAGTAAGTGATTTCAGAGATACATCAAGTTCAATCATAGATGCATCAAGTTCAATTATGCATCTCTTAAATAATGAAGAAGGAATCAAGGCATGCTTGAAATCATCATGAAGCACATGGGTCAGCAAGAAGGAACAATCCAAGGTACTAACAAGTCCCTCTCACCTTAACCCTATTGGATAGCCACACATCACATAGGATGGTGAGCTTTTAGGTCACCAATATAGGTGACATGTGTCGTCCCACTAAGATGAAAGTGAGGAAACAATGTTAGTTATTGCACATGATCAAAAGGTAAGCAAATGTTTTGGAAACCAAGTAGCAAACATGTGGGGCAGTAAGCATTGTTGTGGAAACCGTGAAGGTTGGGGTAGTCCTTAAGAAAAAATACATGCTACATGTGATGAATAAGATAAAAACAATGGATAAAATCATGATCTCATGCATATGGGTAGCAATCATGAATGCATGCTACATGACAGCAAGGGTAATCATTAAATTCATCAAGGGAGAAAGTTAACCATGTTTTCACTTTGGTAGTGAATGATAAACTATGAATAAGCCATGCAATGAAAAGTGTAGTCAACAAACAACAAGGAGAAGCCTCATATGCATTAATGAAATCACATTCTAATAGGAATCATGAAACCTGGAAGAGGCTAAGCCGTAGAGTCATGAAAAGCAAAATATCCACAATACGGTGATGTGGAGAACACCTCTAGGAATGAAAACACTCCCTTGTCAATAGAGGTAGAGGTCACGACAAAATGCTCTTGTGTTAGAGTGTCATGAGTCTACAACTACAAGAACATGGAGAAAATATGATACAACTATGTCATCACATATGAAGGGAGTGGGGATTAGTGGATATGCTCACAATGTTTCATGCAAGGGTTTGGTCATCATAAATGATCCAACATGGATCAAGATTGTATGCAAGAAAGTAGAAACCCAAGTTTAGTATGATAAGAATCAATTCCTTGAGAACAAGTATGCATTCCAATGATATGGTGAACACATCATCACCTATGAACAGAAATAGAAGTCCACAATATTAAATTATAGTACTAAATGATGCCAATATCATGAAGAGAGGAACACCATTGGAATGCATGTGTCCAATTAAATACATGATAACCACCAAGCTTTCATGACAGTCACTAGGGGAATTTCAAACTATATGGAAACCTTGAGGGAAATATAGTGCATTGGGGCAATGAGTGATGTAAATAAAGCACATTGTTGGTGCATTTTATGAAGATTTTTTTTCAAAAGAAAATGGAAGAATGCAAAGTTATAGTGACTCACTTTTATTGGTCTGTGAGTAGCCATTCATTTCATACCTGCGGTTGTTGAATTCAAGGAAGACAAGGCATGAGGTTTTTTTTAAGACCCATCAATGGTTATGTCAGCCTTAAATGTAAAAATATATACCTTAAAATGATAAATGGGATGTCGATGAGTTTAGAGCTCTACTACATTGCCACCCATGCATACCACAGTGATCCTCAAAGTACAAAAATCTTAAATACCACAACTACTACAATATTACAGTACAAAGCTAGCAGGAATGCATTAGTCCTTGTGATGCCTACTCTTCCTACATTTAATGATAAAAAAAAGCTGCATTTAAATTCAGTACAGACCTAAGAAGCTTAACGCCCTCCATTCCATAGGATGTTGTTGAGGGAATGTTTTTAACAGAGGACATAAAACTAGTAAGTTGTCCCAACAATTCATGTGAAAATGTCGATGGTGGAAGAGTTGTTGGAAACTTTAGTAATGTTTCATTTTTAAGGCCTAATATCTCTATTTTGGAAACTTATTTTTATGAGATCAATGGTGTTTTCACAAGAGATTTTCCTAATAAACTTGATTACACCGTTAATGTGCCACAAAGTCTTTGGCATCTCCAATTGGCTACAAAAGTGAATGTTTTGGAATTCAATGACACTATGCCAATAGTGTTTCTAAATATTGTGGAACCAACCATTGAACTGTGCCAATAGTGTTTTTGAATATTTTGGAAGCAACCATGGAAATGTGCCAATAGTGTTTTTGAATATTGTTGAAGCAACCATGGAAATGATTATGATGAAGAGTTGTTTTAACTTAGAGTTTCTTTAATAAAAGTCAAGATGTGGAAAATACCTCTTAGAACTGTTGGAGACAGTCATTGTAGATATAATCTATTAAATAATTGAAACTTAATGGTGTAGGTCAAACAGCTTAGCTAGGGTAGCTATTACATGCATGGAAGAGAGGGTTTTTCTTTTAAAAAAGGAATGGGAAACATTTTATTGTAAAACAATTCAAGTTTTGAAGTCGGGCATGGTATTGTTGAGGAAATGGCTCAATGAAAATGATTAGATCAAAATTTGATGAAACCCACAAGAAGGAAGTGGAGAGTTGTTCCCGTACTATGCAATGGCATTGAATTGTTTAAAAATATTTATTCTTTATGTGGCAACATTTTATTGTGAAATACAGAGCTGATACAAGGGAAGTTTCATGGAGGAGAGTTAAAAAAAAATGATGAAAACATAATAGAATATACCTTTCTTTGTGTCAAAAATGAGTTCCTATAGGTATAAATGGGTGAAGCCAAAATCTAATGCAGAAGACTTCAAACCCTCGAGTTGGGGTTTCTCTCATGAAGAAAATGCAAGATTTTGATAGACCTAGAATGAGTATTAAAATCTCTCCCTTCAGATCCCAACACTTGTAGACATATGAGTAATGGCCACTTAAAGATGAGAGGCAAGGGAGATAGGGTTTTATGATAACCATGATATCTCATTGCTTTGTAAGCACCCAGAAGCACATGGCCATGACCATTGAAAAATGTAGAGGTATGAAAGAGATATTTAATAAACATAATTCTATGGAAAATACCAACAAAAGCCAATGTTTCTTTCGTGGTTGTGGCCAAAACAACGTGAATTTCTTGAAGAAATAACAAAATATATTGGGTTTTCTTCTTTACATCTAAAATGCGAAAGGAAATAAGCATTTTTATGCTTTATTTTTTTTAAGCTGGAGACCAAAAAAATGCTTTGTTTTGCAAAAAGGCTAGAAGAATCCTGGGTTAACAAAGATTACCTGAGCTCAAGCATTGAAATTTGCAAGCATTTTGTTACTAAAAATGATTCCATTCGAGTTGCATGAAGTCACCAATGGGAGTTGTTTGATGATGAAATGAACAACCACAACAAAAAATCAAATAGAAATAGTCAAAAATATTCTATAGGCCGTGGCCTTTACACATTAAATGGCTTTCAAATGATGGAAAAAAATATATATTCTTCTCAAAAATTCAATTACATGTTTTTTCCAATGTGGAAACCACAATTTTCATCCATAAACATGTCAAAAAATGTGTTCTCTAAGCATTAAAGGAGACCCTATGGAAGCCAAAGGTGGAGCTCCAAAATGATCGATGGAGAAATGAGAGTTTTTACAAAGTCTTTTTGTTTTGTTTTAGGGTTTGAACCCTATTGAGGGCTGATGGGGATTTTTTCCCTTATCTTTTGAAAAATGAAACACATTTTAATGTGCTGTTTGAGACAAATGTTGGAGCTAGGACTTAGGAATTTTTCCTTATATGTTCATTTGGAGCCATGTGTTGAAAAATAGGTGTCTTGACCTTTATATCACAGTGCCTTGAAAACTTTCAAAATATGCCTTCCATGAAGTGTGGAAGTCCTTGATGCCACATAGGATGAAATTTGGGCATTTATTTTTTCACTTTGAAAATCAAAGAGTATTGACCATGTGTGGCCTTGAAGTGCAGAATGGAGGTAAAGTATAAATTATCAAATGCCTTGGAGTGTGATTTTGTTAATGCTTTTGGAAGCACTTTTGTATAACATTACATGTCACATTTTATTTCAAAGTATAAAAATATCATTTAAATGATTTGCAAATCACTTTTATTATGTCTTTTTAATGCAAATATAATGTAATTCAAAGAGGTGGTGGAGCCCTCTTGTATTTTTCTTTGAAATGTAAAATAAGTTGATTAAGTGGTGTATTGTGAATCACCTAATGAAGTTATTATCTTTAATTCCTTTTTATAGTCTTGTGTGTTCAAAGCACACATTTTGCATGGGTCAAGGCTCAGAGGAAAAATGATGACTTGCAGACATGAGGAGAGTGTGTGAGTGAAGCATTTGACTATTTTGACGAAACATCTGCTATTTTGGAGGCTATTTTGTCACACTTTTTGGATGGCTATGGTCTTGGCTTGACCTTGGACTATTTGGAGGACTTTTTCGAGTGACTTTAGAAGGTTGTTTTTTGGCCTCATTGCTGCATCTGACCAGAACCTTTTAGATGGACACATGTGAGGGGTTTTGATGGGTTTTTGGAGGCTGTTTTGTCACACTTTTTGGATAGCTTTAGCTTTTGGAGTTATTTTTCAGGATGGAGTAGTATTGTAACTCAGATGGACTATTATACAGTGACTGACTTTGAATCAATATAATAGAACATTTTACCTTCTCATTTCACATTTCATGGTATGCTATTAGTGATTGATCAGTTTGTTTTGCGAAATTTATCTTTCCTCGCAAACATGTCTCACGTTTAGGCATTTGTTTAGCAGAAAATGCATGTTAACAGGTTATAAGTTGTGCTATTCAATAGTATTGTTAGTTGCGAGACTTTTGTTTCCTTCTAAAAGTCCTATTTTAAAAACATTCTTATAAATTATTTATGTGAAATGCATATGAAAAATGAGTTGTGTAAATAGAGTTTTATGATATTGATTTGAATGTGATAGGCTGTTATCATGTCTTAGTTCTTTTTGGTGTATCACCTTAGATATTTTTAGTTTAGGTTCACATTTCATGCATTTCTTACCCTTTACCTCAGAAATCAGTAATTAGGTGGCATCAAAACGAGGAACCAGCCCATAATCTAGAGGTCTACTTTTGAATAGGACACCCACAACCTAAAAGTAGTCCCATGTTACATCCAAACCTACTAAGTTAATTCACATCTTGGCATTAAGGGTGCAGATTTGAATCACTAATAGTTTTGGCACACCTACTAGGATGGTGAACTTCTTAGTTTATTTTTTCACATTTTATTGTTGCTATTTGGTGTGTGTAGTAGTGGTTTTAGCCTTTTGGAGGCATTTTCTTTACATACCTAGTGGCTAGAAGAAGTTTTACTGGTTTTCGTATGATCAATTGTTGGTTAGATTCAAGTAAATATTATTTTGCTCATTTTCCAGCTTCTAAATGAATAAACATGTCCATATTTCATGGAGACATGTCATATCACCCAACATATCATGAAAATACTTATTAACCAAAATTCCATGAGAATCATGCATGTATGACCTCTTACTAGCCGTATCACACATAACAAATTACTAGTTTTATTTCAAATAACCCTATGACAGCAAGTTACCAACATCCTCATTATGTTTCCTGCCCTCTCACTCCTACTCAATCTCAATATCAGTTGGTATATTCCCAAAACTAGCCTCAAGAAATATATTTTCTTCCAAAATAGTAGTCATGTTCTCATTTGTAGCCCCAAAATGTTGATGATATGGGGATTAGCAATATTGGCAGTATATTGCTAGATTTCCATAGGCAGTTGGATAAGATCAATAAGGAACAAGAGTATCAAATGCATCAACAGGAGGTTGACATGCATCAGGAGGAGTTAGCCTACAAGAAATACATTCAAGAGCACGAGATGGAGATTCAAAAGAAATAGCATGAGGAATATCTTGCAAAGTAGATAGTTGCAAAGGACTGTGAACTAAGGTATGAAACCTAGGCAACCCCTTCTTTTCCTAGCTTTAGCTCAATTCCTCCTGCAATATCGAATCACCTTGTATGTGAAAAGGTTCCCAAGTACAAGTTCCCTAGCTTTAGACAAGACAAACCTATTGAGACATTGAGTGATCCCACCAATGAGCCTTCTATCTATAGGTTTCCAAGTTGGAAAGGGCCATCTGCTCTATCCTATGAGGTTCCTCCATTTGTCATGCAATTGGAACCATTCTCTAACATCTATAACGAAAAAGAAGAGTAGACCCTTGGCCCGCATAGCTCACTCAACATGGAGGAGACTAGGATTGTGAACCTGTTGCATTTAGCTATGGAGGAATACATGCTATAGCCTATTTTGGAGTGCATCTCTTTGAGTGATAATGTCAATTTTAAAGTTAAACAAGCTGATTTTAAGAATCTTCCAAGAACTGATAGCTTTGATAAGTTATTAGCTACCTTGGTGGGAAGTTATTGTTCCTTAACCATGGAGGAAGAATCAACATGGAAAATAATTATTCAATGTGAAGCCACGAAGCATGACAACCATGAAAAGCACGAAAGTAGAGAAGTAGCCAGGAAGTGCAGCTCAACCTTTGTCATTTCAAGAGGCTGCCCCATTAGATATTTTACTAGTTCAGAGGCCACTAAAGTACAAGAGGTCATGCTTGCACCCAAGTATGAGGATGCAATTGAAGAAGAAGCTAATTTTGGAGTTGCAGCTAAAGTGACCAAATTCAGGTCACCTGTCCAGTTAAGGACAACAATAGGCATGATTGTTTCCAAAATGCAAGTGATTTTATTTTTATCTTTCATGAAACATTGCAAAAGTATATTAAATATCTAGATGTGTTTCATGTTCTTTCGGCAATACATAATCACGTAATGCATCCATTGCTGATTAAAAAGGGGTGTTACTTTGCAAAACCTGTCAATGGTTTTGTTTTGACCAGCTCCTTTGTTGGTTAGAGTAGGTTAGTTTAGTTTCATTTTAGATGCATTTTTAGTTTTCCCCAAGTGATTTTCAGCATAGTTAGGTAGTTTTCATTCTGTAGTGTTTGGTTTTCAATAAGTTTTCAAAGTGTATCTTACTAGTTTAGTGAGTTACAGTAGGTTGCAATGTTGTTTTCAAGTGGTGTTAGTTTTCTGAGTGACTACATGCCCAGTGGATAGGCTTAGGCAGCTGGTCTCATGTTTAGCAAACAAATATATAGCAGATCTAACCAAAAATGTTACCTAAATTTAACTAATAGCTCATTCAAGTAGATCTCTTTAATTTCAAACCAAGAAAAAGGTACATATTATCCTCTCCTATATTAGATTCAATTGCATAAATGAAATAATTACAAATATTATGTTTACAAATTACTGCATTTATCCAAGTGCATGTAACATAAGGGAGATTTTTCAAAAATATTTTCTAAAAAAAGAAGTAATCTTTATTGATACAAAAGTGCATATCTGTCTCACACAAGCCATGAGACTAACTTGACTTATTCAATGAAAGTAAAGAAATGCATATACATGAATAAGTAAATAAATACAAATGTACATATAAGGAGAGAGACCAACCATTGCCTGAGAATGACTAGTTTGAGGTGTGTTGTCTTGCACTATTGCTGATCTGAGTTACTTGTCCCTGCTAGCTCCCCATTGTTCATGATTACTACATCTGGCAATAACAATGATGTTAGGGCAATGCTCTAAGCAATGAAAGATCTCAAACCTTAAATGAACATCCACCTAGGAATGTATAAAATGATCTCTAAATGCATTGAATAAACAACATACCATAAGTTTCCTTGAAAAGAAGAAAGAAGTGACCAAGCACACCTATGATATGCTTTGTTTCTCTAACTATTTGTTCCTTGTGTAGATTTAGGAAAATTCTTGTTACTGTTTTAATTTAGTTAACTATAGCATGTGGGGTAAGTGTGGCTACCATGAGGGTAGAGATCAGCATGCTTCCCTCTAATATTTTAAGAGGGATAGTAAATTGAGCAACTTGATTAAATATATACATGCTATTAATGCATTAAATCAATATGGGATCACACCAATTGATCAACTTTCATTATCTAATTCAAAAGATGCAACATATAATTTGAGTTGTCAAGAGTTTATACTTCATCTTTTCATAATGCATCAGTCATATGGCTGCCATCATGTCAAAATGAAGGTACATTTTTCTAGGCATGTATTTCAATTATGCATCTCTTAAATAATCAAGAAGGAATCAAGGCATTCCTAAAATCATCATGAAGCACATGGGGCAACAAGAAGGATCAATCCAAGGTACTGCCAAGTTCCTCTCACATCAACCCTATTGGAAAACCACACATCACATAGGATGGTGATCTTTTAGGTCACCAATATAGGTGACATGTTTCATCCCACTAGGATGAAAGTGGGGAGACAACACTTGTTAGGTATTTCACATGATCAAAAGGTAAGAAATGTTTTTTGAAACCAGGTAGAAAACATGTGTGGTAGCAAGCATTGTTATGGAAACCATGAAGGTTGGGGCAATCCTCAAGAAACAATGCATGCTACATGTGATGAATAGGACAACAACAATGGATAAAATCATGACCTCATTCATATGGGTAGAAATCAAGAATGTATACTACATTATAGCAAGGGTAGTCATTAAATTCATCAAGGGAGCAAGTGAACAATGCTTTCACTTTGGTAGTGAATGATAAACTATGAATAAGCCATGCAATGAAAAGTGTAGTCTGCAAACAAGGAGAAACCTTATATGCATTAAGGAAATCACATTCTAATAGGAATCATGAAACTTGGAAGAGGCTAAGTTGTAGAGTCATGAAAAGTAGAATATCCACATTATGGTGTTGTGGAGAATTTTAGGAATGAAAACACTTCCTTATCAATAGAGGCAGAGGTCATTACCAAATTCTCTTGTGTTAGAGTGTCATGAGTCTATAGCTACAAGAACATGGAGAAAAGATGATACAACTATGTCATTACATATGAAGGGAGTTGGGATTAGTGGATATGCTCATGATGTTTCATGCAAGGGTTTGGTCATCGTAAATGATCCAACATGCATCAAGATTGCATGCCAGAAAGCAGTAACCCAAGTTTAGTATGATAAGAATCAATGCCTTGAGAACAAGTATGCATTACAATGATATGGTGAGCACATCATCACCTATGAACATAAATAGAAGTCCACAAAATAGAACATAGCATCAAAAAGCAGTGAACCATAAGCTTTAAAGAATGACAATATTAAATTATGTCAATATTATGAATAGTGGAACACCATTGGAATGCATGTGTTCAATTAAATACATGATAACCACCAAGCTTTCATGACAGTCACTAGGGGATATTCAAACTAGATGGCAACCTAGAGGGCAACATAGTGCATTGGGGCAACAAATTATGTAAATAAAGCACATTGTTGGTGCATCTTATGAAGGTTTTTTTTGAAAAGAAAATGGAAGAATGCAAAGTTATAGTGACTCTCTATTGTTGGTTAGCGAGTAGCCATTCATTTTATACCTGCAGTTGTTGAATGAGGAAGACAAGGCCTGAGGTTTGTTTTAAGACCCATCAATGGTTATATCAATCTTAAATGCAGAAATATATACCTCAAAATGATAGATGGGATGTCAGTGAGTTCAAAGCTCTACTACATTTCCACCCATGCATATCATAGTGATCCTGAAAGTATATTAATCTTAAATACCACAACTACTGCACTATTAAAGTACAAAGGTAGTAGGAATGCATTAGTCCAGGCTATGAGGCCCACTCTTTCAGAATTTAATGATCTACAAAAGGATGCATTTAAATTCAGTACAAACCTAAGAAGCCTAAGGTCCTTTGTTCCACAAGTTGTTGTTGAGGGAATGTTTTTAACAAAGGACAGGAAACTAGTAAGTTGTCCCAACAATTCATCTAAAAATGTCAATGGAAAAAGAGTTGTTGGAAACTTTAGTAATGTTTCATTTTTAAGGCTTGATATCTCTATTTTGGAAGCTTATTTTTAGGGCATCAATGGGGTTTTCAAAAGATATTTCCCTAATAAACTTGATTACACTAGTAATGTGCCACAAAGTCTTTGGCAACCCCAATTGGCTACAAAAGTAAAAAATTTGGAATTCAATGGCACTATGCCTATAGTGTTTATGAATATTGTGGAAGCAACCATGGAACTGTGCCAATAGTGTTTCTGAATACTATGGAAGTAACCATGGAAATGTGCCAATAGTGTTTCTGAATACTATGGAAGAAACCCATGTGGAAATGATTATGATGAAGAGTTGTTTTAACTTAGAGTTTCTTTAATAAAAGTCAAGATGTGCAAAATACCTCTCAAAACTGTTGGAGACAGTCATTATAGATATAATGTACAGAATAATTGAAACTTAGTTGTGTAGGTTAGACAACTTAGCTAGGGTAGCTAATGAATGTATGGAAGAGAGGGTTTTTCTTTTTTAAAAGGAATGGATAGCATTTTATTGTAAACCAGTTCAGGTTTTGAAGTTGGGCATGGTCTTATTGAAGAAATGGCTCAATTAAAATGATTAGATTGAAATTTTATGAAACCCACAAGAAGGAAGTGGAGGGTTGTGCCTGTATTGTGCAATGTCATTGAATCATTTAAAACTATTTATTCTTTACGGGGCAACATTTTATTATGAAATACAAAGCTAATACAAGGGAAGTTTCATGGAGGAGAGTTTTAAAAAAAATGAGAAAAATTGAATAGAATATCCCTTTCTTTGTGTCAAAAATGAGTTCCTACAGGTATAAATGGGTGAAGCCAAAATATAATTCAAAAGAATTCAAACCTTCAAGTTATCGTTTCTCTCATGAAGAAAATGCAATATTTTGAAAGACCTAGAATGAGTATTAAAATCTCTACCTTCAGATCCCAACACTTTCAAATATATGAGTAATGGCCAGTTGCAGATGAGAGGTAAGGGAGCTAGGGTTTTATGCTAGCCATGATATCTCATTTCTCTTTAAAAACCCAAAATCACATGGACACAACCATTGAAAAGTGCAGAGTTATGGAAGAGATATTTAATAAAAATCATTCTATAGAAAATACCAACAAAAGCTAGTGTTTCTTTTATGGCTGTGGTGAGAACAACGTGAATTTCTTCAAGAAATAACAAAAGATATTGGGGTTTCTTCTTTAAATCTAAAATATAGAAAGAAATAAGAATTTTTATGCTTTATTTTTTTTAAGCTTGAGACCAAAATAATTTCTTTTTTTTTGGTAAAAACCCAAAAGAAACCTGGGTCAACAAAGCTTACCCAAGCTCAAGCATTGAAATTTTCTAGCATTTTGTTACTAAAACATCCTCCATTCGAGCTGCATGAAGTCACCAATGGTGGTTATTTTATCATGAAGTGAACAACCACAACAAAAAATCAAATAGAAATAGTTAGAAATATTCTACAAGTCACGGCCTTTACACATTAAGTGGCATTCAAATGGTGGAAAAAAATATAGATTCTTGCTCAAAAAATCAATTACCTATTGTTTGTAATATGGAAACCATAATTTTCATCCATACTTTTTGCTTTGTTTTAGGGTTTGAACCCTATTGAGGGTTGATGGGGGTTTTTTCCCTTGTCTTTAAAAAAAAAAAAGAAACACATTTTAATGTGTTTTGTGGGCTGAATGGTGGAGCTAGGACTTAGGCATTTTTCCTTATTTGTTCATTTGGAGCCATGTATTGAAAACCAGGTGTCTTGACCTTTAGATCATGGTGCCTTGAAAACTTTCAAAATATCCCTTCCATGAAGTGTGGAAGTCCTTGATGACACATAGGATGAAATTTGGACCTTTATTTTTTCCTTTGAAAATTAGAGAGTATTGACCACTTGTGGCATTGAAGTGCAGAATGGAGGTAAAGTATAAATGATCAAATGCCTTGGAGTTTGATTTTTTTAATGCTTTTGGAAGAATTTTGGTATAACATTACATGTTGCATTTTATTTCAAAGTATAAAGATATCATTTAAGTGATTTACAAATCACTTTTATTATGTCTTTTTAATGAAAATGTAATGTAATTCAAAGAGGTGGTGGAACCCTCTTGTATTTTTCTTTGAAATGTAAAATAACTTGATTAAGTGGTGTATTATGAATCAACTAATCAAGTTATTATATTTAATTCCTTTTTAGAGTCTTGTGTTTTCAAAGCACACATATTGCATGGGTCAAGACTCATAGACAAAATGATTAATTGTAGACATGAGGAGAGTGTGTGAGTGAAGCATTTGACTGTTTTGGAGAAACATGTGCTATTTTGGAGGTTTTTTTGTCACACTTTCTGGATAGCTATGGTCTTGGGTTGACCTTGGATTGTTTGGAGGAATTTCTGGAGTGACTTTAGAAGGTTCTTTTTTGGCCTCATTGTTGCATCTGACCAGAACCTTTTAGATAGATGTTTCTGAGGGGTTTTGATGGGTTTTTACTTAAGTATCTTCATATTTGGTTTTTTGAGTTAGTTATTTCCTTCTAGCAAAGTGATAGATTTAGCTTTTGGAGTTATTTTTAGGATGGAGCAGTATTGAAACTTAGATGGACTGTTATACATTGAGTGACTTTGAATCAATATAATAGAACATTTTACCTCCTCATTTCATGTTTCATGGTATGTTGTTAGTGATTGATTAGTTAATTTTGTGAAATTTGTCTTTCCTTGCAAACTTGTCTCATGTTTAGGCATTTGTTTAGCAGAAAATGCATGTTAACAGATTATAAGTTGTGCTAGTCAATAGTGTTGATAGTTGTGAGACTTTTGTTTCCTTCTAAAAGTACTATTTTAAAAACCTTCTTATAAATTGTTTATGTGAAATGCATATGAAAATGAGTTGTGTTAATAGAGTTTTATGATATTGATTTTAATGTCATAGGCTGTTATTAGGTCTTAGTTGTTTTTGGTGTATCACCTTAGATATTTTTAGTTTAGGTTCATGTTTCATGCATTTCTTACCCTTTACCTCAGAAATCAGTAGTTAGCTGGCATTAAAAGGGGGAGCCAGCCCATAATTTGGAGGTCTTCTTTCGAATAGGACACCCACAACCTGAAAGAAGTCCCATGTTACATCCAAACTTTCTAAGTTCATTCATATCTTGGCATTAAGGGTGCAGATTTGTATCACTAACAATAGTTTTTTTTTGTTGCTCTCTATTGCTCGTGCAAAATTCCTAGTGCAAGACAACTTTCTATTATTGTTCTATGTTGCTACTACAAAAGTTATAGTGCATCAGACCTTTATATGTTTTTCTATGATGTTACAGCACAAAGTTCTGGAGCACCAAAGCAGGATGTTCCGGAGCACCAAATTAGAAAGTTTTAGAGCAGGAAGTTCCAAAGATTTTTTTTTGAGATATCCTATTTACTCCTGCTTGAATTTTCTCTAGAGGGTAAATTAGTCCTCTCCTCTTGGTTGTGCACTCAGCCTTGCTTGGCTATGTATGTTGTGATATATCATATCGACAACTACTTTTTGTGTAGGTTATTCTTGTTAAAAAAAAATTGTCTTGTCCTCTTTTGGCTCTTACCCTTTGGTGTTATGTGCTAGGATGTTACATTTGGTATCAGAGCCCATGTTCACACACTGGGAGCTCTAGCCTACATGATCCTTCTATGCTATGTCGTGTTTAGTGTGTGTGGCATGAGCTTGTTATATTGTTTAAATTCATAGTCTTGTTGATTAGATTTAATGCCTTAGTATGGTGTATAGACCATTTTTGGATGATCTATTTTGATGTGTTCCTTGTTTCCTTTAGGATTCCTCCTAGGGGAAGAGCTTGAGGTAGAGTTAGAGGTATACCCCATGTTGTAGCACTAGGATCCCTACTTATGGTTGATACCTACTTGGTGTTTTGTGTGTGGTGGATAGCAACAAGTGTTGTTGTTTTCTTCCCCTTGCATGTCTTGTTGAGGAATGATTTTGTGTGAGGGTTAGTTATACCCTTGAGCCTACCAAGAAGTTTATTCTGATTGGTCTCCTTCTTGATGTGTGGCTCTTTCATTGTGTAAATGGTTGTGACCCTTGAGTGTCCCTGAGTGTGGTTGTAGACCATGTGGTTGCAGTGTGCTTGATTTGTGTGTTCCAAGTGCTTGTTGTTTCAAGATAGTCATTGGATCTCTTGCTTTGAGTGCCTTAGTATAGAATTTAAGAGGGTTAAGTTTCCTAACCCTGGCTTATGTTGTGGAGGAATGATGCATCCTAGGGCTTGCCTTACCCTATAGGATTGGAGTGATTCCCTTGGTTGAGAGTCTCCCAAGGTTGAGATTGATTACTTTCCTATATCTTATGTTGTAGGTGGGCATGTTGGACCTTAGCTTGTTGGTGGGTTGTAGGTGACATGTGTTGCCTAGAATTACCCTTGCTTGGTGTTACCTAATCATCACCCTCAGGCTCAATCAAGCAAGGCATCTATGTTGCAGATGCTCATAAGGGCCAAATGGGATATCTCCATTGAGGGTTATTTCATGCATTTGATGACATTTCATAGGGAATTCAATTAAGAGGCCTGCTCTGTTAGAAATATGCCTCAGTAGTTATAGGCTCAGCCTTCATTAGAGTCAAGTTAACATAACATCTTCACTGTCTGGCCGACTGGCTGCTTTGCTACTTTCTATTTTGAACTGGTCGCTATAACCTAGTTTTTGTCCTACTGAACGAAGTTGCAGAGCCTATCATTGTGACATGAAGGGTTTGGTGTGACCTTTTATCACATTGGGATCTTTGGTCGATATGCCATTCAATCATTAGTCAGGGAAACTCATGGCGACAACGGGCTTCGGGATAACCTATAGCACTTGGTAAGAAGTCCCAACGATGTGAGAAAGTCACACTGACTACTTGCATTTGGGGTAAGTCTTTGAGCCTGCTAGGAGGTCTTGGTGACCCAGGAAGTCTCAGTGAAACAAAAGAGTGCTCAGGAAGAATGAAGAGTTCGGTGTGAGTCTCGGCGACCAGAGAAGTCTCGCCAACAACAAAAAGGCCTCGCTGAGAGAAGGACTTTGGCAATAGGTCTTGCTGAAGTAAGGTTATCTTCCCGATAAGAAAAGGAACTCACCGAAAGGAAAAGCATTCGGCATAAGCTCCTGGTGACCAACTGAAGTCTCACTCAAGAGGTGTGCCTTCAGTATAAGGAATGAAGATCGACGAGATGTCTCACCGACACCAAAGGTCTTGCCGATAACAAGATGAGCTTGCCAAGAGTTGGAAACTTCACCTAGAGGTCTCATCAACTAGCAGAAGGTCTCCCCAACATAAATGACATCGGCAGAGCTCCCAGCCATCGCATTAATGTCTTGTCGACAAGGTGTAGTCTCAGCGAAAGGAGGAACATCGGCAAGACAATGAGCCTCACTATGAAGTCTTCCTAACTTGATAATGTCTCACTGAAAGAAATCCAGAGCCAGGTGGAGTGAAATGCATTTTGGGTGATATCAATAAGCTCTTGCTGAAGCGATGAGGGAGTTCTCGGGGTAACGTTTTCCCTTCAGTAAATCATCTCACCGACAATCGGCTATCTTGGCGACCATAGAGGCAACATCAGTATGAATTTTGATGCTTGATAAAAAATCTCATTGATGTTTCCATGCCGTGCCGATAGCTATAGAGGGACATAATCGCATCAATGAGACACTTCCAGTGTCTCGCTAAGATGCGATTTTGACTGAAGGAGCTTTTGACCAGAGGGGAGTCTGTGTTTAGTGTGCCCAACCAATCAAGGAGAGCTATGGGTGAATCGTTGGCAGCTTGATCAGTGCCAGGAGAATCAATAGAATGTGAATCAACATGTATCTGTTCTGGACTTAAGAGCATTAAAGGCACTCAACAGGGGGATTCAGTAGGTGGACACAAGGACCATAAGTAAATACATCTAGTAGCTTCAAAATATCTAAGGGGTTTCTTCAGGGAGTAGTTTTTCACCGACACACACAACAGGGACACGTAGGGGTGCAACATTTAATTCAATCAAAAGATCTTAGGATAGATTTTTCTAAGACTGATATTTTGTAATCCCTAGGTGGCTGACACCGTCTGATATATAAGGCATTTTTTTCCTTTTTGTAAATAGTTTGAATTGTGCATTCAAAAGAGTTAGTGATTTTTATTAATCCTTTCTCAACTAGATGTATGTTTTGTAACTCAACTAGAATCTGGAATATAACAAAAAGTTTGCCTAGGAAGCTACTGTTAATGTTTATATTACTCTCATTTCTATTTTTCAGACTATGCAAGTTCTTAGCTATGTTTTTCTAATATCTGTATTCATACCTAAGGTTGTGAAATTGATCTTTCCTTCCTAGGATTTGCATGTAGATCAAGCCTATAAAGAATAGTGCATGAGTTTAAAGGGGTTATGTTAAGTAAGTGAAAGACGCTGTCTTTTCCTTGCCAGTGTATGTTCTTCCTATGTCTGTTTCATGATTTCTTATTAACTTGGTGTATCACCATAGAAATAGTTCAGTTAAGTTTCATTATTTGTATGCATTCCTTCTCCTTTTACCTTCATAGAATCTCTAGTTTAGGTGATACCCAAAGGAAGTTGGCCTTCTCCAGAGGTTCATTTCAACTTCAAGTGACCCACAGCCTTGAAATGATCCCATGTTTCACCAAAAATCTTAGTTCTAATAACTTCGTATAGGGTGCATTTCTAGGTGACAACAGTTTCTAGCACGCTCGATGGGACAAAAATTAGAGTGAACTACTAGTTTAGTATGCAACCAGCTACTCCCAGACTTTATAGAAGTCATTTGGCATACTTGGTGACTCCACAAAGAAGAACTCTAGAAATCAACGCCTTCTAGAGTTTATGAGAAAAGTTCAGACAAGAGGTAGCTCAGGTCCTTTCGAATATTTGCAGTTGTCACCATCAAGAAGAAAAAGCAGAGTAACATAAAAAAGAGGAACAACAATTATCTATTCTAGAAGAACTCAGTCTACTCCTTCATCAATGGGATCTCATTTTGCTATACAACTAAATCCAATTCAGCTACCTCCAATGGCTGCTCCAAGGAATCAAACCTTTGTCACTTTCAATAGAGGCAACCCCTTAAATTTGGCATAGAACAATGACATCCCAATGGCAGCCTTGAAGAGTCTGCCAATTTTTACAGGGGAAGATCGAACTACTTTGATTGAACACATGAGAAATGTGGCTTTGTTATGTGGAGTCCATCACATAACTCAAGAGGATGTTGTAGTAAGGTTTAGCTACTTCACTAAAAGGAAGAGTTGTGCAATGGTATAGTTGCCTAGCAGTCAGTTCAATTGCAATGTGGGACGAATTTGGAGACAAGTTGCATAAACAGTTTCAAGACAGGTCTGATAACTTGTCTCTATTAGAACAACTAACCACAATTAAGAGAGCCCCTCAAGAGCAAATGAATGACTTCAACTTCAGATTTCAAAAGGACCTGGGATAGAATCCCTATGACGGTAAGACCACCTCCAGAGTATGCATTTCTATACTTTTTGAGGGCTCTTAACAGTGATATAGCTATTATGATACAATCAATTGGAGGGGTTTCTCTACTAGATGCCTTTGAAATAGCCATTAGAGTTGAAAACAACTTAATACAAGCTGGTAAACTTGCTCCCAGGCCGCCAATGCCTATATTTCCAAATACAAGCAAGTATTCCCTTGAAAAGACCTCCTTTTGCACCCTTGCCATCTATTCCAGTTGCTGTAACACAAGAAAATATTGTTTCAAGTTCTCCAAATGAGTTGCAGGAGATCAAAAGTCTACTACAATCTTTTGGCAATAAACTTGTTAGTTTAGAAAAGCAACAATCTTATAGTAGGCCTTATCAACCACAAAATCTAGGCTAGCAACAAGCGTATTAGGGAAATAGATAGCAGTATCAAGGTAGTTACGAAGGCACCAAACAAAATGTTTCCACAAGGCCCTTTCAGGCCTATAATCCAGCTCCAATTAGTGCTGTCAAAGAGCTGGTTCCTATCCAAAACAACTTAGCAGCAGACTATGAGTGGTGCTACCCTTGTAACCAGCCCCACAATCAAGCCACTTGCTCAAATGGGTTGATCAATAGGCACTTATGGTATAGAATGCTTCAAGTTCACAGTAGAGTGTGTGCAATGATGCATCTCCACCACACCAAGACCAATTTGTCAATGATGCTACCTTAATTGGTAGGGTGAGGAATTTTGTGGTTTGAATGTGGACAATTCTCTAGTTGTAGCTAATAGGAGAGCAAATAAAAGAGCTTTAGAACTTGATCAAGTAGCTGATAGAGGAGGTGCAGCAGCTACATAACTATCTATGTCTCAAGTGACTCTTGTTTGGCAAAAGAATCAACAACTTCCAGTTAAAGAGCAATCACACTTGCAAACTAATCACACTAGCGTAAAGGTACATCATAAAGTAAACCCAGCTTTACCCATTAATATTCTTGATAGTATGAAAAAGACAAATGTAATGCTATCTATGGGGGATTCATTAGTCATCCTTGGTCAAAAGGATATTCTATGCTCAACCCTGTCAAATCTTAAGGTGTCAGATGAGTTTGACTCCCCAATAGGTCAAGTTAGGACCGTGTTGACAAATAATACTTAGTGAAGTGATAAATAGCCCAGTAAAGAGGCAGGAAAAGAAGTCAAACCACCTCCCTTTTACGTATCAATGATTATTGGTGATAAGTTTGTTCATAACTATATGGTAGACAGTGGAGCTAGTAGCTCTGTGATGCCAAAGCAGATTGCTAACAAGTTGGGTCTAAAATATCAGCCTTTAGAGAAAGGAGTAATCCAATTCGACGGTACCTCAATTAATACATTGGGCATCATTAAAGATTTGAGTCTTACCCTTCATGCTTGCCCTAATTTTGTAGTTTCCCAAGACGTATGTGTCATTGACCTTCCACCTTTATTTTCCTTATGTTTATCAAGAGATTTTACAGCCAAGATAGGTGGTTATGTATCAACTAATTGGTCACACATGCTATTTAGAACCAGATATGGAACTAAGGTTACCATCAAATCTGAAAGGTTGGCTAAAGACCACATTGAACCATATAATATGAACCCTATTAATGTTGTTCCCATTACGCCAAACACAAATTGTCTTGTTTCAATTAATAGTGAGCTAGTTGCAGCACAAGAGCTTCAATCAGAAGCTATTCCTCATATACTATTGCATGAGTGGGCAGCTGAGAACATGTTTGATAATCCAAATGAGCTTATTCAGGATGTTGGTCTATGTAATTATGTATTGCATGAAGCTGGAATAGAAATGCCAAATCTAGAGAGAAGTGCAGAAAGTTAGTTTGAGCAACAAAATGAATTATGGGAGATGTATTTTGATGGTTCAAGAAGCAGAAATGGCGCTGGAGGAGGTGCAATGTTGATTTCTCCACAAGGGGATAGGTATTACTCTGCATTTCATTTTTCTTTTGCATGCTCTAATAACACTGCTGAGTATGAAGGCCTTGTTCAAGGTCTTGAATGGGTAAGGAAGAGAAGAATAACCCACTTGAAAGTATTTGGGGACAATGAGCTAATTGTTAATCAATTAAGAGGCCTGAATGTTGCTAAAAGTGATACACCGAAGTCTTATAGAAATAGAGTGTGGAACATGCTTGAGGATTTTGATGCCTTCAACTTAGTATCTATTCTAATGAATCAGAACAAGCATGCTGATAGACTTGCAACTATTGGGGCATAGTTTGATATTCTAGGAGATATTAGAAAAGAGAAAGTAAAACAGTATGTGAAATTTGTAGTCAAGCCATCAATTCCTGATAACAACATTCACTAGCAAGTCTTTGATAGTGATCAACATATCCTTTCTTTCTTGCTCGAAGAAGATTAGTTCTCCATGATGAATCAAGCAAAACTCAAGCAACAGTATGGTAATCAAGTCTTACAGCTGAGGACAAATAAGTTACCCAAAGGTCATGTGACCTTAGAGTCAATTTTGAGTACAGATGATCAGCTTAAAAAGCATAAAGCTGGCTTGCAAATCAAACAAGAACATTCTGAAGAGCTGGAGATTTTCAAAGGTAAATTCTTTAAGATAGGAAAAATTTGTTCACATGAAGATAGATAATCTTTTGTTGCTTTATGTCAAGAATTCTATGATGTCTTTGCTTGGGAATATTCATATTTGAAAGGATTTGATCCTCATATTGCTCAACACACAATTGAGTTAGAACCTAATGCTAAACCAGTAAGGTAGAAACAAAGGCCATTGAATCCCAAGCTTGAACCCTTAATGATTAGAGAGCTAACCAAACTAGTTGAAGGGGGTATCATCTTTCCAATTAAACACACCTCCTGGGTTTCTAATCTTGTTCTGGTTAGGAATAAAAGTGGTGAGATAAGACTTTGTGTAGACTTTAGGGATCTTAACCAAGCATCTTTGAAAGATCATTACCCGCTACCCTCCATGGAACAAATCCTACAAGTAGTTGCCGGTTGTGAAAGATTTTCCTTGTTGGATGGTTTTTTGGGCTATAATCAAGTGTTGGTTAAAGAAGAGGATCAATTCAAAACTACTTTCACAACTAAGTGGGGCACCATGGCATACAAAAGGATGTCTTTTGGCTTATCCAATGCTGGTGCTACATTTCAGAGGGCCATGGACATAGCATTTCAAATTTTGATCAACAAGATTATACTGATTTACCTAGACAATATTATAGTTTATTCCAAGAATGCTGATGAGAATTTGCTACATCTTAGGCAAGCTTTTGAAAAATGCAGAGTTTGGTATCTCTCTTAATCCAAAAAAGAGTATCTTTGTTGTTCATGAAGGGAAATTATTATGACACATAGTGTCAAAGCAAGGAATTACTATTGACCCTGAAAGAGTCAGATCCATACTTGAGTTGCCATTACCAAGTCATAAGAAGGCTACAGAGCTTTTTGGGCCAAATCAACTTTTTGAGAAGGTTCATCCTAAATGTTGCAAACTTGTTACAGCCTTTGACAGCTATGTTAAAGAAGAATGCAGTATTTAGTTGGACAAAAGATGCCAAGAACAGTTTTGAAGAAATTAAGGAGGCCTTAGCGTCTACCCCAACATTGGTAAATCCAGATTTCCCCAAGGATTTCTTTTTGTATGCTATTGGCAGCGTTAGTTCCATCTCTGCTATGTTGGTACATAAAAATAGTGACAATTTAGAACATCCCATAGCTTTCTTTAGCCAAATACTTGTTGATTACGAAGAGAGGTATTCATTTGTTGAGAAGCATGTTCTCTCTTTGATCAGAAGCTTAAATAAATTCAAGCCTCTAGTGTCAAACAATAAGATTCATATTCCGGTTGCCCACTCAAGTGTGAAGGAGTTTCTGTTGAACAAAGATTTGAATGACAAAAGAGTAGGATGGATCACCAAGGTCATGGAGTATGATGTCAATATTAAGATCACGAAACTGGTTAGAGGTAAAGGTCTTTGTGAGTAGCTTGCTATAGTGTCAGATAGTAAAACTAAATTAGAAAAGGATGTTGTGCTTGCTAATACAAGTGAATTTTAGAATGCTCAAGATGATGTGCCTATGGGGATAACTAATTGGGTTCAAGATATGACCCAATTTCTACAAACTGGTGAATGCCCATAAGGATTAAACAGAGCTAAAAGAAGATACTTCAGACTGCAGTCCATACCATATGTACTAATAAACAATGTTATTTTCAAAAAGGATCTAAATAGTGTCCTGTTAACATGCATTCACAGTCATCAAATTGAGAAAGTACTTCATGAGTTTCACGATGGAGCTGCAGGAGGTCACTTTTCCCTAAGAACTACTACTTGGAAAATCATGAGAGCTGGTTACTACTGGCCTAGCTTGTTCAAAGATGCATATTCCTGGTCAAGAAAGTGTATCAAATGTCCTTTATTTGCAGGAAAGGAAAAGCTGCCTACTATGCCTCTGCACCCCATTCAAGTAGAGCAACCCTTCATGAGATGGGGCATTGATTTCATTAGACCAATTAACCCACCATCTAGTGCTAGTCATAAGTGGGTGATGACTGCTATAGACTATTTCACATGATGGACAAAAGCAATACCTTTGAAATAAGCAAAAGAGCCTTCAGTGTTGAGCTTCTATGAGAATATAGTCACTAGATTTGGAGTTCCTAACTCTATCATATCTAATAACGCTCTTGCATTTGTGGGATTAAGATTAACTAATTGGGCTGTTAAATAGGGTATTCATCTGAATACATCCTCAAATTATTACCCTTAGGGTAATGGCCTAGCTGAAAGCACAAATAAGAATCTCATCAGGATTATCAAGAGAACAATGGAGGATAATTAGAGGACCTGGCACATCAAATTAAAGTATGCACTATGGGAGGATAGAGTGACTCCTAAGAGGTCTATTGCTAACTCACCCTACTTGTTAGTCTATGGCAGAGAGGCAAGATTTCCCTTATCTGTGGAGCTCCCAGTCCTTGACATTATACATCAGTTAGAGGTGTTTGAAGAACAAGACCCAATGTCTGTGAGATATGCAGATCTCATGGAACTTGAGGAATTAAGAGACAAAGCAATGAAGGATTTGGAGTATCATCAGCTCCAAACAAATAAAACATTTGATAGAAGGGCTACAGAAAAAAAAATTAGGGTGGGAGACCTCATGCTCAAATGGGATGTTTTGAAAAGTAGGTCAGGCCATCGCACCAAGTTTGACAACATGTGGACAGGCCCATTCCTTATCAGAGATTGTAAGGAGGAAAATGCTTTATCAACTGGCTACAACAGATGGGGAAGTACTTCCTATCCTAGTCAATGGGATACACCTTAAACCTTGTTTTCAAGTCTGATGGATTTCCTCTATTGTACATATTAGTTTAGGTTTATGTTTTCAATAAGTGCTTTTGTGCTTCAGGTTAGTTACTTTCTATTTCCTAGGTGCTGTGATGGCACAATTTTTTCTCTTTCATTTTCACCTATTTTGTTTTTTGGCAACCTATTATGTCCCGTGGATCTCAGGGAGTTGAGGCCATGTGCATGACTATTTTTTTTGTTTGTTTTTTGAGCCTTCTAATGACTCCATGCCCAATGGATAAGCCTAGACTATTGGTCTTTATGTTTAGCAGGCAAGCATCCAACAAAGGTCACTAGAAATGTTACCTAATTATCACCCTCAGGCTCAATCAGGCAAGGCATCTATGTTGCAGATGCTCATAAGGGCCAAATGGGATATCTCCATTGAGGGTTTTTTCATGCATCTAATGACATTTCACAGGGAATTCAATTAAGAGGCTTGCTATGTTGGAAATATGCCTCAGTAGTTACAGGATTAGCCTTCATTAGAGCCAGGTCGGCATAACATCTTCACTATCTGGCTGACTAGCTCCTTTGTTACTTTCTGTTTTGAACAGGTCGTTGTGACCTAGTTTCTGTCTTGGTGAACGAAGTTGCAGAGCCTATCACTATGACAAGAAGGGTTCGGTATGACCTCTTATCACATCGAGATCTTTGGCATATAGGCCATTCAATCGTCAGTCAAGGAAATTCATGGTGACAATGGGCTTCAGGATAACCTATAGTGCTCAGTAAGAAGTCCTAGTGATGTGAGAAAGTCACACTGACTACTTGCATTGGGGTAAGTCTTTGAGCCCGCTAGGAGGTCTCAGCGACCTAGGAAGTCAAAGTGAAACAAAAGAGCGCTTGATCAGAATGAAGAGTTCAACATGAGTCTTAGCGACCAGAGAAGTCTCACTGACAACAAAAAGGCCTCGCTGAGAGAAGCACTTCAGCAAGAGGTCTTGCCGAAGTAAGGTTGTCTCTCCGACAAGAAAAGGAACTCACCGAAAGGAAAAGCGTTTGGCATAAGGTCCTGGTGACCAACTGAAGTCTCACCGAAGAGGTGTGGCTTTGGTATAAGGAATGAATATCAGCGAGATGTCTCACCGACACCAAAGGGTCTTGCCGATAACAAGATGAGCTCACCAAGAGTTGGAAACTTCACCCAAAGGTCTCACCGACTAGCAGAAGGTCTCCCCAACATAAATGACATCGGTGGAGCTCCCAACTATTGTGGTAATGTCTTGTCAACACAGTGTAGTCTTAGCGAAAGGAGGAACATCAGCAAGACAATGAGCCTCACTATGAAGTCTTCCCGACTTGATAATGTCTTGCCGAAAGAAATTTGGAGCCTAGTGGAGTGAAATGCATTTGAGGTGATATCAATAAGCTCTTGCTGAAGCAATGAGGGAGTTCTTGGGGTAAATTTTTTCCTTTGGTAAGTCGTCTCACCGACAATCAAATGTCTTGGCGACCATAGAGGAAAAATCGGTATCAATTTTGAAGCTCGATAAAAACTCTATCGATGTTTCCACGTCGTGTCGATAGCTGCAGAGGGACATAATCACATCGGTGAGACACTTCCAATGTCTCATCGAGATGCGATTTTGACTGAATGAGCTTTTGACCAGAGGGGAATCTGTGTGTAGTGTTCCCAGCCAATCAAGGAGAGCTACGAGTGAATCATTGGTAGCTTGACCAGTGCCAAGAGAATCAATAGAATGTTAATCAACGTGTATCTATTCTGGACTCAAGAGAATTCAAGGCACTCAACAGGGGGATTCAGTAGGTGGACACAAGGACTAGAAGTAAATACATCCGTTAGCTTCAAAAGATCTAAGGGGTTTCTCTAGGCAGTAGTTTTTCACCGACACACACAACAGGGACATGCAGGGGTGCAACATTTAATTCAATCAAATGATCTTAGGATAGATTTTTCTGAGACTGATATTTTGTAAGCCCTAGGGGGCCGACACTGTCTGATATATAAGGCATTTTTTTCCTTTTTGTAAATAGTTTAGATTATGCATTCAAAAGAGTTAGTGATTTTTATCAATCCTTTCTTGACTAAATGTATGTTTTGTAACTCAACTAGAATCTAGAATATAACACAGACTTTACCTGGGAAGCTACTATTAATTTTTGTATTACTCTCATTTCTATTTTTTAGACTATGCAAGTTCTTAGCTGTGTTTTTCTAAAATCTATATTCATACCGAAGGTTGTGAAATTCATCTTTCCTTCCTAAGATATGCATGTAGAGCAAGCCTATCAAGAATAGTGCATGAGTTTAAAGGGGTTATGTTAAGTAAGTGAAAAACTTCGTCTTTTTCTTTCCAGTGTATGTTCTTCCTATGTCTGTTTCATGATTTCTTATTAACTCAGTGTATCACCATAAAAATAGTTTAGTTAAGTTTCATTATTTGTATGCATTCCTTCTCCTTTTACCTTCACAGAATCACTAGTTTAGGTGATACCCAAAGGAAGCCGGCCTTCTCCGGAGGTTCATTTCAACTTCAGGTGACCCACAACCTTGAAATGATCCCATGTTTCACCAGAAAGCTTAGTTCTCATAACTTCGCATAGGGTGCATTTCTAGGTGACAACACTTGGTTTCTTTGTTCATGTTGTGGGAAGGTCTGTTTGACCTTGAGCGTGCCAAGAAGTTCCATTTGTGTGTATTCTCTTCTTGATTCTTTTTTCTTTTCATTACCATTCAAAATTTTGGGTACATGTCTTCTTGTGCTTTACCTCATTGTGCAAGTGTTGTTTGATTGACCCTATGTGTTTTTGAAGTTGCTTATATATTGTATTGAGATTATAAATATGGTATTAGAAAATGAATTATCATGTTGTTAGTTCATAGAGATTATTACATGCTCTCATATGATTGATGCATTTGTGTGAAAGGGATTGTGTGATGATGAAGCCATGCTTACATTTTTTCCTATGTCAAAATTGTAAATCTCTCTCTCTCTCTCTCTCTCTCCCATTGGTTTAATGAAGATGCCTATCTTTGAGTGTGTGGTGTAATTAAATCCATGGTATGCTTGTCTCTTATGAGAAAATGTTTATACATTCATGAAGTTTTGTTTTATTAGATCAAACCTTGGGTAAAGGACCTAAGTCCCCAAGTTGCATTCATAATAATGGAACATGTATGAATTTGGATAGAAAATCATTCTGCATCAAGTAAAATTTTAGAGAAAAAGGGAATAGGGAAACTAATTGCATAGTAGGTGCAACTTGTTGGTGAGGCCTATAGTCCCAAACTATATTGTTTAGTCTTAAGAAATCATGTAGATGTTAAAATTATTGTACCTTGATTCAAAATGCAAAATGTTAAATGTTTGTTGAATTGATAATGCTGCATACCTTGTCTTGAGTAAACATTGTAATGATATTGCACTGTGTATAGGAAATAAATGTTGTTAACATATGTGTGTAGTAAGGTGATTTACCACTTAATAATAGTGAATGTGAATTTAAGAGTTATTTGGCATTGTTGACTTACTCCATGTAGCACCGTGATATATTGTATGGATGTTGGGAGTACATATTATTGTAAAGTTTATAGTATTGACCTTGCATAATTAGAGGTGGATAATGGTTTTATTTTGGTAAGAGGAAATTGGAAAAAGGTACTCCCTATTATGTGAACATCCTGTATTAGTGCTCATGTTGAGTTTTGTGAATGCCTCGTACTTTCTTTGCGTGTTCATGGGATGGTGAGGCTATGTACCCATCCTAAGAAATATGTTGTATTTGAGCTGTGGGATTAATCATACCATTATGTGTGCTTGTATGTTTGTTACCTGATTGAGGGGCAACCCACATGTGGTTGAAATTTATATATATTTAAGAGTAGCCAAGAGTTAGTTTCATAGAATCTCTTCTTTTGGTTCTCTAGTCCCTCAATCCATGATGGGGTAGTAGAAGCCACAAAGTTCCTTGGGTGGGGTGTGCAACGTATGCATATTGTAGTGCAAAGCAAGCTTAACTCAACTGATCTTGCGGAAAGAACTCACTACTTCCCCTTATGATGGATTAGGGTACTTGATCCATATGTGCTAGCCTAATCTCCATAGTTTTGAGTACAACAATGTTGGTTTGTTAGTATTGCTTGGTCTTCCATAGGGACGTTGAGCTAGCATTGCCTAGATACCTGTAGGGATGTTGAGTTGGCATTAGTGAATCAACCTTGTCCATATGAGAGGTGAGGCTCGAGTAGCCCCATATTGATATACTCATATATATATATATATATGCCATGTTGTTGATGGGAGTGAGTTGGGCTCGAGGACATGATGCCACATGCATAGACATGTGAAGTCATACTATGAGATTATGTTATGGTAGCCTACTTGTGTGATGAACGTAATGGGGCCTCGTACACTTGTAGAGGGACACTCATATTTGATCCTAATAGTGTTTGGATTGGTCAGAATATGGATATGTCGTAGCCATGTATACCTATGGCTATGACAAGTACCTATGTGTGCCTTCTCCATGAGGTATCAATATGTCGGGTGTGTTCTATGTGTTCCTACTTTCACAGAGCCATAGACACATTGCCATGCAAAATATTACCAGTATGTGACTTCTCTAGCTAGCGTATGACCATGCCGCAATGAGATGCGATGTAAGATGTGGCTAAGGTGCACATTCCATGCAGGTAGCAAACGAGTGTGTGGACCACTTGGCAAGTCCATGTCGAGTGATGACGTGATGTGGGGTATAGCCAAGGAGTACACCTCATTCCATGTAGTTGGCATGCTCACTCCACACCATATGAGGGGCTATTGTGATAGTTAGACATTGTTTCCTCCTTCCTCGTTTGGTGGCTAGTATAGTCACATCGTTATGTATTGTTCCATTTCAAAGATTGTGAATTTTATTTTGGTTATTGATGACTTTTATTTTGATTTTGAGGACTAGAAAAAGAATGATTTATCTTGTTTATAATGGTTTAGCCACAAATTGTGAAATTTCTTTGCGTGTAGCCCTCATGGTTACATACGTTTTAGTGTCGAAATTGAACCTTTATTTGATTATTATTTATGATCTTTGGTGGCTAAAATATTTTACTATTTGTTGTTTTCAAATGTTGGTCTTGTGTTGTAATGTGATTCCTCATCAAGAATGAGAGAGCCAAAATCGGTTGAGTGTATATGAGGAAGTAGATGCAAGGAACTTTGAGGATGGGGGTATGTGAGGCTATTATATAGCTAGCACCCACTACCCACCTATGTGTGATGATTATCTCTTGGAGGCTAACCACCTTATTCAACAAGAGATAGTTCACTGTGGTCTTGTTGGATGGTCTCACCATGTGTGTGTGTGGCCTAACACCATCAAGTCATTGAGTGTGAGGTATGGATTATGTGAGATGGATATTGGCTCTTGGCTCATTGATTATGTATCATGGATTAGTATGTTGCTTATCAGTGTCCAGATGGACCCTTGTGTAGCCTTGTGATGTGATTCTTGATGATGTAAGCAATGATAACTTTATGAAATCTCCCTCAAAAAAAGACATAAAATACTAGAAAATATTTTATTTTTTTAAGAAAAATAATTAATTTCTATTGGTAAATCTTCCTTTTTCTTCAAAAATTATATTAATTTTATTGGAATTTTTTTTTACATCACTAAAATTTGGTAGAAAATTTTGGCGAATCTTGAAAAAAAATATAAAAATGCATTAATTATGATGGCGAATCTATCCAATCTAAAAATAATTCTCATGGCAAAGTAGGGGACCAAGGTTATAAATTATCAATGGGTTGAAGGGGTAGACTATAATATTTACTTTCCACCATTCTTTTTAAATATAATATAATAACTCTAATTGTATTTTTTAAGGTAAAATATACCCATGATCTGTAATTCTCATGGGGTAAAGTTGCTTTTAGATAATTGATCTGATGACCCTTGTTGTACTCTATAAGGTAAAATTTACCCACAATCTATAATGCTCATTGGACCTAAAATTGTGGAGCCCATGAGCATTACAGATCATGGGTACATTTTACCTCATGGAATACAACAAGGGCCCTTACATTATATTATAAATCAATGGTGGAAACTAAAGATTAGAAATATGGTACTAAAGCAACTAATAATTATGATATACTATTAGCAAATTAATATAGATTTCTATTATAATTTATAAAATTTAGGTGAATTTGATCTAATGATGTATCAAATATTATGGTGAATTTTTTAGTTGAATCTTTTAATAAAATAAATTATTTGGTTATTTAAATAAGACTATAATAAAATTTAGTAAAAATGTGATGATTCAAGTCATGTTGTAGCTCAAACTATTAGCCAAATTTGGATTCCCAAATTTCAACTATTAGCCAATTGGTGAATATTAGCCACTAAAAAAATCCATGGATGTATGTATGTATGTATAAATGCATGTTCCATCCTAGATATGTTTACATATGAAAAGTTCAAAAGTTGGCTTATTGTGCTTTAGAAAGTGCAAATTGTTATATTTAGTTGAAAATGATATCATATATGTTCTAATGTGTGAGACTGGAAGTGTGCAGAAAACAAATAGTGTTGCAAACAATGGTGTTTTGGAAAGAATTGAGTGCTTATGCATCTTCTTTACTCTAATCTTAGTTGAAATCAATGTGCATCTTAACCTATCCTTGAATGAATGTGGATGTTAAAATAAATTCTTATGTTGACAATTGTGGCACATGTGATGTTAGCAAGATTAACCATGTTATTTTGTTTCATGTTGAGATCTTATGAGTAAGGAATATGTCAATATATTGATAATGATTCTTAGAAAGGTGAATGTTATAAGGATGACCTTTCTATTTTGTTTAGTGATGAATGATATATAATGCATTTCTCACCTTTGGGATGATGTATAATCTTTTATTGTTGATTATTAAATTTTGAGTACTAATGTGTGACATGGCTTCATATTGAGTTTACGTGACTTCCAGCAGTAAGTCAAATCTTATTGAGGGAGGATGTAATTTACCTCTCTAACCCTACTATAGGTAAGATATAATTTTTATTTTGATTTGGTATTCTAAATGTTAAATGTTTTTATAATGAGATTAGACATTGATGAGTATGGGAAAGGTTATCAGGATTAGTTATTATTCTAGATTACATGCTTATATGTTTATATACTATTATCATTGCTTTTGTATGATTATGGACATGAAAGGAATGATGTCATAAAACTTGTATTTGAGAGGCTTACAATATCATGACCCTATTCCTAATGGTTAATGTTGCTTTGAGTATATGATATATGTTATATGCACATGTACTTTGATGTGTGATTGGAGTGATGCAGGTATTGAGTATCGACTCTACATGGATCCACAAGCCTGAGCATACTCGTATTCCCCAATGGTGGTTACTAGAGGTATTCATAAGCCAAATGTCCCCCACCCTATCCCACTATACCTTGTTAGTGCAGTTTTCCTGTATTATTGTCTTATCGTCCAATTACCTAATGGTAACATCTGGAGCACCTTACAGTAGAATGTGGCTTACTAGTATGTTTTATTGAGGTATTTTATCATGGTTTCCATTATTTTAATATGTGGCTATACTTTGGTTGTCAGTGTTATGATGCAGTTTCATATATGGTATTTTATAGTGTTTTATTGATTGGAGATTGGAATGGTTATATCCATGAGGTTTTAAATATGTTGTTTTAAGTGTTTTTTATTGATCATTTGAGGAAATAATATATTTCATTTATCAATTTTAAATGATTTTATTAATACTTTTTTTGAGCTCTTATAGTCTTATTTAAATCTTATCAGGGAGCTTGCGTGTATTTTAATGTTGGGTTTAAATTATTATTTTTTATGTGTAATAGAGAATGTTGTATATTTAGTGATTTTAATTAGTTGCTTTGGAGAGATTTAATAGTTTATTTAATTAATTGTTTTATTTCATTTATTGTGTTGAGGAGTTTAGTTAAAAGAAAATGGGAAGCCTTGTCATTGATATATATATATATATATGTTTTGAGAGTTAAAAAAAATGGAAGATTTATTTTGGGGAGAGTTATCTTTTTGGAGAAGAAAACTTCTATTTTGGGAAGGAGGAGAAAACCCCACGATTTGTGCTATTGAGTTGGGGAAGAAATTTGTGGGTAGTGGCTTTGGAGGTTTAGCATAGCTTTGTTGTCTTGTTGCTCCGTTTTGGAATTTGTCATGCCTTGCTAAAAGAGAAATTATTCAATTCAGATTTGGGGTAGATTTAAAGTATTCTTCTGTGTTTTTCTTGAATTTTGAGTTAGAAATGCATGTATGAATGTGTTTAAATTTTTTGGGAGTCTTCGCTACTCTGGGTGTTGTCATAACATTTTAGTTGTTGAGTTTTCTTTTTAGCCTAGTTATGGTATTTATTTTTAGGAAAAGTCTAAGTATTTTCTAAATCTGTACTAATATCTTAGTTTAAACTCAAATCCAACTATGAGATTTACCTAGAAATTCCTAAATCTCAATAGGGTTGGAGTCGAAAACGAAATTTGAATACTTTTTTTTTGGCCAAAATTTGTGTCACCTGGTAAATTTTTTTTGTATTTCTGCTCATTACCCACATTTTAAAAATGAAAAATAAAGGTGGAGTCCATGTTGAAACACCCATATCTTAACTGGGTCATTGTCCAATTTTTAGTCTAGCCAATTTTCAATTTTCATGTTTTTGCCTAGCTTGGCATAAAAACGTGTTTTTCTAAACAACACCTTATTTTTGGTCATAAATTTAAAAACCAAAAGTTGAATCATATAGAAAAAATCAAAATGTGAATTGGGTCAAGCTTCAATTTTATATTTTGGCACTTTGAATTTTTATGAAATTTTTATGCCTCTTTCTCATTCGTTTGAACAATAACTCAACCTTGTTCTGTGCCACAATCACATAGTGGTTGTTAATTGATTTTAAAGTGATTTTTAGGGATGATTTAATGAGTTTGATAAAGATTATATGTGTTTTTTCTTTCTATTAAGTTAATTATGAATGTTTGAAAGGTATTTGAACTATTTGTTAGTGGATATGATCAACTATTTTAATGATTTCACAACAATGTTTGCTTGGCTGTGTTAAATGGTTTTTCATGATGGATTTTAGTGGATTTTTATTAATTCATATTTTCTATCAGATCCTTTTTTGGTTAAACAAGATGAGATTAGGTCTAGGTAATTAGTATGGTCTTATGGAGTGGCTCTCTATGAGCTTGGGGCCTGCAAGTGGCTGCCAGGTGAACTAGTAGTAGGGTTATTGTAAACAAGTGATAAATAAATAAAAATAATGGGGTAAGAACTAATAAGATAATGAGTCCTCGTGAATGTCATTGAGTTCTTGTAAAGGCTAAGGATGCTCTCAAGAATGCCTATCTGTCTGCGGGGAGTTGAGTTATTCATTTGCGGGGCATTGATTCGAGCATGATTGGGTCTCCTCATCTATATGAGAGGTGTACTTGATTCCTTGTGGTTCCACCCCTTGATGCACCCATGATGACACTTCATTTGATTTGCACTCTAGTACCTTGTACCTTAGTATTTGTGAGCAGTACCCGACATGTTATTGTATGAGCATCTCCATGTTGTGGCATTGACCTTATGCATTGTATTTTGTGTTTGTTCTGTGTGTGATGTAAGTGTTTGCTATATATTACCCTTGCCTTATTATTTATGTTTGGGCCTTGTGACTACCTCCAAGCATGGTGGGGTGGTCTCGTTTAAGTCACATAGTAGGGAGGTGTTGCCACTACCATTGGGGATCAGTGTACATGTTATTGGAGCATCAGTTGGATGCATTCTCTTTTATACTTATTTTATTAGTTGATGTATCTTATTCACAACTATGCCATTGTACTCATTTATATTCCTTTATATATATTATACTCTCTTGAGAGAGAAGAAAAGTGATGTTTTATATTTGGCTTATGAGTTTTGGTGTTAGTATCGAACTTGCTTGTAGTATGATGATCATTATGGATTTTCTTTTAGAAGTTTTCATGCAAAATAAAATATTTGGCTATGTATTTCCTTCTTGCAATAGTCTCCAAATGTTCTGGTGTAACACAAATTTCTCTTTGTTGCTCTGTGTTGCTACTACAAAAGTCCTGGCACAACACAAATTTTGATTGTTGCTGCTAAAGTTCTAGTGCAACATAGATTTCTATTATTGTTATGTGTTACTACTATAAAAGTTTCAATGCATTAGAGTTTTCTATATTTTTTTATGTGATGTTACAATAGAAAGTTCCAGAGCACCAGAGTAGGAAGTTCCAGAGCACTGGAGTAGGAAGTTCCAGAGCACCAAAGTAGAAAGTTTTGGAGCAGGAAGTTCTTGAGCAAATTTTTTTGAGCTATATTGTTTGCTCCTTTTCATATTTCCTCTGGCAGGTAAATCAGTACTCTCTTATTGGTTATGCATTCAACCATGTATGCTATAATATATCGTATTAGCAACTGCTTTGTTTTTAGGTTACTCTTCTTGTTAAAAAAAAATTGTCTTGTCCTCTTTTGTCTCTTACTCTTCATGGTTACATGGTAGGATGTTACATATGGAGTTAATAGATCCAACTAATTAGTTAGATACCTACCTGTAGGATTTAACTAAGTTCATGAGATATTCAACAATAGCTAACCATTGTATGGAATATTTAACTAACTACATGGATGAGTAAAGATGCTTTTATTGATGAGTGGGACTAGGAGTAATTCTAAGTGGATTGATTAGAATAAGTAGTCAACTAGATGTGGTGGAATTAATAAATTAAATAATTAAATAATATAATTATTCATGCACATATTATGTAAATTAATATTAGATTTCTAATAGTGTCATGGTGTGTTGGTTAAGTTGTTGTGGTGTTATTCTTGTCATCAAGGTTCAAACCCCATTGGAGTGTAATTATTCAAAATTTATAGTGGGGATGAGGTCCCTTGTTTGTGACCTCACTGGTTGATAGCTCTGGGTCAAAAGCATTTACCCCTCTTAATAAAAAATAATATTAAATTAATTTATTAATGGATAAATATAAATCATTATGAATAATTGTTTAATTAAATTGATGAATAATATAGCCAAAATTAATTAAATAACTTAGGAATTGTTTAACTAAATTATTAGGCATTAGGTTTCCTAGGTGAGAAGGTGATGATGTTTGTGTCCTTAGATATGATGTAATGAATGAATAAATTAGATGATCATTGGATGAAATTGGGACGTATGTGATAAAGTGATTTAATGGACAATAAGAGGAGCTAGGAGATGAATGAATGGATCATATGATATAGATAGGTGTAACATTGAAAATTGTTACCCTCAACAATTTCATAGTAGGTTTAGCTCCTCCCCATCTACTTCAAAAAAATTATGCATTAATTACTTATTTTATAAACATCTTCAGACAATCAAAGATGAGAAATGAAATTATGCATTTAATATTTTTCCCCCACACTTTTAGATATCAAAAATATTGGATCTAGTCTAGGGTACACTGTACCCTACACCACCTCTTTTAGCTCCAAATTTAACTATGTCAGTGTTGGTAATTATTATTTAAATGTCAAATTTCAATTAACTATTGTAAACATTTGATTTCTAGGAAATTAGAAGAAATACATATAAATACAAAGTATTTTCAACATTTAAATCCTAGTAATTTCATTGGGAAAAATTGAGCATCCTAAAAGAATTGAAGAGCAATTGATAGAAAAATTATCAAGATTATTTCATCATTAGTTCATTCAAGCATCATGTCATGTGTTATGTAAGTTTTGTTCATATTTTTCATGCATGTTGTTTGTAAGTACTAACACTTGTACGCATTCAAATAAATTCAATTCAAGAAATAATGGATCCTTAAAGATAATAGGTGTGACTTTAGTCCATCAAGATGATCAAATTTGAGTGGCAATTTGTAGAAAGTTTAAAAAATGTGCAATAACAATACAATCAACTTTATTTATTTCTTCTAAGAACGTAAATTTTTTTCTTAATGATTTTTTCTATAAAATTTACACTAATAAGCAAGTAAAAATTTGATGTGTATACTATTGTACCAAGAAAATTATTATATAATTGGTAAAATTCCACATAAATTAATGAGGATTTAAATCCTAAGTATTGTGTACCTTCTAAAATTGAAACCTTCTCTTTCGTATTCTCACTTGTGCTATCTTGGAAAAAAAAGTAGCTATGATCTCACCCACCATCATGTATACCACAAGATCAAGTTGGATATATGCAACCTCATTAGGATGATTATAATTGGTGATCATGTGTTTAAGGCTTCCCTCACTCTCAATCTTGAGTAGATTATTATTTTCCCTTGAAGGAAACCATGAGTTTAAAAACTTAAAGGAATATTATCCATGTTTAGTTTTATCATGTAATCTATACTGGTCAAAAATAATTACATGTAATTTTGGAACCTCTATCAGTTGAATATTGATTTATTTTTATATGTATTAATCTAGTAGTAATAAAATATTTTTACTCTACCACAATATTGAGCTCCATCTTCTCAAACTAAATGGCTTTCCTATTTATCTTAATAATAGTCAATCCAAAATTTCTGAAAATTTAGTGCAATATAAAATTCCTAGAATACATGGGGTGATCTAAATAATTATGTATTTGCTTATGGAAATTTAAATTCTCAACAAAATAAGGCGATACAAAAATATACCCTTGTACATGTAGTAAATAATCTACTATAGCTATGACATAGCCTTTATATCTCTATGAGTTACGAACTTCTTTTGATTTATCCAACAAATGGGTCAAGGATTCTCTCTAAGCTAGAAAATTTGCAAAACATCAAAGATACACATGTTATCTTTAGCATTTTATAAATATTAGAGGCTTTTTTACTCTAGCTGCTTAAAAAAAAAATTCTTATCTTGTTGAAAAGATTCAATTCTAATATATTCATAAAGTGGCTTATTATCTTCCTAAAAAGGGAAACTATATGAATAGGGTACCATGATGGTTCCTATGCACTTGAATCACCCATCCTATTATTATTACCATTCATATATGGAATGATTTTTTTCTAACAACTAGTTCAATCATTATATTTTTTCCGAATTATAGATTATTGAGTCCTTAATAATTTGTTGTGTCATGCAAGCTACACCAATTGAACATCATGTTTAGCAAATCAATATTTTTTAAACTATATTAAATTATTGCTAGTTGGATTAAAATATTTATTGGACTAAGTAATCCTCCATTATTACACCCATTTTTCTATTACTTAATAGGTCTCTACTAATTAAATCGACTAATTTAATTATTAAAAAAACTTGGATCTAAAAATTGTTATGGTTGTAAATATATTTTTATTTAAGAACATACTTGTATGGTTAATATTGAGCAATGTGAACTCATTTTTTTCTTAAGATATTTTGTTATTGAAGGCTTCAACTTCTTATGTCAAATGGGAAGCTAGATCTCAAAATGAGTGTATTCCACTCCACGATGATCACAATTGATTCATTTACTATATAGTTATAGTAAGAACTTGATTTCAAAAAAAATCAAAGAAACATTTAGTAGTATATCAAGGTATATTTGTGGCAATAATATTTTTCTTAATTTTCCCTAACCACCCTAGAACTAGTAAAGTAGCTAATTTATAGTTTCTTATAAGGTTAATTTGTTGTGTATAACTAAATAGGGTGTTTGATAAAGGTGCATGTATTCTAGGTATTGTTTATGAAAATGATTTGATCACATTCATATACACCCTTATGAATATAAGAGTGTCATTACCTCCCTCAAAATAGGATCCATCTCTTGTTATAATTTAATAGCCTCTTTTTAAAAAGTACCTAAAAAAGTCATGTTTTATTTGGTTGTCCTCAAGAATATGGCAATAAAAGAGTTTAAAGCTAAGGTACACCTCGATTATATAATCTTCTACTACTATATCTATGCGTGTTTTGTAAAGATTACAAAATTTGGTGTCTAACAAAACCAATGGCTTATTTTTGTCACTCCTAAAAGTGGAAAATTAATGATACATGAGAGTTGGATTATTATAAACGATAAAGTGATTGATTAATGTACTTTCATAATCTCTCTAGTTGGTGATAGATCTACATTGGAAACCTGGATACCAACTATATGGAATGTTACCTAGGGAAGAAGTAATGTTCTACATAAAATATATTCATGCACAATGTTAGCTCTATAATATTAATCTTGATTTTTTTTCCTTATACTCATAATTTACGCATAAATAAATTTAGGGAAGAACCTTTTCCTATTTTTATGCATCTCACTAAAGCAAATAGTAGGGATATCATGATAAGAGTTGTCTAAATTAAAGAAATTAATCGTTGGTGGTGAATTAGACATAATTGGAAGAGCGATTGGGATCTATTATCACAGTATAAGGATATAAGGTGTAGTCTAATTTTATATAATTTTCCCTTTATCACTTGTACATTTAAATTTTGACTTATTTTTATACGCTACCATCCTCTTTAATTGGTGTAGGTCTAGTTTCCATTCTACAATTCTCACCTAGAAAATTATTTGAGTGGTCAAATTTGATCTCAATAGACCCTCTGTCTAGTTCCAATTATTTCGATGATCTATTCAACATAGAAAAAATTTTGAAATGAGTATCACTTCACTTTTCCTAAAAGGAAGACTATTTTATAGATCAATCAACTTCAAGGTCCAAGCTACAAAGTCATCGATGTGTTGGAACAACTAGGTGGACTATGTCATTTATTTCTTAAAGGGTCGTCTTGTAGTAAATTTATTTAGGTATATCGAACATGGTAAATATAAAGCAACTTGTTAAATCTAGCATTATATTTAATATTCTTTGAATCCCTTAAACTATATTGCTCCTAATCTATTCTTATTTTAATAATTTATAAAAGATAGAGAAAAACAAATTAGAAGAAAAATAAAATAAAAGAGCTCTCTTTTCCCTGACTTCTTGATCCATTAATCTAGAAAATTGAATAAATTCAATCAACCCATAATGATGTGATCAATTTTGTAACCTTGACATTGATATTATAGATGCAATCTTGAAAATAGTTTGTGAGAATTTAAAATAAAAGTCTAAGATCATTGTATTCTAAACACAAAAATAAACACTATTTATTAATACTATTATGAAGGATGTATATTTTTAAATTTTCTATGAAATCTAACCATGTAATAAATATTTCATAATTAAAAAAAATAGAATTCATCACCACTCATGTTGAGGAGCATCAAAAGAAGCCAGAATTATCATATCAATTGGAGAATAATTTTAGCATTAGATATTTTGTAAGATAACTACACTAAAATTATTCTTGTCTTTTCAGTTATTCCAAATGAATTTTCCCCTTCTATGTATGGCATGCCTTCTTTTATAGAGGTAATTTAATATTACAATAACTTGACTAGTTAGCCTAGATATAGATATCTAAGGACTATAAATTTATAAAATAATCCTAGATTAGACATCCTTACTCACTTTTTTATTTTGGATTACCCTTGTAAATGAGTGACTCTAAATATAATTACAATCTACTTATAATAAAAATAAGCCCCATGAAATGGGATAATTTTGAACTTAAAAACTTCTAAATTATTGTCACATTCAAAAGAAACAATTAATTTTTTGTGGTCTTCACTAGGACCATATAACCAACCCATCCCAAGCTTAGGCTCCACATATACATCATATGACATGTTGAGCTTAATTTTCTTCACTAGGATTCCCTTTTTCAATGCTCTATGTTATACTCTCAATTCAATGAAATGGTCCAAAGTACCTAGTGCCACCTCTTAGAACTCAAACATCATGATTAGTGGTACTTTTGTAGGCAATAATATCCTACAATATGTAGATAATAATAATAAACGTATATGAATCATGAAAAATAATAAATTTTATGAAATAATGAGTGCCTTATGTTTTATTTTGTGGGATATGGAAAGATCTTGGAAATCAGAATTAGTAACCAAAATTATAAGGTCCTTTCAAATTCAATACCCTGACGATTATTCACTTTTCCAGTCTATGGATATTGGTAGGAAAAAATGACCTTGGATTAATTGAAAGGTATGAGAAGGTAACAAGATCATACAAATGCATAAAAATTGTAACGCTCCCACCAAGGAACCCCAAAGAACAACACTAGACTAGATCAACTAATGAAACATTTTTTTTTTTAAACAACTTTTCAATGCATAACATAGCATGATAAACTAATCATAGATCCTCTAAGGTTCCTTGATTGTGCTACTCACAAACTAGTGATCAAGATTACTAGAAATATTTCATCAACATAAAAGATAACATGAACAATTTAACATGCAAGGTTCATTTTAATGCATCACGTTAAATTATTCTACATTACTTAATTCAAAAACATGTCAACTAATAATCAACATTAAAGATCATTTCTAGATAATTAACATATGCAAAATGCATTACATCATAGTATTCAATATGAGAAGAATTCATCAATAATTGTTACATTGTTACAATATTTACAACAATGCTTCCCGAATATATGTGGGATGATACATCAGATTACATCATGAGATACAAATATTAAACCATCCAATACAAATGCATGAAATTTTGTCTTCTTGAATTGGAATAGGAAATGGAGTCCACAACACCATGAGAAATCCTCATGCACACAAACATGCAACAAGAATACGCAATGGAGAAAAAACACTAACATCTCGACCATGTGGAACCCTGAGGTCCACCCCCCATGCTAGGAGATAACACAAGCTCCCACATCCAATAGAAAGTCATGAAATGATAGGCTAACAAAAACAAGGGCTATACATGACTCCAACACAACACTGCTAACAACACCAACATCACTTACAACACTTACTTCACTTCTAGAGGTCCTCACATACCAGAGAGGAAATACATCTAGGGAATGCTAGACTGCAATAGGGAGGAGTGTCATCACATAGCTTGATATGGGTTATCTTGGTGGATCTTCCTAGGCCCCAACCCCCATCCTAGGTTATCTTGGTAGCCTCTACCAATCCCCGCCCGCCATACAAACTCATGCAAAATCAATGTACCTTTCATTAGGACAAGAAAGTAGATATTTCCATTCCAGGCCTTCCCATCTCATATCAAGCCTAAAATAGCACTTGAGCAAAGAGTGAGGCATACATTATCTTGAATAATCTGAAATATACACATCCCCTTAATTCATTATTAAGGTTATCACTAGGTGAAGAACCCCCCTGGAATGGGTTATCCTAGACACCAATTTGGGTTTTAGCCCCAATGGAGACCCACTCCCCCTACTTTAAACTAGTAAACCATACACATAGCACTTGAGGCATTAACCATCTTGCACACTCATCAACATCACATAAATCCAAACAAAGAGCAAGGCATTGGCCATCTTGTAAATTCATCATAATCACAAAAATCCATACATAGATAGGAGGGAAACACCCTTAGGATTTATGTTTCACACCATACACATGACTAACAATATAGCCAAGCAACTTACAAGGTTAATCAATCATAAATTCCATCCATACATACAAATATACCCCCTCCTCGGCCTTTGGAAACCAACATGCTAAAAACACTTCCCAAGGACACAAAACCTTACACAAACTTACATAGATGACACCCAACTTTCACCAATTATACAAACACTTAATCCAATAATGAAGACATACCAACAATTAATCCAAGAATTAACCATGAAGACATTTCTTTGAATAAGGAATTATTTCAACTTTCTTATCATCCCTTTTAACTTCACCACTTAATTCCATAATAGGTTACTTACTACAAGAAGAATTATATTTACAATTAACTATATCATTCACAAAGCAACCATCTCTATGGATCTATTTAATATGAGACCCTAATATTAAGATCACAACTTAATATAATGCTATAAAAACCATACCCTAATTATTTGTTTCATATAGCAAAACAACTATTAAATATTCTTAAAAATGATTAACATTCATTTGTTAATTAGTTAATAGAAAGATGAATCCAAATCTTTTAACCCTTAATCTAAATCATTTAACTAACATAATATGATGTAGTTCCCCCCCCATTCTCACCAATGATGCGCCGGTAGTTTGGATTTGGAACTTGGAGATTAAGGTGAAATAATAGGGATATACAAAGGTAATTATGGAGATTTGATTTGATTATGAGGACTAATCAGTATTATGTGATTATCTCATGACTATTTTTATCCTGATTGGTACGTAAATAATTGTTATGAGTTGATGTGATTACTTGGTGATGTTTTTGCTGATGTATTTGGGTGAAAGGGATAGTGTCAAATCACTCATTTGTGATTACCCTGCGATGTTGTGATTCCCTTTCACAGTGTGCCTGATTATATGTATATGTATATGCACGACCGTTTTGTGTGTTGCAGGCTGTAGGTACTAGGTATCAACTCCAATTGAATTGACAGTTCTGAACATGCCTTGAAACCCAATGGATTAGTTGAGTAGAGATAGCACTTGGACCCCTACCCTAGCCATCATCCTCAAAGAGGATGAGTATCTAGTCTGATACCTTGTTAGTGTTGTCAGTTTTGTCTATGGTAAATTGGTGTTGCTTGAGGTCTTGTTTTTGAACCCTGGTTAGGGTTTAGGTAATTGATTGACATTTGGTTTATTTAATTTAAAAATTCTTGATAAATGCTTTTGGTTACTTGATGCATTAAAACATTTTTTTAAGGAAAAAGGTACTTGATAAATAAATATAAATATATTTATAAACAATCATAAGTTTATAATGAAATAAATATGTAATATAATATCAATATAAATAATCTTATTTAATAGCAAAATAGATTTATAATATAATGTTATTAAGTAATAATAATATAGTCAAATAAATGAGATATATTAAGATCTGATTATTTAATTAATTGTAATGTGTAAGTAAGTGGGTAAATGGTTTTACCTGGTGTGTGAAATTAGGCATCTATCATATTTCAATGTTATGATTTTTAAATGAGATGCTTTTTAAAATTAATTTTTGAGTGTGTCAGGGAAGTTGATTTAATATAATACAAAAATGGGAGAACATGAGTTTTGTGTGGCAGAGAGGGATGCAGTCCCATGGCCATGGGCTTGCCATGGCCTGCATGTAATTTTTCATCTGTGTATGTTATTTTTGCTAGTGTGCATAGGTGTTGGAGGTCATTTTTGTGCTGGGGTGGGTTTCTTTATGCTTGCAGGGGGATTTTTCCTTTATTTATGTTTTGGGGATTGGTTTGTACAACGTTGAGTGTGGGATTTGGTTCTTCTTTCCCTCTGGGGATTTCGTTTGTTTGTTTTTATGGCGAAGCAGCCGAGCTCGGGCAATTTGGTGCTAGCTGATCGTGGTGGTTTTCACTTTGGATCTTCTTTAGGGTTGAATTCTCACTAATCCGAGTCCTATTATGTGGGGTAGGGCCCTAAATTAAAGAAAGCGAATGGTTGTTTGCCTAGCAGTCAAGATCACCTAGTTTTGGTTCTTTCTCCAGAATCTATGGCTAATGATGTTTCTTATTGGAGTAGACATGCTTTAATTTATAAATTTCTTGGGATCTGTATTCCTCCACCAGCTTTGGATGCTTGGATTAGGAGGACATGGCAGGTTGAGAGTGACATAAAGCTAATGTTGGCTACAAATAGCTATTTTGTGGTTGTTTTCTTCTAATATGGCTGATAGGAATCAAGTTTTTGAGGGAGGGTCCTATTTTTATAATCATGTCAGATTGTTTTTAAAACCTTGGCATATGGGTTTTAACACAACTGAAGAACTACCATCGAACACTCCTATCTGGGTTCATCTACTGAGCCTTCCCCTAGAGTTTTCAAGAGAGGATATTTTACAAAGGATTGCGGCTCTTCTTGGTAATCCTACTATTGTTGCTCAACAAACCCTCAAAAGAATGGTTATTTCTTTTGCTCATATTTGTGTGGAGGTTGATTTGAATAATCCCTTGTCAGATTCTTTAGAAATTTGTCTTGGTTCTTTGTCTTGGATTCAACAACTTGACTATGAGTCCCTTCCTTTTCATTGTCATATTTTTCATGAGTATAGACATCTTCAAAAATAATGCCTTAGGATTGAGAGGGCTCCTCCTAATCCCTCTCCTTCAGATTTAGCTCCAAGAGTTGTTTAGGAGGATAACGAAAAATACGCTATGATGTAGGGGGAACTAGATAGATATGGCTTTGTGCTAGTTAAGCAGGTTAAGGGTTGTGGTCAGAAGAGATCATTTAAGGATAGGAAGAATGAAGAGGACTTTAATCAGTTTGAAGTCTTGAAAACATCAACCTTGGAGGAAGGAATTCTGCTAGATTCACCTCATTTTTTTGTTGTTATGGGTTGCAATGCGGGACGGGGACAAGGACACACTTAGGACATTCATTTATCTCAGGGTATGCAGGATCCTCTGGCAACTATGAATGATCATATGTAGGATGATGATGATGATGATATTGTTTGGCAGATCTGGCAAAGGAGGGGCTAGGTTTGGGTAAGAGCAAGGGGTCTTCCCTAGCTTTGGGGGTGCATCAATGCATGATTATGAAGGCACTGCTTGAGCACTCAACTAAAAGTGGCTGCAAGAAGCATTTTGAGAAGATTAAGCATACTAGAGAGTTATTGGTGAAATCGGGGTTTGTTAGACCCCTTGACGATCACTTTTCACCATCACCTCCATGATTATTCTCTCATGGAATGTAAGGGGGTTGAATAGCACCCCCCATCAAAAGGCTATTCATGATTTGGTTGTTGTTAATTCTTCGGACATTTTTTGTGTTCAAGAGACTAAACTTTCAATTGATTGTATGGTTTAGTGTGCTTCTCGTATTTGGTACTTTGGTCAATGTCAGTGTATTGGGTCTCAAGGGAGTTATGGGGGTTTGGCTCTTTGTTGGGATCCAAGAAAGATTTCTCCCCTTTGGTGGATTTCTAGTCATTCTACTATTTCTATGGTGGCCTCTTCTATGGATTCAAGGGAAACTATTTTGGTTACCAATGTTTATGCCTCAATTGATATTTGTAAAAAAATCAGCTTTGGGTTCATATAAGGTATGTCAGATCATGTGTTCCTTACCTTCCTTGGATCTTAGTTGGTGATTTTAATTTGGTGTTGAGCTTGGAGGAGAAAAGAGATGGGTTTCCTTGCATGATATTATGGCTCAGTGGTGGTAGGATGGTAGCCCTACTTATGGTACAACTATGTACACTTTTGTTAAGAAACTTTAGTATGTTAAATTTCACCTCAAGAGATGGAATAGGATGAGTTTTAGAAATTTTAAGGTTATGAAATTGAATGCCCAAGCAAGCCTTGATGGAATTACTCATCAAATTCAAGATTTTGGTTTCTCGGATGCTCTGGGTCAAGTGGAACCCCAGACTGTGAGAGTTGTGGAGGAATGGGAGCTTTGGGAGGAGATTTTCTAGAAGCAAAAGGCTCGGATTGACTGGCTTCAAGAAGGGGATAGGAATACTTCTTTCTTCCACCATTCGGTGTAGGCCTAGAATAATAGAAGTTGTATTTCTATCTGGTTAATGTGGATTGGACCTGCATTTCTTCCTTGCAAGCCTTGTCTTGGGAGGCTAGACAATTTTATTCTACTCTTTTTTTTGAGGATTCACCCTTTGCAGAAGATGAGGAGAATTTGATCCTTGCTTGTATTTCTTCCCTGATCTCCAAGGAGATGAATGATTGCCTCATTCAACCAATTTCTCTATAGGAATTGGAAGAGGTCATTTTTGGGATGAATAAAGGTAAGGCCCCTAGACCCAATGGTTTTCCTGTTGAATTTTTTCAAGAATTCTGGGATATTATAAATTTGGATTTGTTGGAGGTTGTTTAGGAATCTCTTCATAGTAAGCAAATGCTTCAGGTGCTAAACTCTACTTTTTTAGTTCTAATTCCTAAAAAGGAAGGTGTTGATCAGCTTGAGTCCTTTTGACCTATTGCCCTTTGTAATGTGGTGTATAAAATTATAACGAAATTGATCGCAAAGAGGCTCAAAGTTTGTATTCCTTTGTTATCTCGGAGGAGTGAGGAGGTTTTGATGAGGGTAGACAGACGGGGTGGTGATTGCTTCTAAGGTCATCCACTCTATGGTGACTTCCAAGGAAAAGTCTATGTTCATCAAGTTGGATATGGCCAAAGCTTATGATAGAGTGAAGTGGCACTTTTTGCAGAGAGTTCTCTTAGCCTTTGGTTTTAGTCAGGATTGGGTCGGCTGGGTTATGAGTTGTGTTACCTCTTCCTCATTTTTTGTTCTTATGAATGGGAAACCTTCTGAGCTCTTTGTGGCTTCTAGGGGCCTTCGTCAAGGAGATCCTCTCTCCCTGTATTTGTTTATTATTATGGCTAAGGGTTTGGGAAGATTTTGGAACTCATGGGTTTCCTAGGGAAGAATTCAAGGCTGGTGCTAGGGCAATGGGCTTTCGCAACTCTCTCATCTTTAGTTTGTGGATGACACTTCTCTTATGGGGAGGGCTTGCCTTTAGGAGGTAGGTTCTATTAGGAAGGCTTTGGATATTTGTCTTGTTGATTTAGGTCAAAAAATCAATGAGCATAAGTCTTCTATCTTCTTTTTTAATACCTCTCAAGCTATTCAATGACAGATTGTTGATATTATGAGGTTTCAAATTGGGACTCTTTGCTTTGTCTAACTGGGAATACCTCTTGTTGTTGGTAGGCATCCCATGTCTTCTTGGAAAAAATTGCTTGATAAGCTACGTAGTAAAGTCAATCATTGAACTCATTAGTGGCTTTCTACTACTGCGAGAGTGATTCTTCTAAGTCTGTTATCTAAGCTCTTCCCATTTACAAAGGTTTTGTTTAGGTGGCTCCTTCATATTTCTTGAGGGAATTTAATGCTCTCTCACGATAGTTTCTTTGGAGCAGTAACTTGCAGTTGACCAAGTGGAGTCTTGTTAAGTGGAATACAGTGTGTAGGCCACAGAAAGTGAGGGGCCTTGGATTGCGTTCTACTATTTTGAATGGGAAAGCTCTTGCTACCAAGTTATATTGGCATTGGTGAATTAGTTAACATCAGCTTTGGGCTCGTATTCTTACCCATAAGTATTTTAAGGATGTTAACACTTTTGATGTTCCTCATTACCCTTTAGAAGGAAGGGGCTCTATGATTTGGAATACCCTCAAGTCAGGAGCTCAGTTGGTTAAGCAAGGGCTTTTTTGGATATGTCATTTGAGTTCTCAAAATCTTTTTGGTGGGATTCTTAGGATGGTCGCCCTCCCATTCTTTCAGCTTACTCTCACCTCTAGTCTCTTTGTAATCATTTTACTATTGTTGGGTGGAATACAGTTGAGCATTACAAGTCCATTTAAAATAGTGGGCTAGTTGCTAGCCTTAGGTGGAAGCACTCCTCGAATTGGCTGCCAGGAGGTTTAGAGGAGGATAGGGAAGAGTTGGCTTGGATTATGGCATCACGGGAATGCAATTCCATGGCGGCGTAGGATGTTTTGGCTTGGAGTAATACTCATTTGTCTGGCAAGTATTATGTTTTAGTAGGATATGGTGAGTTGCTTAGGCAGGGGTTTGGGGACATTGAGGCTCCTTGGTGGAAGCAAGTGTGGAATAAATTTTTGTGGCCAAAGTGCTATTTTTTTTCTGTGGCTGGTGGTCTAGAGCCGATGTCTTACTTGGGATAACTTGTGCAAGAGAGGGTTTCAAGGTCCCTCAATGTGTGTTTTGTGCGTCAACAGTGAGGAGAATGTCTCTCATCTCTTCTTCCAATTCTCTTTTTCTAGGAGGCTTTGGCATCTTTGGTGGGATGTGTCGAACTAGGCTTGTTGGCATGTCTCTTCTCTGGTGGAGTTCTTTACCTAGTGGGGGAAGGCCCCTGTTAAAACTTATTTCCTTCATCTTTCTTGGGCTTTGGGATCCACCTTTATTATCTGGCATATTTGGTTGGAGAGGAATCATAGGATTTTTCAAGAGGTGAGGCTGGTTGTTCAACATTTGTGGTGGAGGATTCTCCATTCGATAGGTGAAACTACTATGGCCAAGTGTGACTTGGCTGAGGGTTTGGATCCTGGAGAGGTTATCTTTTGTACTCACCTTAATCTTCCTCTTCAGAGGGGGCCTACTCAGAGTGCTAGTCAGGTCAAGAGAAATAGATGTCATCATCCCTTTCGAAAGATAAATAGGGAGGGGTGTTGGAGTCCTCCCCCTCAGGGTGTGCTGAAAATCAACATGGATGGTTCTTTTCATGGAAATCCTAGCCATGCTGGTATTGGAGGTGTTGGGCGGACTAGTTCAGGGACTGCTGAGTTTATCTTTTCTATTTATAAGGGTTGGTATACTAACAATGTCATGGAGGCTCTTGCCATTTTGTGTGCCATGGAGAGTGGATGTGCTCTCGGGTGGAGAGAGATCATTTGTGAATTGGATTCTCAATTGATGGTGAATTTGTAGAAGAGGCAACAATTAGATGATGTTAGTTGGCAGTTGGTTGTTATTATAAAACAACTTCTTAATTTGTGTGCATCCTTAGATTTTGTTTCTTTCTGCCATATTCCGTGTGAATGGAATGGGGTTGCGGATTCTCTTGCTAAATGGGCTTCTGATTATTTCCATGATTGGAATATTGTAGATAGGGGTCAATTACCCCCAGATTTGGCTCAAAATTTGGACCAATTAGTGGAGATTGATAGGGATGTGTAATCCCCTTGCTTTGTACTGCTCTTTTCAATTTGAATAAATTTTTACCCCTCTTTCAGTAAAAGTTGATTTAATAAATCAAATCTTAACTATGATTTGTTATAAAATTCGGTTGGGATAGTTTTGGGAATCCTCGGGTACAACCGTCACTTTCCTCCTTTCCATAAATGCTTTTGGCTTTGGGGGAAATTCATTATGTTTTTTTGGGAAAAAGAAAGCGGAGGGTATTGTTTGTGAATTTTCCTCCATTGTTGATGATGTTGGAGATTTCATTTTGTTTTGCGTTGGGAAAAAAAAAGAATTGTCTATAGATTTTGGGGTGAAGGAACAAAGAACCCTGTTTCGAAACTTGCCCATCTTCCTTTTCTATTTACGGAGTCAGTTCTCTTGAACCCCGAGAATGTGTAAAATCTAAAGGAGTAAGAACACCACCATATGCAGTCTGCAAGGGTCTTGGCATTATCGAGGAGGGGTCTGAGTCAATAAGAAGATTAGATACTGCTACAGAAAAACCTACCACATAACGAAGGAAATTCAGGTATTTATTCAAGCCATAACTTATTTCTTTCGTAATAGAAAACATTATGTTTGGATATAATCAATCAAGACATTGGATTCCCATTAACATTATAACAAATTATATCCTCTGTCTTTAAAGATCTAGTAAGTTTTCTATGTACTATGTAGCCCTCTTCGATTTCTCAGGTTCTATTTGTTTATAGAATTTCATGCTCTTAGATTTATTTTCAAGGAATTGTAATCTGTTGCTGTTCTTAATCTTCATATTATTATTCAGGAACAACAATTCCATCTTTCCATACCCCTGTATCTTTGAGCACAAGCCCGACATTTATTATTTTGTTTTACAAGTGTAGCTTATAGAAATCAAGATCTTACCATTATTATTGTATATTTACTGATTTGCAAGGTATGCGCAACCCTCAGCCTCTAAACCTGCGTGACTGTGTGCACCCAGAACACAAGCAAAGCTTACAATGTTAGGACGTGTTTCAGAGTGCTTGATTAATTCAACGATTTTGAGAGCTTCCTTCCAAAATCTATTTATGCATATCCTACAATCATTGCATTCCATGAGATAACGTTTTCTTCACCTGCCGATTCCATTTGCTTGAAAGTTTCTAAAGCCTTTTCAACAAAACCAATTTTGAAATTATCCTGCAACACTAATTTACATGAGATGATGTCTCTTTGATACATTTCTCCAAATAGTTTGTGCCTCGCTTGTGCTTCCACGCCTTAGGCATTGGCTGCGAGGATGCGGACAAAAGTTTTAGAATTTGGCTTTAGGCCTGCTAATAGCATTTGCTTAAAAATTTCTAAAGCCTTTTTAACTAATCCACTTTGTGCATATCCTGCGACCATAGTTCCTTGAGGTATTCTGTCAATCAATGCGCGTGCTATGTCTATGCTTTCAGATTATGCATACATGGCTTGCAGTGCACTTGCAACTATAACATCTAACAAAATTCCTCTTTCGTCATGCTCTGATGGACATCCCTACCCTGTTTGAAAGCCATCATTTTGGCACAGGCAGGGAGGATGGGGACGAGATTGTGTAATATTGATTTGTACCTTTAATTGCATCCACATGAATGTTTCTAAATCCTTTTTTAACAATTATACAACTAAATATGAACATACATATACTTCATATTAATCAATCTTCTATTGTAACAGGGCTATACTTGTGTATTTCCTATCTTGCAAGAATTTTCTAAATGTGGTACACCCTCTTTATAGGATTACATTCATTATTGGAAACACCACTTGAATCAGGTTGTTCTTAACCAATTATTTAATCCATTGTTTTGCATCGATGATCAATCAACATTTACCAAGTCTAACTGCAATCATTCTATCCCAAATTCCAACCATCGGTAGCCTTCTTTTGTTCCAGCCATGGACAGCCTAATTTGCATCTTAATGTTTTAATATTTTTCTCACTAATATCATCACAAATATTGCATATAATCTATATCTTGCTGTTGATATTTCTTGATTTAAGAGACATCTCATGGGTCAGTCCATTGTTGAGTTGCTAATGCAAGTCTAAAATATGTTATTAGTGATGGTTTTATGAATTTCTCACATACTTTCCTTAGATATTCAAAATTGATCCACCATTCATTAAGGCGGTTTAGAGGATATAGCTGTAATTTCTTTTGGATGAATAAAAGTAAGTTATATTAATAGTTAAAGGATACAATAATTCCTATTAGTGGGAAATGCGATGCATGATAACTATAGATGTAGATAGATCAACCAACAGGAACCTTAGAATTGAAACTATCTTGTTTGGTTACATTACAACTTCTAGATACACATAAGAAGACCAAAATTATTTCATTATAATATTGAAACCTGAAACATTATAATGGTATTTAGAGTTTATTGGTTTCAATTAAAGCTTTGTTCTGTTGTGCAACAAGTTTATCTCTTACAGAAATATAAACATGTAATTTGCATATGAAAAGAAATAATAAATATAGAAACTTAGGTTCATTTTAGGAAAGAGAGTTTATATACATATATATAATATGTATATATCTCCATATCTATATAGGTTGGATTATAGGTTTGATTATTTGGTAATAAACTGGAGGAATGTAAGTAGGAATAGATAGATTGAGTTATATAATTGATGAATGTATAAAGAATGGAAAAGAATTGAATCTAGTGTATTGTTGTGCTAGAATACTAAGTGAGAGAATAGTGATCTTTGTTTAGGATTTAGAACATGATTTCCCTTTTGATAATTTATGTGAAAACTTTTGATAAATTTCATGCATGGTAAGTTAAATCGAAAATAGGTAAATACTATAGTTACCTTAAGGCTATAACCTTTGGATCTTGTACTTAAGTTCTCATAATGTAGATTTAAGATAGAGTTGGTTTCATTTCCTTATGGTTAGATCCTGAATGTTATTTTGTGGTCTAAACTTATAATTGAGAGCATCATATTTAAGATAAGAGCTAAGTGAGGTATCTTTTGAATTTGGATTATCACAATAATTAAAGGTTGGGGGAAAGTTAATTTTAAGTGAGGGTAAAATGTAGAGGATAGGTTATGTTAGTTAAATGATTTAGACTAAAGGTTCAAAGATTTGGATTCCTCTTTCTGTTAACTAATTAACAAATGAATGTTAATCATTTTTATGAGTTTTTAATAGTTGTTTTGCTATGTGAAACAAATAATTAGAGCATGGTTTTTACAACATTATATTAAGCTGTGATCTTAATATTAGGGTCTTGTATTAAATAGATCCATATAGACAGTTGCTTTGTGAATGATATAGTTAGTTGTAAATATAATTCTTCTTGTAGTAACTAACCTGCTGTTGAATTAAGTGGTGAAGTTAAATGGGATGATAAGAAAGTTGAAATAATGCCTTATTCAAAGAAATCTCTTCATGGTTAACTCTTTGATTAATTGTTGGTATGTCTTGATTATTGGATTAGGTATTTGTATAGTTGTTGAAAGTTGGGTGTCATCTATGTAAGTTTGTGAGGTTCTGTGTCCTTGGGAAGTGTGTTTAGTATGTTGGTTTCCAGAGGCTTAGGAGGTGGTATATTTGTATGTATGGATGGAATTTATGATTGATTAACCTTGGAAGTGGTTTGGCTATATTGTTAGTCATGTGTATGGTGTGAAACGTAAATGCTAAGGGTGTTTCCCTCCTATCTATGTATGGATTTATGTTATTATGATGAATATTGAAGATGGTCAATTCCTTGATCCGTGTTTGGATTTATGTGATATTGATGAGTGGAGCAGGTGGAAGAAGTTGGGTCCACAAAATGTTCAAAAAGTGGAAGTGTTTTTCTTGATTTTATGAATTTTTCATAGTTGGACTTAAAATTTGTATCAATTATACATTAGATATATTTAAAAAGTTTAGTAATATGAAATTTATTATTTTGAGTCTAGTTTTCAAATATGTAATTTATTCTAATACCCAGATGATACAAAATAATTTTTAATACTCATGTATAAAAATCACTCTTTAAAAGTCATCTTTTTAGGATCATACCATGCACATATATAGACACCATAATTTGACCTATGTAAAAATATTTTTCTAATTTTATTTTGTAGAAAGATGTGTATTATAATGAAGATTAATAAGGATTTTTTTTATAAATTTTTTCTCAATATTTATTTTATTTATTAATTTTTTATTTGCCCTAATTGTTGGTTTTGAAAACCCTTATGTTTGGACACCATAACTTGACCTAAAGTTATCATTTATCAATTTTTTATTTATTTTTGTGTAAGGAATTGTTTGTAGATTTATGTCGTATAATTTTTATAATAGTAAAATTAAAAAATTAAAAGTTATTACAAAAATACGAAAAACATAATATTCCAAGTTTATGGACATTTTTCCTCATAAATTAATTAGAAAATATAAAAAATAGTCCAATCTTTAAAAAATAATACATATTTGAAAGCTAGACATTGTCATCAATAATGGGTTTTAATTTTATAAAACATTTTTTTAAAAAAAATCATCAACTACATTACCAAAGTTAGTTTCTTCTCTTGAAATTGTCATGACATTGTACTTGCAACTCCAAGGATAAGAATTGGGTTACCATGCCTTTCCTAAGCATAAATACATATAAAAAACATTTATTGTGAGTTTGAAATATTTGGGAATGAATGCCCACTTCAAAATGTGTACCTATTCTAAAAAATGAATGGGTACCTATTTTAGAGATGAAAAATGGCACTTCCCTTCAATGTGGACCCAACTTCTTACACTTACCCAGTGTGCAAGATGGTTAATTCCTTTTTATTTGTAGGGTTACTAGTTGCAAGTAGGGGGAGTGGCTCTCCATGGGGGTCAGAACCAAAGTGGTGTCCAGGATAATCCATGGGGGGTTTATTAATCCAATAATAATGAAGATAATGTATGCCTTACTCATGGCTCAAGTGCTCATTTAGGCTTGAGATGAGATGGGAAGGCTTGAAATGAAAAGATCAACTGCCTTGTCCTTATGAAAGGTTCATTTATTCCACATGAGTTTGTATGGGGGTTGGGGATCGGTAGGGGCTACCAAGATAACCCAAGATGGGGGCCAGAGCCTAGGAAGATCTACTAGGATAACCAATATCAAGCTATATGATGAAATTCCTCCCTATTGTAGTCTAGCATTCCCTATATTTATTTCTTCTTTGTTATGTTAGTGCCTCTAGAAGTGAAGTGTTGTAAGTGATGTTGGTGTTGTTAGCACTATTGTGTTGGAGTCATGTATAGCCCTTCTTTGTGTTAGCCTATTATTTCTTGAATGTTTATTGGATGTGGAACATTGGGTTATCTACTAGCACAAGGGGTGGGCATTAGGGTTCCACATGGTCGAGAGGTTGGTGCTTTCTCTCGATTGGGTATTCTTGTTGCATGTTCATGTGTGTCAAGATTGTTCATTTTGTTGTGGACTCTAGTTCTTGTTCTAGTTTGAGAGGAGAACCTTTCATGTATTTGTATTGGATAGTTTAATAGTTGTATCTCATGATGTAATATAATGTATACTTCCCACATGTATTAGGGAAACATTGTTGTAAATATTTTAACAATGTAACAATTATTGATTAATTCTTCTCATAATGAATACTATGATGTAATGCATTTTGCATATGTTAATTAGCTAAAAATTATCTTTAATGTTGATTATCAGTTGACATGTTATGGGATTAAGTAATGTATAATCATTTAATGTGATGCTTTAAAATGAACCTTGCATGTTAAATTGTTCATGTTATCTTTTATGTTGATGAAAGTTTTCTAGTAATCTTGATCATTAGTTTGTGAATAGCATAGTTGAGGAACCTTAGAGGATATAGGATTAGTTTATCATTCTATGTTATGCATTTGAAAAAAGTTGTTTAAAAAAAATGTTCCATTAGTTGACCTAGTTTAGTGTTGTTCTCCAGGGTTCCTTCGTGGGGGCATTACAAAAACTCAAAAAAATGCTCACAAACATACTAAAATTAAGACATTCCAAACTAACCTTAACACCCTCCACACTAATTAGTTTGTTACATATACATGTGTTCAAACTCATTAGGGGCATCTAAAACAAAGAGGAAAATTTGAGTATGGAAACTAAACTAAAGTTTCAAAATGGATTTTATAATTTTTCATGGCCAACTTAATGTTCACATGAGCCTTGGGTCCAATCCTCTAATCATTTTGTTTATGCTCAAAAGGAATGTTGAGTGTCTTATAATAAAGAAAAGTGGGTATTTTTCAAAAAATCCAATTTAAATGGTCTAGCTCAGTCTCCAAAATATGTTTTATCTTACCTTTTTTATAGAATTACCAAAATAAGCTCCAATTACTTTGCTTTTATATCTAATATCTGTTGGTGTGGTGTAGGTGGTACATTTCAAATCCCTCTAAAAAGGTGGTGAAAGGGTACTAGGCTAAACATGGGTGGGCCAAATAAGCGCTTTGAACCATTATCTTGTATTCCCCTCAAATAGAATGTCAAACACTAAAGGTTATTTGAGGAAGCTAGAATGAAAGCCTTCTTCCAAGCCATGGAGGGCTTTAACATGAAAATATCACTTTAAATTTTTTTGAGTTGTTGAGGGAAACTAAGGTTTCTATTGGAAGCATCTTCTTTGAGGTGACTTAGAGACATATTGTTGAGGCAATGGGTTTGGAATGTAAGGGAATTAAAGTGGTAAAGGTGAAAAATGAGAACTGTGAGTGTTTCATTGATAGTTTCCTTGACAAGGATGTGAAGTTGAGGAGATTTCAAAATGGGTATTGATATAGAGAAATTGTTGATTCCTTTCAATTTGGTGAGCTTACATATCATGAAATATTTCACTCTTGAAGGCATATATACTACTATTCATGTATATTACTTTTTTCTCCTTAGCCATATAAGATGCAATGAAAAGTAAATATCCCCTTCTTTCTTTTATCTTCTCTAATTCAATGTAGGACCAAAGGGGCCTCCCCCACTACATTAGTGCCTAATCGTAAGACTCTATAATCATGTTTTTACTTTAACCCCTTAGTCATCGCCTATAAAAAATGTTAATCTTCTACAAATCAAGCCTTTGAAGGTAAATCCTTGTTTGATTCAACACAACACTAACCCTAGTAAGAAATCAAAATTTTCCATCCCACCTAATATTGTTTCTCAAAACCCTCTCATAGAGAATAAGAAGTCTACCCCTCCCTCTAAAAAAACGGAATCCCTAGAAAATCCTACTTGTTCAAGAAAAAAATTCTTAGACCATGATGAAAAGATGATAGTTAAGAATGTTATTATTAAAATTATAAAAAATGGTGATGCAGGTGAGTTGGGTGATTTGAGTAGTGGTAACGATGAGAGAAGGTCGATCAGGTTGGCCAACGTGGTGAAGAAAAACAAAAACCAAGACACTAAAGGGAAGAAATTAGATTTTCAGGAGGAAGGGGATGAGTCTTCAAACAAAGAGTATTTCCTTGTGTCTAAAGAGGTTGACCTTGATACTAGCTAAAAGGAACTAGAAGTGGTTATTGGGAATGAGTTTGATGTTGTTAACACCAGTGAGGAAGAAGTGGACAAGAAGGAAAAAGTAAAGAAGATGAGGAGAATGATTATAACATAAAAAAAATTAATATTTCCATTAAGGAAGAAGAGGAAGGAATAGACCTGAAACAAGAGAAATATAATGTTGACAAAAGTCAGGTTACGTTGAGCTTGGAGGAGGAGAGGGATATGGGGAGTGGTATCCTCTAGTATTTTAAGAATCAGATTGACAAACTTTGGGAGAGTGTTACCCTAATGAAATAAATTAATAAAGATGATACACTAAAATAAAATATGGCAGAGATTGATAGTGTGATGAGCTATATCATGTCTATCACCCATGGGATTATGAACTATGCCATGTTTAGAATTTTCACTAGGCAATCAAAAGTAAGGAAACTAAAATGCAAGAAGGAGAATAAGCAATTGGATGAAGCCTCAAAGGAGGAGAGGAATAGTGATACTAAGGACACCTGGAAGAATGATTTGGAGTAGCTCAAGAAATAATGGAATCTAATTAATAGTCCTAAGGATTAATTTTTTTTTTGTTGGTTTTAATTTTTGTTGTTTCTTAGGTTATCTGGGGCTTGGATGCCTATACCTTTAAGGCCTATCAGCCATTTTATTTTTCATCTCACAGACTATTTACCTTAATGTTTGGTGTTGTTTTGTGGTAGGTATTTAGGACTCTTTTTCTACTTAGACTGGTGGGCAAGTTGTCCTTCTATTTTCTTTCCTATTTTGTTTGGAATCAAGGCCCTTATCCTACTTTTTAATAAAAAACTAAGATAAATTTTTGAAACTTCAAGAATCTTATTTTAGTCTAGAATAAATTTTAATACACTCATCTAATAGATAGGGGACCACTCTATATTAGGCCTTAAGTAAAATAATTACAAGGAAAATAGTGAAACCAACTTTGATAATGATAAATTAAGAAAGTACATCTGGAGGGAGATGAAATTCCTCACAAAATAATAAGATCTACATTGCAAATCATTACCACAATTAATAAAATAGTACCATAGGAAATAAAGGAATATATCTATGTACAAAAAATACTCCTTAGATCTAAAGGGTGAAAATAAAAATGTAAGGTGAAAAATTGGATACCAAATATGTATTTATAGCACCAATCCACCTCATGCATATGTATTAATGATAAGTGTAGATGTAGAAGGAGGAAGAACACATAAAATTAGAAAAAATTTCAAATGATAGCTTTGATATCCCCAATGTAAAGAAGTAAAACTTGAATTGGGTTTTAGAAGAACATGAGGAATTTGGGAAATTTTAAACCCCTAAGAGCCTTAGAAACTTGCAAAATGAAGAAACGTGTAAAATTTATCTTTCCTAAACTACTCAAACATGAATTTAATGGGGTTTTAAGAATATTTAAATATAAAAAATTACAAAAATGAAATCCAATTAGAAAAAAAAAATGTAAGTCCAAAGCACAAAAATATAATAAAAATAAACTTAATGAAACATAGAAGAAAATCGAAGAGATGGGTCTCTATTTCATAAAGCAAAGATGAGGCATGTATAATACTAGGTTCCACTTCTCCTTCTACATTGAAATGACACTATTATTTATTAGATTTTTTTTCTAATTTAAATATTATGAGAATTCTTTTTTAAGAAAGTTCAAGACCCAATAATCAATTCCTCTTTTATCCTTAATATTTAATTTATATTTACTATTTCTACTCAAATATATAATGTGTAGATGATATTTATTTATTCTAGATAGCTCTAAGAACTTATATTGCTAGTGCAATACATTTGATGATCCCTCAAAACAACTTACTAGGATCAATAAATATAATTAATTTTTTCCTAAATCTATTTCTATTGTCTTGTCACCCATGTTGTCCACTAAATATATGTCAAATAGATTAAATGGGTAAAATATTGTTCATGCTTCTCTATAAATAATTTAGTGTTATGTTCTCACTAAAAATATCCCCTTTCCATTGCACAGGGTGCATATTCATTTTCATTCATGTCAATCAAGGAATTGCTAACTAGTACATATAGAAATAATATCTATCATTTATGCTATGGTGGATTTCCTTACCCTAGCACAAGGTTTTAGTTTTCTTGCAAATAATGGCAATGCAGTATTAAGTACAAGAATTTTGTTTAAGTTTTCACTAATAATTTTTCCAAAAACTAATGAAATCTCATTCAAATATAGGCATTTAGAAAAAATCAACTGAGGGGGATTTTTTTAAATGTATATTCATTGTAGCAACTAAGTGGATTATGTGATTTACTTTTTTAAGGGCATCTACTAGTAATATTGATATTAGTATATTAAAAAAAAGGTAAATCTAAACCAATTGTGTTAAATCTATCTTTACAAGTAATATTCTTTCAATCAATTAAACTATATTGCTCCTAATATAATTCTATTTTACAATTTTTTTAAAAATGAAAAAAGGATTTAAGGTTTTAAATAAGTAAAATAAATTGATAGAATTAGCTTTACACTTGGTCTTTTATCTATTACTCTAGAAAACTTGATAAAATTCAATCAAACCACAATGTTGGGATCAATTTCACAACCCCACCACTAACATAAGATCATGCAAACTTTAAGGGATTTTTTTAGAATTTGAAATAAATGCATAAGATCATTATATTATGCACAAAAAATTATACACTGTTTCTTAATATCAAAATGAAAATTTTATATATTGTCAATAACTTTCATAAAACTAAACTATTTAATAAAAAGTTTAGAAGAAGAAAAGGGTATGTGCAGGATCATCATGGAAAAAATAGGCCCTTAAGTAGCAAAAAAATTAGAAAAATCAGAGTTAGGAAACTTGACGTAAGAATTTCAATAAGTAATCTATATTATTTCAAAAATATGTAAGAATATAATATATAGAAAATTGAATGTATTTTCTAAACTACTAGGTTTGTTTGAAAAATAAAAAAATATATTTGGTGAAAATTTGAAATTTCAATGCAGTAGTACTTAAATTTCAGGTAAAAAATAAGAAGTAGGTGTCTGTCTAACCACCCTAACCAAAATAAAATGGTAATATTTTTTTATAAGATTTTAGATACAAGTATTGGATGCATGTCTCGATGTGATGCATATTTTTTTGTAATTGTTTTCCATGTAAATAATAATTATGAATTTTTATTACAACTTTTAAAAAATATAAAAAACTTGTATGTCTGACCACCTTAACATGGTCAAAACTTCATGAAATTCAATTTTTATTTTTTTAATCCAATAGTATGCAAAGCATAGAATATGACACATGTTTTCAATTCAAAAATGTTTTGTTTGAAATCTATAAATGTTTTCAATCACCTATCAATCAGAATTTAGTTGTAATTTAATAGAAAATGAATAATAATTATTATTAAATTCAAAGTAAAGCATAATTTATATTGGTGGAAAGCTGAGAATCTCCTTAAAAAACCCTTTTCATTTCATAAATTTTGGGTTAAAAAAAAGTCATCAGCCACATACCCATCATATTGCCACTTTTTGGCCCATCATGATCCTGCACATACCCAAAATAAAAAAATATACCACCACTCAAGTAGAGGAATTTCAAAAGAAATTAGAATTATAATATTGATTTTTAAATAATGGGCCCACAATACATCTTCACGAAGATTTAACTACATTAAAACTCTCCTCTTTTTCCTACCTTCCAAATAAATATCATCTTGCTATGTATGTCATTCCTCTTTCTATCAAGGTAATTCAATATTACTATAGTGACAAAAAAATTTCCACCTTACATTTTCTCACTTGTTTGTTCCCTCCTAGTAAATTTAGACTTAAGTATGCCTTATTTTAGTGTTTTAAAGTGTACCCCTTTACACTTTCACACTTATTTAGGGCTTCTTTAACTAATTGATCTCAATTTTCCTTAATTGGCCCCTTAATTCATTTACCAACACTATTTTATTACATTTTCCAAAGAGGAATCCCGACATTCATTAATGCATTAACATAACACCTCTCATTGAGAAATGTGTGTCCTAGGTTTAGAGACCTAGGACCTAAATTAAAATTATGTTTTTGGTGGTATTTTAATGTTTTCAAATCTATATTTCAATTTTAGCTTGTGATATTTGAATTTCATGAAATTAAGGATATATACCTATAAATATAAGGTTATTTGATCATTTCAAATCCTAGAAAAAAAACTCAAGAACCTAGAAAGTTTATGAGAATTCAAGAGAAATTCAAGGCATTCAAAGGAAAATTTATTGAAGATTTATTGTAGAAATCAAGATCAAATTGTCATGTCAATGTCTTCTTGCATCATGCATGTTATTGTAGCTAATATGGTGATGTAGGTGATGGAACCCCTAAAAATGTGTTTTGTTCCATCTAATTTTTTTGTAAAATTAGGTTAAACTCATGCCCCTATGCTTAGGGTTTTGTTTATCATCATGCCTTAGGGTTTGTGTTGCTAAAACCCTTTCTAAAATCCCCTAAGTCTGATGTCCATTGTAAGCATTATAATTCATTATTGACCTTTTGTCGCTAGTTCCTAGTCTTTTAAGACACACCTTATGCCATCTAGTCCATTTTATTATTGGCGCTTGAGTCATAGTTACCCTGTCGTTGCTTGTTGCTTTATAAAATATCACCTTATAGAAGCATGGGCTAGTTTTCCTCAAAATATTTGTTGGGTCCTAGGTTGAGGCTTAATTTTTAATTAGTTTCCTAAGGTTTCAAATTTAATCCTTATGTCTCTATCTATCATATGCCTAGTAGTGGTACCATCTTTAGAACTAACATTTGGCATGTGCAGGTTTCCAATGATTACGAAGATCATCCAATCATTGAGGTTTGATCGCGGTCATTCCCAAAGCCCCCACTCAATTTTATTTTCCATTTAATTAATTTGGTAGGTTGGTAGGTGAGCACAACATTCCCTCTACATTGGTGTGCCTAAAAGTATTGAATAGTCAACAGATGGTGAGTCAACATGATTAGCTTGGTTATTTGGTGATGTGGCTTCATCAGGGCCACTCCTTGCCACCCCATTGGTTTTTTTTTGCATTGAATAATATCACAGGACAGTGAGCTAGTGACACTTGTCCCATTGATAGAGGGACCCATCAAGTATTAATGTCATCCACATGCTACTCTTGATCAAGATCGATAGCCGATGGTGGATGACGTGGGTCAATCCTGACTAGTCCCCGCTATCTCGTGTGGGACCCATTTTTGTTTCTTGTGTCTAAGTAGGGAAGCAGGTGACCACCACATGGATTAATCTAAGGGGTAGGAAACACCTTAGTTATTGTGAAGTAATAAAAAAATATTTCCATAAGGGCATGAGGGATAAAGTGTGTACCATAGAACTAATTTCTTCTACACATTCAAAATATGAGAAATATTTTTTGATCTACAATATCAATTCAGTTAAGGGATGGTACACATAGGTGGATGGTTTTGCGTTAAGGCAAGCACAAGTTGATGAATTTAGATTTAATATCAATCATTCCCCATGACACCATTGCTATCAGCTATATGTTGATTAATTCCCACAGGCGTGTGGTAAATTTGACATGATAGGATTTCTTTAACTCTAAGTGGATGGTGGAGTATGCAAACTGGGTGGATTCTTATCCACATGGTTTTTTCTGATTGGACAAATGAAATATATGCATTCATTTGGCCTTTTCAAAATTAATTTCCTTGATTTCGATTATTTTTTGATCTAGCTCATCACATGATCAATGACTAAGATTCAAAATTCTAGTGATTGATTGTCAACTCGCTCATGTGAGCTTCCCTTGAGAATTAATGGTTGACAGGCTCAAATCGTTTGATATAATGAGAATTTTCAACTAGTTCACTTCATAATCTCAATCATTAGGAGGCGATAAATTTTTCTTGAGTCTGAGCAGAAGGTGAAGACACTTAAGTGAGCAGTTGCAATATTATTGAAGATAGTCTTCCTGGGTAAGCTGGTTTCCACTTTTTTCTATGTCAATTAAACACAAACTTGCTGGTTTAGTAAATTATCAAGGATTTTTGTAGGCTCCTCTATCTTTATCCTACAAATTTGTAGGGTCTCTCTATATTTGAAATTTCATAAGCCTTATCCTTTTTCTTCTATAAGAATGTGTGAACTAAAGAGTTGTGAGCTTGCCCAACTTGTAAGAAGGCCTAGGAGGATCAGTATACTTACCCCAAGTTAGTACACCTAAAATTAAGCATGGTTCACTAGGAGCTCTTGTAAAGCCAAATGATACGAAGAAAGCTCATGATAGATTTGTTAAGGGTGAAGCAATGAACACTTACAACCTGAGGTGTAGGGTTGTTGTTTATAACTTAATCCTACTATTGTGTATTTGAAGGAGCAGATTGCTAAGAAGGAGGAAACTTATGGAGATTGGCTAAGTATAGAGGGAAGAAGAAGAAGAATAAGTACCACAAGGCTTATTATTTTTATATGGGGAAGCCTGATACAACTATGGAAGGTGGGGCTAGTTCTTTGAGTGATGAGGCAGAAAATTACTCGTACTATGGCTAGTACCTTGTCACACTAGAAAGTCAAAGCATTCTGATGATGGAGAGATATCTTCTCTAGTTTCAACAAAATCATGAAGGGGACATGCATACTATGATTCTAAATAATTACAAAGTTATTGTCTTGCTTTGATGTTTTTTTCTATGATTTTGCTACCATGACAAAAGGTGTGCTTTGTTCAATGAGCGTATAAATTTTTTTCTTAGGTGCTGACAAGGAGAAGTTCTTGGGTTGATGTGGACAAGATACCTTTATGCTACTACAACGATGAATGATGGTTTTTGGAATGTTGGATTTTTTGCTTCAATGGATGATATGGGTTTTTGTATTTTATGCTTTCCCTCAATATGAAGGTGCAAATATAACCATTTGGGGAATCTTGAAATTAAGATGAAATTGAATATCAAGTGTAAATGTGACTGAAATTGTAATTTTTCTTGAGGTTTGTTTGCTCCCATGTTTCTATAAATTGGAATTCAGGGCCAGTTACAAGATTTCAAATTTTGGGTCTCGGGTTGTCTAGTTTGCAAAAATGAGCTCATATAAAGTGTTATTTGCAATTCATGCACATATGAATAAGATAGTATGAAGTATAGGGTACATTCTATCTTATAATAGACCTTATTTTAATTTTATAGTAGCAACAACATACGAGTGAAAATGGAAATTTGAAAATAGATTCTCTCATCTGTATTTTGTCTTCCATATTATAAATAAAAATGATCATGTATCTTTCTTTAAATATTTTTAATCATTTCGATTGAATGAATGATTTTATCTCTTCTTGGGCTTGAAAATATTTGATTAAATTCTTAAATGAGATCATAGGTTTGTGAGGTGAAATTCAAGAATTACTAAATAGTTGTGTTTTTGACACAATGAGTTGAATATTGTAGTGCAATATGTCAATAGTTTGTAAATGTCGAGTCTCATTTCTAATGTACTATAGATTGTCACAAATGTGAATTTGCTACCCAAAGAGAAAGAACTAGTCTATTTTTTTGGTCATCTAGAATGTAAATGAGTCAGCCCATACCTGACCAAGAGAACAAAACAAGAATGAAAAACACTTAAACACCTTCAAGTACAGTGTATCATAATGAAGTGTAACTCATTCCTTGGTTTAGGTAGTAATTTTCTGAAGGGTCCGCCAAATCCTTGAGGGGTTTTATCTTTTGGAATTTGATAGGAATGTATCTATGTGTTTCAATATTCATGCTAAAATGGCAAAGGAATATTATCTAAACATTTTCAGGATCACACTTCTGGGTTTCATAGAGACCGAAGAGTATAAGTAAGAGCTTAGTAATCCTTACTTGTCTGTTTCCCAATCCTCAACTTTTCTTATCATTAGATTTTGGAAAATTCATAGGCATTTAGTGAGATTCAATTTGGTTGTAAAAAAATAACCAACTCATTGGAAAATATACTATAAAATGCACCAAGAAATTTGGTTGTAGAATATCCTATCAAAGAGTCATTAAAATCTTGAACTATTATTTGTAAATAGAGATTGAAAATTGTGGATCACCAACATATTGGAAACTCTACTAGGGACAGTCCATAATATATCTTTAGTTTCAAATCAAAAGTATTAGAGTCCAGTACTTGGAAAATATAGGTCAATTTTCTATTTGGCTTTGGTATCAATGGGTCAATTCTCACAAATGTTGTTTAGGGTTTGTTGTGTTTCCTATTAAACTTGTAAATTTAATCACTAATCTACCATAATATCATGAATATTTTCATAACTTCTCACTAGATGTGGGTGGTAACTCCAGAATTTCTACACCAGTGTGCATTATTTGAGAAAATCAAGAAAGATGAAGAATGAATAATTTTCTAAGAAGAGATGTAGTGGACATGAGCTCACATATTGAAGCACTTTGATAAAAAACTAGAAGGAAAATATAAAAGGCTCAGGTACTATCTTTAAAGGTTCAAATAATTTATTAAATTTGAACATCTGGTTTAGATATTTTAGACATAGAGAGCGTTGTGTTACAATGAATATAAAGGAATTTATAGGTGATTTTTCTGTTGAAGAAAACCCAACATGAATTTAACCTTTGAAAGGAACTTCATATTTTTGAAGTTCATTCCTCTATGAAAAGAGGTGGTGACTGTATTCAAAGAACCTAATGAAGATGTGAAGAAAGTTCTAGATCTACAAATCTTTCTAGTCAAGAAGGATAATTTATAGTAGCTACAACATATCCAGGTATTTCCCCTAATTTGGTTTTCAATTTCAACATAAATTTATTATGAAAACCATATTTGAAAGTCTTGCAAAATTTTGGTTCCCTATTGAGTGAAGTTAAGCACTAATAAAAGTAATGGTAGTGATTATCCAAGATAAGTCTAGGATATAATTTGAAGTCTATGTACTATGATTAAAAAAGTATGTCAGCTTTTAAAATCTTCCCATTAGAAGGATTTAAAGCATGGATTTATTTGAGTTATGCATTTTAAGGTCATGATTAAACCAAGAAATATGGCATTGAATGATCAACTATATTGTTGGTGTTTTGAGGTTGGTAAAAGGGGGTATGAAAATGAATTATTCCCATGTATTTCCCTGTGGGGTGACAAGTGAGAACATGCACAATGTGCAACCCATATCATACTCTCAAAGAAATTTCTCTATTGGGAGGTATAGACCATTAAGTTTTAATGGTATTCGGGGTTTTCCAAACCCTATTCCTAATGATGCTAGGGAACATTTTCCAAAATTCATAGGGAAAAATTCAGAGTCACTTTATTCATTTGCATACATTTATGCACTTGATGGGAGATTATGAGGTAAGCCATGAAGATGTTGTTATGAAATTCGTTATTCAATCTTTGAAGGAAGATGCCAGAGATTGTTTTTCATATTTCCAGTGTGTAATATCTCTTCACGGAATGATTTCATGGTAGTATTTATAGAAAACTTTGGTGAAAGGATTAATCCAAGCTCAACAAGGAAAAATCTCATGCAAATTCAAAAGGATGAGGAAGAGTTAGTCCAAACTTTTAATCTCATATTTGCAAAGGAAATTAGGGATATTCTTGAAAATATGAGACCAAGTGATGCAGAGTGTTTGGTTATGTATTTAGCTGAATTTGATGAAGAAATGAGTTATTATTTGAGACATAACAACCCTACAACATTGCATCATACATATCAAGTTGACATGGACATTGAAAATAACTTGAGATACTCAATGATGAAGGGTTATATGGCTACAAGTGTCAGTTGTCTTAGTACACTTCATGTGAGTGGATCAGAAAATATATGTGATTTTCATGGTGATGGTACTTCTATTGTTTTGATTTATCCATCATTACCTATGAAACTAGTGGTGAATTCCAACTTGAACAAAAAAAAATTCAAAGTAATGTTGATCAAATGTCTTTTATTCAAGATTTTTCTATCGTCAAAACACATAAGGGAGAATCATCATATGACCTCTTTGAAAGGTTTTTGGATGCCTTGTTGGAAATACCAAAGAGTTTCAGACCTGAGGATTCACTATGCATTAACTTATTTTGTGAAATTTTTGAGTCAGGGCTTAGTACTTTGCCAAAAAAATTGAAGCCTCATGGTTTTGATCAGATGCTAGATTGGATAAGAATTATTGAGGAAGCTAAGTGTGATTATGCACAAAGTATGATGTGTCAAAGTGCTAGTAGTGGCTACCCTATTAATAAAAGTTGGAAGGCATCCTAGACAATTGGGGAGGATATATCAAAGAATCAAAATCTATCCTATGGTATGGCTGAAGATAGTGAATGTAATCAATTTACAAATAGCCTATGTGCAAACTAGCACATTGGTGGTAAGGATGAAGATACATTTCCAAAATTTATTGATTTCTCATTACAAATAAAGGATAAAAGTAGTGAAAATGAGAGTCATAGCATCCACTCTGAATACTTTGAGCATAACAATGAAATAAATAATGATAATGATCATGGGGAAAATGAGGTTTCTGGTTATTTTTCTGAGGAGTATGAAGATTTTCATGAGGATGATTTAGAGGCATTTTATTTTCCTAAAGGATGTTGTGATATTAATGCCCAACAGATATTTTTTCACAAGTGAATGAAAAAATCCCCTATGAGAGAGGCCTAGAATGCAATTGAGTTATATCAAGAATTGAATATGCTAGCTTCATGAATGATGATGAGTTTGAAGACAAGAATGTATGTGTTCAATAGTTGGATCCTAAGCATAATGTTAAAACTAATAAAAACTATGGTGCTAACCAAAAATATTATGTCCTAGTTGCTACTGATTGTCTATGTGAAGCAGAGATGTAATATGCAAGATTTTTCATAAAAATGGAAAATTAATTTTTACAAGGAATGTATTGAGGAGAAAAGAGATGAAAAGGATTTTTCAGTCCCTAATGAACAACATTCAGTTCATAATGAATATTTCACATTTGTGCCAACATACTTATCAGTTGATAGTGCACATGAGTACCTTCCTACTAACCATACTAATTCTAAGTTATTTGAGCCATCCTTTGAAACATTTTGCATTGAGATGGATAATGATTTAAAGAATGAACTAAACTCTCTTGATGATCCTAAAATGGAAATATTCTTTTCAGATGCATGGGATGTTATTAGTGGTGATGTTTATAGTTGTGTTGTAGAAAAAAGTACCCTTTGCTTGACATGGGCTTAATTCATGGTAAAATGGAATTAATGAGGTCTTAATCTAGTGTACATTTCATGCATCCACACTAGGTCATTGACCCTTGAAAATTGAATAGCATGCTTTTATTGATGTCTTGTAAAGCTGTTGTAAAGTATTGTAAGATACTTTACGCTTTTCTAGACTTAATGAACCTATTTCTTCCTAATTCAACATTATAAAATGTGTTTAATAGTATTATTACATCAATTTAGATGGCTTGTAAAATAAACTTAATGTTAAACTAGTGTTGCAATGTGTCTCACACATTCACATTGGTTCTTGTGCCTTCCTAGGCTATGTGGACCTCATTTTAGTTTGCAAAGTGTATTTAATCACACTTTCACATTTATTTCTATGTCCCAACCCCTAATTGACATTCACATAATAACCAATAGTCCCATATTAACCCATATTGTGCATCCTAAGGCTCTAACTAGTCAAATACTTGACAAAGTTGCAATTTAGACCTTATTTCCTTATCTCCTAGCTACCTAGCTGTCATATTGGCCCCTGTTGGACCCATTCGACATGCATGGTGAATCAATCCCATCCAGGTGGGACCCATTTTCCATGTGTGTTGAATGAGTCCCATTTGGCTCATTATTGACATTTGAGTGGGAAAAAAGTGACATTTGAGTTTAATATTACATCATGTTGGCTTGTGATTAGGTATTGAAAAATGAAATAGGTAAATTTCCTATAAATATAGTATTTTAACTCATTTTCACATCTTTTATCTATGGTCATTCATTAATCTTCCATCTCAAGCCAAGCAACTTAGGCTTTCTTCATTTCAAGTCACCAAGACATCAATTTGTAGACATTCAAGGGTAGATCCTTCATGGTTTGCTACACAGTTTCAAGATAAAAAATCATGGCAAGGAAATCAACTCCATTATTTCATGTTTCATTACTTTATTTCATCATTTTTGTTTAATTACCTAAAAGGGGTTTTACCAAGGTAAACCCCCATGCCCTAACATTCAACATCTCTTCTTCTTGTCTTGTGTGTTTACATATTTAAGATTATTGGAAGATTGGAAATAATTGAAGATCAAGTTACAAAGTTTCTCAAGTCTTATCCTCATTTAACAAGTCAAAATATCAACAAAAAGTCATTTTCTGACCCGTAAATCAGAGTTTCAGAAGTGGACACTTGCAGGAAGTGAAACTGTAGATCAGAAGCTATGGATTCCACATTTAAAAATTTAAAAATTTAAAAGTGGACTCATTCACCATGGGTGGTGAATGACTTCCAATCCAAGGTCATTTTTTTGTTTTTGGAATTTTTTGATACCCTTTTATCAAAACAGGTTCTGACTCAGTTTTGCAGAACTGGGACTGATTCACCCAAAATGGCGAATGAGTCCCACCAGGCCTAAAAATTAGGATTATCAACATTTCAAAAGCCAATTCTATTCTTCCTCAATATTCCAGGTGCACACTTTCAATTTCAATCATTTTTGTTGTAGTTTGCTATTCATTCTTAGGTGATTTTGCATTACACAATGTGTTTTCAAACAAGTAATATTTCTTAGGTTTTCATACTTAATCAATCAATGTTACCAAATATTTTCACTTATATCATCTTATTTAGTCATATAAACATCATATATTGCATAATTTGAGTGAACCTAGCTAGCATTTTTGGTGTACCTCTCTCCTTTTAGGTGAAAAAGCCTAGAAGAGTTAGAAAGGTTTAGGATGCCAAAAATTTATAGTTCATTTTGGTGAACCTAATTTTCAAACACTTTTTTATCTGATTTTGGAGTCTTTCATCATAGATCTAACCTTGCATTAACTTTTCATTGGGGTTTGCATTAGTTAATTGGCATACTAGATTTAAAATTTTGCATTCATAAAAAAGTGCATTTAGCTTGTATTGTTGGAATCTAAATTCATTTCAATTTTCTAAAATTTTGTATTTTTCACCTAGGTGTGCATGATAACACTTAGAAATCATCAAACTCGGTAATTTTTTTTTGAAAATTCTAAAAGAAGTCCATACTAGGACACATTTGCTACCCTGGGCGAATCAGTCCCTTTTGACCCCTAAAACTGCATTTTACAGAACTTAGAACTTTGTTTTAAGCTTTTGTTTGGTTCCTAAACATAACTCTATCAGTTATTCTCATTTATATCACATTAATTTCACTAGATCTCACTTAAAATAGCTCATATCATGCTTTTTTCATTTTGTATTTACATTTTTCATGTCATTTTCTGATCAGTGCATAGTGTAATTAGAACATTACCTTGTTTCATTTATGAGAATTGTATTTCATTTTAATTCATTACATTGAAATTTATCTACTTCCTCATATTAGTATGTGTTCTCTTAAATCATTCCATGTTTCTCCAATAGCAAGTGGCTTGTATGATTCTAGTTTTCAAGCAAATAATCTAGGACAACAAAGTAAAACAATTGATAAGCATTTTGCATACCCTCCTAGTAGTTATTAGATTTGGAATAATATAATAAGACAAGAGGATGCAAGGGTAGACAATCATGACACTCATACTTGTCCTTCTCCCAATACCTCTCCTATTAGTGATGAAGGCTTTATTGTGAAAGGAGCTACAAGCACTATGAGTCTTGATTGTCCCTCTCCACTTCAGCCTTTGGAAGACATTAGAAAACTAGAAGATGAAATCCTGAATACCACCTTACCTAATATCCATAACCACGACAATAAATTTTTTCCATATCCTAATATCCCTCGTCGATGTCAAGAGGATAGGTGGGTATTAGAAGACATACCTATTAAGAGTCATGAGAATCTTGACCCTCCCTTCCCTAATGCTCCTTCCATTTGAGATAATCTATTTGAAATCCATAGTGATCCTTCTCTTGATTACTCCCTCACTTGTGATGAAGCTAATTTACACACTTCAAACTTGGATGAACATATTACAAGCTCTCCTAGTTAGGTAGATAAAATAGCACATGAGAATGAGACCTTAACAACAACATACACTCAATTATCACCTTCTCATTATCATCCCCCTCTTGACACTCCTATCATTGATCATTCCCATATTAGTGATGAAATAATTTTTGAAGAACCTAGCCCTACTTGTCAAGAATATGTGGCTTGTTGTTCTCCTAAAATCTCTCTTTCTAGGGAGAATATCTTGGTGCTAGAAGATGACAACAATCATAAAGTATTTTCCTTCCATAAACAAGTGGTTCTTGATTGTCTTCATTAGAGTTACATGAAATGCAGACCATTGAGGTTATGAATGCACAAGTTTCCACTAGCTCCCCCTCGATCAATGGACCTCATACATACCCCATGGGACATCCTACCAACCCTCTAATTCTCTCCCCCCTTCACACAAACAATCAACTCAACACAAACTTGAATTCATCCTCTACCTCCCTTCACACAAACAACAAACTTAAAACTAACCTGAACTCATCCTCTACCCACCTAAGAATAATGTATCATAGCAACTAAGTTATAATACAATTGCTCATACATATAACACTCACAATAATCCACAACCACCATAACCAACCCCAATATATTTACCTTTACCCAATCCACCTAGTACTCCTTGTTACCCCTGACACACAAAGGAGTATGATCTTGTTGAACAATTAAAAAATATTCCCACAAATATTTCCCTTTGAGATTTACTCCAAAACTCACCAAATTACCATAATATTCTTCAAACAGCCTTACAACAAATTGTTGTTCCTCCAAGTACAACTCTAAATGATGTGGCAACTTTAATCCATAACATGAATCTCAACATTACTTTCCATCAACATGAGCTCCCTCCTTTAGAGTTGGAAAAACAAAATGAAGCTTTGATGATCATCCCTCAATACAACACAAAAGGGATAAAGAGAACTCTTGTATATGTTGGTTTTGCTCTTCATGTGTGTATTGTGAACCTTTTGGATAGGCTTGGCATTGATAAATCAACCATTCGACCTGATTCTCAATCTATTATAGGACTTGAAAATGTCACAAAGAAACCACTAGGATTAATTATTATGCCTCTTACCACTGGAGTGGTCACCTTGAATACACCAATCCATGTCATGCCTTATTAAATTTAATGTAGTCTTGTCTTAGGTAGACAATGGATTCATTCCATGAATGGTGTTCCCTCCACTCGTCATCACAAAATGAAATACATTTACAACAAAAAATTACACACCCTTGACACTGATCCTCAACCTTATAGTGTCTTGCAACTTGAAAAAACCAATGAGAACCCCTTGAAAACATTAACACCAACCACACAAGTGAAACTTGCACAAAAAAAAGACAAACAACAAAATATTGAACATCACATGAAATTATTGGAATACAATTGGGGTTCCTTGGATTTTGAGCATGACTTCAAGGGGAAATACAATAGGGTATGTGTAGGATCATCATGGAAAAAATAAGCCCTTAAGTGGCAAAATTTTTAGAAAAATCAGAGTTAGGCAACTTGACATAAAAATTTGAATAACTTATCTATATTATTTGAAAAATATGTAAGAATAGAATATGTAGAAAATTAAATTTAGTTTCTAAACTACTAGTTTTGTTTTAAAAAAAATCTATTTGTGAAAATTTTGAAATTTCAATGCAATGGTACTTAAATTTCGGGAAAAAATAAGAAGTAGGTGTTTGTCGACCACCCTAACCACAATAAATGATAATATTTTTTATAATATTTTAGATATAAGTGACTCATGCCCCAATGTGATGCATATTTTTTGTAATTTTTTCCATGTAAATAATTAATTATGAATTTTTATTACAATTTTTAAAAATATAAAAACTTGTATGTCTAACCACCTTAACTTGGTCAAAACTTCATGAAATTAATTTTTTCTTTTCTTAATCCTATAGTATGTGAAGCATAGAATGTGATGCATGGTTTGGATTCAAAAAATATGATACCATTTGAAAGTTGTAGATATTTTTCAATCAACCTATCAATCAGGAATTTAGTCGTAATTTGAATAGAAAATGAATAATAACTACTTATTAAATTCAAAACAAGCCATAATTTATATCGGTGGAAAGCTAAAAATCTCCTTTAAAAATCCTTTTCATTCCATCAATTTTGGGTAAAAAAATAGTCGTCAGCCACATACCCATCATATTGCCACTTTTTGGCCCATCATGATCCTACACATAACCAACATCATCCATAAAGATTAAAATAAGGGAAAATACACATCAATAATGTCAACACCAACTTCAGACAACCTTTCAAAAGAATCCAACTCAACCACTTTAGAAAAAGAAGTAAATTACACAACAACCTTTGATGAACACAATAACAAACAACTACCTGATCCAAATGTAATGAAAATGCTTTATGGAAAAGTTTTTGAGCTTATGAAACAACTTGTATATCATGGAAAAGGATGTGGTGCTAATGAAAAAGGTATCTGGAACCCTATAGAGCCCCTCACACAATAAACAAATTATGGTATTTGTTATTATCTTGTAATAGAGATCTCCAAACTTTCACCCAACATAAAAAATGTCACACAACATACTCCTAAATCATCCTTAACAACTAGTGGTCTTGAAAATCACCCTTTACCAAACATGCAACACACAACTACACCTTCACTTAATGTGAATGTCATCTCATAAATTTTTCATGATTTGAATTCATTATGTTTTATACCTTCCTATAATTGGAAGAATAAAATATCACAATCTAGAGAAACTTGTGTAAGTATGAAATCCAATACTAATCAAGATGTATCTTTGAAAAAAATCACAAGACCACTATCTCCTCTTGATCAAGAGGGTATTTTGTTGAGACTCCTCCAAGATCACTTGATCACTCTCCCTCTCAGAACTAGAAAGAAATGCTATTCCAAGACTTCATTCTATGCATATCATACATGGTCATTCCACTAATGAATGTAAATCTTTGAGTCATAAAATCCAACATTTTCAAGAGTTTGGTATGCTTCCCTATGTGGGGGGCACCTAATTGATACTAATTTAACTCTAGCATGCATTTCATCAATCATTTCATCTCACCTTTGTCCTACACTGAGTTGGGGAAAGGAGTTCAATAGCCTTGTCCTTGTATGTCACTTTCCATTGCCTTCTTTGGCTAGTCATTAACCTTTCATGAATACTTAAGAGAAAGGTTGGGATGTGGATGGCATGCCTTAAGTTGGCTCGCATATGACATACTTCCCCTTTTCATGACATAGCTTATTAGAAACATATGACTTGGCATAGGGATTTCCAAATAAGCTCTCATGTCCTCTTCTCCTACTTTAAAGTAATTTCTCACAGTATGGGTGGTCGCAACTTCTTTAAAGTGGGGGCATACATCACAACTCACATTTCATTGTGTGATTTCTTTCTTCTTACGACACATCCTTTTCTTGGTGGAGTCATTGGGCTTGATTCCCTCAAAGAGTGTGATACTTATTTTGACATATCCTATCTAAGAGATGTTAAGCACAATGTCCCCTAAGATGAGACCTTACATGAACAAAGCAAAATCCCTTTGAACAATCCTTACACTATTTTGCATTAGCAATGTCTATGAGTGTCAAGCATATGAAGTTTTTCTTACTTTATAGAGCTCAAAAACCATATTCCTTTGTGTCACCTTATTAAAGTTATCAGGAGGTATAACTTTGGTATGGTTGAGTGGGAAGCCCAATCAAAGGCACGACTTTCCCCATAGCCACCTATGTGTTTGTGAGAGCATACCAACTAGCGTATGTTTCTCGGATTTTTGGATTTCTAACCCCATGGAAAAACATAAGTTTTGTGGCCCCAGAGTGAGTATGTTTTGGACTTCTCACCCCATAGATGATTTAAAGTTATGTGGTCCCAGAGTGAGTACATCTTTTCCACCCCGTTTTTCTTCTCTCCTAGTACATTCCATTGCATGATTTTGTATCTTGATGGTTTGACTTAGGATCTTCAATCTTGGGGGCTTGGGCACCTCCTTTGGTCTTTGTCATTCATTTTGATTCTTTGTGATTTGCATCTATACATGTGGATCTCTCTTGAATGTCTACTTTAGTGTGAGTTTGAAGTATGTCCATCCTCTGACTAAAGTGGGGGCTAAATGTGTCATAGAAAAAAGTAGCCTTTGCTTGACATGGGATTAGTTCATGGAAAAATGAAATTAATGAGGTATTAATCTAGTGTTGTGAGGAATTTCATGCATCCAAACTAGGTCTTGGACCCTCGCAAATTAAATAATGTGCTTATATTCATGTCTTGTAAAGGTGTTGTAAAGTGTTGTAAGATACTTTCACTCTTTTCTAGACTTAATGAACCTCACACTTTTCTAGACTTAATGAACCTATTTCTTCCTAATTCAACATTATAAAATGTGTTTAATAGAACTATTCCATCAATTTAGAAGGATTGTAAAATAAAATTAATGTTAAACTAGTGTTGCAATGTGTCTCACACATTCACATTGGTTCTTGTGCCTTCCTAGGATATGTGGACCTCACTTTAGTGTTGCATCTTGAGCCTCAAACTAATCAAATACCTGACAAAGTTACAATTTAGATCTTATTTCCTTATCTCCTGGCTTCCTAGTTGTCAGATTGGCCCCTGTGGGATGCATTTACAATGCATAATGAATAAGTCCCATCCAGGTGGGACCCTTTCACCTTGTATGGTGAATGAGTCCCATTTGGCCAAATTTTGACCTTTGAGTTGGAAAAAAAGTGAAATTTAAGTTTAATATTACTTCATGTCAGCCTCTGATGAGGTAATAACATATGAAATAGGTAAATTTCCTATAAATATAGATATTTTAACTCATTTTAACATCTCTTATCTATGGTCATTCATTAATCTTCCATCTCAAGTCAAGCAACTTAGGGTTTCTTCATTTCAATTCACCAAGACATCAATTTTTAGACATTTAATGGTAGATACCTCATGTTTTTCTGCAAAATTTCAAAATAAAACATCATGGAAAGGTAATCAACTCCATTATTCCATGTTTCCTTACTTTATTTCATCATTTTGCTTTAATTACCTAAAAGGGGTTTGACCAACGAAAGCCCCCATTCCCTAACATTAAACATCTCTTCTTCTTGTCTTGTTTGTTTGCAGATTTAGGACTCTTAGAAGCTTTGAAATTATTGAAGATAAAGTTAAAAAGTTGCTCACATCTTCTCCTCATTCAATAAGTCAAAATATCAACAAAAACTCATTTTTTAGACTCGTAAATCAGAGTTTTAGAAGTGAATACGTGTAGGAAGTCAAAGTGGAGATTAGAAGCTCTAGATTCGACTTTTGAAAATTTAGAAATTCAAAAGTGGACTCATTCACCACTGGTGGTGAATGAGTCCCACTCCAAGGTTAGTTTTGTGTTTTCTGCATTTTCTAATACCCTTTTGTCATAAATAGGTTTCAGCTAAGTTTTGTAGAATTGGGACTGATTCATCTAGAATGGCGAATGAGTCCCACCAATCTTGAAAATCAAGATTATCAACATTTCAGAATCTATTTCTAGTCTTCATTAAGATTCCAGGTGCACACTTTCAGTTTGACTTATTTCTGTTGCAATTTTCTATTCATTCTTAGGCAATTTTGCATTACATAATGTGTTTTCAAACAATTCATATTTCTTAGGTTTTGCCTCCTTAATCAATCAATCTTATAAATTAGTTTCACTCAGATCATCTTATTTAGTCATATAAACACCATACATTGCATAATTTGAGTGAACCTAGCTAGCATTTTTGGCCTACCTCTCTCCTTTTAGGTGAAAAACCCTAGAAGAGTTAGAAAGGTTTAGGGTGCCAAAAATCTATAGTTCAATAGTAATGACCCTAATCTAGATAAGAATAAAGATAATTTGGATTTTGATGAATTAATTTTCTAGGGTAGTAGAGCATGTGACAGTGTGACTGGTTCACAATGCTTAGATGAATGTGAACACTAGGTTGACAATATGCATGTATATGAATGTTTTCTATTCATCACACAGGGCGAATGTTTGTATCACATGGGATAGAAACTAGAGGATTATTCAAAGGTTTTATATAAAATTTCTATTAATTTTGAGTTATCAAAGCTTGGTTTACAATATAGCTCCTAAAGGTAAGAATGTATGTTCCTCGATGTGAACTTTTAACAAAGTTTTTATGAATTTTTTTAGTTTGATATACAAATTTTATTTTATGTAAACTCTTATGGTGTCATTGATCAAGTGGGCTATGAATTTTTTCAATTTCTTATCCAGTTGGATGAGTGCTTCATGGAGCATGATTGTGAACTGAACAATATGAAATGCTAGCTACAATGCTTGTGGATTTCATTTAATATCTGATTACAATTTTTAGTTGGACAAAGTTAATGACGAACGTGATATGTTCAAACACATGGAAATTATGGTTGATTGTAGTGACCATAGTAGCTTAGTTGGTGGGTAATTAATGCTGATGATTTTAGCCTTGGTCTAGTGCAGATAGCAAAAAATAAAGTGTTTGATAGGGGAAAATTCTTGTTCTAAGTTTTTTGGGTGCCTAGAGCCACCAAGTGAAGTTGAAGCCTGGTGAATTTATAGGAGTAGGTTAAAAGATTGTATATCACAAAGGGATAGGTGAATTTGTAGGTGTAGGTTAAAAGCATGGTGAATTTGGTGGAGCATGATTGTGAATTGAACAAGGTAAAATGCTATAGTGCTTGTGGATTTCAGTTAATATCTAATTACAATTTTTAGTTGGACAAAGTTAATGATGACAATGATATTTTGAGACACGTGGAGATTATGGTTTATTTTAGTGACAACTATAGCTTAGTTGGTGGGAAATTCATGTTGATGTTTTCAACCTCGGTCTAGTGCAGATAGCAAAAAATAAAGTGTTTGATAGGGGCAAATACCTGTTCTAAGTTTTTTGGGGGCCTAGAGCCACCAAGTGAAGTTAAAGCCTGGTGAATTTTTAGGTGTAGATTAAAATTCTATATATCATAAAGGGCTTCTGAATTTTTCAAGTGGGGGCCATTTTGTACAATCTTGTAAATAGTGTATGTATGCTAGTTTTCCTTGGTTCGATTCTCTTGCCTTGTTTGGGAAGGTCCTAACTTTGGTTCTTTGTGCTTGGTCTACTTCAACCTGAGACTCAAGGATCTAGATCTATTTTGAAATAATAGACATCCCCAAAAGGATCCACAGATGGAACCCCTTAAATTTTTTTATGTTCCATCTCAAAATTCTATAAAATTTGGTTAATATCATGCCCTTGGGCTTAGGGTTTTGTCTATCATCATGCCTTAGGGTTTTTGTTGCTAAAACCATTTCTAAAAACCCTGAAGTATGATGTCCTTTGCAAGAATTATAATTCATTGTTGACCTTTTGTCCCTAGTTCCCAGTCTTTTAAGAGACACCTTATGCCATAAAGTCCATTTTATTATTGTTTCTTGAGTCTTAGTGTCTCGGTCGTTGCCTGTTGCTCTATAACATACCACCTTATAGTAGCATGGGTTGGTTTTCCTCAAAATATTTGTGGGTCTTAGGTTGAGTTTTAATTCTCCATTGATTGCATAAGGTTTCTTTTTTAATTCATATGTCACCATCTATCATATGCCTAGCAGTGTCCCCATCTTTAGAACTAACATTTGGCATGTGCAGGTTTCTAACAATTACGAAGACCAATTGATCACTGATGTTTGATCCTGATCATTCCTTGAGCCCCCGCTCCATGCTATTTTCCATTTAATTAATCTGGCAAGTTGGTGGGTGAGCATTGTGTTCCCTTTGCATTGGTGGGCCTAGAGGTCTTGAAAAGTCAACATATGGGTATGTGCAAGATCATCAAGGGAAAAATAGGCCCTTAAGTGGCAAAAAAATTAGAAAAATTAGAGTTAGGAAACTTCACGTAAAAATTTGAATAAGTTATCTATATTATTTAAAATATATATAAGAATAGAATTTGTAGCAAATTGAATGTAGTTTCTAAACTACTAGGTTTTTAAAAAAAATCTATTTGGTGAAAATTTGAAATTTCAATGCAAGAGTTAAATTTCGGGAAAATAAGAAGTAGGTGTCTGGCCACCCTAGAACCATAATAAAATCATAATATTTTTTATAATATTTTAGATATAAGTAGAGGACTCATGTCCCAATGTGATGCATATTTTTTAAATTTTTTCCAAGTAAATAATAATTAATTATGAATTTTTATTACAAATTTTAAAAAATATAAATAACTTATGTGTCTGACCACCTTAACTTGGTCAAAACTTCATGAAATTCAATTTTTCTTTTTTTAATCCTATAGTATGCAAAGCATAGAATGTGATGCATACTTTGGATTCAAAAAATGTGATATCTTTCGAAAGCTATAGATTTTTTTCAATCATCCTATCAATCAGGACATTACTCATAATTTGAATAGAAAATGAATAATAATTACTTATTAAATTCAAAGTAAAGTATAATTTATATTGTTGGAAAGCTTAGAATCTCATTTAAAAGCCCTTTTCATTTAATCAATTTTGGATTAAAAAAAGTCATCAACCACATACCCATCATATTACAACTTTTTGGCCCATCATGATCCTACACATACCCATATGGTGATTTAGCAAGATCAACGGTGGTTATTTGGTGACATGGCTTCATCGTGGAAACTCTCCACCACTCTGTTGGTTTTTGTTTCAAATTAAAATAATATCATGGGGCATTAGGCCAGTCACACACATCCCATTGATAGAGGGACCCATTGGGTCTTAACGACATACATACACTACTCTTGATCAAGATCAATGGTTGATGGTGGATGATGTCGGTCAATCCTGGTTGGTCCCCATTATCCCATGTGAGACCCATTTTTGTCTCTTGTGTCTCAGTGGGGAAGTAGGAAATTGCCACATGGATCAATCTAAGGGGTGGGAAAGACCATGGCTAAGGTAAAATATTAACAAAATATTTCTATAACTACATGAGGGATAAAGTGTGCACAATATAATTAATTTATTTTGCACATTTTTTAGATATGAGAAATATTTTTTGATGCGTCTATCAATTTCGTTAGAGGATACGACATGTAGGAAGATGGTTTTGCATTAAGGTATGCACAAGTTGACAACTGGAGATTTAATCTCAACCGTTCCTCACCACACCGTTGTTGTTAGTTGTAAGTTGATTAATTCCCATGAGCAAGTGGTAAATTTGACATGATAGGATTTCTTTAATGCTAAGTAGATGGTGGAGTGTATAGACTGGGTGGATTCTTATCCATATGATTTTTTTATTGGAAAAAGGAAATGGATGCATGCATTTGAACTTTTCAAAATTAATTGCCTTGATTTGGATTATTTGTTGATCTACCTCATCACATGTTCAACAACTGAGATTCAAAATTCTAGTGGTTAATTGTTAGCTCACTTGTGCAAGCTTCCCTTGAGAAATAATGGCCAACACACTCCAATTGTTTGATATAATGATAATTTTCATCCATTTCACTTCATAATTGCAGCCATCAATAGCCAATAAATTGATCTTGAGTTTCACCAAAAGGTGATAAGCTTAAGTGAGCATTTGTAGGAGTATTGAAGATAGTCTTCTCAAGTTAGTTGGTTTCCACTCTTCTTTTTGCATTAAATAAACACTGTCTTGCTAGTTTAGTAAATTATCAAGGAGGTCTATAGGCTCATGTGTATTTATTCTACATATTTTTAGGGTCTCTTTGTGTTTGAAATTTTATAAGCCTTAGCCTTGTTTTTTTGTAAGAATGAGTGAACTCAAGCCTTGTGAGTCTGCCCAACTTATAAGGAGGTCAAGGAGGATTAGTATGCTTGAACCCTAGGTCAGTACACCTAAAATTAATCATGGTGTGTTAGTAGCCACTATGAAGCGAAAGAATAAGAAGAAAGATCATGATATATTTGTTAAGGGTCAACCCATGAACACTTACAACTTGATGAGTACGGTTGTTATTATAACTTGAGTAAGTCTGGTGTCATGTCTTTCAAGGAGTGGATTGCTAAAAAGGAGGAAACTAAGTTAGGGAAATTGGATAAGTATAGAGGGAAGAAGAAGAATAATAAGTACCACAAGGCTTATGATTCTTATATAGGGAAGCTTGATACAACCATGGAAGGTGGGGCTAGTTCTTTGAGTGATGAGACAAAAAATGACCTAAACTATGCCTAGTACCTCGTAACACTGGAAGGTTGAGAGGGTTCTAATGATGAAGAGATAGCTTCTCGAGTTTCAAAAAAATCATGAAGGGGACATAGATACTCTGATTCTAAAGAATTGCAAAGTTAGTGACCCGGTTCAATGCTTTTATTTTTAATGACACCACTACCATGACAACAAATGTGCTTTCTTCAATGACTGTATGAATTTTTGTCTTAGGTGCTAACGAGGTGAACTTCTTGGGTTGACATGGATGAGATATTTTGGTGCTACTACAATGAAAAATGATTCCTTTTGGAAGGTTGGCTTTTCTACTCCAATGAATGATATGGGTTTTTATCTTTTGTGATTTCCATCCATATGAAGGTGCAAATATAATCATTTGGGGAATCTTGAAATTATGATGAAATTGAATATCAAATATTAATGTGACTGAAATGGTAATTTTTCATGTTTCTCACATGTTTCTATAAATGGGAATTCAAGGCCAATTACATGAGTTCAAATTTTGGTTCTCGGGTGGTCTAGGTTGGAAAAATGAGTTCATATAAAGAGTTCTTTATAATTCATGAAATAATGAATATGATAGTATGAAGTCTAGGGTACACTATAATTTGTAATGGACTTAATTAGTTTTACAGTAGCAACAACATATGAGTGAAAATGAAAATTTGAAAATAGATTCTCTCCTATGTATTTTTTCTTCTAGATTACAAATAAAAATTATCAATGATCTTTTTGTTTATCTTTAATCATTTTGTTTGAATGGATGATTTTATCTATGCTTTGGATCAAAGAGATGATTAAATTCTTAAATGATATCATAGGATTGTGAGGTGAAATTCAAGGATTCCTATGTAGTGGTATTTTCAACATAGTGGGTTGAATATTGTAATGCAATATGTCAACAGTCTATAAATGCTAAGTCTCATTGCTAATGTATTATAGATTGGTACAAATGTGACTTCATTACCCAAAGACAAAGAACTAGTCTATTTGTTGGGTCATCTAGAATATAAATGAGTTAGCCCATACCTAACCAAGAGAACAAAAGAAGAATGAAAATCACTTAAAAACCTTCTAGTACAATGTATCATAATGAAGTATGGGTATGTTCAGGATCATCATGGAAAAACAAGGCCCTTAAGTGGCAAAAAATTTAGAAAAATCATAGTTAGGCAACTTGATGTAAAAATTTGAATAAGTTATCTAAATTATTTCAAAAATATGTAAGAATAGAATCTATAGTAAATTGAGTGTACTTTATAAAATACTAGGTTTATTTTTATTTTTTAAATCTATTTGGTGAAATTTTGAAATTTCAATGCAATAGCACTTAAATTTCATGGAGAAAATAAGTAGGTGTCTGTCTGACCACCCTAACCACAATAAAAAGATAACATTTGTTTATAAGATTTTAGATATAATTAGAGAATTCATGTTCCGATGTGATGCATATTTTTTTGTAATTTTTTTCCAAGTAAATAATTAATTATGAAATTTTTATTACAACTTTTAAAAAATATAAAAACTCGTATGTCTGATCACCTTAACTTGGTCCAAACTTCATGAAATTCATTTTTTTTAATCCTATAGTATACAAGGCATAGAATCTGACACATGTTTCATATTCATGAAATTTGATATCATTTGAAAGCTATAGATGTTTTTCAATCAACCTATCAATCAGGACATTAGTCATAATTCAAATAGAAAATGAATAATAATTATATATTTAATTGAAAGTAAAGCTGAATTTATATTGGTGGAAATTTGAGAATCTCCTTTAAAAACCCTTTTTGTTTGATTGATTTTGGGTAGAAAAAAAGTTATCAACCACATACCGTACACATACCCATCATATCATCAATTTTTGTCCCATCATGATCCTCCACATACCCGTATAACTCATTCCTTGCTTTAGGTAGCAATTTTCTCAATGGTCTGCCAAATCCTTAAGGGATTTTATCTATGTGTTTCAATGTTCATGCTAAAATGGAACATGAATAAAAAAAGTTGAAATTAAATTGTAATTTTTTTGTGTCTCCTTTGATAACTAGTTTTTAATAGTAAACAACATTTTTAAAAAGTGGTGTGTACTTCGGCTCACCTAAATTTTTTTCTACAAAGGATAAAATTTTAATTCTTTTGAATTTAGGTTGGTAACACAAGTATCTAGAGATTTCATTTTGTTTAATAGCATTTTTTTTGAATATTTTTCTTTTAATTAAGTTTTGAAATCAAAACATTTATAATTTAGACATAGGTGCACTTCGGCTCGCATAACTTTTTTAATATGTATTGAAATTCAATTTTTATTTTTTTGTTAGAACGAGGACATCAATACCTAGTGGATATATATTTTTCAAATTTTTTTCCCTCAAATTTACTATTTTTCCACAATGATTTTTCATCGAATTTGACCTTCGATGAAAAACCAATGTACATTAAAACTAAAATATAAAATATAAAATAAAAACAAAATATATTAAATATATAGTTGTTGGAAAGCACATTTCTATCACTACAATCATCCAACTTGGTTTATCAAGTTGACTCCATTTGCACCTCCTTTCCAAGCTTCGATAGTAAAAGAAATGCATAAATTTTGAAATAGTGGAGGGGAAGGTGAAAAATGGGGGTTCATTCAAACCCCCCTTATATGGTGCAAAAGGGGGTTCATTATAAGGGGGGCGGGTTCATTAGAAGGGGGGATTCATTAGAAGGGGCATGGTTCATTCGAACCCATTTCATTAGAAGGGGTAAACCATTTTAATTTTTTTTATGAGCATTTCTAACTTTTCTTCGTTCGAAAAATTGTAACCCACTATTGTGGATTTACCCTATTATTTAAAAATTGTTAGGATCACCCTCTTGGGTTTCACAGAGGCCGAAGAGTAGAAGTAAGGACCTAGTAATCCTTACTTGTTTGTTGGCCAATCCTCACCTTTTCTTATCATTTAAATTTGGAAAATTCATATGCATCTTGTGAGATTAAGTTCGGTTCTAAAAAATAACCAACAATATGCTTCACAATTGAATCAAGCATTTAATGCACTATTTCAAGTCATGAATCAAGTGTCAAGATCCACATCCATTGAGGCCATTTCATGCAAGTTTTAGATCTACATTCCAAGGATTTTTCATGGGTTTATTGAGTGGTAACATTAATTTGTTCATTCTTCATTCCCTCTTTCATGTTTCATTTCATTTCAAGGTTTGATTACCAAAACTAGGTTTGACCAAGGAAAACCCCCATTCATTAAGAACAAAACATTTTTCCCTCTTGATTTTTGTTTGCATATTTAGGTGGAAGAAATATTGAAGATCCTTTGGAGAGAAAAAATTGAAGTTGTCAAAGTTGTGATAAAAGTTGTCATCTCATAGAAACTCACCTACAAAAATTATTTTTAGCTTTTCAAAACTAAAACCTAGGAAAATTGGAAGATTTTAGATATGTAGCAAAGGCTTCTCAAGGTTTTAAGAAAACCTTAAATCCTGACCCATTTACCCTTGGGTGAATGAGTCTTATATCAACTTCAAAAATTGACTTCTAGTGACTAGTACACATGCTTTTGGCCTTCTCTGATTTGCATTATATTTTCTAGTTCTATCAGTATTGAGCTTAATCTTGTTGTTCCTAGTGTTAGATGCATTTGTTGTTGATTTAATATTTATAGTTTTTCTCCCCAAAGTGTTGTTTTACTAGAACCCCCATCCTAACACAAAAAAGGAAATATGAAGATTCACACCTTTAGTTGACTCACCTAAGGGTTGTAAGATAATTCTTTCTATGGATATCATTTTCTAATGAAATAGTGGAATATAGGTCCATCATATCCTATTGATGCAAACACATTTTTCAGCATTTCATTTTGGTGAACCCAACCTTTTGAGCATTGTTTATTTCTAATTTTGGAGTCTATTTCAGCCCTAGATATAGATCTTGCATTCATTTTCATTGCATTGCATTCAATTGAATCTCGTTTAGTGTTGCTTAATTTGCATCAGTTTGCATCTAATTTAGGGTTTTAAGATTGTATGTTTGCATCTTTTAAATGATGAAAAATACAAAAAAAAAAGTTATTTTGCAAATTATTTACATAACATTGCATCATAATTCATTTACATTTGAAAATTGAATCAAAATTACATTTCAAAGCTCTCCTAAGTTGCCATTTAGTGATATTTTGCATTTACATTGAAGCTTAATTTCACAAAAATATGAAACTATAACTCACTATCTTAAACTAGAATCTAGAAACCACAAGAATCAATTCACAAATTTATAAAAGTATTTTGCAAAACCATAAGATAGGACCCATTTTCCTAGTGGTGAATGAGTCCCTAATCAGGGTTGTTTCCTAAATTCCTGGGCATTAAAACCTTTCTTTCTGTTTTCACTTTTCTACTTTAGTTTTTAGAAAATTTTTTAATTGGAATTGATCATATTACTCTTCATTTGATAAATTTAGTGCATTGTGTGAATTTAAAATTGCATTTACAAGGCATCATTTTCAGTTTTTTGCATAGCATAATTAGAAAATTATCTTGTTTGAAATCTAAAAATTACTTTTACATATTTACATTGCACTTTACATCTTAGGATATTTGATTGCATCTTGTCTATTTTCCATTTCGGGTGTATAATTAGTTTTTGGAACTTGTATGAGATTCAAAACTTGGTGTTCTATTAGCTATACTATTATGAGATGTATTTCAAGACTCATGTCATCCTAGGGTGATCCCACAAAGTTGGTTTACAATTTTTGGGAGATTAAGATCTTTGCTAAAATAACATATTTTTAGAAAACATAATGATTTAAGCCTTAAAAAAGTTCCATTTAAAGCATTCCAATTGAAGAGGGTTTGATAAAACTACTTGAGATCAAACCCCCTTAGATAGAACCCCAATAGTTTTAAACCATACCTATGATGGAATCTCCTTCACACCTATCAAAATGCTAATAAAAAACTACTTTTGATTTACCTTTTAGGGAATAAACTAAATTCATTTAAAATTTATTTTTTGCAAGTATGTAGTCCTTATTATAAGCTTCCCAAAAAAGTATAATTTTAAATAAATTTAATTTTATTATTATATTTATTTTTTATTTCTTGTGAATGTAGGTTTTTCACGAAAAATAAAGCTCTATGTTTTGCACATGCGGAAAAATAGAATATTATAATTTGTTTTGAAATGAGTGCACCATATATTGAAGTCCTTGATCCAAAAAAAAAAGAATTTTGATACAGACAAAAAAATTATGTGTTATACAATCCCCCTATGTTTAAATTGTAATTGGTTTTCCTTTGAAACTTGATTAAGGAAAAAATATTCAAGAAAACACTATGAAAAAAATTGGAAGAACTAGATATCATAGTTAAAAATCTAAATTTGAAAAAAATAGAATTTTATCCTTCATGGAAAAAATGTTGTGTTATATGGTGAGTCTCACTGCTTAAAAATGGTGTTTACTGAAAAACTAGGTTTTGAAGGGGATGGAAAATGAAGTGCAATCTGATTCAATTTTTTTTTGAAAAAAGTATATTTAAAAGCTACAAAAAAATTTATCACAAATCACTAGTTGCTATAGGTGCCTGAAAGTGAAGATTTAGTTAGAAAAAAATAGTTCAGTGAACAGTTTGGCCAAAAATTCTAAGCCAATATTGTGGGATCACCCCTTGCAATACACCATTCACCATGGTTCTTGGGTTTTCCAACTCTTTCACTCATAGCGTTGTTACTAATCAACCCACTATGGATCATAGTATTCGTACCTCATTTCCAATGACTTACCTACCCACAAATAATGCACATGATGTTGAAGAAATGGTTGCTAATGTCTTGCAAGAGAGCATAAGAAGGATAAATGAAGAAATAGAGAAAATGAAAAACTTTGTGACTTCTGAAAAAATTTCTAGTAGTGCCATTATTTCTCTAGATAATGTGAGTAAAATTCTTAAAAAAACATGGAATATACATTGTGTGAAGTCTAGCTCATATTGTTGATAAACATGTTCCTATAGTGACTAGTTATGCTTAAGCTTTATGGTATGCTCAAAGCCAATGTGTAAATTTAATTCTTCCTTCCACAACCCTTACCTCTATTCCTACCTACCCTAGTACTCATGTTACTACAACCATCCAAACTACTAGCAATGTCAACACTTTTTTAGTTATTTCCACTAGGAATCCCTCTGGCTTTGTGCATTCAAATCTCATATCTCATCAAGCATCCCCCATCACAAATCTACAATTTACTTTCCCTCCATATACATACACAAATCCATCTTATTCACCTCCATCTCATAACACCAAAAAGGATCCAATCCTTAACACACTTTTGCAAACTTTCTCATTCTTACAACAACAAATCACCACATAAACCAAGACAACAATGGAAAACCTTCATAATACATCAAAAGCAATCCATTATCCTTTGAGGTATTGAGAACAAAAGTGACACAAAGTATAGAGGTTCCTAGGTTTGAGAAATATGGTGGGAAAGGAGATCCTGTTAGTCATGCTTCTTCTTACACAAACTTATGTAGTGACTTAATTTTTGAGGATAAACTCTTGTCTAAGCTCTTCCTTAGATCTTTGAAAGATGTTGCTTTAGAGTGGTTTTTCTCCCTACTAAATAATTCAATTAGCACATTCAATGAATTTATTAAGCTGATTTTTACAACCACATCCAAATTCACACAGGTACTAAGATGACCATTGGTGATTTGATGACATGTAAACAAAAGGATGATGAAAAGGCCACTAGTGTTATAGTGTGATACCAAATGTTTTATTCCAAAATAGGCATTAAGATTCCTGATGTCGACCTTCAAAGAATGTTTATTTCCAATTTGCAAGAAAAATCCAAGCTAATCTTGATATGTCAAGGTTTCCTTCTTTCACACAGTTGTGTATGAGCCTTTGTGATTATCAAAATTTAGTTAGTAATTGTGAAGTGAAAAATTCCTCTAATTGTCCTAAAATTTTTGAATCCACACCTCAAACCAACTAGCGACATTTCAAGAAACAAAATAAGGTATTTCTACAACTTAATCCAGCTCAATCAACTCAAAATTTTGACACCCTAGTAGCTGCTATAAAGATGAAAAAACCATATGCCTTTACAGATAGAAATAGACAATTTACACCCCTATGTGATACCCTTCATAATATCATGTTGCATCTCTTAGAGAATAATTTGATCTCCTTACGTCTTGTTAGTGCTCCTGATCCTACTAAGCCTTTACCAAGAGGTTTAAAGTATAGACCAAATTCTTATTGCCATTTTCATTGAAAAACTATACATGATACGAAACATTGTAAATGTCTTAAACATTTTGTGCAAGACCTGATTGATTATAATCATATTCAAATTGGAGGTGTTAATGATAAAGGTAATAAATTTGTATCTCCTAATCAAAATTTGCAAATCTTCACCAATTCTATGCCAAATCAGGGTATGTGTAGGATCATGATGGGCCAAAAAGTGGTGATATGATGGGTATGTGGTTGGCAACCTTTTTTTACCCAAAATTGATGAAACAAAAAGGGTTTTTAAAGGAGATTCTCAACTTTCCACCAATATAGATTATACTTCACTTTGAATTTAATAAATAATTATTTTTTATTTTCTATTTGAATTATCACTAAAGTCTTGATTTAGATGTTGATTGAAAACAATCTATAGCTTTCAAATGGTATCACATTTTTTGAGTCCAAAACATGCATCACATTCTATGCTTTGCATACTATAGTATTAAAAAAAATGAATTTCATGAGGTTTTGACCGAGTTAAGGTGGTCAGACATATGAGTTTTTATATTTTCTAAAAGGTGAAATAAAAAATTCATAATTAATTATTTACTTAGAAAAAAATTACAAAAAAATATGCATCACATTGGAACATGAGTCCTCTAATTATATCTAAAATCTTATCAAAAAATATTATCATTTTCTTGTGGTTAGGGTGGTCAAATAGACACCTACTTATTTTTTCCTTGAAATTTAAGTACTACTGCATTGAAATTTCAAATTTTCACCAAATAGAATATTTTTTATTTTAAATAAACCTAGTAGTTTAGAAACTAGATTCAATTTTCTACAGATTCTATTCTTACATATTTTTGAAATACTATAGATAAATTATTCAAATTTTTACATCGAGTTGCCTAACTTTGATTTTTCTTAATTTTTCATCACTTAAGGGCCTATTTATTCCATGATGATCCTACACATACCCATCAAAACCTTTCAGTTTTCAAAGCTAGTGAAATAAAGAATGATGTCATGAATGTTGACATAAATGATGATAATATGAATGATAATGATGAAAAATTTATACAATCTATGGTTGGATTTATTGAAGTTAAACCTTGTAAGGAACTAAATAAGATGCCCCTTGACATTGCTTTCTCACAACGAGACATACTTAAACATGCACTAGATGGTCCTCTTTACATAGCTGGGAGAATCAATGACAAACCTATTAATGTGATATTAATTGATCCCATCTGTGTAGAGAACGTGATCATTGAAGAATTTTTATTTGTGCATGAGATTTATTAACATACATATGAAAGGCCGAGAGTATGGATCAAAACACATATTTTTTTTCTTTCCCTACAATAGGTTCCATTAGTCTCCCTTGAAAAGTTAGACTGAAAAAATAAATGTCTCATTCACCATCATCCAAACTTTGAACCAATTTTGAGTGAAGTTAGTCTATCCATGTCTTTGCTCCATGAATTTTGTCCTGTCAATTGTGCATAAATACTTAAAGTTTCAATTTGGAAATGAGATATTTATTGTGCATTATAGTGGCTTTAATCCTATGTCTTCCCATGGGAACTTCTCATTGGATTTATTTTGGCAAAGGCCTATTGAACCTATTAGACCCTGTGAGGACTTCTTTTTCAAAGCCTATCAAAATTTTAAGGCAAAGCGCATAGCAGAATTATCCATTACCAATATGCCTCAAACTCATTATTGAGCATCCTATCCTTGATGAAACCATTATTGAATGAAAATCCCTTCCAAGTAACCAAGATCAACGTATGAAAAATCCTCCTTGTATTTTATATAAGTGACCATGAGATAATCAAACAAATTTCATTGTGCCTCCTAAATTCAAAAAAGTTTATTAAGCTAAAAAGAAAGTAGTTGAACAACCTCCCATGGTTCCTTCTATTCCTCCCTTATGGGAAGAAAATAAACCTATGGTTGATAAACTTGTTCTTACACAATCACATCATGAAAAAAAATCAAAAGAAACCAAAATTCTTGAGAGCATAGGCATAGATGTCATGCTATTGCTCATTTGTTACATGCAAAAGAAGAAAATAAAAACATTAAAAAAAAATTCAAACTTGTCTCAAGCAATGCATGATGCCTTTTCACCTTCACTACAACATAAATAGCAACAATATTCTATGGACATTGTCATTAGACCTACTATTGTGATTAACTTGGATGATGATAATGAAACTGCTAAGATTGATCAACAAGTGCATAATGAGTTGAATTCATTTTTTTGGTCTTCTATGAGATTAAATGATGACCCTCCTAATAATAGTGTTGAACTTGGTCCTTGTCCTAGTTTGGCACTTTATGTTGTCCCTTTGGCTAGTTGTCCACCTTTCATATATACTAAACAAGATTGGGATATAGATGACCTACTATAGGTTGACTTACATGTTCCTTACTAGTCTTGTCTTTGTTTTCATTTTCATGTCCTTTATGTGATTGCATGTGCATAATGTGATCCCTCGTGTTGTTTTGTTTGATGTATCTCTTCATGTGTATTCCTTTATTTATATCTGCAATCTTATATATTTCGTAAACAATTATCTTTTCTTTTTTCTTTTTTCTTTTCTTTTTGGGTTGATTCAAGCCATCAATACATTTAGGTCTCTTCCATGTTTACCCAAAAGAATTTTTCTTTGTTTGTGTTCTATATGTGCCATTCTTCCCATTTTCTGATTATTTGGGGAATGCTAACATTTTCAAGTGCTATAATATCATTGTAGCAAAGAAATAATAACCCTGGATCCATAGATCCCTTATGTGTTTTAGGATTTTCTTTTGGGGGAAACCCCATTTTTTCATGATGTGGTATTATTTGAAACATATGACTTGGCATAGGGCTTTCTAAATAATCTCTCATGTCTTCTTTATCATTTAGCATTGATTATTTTCTACTTTAAATTAAATTGTTCACAAAAATGGTGTTAGTAATTTCTTTAAAGTGGGGACACACATTGTGTTGGAAAAAAAAGGATAGACAACTGAGAGGGGTGGGGGTGAATCAATTGTCACAGAATATGTAAAATTTTCAAACTTAACTTAACTTAATCTCAAATATAATGAAAGAACAATGAACCACAAATAATAAACACATCTAAAACATAGAGAACAAGATTTTTTACATGGAAACCCTGTTAGGGGAAAAAACACAGTGGATGTCAGTTCACAATATTATACCCTGTTAAAAGTATAATGAATAATAATGGGAATGCATATGCATTCAAGAACACTGCCTAGAGCTCATTGCTCAAATACAAGAGGGTTCACTACCAAAAAATACACACTGTCTTACAAAAATTTAGATTATATTTGCAGGGTATGAACTGAGAAAATAGCTTCTACACAAACCTGGTTACAATTTCGGTTAAGCACAAAAACACTCCTTCACACTTCGCTCAAATTTCTTCACACTTTGCTCTGCAATCGAAGGACTAGGTCACTATTCACACACTTTCTCTTTCTATGGAACTTATTCACTCTTAACTTCACACAACCAACCACTCTTATATATCCACAACATGGAATTTCATTAACAACTTTGTTAGCCAAAACAAAATATAAAACATATACACATTGTCGGCCCAAATTTACAAGTAAATTTTCAATGTGAATCAAACACCATTGTCCACAACATAATGAAGACTTAAAACAATATCCACAAGTAGGAAAAACTTCAAATTTTAATCTCTAAGGATCCACAACACATTACAACCACCATGTTGGCCAAGAACATAAAAACCCGAACACATAAGAGAAAAATCACCAACCACGAGCACACCGATCAATGCCGACGTGCAACAAAGATAGAGCATGATCTAGAACCACCCACAAGCATTAAAGAATAATCAGAGAAGCATCCACAACAATTGAAATTACTAGAATCACATCAACTTCAATCAAGAACACTAACTGAAGCCACATAAAAAAATGTCAGAACACAATTATTCATAACACAATTAAATCTTCATCTGGACCTCTGAAACTTTGGGTGGATAAAATAGATACACTCAAAAATAAACCATTTAGTCTATAATGATTTATTGTCAACGTACTAAGCAAGACATTTTCATGACTTCACTGTTCCACTGTCAACCTGCATCTCTTTCTTTAACAAATTTCTCAATATCCTTTACATATACAACCTACAATACATCAATGCTAATAGTTTTGACATCAATGACAACTACATATCAGCAACACAACCACAACATCCAACAATCTCCCCTTTTGTCATTGATGGAAACACATGATGTGAAAAACACAATGAACACAATTCTCAATTAGCACTTACTCCCCCTTAGATTCTAACTGTTATCAACATGTTGTTTTTCTTTCAGATTGCTCTTCTCCCCCTTTAAAATCAATGGAAAAAATAAGCATTATCTTTCCACATACAAGCTCTAAACCACATATTTGCACATCTGACTACTCCCTCTTAGTAGTAGCCACAAAAACATCAATTCATATCAGAATATAGTTATGAAGCACACAATTGATGCAAGTAAATGCATATCTAGTTCTTAACAGAACAGAGAATCACCCCTAGCATCCCTTTGAGATACTCAAAAGTATCCTTTGGTAATGAATTGGTGAAAATGTCTACAATATTTTCTTTGGTAGGAACATATTCCAGTCTAACTTCTTTCTCACTCACTTTCTCCCTCTGGAAGTGAAACTTGATTGATATATGCTTGGTCTTAGAATGTAGTGCCAAATTCTTTGATATGTTTATTGCACTTGAGTTGTCACAGTATATAGAAATAGGCTCATTATATACTACTTTGATATATTTCAACATCTATTTCATCGACAAAACTTGAGAATAATTATTTGCAGTAGCAATATACTCGGCCTCATTAGTAGATAAGGAAATGGAATTCTTCTTTTTACTCAACCAAGACACCAGCTTCTTCCCTAGGAAGAAGGCACCACCTCTAGTGATTTTCCTGTCATATACATGTCCTTCCCAATCCACATCAGTATAGGCACTCAAGGTAAGATCATCATCTTACGGATACCAAAGCCCAAAATCAATTGTTCCTTTAAGGTATCTAAAAATTTTCTTTACAGCAGTCGCACAAGATTCTTTCAAATTAGCTTGATATCTAGCAACCATACATATAGAATTTATGATTTTTAGTCTGGTATGAGTTAATTAGAGAAATCCATCAATCATTGACATGTATCTTGTTTGATTTTCCTTAGGAGAATCATCATTTTGTGTTAACTTGCATCTCGTTACCATGGATGTCCCAATAGGTTTTGAGTCTTCCATGCCAAACTTCTTCAAAACCTCTCTTGCATATTTGGATTTAGATATGAAAGTACCATTGTCTAACTAAGTGACTTGTAATCTCAGAAATAACTTCATCTCTCCAATCATACTCATTTCAAATTCACTTTTCATTTCATTGAAAAACTTCATAAATAGATCATCATCACCTCCAAAAATAATGTCATCAACAAATACTTCAATAATCTACTCTTTATCATGATGCAACTTAAAATACAAGTTGTCAACAATAGCTTTATTGAATCTAAGATTTAGTAAGTATTTATCTAGTCTAGCATACTAGGCTCTAGGGGCTTGCTTGAGTCCATACAGAGCTTTCTTGAATTGGAAAACCATGTCTTCCTTATTGGTCAGTTGAAATCCATCTGGTTGTTCAACATATACCCCTTCTTCTAACTCACCATTCAAAAAGGTTGACTTCACGTCCATTTGATAGATTTTGTAGTTCTTATATGCAACATAAGCAAGAAATAATATTACAGCTTCAATTCTCAGAATAGGGGCAAAGGTTTCTTCAAAATCAGTACCGTCCATTTGTGAATACCCTTTACATACTAGTCTTGCTTTATTTTGAACCACTTCACCTTGTTCATTCAACTTATTCCAAAAGACCCATTTAGTACTAATCACATTTTTATCTTTAGGTCTAGGAACAAGAATCTATCATTCTTTTCAATCTACATCAGTTCTTGCTTCATAGCTTCCATCCAGTGATTACAAGCTTCATTGATATTGTTAGGCTGAATCTTAGAAATTACACAATACTCTTATGCAATCCTTCTTGTAGTCTACACACATTTATTCTTATCTCCTATAATTTGATCTTTAGAATGATTTAGCTTTACATACCTCAAAATTTTAGGATTCTCTTGCTCTTCTACTTCTTCTATTCTTTCTTCTACACTTCCACTTATGTCTCCTTCCCGACTTTCATGATTTACCAGAACAAATTGAACTTGATTTTGTGTATAAGAATTTTTTTCTTTGTCTATACTATATTGTTGGTCATCTGAGTCATATCCATAACATCTAGATGATCTACCAAAGTCCTCATCAACTCTTACAATTGCACTTTAAACCATTTTTCTCAATCTTCTGTTATAGCACTAGTAAGCTTTGCTTTTAGTAGAGTAACCTAGAAATATTCCTTCATCACACCTTGCATCAAACATGTTAAAAATACCATTGATCTTTACCCAGTTTAGAGTGTACACAATAGTGTTTATAGCTTCTCTCTAATAGATGTGAGGCACATTTTCTTCTAACATCATTGTTCTGGCAACATCCATAATTGTTCTATTCTTTCTCTCTACAACTCCATTATGTTCAGTGGTTTGAGGAGCAGATAACTATCTTTTGATTCCATGCTCTTCACAGAAAGAATTGAACTCCCAGGATGTCAACTCACCACTTTTGTTTGACCTTAAGCATTTCATCTTTAGATTTCTCTCATTTTCTGCAATAGCTTTGAAGCTTTTAAACTTCTCTAATTCTTCACTTTTTTCTCTTAAGAAAGCAACCAATATCATCGTAGAGTAATCATCGATAAGCAAAAGAAAGTACTTTTCTCCTTTTATACTTTTGATTCTGGAAGGACTGCACAGATCAGTATGCACCAGCTCCAGTACTCCATTAAAATCATGCTATTTTCTCTAAAAAGAAACTCTAGTATTTTTTCCCATTTCGCATTCCTTGCATGTTGTGTTAGTAGGCTTCATTAGCCTAGGTAGATCTCTTACCACTTGAGGGGAGCTTACCTTTACAATGTTATCAAAATTCACATGAAATAACCTCCTATGCCATAACCATCTTTCATCTACTTGAGCAATTAAACAACTTTCACTAGCATTCAGATGAAAAATAATCCCTCTTGTCTTTGTACATGAAGCAATTACATTTCTAGAGCTTCTAAGTATCCTGCATCTTCCATTTTTTAATTGAAGATTGTAACCTTTTTCCACCATCTTTCCAACACTCAACAGGTTATGCTTCAAGCCTTCAACATAAAGGACATCATCATTGTTATGTTTACCAAGAAAAATAGATCCTCTGCCATGAATCACACCAACATTTTTATCTCTAAATCTTACAACCACACCATCATATTTCTCTAGGCTTACAAATTTTCTTTTGTCACCAATCATATGATCTATGAGCATCTACTATCAATAACCCACTCATCCTTTTCTTCGATTTAGGCTAGAAGGGCTTTATCAACTTTAGTAGATTTAGGAGCCACCAGACCATTTTCCCTGATAGCAAGGAAAACCCATTCATCTTCATTTCCATTTTCTTTATTAGATTCTTCATCAGTCACACCTTCTTTAGCATAATAACATTTCTTTTGAAATCTAGGTTTGCTAGGCTTAGAACTAGGAAATCTTTCAGGACACCTGGAAGCAAAATGACCTATTTTACTGCAAGAGAAAAATTTAGCAGGCAACTTTCCTTTATACTTACCTTGTCCTTTGCCTTCTTTCTTCACAATCAGTGCTTTCAGCTCTTCTACCTCTCTTTCTTCATCATACTTTAATTTCTTTCTAGAACTCTCTCCTTGATCATATCTTTGCTTGATTCTTCTAGATATAGAGGCCTTAAATGAAGATTCAGTCTTGAGGGAAGAATCACCAAATTCACTCAACTTAAAGGCAACAAGTTTACAAATCAACATATCTCTTGTCACATTTGCTACCATTCTGATCTCTCCAATAATATGAGCCTTTGGTTTGTAAGAGGGAGGAAATGATATGAGAACTTTAGCTTCAATTTCTTGTTCATCCATGGTACCACCGACACATCTAATACCTATCACAAGTTCATTTAATATTTGCATAAAAGAAGAAATATTTTCATCTTCACCCATCTTTAAATTTTCATACTTTCCTTTCAAACTCTATAGCTTAGTGACCTTCACAAGTGCATCTCCTTCATACAAAGTCTCTAGCTTCTTCCATATCTCATGAGTTGTCTCTAGATCCATCACATTTGTCATTTTTGAATCTGTTAGAGCACTCAGCAAAGCTTCAATAGCCCTAATGTTAATCTCAGCCAATTTAATCTCATCAGGACTGGAAGAACCATTATGAGGAATAACATATCTATTCTTTGTAATCTTCTAGAAGGTTTCACCAATACAACTCAAATGACACTCCATTCTTGCTTTCCACAAAGAGTAGTTTATTCCATCAAATTTAGGACTATCCTTCTTGTATGATGCCATCTTAGATCACCTTGAGCTTTTAAACTTCTTCAGAGGAACCTACTATGATACCAATTGTTGGAAAAACAAGGATAGATAACTTAGGAATCAACTATCACATAATATGTAAACTTTTCAAACTTAACTTAATTGCAGATCTGATGAAAGAATAGTGAACCAAAGATAATCAACACATCTAAAACATAGAGAACACAAAGAATTTATACGTGGAAACCCTATAAGGGGAAAAACCATGGTTGATGTCAATCCACAATATTATACCCTGTTAAAAGTATAATGAAGAATAATGGAAATGCACATGCATTCAGGCACACTATCTAGAGCTCACTGCTCAAATACAAGAGGGCTCACTACCCAAAGAAGAAACACTATCTTACAACAATTCGGATTAGATCCACAGGGTATGAAATGAGAAAATAGCTTCTACACAAGCTTGATTATAGTTCCAATTAAGCACATAAACACTCCTTCACACTTCGCTCAAACTTCTTCACACTCTACTCTGCAATCAAATGATTAGGTCACTATTCACACACTTTCTCTTTCTCTAGCACTTATTTTCTCTTAACTTCACACAACCAACCATTCTTATATATCCACAACATGGAATTTCATCAACAACTTCGTCAGCCAAAAAAAAAAGAACATATACACAATGTCTGCCAAAATTTACAAGTAAATTTTCAATGCGAATCAAACATCATTAGCCACAACATAATGAAGACTTAAAAAAATATCAACGAGTGTGCCAAACATTCACATTTTAATCTCGAAGGATCCAAAACATTTTACAACCACCATGTTAGCCAAGAACATAAAAACCTGAACTCACAAGAGAAAAATGACCGATCAACCCAGAAATGGAAAAAAGATAGAGCATGATGTAGAACCATCCACAAGCATCAAGAATCATCAAAGAAGCAACCAAAACAATTGAAATTACTAGAATCTCATCAACTTCAATCAGGAACAATAACTAAAGCCACATATAAACTATCAAAACACAACTGTTCATAACATGATTAAATCTTCATACGGACCACTGAAACTTTCAGTGGATAAACTAGATACACTCAGCAATAAACGCTTTAGTCCACAATGAATGATCATCAACATACTGAGCAAGACACCTTCATGACCTTCACTATTCCACTGTCAACCTACAACTCTTTCTTTAACAATTTTCTCAATAACCTTGACATATACAACCTACAATACATCAATGACAACCACATATCAGCAACAGAACCACAACATCCAACACATTAGCATTACTAGTTTTGAAAATTCTGGAATTCCTTATGTTTTATTTTATGATTTTCTTTCTTTTTGTCATGCATCTTTTTCTTGGTTGTGTCATTGGGTTTGATGTTCTTTGAGAGCCTAATATGTCTTGGCATACAACTTTCCTCTTAGTGGTGATGCTACATGTTGCATTCCCTAAGTTTCAAATATTTTATCCTTTTTTTGTCCTCTCTTGGAGACACTAGGCACGATGTAGGAATGATGTTCCATAAGAGGATACCTTGCATGAACTAAGAAAAATCCCTTTGAACAAACATTATTTGTATTTTTTCATAAGTGTTTAGAATAACACAACTTGTTAACCTTATGAAGCTAGAAGTTTATATTTTTTGGGTGCTTTATTAGAGTTATTAGAGATATAGCATTGGTATGGTTAGTATGATGAGAGCCTATAGACCTAGCATGATTTTCTCATTGTATGGTGAAAGCCTATAGACATTGCATGACTTTCTCACTTAGCCACTTTTTGGAGGCTCACCTAGTGGATAGCCTGAGGTTACATTAGCCCATGTGAGTGTACATTGTTGTTTGCATACTGGACATCATGTTCAACTTTTGAACATTTTGAAAAAAATATTCAAGACGTGTTCACATTGCACTGGATAGTTAAGGCTTGATCTTCCCCTTTCCTTTGGAAAAATAGTTGAAGCATGTTCCACATCATGTTGGATAGTCGAGGCTTGATCCACCTTTTTATTTCACCTTTTACTTTTAGTATTTGATGTTGTATGCTTGAGTAATGTTGTTGTTGTTGCATAAATATGTTTTGAATGATTACTTTAGTGTGAGCTTGACTAAATTTCATCCTCTCACTAAGCTGGTAGCTAAATTTTGTCACAAAAATTGTATCCCTTTACATTTTTTTACTTTTTTGGGCCCTCCTAGTTAATTTGGACTTAATTATTCCTTATTTTAGTGTTGTAAAGTGTACCACTTTACACTTTCACACGTATTTAGTCCTCCTTTAATTATTTAAGATTAATTGTCTTTAATTGGCCCCTTAATTTATTTGCCAAGCTTATTTTATTACATCTTTTGAAGGGTAACTCGAAATTCTTTAATGCCTTAACATAACACTTCTCATTGAGCAATGCTGGTCTTAGGTTTAGGGACCTAGGGCCCATTCAACCATGGTTGAATGGGTCCTCCCTTAGACCTAGGATCTAGATTTAAATTATTTTCTAGACATATTTTAATGTTTTCATATCTATATTTCAATGCCGGCTTGTGTTATTTGAATTTTGAGAAATTAAGGATACACACCTATAAATATAAGGTTATTTCATCATTTCAAATCCTTTAAATAAATTCAAGAACCTAGAAATTTTATGAGATTTCAATAGCAATTGAAGGCATTCAAAGGTAGATTTTTTCAATATTTATTGCAACAATCAATATCCAATTGTCATGTCAAATTCTCCTTCCATCATTCTTGTTATTGGAGATAATATGGTGATGTAGGTTTTGTGATCCAATCAAGCATTCAAAGCACTATTTCAAGTCAAGATTCAACTATCAAGATCCACATCCATTGAAGCCATTTTATGCTAGTTGTAGATCTACATTCTAAGGTTTATTCTAGGGTTTATTGAATGCTAGCATTTTTTTTTTCATTCTTCATTCCCTCTTTCATGTTTCATTTCATCTCAAGGATTGATTAACAAAATGGGGCTTGACCAAGGAAAACCCCCATTCATTAAAAACAAAACATTTTTCCCTCTTGATTTTTGTTTGTAGATTGAGGTGGAAGAAATCTTGAAGATCCTTTGAAGAGAAAAAATTGAAGTTGTCAAAGTTGTCATCCCACGGAAACTCACGTACATAAATTATTTTTGACTTTTTGAAACTAAAATGTGGGAAAATTGGAAGATTTAGATCTGTAGCAAAGGCTCTAGATGGTTACAAAAAAATCATAACTCAAGACCCATTCACACTTGGGAGAATGAGTCCTAGATCAACTTCAAAAATTGACTTTTGGTGACTGGTATTCTGGTTCTATTAGTATTGAGCTTAATCTTGTTGTTTTGAGTGTTATATTTCATTTTGGTATTGATTTACTATTTTTTAGTTTTTCTCCCTAAAGTGTTGTTTGACCAGGACCCCCGTCCTAACACAAAAATGAAATATGAAGATTCACACCTGAGGTTTGTAATACAATTCTTTGTGCGGATCTCATTTCCTAATGAAATAGTGCAAGATAGGGTCATCATATCTTATTGATGCAAACCAATTTTTTGTTGGCATATAGTTATCATTGATGTCAAAAGATGGATCAAAAGTGAAGTGGAGTTGATTCTATAGAGGGAATTGTTTTCATTAATGAAAAATTGTCATTGATGTCAAAGGAGTATTAGAGGCAAGATGGAATGGATCATGCAACGGATATTTTGGCATGATGATAGATCAATTATGTGCCCAGTGGTGTGACTAAATGAAATAGAGATTTGAGGATGTTGTGAGAGAAGTGGACCTATTTATAGAAGCATGTGGCATTGGTTTATGTCAATAGATTGACTTAGGAAGCTTGTTTCAAGCAGTTGTGCAAGTGTTGATGAATTGAAAAAGTTTCGAGCCTTGGGCTTTAGGCTTATAGTGTATGGCTTCCTAAAGTAGGAAGGTGTTTGGAGTTAGTAATTTTTTACTATGCCTCCAAGGTTTCATACATTGAGTATCAGTTATGCCTCATAACAGTTGCAAAGGAATGAAGAAATTTTCTAAGTCTAAAGGATTTCAGACTATAGACTTCAAACTTCAGGAGTACATCTTATCATGGTGTTCAAAGAATGATTCAATGTTTGTGGGTCAGAAGGAAGGCTTATTCCTTACCATAAAGTTTGGTAAGTTGTAAGAGGTATGCACAAACCTTGGCATTCAATAGGCTCAATACAAAGTTTTTGTTTCACACTTTGGTGTTTCTGATGTTTGGGTGCTAGTCTAAGAGAACTATGTGAAAGGAGGTAAATGATAATGGATCAGGTTGATGGATGAATCTGAAAAGGAGAAAAAGGAGCGTCAAGCATAAGGGCTTGGGCTTGCTTGTTGAACTTGATGATGCACTCAAAGCATAAGGTAAGGAAGTTTAGCGACTCTAGACTCCTAGAGGAGAGCAAATGGAAAGTCACTGAAAATGGAGAAGTAATTCCATTAGAAGCTTGTGTTGACTTGTGTTGACCTCGTGGGCATGCAAGACTATTACATGTAGAAAGGGTGAAAAGGTAGAAGACTTGTAGCATGAATTTGAGGTTGAATAAGGTGGTGGAATGTGGGTACAAGGAACATTCAAGAGACAGATAGATATTAGTGGAACTAGACGATAAGTCCCTTTGACACACTAAAAGTCAAGCAATATAGTGGGACCCAACAGAGAGGTGAATGAGTTGCTGACACGTGAGACAGATGAGGAAAAGTAATATTATGCCACTCTAGATAGATGGTAGAACAAGGTTACATCACATTAATCCTTTGCATCATTGTAATGGAAGTCAAAGGTTATTTGCTTTAGTGATGACTGATGGGAGTTGCACAACAGTGATCAAACAGTGTTTTGATCATACAAAGGATAAATTATGTAGTGGGTCTTGATGAAAGCCAAATAAGTGGTGAAATATCACTCAGTCACTTCACATCATTGTTGTTAAGTGAAGCGATAGGATGGTTTTTGTGATGAGTGATGGACATAGGGAGCTAGTGGAAGATGACATTAATTAGTAGTGTATAGGTTGCATAATTCTATTGAATGACTTAATTGTTTCACATCATGGTGATGAAGCTAAATGAAGAAAATATTTTTTCGATGGGTGATGATTGATAGGAGTTAGTGGAGTATGACATATGAGGACAAGTGGCGGTGTGTGATTAACTAGCATGTCAAGTCACATAGGTGATATTTGTTGAAAGGTGCTGACAAGGATGACATGTGCATAGTAGGGACCACCCAATCAAAGCTGCATGATATATTGGTGAAGACCCTGGTGGGACCTGATAGGAAGATGATGGTGATAGAAGGTGACTATGTAGAAAAATGGTGAAGAGTGGTTTCTTGACAGACCAACTCACATCATTGTTGTGAGTTGTGTACAAGACAATGATTAGATGGTGATTGTTGTGTCTCGGTACATCACATAAATAGATTTTGATTCCCTAAGTGTTACAATAATAATTGATTGGTATGAGTGTGTACAAGAAGTTGAGTCTACTTTTTGGCTAAAAAGTGGAAGTGTTTTCCCTAAATTTTAGAATTTGTCAAAATTGGCCTAAAAATTTTAAGCTCTTCAAGACCAAATCTTAAGAAAATTCAGTCATATGAAATGTAGTACTAAGAGTCTAGTTTCCAAATATATAATTTATTTTAATACTCAGATGACAAAATTTGATTTTTGATAGGCATGTCTAAAAACCACTATTTACAAGTCACTTTTTTAAACCATACCATGCATGTGTACACCATCCATATTTGAACCTAAATAATTGTATTTTTGTTAATACTTTTGGGAAATGATCTCTAACACATTGAAAAATGTTCATGATATTTTTTGTAATTTTTTTGAATATATCATTTTTGTTAATTTTTTATTGGTCATAATTGTTATTTTGAAAATCCCACATGTACGTCATGCATAACATGACCTACACTTGTCATTTTTTTATTTTTTATTTTTTTCAAATTGAAAACAATTGTCTGAATATTGTTCACGTACAATTTTTTTTGAAAAAATTATTTCAGGTTTATGCATCAATTTCATCAAAAAATATTTGAAAAATGAAAAATATAATCTAATTAGAAAAAGATTGCATATTTAGAATCTACACAATCTCATCTAAAATGGATTTTAATTTCATAAAATAATTGTCACAAAAAAAACATGTCATCCATATTGCCATAGTCATTTTCTTCTCTCGATATTGTCATGACCTTGTGCTTGTAGGTCCAAGGCTAAGGTTTGGGTTACCATGCCTTTTCTAAGCCTAATTCTAAATGAGAAACATGGATTGTAATTTTCAAACCTTTTGGAATGAATACCCACTTTAAAATGGGTACCTATTATAAAGCTAAAAAATAACCCTTCCACTAGAATTGGACTCAACTTCTTACACTTACCCAAATAGTGAACAATAGATCAATGGTTCATGTTTATCAAAGTATGATCTAATGGATATGTTTTAATGATATGTTAATGAATGAATATCATAGGATCATGGTGTGTAGAGATAGGATTAATGGCTAGAATTCAAACCTGATGCATGTCAATAGCTAGGCAATGATAACGGTGGAAAAATCCTCATTCAAGCTGGTAGTCGGTATGGAACTCAAAATTAATTTAACCACTCCAGATACCAAATTTAATTGTGATTGGATCCTTTGGGTGGAAAATATCACATTCCTGACAAGAAGAAGATCAAATAAAAAGGATATGCATTAATGGACATAAACCCTAGATTGATTACATACCAAAAATAACATTATATGGATTTTGATGCGAGTGGTGTGTGGCTCGATGTTGAGATAGCTTGCTTGTGAAGCTATCAAGTGAAGAAAACCCTAAAGAGATAATTTTTGAGGTGATCCATCATCACGTGTGATAATCTAAAGAAAATGATTGTAGGTCATTGAAGAAAGAAGACAATAAGACAAAAAAGAGAGGGTGTTACAACTGCAAGAGTGTGTGTTGTGTCTACAAGCTTAGGATGTGAGAAAATAGTATGTAGTGATATAGAGATGCAAGATCAAATTTATGCATGGGAGATATAGAGAAGAGTGAGAGCAGTTGCAGATAGAGAATGCATTATTTTTGTGTGAGTAGAACCCAAACAAAATGATCTTATTTGGGTTAACATTAATGGTGCAAAGTGTAGTTTATCAAGGTAGAATAGTGAATGTTCTAAGTGTAGAGATGGGAAAGAAGAGAGTGTTGAAAGAGGAGAGTCCAGAGAAGAGAGAATATGTTGTTGAGATTGCTGCAATAGTAGAAGAAAGTATGCTTAAAAAATTTCCAAGCAAGGTATGAGTAGTTATAGATTAGACTTGTAACAGAGAAGTGGATTCATTTGAATCACTTTCTATTTGGCATTGTATTTCAGATTGGTTGGTACCATTAGATAACTGAGTTGGTACTCAGTTTAGTGGATTGGTGTCTCCTCGGAGTTGGTGCTCTTAAAACTAGGGGATTGGTGTCTCCTTAGGGTTGGTACCCTTAAACGTTGTAATAAAGGATTTGTTTGTGACACTGGATTTGAGTAGTAGACTAAAGAAACTTTTGTCAGTGTTGTTTCTCCCATCTTTGGTTTGCCACATATATCTTGTGTTATGTGATGTTTTATGTGTGTGCATGTTTATCTCTCTACATTTTTAATGAATCTGCATAAAGAGCTAAAGGAATCAATTTGTTGAAAGAGTTTAGAGCTAGTTTATGTATCAAGTTATATTTCTATATCATATGTTTAGTCTTCACAAAGGTTTTGAGGGCTAATTTTTAGTATCTACTTATTCACCCCCCTCTCAGTATATTGTTGTGTTCAAAAAAATTTCACCCTTTTCAATTACAAGCACTCTTTTGGTTGGCCTAGCCTTCAATATTAGGTGCCATTAATATACCAATTTTTTGTAGATCTTTCATCCTTAGTAGAATTTTATATTTAGCACCACCCTTATTGAAACATAGAAAAAGAGCATAGGTTCACCAAAACATAGAAAAATGGTGGTTTATTACCAATTTTCCATAAATAGAAATGGGATAAGTGGGGTGTGATGAACCTACCATATTCTATTTCATTTAGGAAATGAGATCCTCCAAGATAGAATTATAATTCAACCCTTAGGTGAGTTAATTCCATGGAATATTTAGCAATTTCCTTTATGTGTGTGTAGACAAGGGGTAAAGTTGAAGCAACCCTTTTGGGAGATAAAAATAAAATAGAAAATAACCTCAAATCTATAACCTAAGGTATGATTCATGTAGATGAAGCATAGCTCTAACAAAAATACATAATTTTGGGTAAATTGGATGAGCGGAAGACACTTCAAACTCACTTAAAAAATTGGTTGCTAAGTGTCCAAAAATGGTGAATGGGTCTTGAGATAGATTTTTGAACTAAATTTTTGGGAGAATTTGAAGATAGATCTAAGATGTAGTTTCCCACTCGTTTTACTCAAAAATGACAAAAAATAAACTTAAGATATAATTTTTCATGATCTTGATAACTTTTCTTTCAACTTTGACAACTTTTGTAAATTTTGTAATTCTACACTTTAGAGATCTCCACTCTTCAATTTTTCTTAAACCTAGGACCTACAACACAAATGCAAGAGGGAAAATTATTATTTTTTGGTGAATTTGGGTTTACCTTGGTCAAACCCCATTTATGTAATCAAACCTTGAATTGAAATAGTGAAACATGAAAGGAATGATGAATGAACAAGTGCTATGTTACAACTTTCCAAGCCATGAAATTATAAACCTTTGGAAATATGAAATATTGATGTTGATCTTGCATGAAATTTCATGATTTTTGACGTGATCTTGATTTGATATCTTGAATCTTAATTTTAAACTTGAAACCTACATCATAGTGTTAGCTCCAAAAACATGGATGATGGTTGATAAGTTTGACATGATGCTTGAGATCTTGAATGCTGCAAAGAAATTCTTGATAAATCTGGTCTTGAATACCTTTGACACTAATCTTAGGTCTTGTGAAATATCTCTTAAAAATCTAGGATCTTGAATTGATAAAATAACCTTGTATTTATAGGTATGTATCCTCAATTTCCCAAAAATTAAATAGTACAAGCCTACATTGAAAATTGAATTTAGGGATGTTAAAATGACATGAAAAAAAAAATTTAAATTTGGGTTCAAAGGCCTAGGGAGGACCCATTTACCCATGGAAAAATAGGTCCCAGGAACCTATTTCTGGAACACACATTGCTCAAGGTAAGGTGTTATGTGTTGAAATTAATTATTGCTAGGTTTCCCCTTTGGAAAATGTAATTTACTAGGATTGTACATGTAACATAAGGATTATAAACCTATAATTAAGTCCAATTTAATTGAGGGCTCCAAAAGAATGTGTGAAAATGTAAAGGAGTACATTTTTCTGCACTACATTTAGCCACCACTTTAGTAAGAGGATGAGTGCAAGTGAAAACTCACACAAAATTAGACAAATATGTGTCAAAATAATTCCAAATGCATAAATGTTGATGTGAGAGGATGAAAAAGATCAAGGAGGTTGCAAAATCCCTCAGGATTTAACATCCCATGGAAAACCCACATAAGCACAAAGGGACACACACAAGATGTATGATATGAAGCAACAAGAAAAGATACACAAACATACATTTCAAATGCTAAAAGAAAATAAAATAAAGGGGTATATCGATCGTCAACTATTTTTCCAACTTGATGCAGATCAAGCATTAGGTGGTTTTGTAAAATGTATTACAAGTGAAACCCTCTGTCCACTATGCAAATAACAATGTGCTCACACAAGCTAGTGGAATCCATTATCCACTAGGTGAGCTCCTAGGAAGTGGTCAATGATAGAGTCTTATTAGGTTCCCATTGAACTAATTATAAAAAAAAATTATACCTCCTAATAAATTTGATAAGGTTCCACAAAAATGGTCACAAGGCTAGCAAGCTACATTATGCTAGGTACTCATGCAAAAGGCTCCACTGGAAAGTAAGGTGTGTTATTCTTGGTGGCCATGAAAAAAATGAAATAAGGTATTAAAAGGGGTTTTAATTAGTTCACGAAAGGTCTCCTTTTAGGGAACATCATGCCTAATGTTTCCAAGAGAGGAAAAGTCAAGGATAAAAGATTCACAACTTAGGGAATGCAATCCATAGAATTACAACTAAGAGGAATTCCATATGCTCAAAAAGGTTGTAATCTTGAAGGACATAAAACCCAATGACACCACCAAGAAGAAGGAACATCGCATGAATTAAGAAGACTACACTTTGAATAAAAATTTCATACTTCTTAGGAGATGTATGCTACCATTACTAAGAAGGGAACATGCAAACAATGAATGGGGGACAATATTCCCCCACTTAAAATATCAACATACTTGCTATGTTCCAGTATTTTAAATAGAAAGAGAGAATGAGGGGATCCTTGCAAAGAATACACACCTCCCAAAGACTAGTCATACTTTCCCCCCAATCATAGATACAAATACAACCACCAAGATCTATAATGTTGTTTCCAAGAGAAATGTGGTTGAACCTAACATTATACCGCCATAAATGGATATGAACAAGATACATATAGCTACCAATGCCACATAGTGATAATCAACATGATAGGATGAAAATTATTATCAATTAGAGGAAAGAGGTGCATCAACACAAGGAAGAGTTCCACAATCCTTAAGATGATGAATTTTATCACTCAAAGCCTTACATTCATTAGTAGAATGACCATGAACTTTATGATATGCACAAAATGAACTTTTTATGTAAAATTTCTTTCTTGTTCTTCTAAGGAAAGATATAAAATGATCTTGGATAAGTCTAAATAAGATACTCTCTTGATCAATAATAGAATATTTCCCTTTCTTTTGTGACAAAGATATATCTTGCTTAGTACAAGGTGTCATACATACACAAGACTCTTTAGATTATGATATTTTGTACTCTCCCTTAAATGAGGGTGTAAAATCTAGTGAACCCCAATAATTACAAATAAATTTGGTTCAAGATGTCCTAGGATTGTTTTACATGATTCCATTTATATTAAGCGAAGATTTCTTTGATTCTTTTGTTTGTTTCGAGGGAAAATAACCTAGACCACTAATGGTTTATTGATGTAGGGGCATCCTTTCATGCACTTTTTGTCATTTTGTAAAACTTTGAATTTTGGGTTGTTTAGAATTTTTTTGGTTCAATAAGTCAATTTGGACCATTCTAGGCCATTTTGGTGATTAGGAGCAAAAGTTGTAAAACTTGCAAAAAGTTGCAAAAGTTGTCAAAGTTGTCAAAAACTTGCATTTTTGGTTTAGGAAGTTAGGAATAAATTTTGAATGATGGGAATGAATATAATGACATAAATATTACATTTACACATGATCACCAAGTTTGGATAAGGTTGGAGAATGTTTTGGAATGAAAATACTTCAATTTTGCACGTTTTCCTTTGCATTTTCTATGTGTAACAAACTATACTCTCCATTGTATGAACTCGTAAAGTATAGTAAGGCCTTGAACTTGGTGAGGAAAGTTATATAATATTTTTAGCTTTAAATTTATTTTTATTTGGTGAATTTTCATTATGTTTTGTAAAAGTTATAGCAAAAATAATGCAAAAAGAAGTGAATTTTCTACATTTTCAACTAGAACATTAAATTGTATCGACTTGTACAACTTGGTGCATCTAGGTAAGTCATTGGAGGAGTTAGGGATCTGATATATGGTTCATCTACTCTTGGTTTGGTCAAGTTTGGAGTTAATTTTGGCAAGTTATGATCTAAATGAGGTTGATAGTCTACTTTGAGACCTAGGGTTTCCATCAAAGGTAATAAATTCATAAATTTTATTTTAACAATGGAAAAATTATAAAAAAATAGTGAAAAGCTTCTTAAGGAAATTATCTAGATACCCATTAAAGTAAATTGCAGCAAACAACTAAATGTGAAAGTTATGCCAACCCATGTGTGTTGATTTTCATAAGAACAATTAAAAAACTCTAGTTTGATTGATGTTTGAACAAATCTATACATAGTTTGGTTATATAGTTGCATTGGGAAATAATGAAATATGTTGTGGAAATTTTGTATAGACCAATGCTCTCAATTTTAGATTCTCTTCTCTTTTCTACTGCACATTAGGCCTTCATGTCAATGTTTCCAAGTGCACTAGTGATAGACAAAATTGGGGTAAAGAATCAGGAAGGATTTCAGCTCGGTCTAAGAGTTTCAACCCAGGGTTTGTAGCTTGCGAGAAGTGTTGTGGTAGTATACCTAATGGAGGAAAGAAGTGAATCAAGTGGGGATGGATGCAACTAGAACACACGTAAATTTCCTAAATGTAGATCTCGTTTGTTTTTCCTATTATGTCTTTCTGTCAAAAGCGTGACATGAACTATTAACAATCTGTGATGGGAGCAGCAGTGATAGGAGCTATCGCAGACAGTAGAAAACTCTTTAATAAAGAAAAACATAACTCACACTTTATGCTTTAGATAAACACCAACATCAATAGAATATCAGTAGCTGAAATGATTATCCAATGAAGATTAGTTTTAAACTAGCTTGTAAATAAAACACAAGAAATTAAATCACATAGAAATAAAGTGCTACAGAAAATTAAATCACATGAAATATAAATTCTAACTATTTCAAACATGCATCAACCTAACTGAGCATTCCAAGAGTGGGCCCTTCCTCTGGTTCACGCAGTGAGTGGAAATAAAATTCCTTTTTACGTTGGACGGATCAGCAAAATAATATTTTATTTCACAGAGATAATACCAAAAAGTCGCCATCTAATAGTTTGTCTATGCTACTTATACATAAGCAGCTCCTGACTTACTAAGTATAGAAAAATATTAAGTTTGTCTTGGCTTGTAGCCAACAAGGTAAAAGAAACAAATAATGTGGTTCGCTAACCTACAAATTGAAACTATGTTTCTATAAGAGCATATGAGAATAGAAAACGTGCTTTTTTTTTACTCCTCCACACAGCTAGGAAGCACAACTATTATAATAGATTCTTCTCTTTATATGGAAAATAACAATGATGTGAAGGTTTCCAGCTATCAAGCAACAAATCTCTAGCAGGGGTTTCCTCCTTTATTCTACAAGAATAACACATGTGGAGCCTTGACTGAGTGCATATGTTGTATGTTTTTGCTGACCATGATAAAAATGGAAGATTTTTGGTTTTCTCTATACAACTGGTAGTTGCATCTCCTCTTGGAAATAACCATGATTTCTTGTGCTTATTTGAATTTAGCACTAAATGGGTAACTAACACCACCTTGGAGATTAACATCACCTTTGAAAAGATAACAGAAATAAATTGTTGATCACAAAGTAATGCACATAAGTTCCTAACCAGAAAATGATAGGAAGGCATTCTACATAAAAAGTGACAGGAAGTTCTTCTAATTAGCATGCTGTAAGTTGTATTTCTCGAGTCTGAAAAATCACAATGCTTATTAGTAAAGTCAACCAATCATTAATTTCCATATTTTATCAAAAACTATTAAATACAACTTATACATATTTAATCATATGCAACATAAAATGGGGAAATAGTATGACATGGAACAAAAATGGAATGTGGAAGTGGGTGTGAAGGTATATGAAATAAGCTAAAATATGGCATAAAATGGGACATAATTTTCTCTCATCAACTAGTATGCATTTAGTGATTGTTTGAAATGAATCTTTGTTTGAAATATGATAAGGCAGTCAAGTTGTGTTTGGATAATTCCTTCCTCTACATCATTTCTATTAGTTCAAGATGTTAGAGTAATAAGTTATTCCACTTAATTAATTACATCATATTGGTTAATTAATTAAGTCACTTATCACTTTAGTTACTTAAGCTAAACTTAGGCACATTAATAATTATTTATTAATTATTAAGTGTGCACACAAGGGTTTTTCCTTTTACGATTTCCTTTAGGGTTATGCATACATTGCTTTTATAAAGTAAATCATCTCATGTAATTATGAATTCATGACTAATATTATTTGCACATCTTCATGCAAAGCTCTTTCTTTCTTCTATTTTTCTCTTATGTGGAAGGTTTTTTGGTTAGCATGTCTGATCTTGGTTTCTAACATGGTATCAGAGCCTTCATTTGCAACCCCTTCTTAGATTTTGGAGAAAATCAATGCTGAGTTCATTCAGGATTCCTTGAGGGTTTCATGCCTTGAGTTCATCTATGCAGCATTTCAGATCAGATTAGGAATTTCCATTGGATTCATAGCATTCGAAAAACTTAGGATTGGCTTTTACTTTTATAATTTTGGTCATTGTTTGCCAGATCCATGAGGGTTTGAAGCTCAGTGATTTTTTGCAAGCTCTAGAGGTAGCTGTTTTTAGAGCATTTTGGGCATAAACAAAGGTCCACATGGTGTTCGCAATGGCCAAAAACCTTAAGAACGCCTTTTGTTTTGTTGATTTCAGAGAAAGTTGTTTATGAGGAAAAAAAATTTTGCCAGGGAGGCCATACAGCCTCCCCAGTGTGCTTCCCGAGGCACATTTTTTGAAAATAAAATTACAAAAAATAAAAAATTTGCAATGATTTTCTCACCTCTAGTTCAAAAGGTAGCTGCCTCCAGGTGGCCACCAAGCCACCACCTGTCAGCCGCTCAACCAAGCGGCACTGCCCAAGCTCTGCTGGCAAGCTTACAACGCCCATGGGCTAGCTACATAGGTTCGAGGTTTGCATTTAATTGTTAGATATCTGCCTTTCTAACCCTAACAAGTGGTATCGGAGTGAGTGTTGTTTCAATTATCATCTGTAGGAAGGTCTCATGGTTGAGTGGGAGTAATAGCAGATGAGGGTAAGAAGGTTGAGAAGTTTAATGGGAGGGACTATCAGTTATGGAAGATGCAAATGGAGGACTACCTCTATCAGAAGGATTTATGGTGGCCATTGGAAGGGAAAACCAAGAAACCCACAACAATGTCTAATGAGGACTAGGATATTTTGGATAGAAAGGCTCTTGGTAGTATTCATTTATGCCTAACACAATCGATGGTGTTCAATATTACGACAACAAAGGAAACTCAAGAGTTGATGGAAACCTTGGTGAAGTTATATGAAAATCCTTTCGCTTCAAATAAGGTATTTCTTATCAAGTGTTTATTTAATATGGAAATGGTAGAAAGTGGGTCAGTTACTAATCATTTAAATGAATTTAATATAGTTAGCAGTCAATTAACTTCTATAAAAGTAAACTTTTATAAAGAAGTTAGGGCTCTTTTGATTCTATGTTCTTTTCTTGAAAGCCGGAATAGCTTGGTAATGGTTGTTAGCAATTTTGTTTCTAGTTTGAATACATTGAAATTTGATGATGTTGTTGGTGTTATTTTGAATGAAGAAAATCATACGAAAAGCTCAGGTGGAACATCCACATAAGGTAGTGTTTTGAATGCAGAAAACAAAGGTAGAACAAAGAAGAGAGGAAACAATTCTAGAAATTGTGGGAAGTCACGAGGAAAATCAAAGGAAAAAATGTCCCAATCTAGAGACAAGAGGGATTGTTGATACTATGGTAAGCCAGGTCATTTAAAGAAAGATTGTTGGTCTCAGAAAAATAAAGGAGACAAAAAGGAAGGAAGTAAAGAGGAAAATGTGGTAGGTAATAAATCTAATGAGGATGCTTTGATTCTTTCCCTTGATGGTCCTAATGATTCTTGGGTGTTAGATTCAGGGGCTTCATTTCATGCTACCCCCCATAGAAGTTATTTTCTTGATTATGTCCAAGGGGATTTTGGGTTGGTTTATTTAGGAAATAATGAACCTTGTCAGATTGTTGGAAAGGGAAGAATCAAGATTAAGTTGTAGAATGGGAATCATTGGCTACTACATGAGGTAAGGCATGTTCCAAATTTAAGCAAAAATTTAATTTCAATAGGGAAACTAGATGATGAAGGTTGTGTTTTTACATTTAGTGATAAAAATTGGAAGGTCACAAAGGGTGCCTTAGTGGTAGAAAAAGGTTGAAAGTAGGCGCCTTATATATTTCTATAGTTCATACTGTTCCTTCTACTTTAATTCGTATGGAAAAAGGTCAATGTTCAAGAATAGTTGCTATAGTTCAGCAGGTAGAAGATCATATAGTTGCTGTGGACTTTGAATCAACACTGTGGAATAATAGACTAGGGCATATGAGTGCAAAAGGCATGAAAGTACTTCATTTAAATAATGTTTTACCAGGTCTAAAATGTGTTAATATGGATTTCTGTGAAAGTTGTGTGTATGGAAAAAAAAAGAGTGTAAGTTTTCTCAAGGATGGGAAGCAAAGGAAAGATGGGAAGTTGGAGCTTGTGCATATGGATGTATGGGGACCAACTTAGGTATCTTCTCTCAGTGGCTCTTTGTATTATGTTACATTCATTGATGATGCAAATAGGAAGGTATGGATTTATTTCCTTAGGAATAAATATAATGTATTTGAAACTTTTTAAAAATGGAGAAGCTTGGGTGAGAATGAGACAGGAAAAAAGCTAAAATGTCTTACATCTAATAATGGTGGTGACTATTGCAGCCAAGATTTTTAAGATTATTGTTCCTCTAATGGTATTCGTAGGTAGAAACTAGTTCCAAGGACTCCATAGGAAAATGGAGTGGTTGAGCGCATGAATAGAACAATAATGGAGTGTGCACAGACTATGAGATTGCATGTTGGGCTGCCTTTAAAAATGTGGGTAGACACTATAAAAACTATTATTTATTTAATTAATAGAGGTCCCTCTAATCCTTTGGGTTGTGGTATTCCAGAGAAAGCATGGAAAGGTAAGAAGGTAAGTTATTCTTTTCTCAGAACCTTTAGTTGTGAAGCATTTGCACATGTAGATTCTAAAAATAGAACCAAGCTTGATGCAAAATTAAAGAAATATATATTTTTTGGATATGGCATTGATGAATTTGATTATACGCTTTGGGATTTTGAAAATCAGAAAATTGCAAGAAGCAGGGATGTCATATTCAATGAGAAAGTATTGTACAAAGATCTGTTGTTGTAGCATGAGAAGAAAGAAAATGATTATGCAGTGTTGGATGATATTCCAAACAATGATGTTTTAGTGGTTCCTCATGCTCTACAACAACAACAACAACAACAACAAAAAATACCAAAAACTCCTATTAGACCATTTTCAAGGATAAGTAGACCTCAAGAAAGATTCTCTCCCTCTTTATATACTATTTTGTTAACTGATGTTGGTGAACCAAAATATTATGATGAAGCTATGTAGACTTGGATACCAAGGTTCATTGGGAGCATGGAATGGAAGAAGAAATGGACTCCTTGTTGAAAAATCAAACTTGGGAATTATGCAAGTTGCCTATAGGTAAAACGGCTTTACCAAAAAAATGGGTTTATAGGCTGAAAGAAGAGATTTAAAGCACAAAAAAAGGGTATTTATTTTGATGATATTTTTTCTCCACTTGTTCAAATGACTTCTATTCATATACTTTTAAGTATTGTAGCTGTTGAATATTTGCATTTAGAATAGCTTGATGTTAAAATAGACTTTCTCCATGGTGATTTGGAAGACGACATATATATGGAACAGCCACAAGGATTTGAGGTCAAAGGTAAGGAGAAATTCGTGTGTAGATTGAATAAAATTTTATATGGCTTGAAGCAAGAACCTCAACAATGGTACTTGAAATTTGATAGTTTTATGGTTGAGTTAGGCTACAACAGGTGTAATTCTAATCATTGTGTTTATTTTAAGAGGTTGGATAATGACAACTACATTATTTTGTGTTTATATGTTGATGAAATGCTTGTAGTATGGTCTAACATGGATCACATAAGTGAGCTAAAACAACAGTTTGCAAAATATTTTTCTATGAAAGATTTGGGGGCAGCAAAACAAATCCTTGGTATGAAAATTTGTAGCTCAGATAGGAAAAAAAGACAATTATTTTTATCTCAGGCTAATTATGCTGAAAAGGTGTTGCAGAGATTTCATATGGAGAATGTAAAACTTGTCAATACACCTTTGCCTAGTCACATTAAATTGACTACAGATATGTGTCCAAAGACACAAGAGGAGGAAGAAAAAATGTCTAAGGTTCCATATGTTTTAGCTATAGGAAGTTTAATGTATGCCATGGTATGCAGAAGACCAAATATTCCACATGTCATAGGAGTTGTTAGAAAGTATTTGAGTCTTCCTAGAGTTGAGCATTGGAATGTAGTAAAATGGATTTTCAGGTACTTGAGAGGTACATCCAATAAATTTTTATGTTTTGGGGGCTCTCATACTGATTTAAAAGGATATGTTGACTTAGATTTGGTAGAGGATATAGATACCAAGCGAAGTACCACAGGTTATCTATTTACAGTTGGTGGGCACCAGTGAGTTGGATTTCTTGATTGCAAAAGGTGGTTGCTTTATCCACCATAGAGGCAGAGTATGTTGTTGCAACAGAGGCAACAAAGGAGATGATATGGCTATAAATTTTCATGGATGAGTTGGGAAAACAATAGGCTATAAATTTCTTGTTTACAAATAGCTAGAGTGCTATACATCTTGCAAATAATTCTACCTTGCATTCTAAAACAAAACACATATAGTTAAGATATCATTTCATTCAATCGATGTTGGAGGATGGACAGGTCAAGCTGGACAAGATACATACAAATGCCAATCTAGCATATATGTTTACGAAGGTGGTGAAAAGGGAGAACCTAAGCTCATCTACAACTTCAGTTGGCCTTCAAGGTTGAATTCAAGTATAACAGAGCAGTGGGGTCCAATTTACTTATTCCTAGTGGGATTTGTAAGTGCAGTAGTGTCATCCAGGATCAGTCTCCAAGTGGGAGATTGTGTTGGTGTGGAGCTTGATCAATCTCCAAGTGGGAGATTGTTGCTATGTGGTAACTAATCATGCTATATTGTACACCCCGATATGTATCCTTTCTGGAGTTTGGGGTTGGTTCGAGCCCTGGGCAGGGGTTTAGTGGTGGTAGCCCTTGAAAAGTGAGGGTTCGGGGGTGGTAGCCCCTGAGAAAAATTTTCCTCCTAATTTTTTGTGTTGTCAATGAAAAAGGAAAAAACCAACTTTGTAGTACCCTAATTTGGAATCTTCTAAGCTTGTTAAAAAGGGGTTCAGATGGGGGTTACAAGATGATGAAAAACATGATTATTCGCAAGATTGTAGTAGTTTTTTCACTGGATAATAAAATCATTGAATGGATACAGTTTGGTGGATGTAGCCCAGATTAGGTGAACCACATTAAATTCCCTGTGTTATAATTTATTCTATGTGTGTTTTAGTTTCTCAGTTTATTAATTAAATATGCATTTAACTGTTAGATATTTTCCTTTCTAACCCTAACAATTTCAATATCACATCATTTTATTTTCTATTTATGCATGTTTTGCATTCTCTCCTTTTGTAATCATTGGGTATTGTAATAAATGAACTAATATAAAGTTCCATCAGGGGGGTTTCTTGGATAATAATCTTATTAGAGTGTAGTTTCACTTAGATCTAATCTTGATTTTGATCACAACTTGCATGGGTTGTATCTATTTTTTGTAGTTTTTTTTGGCCACATATTTCTTATAGCTTGACACATATCAGATTCACATCGGTTCACACTTTAGATTGAGAGCCTATGGTTAATGATACGTATTGGGTCATATCTCAATTTGACAGCCACTAAATTTGTGGTTAATGTTTCAGAATCTTCATGGTACTTGCTCCTATGGATCAGTTTTAGTCACAGTTTGGCATCAGCATTGAGATACTCTTCGCTTCTAGATTATTTCATCATATCATTCCCTCTTATGGGGGGCATCATTTAATCTACTGTTGCTTCACAGATTCCAGGGTTGTTCAAGTTTGTGAGTTTTCTAGTGTTTTGTGGCATCGGTTCTGCTATTGTATTATTATGATTCTACTTGAGTCTTTCAGTGACTCTCATTTGGCTTCTTTTAAACAAAAGTATCTTTCCTTGCTTGCCATATTTCATTCCCAAGTTTACTTCACAATGTTCTTCCAGTGCTTCTTGCAGCAGTCATAGGGGGGTTTTGTCCCACTGGGTTTTCCTTCTCTACCTCATTCATTGCATTTGTACATGGGTACTTGATCAGGCCTTGTTGTCAGGACCCATTCATACTTTCATGCATCTTTTACTTAGCTTTTTAGCTACTTCCTATATTCATCTTAAGGTGGGTGTTAGAGTAATAAGTTATTCCACTTAATTAATTACATCATATTGGTTAATTAATTAAGTCACTTGTCACTTTAGTTACTTAAGCTAAACTTAGGCACACTAATAATTATTTATTAATTATTAAGTGTGCACACTAGGGTTTTTCCTTTTAGGTTTTCCTTTAGGGTTATGCATACATTACTTTTATAAAGTAAATCATCTCATGTAATTATGAATTCTTGAATAATATTATTTGCACATCTTCATGCAAAGCTCTTTCTTTTTCTGACTTTCTCTTATGTGGAAGGCTTTTCTAGTTTGCATGTCTGATCTTGGTTTCTAACACAAGATGCACCAGAGTTAAAGTTTCTTAGAAGAATATTTTGTAATAGTATTGGTACTGAGTGAATGCTTTTTGATGCTTTTGTTTCTTTTGAGGGACAATAACAAAGAACACTAGTTGTTTCTTGTGTGTTAGGATCTATATGGACATAGATACCTTGTTCTCTACCACCACATCCTTTTCCATTATAACTAAGTTGTTTCAAAATTTTGTAACCTCTTCCATAAATATTTTCCATTTCTTTAGGATTTGCTGGTTGTTCATAATCAACTTTATCAAAGATTGTTGTTTAACTATATTCTTCCTCTAAAGTGGTTGAAGTGGATTCTTTTGAAGGTTCTTCCAAATTTTCTGTTAACAATATTGTTGGTTCTTTTCTCTTTTCAGAATATTTTTCATGATCTTGTATTCTCCTAGGTTATGTGCAGGATCATGATGGGCCAAAAAGTGATGATATGATGGGTATGTATAAGGTATGTCGCTGATGACTTCTTTTACCCAAATTTGGGAAAAACAAAAGGGTTTTTAAAGGAGATTCTCAGATTTCCACCAATATAAATTATGCCTTACTTTGAATTTAATAAATAATTATTATTCATTTTCTATTTGAATTACGACTAAAGTCCTAATTGATAGGCCGATTGAAAAATAGCTATAGCTGGTATCACATTTTTTTAATCTGAAACATGCATCACATTTTATCCTTCACATGCTATAGGATTAAAAGAAACATTGAATTTCATGAAGTTTTGACCAAGTTAATGTGGTTAGACATATGAGTTTTTATATGTTTTAAAATTTGTAATAAAAAATTCATAATTAATTATTTACTTGGAAGAAAATTACCAAAAAAATGCATCACATCGGGACATGAGTCCTCTACTTATAACTAAAACATTATAAAAAAAATATTATCATTTTATTGTGGTTAGGGTGGTGAGACAGACACCTACTTATTTTTTCCCTCAAATTTAAGTACTACTACACTGAAATTTTAATTTTTCACCAAATAGATTTAAAAATTAAAAAAAAAATTAGTCATTTAGAAATTACATTCAAATTCCTATAGATTCTATTCTTACACATTTTTGAAATAATATACATAAATTATTCAAATTTTTACATCAAGTTGCCTAAATCTGATTTTTCTGAATTTTTTGTCACTTAAGGGACATTTTTTTCCATGATGATTGTACATATACCCCCCCTGAATGTAGGTGTAAAATAGAATGAACCCCAATCATCCTCCAATAGCTTTGTGACATTTTCAATATTGTTCCCTTTTTGTTCCTCTTGTATGGGGTCTACTTTTGAAATTCATATCATTGTTTTCAAAGGAATTTCCTTGTCTTTCTCAATGTGTAGCAACTTTATGATGAATATTTGAAGGTACTACATGCATTCCATGAATCCATGGTCTTCCCAAAAGAATATTGTATGAAATATTTTTAGTCTTAACATGGACAAGAGTTTGCAATGTGGCCTTACCAACTTGTATAGGTAATGCGATCACACCAAGCAGTTGTTTTCCTACATTGTCAAATCTTTGAATGGATAAATAATTTGTATCAATATTAGTCTTATCCACTCCAATATTTTCCAAAAGTTTTATGCTATATATGTTAAGGGTCGAACAATCATCAACAAGGGTTCACTTTATGCCAACCCTATTAATGATAGATTTTATCACAAAAGCCTCATTTTGTTTTTGCATTTCTAATGTGTTGGTTAGTTTTTAAGAACCAAACTTAATCTTACCACTTACCTATTAATTTGGAAGAATTCAATTATTATCAAGGGTAAGGATTGGCCAACACACAAACAAGGATTCTGAGGCCTTTACTTCTACACTTTCAAATCTGTGAAACCTAGGAGGGTAGTCCTAAATATGTTCACATGATATTCATTTGATGAAGAACATTTCTACACATAGATAGATTACTATGAAGCATGAATAGATAACATTCATCAAATATTTTTCCAACTTTCAAAAAAATTACTATCTATTGTAAGGAATAAAAGGGTACTTCAGATTGGTACATTGTAATTGAAAGTTTTTTAAATGATTTTCATTCTCATTTCAAGCCCTTGGTCAAGTGCATGACTAATTCATTTATCTTTATGATAACCAAATTAAAAGATCAGTGCCTTGTCTTCAAGTAATGGATTCATACTCCTAATAACTATTAATACACTAACAATTTGAACTAGTAATTAATGGACTACTGATATACTGCATTATAGTATTCAACTCACTATTCCTAAAACATAACTACTTATCAATCCTACACTCTTTCCTTACAAATTTGTGACCTCACTTTATCATTTAATCAATTTCTTTAATCAAAGAAGAAATGAACTCAATCATTCAATTAAAAAATTTAAAGAAAAATGAAAAGATCATTAACCATTTCATTCATAATAAGGAAGAAAATTACATTGGAGAGAATATATTTAGGAGCTAGCATTCTCATTTATAAACTATTGCTACTATAAAACTATTTGAGATCATTATAAACTGACTCACACCCTATACTCCTTACTAAACTATTCACCAGTGCATGAACATACAATCTGCTCCTTCATGAGCTTCTTTTTCACACTTAGACCATTTTAAGACCCCACACTGAAACTCTTGGTAAATGGCCCTAATATCCCATTTATAGAAGAATGGGAGAAAAAATCTTCAAGCTGGATTAATATTTCAAATTATATTTTATTTGGCACACATTTCATTTCAAGTTTAGAAACCTCTGAGATAGTTAGACCTAATCATTTGAGAATAGGGGAGAGAGAAAGAAAAAAATCCATGTAATTTGATTGAACTAGAACAACTAGTCCTCCAAAAGGCATCATTCATTGTTGTAGTAACACCAAAACAACTTGTCCTTACTGACCAAAGAAGATTCTCCATTATTAGCGAAAGAAAAAAATTATATACTACCTAAAAAAGGCATACTTTCCATCAAATCTAAGGAGTCCAATAGCTCTCCTTCACACTAGCCCAAAATTTTTCCACATCAGAATGAAAGACAAAAAAAAATGCTTTCTAAAGAGTAAAATCCTACTATAGTGGCAATGGTGTCATCAAAAACAAAAACAGGGCAGGGAGACTACTCTAAGTCATTAGCATCAAAGTATGCTCGCCTACTCCTTGTTTGTGATGAAACTAGAGGATCCATCACTCTTCCCTCATCAAAATCATCATACGGTACTAGAGAAAGAAGGTAATGGCCATACTCCAGGTCAATATCACCTCCACCATCTGAAGGGTTGTCTGAAACCTGAATTGGAGAATTGTGTCTCCCCAGGTAGGACTTATGATACTCGTTTCTTTTCTTTGCTTTGTTCACATGATCAACTGATTCCTTCCCTTTAAACTTGAGAAATTCTTCTAAAACAATCCTACTTCTCAAATTATATAGGCTCTTGACAACAACCTTCTTATTTTTACCATGGGCACTCTTCCTTCCCTTTGGTGTTGTAGAAGTCTTGGGTATTTATTGGTCAACAACAAATATGTTCTCTTGAGATTCAAACATACTAAGTCTTCTAGACCTCCTAGTTGGCTAAATAGACACACCTGACTTACCCATTCTCATAGGACACAAGGTAAAAACTAGAAAATCTAGATTGCGAAGAGACTCACCTGTTTAACCTCCTAAATTGAACTTGCAAAAAAGAAGACCCACAAACCTAAACAATTTCAAATATCCCCAATGACAATTACAATCAATCGAAACTCTCACTATCCTAGAAATATGAAACTCTCAAATAAACTAATGCATGAATCAAGAAAATATCACATGAAAAACCAACTCAGCCAAGATAAACACCTTAATACCTCTACAATTAAAAGCTTAAGACTTGTACCCTTCCTCTCTGTCTCACACTTCTCAATTCTTGAAGAATGCAAATGTTGAGATAAGATGGCAGTCAATCTGTATTAATTAGACAATTTGGAGTGTTTAGCCATTAATGATTAAGGAGAGCTTCATCCAAGTGAGATGACAACTTAGCCACTCAAATTTCAATATGGGTCATCGATCTTTCAGGATTTAAAACTCCATCAACGGTAATCTTCAAGCATCATTTCTGGCTTTTACAACTTGCACCTTAAAAATGGTGATACCACAATAGAAAGTTGCCACATTTACCCTTAACTTAATTATTCATCTTTGATCTAACAATTATCATGCATCGCCATCCTCATCCATGCCTTTTCATTTACATCGATGAAGCACAAAGAGCTGACATTGAAGTGAATGTTCCCTAAAACATCACATCACACATTGTAGATTTTCTCTACCCTTTCAGAGTTCAATCAGTGACATAAGCATAGGCACGATGAAATCCCGACCATTGGATTAATGTCCTCCCTTGGCAATCTTCACCTCAGATCATGTGCCATTGATTTATGCTTGAAATTCTAGAGCATATTAGCAATAGATGAAGACTAGTGATGGAACAAGATTAGGCCACATGCATCATCACTCAAATCAATGGTAACAATATTTCTCATTCGGGTATGTGCAGGATCATCATGGAAGAAACAGGCCATTAAGTGGCAAAAAATTTAGAAAAATTAGAGTTAGGAAACTTAACATAAAAATTTGAATAAGTTATCTATATTATTTCAAAAATATGTAAGAATAGGGTCTATAGAAAATTGAATGTAGTTTCTAAACTACTAGGATTATTTAAAAAAATATATCTATTTGGTGAAAATTTGAAATTTCAATGCAGTAGTACTTAAATTTTAGGGAAAAATAAGAAGTAGGTGTCTGTCTAACCGCCCTAACCACAATAAAATGATAATTATTTTTTATAATATTTTAGATATAAGTAGAGGACTCATGTCCTAATGTGATGCATATTTTTTTGTAATTTTTTTCCATTTAAATAATTAATTATGATTTTTTTATTAGAACTTTTAAAAAATATAAAAAAATCATATGTCTGACCACCTTAACTTGTTGAAAACTTCATGAAAATCAATTTTTCTTTTTTTAATCCTATAGTATGTGAAGCATAGAATGTGACGCATGTTTCAGATTCAAAAAATGTGATACCATTTGAAAGCTATATTTTTTTTCAATCAACCTATCAATCAGGACTTTAGTGATAATTGAAATAGAAAATGAATAATAATTATTTATTAAATTCAAAGTAAAGCATAATTTATATTGGTGGAAAACTGAGAATCTCCTTTAAAAGCCCTTTTCATTTCATCAATTATGGGTAAAAACAAAGTCATCAACCACATACCCTATAAATACCCATCATATCACCACTTTTTGGCCCATCGTGATCCTATGCATACCCATTCATCTCATTTCAAAATAGTGACAGATGAAAAGTATTAGGGACCTCATCTCTCATCCCCATTTTAAAACTCAAAGCTTCAAAAAAATTTGCGATGAGCAATAGGAGAAAATACATAGCACTAAGAGTGATTGTTCATCTTTAATTCACATTATAAAACTCATGAGAAATTAGCAATAAAAGATATCCTAAAAATACAAAGAGAAAATTGTGCATCACGCATCACTAATATGATTCAAATGTTCTGAAAGCCATCCACAATGAGTGATGGACAAAGGCGGTGGATGTGACTTAAGTGAAGTAATTTATCATGTCCTTGTAAGTTCTTTTAAGAAAGGGGACCACCTAGGACAATGTATAAAAAAGCTTCAAAGGGCTTAGACTAAATTATTTTAAGGATGTAAAGGCCAAATAAGGTCTATCTTTCAACCTTAAAGTATTTCTTACCTAGGAACAAAGGGAAAGTAATATCACAATCTCCAATGACTCAAGATGTTTTAGGATGACTAGGGACAGGTGATAAGAGGTTAACGATTGATCATAACATGGAAAAGGGCTAAGACTTAAGGTTTTCTTAAGAAAAAATCTAGCAACAAAATCCCAAGGTAATAACAGTGGGAAAAACCCTAAGTCTAGACATTTGAAACTGACAAAAAATTGTAGAATTTAGTAATGGAACCAATTTTTTTTTAAGGGGTTCCATTAGTGGCTCCAATTAGGGACATCTTTTCCTCCATAACAAAGTGATATTTTAGAATCTCAGGTTAAGCAAACCAAGCATATAGAACTAAAAACCAAGGACCTGCAAGGACTAGGCAAGAGAACCAAACCAAGATGAACAACATAGGTACAATATTTACATAACTTACAAGACCATACCAAAAGATCCAATCCATATTAATTTTAATCCTTTTATGATGTGTAATTTCTTAAGCTACATTTTATAACTCTAACAGGCTTCAACTTTACTTGGTGTCCCCAAGCTTCCCAAACTTAGAACTAGTACTTTCCCCTATCAAAAACCTTGTTTTCAACCATTTGTACCATGCTAAGGCTGAAAATATTCTCATGAATTTCCCACTTGTTGATCATGTTGTGACCATTTAAATAAACCACTATAGACATGTGTTTGAACTTATTATTATCATTTTCCTTCATGTCTAATGGAAAACTATAATCAAGCATTAACTAGAACACATGATTAGTGCAACATTCTATATGATTCAGTTTACAACCATATTCCACATCCAATTGGACAAGGAAAGTGAAACACTCATAATCCATTTGATCAATAGCATCATATAAACTAATATCATATTCACTTTTCTCATTTAACCAGAAATACTCATACACATTCCTTTCAGGATTCTAATCGAAGGGCATATGTTCTACTATTTGAAATGATATTGTAATTTCATTACTAGAATTCCACCTGGTCATTACCCTCTAGCTTTTGTCCTACACCAAACACACATTCACTTTGTGTGATAAAAAATAAATTTGCATATATAAGTCTCTCTTCTAATTGGTGTTCACATTAATCTGAGCAATATAAACTAGTTATACTTCCATATGCTCCACTTCCTTGGGAAATTGATTCATCAGATCCCATAGAATTCTTGTTTTCATTCAAATTAGAGTCATTCTAATAAAGAGCATTATCCATACCATCCTAGACATCAAAGAATATTTTTTTCTCTATGTTCATTATCATACTCTAATCCTCCCTCCCAATCATTTCTCAACTTTAAACTAAATGCTTCAAAGGATGGGTAAAGCAACTCAAGATTGATCTAATCAACATTAACATTTTGAGGTGCATGATCAATTGATAGGTGTGCTAATTCGCATGTGCAGAACTCATTGCAACTTTAACATTTCCTACTTCTAACTTAGCAAGATTCTTCATTTCTTTTTTCAAAATATTCCTTGTTAAAAACTATCATGTCCATCTTTGCGTCAAAACTTGTATATCCCATTTCTATTTCATACAAGCATTCAAAAACATGACCATTCTAGCTAGCATCACAAATCCCATCATTTCTTACATTGAACTTAGGCTCAAGACACTGAATACAAACATTCTTATCTTGAAATTTTTCATCAACCATACTCTTAGGACATTCCAATTCTAATATAACTAAGTTGTATTCCAAGAATCCCTCACATGAAATTTGTTCATTCACTAGTGTAGGAAAAACCTCATAAGTATTGATAGTGTTACATTATTTAGGCAAGAAGGATTCCTTAAGTTTGCTATCATAAAAAGATTCATATTCCTCATGAGAGTAATCTTAATTTTCATTTTCATCATCTTGGTTATCAATCTTCAAAGGTACATCAGTAGTACTTGCGAATATAACAATGTCATCATCTGCACTACTACAAAGATGTTCATCTTCTGAAATATCATTATTCATTTCTTGGTGAACCATAGATTTTTGGCTCCAATGCACTTCTCTAGCTCTTCTAGGGTTTTTCACCTAAAAGGGGAGAGGTAGGGCCAAAAATGCTAAGGCTTTCATTCAAATTATTTTATGTATGATGTTATCTTAGCTAAATGAAGTGAAATAAATTCAAGTAAGTGATTTATATGACTGATTATGAATTCAAAACAAAGATTTACACTATTATGGAAAACACACTGTGATATGAAAATAATGAATTAAAAGATGAATGAAATGCAAAATAGAAAGAGAAAGGTTGAATCAAAGTGCACTTGGGAAATATTTGACGAATTTGGAATCTGTAGAATGTAGTCTGAGATTACTAAAAATCAACAGTGGGACTCATTCACCCAGGGTGGTGAATTAGTCCTGCTACTGGTGAAAAACTATCGGGAATAAGTTTTTGTCTATCAAGATCCAAAATCTGAAAAAATCAATATTTTTAGTCTTAAGGTGAGACTTATTTTCCACTGGTGGTGAATCATTCCTCTCTCAAAATTTTGAGAAATCAGGAGACAACTCTCCAACACCAGATCTAAAAATGTCTGCTTGTTAGGTTATCGAAGTCAATTCTATAGGAAACAGACAAAAAACCTTCTCCAAGCTTGAAAGAGAGTTGATTTTACTTTAATCACCCAGTTGACTTGTTGAGTAATCTTCAACACCTCAATGCTTATTAAATTTTCACACAAGAGTATGCAAACACGCATGCAAGAGAGGAAAATGGTTGAGGGTTAGCAAATAGGGGTTTTCCTTTGTCAAAGCCCACTTTGGTAATGAAACCCTTAATTAAATAATGAAATGTAAGTGAATGATAAACTAACAACATATAAATTATACCAACTTACCAAATCCTTGATGATGCAAATCTGAAGTTATGTCAACGGATGCTCCAAAATGCTTGAATAGTGCTTGATAAGATGTTGTAAGATGCTTGAATGCTTCAATGAATGTAGGGGTTAGGATGGATGTAAAAACACTTATTTATACATTCTTGTGCCTTAGTAATCCATTCATACGTCATCACAAGATGACATCAAGTGATTTTGACTAAAAACCCGAAAGAAAATTTTAAAAAATTTGAATTTGGAGCCAAGACGGACTCATTCACCACCCATGGTGAATAGGTCCCACCTAGGACCTAAAAATGGGTGTTGGGAATTATCTTGTATTTAATGTTGTTTGTCAAGCTTACATTCATAAATACTCTTAATTAAGCCATATAAGGCCATAAAGAGGTCAAATAAATCATAAGAGAGGTGTGAATAGTGAAGTTATGCCTAGAAAAGCATGAAATTTTGTTAGAAGATGTTACAACACTTCAAAATAGGACTTTTTTAGTGATGAAAAGTTGATTTTTAGGTGAATTGTAATGAATAGACTCTAGAAGAGTGTAGAAATTCCTTACAAAACTTCACAAAACCCTCACAAGATGTCATTTTTTGAATTTTAGTACCTAAATATGCATGTTCAAGCCATGTTACAACATAAAATCAAAGAACCTACTTCAAACTCACACTAAAGTAGCCGTGAACATCGAGAGGAGGGTTCACATGCAGTTACGTTAGTGAGATGGAATAAAAATGATCAAGAGGGATGATCAAGCCCCCAAGATGAAGATCCCATGCCAAACTAAACATAAAAACAAAGGAAAACACAAGTGAAAGAGAAAATCAAATGAAGCTTCAATCGCCATTCCAACTAGTTGTCGATTGTATCTAGGCTAATTGTTTAAAGAAGAGAATGCATACTCACCCTAGGGTGAAAAAATTCATAGTGGTCTGCTGGGTGAGAAGGCCCAAATGTACTCACTCTCAGGCCATGGAAATTTTGGTTGTCGGGTATGTGCGGGATCATGATGGAAAAAATAGGTCATTAAGTGGTAACAAATTCAGAAAAATTAGATTTAGGCAATTTGACATAAAAATTTGAATAAGTTATCTATATTATTTCAAAAATATGAAAGAATAGAATATGTAGAAAATGGCATGTAGTTTCTAAACTACTAGGTTTATTTAAAGAGAAAAAATCTATTTGGTGAAATTTTGAAATTTCAATGCAATAGTACTTATATTTCAGGGAAAAAATAAGAAGTAGGTGTCTATCTGACCACCCTAACCAATAAAATGATAATATTTTTTTATAGGATTTTAGATATAAATAGAGGACTCATGTACATATGTGATGCAAATTTTTTTGTAATTTTTTCCAAGTAAATAATTAATTATGATTTTTTTATTACAAATTTTAAAAAATATAAAAATTGTATGTCTACCACCTTAACTTGGTCAAAACTTCATGAAATTTAATTTTTCCTTTTTCAATCCTATAGTATGCAAAGTATAGAATGTGACGCATGTTTTGGATTCAAAAAATGTGATACCATTTGAAAGCTATAGATTTTTTCAATCAGTCTATTGATCAGGAATTTAGTCATAAATCAAATAGAAAATGAATAATAATTATTTATTAAATTAAAAGTAAAGCATAATTTATATTGGTGGAAAGCTCAGAATATCCTTTAAAAACCATTTTTGTTTCATCAATTTTGCATAGAAAAAGAGTCGTCAGCCATATACCCTACACATAGCCATAATATCACCACTTTTTGGCCCATCATGATCCTAAACATACCCTATTCGCAGGGTGAGAAAGCCCAAAATGGGTGATACATATGCTAGTTGGTATGCACTCACAAACACAAAGGTTTCTATGGAGAAAATTCATGCCACTAGGTGGGCTTCCCGCTCAACCATATCAAAGTTATTCATTCTGATAACTTTATCAAAGCGCCAAAAGGAAAAATGTTAGTTTGTGTTTCATGAGACAAGAAAAGCTATGTATGCTTAGAACTAATGAAAAAAAAGAAAGGTACCACATGCATGCAACTTATGTTATGCAAGGTGGCAAAAAGTGCAAAATGTAAAAATGTAAAAAAGTAAAATGTGAAAGATGTTCAAAGGAGTCTTGTTAAGTTCATGCAAGGTTAGTCACTTAGGTAACATTGTGGCTAATGTCTCCAAGAGAGGAAAAATCAAATAATAGTATACTCACAACTTAGGGGATGCAATGTGTCACATTAGGCCACCAAAAGGAATGTAATATGCTAAGATAGATTGCAATTATGAAGGAAATCATACCCAATGTCATCCACAAAGTGACAAATGCATCATATAAAGGACAAGGCTACACTAGGAACCAAGAATGCAAATGAATTATGGTAATGTATGCCCCCAAATTTAAAATAATTGCTACACATAATTTTGTGAGAAATTACTTTAAAGTAGCAAGGGAAAAATGAAAAAGAAAACAATACATGAGAGCCAACTTGGAAATCCCTATGCCAATTCATATGTTTTGAAGTTAGGCTATGTCATGTCAAGGAGAATGGAAAAAAAAAGAAAGGGAGTTGCCCCCTAGAAAAGAGCACACCAAACACATAAGGGATCTATGGATTTGGGGTCAATATGTTCATTGTTGCAATGTTTTTATGAAAGAGGTCAGAACTGTCATCATTCCTCAAAGCACATAGAACTAGAAGAATGACACAAAGAGAGAAAAAGAAAAAGAAAAATAAAGTCTGTTTTGGGTCAACATGGAAGATACATTGTGGCCTCAACGCCTTGCATCATCCCCATAAGGAAAAAACAAATGAAAAGAAAGAAAATGGAAAGGAGAAAGAAATTGAAAAATATTTTGGGTCAACATGAAGGAGACATTGCAGTTTCAATGCCTTGCATCACCCCCAAAAGGACAACACAAAACAAAAGTGAAAAAGACAAGGACCTTTTGGGTCAACAAGGAAGAGACATAGGGCATCTCTACGCTTTGCATCATGCACAAAAGGAGAACACAAAATGAAAGAAAAAAATAAAATGACCTTTTGAGTCAACATGGAAGAGAAATAGGGAGTCTCTATGCTCTGCATCGTCCCCAAACGGAAAACACAAAATGAAAGAAAAAAATACAATCCACAATAAATAGAAGAATAGAGGTAAAAATAGAAGTGTACAAAGAGAGGGAACATAAAAAACACATTACAGAGGAACACGATACACACACGAAAGAAAAATCAAAATAATTTAAGAAACATTTAAAAGGCTAGCAAGTAAAATACAATTCAACCATCTAGCAAGTCATTTGCCTCCCACTCATGTTCAATGTAATGCAAGGGAAGTTGACTGTCCAAAGGAAGAATTGCAAGGCCTCAACTAGGAGTTGTGCTAGGTTCATCACTTGGCTGAGGGGATTTATCATTTAAGCTCATTGTAGATGAAAATAGAGATTTTAGGTCATTATGCACTTCTTCATCTATTTTTTCTATCATCGAGACTGATGACAATGGGAGGATGAAGGGTGATTTCCAAGGTAGGATGTATCATAAATTGTGGCTATTGGATTGGTTCATTTTTTAGATTTTTGTACTAGACTATCTTATGGCAAGTTAGGAGGAGGGTGGTCATCTGACTTCTATCAAAGGTGGAATTTGATTTTCTTTATTTTCTTCCATGCGAGATTGATGAGCAAGAAGATGACGATGAAACTTATGTTCCCTAGCACTATAGTTTTGTTTTGTTTTGTTTTGGAGTTGTTGAGGTGTAAGAGCAGAGTGAGTCATCATAGGTTCTTCTACTTCTGAAGTGAGAAGAATAGAGGAAACCAAAGAGGATGGATCAATCACCTTCTCTTTGGATTTATACACTTGTTTAATTTGAGGAGGCATGATAGGATTGGTTTCATTTTCCCTTGGTCATTCAAATGATGGTAGGGAAGTGTGTAAGGGTGATTGTTCAAGAGGTTGTATGGTTTGTGCAATGTCAAAATTAGGTTGAAGCATGGTTTCATCTATGATAGGAGGTGTGGAAGTGGATGGGGATGTGTTATGAAGAGACAATGTGGCTAGTTTTTTGGCTTTGAACTATGATAGGCTATGAAGAAGAAGTATTTGCAAGGGGTGATGGGTTCCATGGTTTAAGGCCAAAAGGATTATAATGAAAAATTACCTTTAGAAGATAAGGGATTAAAGCCACTATGGTGTATGGTGAACATTTCATTGACATATGGAAACTTTAAACACTTGTGAACCACTAATGGGACCTCTTTCATTGAGTGAAGCCAAGGGTGGCCTAGCAACAAACAAAATTGGTCAGATTGTGGAATAATTTAAAATGTTACATCTAAAGTTTTAGGTCCCATCTGTAAGGGGAGTATGATCAATCTGATGTAGGGCATGAAAAACCATTACATGTCTTAATCCAATCATCCAGTTTATTATAATCATCTTGATATAGCTCATGTAATACTAGAAACTCCTTTGTGATCATATTCTTGCCACAAGCAAGATCTATTAATATCCCATTAGTGGGCTTATAATAGATTCTACCTACTATGTAAAGAGGACCATCAAGAAGCTTTTGTAGTATGTATTTAGTAGAAAAAATGATAGCAAGAGATTTATTGGTTTGGTCATTATTAGAGATAACATCTATCGCACCCACAAGTTTATCCATAGGACTAACTTGGGTAACAATTGGAATTATATCAGGTTATTCACTATTTGTATCAACATACATTACATCAGTATTTGAAGGTTCTCTAGCCTTGAAAAATGTAGTTTGTTTAGGCATGGGGTTGGTGAAAATTTGTAAATTATGGCTAGGGGTTGAATGGACTTATTGCCTTGATCATTAACACTCACAATGGACAAATGGCATGAATCAATGAGGTCTTGAATAAGATGTTTTAGACACTTGTAGTGTTCAATGTCATGTCCATTTTGGCAATGAAAATGACAATAAGTTTTTGGTTTGAAGGAGGGTGGAAATGGCTGGGTGGGATCAAGCGGTTTAATAGGTGGAAAATTGAAGTAATTGGTTCATTGTGTTATGGAGGGTATTAGTTAAGGGAGTAAATTGTCTCTTCGGGTCCCCATAGGTATAAGGCACCACTTTTTTAATAGCTGCCACTTGATTTGGAACTTTTTGGGTTGGTGGTTGTGGTTGAGGAGGTGGATTGAACTATAAACATCCTCTATTTTGTTTGTGAATTTTTTGTGTGTTATTTTGGTTTTTTGGTTTAGATTTATCAGCTTAGTTTGAAGTGGATTTTGAATCATGACTAGAAACTGAGTTTTGATATTCACACAAGGTTGTACATAAATGCATGAATGAATGGAATTTCATCATAGGTAGTTTATCCTGAAGGTTTGTGTGCAAGTTTTCAATAAACATCTTTTTTAGATGTGCATCAGGAATCTTGACATCAATTTGAGAATACAAGGATTGGTATCATGAGATAAAATTAGTTACCTTTTCGTCTGTTTTTTGTCTACATCTTATGAGGTTAGCCATTGTGTTTTTAGTGGTCATGTGAACTTGAAATTGAGTTATGAAGGCATCCACCAATTCATTGAAGGAATACATGGAATGATTAGGAAAGTTGGAAAACCACTCTAATGCAGTATCTTTCAATGTCCGTGGAAATTTTTTGGCTAAAATTTTATCATCAAGGAAAAAATCACTATAGAAAGTTGTATAAGAATTAACATGCTTAATAGGGTCTCCTTTACCTCTGTATTTCTCAAAATAAGGAATTCTATCCCTTTTGGCATTGGGGTAGGTAAGATTTCTAAGGATAAGGGGATGCTACGGACATGATATGTGGGTGGAGCAAGTTGACCTTGGAAAATGGTGGAAAGTTGTTGCATGGAGGAAACAATGTTAAGGAGTTGTGTAAGAATAGGATCAAGGTAAGTGGATTGAGGTGGAAGGGAAAATGGTGATGGAGTGTAAGTGATGTGATGGGAAGTGAAAGGAATACTAAGGGGTTTGAAAGTGGTGGATGGGACATGATGCCACAAGAGAACTAGGAATGCTAGTTGGAATTACGAAAGAAGTAGCTACATAATTAACCTAGTGCATAGTTGTGGTGACTTGCTGATTGGTATAAGTTGGTATGGATGTTATGGTTAAAGGGGGAGGAACATGAGGTCCTCCTTGGCTTACAGGAATGTTTGTGGATTGCGTATTAGAAGAGGCATGTTTATTGTAAATCTCAGCAATTCTCTTCATAACTTGCAAGAAATCATCACTTTCAATCAAACAATGAAGGTTTTCAATTGTGGGTATGGCAATGGTGGAAATGTTTTCAAGTGACAAGTTTTGTTGTAAATGTGAAAAATCCTCATGAATATTATTGACCTTTTCTTATCGGAGGGAGTTGTTTTGGGTGTCAACACTCGTTGGATGGAAAGGTGAAGGCATAGAAGTGGTATTGTCAATGCCTAATGCACCATTGTCCATACTAGGATTAGGAACTCTTGAGATCCCAAGGTCCATAATGAAAGTGCTATTGTGGGAGGCCATGAGTCTAGAACTTCGTCTCACTAAAGTATTATCTATGGTGCACCAAACACTCATACAAACACCACAAAGGATGGGGTGAAATAAAATGCAAGGAAATCTAGGAGTTTTCAATGCAAATAAAAAAAATTATGCTAATTGTAATAGAGAAGTAGCTACAGAAAATAGAAATGCAAGAAAATGCAAAAAAAATGCTAGAAATGTTTAAAAAGGGCAAAGGGACTAATTCACCTAGGGTGACAAATGAGTTCAACTATGATATTTTTTTATGTTTTTTAGAAATTTAAAAATGATTCTAATGCTTTTAAGAATGCAATGAAGGATGCAAAATGCATGTTTTCAATTTTTTCAATGATATGTCATGCAAAAATGAAATTTAAACAAAGCTTTCACTAATGTAATATGAAAAGTACTAGAATGGGAAAATAAAAAAATGTCCCAATTGAATGTTAATGCAAGTGTAATATAGGATGAAAAATGAAATTGATTTCATAAATGCAAAGTGTTCAAAATGCAGTTTCACCAAAATTAACTATAGATTTTTGGCTCTAATGCACTTCTCTAGCTCTTCCAGGGTTTCTCACCTAAAAGGAGAGAGGTAAGGCCAAAAATGCTAAGGGTTTCATTCAAATTATGTGATGTATGATGTTATCTAGGCTAAACGAAGTGAAATAAATGCAAGTAAGAGATTTATATGACTGATTATGAATGCAAAACTAAGATTTACACTATGCTGGAAAACACACTATGATATGCAAACAATGAATTAAAAGATGAATGAAATGAAAAATGGAAAGAGAAAGGCTAAATCAAAGTGTACCTAGGAAATATTTGAGGAATTTTGAATCTATGGAATGTTTTCTGAGATTACTAAAAATCAATAGTGGGACTCATTCACCCAAGGCGGTGAATTAGTCCTCTTACTGGTAAAAAACTATCGAGAACAAGTTTCTGGCTATCAAGATCCAAAATCTAACAAAATAAATACTTTCAATCTTAAGGTTGGATTCATTCACCATTGGTGGTGAATTGGTCCTCTCCCAAAATTTTGAGAAATTAGGAGACAACTCTACAACACCAGATCTGGAAATGTCTGCTTGTCAAGTTGCTAGAGTCAATTCTATAGGAAACAGACATAAAACCTTCTCCATGCTTGAAATAGAGTTTATTTGAATTGAAGCACCTAATTTAATTTTTAACTAATATTCAACACCTAAATTTTTGTTAAATCTACATAAAAAATTCTTCAAACACACATGCAAGAGGGGGAAAATTGATGAGGGTTAGCAAATAAGGGTTTTCCTTGGGCAAACCCCACTTTGGTAATCAAACCCTTAATGAAATAATGAAATGTAAGAGAATGATAAGCTAGGAACATACAAATTCTATCAACTTACCAAACCCTCGATGATGCAAATCTGAAGTTGTGTCAATGGATGCTCCAAAATGGTTGAATAGTGCTTGATAAGATTAAGATGCTTGAATGCTTTAGATGATGTGTGAATGAATGCTTGAATGAATGGGGGGGTTAGAATGGATGTAAGAAAACTTATTTAGATAATCTTGTGACTTAGTAACCCATTCATACCTCATCATAGGTCGACATCAAGTGATTTTGAATAAAAACCTGAAAGGGAATTTTAAAATTTTTGAATTTGGAGCCAAGGGGGACTCATTTTCCACACATGGTGAATGGGTCCCACCTAGGACATGGAAATGCATGTCAAGAATTGTATTGTATTTAATGTTGTTTGTTGGGCTTACATTAAAAAATATGCTTAATTAAGCCATATAAGGTCATAAAGAGGTCAAATAAAGCATAGGAGGTGTAAATATTGATCTTTTGCCTACAAAAGCATGAAATCATGTTACAAGACTTTACAAACTTCAAAATAGGACTTGTTTAGTGATGAAAAGGTGATTTTTAGGTGAATTGTAATGAATATAGTCTAGAAGAGTGTATAAATGCTTTACAACACTACAAAACAACTTCACAAGACATTGTTAATTGAATTTTAGTACCTAAATATGCATGTTGAAGGCATGTTACAACATAAAATCAAAGGAAAATAGACCAAACATCGTGAACCAAGGCATAAAAAGCCATAAAAAGGATAAGGGGCCATTTTTCTACTGCACACATGGATAAACCCTTGATCTTTGACAATAGGGTGAGAATGATTGTCATTCTAAGACCTTTTTTTTGTATATAGTCACATTTAGCCTCCTCAACAATTTTGATCCAACCAACTACCTGACCAAATTTTTGAGGTTTCAATTCCTTGGGAAAGGTACTAAGCCCTGGCTCATAAATGTCAAAGAATAGGTCAATACATATGGAATCTTCAAGTCTCAATCTATTAGGAATTTCTAACAAGGCATCCAAGAACCTTGCTAAAAATTCATATGGTAATTCCCCCCCATGTCTCTTAAAATTTTTTGAATTCCATCTTGAATTTGTTCATGATTAACATGCTATGAGGTTGAACGAGATAAGGTATCAAAAGCACCATCACCTTGATCATCCTTTTCATCCTTATTTATGCCATTTATATGATGTGTACTATGACAACAAACACTTGCAACCATATATCCCCTCATCATTGAATATTTAATAGTATTCTCAATATCCATAGCAATGTGACATGCTTGATGTAATGTTTTTGGTTCCTTATCCCTTATAAAATAACTCATCTCATTATCAAATGCACCTAGATAGAAAATTAAACATTCGACATCGCTAGGTCTCAGGGGTTCCAAAATATCTTACTGCTTGTACAAATCTAAGGTTAAAAGTAGGAACCAAGTCATCTTCATCTCTTTGGATTTCCATAAATATTTTTCTTATCACATTTGGACTAATATGAGAACCAGTCTCTAGCATCTTCATTTAAAGACAAAAAAAGCTTCATGACAACATCCTCGTGATCTATCTCAAAATCACCCATCAAATCCATGAATGTGTTCAAATTCTTATAAGATCACTTAGAATTTTTCCCTGTAAATTTAGGAAAATATTTCCTAACATCATTAGGAATCTTGTTAGGGAAACCTTGAATACCATTAAAACTTAATGTCTTATATCTCTCAATATAGAATTTCCTTTGATGGCATGATAAGAGTTGCATGTCCTACAAGTTTTTACTTGATGTTCCACAAGGAGATACAGGGAACGATACATTTCTCTTGTATCCCTATTCAATCCTTAAATATCAACTTCATAGTTGATAGTCTACTGCCTCATTCCTTAATTTAACCATGACTTTGAATGTCAAACACATTCTTGCTTTAAAGCTCTCTGAGAGGGAGGATTCAAAAATAAGTATACTTCTTCAACACCATACAATATTTCAAATTGCACCTTAGAAGTATGTAAAATGACTACCACCCTTTGCTTCACTAGTGCTCAATTCACAACATGATTTTCACATAAATTTATTGCTTCTTGAAAACCAAAATAGGGGAAAATACCTGGATATACTGCAACTATTTTGAATTTTTCTTCTGACTAGAAAAAATTGTAGATCTGAAACTTTTTTCACGTCTTCATCAGGTTCTTTGCATAGAGTCACCACCTCCTTTATAGAGGAAAAAATTTTAGCCATATGAAGTTTCTTTTACAAGTTGATTTCACTTTAAGCTTCCTTAATTAGCAGAGTCACATATGAGTCCTTTATACCTTCTTATTTTGTCTCATCAAATTTTCATTCCATTTTACTAGAGTCTCTCAAATAATTCACACTGGTACAAAGATCTTCAGAGTCACAACCCACATCTAGTGAGAGATTCTAAAATTATTTGTGGAATTGTGATAGATCTTAACAACATTTGCATGTTTTCAAAGGTGACACAACAAACTCCTTCGACAGTCAAATGATTGACTCATTGAAACAAATCTACACTTGAAAATATAATTCTCTAGAAAATATTTGACTGTTTAAGGAAAGATAATATTCTATTAGAATTTTCTTAGCTCAATCCCCAGTGGAGTTGCCATTTTTGTTTGTTATTTTTTAAGAACCAAACTTAATCTTACCAATTACCTTTGAATCTTCCAAAATTCAATTGTTAGAAAAGGTAATGATTTTCCAACACACAAGTAAGGATTCTAAGGCCCTTACTTCTTCACTTAGGGCTCTATGAAACCTAGGAGGGTAGTCTTGAATACGTTCAAGTAATATTCATTTGATTAAGAATATTTCTACACACAAATAGATTACTATGAAGCATGAATAGATAACATTCATTGTAGATTTGGATGACATTCAAACAAATTATACTTATCTATTGCAAGGAAAAAAAGGGTACTTTAGATTGGTACATTGTAATTGAAATTTTTTTAGATAATTTTCATTCTCATTCCAAGCCCTTGGTCAAGTGCATGACTAACTCATTCATCTTTACAATAATCAAATGAAAATATTAGTGCCTTGTCTTGGGATAATGGAGTCATACTCATAATAACCAGTAATTAATGGACTATTGATGTACTGCATTACAATATTCAACTCACTATTCCTAAGCCATAACTACTTATCAATCCTATGCTCTTTCCTTACAAATATGTGACCTCACTTTAGTATTTAATAAATTCATGAATAAAATCATAAATGAACTCACTCATTCAATTAAAATACTTGAATACAAATGAAAAGATCGTTAACCATTTTAGTCACAATAAGGAAGAAAATTACATTGGAGAGAATATATTTAGGAAGTAACATTTTGATTTATAAATTCCTGCTATTGTAAAACTATTTGAGATCATTATAAACCAACTCACAACCTATAATCCCCACTAGACTATTCATCTGTGCATGAACATACAATCTACTCCTTCATGAGCTAATTTTTCACACTTAGACCATTTTGAGACCCCAAATTCAAACCCTTGGTAACCGATCTTGATATCCCATTTATAGAAGAATGGGAGAAACAATCATTAGTTTGTCTTACCATTTCAAATTACATTTCATTTTGCACATTTTTCATTTAAATTTCTAAACCTCCCAGATGATTACACTTAATCATTTTAGAACAGGGGAGATTAAGAGACAAAACTCCACATAATTCAGTTGAAGTAGAGTAGCTAGCCTTCTAAAAGGTGCCATTTGTTGCTGTAGAAATGCCAAAACACCTTGTACTTATTTATCAAAGAGTATTCTCCAGTAGTATCCAAAGAAAAAACTTATATACTACCCAAAAAAGGCATACTTGCTATCGAAGCTAAGGAGTCCAATACCTCTCCTTCACATGAGGCAAAAATATTTTCACATCAGCATTACAGACAAAAAACCATATGCATTCCGAAGAGGATGGTCCTATTGTAGTGGTAATGGTGTGATCAAAAAAAAAAATAGGGTAGGGATGCTACTCTGAGTCATCAACATCAGAGTATGCTCACTGGCTCCTTGTTCATGATGAAACTAGACGATCCATCACTCCTTCCTCATCAAATTCTTCATATGGTACTAGAGAAGGAAGGTAATGGCCATATCCTAGGTGAGTATCACTTCCACCATGCGAAGGGATATCTAAAACCTAAATGGGAGAATTGTATCTCCCTAGGTAGGCCATATGTAACTTGTTAATTTTCATTGCTTTCTTCATATGGTCAATTGATTCCTCCCCTTTAAACTTAACCAATTTTTCTAAAATAGTTCTACTCAAATTATACATGTCCTTGAAATTATCCTTCTTATTTTTACCATGGGCACTCTTCTTAACCTCTGGTTTTACAAAAGTCTCAGGTACTTCTTGCTTAAGCATAGATATATCCTCTTGAAATTCAAACACACAATGTTTTCTAGACCTCCTAGTTGGCTGAATAGACAAACCTAACTTACCCATTCTCACAAGACATAGGGTAAAAACTAGAAAATATATATTGCAAGGAGACTCACTCATTTTATCTCCTCAATTGAACTTGTAGAAAAGAACTCACAAACCTAGAAAATTTCAACTAGCCCATTACAGTCAATTGAAACTCCCACTATCCCAAAAATATGAAACTCTCAAAAAAAAAATGTATGAATCAAATAGAGCTCATATGAAAAATCAACTCACCTAAGATAAACACTTCAATACCTCTACAATTAAAAAACTAAGACTCGCCTGCTTCCTCTATATCTCACACTTTTGAATTCCTGAAGAATGCAAATGGTGAGATAAGATGGTAGGAAATATTCAATAAGTAGACAATTTGGAGTGTTTAGCCATTAATGATTAAGGAGAGCTTTATGCAAGTAAGCTGACAACTTAGCCACACAACTTTGAATGTAGGCCATTGATCTTTCAGGATTTAAAACTCCATCAATGGTAATCTTCAAGCATCATTTCTGGTTTTTACAATGTGCACCTTAAAAACATCAATACCACCTCAGAAAGTTGCCATGCTTACCCTTAACTTCATTAGTAATCTTTGATTTGACAATTATCATGCATCAAAATCCTGGTCTTTCCTTTTCATTTACATTGGTGAAGCACAACAAGCTGGTATTGAAGAGAATGGTCCCTAAAAAATCACATCACATGTTGCAAAATTTCTCTACTCTTTCATTGTTTAATCAATGACATGAGCATAAGCGTGATGAAATCCTGGTCATTGGGTCAATTTCCTCCCTTGGAAATCTTCACCTCACATTGTATGTTGGTGATTTATGGTCAAAATTATAGACCATATCAGCAATGAGTGAAGACTAGCGATGGAACCAAATCAAGCCATGTGCATCATCACTCAAATCAATGATAAAAATATCACTCATTAACCTCCTTTCAAAATAGTGACTAATGAAAATAATTAGCGACCACATTGCTCATCACCATTTTTAAACTCAAAGCTTGGAATGAATCCATGATGAGCAATAGGAGAAAATACAAAGTACACAAAGGGTTGTCATGCATCACTAATTTACATTATAAAATTGATAAGCAATTAGTGATAAATAAAATCCCAGCTATACAAAGAGAAACTCATGCATCACACATCGTTTATATGATTCAAATGTTCTTAAAGCCATCTATGATGAGCGATGGACAAAAGCGGTGGACAATACTTAAGTGAAGTAATTTAGCACATGTTGGTAAGTTGTTTTAGGAAAGGGGACCATGTAGGACAATGTATAAAAAGGCCTCAAAGGACTTAAACCAAATTATTTTAAGGATGGAAATGCCAAATAAAGTCAATCATTCAACCTTAAAGTATTTCTCACCTAAGCACAAAGGGTTGGTAATATCACAAGCTTCAATGACTCAAAATGTTTCAAGATGACTGAGGACGAGCGATAAGAGGCCAATGATGCATCATAACATTAATAATTGCTAATACTTAAGGATTTTTTAAGAAAAATCTTGACAAAAGAAAATCCCTAAGTCCAGACATTTGAAATTGACTGAAATTTGCAAAATTTAGGAATGGAACCAAAAAACATTTCAGGGGTTCCATCATAATGGAGGTAACTCATCTTGATGGAAAGTAATGTCTAAGTTTACTTATTTCATACCTTTAATTATGTATGTTACATCATTTGTTTGTGCACTAGGAGGGACCATAACTTGTTGCAAGATATTTTGAAGTATACTATGATAATTATGTGAGGCTTGAATAATATCTTATAAGGATATCTTAGTGGGAGTATTTCTAAGTTTTTCAACAAGGTCATACTCCTTTCCACTATGTAAAGGAAAATGAGGAGCACTAGGAAAAATAGGTTCAGGAAATGGTAACAAAGGAGTGGTTTGCGGTTGCCTATTGTTCCTTGTATTATATGTGTTAACAATAGTATTATAACTCGATTACTAGGAAAAAATGTTACTATCAATTTTTCGTTATAAATTTAAAGATGCCTCTTGGGTATAATGGTTTCTTTCTAGGTGGTCCTATGATAAGCATGGGTTTATTTTGAACTTGAGGTTGATATGAGGGTGGGTAGATGCTAAGAAGTGGATTAGAAGATGACTTAGGAGGTCAAATAATTAGAGGATTTTTATGAGGAATCAAGGGATATCTAATTCTAATAACATCAAAATATTTATCCCTATTGTGATGATATTTTAGCAAAGTGGAGTCTAATATCACCTTATCATCTTTATCTAATGAAGTGTTATTACTATTGTTTGAACAATATATCAATTCTATCATTTTCTTGCACCATGATATTTTCCATAGTAGGAGATTTTTTAGGAGAGGAGAAAACAATATGTTGATCACGTTCCATGGTTGGATCTTGTAAGATATCTCATTCCTAGTAGGGGAGATGTCTAGAGAAGAGAAACTATGTTTTTATTTCTTACAAATGGTTGCATCATTTTGTTCAATTATATCTTCCCAAGTGAGAGAAGCATTAGGATATGGAGAAACATGATTCTCATGACTCTCAATGAGTGTATCTTCTAACAAAAAACTATCTTCTTCACAAATAGGAGAGATATTAGCAAAAAAAAAAATGTGATTTTCATGATTTTCCATGATTTGATCCTCTTTCAGTAAATAATCTCACAAGTGGGAGATGAATGGAGACTAGGAAAAGTTATGTTAAGAAATCTATCAGTGATCTCATTTTCTTGTTTCATAATATTTTTCCAAGTATGAGAGTTTACAGAAGAGGAGCTTCCAAGATTGTCATGAATCTCAATGTGTGTATCTTCTAACACTAAGATACCTTCATCATAACTAGGAGAGCTATTGGGAGAAATGCAACTATGATTGTCATAATCGTCTATGCTTGCATCCTCTTTCACTAAGATATTCTCACAAATAGGAGATATATTAGGGGATGTGGAATTAAGGAATGTGTCAACAATTTTTTTTTACCCAAAATTGATGAAACAAAAAGGGTTTTTAAATGAGATTCTTACCTTTGACCAATATAAATTATGCTTCACTTTGAATTTGATAAATAATTATTATTCATTTTCTATTTGAATTATGACTAATTTTTTGATTGATAGGCTGATTGAAAAAAATCTATAGCTTTACCACATTTTTTGAATCCATAACATGTGTCACATTCTCCGCTTCGCATACTATAGGATTAAGAAAAAAAAGTTTGAATTTCATGAAGTTTTGACCAAGTTAAGGTGGTCAGGCATACAATTTTTTATATTTTTTAAATGTTGTAATAAAAAATTCATAATTAACTATTTACATGGAAAAAAATTACAAAAAATATGCATCACATTGGGAAATGATTACTCTACTTATATCTAAAATATTATAAAAAATATTATCACCTTATTATGGTTAGGGTGGTCAGGCAGACACCTACTTATTTTTTCCTGAAATTTAAGTACTACTACATTGAAATTTCAAATTTTTACCAAATAGATTTAGAAAAAGAAAAAAAAACCTCATAGTTTAGAAACTACATTCAATTTGCTACAAATTCTATTCTTACATATTTTTAAAATAATATAGATAACTTATTCAAATTTTTACATCAAGTTTAATAACTCTAATTTTTATGATTTTTTTGCCACTTAAGGGCCTACTTTTTCCATGATGATCTTGCAAATACCCACTAAGAGCCTCTCATAACTTGGAAAGATATTGGAAGAATGAATAACATGATTTCTAATGAGCTTTTTATTGGAATAATTCGAAAGAAAAGATGCTATTATTTTAGAATTGAGCCAAAAATGAAAGATAATGTATCTAACTTATGCAATGCTTCATAAATGTAAAAAATTTCCTATAGGTTTGATGATTTAGAATATTGAAATGCAATAGAATTTTTTTTAATGAGTTTTCAAAAAATGAGATTAAATAACACATCTTCTTGCACAAAGACTAACTATTTTTAAAAATTTCAAAATACAATTTGAACAATAGAAATAGGAAGCCAAAAGAAAGAATTAAATCCACTCAAAAACTGGTCTGAATGTCTATATAGGGACTCATTCAACCATGGTTGAATTTTTGCTTAGGGTTTTAAAAGTTGAAATTTTCAAATTTTGGTCTTATGTATGTGATTTTTGTTCCAAGTTGCAAATAGAGATTTTTGTAACATGTTTTACCAGATTATGGTGTCTAAATGCAAGTGCAAATAAGTTCAAATGATGAACAAGATGAATATTTTTAGAATGCAATTTTGAGTCAATTTTTGAACGTGAATGATTAAAAGTACACTAATATGAAAGTATTATGTAAAATCATTCTAATATGCATGTAAATTTTTGAATTTTTCAGGTTTTAAAGGATGCAAAATGCAAAAATAGAACCCTAAATGATATACAAACTAATGTAAGTTTAACAACCCTAAATGAGATGCAACATAATGCAATGCAATACAAACTTATGTAAATAATTGATCTAGGGTTTAAATGATCTCCAAATAAGAAATTAGAATGTTCAAAATATTAGGTTCACCATAATGAAACATAGAAAAAGAGATTAGTCTCACAAAAAACATAGAAAACTGGGGATTTATTACTATAAACAAATATTTTGGCACCCGAATGCTTTCTAGCCCTTCTAGGGTTTTTCATCTAAAAGGAGAAAGCTAGGCCAAAATGCAATGTAAACATTAAAATATTAATGCAAGGACAGGTGTAATGTGCCTAAATGAGATGATCTAAATGCAATAAATTTAAAAAAGATATTGATTGCTAAGTGAAAACTAAAGAAATGCAAGTTGTTTGAAAACACGTTATGATATGCAAAAAGACCTAGAAATGAAAGTAAGTTGTAACATAAATGAATGAAACTGAATGTGTGCACCTAAGAAGTTTCTATAGACTATAAATGACTTCTGAAATGTTATTGATGCTGAAAATATGGCCTACTGGGACTCATTCGCCATTCTAGATGAATTAGTCCCAAATCTAGGAAACTATTTCAAAGACTATTTTAGAAAAATGGGTATCCAAAACTACAGAACGCACCTTTCAGGCCTAGAAATTGGACCCATTCAACACTAATGGTGAATCAGTCCACTTTTGAATTTCTAAAAATCTAGAAGTGGAAACCGAAGCCCTTGATCTGCACTTCAGTCCCTGATAGGTGTCCCCCTCCAAAAGCCTTATTTCCACCACTGTAGGTGACTTTTAGTGTATATTTTTCCTTGGTCAACAAGGAGGTTTCTTCAAAAACTTTGCAACTTTCTCTTTAATGATCTCCAAGTCTTCAAGATACCTAAATCTACAAACACACAAGACAAGAGAGAGAAATGTTGAATGTTAGGGCATGGGGGTTTGCCTTGGTCAACCCCCTTTTTAGGTAATTAAACCAAAATGGAGAAATAATTTAATGAAGCTAAAATAAATGGAGTTAGAGACTTTCCATGATTTTTGGTCCTAAATTTTTGTAGCAAAAGATGAAGGGTATGTCCTTGAATGTCTAAAGCTGATCTTGAATGACTTGGAATTATAGAACCCTAGCTTGTTTGAGAAGAATAATGAATGATGAGTGAAGAATGAATGAATTGGTTATGAATTAGGGTTTGGAGAATTTTATTTATAGGAAATTCATCTTATTTACCCATTAATTTGATCCCCAAGTCCGACATAGAGGAAAATTGAACACAAAACATAATTTTTTACCCACTCAAACCCCAAAAATGGCTCAAATGGGACTCATTCGCCATCAAGGGTGAATGGCTCCCACCTAGATGGGAATTATTTTCCCCTAATGGTGAATGGGTTCCACACGGGCCTTTTTATTATCTAGAATGCCATGAAGTAAGGAACTAAAGTTTATATGATTACTTTGTTAATTATTTCATTAAATTATGCCTCGAGATGTATAATATGGGATTATACGGGCGTATTAATGTTGATAAAATGGGTAATTAGGGCTTGGAACACAAATTTTGATGTGAAAATGTGATTAAGTACACCTTACAACACTAAAATGAGGTCCACATAGCCTAGAAAAGTACAACATTGAATGTGAATGTGTAAAACACATTATAACACTAGATTAGAATTAAGTTTATTTTACAAGCCTTCTAGATTAATCTGAGAATGGAATTAAATATATTTTACAATGTTGAATTGAGGGAAAAATGGGTCCACTAGACTTAGATGCTTAATAAGAGTATAGAAAAGTGTGAAAGTCATTTACAAAGCTTTACAACACCTTTAGAAGAAATTGTTAGATGCATTTTATTCAGTTTGCAAGGGTCCAAGACATAGTGTGGATGTGTATAACACCTCAAAATACTAAATCAAGGCCTAATTAAGTCCAATGTATTATCAATTATTCCCAAATCAAGCAATGCAAAAGGGATACTTTTTTTGTGTCCATAGTTAGCCCCCACTTTAGTGTGAGGATGAACTTGCTTCAAACTCACACTAAAGTAGATATTTAAGAGGGGTACAATTGTACCAATACTGATTCTCTAGTATGGAAAGGATGAATGAAGTGGTCAATCCTCTAAGATCCAAGATCCTAAGTCAAACCAACATGAGCATAGAAGGACACACAGGGTGATTGACATGTAACAAAATAAGACACACAATCATACAATGACAAGAACTATATGGAAGATAAATGAAAATATGGTGGATCAAGCTTTGACTATTTTTCCAACATGTTGTGGATTAGATCTCGGTTGTTTGTTTAGAAATAAAATGCATACTTACTTTGGGGTGACATATCTCATGGCTATCTATCGGGTGAGAAAGCTCAAACGGTGAGAAACATACACTCATGGTATGTACTCACAAACACACAAGTGGCTATAGGGAAAATTCATGCCTTGAAATGGGCTTCCCACTCACCATATCAAAGTTATACGTCATGATAACTTTAATAAGGTTCCAGAAAGGAAAATGAAAATTAGTTTCAAGCTTTATGAGGTAAGAAAAACTTTGTATGCTTGACACTCATAGACATTGTAAATGGTGTAAGGAATGTTCAAAGGGATTTGTCTTAGTTCATGGAAGGTGTCATCTTAGGGATCATCATGCTTAATGTTTCCAAGAGAGGAAAGATGAAAATGGTCTCATCTTGTTTCCAAGATAGGATAAGTGCAATGGCTCATCCTGGTCAACAATGTACCTAATATTTCCAAGAGTGGAAATCACAAGAAAAAGAAAATCACAAAATGAAATGTGAGTGTCAATGTATGCCTCCAATTTAAATTCATTGTAAACACCAGTATTGTGGACAATTGCTTGAAAGTAGAAGGATATATGAGAGCTTACTCGAAAATCCTTATGCCAAGTCATATGTTTTCAAGAAGCTACATCAAGGAAAGGGTAGTATATCACATGCAAGCAAACTTAAGGCATGTTACCCACATCCCAAGCTTGCTCTTTTATGTTCATGAAAGGCTAATGACTAGACAAAGGAGGAAATGAAAAGTGATATACAAGGACAAGGCTATATAACCCCTTTCCCCCACTTAGTGTAGGACAAAGGTGAGCTGAAATGATTAATGAAATGCATTCTAGAGTGAAAATCAGTATCAATTAGAGGAATTTGGTGCCCCCACATAAGGAAGAATACAAAACTCCTTAAAATTTTGGATTTTACTACTCAAAGTCTTACATTCATTAGTATAATGACTATGAATTCTATGATAGGCACAAAACAAAGTCTTCTAATAGAATTTCTTTTGAGTTCATGGTGGAAGGGTTATCAGGTGATATTGGAGAAGTCTCGATAAGATACCCTCTTGATGAATGGTAGAAAGTTTTCTTGTAGGTTGTGACAAGGATATTTCTTACTTAGATGTACAAGATGTCATATCTACACAAGATTGCTTAGATTGCAATATTTTGGGCTCTCCTTTGTAGGAGGGCATAAAATATAACGAATTCAAATCATTAGTGTTTTGCGAGATGACATTTACATTAAGAGAAGGGTGATTTTTTTGTTTCATATTTTCTAAAGAATGATTTTTAATACCACTAGTGTTGATGAGTTTAGGATGCACTATGGTTAAGGTGGGCTTTGATGAATTGGTTGTGATAGTGTTGATATCGAGTGAAGGCTTGATTAATTCTACCAAAGGATAATAACCAAGACCATAAGTTGTTTTTTGTGTGTTAGGATTGATGGGGACACAAATACCTTGTTATCTAGCACCACATCCATTTCAATTGTATCCAAGTTGTTTCATAAGTTCATAACCTTTTCCATAAAGCTTTTTCATTGATTGTGGATTGGGTTGTTGGTCATTGTTGAGTTCATCAAAGGTTTCAGTTTGGTTTAAAGTGGTTGAGGTGGATGTTTTTGAAGGATTATCCATGATTCATTGTGTAAAGTCTAAGGATCCCCAATCATCATCTAATAGTGTCATGACTTGTTCAATATATTGTTGTTTGTCTTTTTTTTGCATGAGTTCTACTTGTGTAGTTGGTGTCAATGTGTTTAAATGATTCACATTTTTTTTTCCAAATGTTCTAACAACTATTTGAATTGGGGTCAGCTTCAAGGATATGCACTTTTTTTTGTGAATTTATTTCATTTTACAATGAAGAGTAGAAGGCACATGATTCATCTCATGAATCCATGGTTGTCCTAAAAGAAGATTATAGGAAAGTTCATGTGGCATAACATGGATCAGTTTTTTTAATGTGGCCTTCCCAACTATAATAGGAAAAGTAATCACACCAAGTAGTTGTTTTTCTACATTGTCAAATCCCTTAATAGATAAAGAATCAGGTTGAATTTGTGATCTATCCACATGAAAGCTATCAAAGAGATTTGCACTACACACATTACGAGCATAACCATTGTCAACAAGGGTTTGCTTTATCCCTATCATATTGTATTGAGCTATGATCATTAAAGCATCATTTTTTTTGCACTTCCAAAGAGGGGAGTTCACTTTGGTGGAAAACAATTTCTATGTTCAATCCTTGAATTAAGGCTGCTATGTCATTCAATTGAGCATTAGAAGGGATAGGAACTTGTTGTAAGGCCGTTTGAAGAATAGTATGATAGGTAGGTGAATTTTGAAGAAGGTCCCAAAGGGATATCTTTGTGGGAGTTCTTTTAATTTGCTTAGAAAGATCATACAACTTTAATCGAGGGGTAGGAGGAAGTATAGAATTAAGCAAAGGTAAGGAAATTGGGGTTGGTTGATGTGGTTGTGGATTGTTTCTAGTGTTGTATGTATGAGCAATGGTATTATGACTTAGTTAATACAACACATTATTTTGAGGTGGGTAAAGGATAAGTTTAGGCTTGTCTTGAGTATGAGGTTTGTGTGAAGGGGGGTAAAGGATGAGTTTAGGTTGGTGTTGATTTTGTTGTTTGTGGGAAGGTGGGTAGAGGATGAGTTCAGGTTGTTTTTTATTTTATTTGTGTGAATTTTGGTAGAGAACTAGAGGTTCTTAGGATGTCCCATGGAGTATGTATGAGGTCCATTGATCAAGGGGCATCTAATGTACACTTGCGTATTCATAACCTCAACGGTCTTGGTTTGATGTATCTCTAATGAAGGGAAATATAGAATCACCTTTTTATCGTGAGCTAAGGAAGACATGTTACTACTATTGTGATTTTATAACACCATGATATTCTCCCTAGGAAGAGATTTTTTAGGAGAAATATGAATCAAATGTTCTTGACATTCATGGAGTGGTTCTTCTAAAATGACTGCATTGCAAGTAGGGGAATGATCGATGGTTGAATTCTCTTTTTGAACGGTAATGGGAAGATGAGTGGAAGATTTTGTGTGATTATCATGTTTCCCTAAGGTCTCATTCTCTTGCTTCATATTATTTACCATAGAATGAGAACTTGTAATGTGTTCATCTATTGTTGGAGTTTGTAAAGTGGCTATATCACAAATAGGGGAGGCATTAGGAGAAGGACCACTATGTTTTTCATGTTTTCCAAATAGGTCTTCCCATAGGATAGGAACATCAGGGAAGGGAGGGATAATATTCTCATGAAATTTAATAGGTATATCTTCTAACACCAACCTATCCTCTTTGCATCGAAGAGTGATATTAGGAGAAGAACAAGTTTGATTATCATGATTATGGAGACTAGGTAAGGTAATGTCTATAAATTTTTATATGATCTCATCTTCTTATTGTGTTGTGTGACCATCATGATTACTTAGTGTGATGTCCTCTTCTTTATTAATGTTATGTCTAATAGGAGAGGTAAGAGGAGAGAAACAACTCATATTTTCAAAACTCTCATCAATTGGTTCTTCTAGCACTATGATATTTGCTTCACAAGTAGGAGAGATAATAGGAGAAGGAAAAATGTGATTTTTATGATTACCTAAGGTTTCTTTCACTATACAAACCTTATTCGTAGAAGGGATACTAGGAGAGGCATCAATGAGGAACAAAAAGAGAGGGGAAAGAATATCATATTCATATGCACCTAAGAGAACTATCTTACAACACACAATAAGATCTAAAAATAGAATATGAAATATGATAGCTATAGAATTTTTAAATTAAAACATAATGTAATGATTATTCTAAAAACTTTAAATGTAACCATGCGAAGGAAAACATGAAAAAGAGGAATGCAATTTTTTAGAATTTAAGGATGACAATTTACTGTGTAACAATAAGAGAACGCAAACTTGAAATTTGAACTATAGACATGAAAAATTCGCATATTGCATTTAATAAAGTCCATTCATTAAATAAATCAAGATTATTTGATTTATCTCTAAGGTCCTCCATTTAAATTAAATAAATACTATCATTATTCCCCTTAGCTAAATAAATCAAAATATTCATTTAACTAAATCTTTATCATTTTCCATCTCCTTTTTTATTTAGTTTAATCCATAAATATAAAGAAAAAAATTCAAATCACCTAATCTTCATTTAATTTAACTAAATCAAGATTAAATATAATCTTAATGAAAGTCCCATCCTCTAGCTTTTGCCAATTGAACAAATACAACATTTTAATTAATTTATTAAATCTCCATTTTCCATCAACATGGCATAAAAATGGAATATTCCCTCAAGTTTGAATTCAAATCCAAGTTGACTTGTCCCTTCCAACATAGCATTAATTCTCCTCTTACATGTCCCCAAATTAGCATTTAAGCCCCTTTTTCTCCCTCCAACAAGCCAATTTTGAAATTTGAAAAGGTCACCTAATGTCATTTATTGGCACATTGACCAAAACTTGTACATCCTCCATCCACTCACATTTGGACAAGTGGATCCTTCCTATTGGTTTAATATTTGTCCCACATTCACCCATTTTGTATGCCTTTCCATCATTCTCTCCTATAAATAGAGCAATCATCCTTGCATTTGATCATCCACAATTCATGCAAAGTTACCTCTTCACATTGAGAGTTGAATTTTTCCACTCCATCTTCAAGGAATTTTAGCATTGAGCTTGTCTAGGGTTGGGAAAGGGTAACTTTTCACAACAAAGTGACACAAATCCACTATCGAATAGGTGTGCATTTGTTCTTCATTTATGGTTCCAATTAGTTTGTTTTGTTATCTTGTTGAAGAGGCATTATGAATTATTTCATAGGAGCATTTAGTAAGTTTGCATAAACTAAACCATGTTATGGAGTTTAGGCTTTGTGTAGATTTGTAGGGTACTCACATATGGTTCTAGAAGTAAGGCCTTGAATTTTATGTGCATTAACTCTCTAATATGAATCTGTATAGCTTTTTGTTGAAGGGTATGTGTAGGTTCATGATGGGCCAAAAAGCAGTGATATGATGGGTATGTGTAGGGTGTGTGGCTGACAACTTTTCTTTACCCAAAATTGATGAAAGGAAAAGGGTTTTTAAAGGAGATTCTCAACTTTCCACCAATATAAATTGTTTTACTTTGAATTTAATAAATAATTATTATTCATTTTCTATTTGAATTACGACTAAAGTCTTGATTGATAGGTTGATTGAAAAAAAATATAGCTTTTAAAAGATATCACATTTTGAATCAAAAGATGTGTCACATTCTATGCTTCACATAATATAGGATTAAAAAAAGAAAATTTGAATTTCATGAATTTTGACCAAGTTAAGGTGGTGACATACAAGTTTTTATATTTTTAAAATTTGTAATAAAAATTCATAATTCATTATTTACATGGAAAAAATTCAAAAAATATGCATCACATCGGACATGAGTCCTCTACTTATATCTAAAATATTATAAAATAAATATTATCATTTTATTGTGGTTAGGGTGGCTAGATAGACACCTACTTATTTTTGAAATTTAAGTACTCTTGCCTGAAATTTCAAATTTTCATTGAATAGATTTTATTTTTTAAAACCTAGTAGTTTAGAAACTAAATTAAATTTTCTATAGATTTTATTCTTTCATATTTTTAAAATAATTTAGATAACTTATTCATTTTTTTATGTCAAGTTTCCTAACTCTAGTTTTTCTGAATTTTTTTCCACTTAAGGGTCTATTTTTTCCAAGACGATCTTTCACATACCCTAATGCCAATATTGTATGAATTTATGCTTTTATATAAATAAATAAGTTATAGCTTCTTTTCATGCAACACTTTGAATTCCAACAACATATTGGGTGAGAAAATATTTTGCACCATTAGATAGATAGACACATTGTCTTTTATGTGTTATTCCATGGTTTTAGATTACATTGGTTAAGGGAGAAAGTCAATGGTGTTACTCTTTGTGAACACCCTTGTTATTTTCTAAAATCTGGGGGAAATCATTCGTATTGGTGTTACTTTTTCCTCCTTTATGTGTTACAAAATCCATCCATGTATGTGGCTTATGATTATTGTTGGATGCAATTATTATATGCCATTTTTTTTCTTGACTCTCATAATCTAAGGCATATTTAACGCATAATGTTAATTGTTTCCTCTTTTTCATTTATCTTGTATTGAATGCTTCAGCTCGTTAGCTAGCTAGGATTTGATATGGATCATATTTTTCTTTCCTTAGTTTCCCACATCGTGTGAAGCTAGCTGCAAACCAGGCAGAAAAGGAAACAAAGTTTTTTCCACCAAAAAGAAGACAATGGCATGACAACACTGAGAGGATATCTTACCATGATGCCACCTTATGTCCCACACACCTATTCTTTGCTGAATATAGTTACTCTCACCACTTTAATCTACATGTAGTGCCCTAAAGACATTAACTTTGTTTGTTCGCAACTTCTAAACTTGGGCTCATATTCCTATTCGTTGTGCTCTGTGATTGGTGTTGTTTGCTAAGCATCACTTTGAAAAGTGTCATTTATGACAGTAGCTACATAGGAAAGTTGAAAAGGATAGCTTGAAGGGATATTAAAATACAATGCTAATTTATTGCTTATGTTTTAAAATTGCTATACATTATGACATCTATGTTAAGTGAAGATTAGTAAGGACACTGGTAAAGGTCATGGAATTTAGTTTTATTCCTGCTAATAGCATTTTCTTGAAATTTTCTTACACCCTTTCAACGAATTCTTTATTTTTCACATATCATATCCTTCTAGAGCACGCCTTCGAAACTGGTATCAATGTTTTTTTGAATCTGTGTTGTGGATGTCTTCATTATTGAATGTAGACTAATGCCCTTACATAGTCCCTTATCCATATCTATATTAATTCAGTTGTTGAATATGACTTTACATCTGCCAAATGCATTTGTTTAAAAGTTTTTAATAGAATTTATTCGGTGTCTTCTTTGTATGACCTAATAATAGCACTTGATTGAAACTATATAAACACCTTTCTAATAGATCTTTGTGTTGGTCTTGCAATCATTGAATTTGGCTTTATACTTTCCAATCGAATTTACTTAAAAATTTAATGTCAAACAGGTTGCAATTAATGTGCCAATACTCATCTACTTAGGTAACCAGAGCACCATTCCTAGCTGTGGTAATGTTTTTCAATGACCATAACTTAGTAAGATGGGGACTTACTCCTTCAATCAAATAACCTAGACCATCAGAATGCTTTCTTTGAAATCCATCAGCTGTTGGTACATTGGTACAATCTGTATCCAGCCATTCACATGGTCCTTTGGACATCAATTTCTAGTTTGTCTGAAACATGAAAAGTATCTAATGCAGTAAAAGTAATGACCTAAAAAGTGAGGTCTACAGATGTGTAAATAGAAGCTTCCTGATCATTTAGTTGATGCTAAACTTGCTCCAACAGTTGACACCTTAGAGCTTCTCAAAACACGAGAACATAGAGTCTTTTTGGTGCAACTCCCCAAGGCTTCGTATTAATCAAGAGGACATATGGGAAGTAGCAATTCCACACAAGGTCAAGAGTTCCATTATTATTGCTTAGGGATAGTTTCCATAAGAGGTTGTGAACGTTGGGAGACTCCAATTGGGGTGTGTTTATGTGCATTTAATCTCTATTTTTTTCATCCTTCATGAAATTTAATTTGAATGCAAATTTGGGAATGCTATATCCAAGTATCTAGCATTTATATGTTATAACTTCTACTAGCTGCAGCCTGTGCAGGTGAAAAATGCCAAAATGTGTTTAGTGTGTCAATTCTCAAATTTCATTGATTTCACATTATGTTGATCCTTTGACAAAATAATTATATCATATATGCTACCTACTTTGAAAAATATTTAATAGATCTCAAAATTAAAAATTCTCTTTGCTTCTATTTATTTTGCATTAAATAGAATCGATGGCCTTAGATAGGATAGGTTGTTCTAATATCTAACTAATGCATTCATAGGAAGTGACAACTTTAGGATCTTCCTACAAGTTTTAATCAAGAGGATTTTGAATCCAAGGGTATCAAATAGTATAGGAGTAAATTAGGCTGATGACTTTTACTATTGTTCAGCCTTGTTAAATATTCTTTACTTTAATAGGGTTTGTAAAAAAAAATTAAAATGTCTTTGAATCTTACAATCTTATCTTGCTAGAAAATAGAATGAAAGATTATCGATTAGATATCATCTTTAAATTTTTTTGAAAGAACATCTGTTGAAATTGATTTTCTTTCAATATTTATTTCTAGAATTGTTTCTTAACAATTAATTCTCATGTGTTTGACTTTTTATCTTGCAGATTTAGTTTGCATATGGAACTTGAAATAAAAATAAAAATTGAAGGATAAGAAATGATCTTTGAATAATCTTGGATAAAAAGAGAAATTGAGCATTGAAACTTGAAGTTAACAGAGTTTTTAAATGCTTAAGGCTTCCATTCTATGCTTTAATTTTATGTTTTAGACTAACTCACTTCTTTCTGGGCTCTAAACCAAAAATTACAAAAGCTTTCAATTTTCATTACAAAGGGTTAAAATGAACTTTAGGAAAATTGACTAGATTTCATTTGAGGTTAACAATTGAACAAGACAACTTTCATATCTCATTTTGGTGCTTTAAAATGAATCAAAATAATTGCTTTGTGGACTTAAAATGAACATGTGCTACCTTTTTTTTTGTAATTGCTTACTCAAACTAACACCATTGAAAAGACGTATGCACTTCTCTCACGCCTCACGGTGATCTTGAGAATCAAAAGGATTTTTGGTGGTCTTAGGTTGGGATAAAGTAATTGTCTCCACACTTCATTTTGGGAATTAAAATTGAACAACAAAATTTGTGAGTGTGAGTAAACCTATCATGTGTATTCTCTCTTTGTTTCTCAACAAAGATCAACCGAGTTATGGATATGTTTTCTCTTTTTTTTTTATCTTAGAGGGCCTGCCTTGGGAAAAAGGTACTCACCCAAGTGAATGACTCAACCAATAACACTCTAAAGCCAAGATTATTTTGAGTCAGGATATAAAAGTGGGTACTAGAACAAAGGCTAGTATCATGTGGTTGGCTCCGATGAGAAGGGTAGTAATGGTCTCTCACCACGTTGGGTCAACTCCTATGAACGTAAAGTCTGAATTAACACCCTTGTTATAGAAAGGACAAAATCCCTATCTATTTGTTGGTGTAAGAATAGTCATTCTGTAGCCACCCCACACTTTTATGATTTTTAGTAGAAATGGAAAGTATTCCATGGGAGTTTCATGGGTACTAATGCTTGGCTTCCCCGAGAAGTGAGTGCTATGGAGGGGAGCCAATGGGGTCAAGCATCTAACCATTCACTAAAAATAAACATAGCTAGACTTGTCCAAGTGGGGAATCAACAAATATAGTATTTCATATACATTGGATTGTGCTTTTTCTTGGTTACTAAACACTTTTCTTGTTTGAAAACATTTGGAAACAAACATTTAACATTGTCATAAAAAATTCAAACCCTTTAGGAAGAAAATACAATTAACCAAATTCAAGTGCTATTGCTTTCCCTTGGGATTTTATCCCTAGAGGTTTCTAAACACTTGGATTATATCTCAATTTCCTTACTAAAGTTAACAATAGGAAACCCTTGCCTTGATTTCATCAAATTTTCACATGATATACCTTATGCAATGAGAAGAAGTTGAGACATTGGACATCTAGTTTGAAAATGTAATTAAGAAGTGTTTGTGGTAAAAAAAAGTCATTAAGAAAAGACTAAAAACAATTGGACCCCACATATATGTGTCTCCAATGATTTCACACAAGATCAAGATCAAGAAACCGAAGGTAGAAGCTCTTAGTCCAAAAGATCACCAAAAGCATCTCTCAATGCTATACGAATTCAAACGAAGACTACTTTTTAAATTTTACAGAAAAGCTTCAAGAAACAATCCTGGTTTGTACTCATTCTATTACTGTCAAAACCCAAATCATTTTATGGATTTTAAACATCTTGTTTAGAGAAAAGCTTTTTCTTCAAAATCAATGTCTAGTAAGCAAGTTTCTTTTTAGGTAAACTTAGGATTAAAATCAAACTAATCATCTCATCATCAACTCTTTAAAAATCTTATTAAAAATCCTTCAAGTTAAACTTTGGGAAAATCATTTGAAACCAATCCAAAATCACCTCATTTGATTGAATGTGTGTAGATGCATCCTTCTTCATATATTTTATCAAATTATCAAACCTTGTGAACGAATGCATCCCTTGATAACATCCAACATCTTGGGATTTAGGAGTTCATTATCAAACCAATAAAAATCATCTTGTTTGGATAGGAGTGTTTAGATGAATCCTTCTTCTCACACCTACACAAATTAGCATCTTGTGAACTATTTAACTCTAGGACAACATCCAACCTCTTAGATTTTATGAGTCAGCCAAAATCCAAATCAATCCCAAATCAATTCCTAAAGCTTAACATACCCTTCAATATTTTCTCAAAAGTTCCAATCATCCATCAAACATCCATCTTACATCCATATCATTATCACTCTTTGATCCTTAAATCATCCTAAATTTTCACTTTTGTACCTAAAGATATATCAATCCAAAGAATTAAAGATTCATCTCCCATATTCTTAAAAAATTGATCCCTATTTTATGGTGCAAACTAGATCTCAACATAAGAGGAACATGGAAGCCAACAAAGAAACATCTACTTCGAGTGACTTAAGTCAAACTGCTCCCGACATGAGTCCCATTGGGTTTGGTAGTCTCATGATTAACCTTCCTCCATTTTAACAAGACCATCAGGAGGAAGGTGTTCAAGTGGAGGATCTTACCAATAATCCCTTTGGAATTTCACAGGGGGAGATCACTAAAATAATTCAAAATCCAAAAAATAATAAGATTATCAACATCATGATGAGAATCAATGCCTCACTATACATGCTTGAATTAGCAAAGAAAGGGGCTAAACTCCCCTCAGATTTTGATGTGAGCACTATTGTGAAACCATCTTTTGGGATCATATCTCCAATCTCATCTACCATTCCCATTTCATCTACCCCCTGATTTCAAAGCATCACTCAAAACATCCCACAAATCACATCATCCACTACTCCAATGCAACCCATTGTTAACAAAGGAAGTGCATTTCTTAATGCATTGCAAATGCATCCTCTCTTAAATAATCAAGATTTGGACAAAAAAACCATCTTGGGACAAACCATATCCCAAAATCCATTACATACATATTTCCCTCTCACCTTTCATGATCCAAATGACCCATCATCATCATCATTTTGTGCAACACCTCAAACCCCTCTCCCCATAACCTCACAAGGAGAGGGTGACATGTTCGGACCAAGAGGAATTTTAGACACTACACCATTTCCTCAAGAGATTGCACCCCTCACATTTTCACCACTTCTAACATTTCCATCATCATCCACACCACTTCTTGTCTTAGGGCTTCCCCCTTTACCAAGTATCAATCAAAATCAAACCAACATACCAAACATCAATCAAAGGATCGTGCCAAACTCTCAAAATTTGTCATCGACATTGTAACAATAGATGGCAACCACATAAGCAATAACCACATCATCAACCATCCCTGAAAACATGGTCTCACAAGGACCAATCATATCCATCACACCTTCTACCACTTAAACTCCAATCATCAACACGATGGTGCCTCTCAATACCATAAGAAGAACCATTCCAAATCTACCACTACCACAGCCAATGCAAAGCTCCAATACATCAAGCCAATATAGTATTGTGTTGCAAGCTTCTCAACAAGTTTCCTATCAAAAGGCACTCCTACATGTACAAAAACAACAAGCCACACAATTAGCTTCTCAGCAACCTGCTCAAGCTACTCAAGCTGCCCAAGCTGCATTATAAGCACAACAAGCACAACAAGCACAATAGGCTGCTCAAGGCCAAATCTTATTGCAACAAGAGAAACAACAAGTTGCACAAGCACAAGCTCAAGTTGCACAAGATCAAACATAAGCTCAAGCACATGCTCAAGCCAAAGCCTAATATTAAGCGCAACAAGCACAAGAACAAGCATAGTATCTTGCACAACAACACACAACACAATAACAAGTATATCAGCAAATGCTACAACAATATCAAGAACAACAGGAAGTAGCCGAATTAGTAGCTCAACAACAAGCACAATAGCAAGCTCAACAATAGGCACTACTAGCACAACAACAACAACAACAAGAAGCGTTGTTGGTACAACAACAATTGCAAGCATACTTGGCTCAACAAAATATGCAAACATCATTGATCAACATACCAACTAATCCAACCATCCCACCCACAATTGAACCACCTCAGAACACTTTCATCCCACCCCTTGATCCAGAAAATGATGTGACAACACAAATTAGGTTGCTATCGCAACAAATGCTCAACCTTCAATTAGGGTGAACAACGAAAACAACCAACAACTTGTGTCCTTATTTGTTCGATAGGAGCCTTGTGATGAAACCATTCCCAAATGGATTTGAGATTCCCAAATTTGACAAATACTGTGGGAAGGGAAACCCTGAAGATCACATCAGGGAATTCCAAGTTCATTGCATGGAAGTCGCGTATGACGATACCTATTTGATGTGGCTATTTCCTAGGAGTTTGGTTGGCCATGCCATGGAATGGTTCTCTCACCTACCTACATGAGTCAAGACATTCCAAGAAATCATAGATGCATTCATCAAAAACTATGCATGCAATATCACCATGGATGTCAGTTTGGAGGAACTATCAGCTCTGAAACAAGGTAAGAATGAATCAGTTGCTTCATTCCTACAATGATTACAATCCAAGACCAATCAAAGCAAATGGGTCATGGCTGAGGAACAAAAAGTGTGCACTATCATATCCAAACTTGACGGCCTCTTGGCATTCCATCTCAAAGTCCAAGGGATCACCACATACGACCAGTTGATTTCCAAGGCACTTAGAATCAAACAAGCCCTTATGACACAACCTGGAGGATCAACTTCATATCCCAAACATTAGAATAATCACCCATCCACTAGTTACAATGAAAAACCTCACACATAGGCAAGAAATAAAAATGTTACCAACAATGGTGTTGTCGATGCCAAAGCTGCTATCAATGCCCCTTGAAAAAACACACCTACACCACAACAAAAAATTCAAAACCATCATCAAAACAACCATGAAGCAAACACAACAACACAAGAAGCAAACAATCAAGAAATCAATAATGTCAATGATCAAAGCGGACCACCCCAGTGAAAGTACACTACCCTTAGGGAACCACTTGAGGTCATCATGAAGAAACTAATAAATGAAAACCTCATCAAGGCTCCCACCTATGAGAATTACCAGGAACCAAAAGTGAAACCTCCTTTGTACAATGAAAATCAGCTTTGTGACTTCCATAAAATCAAAGGGCACACCACTAACAATTGCATGACGTTAAAAAACCTAGCCCAAGACCTCATTGATGAAAGAATCATAAATGTGGAACAACCAACAGGAAATCAAAATCTGAAAATATACACAAATCTGATGCCTAACCATAACAATAAAGGGAACAATAACACTGATAAGGGGAAAGGTACCTTCAAGAATGTGAATCATGAGTATGACCATGTCGTTGCATCCTTGGATGACTACTATGCTACCATCACCATCAAAGGAGCCCATGTCAATTTTGGGGTCACCACAAGAGCCATAAAAGTTACCATCATAGGGTCATCTTAGCCAAATAGAGTAACCGCACCCAACCCCAGATCTATTCCCAATGGTTACAATGTCGTTGATTAGCTAAAAATAACCGCAACACAAATATCCATCATGGAGTTATTAAAAATATCATCCGCCAACAAGAAAATCCTTGAGGAAGCATTGAATTCATCCACTATCCCCGCAAATCTTGATGTGGAACAATTCCAAGCTATGGTCTAAAACATCATCACTCCAAACCTCCGTACGTTCTTCAATCAGGACTTTCTTGCTCAACCATCTCAAAACCGTGCACTCCATTTAGAAGTCCTATTGCATAAAAATAAAGTCAAGCAAGTCTTGGTGGGTGGAGGTGTAGGCTTGAATATTTGTTCCCTCAAGCTCATTAAGAACCTAAAAATATTAGACGATTCCATTGACAAAGGAAAAGGTATTACAATCAGAGCATATGATGACTAGGAAAAATGCAATCCAATTAATCTAGGAAGATAGGAGACCCCACACATCACATTCTATGTAGAGTCATTATTGTCAAAAGAACAAGAACTCCTAGCAACCTTCTTGAGAGAGGCACAGGTAGACTTTGCATGGAGCTACATAGACATGCCTGGGCTTAATCTAGATATTGTGGTTCATCACCTAGCAGTATACTCTGAAGCAAAGCTAGTTAGACAAAAGCTCAGGAAATTAAACCTTTAGATCACCCTACTAGTCAAAATGGAACTAAAGAAGCTATTGGACATAGGATTCATTTGACCAATTGACTTCCCCAAATGGGTGTCAAATCTGGTCCCTGTTTCAAAACCACATGGGGGCATTAGAATCTACACAGATTTCGAGAACTTAAACAAAGCATGTCCAAAAGATGATTTCCCATTGCCCAACATTGACATGATTATGGACATGACAACAGGACATGAAATGCTCTCCCTAATGGATGGTTTTTTAGGATACAACCAGATAATGATTGCTAAAGAAGACCAACACAAAATGACCTTCACTTGTCCATGGGGGACTTACTACTAGAATATGATGCCATTCGGCTTGAAGAATGCAGGAGAAACATACCAAAGAGCCATGACGTTAATATTCCATGACATGATCCATAAAACTGTCGAAGATTATGTCAATGACATACTAGCAAAATCTAGAAAGAGGAAGGATCACATAGCAACCTTGAGTACTATTTTAAATAGGTTGGATTAATACAAGGTCTGATTAAATCCAAAGAAGTGTGTCCTTGACATACAATTAGGAAATGTGATAGGATACATAGTGTCAATGAGAGGTATTGAGGTAGATCCTTCCAAGGTAAAATAAATCCTTGAGATGGAGGCACCCAAAACATTGAAACAAATGAGAGGTCTCTGAGGCAGGCTTCAGTCCATCTAAAGGTTCATAGAACAACTGGCAAATAAAAAAATTGCATACTCTCACCTACTTCACAAGGGAGTAGTGTACAAGTGGGATAACAAGTGTGAAGAAGCCTTCAATAAGATAAAAGAATATTTGCTTACACCACCGACCGTCATGCCACCAATCCCAAAAAATCCATTAATTCTTTATGTGTTAGCAATAGTAGTAGCCCTCGGTGCTCTTCTAGCTCAACATAATGAAAAAGGGATAGAAATGGCCATATATTACATCAGCTTCACAATGGTTGGGCATGAGTTAAATTAATCATTCATTGAGAAAGGATGTCTAGCAGTAGTGTTTGCATCGCAAAAATTTAGACACTACATGTTGGCTCACAAAGTAAAACTTATCACCAAAATTCACCCCCTCAAGTACTTACTATCAAAGGAAATGCTCATAGGAAGGATATCTAAATGGGTCATGATATTATCAGAGTATGACATTGAATATGTGGAGCAAAAAGAAATTAAAGGCCAATTCATTGTAGATCAGCTTGTAGAAGCACCAATCTATTCAGAGAATCCTCTCATCTCAGAATTTCCAGACGAATCCATCTTCAATCTCAACATAGCCAACCACTAGAAACTTTACTTTGAAGGATCATACACACAGTATGGATTAGGACCTAGTGTCTTCTTTATCACCCTCCAAGGGACCTGGATACCTTGAGGTCCTATAAGTTGGCATTCCCCTACACTAATAACATTGCAGAGTATGAGGCTCTAACCATAGGTCTCAAAATAGTAGTACAATGGTACATCATGGCCCTCAGAGTATATGGAGACTCCCAGCTAATAATAAACCAAGTGAATGGTGAGTACAAGACTAAGGATGATAGGCTCACTCCATATAAGAAACTAGTGGAGACTCTAAAGGAATCCTTTATCAAGATCACATTTGAGCAGATACCCAAAGCCAACAATAAAGATGCAGATGCCATGGAAATGATTGGATCCCTACTAAACATCCCTCATAATGTCCCAAAATATGAATTCTTGGTATAGCAGCTTCTCGTGCCCACATTTGAGGTACCAAAATTGGAAATTTTGTGTGAAATCATTGGTCCCAATGATCCCTAGTACCATGACATTTATACCTACCTACGAAAAGGTGTCCTACCTGCTAACTTACCCTCAAGCCTGAAAAGAACCTTTGTCAAGAAAGCATCCTGATTTGTCATCCTAGGAAACACCTTTTACCCGTAGGAGCATAGAGGGAACCCTATTATGTTGTTTAAACATTAAGGAGGCATTGACCACTTTAACTAAGGTTCATAACAGCATATGCAGTTCACGCTCAAGTGGAATGACCCTAGAAAAGAAATTACTGAGGATGGGGTATTATTGGCCTACAATGGAAAGAGAAGCACATGACTACGTCAAAAGGTTCCTACAATGTTAGCAGCATGGGGAGCTTATCGATGCTTCAGCTCAAGAACTTCATCCCATCATCACGCCATGGCCCTTTTCGTAGTGGGGACTCAATCTCATTGTAAAAATCACTCCTACTTCATCTAATGGCCACAAGTTCATACCCATACCCATGACATATATAACCAGGAAGTAGATATCAAAGTTTATCCTAAATTATCTCATTTGCCACTACAATATTCCACAAGCCATTATCTCAAATAATGGGACACCATTCAAGAATCAAGACGTCTGCAAATTATGTGAAAATTTCAAAATCCAACATCGCTTCTCCACCCCATACTATCCCCAAGGTAATGGCCAAGCATAAGCCACCAATAAAACCATTTTGAAAATCCTCAAGAAAATAATCAATGACGTAGGTTGTGACTGGCATCTGCAGCTAAATCTCACCCTCTAGGCCTACTGAACCAGCATCCGTACACCCACTGGCACCACCCCCTTCTCCCTGGTCTATGGATCAGAAGTAGTACTCCCCATTGAGATCGAGCTCCCTTCATTGAGAATATCACTGCAAAACCTCATCACGGATGAAGAAGTACCAAGTATCGAGACTGAATGAGCTAGAGCTACTGGATGAGTGATGTATAGATGCTTTAAATCATTTGCAAGTCTATCAGAATAGACTCAAGAGGAGCTATAACAAGAAAATCAGAAGTAGGAATTTCTAAGTTGGAGAACTAGTACTAAAGGAGAATCAGAAGAACATCCCAAATCCAAATAGCAAAGGAAAATTTGAACCCAATTGGTTGGGACCATTTGTTATCATAGCAAGCTATAAGTCAGGGGCATATCAGTTATCAACACATGAAGGGGAACCTCCGCAAGATCCCATGAACAACTCTCATCTCAAAATGTTTTATGCCTAATCTTTCAAGGTATGAAACAAAAAAAATCCAAAAAATTAGAAAATGTCTTGAAAAAATGGTCACCTTGATGAAAACCTAGCAAACAAGCATCTTGGTGACAACAAAAAAATTAAAAATGAAAAAAATCCAAAAAAATAAGAAAAATAAAGAGAATAAAAAAGTAGTAAAGAAAAAATTGTCCTCTACTGAAAACCACTTCGGTGGCACTTTGGGCAAGTACCTTGGTGAAAACCTAGAAAACAAGAGCCTTGTGTAAATAAGCACTTTCCATCCACCAGGATCTATATGGCTTGTTCTACATCATCCATCCATTAGGTTTCCATCATCCATCGCATTCAGATCTCCATCCATCACCCATCCATTTGACATTTGCATCATAGCTTGGTCTTGTGTTCATATCATGATCCCTCCTAGTACTACTTGGTCCATCCTTAAGGTCAATTTGTCATGCCTTTATCGAAGTGGACTATTGCTTCATGTTCGGGGCATGTTCTCATCAGATTGGATTTGTATATATTCTTGACGTCCTTAAATCAAAAAATCCAAAAAAAATAGAAAATTGAAAAATAAAAAAACATTAGAAAATGAAAAGGTCCAAAAACATAAAAAAAACACAAAATCCAAAAACATTGAAATCATAACAAAATTCAAAAACAGGTCAAAAAGTCAGTCAAAAAGTCAAAAAATAGAGTCATCTTGTCAAACTACAGGTCTCTGAGCCTTGAACGTAGGCAAGGTTGATCTATGATCATCCCCCGAGACATTTAGTTCATTCCTTTAGGAGTCCATCATAAGAAACTAACATATCATCATGTATATCTTCATCTGTAAATCAGTCAAGTCGTTAGTCAAACTACGTGGTCTCTGTATGTATAACGTAGGCAAGGCTAATCTAATTGATCAGCCCCCCAGGCCCCTAGGATAGTTATGTAGGTTAGTCTCTTGGTCAAAATCTCTGGAAACCCCAAAACATTTGAGAAAACACAAATAAAAAAGATTTTAAAAATCTCAACAAATACCAAAAACAGCCTCTAAACATTTCAAAACTCCAAAAACATCCAAATATTTGAAAAAATCCATTTGTATCGTCTTGCTTTGACCCACAATAAACATCACCCATAATAAATGATCATCATCCTTAAACCTTTGGTAAAACAATTGGAAATAAGTCTAGCATGTGACAAGTGAAAACTCAAAACATCAAGTCTGAGGTTTAGGTCAGTATGTAAACAAGTAAGTCAACTCTTTGTGTCAATAGCCTATCATCCAATCAGTCCCATATCAATCATCTGATAACATCATGTCCTACGATGTATCCTTCCTACAATGGAAATTATTTATCAGAAAAAACACTTTGGATAAATGAAATGGCATGCCACCATCCACTAACATGTCCTAGGATGTATCCTTCCTACAATGGGCATTATCTTTTGGCAATAGTTTCAGTTCTTATCCTTAAAAAAAAAACACATTTCCTTTTGGTCAGCGGTATTGAAGAACATTAGCTTGTTTGTTTAATTTATCTTTGTCATTTAACTTATCTCTTTGCACTCATTCCAATAACCTCTCAATGATGTCCAAAAACATGGATTTAGACAGATAGGAATGGGGCAACGATCATTATCTTTTGTCTGCTATGCTTGTTGGACGTTCTTGTAATATAACTTGGTGAATACTTGCTTTCTTAGATATGTATGGAGGATGTTTTGGGTAGCTTGTTGACTATTACATTGATAGGTTATACTTTTCCATGTTTTGGTCTGAGATGTTTGAAACTTCTAAAGTGCATCCTAGCAATGTTTCTGTATGTCAGGTGTGAACAGGAGTACTCCCATCTAATTGTCAAGTCAAATTCCATCACACTAAGTGCAACACCATCCTAGTTCTTTATATCTTGATCCATCGCACTTATGCGTGCTATCAAACATAAGGTAAGTGGCCCCTTTAAAAAAACCAATTCTTGATAAGCAAATCATCCATTTCTCATCATCATCTCTCATAAAGTCGGCTTGTTGGATCCTCTTGTCATCATCTCATTTCTAATTTATTCCTTTCTGGACTAACATAATATCACCAATGCATCCATCTTGCATCCATCTTGTATCCACAAACCATTAACATAATGCATATCACATCATATCATATAAGAAACACCAAACATCTCACATCCATGTTCATCATCATAATATAGATCTCTTAGTCTAAGCATATCATAAATCATACATTTTCATAAAACATCCATTGCATAATCATATAGGCATCATCACATCATATCATCATTTAAGTTGTTTAGGATAATATAGATTGGTTATTCTAAGCATCTTAAAACCATCTCATTTGCATCATCATCACAACCATCCATACATCCATCTTGAACCTCTTTATCATGAGATCGACCCTCAAATCAAATCTTTTTGTTCAATCTCTTGAGGGGGCAATGTACTAGTGTACTTCTTTCCGTTGGGGCATCCGAAAAATAATTAGAAATTTTTTGAATTTTTTATTGTGGTAAGTTTATTCTTTGAACCAACGTAGCACGTACATTGCATCAAAAAGGGGCAAAATGTAGACATGCAAAATTAGCATATTGCATTTAATCAAGTCCATTCATTAAATAAATCAAGCTTATTTTATTTATCTCTAAGGTCCTGCATTTAAATTAAATAAATACTATCATTATTCCCCTTAGCTAAATAAATCACAATATTTATTTAACTAAATCTTTATCTTTTTTTCGTCTCCTTTTTTATTTAGTTTAATCCATAAATATAAAGAAAAAAGGTCAATTTAGTTAATCTTCATTTAAGTTAACTAAATTAGGATAAAATATAATTTTAATGCAAGTCCCATCCTCTAGCTTTTCCCACTTGCACAAATAAAAGATTTTAATTAATTTATTAAATCTCCATTTTCCATCAACATGGCATAAAAATGGAATATTGCCTCAAGTTTGAATTCAAATCCAAGTTAACTTGTCCCTTCCAACATAGCATTAATTCTCCTCTTACATGTCCCCCACTTGGCATTTAAGCCCCTTTTTCTCCCTCCAACAAGCCAAATTTGAAATTTGAAAATGCCACCTAATGTCATTTATTGGCACATTGACCAAAACTTGCACATCCTCCATCCACTCACATTTGGAAAAGTGGCTCCTTCCTATTGGTTGAATATTTGTCCCACATTCAGCCATTTTGTATGTCTCTCCATCATTCTCTCCTATAAATATAGAACTTATCCTTGCATTTGATCATCCACAATTCATGCAAAGTTACTCTCTTCACATTAAGAGATGATTTTGTCTAGTCCATCTTCAAGGCATTTTATCATTGATCTTGTCAAGGGTTGGGAAAGGTTAACTTTTCACAAAAAAGTGACACCAATCCACTATGGAATAGTTGTGTAGTTGTGCTTCTTTTATGATTCCAATTAGTTTGTTTTGTTATCTTGTTTAAGAGGCATTATACATTATTTCATAGGAGCATTTAGTAAGTTTGCATGAACTAAACCATGTTATGGAGTTTAAGATTTCTGCAAATTTGCAGGGTGCTCACAGAAACCATGCATGAAATAAGTGAATTTAAGCTAGATGTAATGAAATGCATGTTACAAAAACTTAGCCAACTAATACAGATAGGTAATGGCACCAAACAAAAGCTTTAAAACAGGATTTTCAGTTCTAGAAAAAGAAACTTTCATGGGTGAAAAGGGACTGATTTTCCTGAGGTGGTGAATGAGTCCCAGTGGGGATTTTGTTCAGAGTTTTTAGATCTTTTTTATGGATTTTTATGTTTGTTGTACTGTATGAGGTAGACCTATTATGCTAATGCAGATTTTTAGAAATTTTCAATGATTTATGATTCAAAAATGCAACCTATGTGCACTTTCACTAATGCAAAAATTTGGAACCCTAGATGGCAATTAACCAATGCATCCCCAATGAAAATTCAATGCAAGCTAGTACTAGAATGATACTAGACTTCCTAATCAGAAAATAAGGTATTTCGAAAGTGGGTTCACCGAAATGTAAACAAAGATTTTGGAACCTAAGGAATTTCTTCTACTTCTAGGTTTTTTCACCTAAAAGAAAAAAGATGGGCCAAAATAAGCAATTTCTACATTTAGGTTTACCAAAATGTAAAAAAATATTTTGTCACCCAAATGCTTTCTAGGGTTTTTAGGGTTTTCCACCTAAAAGAGGAAACATGGGCTAAAATGCAATGAAAAAATTCAAAGATTAATGCAAGGACGGTTGTAATGTTCCTAAATGAGATGATATAAAGGAAAAAAATTGAATAAATATATTGATTACTAAGTGAAAACTAAAGAAATGCAAGTTGTTTGAAAACACATTGTGATATGCAAAAAGACCTAGAAATGAAAGTAAGTTGTAACAAAAATGAATGAAACTGAATATGTGCACCTGAAAACTTGTTGGAGACTGGAAATGACTTATGAAATTTTTTTGATGCTCAAAATTTGGCCTACTAGGACTCATTCTCCATTCTAGGTGAATTAGTCCCAAATCTAGGAAATCATTTTGAAGCCCATTTCAGACAAATGGGTATCCAAAATTGTGAAACACACTTTTAGGCCTAGCAGTGGGACTCATTTTCCACTAATGGAATATCATTCCACTTTTGAATTTCTAAAATCCAGAAGTAGAAACTGAAGCCCTCGATCTACACTTTTGTCCCTGATAGGTGTCTACCTCTGAAAGTCTAATTTCTAGCACTGTAGGTGACTTTTAGTGGATATTTTTCCATGGTCAACAAGGATGTGTCTTCAAAAAATTTTCAACTTTCTCTTTAACTATCTCCAAGTCTTCAATCAAGATACCTAAATCTATAAACACACAAGACAAGAGAGAGAAATGTTGAATGTTAGGGCATGGGGGTTTGCCTTGGTCAACCCCCTTTTTAGGTAATTAAACCAAAATGGAGAAATAATATAATAAAGAAAAATAAAATGGAGTTAGAGACTTTCCATGATGTTTGGTCTTGAATTTTTATAGTAAAAGATGAAGAATTTGTCCTTGAATGTCTGAAAAATGATCCTAAATGACTTAGAATGATAGGATCCTAGCTTGATTGAGAAGAATGATGAATGATGAGTGAAGAATGAATGAATTGGTTATGAATTAGGGTTTACAGGCTTGTATTTATAGGCAATTCACCTTATGTTCCAATTAATTTGATTCCCAAGGTTGACATGGAGGAAAATTATACTTAAAACCTATTTTTTCCCCACTCAAACCCAAAAAATGTCTCAAATGGAACTCATGCACCATCAAGGGTGTATGGGTCCCATTTGGATGGGTCTAAGTCACCCTTAATGGAGAATTGGTGCCACAGGGGCCATTCTACTAGTTAGAATGCCAGGAAGTAGGGAAATCATGTTTATATGATGACTTTGTCAGTTATTTCATCAAATTATGCCTCAGGATGCACAATATGGGGTTATAGGGGCCTACTAATGATGATAAAAGGGGTAATTAGGGCTTGGAACATAAATTTCAATGTAAAAGTGTGATTAAATACACTTTACAACACTAAAATGAGGTCCACATAGCCTAGAAAGGCACAACATCCAATGCGAATGTATAAAACACATTACAACACTATATTAGAATTAAGTTTATTTTACAAGCCTTCTAAATTAATATGAGAATTCCATTAAATATATTTTACAATGCTAAATTAAGGGAAAAATGGGTCCATTAGACTTAGATGCTTAATAAGAGTCTAGAAAAGTGTGAAATTCATTTACAACACTATACAACACCTTTATAAGACAATGTTAGATACATTTTTTTCAGTTTCCAAGGGTCTAAGACCTAGTGTGGATGTGTAAAACACCTCACAATACTAAATCAAGGCCTCATTAAGTCCAATTTATCATCAATTATTCCCAAATTAGGAAAAGAAAATGGGATACTTTTTTCGTGTCCACAATTACCAATTTTCCATAAATAGAAAGGGGATAAGTGGGGTATGATGAACCTACCTTCTTTTATTTCATTCAATAAATAATATCCTCCAAGATAGAATTAACTTTAAACCCTTAGGTGATTTAATTCCATGGAAGATCTAGAAATTTCCTTTATGAGTGTGTAAAGTTCAAACAACACTTTTGCAAAATAAAATCGCGAATGACCTCAAATCTGTAACCTAAGACATGATTCATGTAGATGAAGTATAGCTCTAATAGAAATAGTCATTTTTTTTCAAATTTGATGAGTGCAAGACACTTAAAACGTGCCTCAAATTTTTGTTGCTAAGTGTCCAAAAATGGTGAATGGGTCTTGAGATAGCTTTCTGAACTAGGAAATCCCACAATAGTGGGTTACACTTTTTGGCCAAAATTGACATTGAATTGAACTTTTCTAACTAAATCTTCACTTCCAGACACCTATAGTTGCTAAACCATGTGAGGAATTTGAAGATGATGTAAACTAGTGATTTGTGACATTTTTTCTTTAGATTCTAAATATATATTTTTTAAATTTTTGGAATCAAATTTCAACTCTTTTTCTATCTCTTTCAACAACTAGTTTTTAGCAATAAACAACATTGTTAAAGAGCGATGTTTGTTTTATAACACAATTTTTTTTCTATGAAGGATAAAATTCTATTTTTTGAATTTAGATTTGTAACTACGATATCTGGATCCTTCATTTGGTTTCATAGTATTTTATTGAATATTTTTTTCTTAATTAAGTTTTGAAGTCAAACTAATTACAATTTAGACATAGGTTTACTATATAACATAACTTTTTTTGTATGTATCTAAATTCCTTTTTTTTTTGTATCAACGACGTCAATACCAAGAACATAGATATTTTTCATTTTTTGTTAGTAACCTACTATTTTTCCATATTTGCAAAACAAATAATTTGATATAAAGTGAAAAACCTACATTAACAATAAATAAAAAATAAATATAATAATCAAATTAAATATATTTAAAATTCTACTTTTTCGGAAGCTTATAATAAGGAATGCATACTTACAAAACATAAATATAAAAGAATTCATTTGATCCCCCAAAAGGTAAATCAAAAGCTATTTTTTATTAGCATTTTGATAGGTGTAGAGGAGACTCCATTATAGGTATGGTTTAAAACTAGAGAGGTTATATTCAAGGGGGTTTGATCAAACCCTCTTCAATTAAAATCCTTTAAATGGAACCTTTCAAGGTTTAAATCATTCTATTTTCTAAAAATATGTCATTTGAGCATAAACAAAGATGTCTTACAAAGTGTAACCCATTATTGTGGCAACACCCAACTAATTTTTTGGGAGCCTATGACGACAGATCTAAGATACAATTTCCCATTGGTTTCACTAGAAAATGATGGAAAATAAACCCTGAGATCCAAGTTTCTGTGATCTTGACAACTTTTCTTGCAACTTTGAGAGCTTTTGTAACTTTTGCAATTTTTCACTTTAGAGATCTCCACTCTTCATTTTTTCTTCAAACTAGGACCTACAACACAAAAACAATAGGGAAAAATTGTTTGTTTTTGGTGAATGGGGATTTTCCTTGGTCAAACCTAATTTTGGTAATTAAACCTTGAATTGAACTAATGGAACATGAAAGGAATGATGAATGAAAAAATTCTATGTTGCAACTCACCAGAACCTTGAATAAACCTTTGGAAATAGGAAATGTTGATGTTGATCATGCATGAAATGGTTTGATTGTTGATGTGATCCTGATTTGATAGCTTGAATCTTGATTTGAAATGTGAAACCTACATCACAATGTTAGCTCCAGAATAATGCATGATGCTTGATAACTTTGACATGATGCTTGAGATCTTGAATGCTCAAAAAAATTCTTGAGAAATATTCCCTTGAATACCTTTGAGAATAATCTCAACTCTTTTGAAATATCTCTTGAAAATCTAGGATCTTTAATTGATAAAATAACCTTGTATTTATAGGTATATATCCTTAATTTCTGAAAATTTAAATAGTACAAGCTAACATTCAAATTTTATTTTAGGGCTGTTAAAATACTATCAAAAACATAATTTAAATGTAGATTGAAAGTCCTAGTGAGGACCCATTCACTAATGCGCAAATGGCTCCCAGACACCTATTCCTAGAACACACATTGCTTGAGGTAAAGTGTTATGTCTTGGCATTAATTATTGTTGGATTTCCCCTTCAAAAAATATAATTTATTAGGCTTGTAGATGGAAATTAGGACTTATTAAGGCATAATTAAGTCAAATTTAATTGAGGGGACCCAAATAAAGTGTCAAAATGTAAAGGAGTACATATTTCTAGGCTACACTTATAAATGAATGAGTTCTATTCAAATTTGAAATTTATAAATTACCTATGACCCAAAGTAGCCCCCACAAAATGGAATTATTTTAAACCTCAATACTTGTAGCACATTGTCACATTCAAAGAAATCAATTAAATTTTTAGGTGAGTGTTTGAGGAAACAAGATTAATGTATGTCATTCAATTGTCTATTTTCCTTGAGCCTCCTTGGATCTCTACCTTTTCATAAATTTTATAATTTCTTAAAGTAACCTATTCATTCAATCTTCACTAGGACCATTTTACGAACCAAAACTAAAATTGTATTCCTTGTATTCATCATTAGATAATATTACCTTCCTTTTATTCACTAAGAGGCCATTAAAATACTTCAGATTGAACCTTTAATTTCATGAAATGGTAAAAATTAGTTGAATCCACAAATTGAAACTTGTACCTCATTCTCACTATTAATTTATAATCATTAATATGATAGAATAGTAAAAATTCATAATAAACCCATTTGATAAATGAAAAATCATAAAATTTATGAAATTTTGAGTACCCTACATTTCTACTTGTATGTATGATGTCAAAAAATGTTGGAATGGTGGCTATTACTCAAAATACTAATGTCCTTTTAGGCTCCATATTCGTCCATGTTTTGACTTTGGATGTTTGTGGAGATTTGTGGAAAATAGGGACACTAGACCAATTTAAAGGTTTGGGAAGATAATAGGATCCTAGAAATGCATGAAACATTCAAATAAATATCACAAACTTAATGAAATTAATAAAATGAAAACCAACCATAACATGTTGTACACTACTCAATCCTTTACATACATGTGTTAGAACTTCTAATGGAGATCTAGGGCCAAGGATCCCAAGGTGAAAAAATGAACTTGGTGACTAACCAAAACTTTAGAAATCCCACTTAGATATAGAAGAAATTTGAATACACTCCTTGTAGACAAGGAACTACTCTAGATTGTATCTTAAATAAAAAATTACAAGGAAAATAGTGATACTAACTAAGAAAAATGATGAAATTATGAACACATGAGGGATGATTAAATTCCCTACAACCAACAAGCTTCATGTGTCGTAAATCCTTGTCACAATTAACCATTAAATTCCTTGCAACTAGAAAGCTTCATGTGTGGCAAATCCTTGCCAAAATTAACCACATACTACAACAAGCAAGAAATAAAGATACATAAAAGTTTTGGACAAAGTTTTCTTCTTTTGAGCTATGAAGAGTGAATAATGGAAATGTGAAGTGACAAAATACACATAATTTACATATAGAGCACCTAACCACCTCAGAAAAACATACCAATGAAAAGGATGGATATTGGAGTAAGAACACATGGATTTTGAATGATATCGAACAGTCCTTGAGACATTTAATATCTCAAACATCCCCAAACCAAATGAGAAAACATTCAAAGTAGGAAGCATGGGAAAATGGAGATTGTGTGATATGTTTCTAAGTCCTCAATAATCCTATAACCTAAAAATGAAAGAACATGCAAAATTTATTGGTTATAACCTACTAAAACATAAATTTGAGGTGATTTTAGGAATCCTATGACATAAAACATTACAAAATCTTGTATCCAACAAGGAAAAGCTATAGAATGCAAGGAAATTAAGATAAAATAGAGTGCTGCTATAAAAATAAAATAAAGTATGTAAATAAAGTATGCTATAGCATACAAGCAAATCTTCTATTGATTGAAAATAACCAAATACAAATATATGAGACTCCACAAAGCTCTTGAGATTTTTGATCTCTATTCCAATGTGTGTGTCTTAAAATAGTTGCATAAAGGTGGATTTATAGGTACCGCCACAAAGCAGTTAATCTTCTAAAGTCGGGGAGTAGAGGTGGTGGAGATTGGATATAAAACAAAACATGTCTAATTTATATGAAAGGAAATCAAGATAAAGACATATTAGATTGTAGGTGGCTTAAAAACTTGTAGTACATGAAAAGTGAACAATAGACATGAAATAGATTTTGTAGAGAAGCATAAATCAGATTTTTGGAATCTATCTTCAATTAATGATGGAGGGAAAAATTAGTGTTTATTTTAACACTCCCCCTTAATTTTGACTATATATGCTTCAAAAACTGTTGTTAATCATACAGACCCCTATATTCTCTCTGTGAATTTCAAATAGCTCCTTTTCCAAGGGTTTTGTAAATATATATGAAAATTGATCTTTTGATCTACATAAATCAATAAAAAAATGATTTCCATTTACCAATTCTCAAATAAAATGAAACCTAGTATCAATATGCTTACTTTTCTTATGAAAAAAATGGTTCTTTTCTAATGCAATGGTAGATTTATTGTCATAGAAAATTTGAGTTGGTTCTTCCTATGCATGTAAAAACTTATTCAAAAGTCTTCTCATCCATATAGCCTAACAAGCTACTACTGTCATTGCAACATATTATGCCTCAATAGATGATAAGGTCACAATGGGTTACTTCTTTGATACCCAAGCTACTGCACCCAATCCAAAACTGAATACATACCCAGATGTGCTTTTCCTATCATAAGCACTACTTGCAAAATCACCATGAGAATATCCAATCAACTTAAAATCTAAAATTGATGTATAAAAAATACCAAAATTTATTGTTCTACTAATGTATCTTAATATCATTTTTCCATCTTTCTATTGGGTGTTCATGGGAGACTCCATAAATATGGAAATTAAACTTACAACAAAAATTATATCAGGCCTTGATGTTGTCAAATACATGAGACTTCCAACCAATTTATTATATAAAGTTGGATCGACACTTGACCCTTGATCCTTCTTATTGAGTTTTGTACCAATTACCATTGGCATTGCAACTGGGTTACAATTCACCATATTAATCCTTCTCAAAATATATTTTGGATACTTAGATTGACAAATAAAACACTATCTTAAGATTGAGTAATTTCATTACCAAGAAAATATTTCATCAATCCTAAATTAGCCATATCAAACTCGCTTTTCATGGTTGTCTTAAATTCATCTACAAAGAGATCTCTAAAAAAAAAAAAATCATCAACATACAAACAAACTATAAAAAAATTTCCTTCCTAATTTACCTTTGTATACAAGGTTGGCTCACTTGGACTCCTACTAAATCCTCTTCTATTCAAGTATTCATCAATCCTATTATACCATACTTTGGGAGCTTGTTTCAATCCATAGAATGCCTTATTTAACTTATAGACCTTATCTTCTTATCCTTCAATTTCGTATCCTGGAGGTTGTTTCACATAAACTTCTTCTTCCAAAAATCCATTTAAAAATGCAGATTTTACATCCATTTGATACATTTTCCATTTATTTTGTGTTGCAATAGCCAACACCATCCTCACCATATCAATTCTAGAAAAAAGTGCAAAAGTTTCATTATAATCAATGTCGGGATGCTAATTGAAACCTTGAGCTACAAGTCTTGCTTTGTGCTTCTTAACCTTACCTTCAACATTTAGCTTAGTTTTATAAATCCATTTAACACCTATACATTTTTTATCTTAAGGTAAATCTATAAGATTCCAAATGTTATTTCTCTCTATGGCATCAATCTCTTCATCCATAGATTTTACCCAAACATCTTCTTTCATAGCTTCTTCAAAATTTTACTAGATCATATGCAATCAATGCAAAATTTGAAGCTTGATCTATTTCTTCATTCTACTCGTATAATTCTCTTAAGCTTCTAGTCTTCAAACCTTTAATTCTATTCCTTAATATAGCTAGTGTGGGATTTGATTCATTACTAACTTCTAATTTAGTTTTTTTTTTTTTCCACCATAATGTACTGGTTCACCATGCTCTTGAGTTTTGGGCATTATGAATTGTGATGAGCTAACTCCTGGAGATTGTCTTCTTGGAGTGCTTGTTGGAGGTGTATGTGCTTGTGGAATCAACTATCCATTCTTTATGGCTTGCTTATTTCCTTGATCATCTCCATGAGATAATACAACTCCATCTAGAACAAAATTATCTATGCTTCCATCTCAAACCTCTTTTTCCTTGAACTCAACATCTCTACTAATAATATACTTTTTGGTAATGGGATTATATAATTTATATGCCTATACTCCTCACTATATCCAATAAGAATACACTTCTCACTTTTTTCATCCAACTTCCTTCTCATCTCTTTAGGTACATGTGCATAGGCCACACACCCAAAAATCTTCAAATGAGATACACTGCAACTCTTACAACTCCAAGCTTCCTAGGGAACATGGTCCTTCACACTCTTAGTCAGACTCCTATTTAAGATATAAACTTAACATATAACTGTTGTTCCCCAATATTCATTTGGTAGATGCTTCTCCTTCACCATACTCTGCGCCATGTTCATAATGGTTCAGTTCTTCCTTTCAGCTACTTCATTCTTTTGTGGAGTAAAATGAGTAGTCAACTGTCTCTTGATTCCATGGTCTTGGAAAAATTCCATGAAATCATTTAGCATATACTCACCTCCTCTATCTAATCTTATAACTTTAATATAGTTTTCCTCCTCTTTTTCAACCAAGGATTTAAACCTTTCAATACACTAAAGGTTTCATATTTATGCTTGAAAAGATAAACCTGGAGGTCTTTTGACTATAATCATCTATAAAGGTTAAAATATAAATATTACCAGTCAATGATGGTTTTTGCATCTGTCCACACAAAATCTATGTGCACTATCTCCAATGGACCTTTTTCTCTATATGAGAGTCCATAAACAAATTTCTCTTTGTGATGCTTTGCTAGTATACAACTTTCACATGAACTTGTTGGTCACTGAGTACTATGCAACCCCTTCACCATCTCCTTCTTCTACAACAAATCTAGACCACCAAAATGTAAATGGCCATACCTTAAATACCATAACCAAGATTCTTCTAAACTCTTAACTTTATAAGCATTCAAAGAGTTAGATAGTTCATTTCTTATTGTAAGTTGAAACATCCTATTTTTTGTCATCTCCACTCTTGCTATTAGCTGCTTACTTGGATACTTATCAATGATTGTACATACCTCATTTTTGAAGAACACTCTATACCTTTTCTCCATCTGCTATCTAATACTCAATAAATTGCATTTTTAACTAGGTACATAATACACATAATCTATTGTTCTTCTTTCACCATTCTTGATATACACAATAATCTCTCCTTTACCATTAACACTTGCCTTATTATCATTACCCAACTTTACCTTAGACTGAACACTGGAGTCTAGACTAGTAACCATTTCTCTATTTCTAGTCATGTGATTGTTGTAGCCACTGTCCAAAAACCAAACAACATTTGAACTTTCTTCAGTCATATTGCAAATAAAAAGAACTGGTTTTTTATTAACTTCAGACTCTTCTATGATGTGTGCAGACTACTTACCAACATCTATTTGTTTCTTCCAACACTTGTTAGAAAAATGACCATACTTTTTGCAATAATAACATTGTACCTTAGAATTATCATACTTCTGGTTTCCTTCCTTCCAAGATCCGTTGGTACTCCCCCTTGAATTAGAAGGGCTCCTTTGGGATTTCTCCTTAGATTCTACATCAATTCTATTGTCTCTTTGATTAACGGTTTTTCCTCCTCTTCCATTGTTACTAGACCTTCCTTTGCCTCTGCCTCTACCTCTTGTAACTTGTAGCTTAGTTTTGAAAGCATTATCCAACGAATTATCATCATATCTTGTCATCCTTGATTCATGTGCAATCAAAGAACCAGTCAACTAATCAATTTTACTAATATCTTTAAACTCTTCTATAGGCACAACTACAACTTCAAATTTCTTTGGAAAACTTCTGAGAACTCTCTCAATCACTCTCTTATCTGAGATGTCATCTCCATATTGTCTCAACTGATTAACAATATTCATGACCTAGATCATAAAACTATCCACCATCTCACTATCTTTCATTTTCAAATTCTCAAAATCTCTCCTCAAGTTCTGCAACTTGACATTCTTCACCTTGGATACACCCTTGTAATAAATTTCAAGAGTGTCCCAAGCCTTCTTATAAGACTCTGCACTAGAAACCTTTGGAAATATAGTGTCATCTCAACCTTGCTGAATAAAGCCAAGAGCCTTATTGTCTTTCTTTATGTTCTCCTTCGACAGATTTCCGTCAGCATTTGATAGGGCCAACTCTGCTGCTTGGTCAGGAGACTCTAGATATCCATCAACCACAAATCCCCAAAGGTCATAAGCATGAAGGAAAGTTCTCATTCTAATGAACGATGAATCATAATTTTTCTCAGTCAAAATAGGAACTTGTGACTGAGCCAAACTGCTGTTTGAAGCCATGTTGATTCAAATTTATGATAGATGTAATCTTCAGGTGGAAGGGAAGGGCACTCTATAGTTACAACAATCTTTGAACTCACTCACACTCAGCGTAGCTCTCCCTGAATCTCTAAGCTTTGATACCAATCTGTAGAATGCAGGGGAATTAAGATAAAACATAGTGCTGATATAAAAACAGAACTGAGTGTGTAAATAAAGTATGCTACAGCATACAAACAAATCTTCTATTGATTGAAAATAACCAAATACAAATATATGAGACTGTATAGAGCTCTCGAGATTTTTAATCTCTATTCCAATATGTGTGTCTTAAAACAGTTGCATAAAGGTGGATTTTTAGGTACCACCACAAAGCGGTTAATCTCCTACAGTCGGTGAGCAGAGGCGGTGGAGATTGGAGATAAAACAAAACATATCTGATTTCTATGGAAGGCAATGAAGATAAAGACATATCAGATTGCACGCGGCTTAAAAACTTGCAGTACACAGCAAATTAATGATAGATTTCTGGAATCTGTCTTCAATTAACGGTGGAGGGGAGATTAGTGTTTATTTTAACAAAAACAAGTCTAGCTTCAAAACTCCGAGAAACAAGACGTAGAAAGGAAACATAAAGGGAAAACCAAAGAATGGGGTCAACACTTTCCAAAGGGAAAGTTGATGCATATGCAAAACGTAACAGGTTCCACTTCCGCTTCTCCATTCAAACGACACTATACACATTTAAAAATTTATTATAATTAATTGCCTAGAGAAGTTAATGTTATGTGTTCACTAAACTGCTCCTCTATCCCACGTGTACGGTGCACATTCATTTGTATTCATGTCTATGAATGCAGAGCTAACGTCCACATCTGACGAAATTCTCTATGCTTTATGCACGGAATTTGATGACCACCCTTGCCTGTCATATGAAAATTTTGTGACGGTTTGTTCATTTAAATACCTGTCATTTTAAAATTATGAAAAAAATTAACTGTCAAAAAATATATTTAAAGTATCTAAAAAATCAATATATTAGTAATCTATGAAATATTATTTTATAAAATAATTATGTTAGAAAATTTACAAGTTTTAGAAACTATGCATGTACTCAATTAGTAAATCCAATTACATATAATAAATTTTATTGATAATTAAATAATTATATATATGTAATTTACATTTTGACAATGCATAGATTATTAGATTAAGAATAATTATATTGCACAATATGATTGTTTTTGCCATATATTTATTCTCTAATTTGTAAAATTGTATTACTATTTTGACTATAAATTAATTATTGATTTCATTTGTAAATATCATAAAAGCACGTTTAAGTATCAATTTCAAATCAAATCTAGCAAGAAATAATTCTATAAAATTAAAAATAGTCCGCAAATTGATTTATCTAAAATCATATTTAAATATCAATTTCAAACCTATCTAGAAATAATTATATAAAATTAAAAATAGTTTAATCCTTATTCAACTCATTATCTAAAATTTCAACATGCTCACCAATAAAACACAAGTAAAATAAATCAAAGTTGAATCCACTGTAAAATAAACAATGCTATAAAATGAAATTAGCTGCTATTGTTCAAATTTTTTATAGTTTAATCTTAAATCCATCTATCTAAAAACATAAATTATTTGTAAAAGGAAAACAAAATTTCAACATGCTCACCAATAAAACCAAATGCTCTGTTGAAGAAAATCAAAGCTAAGAGTCACTGTATACAAAATGCTATAAAATAAATGTTGTTGAAAAAACAATGCTTTGAAAATACAATGAAAATTTGTGCAATGTTGTTATTCATAAGAATATCCTATATATATATATATATAAACCATAAAATTATAAAATATTGATAATTAGAAATAAATCTTAAATCTTAAATTTATTGTTAATTGTAACAAAAAGTTTCTAAATTATGTAGAGAATAAATCTTGTTAAAATATTCAAAAAGTTAAAAAACAATTATATTCTATTTTGAAAAGATTTTGAATTAATATATATATTTTTATAATAAATATTATAAATCATATATATTAATATAAAGCAATAATAATTATTAGTAAAAATGTCAAAATCTTTAAAAAATTAGAAATAACTATATTTAATCTTCAAAAGATTCTATTCTCAATAGATTTTGAATTAATAAATATATTTATAATAAATCATATATATTAATATAAAGTGAAATTAGAAAGAATTATTCCAATTTCTAATTATAAACTAATTTATATTTTTATCATAAACATTATTATATATATGTATATATATATATGCCTACAATAATTTTTTAAGGTTTAATAATAATTTGAAGTGTCATATTTACGGTTATATGAAAATGTAGCAAGTCAAATGATACGGTCTAATAAATTTTTAGGTTGTAATATACGGTCCAAAATGCAAAAACGATCAAATAGACCATCAAATTCCAGGCCTGCTTTATGCTTAGATGGATGTCCACTACCTATTACAAGACTTCAGTTTTCTTGCAACTAGTGCGGATGTGACAGGCAACCGTAGGCATCGCCGCATCTCGGCCAACTTTTCGTTTATAAATTCCGGAAAACTCAAGAAAGTCCGTTCAAATGTAGACATTTAAAAAATTTCACCCAGGGGAAACTTTTCAAATTTCTGTTTCGTTTTAGTAAGATTTTTTTTTGCTTGATTTTATTTTTGAAAAGCCAAATTGTCAAGCTTAAGCAAATAACAAACCTCCTTGGTTGAAAAGAAAAAGAAAATCGTTAATTTAGCTTCAAATCGAAAGCGTGTCAGCGGCGGATTTGGCGAGCAGAACATCCACGCTGGGGAATTTAGTCGTAATATTGGGTTATTGGAACAATAAAATCTTACAATTTCTAAAATCATGTTATCAAATAATTACTGTTTTTATGTATTTGAGAATACCAGTCAATGCATTGCTAAACAATGCTTTAGAATTTTCTTTGATTGAAAATGCTAGCTGCATAACAAACATTAGAATATAGACATGAACTCCATTTAATCTGGACAATCTACTAAAAACAAAAACCATTCAATTTTCATTAACAGGGAAATCAAATTTGAAATACCATAAACTGATGATGAGTTCTGTTCGTATTATTCTTTACCATTTTACAGACGAATATTGGTATTCGAACTCGTATAATGGTCGTTATGCTGACGCTGAATAAATAATCATGCAGTGTCTTGCATGAGAGGCACAGCACGTACTATGCCAAGCATGACCTGCCCATAATATTTGTCGGTCATAAGCACGATATGGGCAAGTCATTCTTGGCTGAGTAACAAGCTCTACCTCCTAATGCAAGACGCCTTCATGAATTTTTGATACCACAAACGCATTACCAGTTCATCTCATCAAACCCAGAGTGGAGTCGAATGGGCATGACTGACGATAATAGTTCCTTAAATAGCGCATTGAATAGAGAAAGGGAATATATTCAAAAGAAAAGATATATATGAGCATGAATTTTATCTTGCACTCTGACACACAAATGAGCTACGACTTCAATTTGCCGCATTATAAATTAACGGCGAAATCGTTGAAGAATCCGAATCGTGCTTATCCAGGTGCTCAATAACTCAGGTATTGCTGAGCAGTTGTAAACGACGTGAAAACGCACACTTTTTGTCCTTCGCTTTCCGACGTGTGGGTTACACATTTGGCTCGAAAAAAGTAATTATGTCGAACGGAAGAAGAAGAAAGATAATTATATAAACATGAATAGAATGTGCGTAAGATTTTGCAGTAGAATAGATAAAATTCCTACGTTTTCTCATGAGAATACTCGCATGTAGAAAGCGTTGTGGTAATGCTATTTTGGTAATGCTATTTTTGCCATTGAAGAGTTGCATTACGTAGTCGATGTTGTAGTTAAAGCGCTTATTATGACATGATTAATGCTCTTTACACGCTGTCGTGGTTTGTTTTTAATGAAAGCGTGAAAAGAACCTTTAGTAATAAATGTGAAATTGCGTCCTCCTTAGAATAAAGGTAATAATTATATACTTTGGGAATCAATTTAATTTTTTATGTCTTTGCGAATCACGTAAAATTATATGTGATAATAAATGTTAACTCACATACTTTTGAAAATAAATGTGAAAACTGATCTCTTTGGGAATAAAGGTAAAAAAGCACCTTTTTTTTGGAATCAATGTAAAATAATATTGAGAATAAGTGTAAAATTCCGACACCTTTAAGAATAATGTAAAATTATAGTGAGAATGAGTGTAAAATTGCATACCATTGAGAATAAATGTAAAATTACATATTTTTGAGAATAAGTGTTTTGTACCTCTATTCACAAACTCATTCTTTCCATTATTTAATTAATTTTAAATATTTATTTTGAAGGATGATCCTTAAATATATTTATATTATTTTTAACATTTTGTTTAAAGTATGCAACTATAATTATTAAATTTTTATTTATTTTAATTTGTATGAAAGTTATTATGAGGATGCATGTAAATTAGAATCAAATATCAAATATGAAACTAAAATTATTTGGCAACATATTAAAAAATATAGAGAATGATGGATGTTTCTTTTGTGGACGTGAACAACTAAGATCTTCAATCTACAACACCAAATAACTTCCACATGCAATAGAGAGAAGCAACAATGAAAGATGCTATTCCACCAAATAATTATTATAATACTATATAGGATTCACAATATGTGAACAAAATGTTATCAACATGCTAAATATGCATGAAATGTTATTCTTATAAAGGCAAGATGAAAGATAAGATTAGGCAAGATCATGACAACTTTATTCACACCAAAAATCCCCCTTAAGTGCAACAAAGGGAGGAAAAAACCAATGCAACATGCAAAAGATGAGTCCAATAACAAGGACTAATGAGGTACCCATGTACAAAATAATCTCTCACAAACAAAGAAAATGAGGAAAACCCTATGGGAGAAAACTCCTCTCCAAAAGAGAGAAAATAAGATGGATTAAGAAGCCTCCAAAGTAATGTCCCAAGAAGAATAGGAACTTGAAGAACATCACTAAAGCATGAAGAAGATGCAAACAACTATTGAAAGATTACTTCTATAGTGCTATAACTATAGAAACTCCTCTTAAGATAGGATGCTTAGGATGAAGAAGACAAAATGTTACATCATTTCCCATAATAAGACAACTCAAACAATGATTTGATGGAAAATAAAGGAAAAACATATGTCAATCAAAGATATAAATGGCACATGAATCTATATGAGTGACCCAAATGACTTACTACTTAACCAAAGAAGGTTGAAAGTACATGTGTTAATAGTTTGAAGAACATTGATTAACTGAGGATGAAAGGTTTCCTGCATAAATAGGAATGCAAGAGTGTCCATATGGAAAACACTCCATCTCACTGAAATGCATGGATAACCAGTCACTGCATCCACCTAGTACGTAGGAATAAGTACTATATACATAGTTCACTCCAAAGTGGAACTAGGGAAGCATTAGCATCAATAGTATAATAAACTCCATAATGCTGACTTGGGAGAGGCATGAAAAATCCATGAAAATTTTACATATCAGCATATAGTGCATGAAAGAGAAGAAACAAAATTTGACAGTGGATAAGAAAGTACCTGTAACTACAAAAAGGGTGTGCAAAAACAAGGCACACATGCATGAGGCAATAATCACATGGATTTGTTGTTGTCTTGGAGGGACACTCACTTGACAAAGGTGTGATGGAAAATAAATAAAACACTACACAACCCCCCCATAGCACTTTATAATTTAGTGCAAGTACAAACTATGGCACAACCTTATGTACAAAATCCCCAAAATACATGTACACTTTATCTCAATGTGTTTACATAGAAGAAAGTACTTAGAAATGAAGCCAAAAATATCAAAAAAGGAGGAAATGTAGGAAATACATATAAAATAGCCCAAAATAAGCCATCCATGCAAACAAAAGGACTACTATTTCTAAATATCAAAGTAATTAACTAGAGTGTTCAAACACAAAAATGTGAAATAATTATACTAGGGGCCATATCTGGAAATATTAAATGAATAACTCTAAAGAGATCAAAAATAATTTTCCAACATTGCAAGAATCTTGAAAATAAAGGAATAAGGCAAAAGATATGAACTTAAGAGTGAAAAATGAATATCTTAATTCAATAATCTATAAAACACACTAACAAAAAAGAATACAAAAATATCCACACCATTGGCTAGAGTTTTCAACGAGCTTTCCATTGATATTTCATTCGCCAAAATCTGACTCTTGGATCAAAAGTTATGACAATTTTCTCATTCTTGCTAAAATTACAAAAAATGGAAATTTTATTAAGCCCCCTAGTATGGGCATTGGTTGGCCATGCGACTAGGGGTGAACTACAAAAGGATGGTGCAAAAAAAATTATTTAAAAAAAAAAAAACTATTCTTTAAAAAAATATAAGTTTTAAAAGAAAGTAATTTGAAAAGTGTGGCAGGGAACCCACCTCCCTAGCACCCCTTTATATAGTCAGTGCAACCTTTAATGGGCTACCACCATTAATGTTGGTAGTACCATTAAAGCTACCACACCACAAATGGGGTGGGGCCCAAGGGTACCATGCCTTGCATTGGTACCTTCAAGGACCATTTTTTTTTAAATAATAATATTTTTTTTAAAAGTTGTGTACAAAAAAGTATCCTTTTTCCACACTTAATTAGGAATTAAATATTAATATGAACTTAATTATGCCTTAATTTAGTGTTTTAATATTTATTTTACATGTTCATATTGAGTTTAGGGCCCTATTAATTAAAATGAACTTAATTATGTCTTAATGTAGTGTTGTAGAGTGTACCCCTTTATACATTCACACTTATCTATTGACCCATTAATTAATTTAGCTTGATTTTCCTTAATTGTCCCCTTTAATTCAAATCCAAGCCTAATCAATTGTAGTTTCTAAAGAGGAAACCTAACATTCATTAATACCATAACATAACACTTCTCATTTAGAAATGTGTGTCCTAGGTGAGTCACCTAAGACCCATTCGCCCATGGGTGAATGGGTCCTCACTTAGACCTAGGACCTAAATTTAAATTATAGTTTTGGTAGTATTTTAATGATTTCAAATCCATATTCACATTTCAGCTTGTGTTATTTGAATTTTTAGAAGTCAATCTTACATACCTATAAATACAAAGTCATTTCACAAAGTTTCATGCAAGCAACCTATGATTTTCAATCTAGCAATTTTGAAGAGAGCATTCCTATAGAAATTTTATGATTTCAAGAGCATTTCAAGGCACTCAAAAGTAGATTTAGTGAAGAATTATTGCAGCAATCAAGACCCAATTGTCATGTCAATGTCTTCTTGCATCATGCATGTTATTGGAGCTAATATGTTGATGTAGTTTTCATGATCCATTCAAGCATTCAAGGCATTGTTTAAAATCAAGTCTCAAGATCAAGATACACATCCATTGAAGCCATTTCATGCTAGTTTTAGATCTACATTCCAAGTTTAATTCAAGGGTTTGGTGAGTTGTGACATTGCTTTGTTCATTCATCATTCCTTTCATGCTATTTTGTTTCATTAGAAGGTTTAATTAGCCAAATGGAGTTTGACCAAGGAAAACCCCCATTCACCATAAATAAAACATTTTTCCCTATTGATTTTTATTTGCAAATTTAGGTAGAATAAATCTTGGAGATCTCACGAAGAACAAAAATTGAAGTTGTCAAAGTTGCAAAAGTTGTCAAGAAAGTTGTCATCTCACGAAAACTCAATTATAAAATTTATTTCTGGCTTTTCGAACCTGAAACCTTAGAAAATTGAGAGATTTGGATCTATTTCATAGGCTCACAAAAGGTATAGAAAAACCCTAAACAAGGACCCATTCACCCCTAGGTGAATGAGTCCTAGGTCAGCTTCAAAACAACACTTTTGGTGAATGGTACACACCTTCTTACCAAGCTCCAAGATCCAAGCTCCAGGTCTACATTTTGATTTTTGGTTTCATCAATTTTGAGTTTAATCTTCAAGATCCAAGCTGTAGATTGCATTTTGGAGTTAGTTTTCTATTTTTAATCTTTCTCCCCAAAGTGTTGTTTAATCAAGACACTTTGCAAAAAAGGAAATTTTCAAATTGACACTTTTACTTGACTCACCTAAAGGTTGATAGTCCTTTCATTGTGTGCATCTCATTTCATAATGAATTGAGGAAGATAGGTCCATCATGACCCTATTTCCCTTCATTCCCATTGATGCACCTAGTTTCCTTTGTTTCAAAATTAAACCAAAAAAATATTTTATTTTTTATTTCTACAAAACCATACCTAGACTAGGGGTTCATATCACCTTTTCAACAAAACAAATTTTCCTCAAAATCAATTTTTTTCCAAATATAGGTAAATTATATATCAAAATTCATGGAATCATTCTCCTGAATGCAATTATCAGGTTATTTGTTGCCAAAAAAGCTCCTAAAAAAAGTTGTTTCTCAAATATGAGCTTTAAAACCTTATTTGCCAAAGTTGTAAATGGTGACCAAATTAAGTGAAACAAAAGCTAAATTAGACTTTTTCAAGCCTTATGGATGCAGTGGGGTAGAAAAAAATATTTCCACTATGCCAAAAGTGTTGTAATCACCAAATATTACCAAAAAGCATACATGTAATATAGGATTAACAAAACTTTGCAATTTTTTTTTTATTCTCTAGATTTTATTGAAATGTAAGAGAAGAGCATACAAAAATTTATAAGATCATAAAATAAACTTAAATCATAATAGAAATCTTGATGGTAGAAACTTTCTAAGAAAAAGAAAAGGGCTTTTGAGATTCAAATCTCTTATACCATGTTGAAGTGAAAAACTAAGATCTTCAATTTGCAACACGAAACAACCTCCACATGTAATACAGAAAAGCAACAATGAAAGATGTTATCCCATCAAACAAGAATTACAATATAATATAAGATTCACAATATGCGAACAAGATGCTATCAACATCCTAAATATGCATGAGATTACTTGCTTACAAAGTAAAGGTGAAAGATAGGATTAGACAAGATCATGACTTCAATACTTCAACATTTCTTTCTTGAATGTTCTCTCCTTATTCTTCAAAAATTATCTTTTCTTGGTTGTCCAAATATCTAGTTTGAAATGATGAAAAGACTAGGCTTTATAGGCTTCCTCTCTAATTTCCATAATACTAGATCCCAAAAGTAGCATTTGAATCTTGAATCTAAGAATTTAAAATAATACCAAAAACATATTTGAAATTTGGCTTTTGGAATTGAACCAACAATTTTTGTTGTTTTCTATGAACTTCTCTTGCACTCTTAGGGTTTTTCACCTAAAAGGAGAGAGATAGACCCCAAAAATTGTGGTGGTTCACTAAAAATAAGGTATGTATGATATAATTATGACTAAATGTAACAAAGTGATGAAATTTATTGATTATGAATTCAAAACTAGTGAGATATGCAATGTTTGAAAACATAGTGTGATCTGCAAAAATGAACTAGAAACATAAAAAAATGGAAAAAAAAATTGAATGAGACTGACTAGAGTGCAGTTGGAGGTGAAATGCTAATGCCAGAAGACTCTAGAATATGGAAAAATTCATTGTTGATAACCAGTGGGACTCATTCGCCACTGATGGCAAATCAATCCTGCTACTACTAAAATGCCCTGAAATTGGTTTCAAGTTGTCAAGAACTAAATTATGATGAAATAAAATTTTCTAGTCTATAGGTGGGACTCATTCACCACTGATGGGGAATCAGTCCTCCTCCAAAAAATTTCAAATTCAGGGGTCAATTCTATAGGTCTAGATTTGCATTTGTCTTCTTGTTGAGCTGACAAAGTCAAATCTACAAAAAATAGGTCGAATGTTGTCTCCAAGCTTGAATTAGGGTTTAGTTGACTCGAATCACTTTTATGACTTTTTGACCACCTTTCAACACCTATTTCTTTTACAAATCTTCCTACAAGACCTGCAAACACACATGCAAAGAGGGGGAAAATGGTTAAGGGTTAGAGTATAGGGATTTTCCTTGGTCAAATCCCACTTTTGTAATCAAACTCTTGATAAAGAAATGAAATGAAAACAAGAAAGGAATGATGAATAAACAACATGAAAGTGTCCTAAACTCACCAAAACCTTATTATTGAAGTCAGAAGATATGTCAATGGCTGCTCTAAGATGCTTGATATTTACTTGATCAAATGATTTAATGATGCTTTGAATGCAAGAATGCTAATTGATGTTGAATGCATGAATAAGATGAATGAGGATTAAAATGGATGGAAAAACACTTATTTATACACAATTATTCCCTAACATCCCAAGAATACAACCTCATAGGCCAACATAAGGTCTTAATGAATAAAAAACTAAAGGAAATTTTGAATTATTTTGAATTTTGAGCCAAGATCAACTCATTCGCCACCTATGGTGAATGGGTCCCACTCTAGGCTTGCAAGTGAGTGTTGGGAATTAAGTTACTTTTAATGTTGTTTGTTGGATTTGTATTAAAAAAAAACACTTAATTAAGGCCTATAAGTGCATAAAGGGGCCAAATAAATCATAAGAAAGGTGTAATTAGTGATTACAAGCCTAGAAAAGCATGAAATCTTGTTAGAAGACTTTACAAAACTTTTAAATAAGACTTGGTAAGGAATAGAAAGAGAATATTTAGATGAATTATAATAATAAGGGTCTAGAAAGCTGTAGAAATCTGTTACAACACTTCACAACACCTTCACAAGATATCATAATTTGAATATTAATGACCTCATGTGAATGTTTAAGTTACATTACAATATGAAATCAAATGAAAATAGGTCAAGCATCATAGGAAAAAGACCTAAATAACCATGAAAATGTCAATGATCCATTTTCTGATGATGCATGAATTAAATAGGACATGTCTAGGATCAATGTGATTTAGGGTCATTAATTAATTATATGAATTTATTCAATGCATTCTTTAATGTTGGAAAATAGTAAAAATAGGCTATGGGATACATAATAAAGGGAATTTAAGGCTTATTTATGAAGGGTAATAGTGCATAAATGTAAGGTCAATAAAATAGGTCCAAACTAAGTGTGAAATTGTACTATCAGCTAGAATGTAGTATAATTTTCTACACTATAAATAAGTAAAACTCTACTATTAGTATTTTTGTTATCATTTTGGGTGATAACCATATGATTATCTATAGAAGTGATATTAAAATTAACAAATATGTTAACATCCATAATGATGCTAATATAAATACTAATGTGAAATGATACAATGACATTAGTGCCAGCAATAAAAGGTCATATTAATATTAATTAATAATAATTATGTAATAGGAGTAATATTTGTTATAATAATAGTTGCAATAATATTGATATTAAGTATTTCAAGTAATATTGCCATTAATAATAGTAAACAATATCACTGTCAATAATAGTGAAAATAATCTTAACATTAGTACTATCTGGGACATAATTATGTTTTTGATAAAAGGGGTAAAACGGGTTTTATAGGGACCCGAAACCACAACGTTTACAAAACAGAAAAGAGGACACAAAAGTCCAACCAAAAAGACTAGCTGCTCGATAAAAGATCAGTAGCAACCAAATGAAAAAGACAAAAAGGGTCAAACCAAAAGGAACAACAAAGTAAGCACCAAAAACCCCAGCCATTAATTCAGAGTCTTGAGGATAGACTTCGTCTCCGTCTCCAGATTTTGCATATCATTGACTCCCTTTTTAAAAATTTGAATCATCTTTGAAGTAGGGGAGACCTTGCGCTTCAGATTGGCTCTGGTTCTTTTGGAAATACTCGCATCTGTATCCTAGCTTTTATCCTTTGTTTCCTCTAGATCCACCACCAGAGATCCCTGCTGGGCTTTATCTAGCTTTTCAGTCATCGTGTTAATGATAATGGAATTGTGTCTTGCCATTCGGTTGTTTTGCTCAGCAATGATTTTGATGGTATTCCTTATGTTCTCAACCTTGGAGTCTATATTTATGTTACTGTGATCCACATCTTTCTTTTCAATCTCTGCAATCTTAGCACCCAGCTCTTCAATCTTGCTTTGAAGGGCCCAATTTTTTATTTTCAACTCATTAATTTCAATGAAAGTCCATTCCAAGAGTTTGAAGTGGGACTCAGAATTGGTTTTGGCAAGGTTCAGAACATCCAGAGAGGGATCTTTTCTAGTATTAGGACAAGTTTTCTCAGGGTTAGGAATAATAGGGGAGTCATCATTAGCATGTTTATCCAACAAAGGTTCAGCGCAAAGCTCAGTTTTGTTGGCATCAGACTCCTTTGACTCAGAGGATTCTTCAGAGTAGGAAAAAAGGATTTTGGCTTGGGGTTTCTTATCAATAGAACTTTTCTTAAAGGAGGGGCTATCAAGCTCAAGCTCAGCACAGGTTTTACTAGAAAGGGGAGTAGGGTTTTTGTTCCCAGAAGGGACAACATGCAAGCTAAGGACTTTTCTAGCCAGACTAGAGCTAGGAAGATACTCTGAGCCACTGGGCTTAGTGTCATCACTCTCAGAATCAGGGATAGTTTCCAGGATAGCGGGGGCGGGCATTTTTTGGAAATGTTCAACAATAAACCTTATTAACCTAGTGTGTAGGATGGGGAATCTTTTAGGGTTTTTCTTATTATCCTACAAGCTTTTCTTCAAGGAACAGAAAAGATAATATGGGAGAGAGACCCTAACCTTGTATCGGAAGTGGTTGAGAAGAGAAAAGTGGTAGTCATAGACTCTGGTGAAGCACCTGTCCACCATAATGTACTCCATGATGATGCGCATAACCTTTCTCCAAATGGCCTTTATGGTGTCTGCATCAAAGTAGCTATTTGCAATTTTAACCAGACTTAGCTTTTCTTTGTCCTTCTTGGGAAATCTGATCACAGCTTCATAAAAAAAAACCCTGTCCTTGAAGAACTTCTTCCCTTTAGTAGATAATCCTGTAATATCAGTGATAAGATTTTCGCTGAGCTCCACATTCCTACCAAACAGGGTCAAGTTTCCATTATTCCAATTTTTAACAAAGAGGTCTGTAGCCTCCTGGTTAGAGCCATGGAGCTTCTCCAGGAAAGGAAGCAACCCTTCGCTTTTAACCTTATTCCAAGCCTTGGCATTTTTCATGTGTGTATCATAGTTGTCTAGCTCAATTTTCTTTCTGTCTCCTCCCATTTCAGCCAACACAGTGGGGTAGACCCAATCGAAAGCTTTACTAAAATTGGCCCTGCCAAATCTAAGAACCCACAAAGCGTGTGGAGGTTTCTTGCAAATTAAGTCGTTGGGCTCAGTCCCATGCACTCTAATGATTATGATGTGAAAGATCCATCCTATCCTCATTAAAGGGATAACATGTCACTTTTCCATGTGATTTATTATAATTTACTAGGGCACAAACATTAGAGTTTAGATCGCTAATATTAAGCTAGGTGCGCACATCTTTACTCCTAACTCCTTCATTAGTGAAAACATATGCAACAACATTGGCTTCTCTCTAAGCATGTGATATTTTAACTTTATCAAATTTAGCCAAAGTCAATATGGCATCCTCAACCCATGATTTAATGGTCCACGATGGGGGAGACTTGCCATAGAGGCAATCGATTATGTTTTTGGAATCTCCTTCAAGCCATAGATTTTTAATGTTAAGACTTTGGGCTAAATTTATGATGTGAAAAGCTCCAACAACCTCCGCCAGATGATTTGTTTGGGAACCAAGAGGAGAGGCCATCACTCCAATGAAATTGCCAAAGGAATCCCTTATAATTCCACCACAGCCCACCACCCCCAGATTACCTTTAGCCGCACCATCAAAGTTAGCTTTGATCCAACCGTTTGGCAGAAAGGACCATCAAACACCCTCTTTGTCCTTCTTAGCCTTCATTATGGTTCTAGACAATTTAGACTTGTGTTCCAATCCTTAGCAACAATTAAGTCATAGAGCGAATGCTTCGTTTTCATGGGCATGTTGTCCTTCTGAACCAAGGCATTGAAATTTTCCTTCAAGAATCTGATAATTTTATCAAAGACAATATCCACAGAGGCTTCTTTACCCCTATAAATTCTATTGTTGCGTTCTTTCTAGAGGCCCCAAGCAACATGAGGGAAGGATAAATCCCATAAAATCCTGAGCATAGGATTTCTTGTCAGGGCTTTCCATTGAGTGAAGAAGTCTTCAATGGACGAAGGAAAAACCCAAGGAAGATGCCATAACCTGATGATTTTTTCCTAGATAGAAGTAGCAAATGAGCAATGAAGGAATAAATGATGCACAAATTCAGCCTCCATCTTACAAAGTAAGCATCTATTAGGAATTTGAAATCCGCGTTTACATAAGCTATCAATCGTGAGCACCTTATTTTGGAGAAGGATCCAGAAGAGGATATTAATTTTAGGTATCAACTGTTTGAACCAAGCTTTAGACTAGAAGGGAGGACAGTCCAGAGAAGAAGTAATCCTAGCAAAAGCAGATGACACTGAAAAATTTCTAGAGGGTTCATCTATCCAAACCGCACGATCATCCAGCTGCTCAGAACTAAGTATAACTACTAGCAGAGAAGACTGGATAGGAGCCAAAGCCTGAATAACACTACACAAGTCCACCCAATTACCATTGGCTCTTTAATCTTTCACATAAGTTCCAAACTGTACCTTACAAATCTCTGCCCATTCACTAAAGGAGTTGATTTTTATAATGGGCTCCCTAAAAAGCCATTTGTCCTCCCAAAATCTAGTATGATAACCATTTCTCACTTGTCATCCAATATCATCATCCACAATCTTTTTTCCATTGATTATATTATTCCAACATGTAGACCCTCTGGGAAGAAGGTGGGGATCCTTTTTTATAATGGAGGAGCAGTTGTTTTTCTAAATATTTGCTAGCCAGAATATCAATCCACTCCCCAGAAGAAGAGGAGATTCTCTAGATTTGTTTAGCTAAGAGGATTTTGTTGATAGTTCTGATTCTTTTTAAACCTAGTCCTCCAGCCTTTTTAGGTCTACAAACCAGATTGTAGCTAATTAAGGGAAGTCTTTTTTTTTACTCAACACCTGACCAAAGAAATATTTTTTGAATTTTTTGAATGGCATCAACAAATTTAGTAGGAATCTTAAATAGGCTCAGGGCATAGATAGGAAGATTCTAGAGAGAGGCTTTGAGGAGTTGAAGTTTTCTAGCTTGACTTAGCAGGGCTACTTTCCACTCGCAAGCTTCTTGCTGAATCTTTCAACCAATGAGAGCCAGAAAGACTCTAGATGTTTCAAGCTTAAGGGTAGACCAAGGTAGGTGGCAAGAATGGAATCCACCTTACAACCTAGAATTCTAGCAATTTTAGCCTGTTTATGATCCAAAGTGTTGAAGAAGAATATAGAGCTTTTTTGATTGTTGATTAGCTGTCCTGAAGCTCTCCCATAATTGTCAAGCAACTATTTTATAGTTTTTCCTTCAGACACTATAGCTTGACCCATAAGCATAGTATCATCAACGAATTGTTGATGGGAACACACCAGATTTCCCAAGGAAGGTTTGAGACCAAAAAGAAATTTAAAGTCGACCAATTTCTTCAGATTCCTGCCTAAACTTTCAGCCATAATAGTGAATAAAATAGGAGAGATAGGATCACCCTGCCTAAGACCTCTGGTTCTCTAGAAAAAAGAGGTGGGGGATCTGTTGACCATAATCGATATGGAAGTCATGGACACAAGTTGTTCCACCAATTGGATAACCCTGTTACAAAAACCAAAAGCCTTTAAAATTTTAAATAAGAAAGTCCAATCAAGTCTATCATAGGCTTTTGATATATCAAGCTTTAATAAAAAGCCTCCAGTCTTCGACTCAACTAAGGAGTGAATATTCTCATGTACTGTAACAATAGAGTCAATAATTTGTCTACCAGGGACAAAGCCATTCTATTGAGGACAAATCAAGGAAGGAAAAAAAGTTAAAAATCTAGAGGTTAAGACCTTAGAGATGATTTTGTATAAAGAATTACAGAGACTTATAGGCCTAAAAGCCTCAAAATTATTAGCTCCAAGTTTCTTGGGGATAAGAACCAAGAAGGTAGCATGTAATTCTTTTAGAAGACTTCTGGATCCAAAAAATTCTTTAACAACATTTACCACATCTTCTTCAACAATCTCCCAAAGCCATTGAAATAAAAATAAAGGGAACCATCAAGACCTAGAGTTTTACTCTCGTCAAAGGAAAACACAACCCACTTGACTTCCTCATTGGTGGGGATAGTTGTCAAAAAAGAGTTGTTTTCCTGGTTGATAATTCTTGGTATAGCTTCAACTAATTGATCCTCCTCATTTTGGTTTATTTCATCACTTGCCGAGAGAAGATGTTTAGAGAAGGAGCTCGCCTACTTTCTAATATCCTCCTCCTCCTCATACCTGGTTCCATTCACTTCTATTTGAGATATTATGTTTACAGCTCTGTGTTTTGATGTCGATAGATGGAAGTACCCATTGTTTTTGTCTCCTGCTGATAACCAAAGAGCTCTAGATCTTTGTCTCCAGAACTCCTCCTCATTTCCAGTTATGTCATGCATCTTCGTAAGGAGCTCATTCTCTTTTTCCTTAGTGTCATTCAAGTAACCCTCCTACTGTATTTTAAATTGAACTTCTCCCAAGTCCATCTATAGATCATACTTAATCTTAAAGATGTTCCCAAAAGATTCCTTTTTCCATTTTTATAAATTACATTTCACTTCCCTTAAATTTTTTGTTACTCTGAACATAGCAGTTCCTTGAATTCTTATATTCCACCATTTCCTTATTTCCTCTTTAAGAGTAGGATGAAAGATCCACATTTTTTCAAATCTGAAAGGAATGTTCTTTTTTATTGGATCCACATTGAAGTTGATAGGAAAATGATCAGAACCAATTCTCATAAGAGCTTTAAGGGAGCAGTAATAATCAAAATACCAATGATTGGAGATTAAATATCTATCTAATCTGACCTGTATGAGATCCAACCCCTTTCTATGATTAGACCAGGTAAAGGAAGCTCCATGTAGATCTAGATCAATCAGCCCTTGATTATCAATGAAATTCTGAAGATCCTCTTTACTCTCCAAATTGATCTGGGATCCCCCAAATTTTTCTCTGTTCATTAAGGGTGTGTTAAAATACCCCATAACAATCCAAGCTTCTCTATCAAAAATTCTCCTAAAGGCAACTAATTCCAACCAAAAATATTTTCTTATTCCTTTTCCATTAGGAGCATATATATTCACTTGAATCTAGCTGTTCAAGTTATCTCTTATATGTGTAAATCTAGTGGTTATATGATTTGTACCTTCCAAGATCGGATCACCTTTGATTGTGTGGCTATTCTAGAAAGTCGCAATGCCTCCAGAAGTGCCATTCAAATTATTACCCTGGTTACTGTAATACTAGAAAAGTTTCATCTTTTCAATTTTCTCCTTTGACATTTTAGTTTCCTGAATTAAAAGAATATCCGGCTTGTGATCTCTAACGAAATTGTGAAGAACATCCTGCTTGTGGGGGCTATTGAGTCCCCTGATATTCCAGGACATAATCTTCACTATATACTAGGGGAGTTAAGACATTCTGGGATGGTTTTATGAGATCCATCTGCAATATCCTGAAAACTATTCAGCTCTCTTTTCTTTTTTGAAGACTTTTTACCTCTTGATTTCTTTACTGCTCCACACTCTGCCTTGACTCTTGATCTGGTAGAAATTCCACTTGGGATCTTCCATTGTTTGTTTTTCTCTATCTTCTTCTTTGATATATTCTCCTCTTTATCAGTCTCATCTTGGCTATCCATCTCTCTACCGGACTCCCAGTCCTTATCGGTTGGTATTCTTTGTTCCCAAGGTAAAGTGTCCATGTTACCATTCTATTGACAAGACAAGACATTACTAGAAAGATCTAATGTGTGATCCAGATTTTCAAGGGAATCCTTAACCCTATCTATGGAGTTGGGATCTGTCAGGTACATTACTCCCTGAGGGGGAAGATTATCAAAAGACGAGGAAGGAAGAGGAATATTCAGAACCAAGGACAAGCCCTCACCAGGAATATCCATTAAACCCAGGATCTCTTTGTTTCTATCAGAACAGACTGTCATTTGGGATAAGGAAGTAGAAAGGTTCTAATCTCCTTCTCCAACTAAGGTATCCTCATTGGAATCCATTTCCTTAGATGAAGATGTTTTAACAAGATTCATGTAATGAGGATCATTAGGGATCTCACCTTTAGATTCCATGACCACTTCAATCTTTGGAGAGATACTCTGAATATCAGACTCTTTGTTTTCTAGTTCCTGCTCTTTATTTTCCTTCCTTTCTTCTCCTAAATCATTCTTTTTTTTCCATGCCTTTTTTCCAGGTCTTACTAGTTTTTCTTTCTCTGAAGTGGCATTTAGGGGGCATTTTTTTGCCCAGTGACCAGATTTCCTACACTTGAAATAGGCAAATGGGATGGTTTCAAACTCTATATTCTTTACCCAGGAATCTAGTTTAGATTGGATCTCAATCGAAGATGGTAGATCTGCTTCCTGGGAGACTCCCACACATATCCTCGCAAAAACCAATCTCTTTCTAGCAGTTGTCATTGTGTCAATCGAAAGGAGCTCACCAAAGGAGCTCACAATACCATGAAAGATGTCTTCACTCCAGTACTCCAGGGGCAGGCCTGGAAGTCTAACCCAAACTAGGACATTCTCAAAGATGGAGTCCGATAGATCCAAGTTAGAGGACCACTTCTTTAGAGAAAGGGAAGATTTCCCTATCACCCAAGGACCTCCACTTCTAACAGTCATGATATCCTCTCTACAACTAAATTCAAATGCGAAAAAACCCTTTGGAAGAGCAACTACTAAGACTTTCCCACTAGTTCTCCATTTATTTTTAACAAACTCCTTGACCACTTCAATATTTGGTCTAGGGCCCATGAACTTCCCAACCAGAGTTCATTCCATTAGGGCTATATTATGGTCAATGAGCAAATCCAGAATAGAAATAGCAAACTTACCTCTAACTGGGGACAAGATATTTTACACTGGAGGGAAAGATGATTTTCCATTAGGTTTTACCCCGAATAGAGAGGTCTAGGGTTTGTAATTGCCTCCAATACCACCTGTGATCCCCACTCCCCCTTTAGCTTTCTCTTTTTTACCGGTGGAGGATGCAGCAGGGTTAATCTCTAGGTTTTCCTTTCCCCCAGGTTCCACCTGTATTTTGTTTCTAGAGTCCACATCATCCTAATCATCCTTACCTTGCTTCTGACTCGACTCCAGCTCTTGATTCGACTGTAGGTTTTCTGATCTTGCTCCATTTCCTTTTCCATTGCTTTCAATTTCAAAATCCCTTTTCTCCCGCCCGTGTCTGCACTCGTGTTCCACCATCTTTCACATGTAGGGACATAATTATGTTAACATTATTGTTATTTATAATATTAATATCAATATCACGAGGTATGAATATTTATGAATGTAGCATGGCATTAATGGAAATATTTGAACTAATAGCAAAATAGTAGTATTAATATTATCTAGAAATAGTAGGGATAATAATTATTGTGATATTAATATTGATAGATACAAAATATATATAAGATAAAGTTTCCTTGACAAAAATAATAATAATACAATTGTATAAATGGTTGTTAAGAAAATAATGTTATTATTAATGATTAATTTTTTGGTAATTAATAATAATTTCACTAGGATTTAATTGCAAATCAAATAATGAGGTTATAATGTTAACAATGGGTATGATATGATGTTGAATTATGCAATTGAGTAATATTAATCTTAAACTTATTGATAAGAATGGTAATAGTAATTATTAATGTTAATATATAAATATGTATATATTATAATTAATATTGTTCACACTATTAATATTAGTATTGAGAGAAAATATCAATATTAATGTTATCATTTATATGATAAAACAACAATATTAATGGTAATTTTAAGAGAAGATTTAATCACCATAATAATAATATTAAAATTAATAACATGAGTAATCCTAATAGTATATTATGTAGACATTATGAGCAGTCTTCCATATACCAATAGTTATAATAGGTAGTTTTTGTACCAATTTGAGAAATATTATTAAGATTGCAAACAAAAGGATCATTAATTATTTTTGATTAATTCTAAGTTGAATTAATGTTAGTACAAAAATTAACCTCATGAGTATTATTATTTTTAGTAAATGGTGTATTATGAAAATCTAGTGTCACCTAAAATCTAGAGCCACCTCATTTTCATCTAAGGGTGTACGCAATGGAATCTACACACCTCACCTTGCTATCCCACACTCTTCTCTTGGATGACATGTTGATGAGTGATGCCATTTTAACATCATGATCTAATTCATATAATACAATACCATCTGTGTGCATGGTTGATAATTGATAATGTTTTGTATCATTGTTAAAAAAAAAAATTGTTGTGTTTTTCCCAATATGTAAATTTAGCGCATGACACCGTGCTTAAAATGAAAGCCAATTCAAGCCATCAAAAAATTATTAACCATATCTATATAATAATTAGTTAAGGTCAAATTTCAAGGTTATATTTAGTCATGATCCATGCAAAACTTAATTTCTAATTAAAATTTATTGGTAAAGGTGTAGTCATGGTTATAAATAATGGATGTGGGCATACCATGAATGATGAAGATTTGGTCAAGACATGGATAGTAGTATATACATGATATATGGGCTAAGAGAAAAGTTTTTGTAAGCATGGAAAGATAATGAATCAATGTTTGAATGAGTCATAATTGACATATCACTAGTTATACGCATTACAATATATGAATGCATATCCTGTCTATATGTACATACTACCATATATTCCACATTTATCACACTGTATATCCAAACGTTCATTCTTCACATAGAAATTATTTTTACATTATCCAATTCAATCTTAGTATCATTGGATCAATCTAGAGTTTGCATATGAATCAAGTTATGTTCTAAAATTTGAATTTAATTTTTGTATACTCTCACCCCTTTCAATAGTAATTATGAGTTAACTAAATACATGTTTATATTGTTTACTCTCTTCATTTTTAAATTGATACAATTACATTTATTCTACATATCCTCTTGCATCCAAAGATCATTGAATATTTGAATTCATATTTAAGATGCATGCTACAAAATTTTCAATTGGAGAACTTAAAGCATTACTTTACATTTTAATGTTTTACTCTAGCTATATTTTTTAAAACTATTATCCTCAAGATATTTCCATTAATCTAAGATTGAGGCTATCAAATGGAGTTGACATTGTAGGAAATTATCATTTTGATCCATTGATCTCACCTAGGTGTTTTAAATACTGTAGTTCTTACAATAGAGAGAACATTGGGAAATTCAATAAAATAGAAAGTTTAAGTGTGCAACCAATAGTAATAGATCTATGACTTATAAGATATATTTATACCCATGAAAAAAACCTTGAACCATATATTCAACTATTAAAAGCTAAAACTCTTTGTAGAATCTATGTTAGTGTGCATACAAATTTATTTCACTTCGAGTATTGTGATATAGAAATTTTATTGTTACATAATCACAATATTCAATATTCATTTCTAAAGATAAATGACCCATGTTTTGTACTTAACTTCCTAATATAATAATTAATTCTAAATTATTCAGTTTATTTGTATATGTGTGTATAATATAATTGGATTAAGCTAGATTAAACTTAATGAATATTTTATTTTCCTTTACATGTGTATTTCAATATTAAAATGTTATTAATGATCTCATATTTCCTTTATAGATAGATTGATAATTAAGTGGGTTACTCTAGATCAAGGATTTAGGAAGTGAATGTTTATGATATAGTGCAAGGAGTCATTGGCATGTACGAGGAAAGTTGCGTTATAATAGATTTAGAGGGTAGGGTGGTGTTGGTTGCATCTATGAGGCTTAATTCTAAGAACGATAAAAAAGTAAAGGATTAGGGATTAGCTATGTCTCAATGGTTCTAATTTTTATTCCATTCACTCCATTCAATTATATTAATTTGAGATGTTCAAATGGTGTGACATAGTATTTGAGAACAAGGAAATCACATTATTTCATGCTATTTATATACTTTAGATTTGTAAGGTTTTTTACTTTCACATTGACATATATTAGGTAGAATCTATTACAATAGTTTTTGGGAGGAAAAAATATGGTTTGTAATGGTATCGATAGAGTCAAATACTATATTGAATTAGTAAATTGGGCCTAAAATTTATGTTGGAACTTTGCAATTCTTTAAAAAATTATCTCATTTTCTTGGTTGAATATAAATAAACATATACTTACCTACAAGACATTGGTGAAACTGGGTATTTTTCCCCTTTCAATTAAGTATTAAATGCAGCCAATAGACAAAGGACATAGACCATATTTTAGTAACATGAAAATTATCAAAATAGTGTTGGAAATAGCCCAAAAATAAACGTAAATTTGGCCAAACCACTCCAAGAATCACTATTGGAAGTCGTTTCCTCATGGCTGCTAATGAATAAAGACTCTTTATTCTCCATAATTTAGGTAGTAAGCCCCTCAATTGTATTATTGTGCATATTGTGGGAAATAAATAATAGAATATTTAGAAAGGAGCGCCATTCAGTTAAAGAAGTAATATGTAAAATTGAAAGGATAATTTTTGAGTTACTAATGTCTAATGTATATAAATCAAATAGCATAGCTAAAATATTTTCAAACTAGGATGCAAATTTATCTTTTCAATGGGAATTGATTTATTCCCCAAACTCAAGCACATGGTTTAAAAAACAAAAGACTAACTGTAATAGTGTAGGATGATGCCCACCTATAATGGGAGTGGTCTAAATAAATTTGAACAAGGCCTCCCATGAGAACCCTAGAGATTTTAGAGATAGACGTGTATTGAGGAAATATATATAGGTAGAAATATTTATGCCCTATCAATAAAACTTTCATATGGCACAAATAATAAGGTTGAAGTACGAGAACTACATGCAAGCCTAAAATTGGAACAATCATTAGGTATCAAACACATTTGGATTGAGGGGGATTCCATGATTATAATTAACACATGGAAGCAAGAAAATATGGTTGCCTGGTTTCTAAACACCATATAAAAAAAAGAAATAAAAGTTCCAGAAGATATCGACTCTTACTAACTCACACACTGATATAGAGACAACAAAAAAGTAGTAGATATGCTAGCCAATTTGGCATGCAATTTATGTAGTGGCACACTAAAATTGCATTAATTAAATATTTATAGCTATGTCATGTTGGCACATCAAGCTAATAATGAATCTTACCCCCATAAGATGATCTAATTTAAGTAATTAATGATTTGAATGTGTAAGGCTCGAGTTTTGTGGGCTTCACTATTGTACAACACCACCATTCAAAGCTAGAGATAATTATCCAAACCATAATCTAGACAATAGGTAACATATTCATCACTAAGGTCTTACATAAAAGTTGCAGCCTCATCAAATTTTAACTTGTTTGAATTCTTGTAAATATCATCATGTGGTGGCCTCAAACATCTGGTCATGTCTTTCATCATCAATCCCCCTATTGGCACAGTCTTGTGTAGTCCCCAAGCATTGCATCCACCTCTTGGTGCATTGAGAGTTGATTTCTCTCTAGAGGTGTTGGGATCTTCTTCTAGTGGTTCAACTTTCATGGAGGTCCACTTTCTGCTAAATTTTTGGAACTTTTCACTACCTTGAAACATACTTATGCATTTCATGGTGTTTCAATTTCTACTTTATCTTTGTATAGATTGACACCACCCTAAAACTTATCAATGTTCTTAAACTGTGATGATAGTCGCTTCTTGAGTTTCACCTATTATACCTATCTCTAAATTTGTGTAGACGCTTGGACAATCATTCAATTCGTATTATATAATATTTTGTAGCTCCTACTGAGCCTGGTGTCTTAATACTAAATCATAAAGCACTCTAGGGACAACTGTTGTCCCCATGTGTTTGGAATTATTTGAATATTCTAAATTCCTACCCCTTGCATAAATGCCATGTGTCATGATGGCACAACTTGAAAACGGCTACAAGTATCACAACCAATCACTATTGTGATATTGGTTGGTTATCATAATCATGTTGCTCCAACTTGGTAAGTCTTAGTGCATAGTGGAAAGTGTTTTGGTGACACATGGCTAGCATGTACACCTCCAAAAAAAATTATAGTATTAATGTTGCCTTGATTTAGTGTTACAATGTGGTTAAAACATTCACATTAGGTTTTGGGCCCTTGTGAACTAATAGGTTTTAATGGTACATTGCTAAAGTGTTGTGAAGTGTTGTAACTCACTTTCACACTTTTCTAAGGTCTTATCAAACAATTGAACCTAATAAACCTCTTTTTAATCAAAATAAACATTAATCTTTCCTTGTTTCAAGTGTCAAGTAAAGTGTTACATCACACTTTCACACTTCTTTAGGCTTGTCATTAATAATTGGGATTTCTTATGGTTTAATTGGCCCTATTTTGCATCCACAAGCGTCATTGCATATTTTCAAGGATAATCCTGAAACTGATCATAATTCAGTGTTTTTGGCTTGTGTGGCTTAGGTTTAGTGGTCTAGGACTCATTCACCACCTTGGATGAATGGGTCCCACCTAGATTTTAGTGGCCTAAACTAGTTTTAATAGATTTATATTCACCTTTCATTTTTGGTCCCATACATTATGTCTGATGGGACTCCTTCACCACCTTGGATGAATGAGTCTTGTGAGGCCTAAAGTCAAATTTAATTCAAATTACTACTGAAATTTTATTCTTGTAGATCTAACGTCTACTTGAAGTGTTGTAATTTTGAGAATTATTGTATAATTGACTATAAATACAAGGTTCTTTCACTCATATTCTGACTTAGCATTCTAAGAAGCAATCGAGTGTTCACAAGCATTCAAAAGAGAATTCAAGAACATTCAAAGGTATCTTATCAAGTATTTTATAGGATTCTTCAAGCATAAATCACTATGTCAAATATTTCATATATCATGTTTGTTATTTGCTAACAGTGACAATATAGAGTTTATGATTCAAGAAAGTGTTTAATTCAAGATCAACATAAATCAAGCAAGAGTCAAGAACCACATCCATTGCAGCCATTTCAAGCATATTTGTAGCACCTTATTTAGTCCGATTAGAAGGGTCAATTAATATTTTCCAAAATCATTTGGTCAAATCAAATTTGGATTAAATATTAGCTCCTTGTATTGTTTTCCAAATATGGTCTTTTGATGGAAGAGGGTATTGATTGGATTCAAGGAAAACATTTAATGGTTTGTAGTTTACAACAAGTCTTTTCTCAGGGAGCTCATTACCATTTTCATCCTTTTTTGGAACATACATAGCATGGTAGCAAAAGGATGAAGAAGATGGAGAAATAAGATTTTTTGCATGAATATCAAATATTTCTTTACGAAAGATCTCAGTTTCTTGCTTCCTTATTAGATAGTAATTTTCATGACCTTTAGGAATCATATTAGATCCATCAGAATTCTATAGTAAGTTCTTTAGACATTACCATATCAAGAAATTACTTTTGAAGTTCTTTTAATTTGGGTTGAATAAGAGCTGACTGTTTAGTGAACCATATGTGATTATCCACTTTATAATTCTTCTCTGGTACCCATTTACTGGTTTAATTGGGTTTTTTTTAGATGAAGTATTTAGAGGCCCTCGATTTGAAAGTAATCTAGATGGATTGTAACTAGTTCCCACTTTGCAAGAGTGGAATTCCCAATAATTCCATCATATCCATATATCTCATACTAAATAAATATAACCTTTTCAACATGACCATCAACAAAACTAATAGGTGTAGAACATGCCAAAGAGGAATAATGAGTTCCTTTTCCAAAGGAAATTTTAGTATTAGTGGGCTGCCACTTATCTGAAGGAAAATAATTATGTCTTGCAATATTTATATCTACTCCAATATCTACTAAGAAATGTAGGAGATATTTCGTTATTCCAAAGAAATGAATGTGAAGACTCATACTTGGACAATTGGTAGTCTTCATCATGTTGCAAGAACCTTGATTTTCAAGATCTTCATAACAAATAAGATCTTCTAGTGATGGTGAATGTTGGAGTAGTTCCTAGGCAGAAGAGGTTTCCAAATAATCAAGAATAGTGGTGATTTCCCTGTAGAGGAATAGGTGTAACTTGTAACTGGGCTATAAACCATTCAAGTTTGTTTCCTGATTTTCTACTTCATTTGTTTGATCAGAACATTCTTCAGCTTGTAATTCTTTAAATTTTTTTGAGCTTGTACAACCACTTTATCTAGAAAGTCTAACCATTCTTGTCTCCAAATGTTGTGAGCTACTTGTCGCGTAGATGGGAGGATTGGTTGTATTGTTAGTTCAATAGGCCTAGGTTGATAATATGGTCATTTCTTAAGAAAACAATTTCTTGAGACTGTAGGTATTCTATAGGTGGGTTGATTTCTAGAACTTTCTGATCTCTCCTTCTTAACCTGGTTAGAAACTTCTTCCTCAATCCATTTTTTCTCCAAATATAGCTAATGAAGTTGTTGGTGTTATTTTTTCCAAACTACTTGCCCCATAATCATGCTTCTATGCTCTTTTTCTAATTTTAATTTTTTTTATTGATGTCTTCAAGCTGCAAGGGCAAGGATCTAAACAAATTTTGATGTTTCATTATTCTACACATAAATGAAACTTTAGAAGCATCTGAGTAGTGAGTATTATTTGAATCAATTGATTCACTCTTTATGTCATCATCCTCTTTTGCAGAAAGATCATCCTCTATGGAGGAAAGAGGAACATCAACATCATCAGTGGGATAATCATAAATATAATCATATTCTTCTATTATCCCCAATTATTTAACTACTCTGACTTTAGCTTTTCCTTTGACACTCTTTCTATCAGGAAATTTATTTGCATAGTGATACCCTTTGCATATGTAACAAGTGGGTTTCCAACCAGTTTTCTTTTTATTCCATTTCTTATTTCTGAAAAACCCTTTTGCAAATTTTCAGACTGGTTTTTTATTTTTATTATAATGTCTTTTCTAAGGTGTTTGCAAATTTCATTCAAAGCATTTATGTTTTTTCTCTCTTCTTGAGTTCTTTGAAAGGCTACTACAACCAAAATCTTGTGAAAGTTGTTTACAAACATTAGCAAAAATAAAGGGCTTAACTTATTTAACCATTTTCCTATTTCTATAGGACTCACAAATTTCTTCATTGAATTCTTTTATGAAGGTGCACATCTGACAAAAGGATATTTCCTTTAATTCCTTTCCTGTTCTAACTAGATTTTCCATGAACCTATTTAAATAATAATCTCCAACAAGCAGAAAACATTTAATGAATTTTCAATACATTCCTTCTTAATCTTTTTCATGCCCACTATAATAGAAATTGACATACTACTCTTTAAATTATTCATCTAGTTTACTAAGCTCACAAAATTTATTGTAAGTAAGCCTATGATAAGTCATTCTTTCTATAGAATATGTCTAGCCCACAAACATTATAATCGGTTGGTTACAAAAATTTTCAATACTAGGCATCTAGATGATCCCAAGTCCATTGGCCAATGCTAGTAATAGCATTGAAAGCTTGCAATATCACACATTTCTTTGATCAATTCTAGTAGAAGTACTAATAAGGGTTTGGTGAGTTACAACATTGTTATTTGTTCATTCATCATTCTCCATTCATATTTTCTTTCATTTCAAGGTGTAATTACCAAAAAGGGCTTTGACCAAGGAAAACCACTATCCACTAACCCAACAACATTTTTCCCTCTCCTTTGTTTGTGATTTGTAGATTTAGGTTGCATTTTTCCTAAGGAGAAAGATTTTAGAAAAGTTGAAAATCATCTAAAGTTGTCAAAGTTGTCATCAAGCCTTGGAGAACCTTGTAAAAGACCTAGAGGATGCAAATCAAAGATTCATATTTGAAAACTAGTCAGTAAGGATAGAGAAGACAGAGAAGAGTAGGAATAGATTTTGAATTTGCAGAAAAGGACAACTAGATTCATTCACCACTTCTAGCGAATGAGTGCCAGTTCCAACTAGTTTTCAAGATTTTGTAGATTCAGATCACTTCTGTCTGAAACCTGTTCCTACATAATTTTCTAGAAATTGGATAGATTCACCCAACTTGGTGAATGAGTCCCAATTAGTAGCAAAAGCATATTTTCTAGTGATGTAGAACTTCATTCTTCCTTCTCCAGATTTCCAGGTGCACACATTTTTTTTTGTTGCATTTCATTCATCTTTCTAGGTCATTTAGTGTTAGTTTGCATTCAACTAGGTATTTTCATTTCATCTTTTATTTCATTGTATTTTCCAAGTTTAAACTTTGTGGTGAACCCCTCAGTAGATCATATCAGTCCCTATGACAACCCTATTGCAAGATCTCTTTCACTTTTGCATTGATATCTCTAGGGTTATCTTTTAGTGGAATCTTGGAAAGTGGGTGTGATAGCATATCATCATCATTACACACACCACCTTTTTACAAGGTTCCATTTTGGTGAACCTAACTTTATAACATCATAATTTTGATTTCGAGTGCATCTTCATCCTAGATTTGGCTTGCATTAACATTGCATTAGGATTTGCACTAGTTAATTTGCATTCTAGGGTTTCAAATTTTTCATTAGTGAAAACTCATTTAGCTTGCATTTTTACAATTAATTTCATCAAAAATCATCCAAAATCTACATTTTCATCTCACATATAGATCATAAAAACATAAAAAGCATAAAATTGAACTGAAAAATTGTGATTTAAAAAAAAAAAAATCATCACTAAGACTCATTCGCCACCCTATGTGACTCAGTCCCTCTGCACCTAGTACGCTACATTTTTTGGCATTTATAGTTCACTTTCTAAATTTTTCTTCAATATTATTGTATTTTTGTTTCAATTTCTAGAATTTTTGTTATAATCATTTCATTCTTCTTAGGTTATATTGCATTTGCATCCACCTTTCATTTAGTATCCATTGTATGAGTATTTGATGTCCTATTGCTAGTAGAGTAGTGAGATGAAGTTTGAGACTCATGTCATCTTGCGATAGTACAATCATTGTGGATGTTGGGTTATCAAGCTCTTTCACTCATAGTATTGACACTAGTACACTAGGCATGGAAAATACCTTTAACAAATCTTTTCATTCAAGTAGTATGCAAGTTGAAACAAGGAATGATAGTGTCCTACAAGATAACATAATTCAAATTCATGAGGACCTAGCAAACCTACACAATCAAGTGCCAAATGACATCATTTAAACTACTGCCATTCCTACTATGGATAACATGCATCACATGCTTGAAAGTGAAGAAGGGCTTGACCTTGTGAAAAACATAGTGCAAATCTTTGGAAAACATCTCACTCTAGCTACTAGTTGTCCTATTCCTACAAAAAATGTCACAAGCTAAGGAGGAACTCAAACTCCCCCTCCCACAATAATTGCCTCAATACCTACCTATACCAAACCTCAAGTCCCAACAACAATGCAACGAGTTATTAATGTGATCCCCTCCTTGGGTATTCTCACTAGCATCCCTAGTTCCTATGTGGCATCACACATTATATCTCCTACCACTTTACCACATATAAGCATTCCATTCACTTGCCCTATGAACACATATACCCCTTCACCTTTTTCACTTCCATCTCATAGTATAAGTAATGAAATTCTCATTAATAAACTCTTCGAAACCATTTCATCCCTCCAAAAGCAAGTTTCCACAATAAATCAAAATCAAAATGGTCCACCTACATATTATGTCAAAAGCAGTCCATTATCCTTGGAGATATTGTGAACACCGATGCCACAAGGTGTAGAGGTGCCTAGATTTGAGAAATATGGAGGGAAGGGAGATCTTTCTAACCATGTTATTGTTTATACTACCTTATGTAGTGACTTTTTCCTTGATGATAAAATGTTGGCTAAGTTTTGTCCTAGATCATTGAAAGACACCACCTTGGAATCATTCTCCTCTTTACCGAACAATTCAATTATTTCATTCAATAAACTTTTTGATGCATGTGTAAATAATTTCTAAGTGCACATTGCTCCTACGATGACCTTGGAAAATTTGATGAGATGTAAGCAAAAGGAAGAATAAAATATAATTGATTTTATCTCACACTACTAATCAGTTTATAATTCCCAAATTGATTTCAAGGTTCCTGATCCTCACCTTCAAAAGATTTTCACAAAAAAATTGCAAAGAAAGATTCAAGACAAGCTCACCATGGTTAAATTTCCATCCTTCATGCACTTGTGTACTTCCCTTCATGATTATCAAAATTTGGTTAGTAGTCATGATACAAAGTTGACTTCTAGCTGAACTAAGAAATCCAAACCTACAAACCAAAAAAATTCACAACCTTTTAGAAAATATAATAAAAGGTTCCTTCAATTCAACCCCCCTAAAGAAACAAATTAAAATTCCAATAACCAAGTAGCCATTGTTAAATCCACGAGATCCTTTAGCTATGGGGACTCAAAAAGACAATTCACTCCCTTACTCGATACCCTTCATAACACAATGTCCAAACTTTTATAAAAGAAAATGACTACCTTACCTCCAATAAAAACACCTAATCCTAATAAGCCTCTACCCCTTGAACTTTAGATCAAATTCTTATTCCCACTATCAGTGACAAAATGGACATGACACAAAACATTACAAGTGTCTTAAACATCTTGTCCAAGACCTCATTGATTCTAGTTGTCTTTCCATTAGAGGTGTTAGTGATCAAGGAAATACTTTTGTTGCCCCTCCTAACAAAAACATGCAAATTCTCACTAACCCCATGCCAAAACATAATATTTCATTTGTCAAAGCTAGCAAAACTACAAAAACTGATGTGATGAATGTTGACACTAATGATGATAACAATGATCCTATTCAAAATGATTCTATTGATAATAATTCTATAGATGAAATGGTAGGAGTGATAGATGTCATCCCTCAGAAGGTTTGAACTAAGAACCCTCTTTATATTGCTTTCTCCTCTAGGGTAATCCCACAATAGTGGTTTACAATTTTAGGCCAAATTGGACATTGAAATAAAATTTTTAACTAAATCTTCACTTTCGAGCACCTATAGAAACTAAACGTGAGGAATTTGGAGATGATGCAAACTAGAGTTCCATGAAATTTTGTCTATAGATTCTAAATATATTTTTTTCAAAATTTTTGGAATCGGATTGCACTTCTTTTTCCATCTCCCTTGAAAACTAGTTTTTTCAGAAAATAACATTTTTAAAAAGTCACGCTCACCGTATAACGCATAATTTTTTTTCCAGGAAGGATAAAATTCTAATTATTTCGAATTTAGATTTGTAACTTTGATATCTAGTGTTTCCACTTGGTTAGATAATTTTTTATTGAATATTATTTCTTTAATCAAGTTTTGAAGTCAAACCAATTACAACTCAGACATAGCACGACTGTATAATGCGTAAATTTTTTTGTATGTATCAAAATTCAATTTTATTTTTTTTGTTGGATCAAGGAATTCAATATTTGGTGCACTCATATTTTTTTTAATAATCTACTATTTTTCCACATGTGCAGAAAAAAGAGCTTGATTTCTTTTAATAATTTGCTATTTTTTCCACATGTGCATTCAAAAGAAGTAAAAAATAAATATAATAATAAAATTAAACATATTTAAAATCATACTTTTTGGGAAGCTTATAATAAGGACTACATTCATACAAAAATAAAAACTAAATGAATTCATTTGATCCCCCAAAAGGTAAATCAAAAGTGGTTTTTTATCAACATTTTGATAGGTGTAAAGGAGACTCTATTATAGGTATGGTTTAAAACTCGTAGGGTTCTATCCAACGGGGTTTGATCTAAGGTAGTTTGATCAGACCCTCTTAAATTGGAAAGCTTTAAATGGAACCTTTTAAGGCTTAAATAATTATAATTTCTAAAAATATGTAATTTCAATAAAAATCAAAATCTCCCAGAAATAGTAAACTAGCTTTGTGGGATCACCCTCTAAGCATATACTTAAACATGCTCCTAATGGTCTTATCTATATAGCCAGCCCTATCTATTACAAATCCACTAATGGGATATTAATAGATCCCACCCATGGAGAGAATGTGATCACCAAGAAATTCTTACTTTTGCATAAGCTCTATCAAAATATATATGATAAACTGAAATCATGGATCAAGACACACAATGGCTTTTCTTGCCCTACGATAGGATCGATCACATTACCATTGCAAATAGGACAAAAAATATTAGATATCTCGATCTCCATCATCCCGCAGTCAGACCAATTTCGTGTGGAGCTAGGCCACATATTTCTTTGCTCCATGAAAGTTGTCCATTCGATGGTACATAAATGCTTAAATTTTCCCTTTGGCAATGAAATATTCATTGTCCACCATAGTGGCTTGAACCCTTTGTCATCTAAAGGAAATTTTTCCTTAGATGCTTTTTGGTCTGAGCCCATGAAACCTATAAATCTACAAGAAGAATTCTTTTTCTTGTCCTATTAAAATTTCAAAGCAAAGAAGATAGCAGAATTATCCCTCAGAAACATGTCTCCATCCACATCTGAGCCTACTATCCTTGATGAAACCATGCTTGAACCTAAACAAGTCTCAAACAACCACGAGCAACTAAAGACATAACCTTCACCTACCTCATACAAAAGACTAAGAGACAATGAAAACTACCCCACCACACTTCCTAGAGTAAAATAGGTATACAAAGTCAAAGAGAAAGTGGTCAAACAACCTCCTGTGGTTTCTTCTATCCTTCCACTTAGGGAAGAAAATAAATATTTGGTTGATGAATCCGCTCCTACATATGCACAACTTGAAAACAAAACTTAAAGAAGCAGAGGTGCTAGAAACCATAGGTATAGATGTCGTGCCCTTGCTCGTAGGTTACATGAAGAATTAAACAAAGATAATCAAGATACAAACATGACTAAAGCAATGCATGATGATTCTACCCGTATCCTGAAACAAAACAATGCAATACAACAACCACAGCAAGAGTTGAACTCTTCCATGGAAATTATCCTTCGACCTCGTATTGTGATCAACTTGGATAATGATGACAAGGTTGCTAAAATTGACAAAGAGGTGCACAATGAATTGAATACATTGTTTTCCTCTTCCATGAGCTTAAACAAAAAATCTCTTACAAAGAGTGTTGAACTTGGTGCTTCTCCTAGTTTGGAACTTGCTATTGTCCATTTGGCTAGTTTCTTCACTTCAGTATACAAAGAACATGACTGGGATGCAGATGACCTACAAGTAGGTTGACTCACATGTGCCTTACTATTATTTTGTATTATTTATTTATTTTTCATATTCTTTTGATTGCATGTGTGTAATGTGATCCCTCATGATGTTCTATTTGATGTTCTCTCTCTCTCTCTTTGTGACATTCCTCTATTTGTACGTTCATTGTTCTTTATGTCATAAATCTCTTACTTCACGTTTTTTATCTCTTTTTCATTTTTCTTGTGTTTTCATTTTGGTGATGACACAAGGTGTTGGGACATTCATGTCTCTTCCATGTTGACCCAAAAGGATTTTTTTCCTTTAAATATTCTTTATCTCTTTTTCACTTTTCTTGTGTTTTCCTTTCAGGGATGACATATGGAATCGAGACATTCATGTCTCTTCCATGTTGACCCAAAAGGATTTTTCCTTTTCCTTCTCTTTATCTATTTTTTATTTGTCTTGTGTTTTCCTTTTGATGATGATGCAAGGCATCAACAGATTCATGTCTCTTCCATTTTGACCCAAAAGGATTTTTCTTTGTTATCACTCTCTTTGTGTCATTCTTCAAGTTCTATGTGTATTTGGGGGATGATGATAGTTTTGAGCTCTCTAAAAAAAATTTAGCAAGAGCATACTGACCCCAAATCCATACATCCCTTATGTGTTTGGTGTTTTCATTTTGGGGGCGACCCCTCTATTTTCTTTCTCTCTTACATGATGCAACTTAATTTGGAAAAATATGACTTGGCATAGGGCTTTCTAAGTTGGCTCTCATGTGTTCTTCTTTGTTTGCATTTATCATTTTCTACTTTAAAGTAATTGATCATAGTATGGTGTTTAGAAATTTCCTTAAAGTGGGGGCATACATTGGCATTTTTATTTTTCATCATTATTAGTGTAGTGTTCTTATTTCATACAATGCATTTTTCACTTTGTGGATGACATTGGGTGTAATTTCCTTCAAGAGTGTGATCTATCTTAGCATATTACATTCCTCTTAGTGGCTTGGTGTGACACAATACATCCCGTAATTTGAAAATTTTCTATTCTTTGATTTGTCCTCTCTTGGAGACATTATGCGTGATGTTCCCTAAGTTAAACACCTCTCATGAAATCAGAAAGACAACTTTGAAAATTCTTTGCATTTTACATTTTGCATTTATGAGGCCACCTTACATAACACATCTTGCATGCCTATAGAGCCATCTTGTTTGTTCATGAGCTCCAAGCATATGAAGATTTTCTTGTCTCGTGAAGCTCAAAAACCATTTTTGTGTGGTGCCTTATTAAAGTTATCAGGAGGTATAACTTTGGTATGAATTCAGCAGGAAGGCCAACCAAGGCATGACTTTCCCCATATCCATTCGTGTGTGTGTGTGAGTACATACCAGCCATGAGTGTATGTTTCTCACCTTTTTGGACGTCTCACCTACTGGAAAGCCAGGAGTTTCATTGTCCTAGAGTGAGAATGCATTTTTTGGACAAACAACCTAGATCTGATCCACATCGCGATGGAAAAAGGGTCGAAGGTTGATTTGGATCTCTTTTATCTTTTATCTTTTCATCTTGCTTGTGCTTTGTTCTTGCACTTTATATCATTCTCATGTGTGTTCTTTTGTGCCTATGTTGGTTTGTTGGGGGATCTTGATCCTGGGGGTTTGATCTCCCCTCTTGATCATTGTCATCTCATCTTATTGGCATACATACACTTAGACCCCTCTTGATGCATGTTCATCTACTTTAATGTGAGTTTGAAGCAAGTTCATCTTCTCCCTAAAGTGGAGGCTAAATGCAGTCATGGAAAAAGTAACCCTTCTACTTTTCTTGGCTTATTTTGGCCCTCCTTGTGAGTTAGTCTTAATGTTTCCTTTATTTAGTGTTGCAATGTGGTTAACACATTCACATTAGGTCTTGTGTCCTTATGAACTAATAGACTTTAATGGTATCTTGCCAAAGTGTTGTGAAGTGTTGTAACTCCCTTTCACACTTTTCTAAGGTCTTATCAAACAATTGAACCTAATAAACCTCTTTTTAATCAAAATAAAAATTAATCTTCAATTATTTGAAGTGTTACAACACACTTTCACACTTCTCTAGGCTTGCCATTAATAATTAAGCTTTGTTAAACTTTAATTCGCCCTATTTTGCATCCACAAGCCTCACTTATTACATCATTTCAAGGATAATCCCAACACTAATCATTAACCAATCATAATTCAGGTGTTTCTAGCTTGTACAACCCAAATTTAGTGATCTAGGACTCATTCACCACCTTGGGTGAAAGGGTCCCGCCTAGATTTTTGAGTCCTGAACTGGTTTTCACACATTTCTAAGCACTTTTGGTTTTTGGTCACATACATTATTTTTTATGGTACTCATTCGCCACCTTGGGCGAATGATTCCCATGTGGCCCAAAATCAAATTTAATTCAAATTTCTAGTGGGATTTTATTTTCCTAGATATGATGTCGGCTTGTAGTGTTGTAATTTTGTGAATTCTTACATAGTTGAGTATAAATCCAATGTTATTTCACTCATAGCAATCTAAGCAGCAATCAAGTGTTCACAATCATTCACAAGAGTATTCAAGAGCATTCAAAGGCATATTATCAATCATTTTAGAGAATTCCTCAAGCATCAGTCATCATCTCAAAGATTTCATATATCATTTTTATTATTGTGCTAACAATTGTGATCTAGAGTTTATGATTCAATCAAGTATTTCATTCAAGATTAAAATAAATGAAGCAAGAGTCAAGAAAAAAATCCATTTCAACCATTTCAAGCATATTTGCAACACCTTATTGCTAGGGTTTGGTGAGTTGCAACATTTATATTTGTTCATTCATCATTCTACATTCATATTTGCTTTCATTTCAAGGTATAATTACCAACAAGGGGTTTGACCAAGGAAAACCCCTATCCACTAACCCAACAAATTTTTTCCCTCTCCTTTGTGTGTGATTTGTAGGTTTAGGTTGCACTTTTCCTAAGGAGAAAGATTGGAGAAAAGTTTCAAATTGTCCATATTTGTCAAAGTTGTCATCAAGCCTTGGAGAACCTTGGAGAAGACCTACAGGTTGCAAATTACAGATTTGGATCTGAAAATCAATCAAGAAGGATAGAGTAGATAGAGAAGAGCACGATCATATTTTGAACTTGCAGAAAAGGCCAACTAGACTGATTCACCACTTCTAGCAAATGAGTCCAAGTTCCAGCTAGTTTTTAGGATTTTATAGATTTAGATACCCTTTTGTCTGAAACCTGCTCCTGTACAATTTTCTAGGAACTAGACTGGTTCACCCATCTTGGTGAATGAGTCCTAGTTGGCAATAAAATTACATTTTCCAGTGTTCTAGACCCCCATTCTTCTTTCTGCAGATTTTCAGGTACACATATTCTATTCTATAGTTTTATGTTTCATTTCATTCATCTTTCTAGGACATTTAGTGTTAGTTTTCATTCAACTAGGGTTTTTCATTTCATCTTGCATTTCATTGTATTTTCCAACTTTAAACTTGGTGTTGAACCCCTCATTAGATCATATTTAGTCCCAAGGTTAGCCCTATTGCAAGATCTCTTTTTCCTTTGCATTAAGATCTCTAGGGTTATCCTTGAGTGGAATCTTGGAAAGTGGGTGTGATAGAATATAATCATCATTACACACACCACCTTTTTAAGAGGTTTCATTCTAGTGAACCTGACATTAGAACATCATAATTTTGATTTGGCTTGCATTAACATTGCATTAAGATTTACATTGGTTAATTTGCATTCTAGGGTTTCAAATTTTGCATTAGTGAAAACCAATTTAACTTGTATTTTTGTAGTTAATTTCATAAAAAATCATCCAAAATCTACATTTTCATCTCAAATATATATCATAAAACATAAAGAACATACAATTGAATTGATTTTTTTTGAAAATTTTAAAAAAATCATCACTAGGACTTAATCGGCACCCTAGGTGAACTAGTCCCTTTGTAGATACTACACTTCATTTTCTATAATTTACAATTCACTTTCTAAATTTCTATTTTTTGTTATTGTCTTTCTATTTTAGTTTCCATATTTTATGTTATAAGCATTTCATTCTTCTTAGCTTATATTACATTTACATTCACCCTGCATTTAGTAGCCCTTGTATGAGTATTTGGTGTCCTATTGCTAATACTATAGTGAGATTACGTTTAAGACTCATGTCATCCCATGATAGTAGAATCGTTGTGGATCTTGGGTTATCAAGCTCTTTCACTCCTCATATTGACACTAGTACACTAGGCATGGACAGTAACTTTAACAACTCTTTTCCTTCAAGTAGTATGCAAGTTGAAAAAGGAATGATAGTGTCTCACAAGAGAACATAATTCAAATTCATGAAGACCTAGAAAACCTACAAAATAAAGTGCAAAGTGACAACATTTCAACTATTGCCATCCCTACTATAGATAACATTCATCACATGCTTGAAAGTGAAGAAGGGCTTGACCATGTGGAAAACATAGTGCAAATTTTTGGAAAGCATTTCACTCTAACTACTAGTTGTCCTATTCCTACAAATAATGTCACAAGCCAAGGAGGAACTCAAATTCCTCTCATAAAAGTTTCCTCAATACTTACCTATACCAATTCTCAAGTCACAACAATAATGCAACAAGTTATTAATGTGATCCCTTCCTTGGGTATTCCTACTAGCATCCCTAGTTCCTATGTGGCATCACACGTTATATCTCCTACCACCTAACCACATATAAGAATTCCATTCACTTTTCCTACAAACGCATACACCCCTTTGCCTTTGTCACTTCCATCTCTTAGTACAAGTAATGACCCTATCATTAGTCGACTCTTCCAAACCATTTCATCTCTCCAAAAGCAAGTTTCCACCATCAATCAAAATCAAAATGGTCCACCTACATATTATTTCAAAAGAAATTCATTGTCCTTGGAGATATTATGAACATCGATGCGACAAGGTGTAGAGGTGCCTAGATTTGAAAAGTATGGAGGCAAGGGAGATGCTTCCAACAATTTTAATGCTTATACTATCTTATGTAGTGATTTTTTCCTTGATGATGAACTATTGGCTAAGCTTTTTACTAGATCATTGAAAGAAACCACCCAGGAAGGGTTCTCCTCTTTACCAAACAAATCAATTTTTTCATTAAATGAACTTGTTGATGCATTTGTAAACCATTTCCAGGTGCACATGGCTCCTAACATGACCTTGGCCGATTTGATGAGATGTAAAAAAAACAAGAAAGTGTAATTGATTTTATCTCACCTTCAAAAGATGTTCACAGAAATTTTTTAAAGCAAGATTCAAGAAAAACTCACCATAATGAAATTCCCATCCTTCATGCACTTGTGTACTACCCTTCATGAATATCAAAATTTGGTTGCTATTTGTAATAAAAATTCCACTTTTAGTAGAACTGAGAAATTCAAACTCGTAAACCAAAACAATTCACGGCCTTTTAGAAAATAGAATAAAGGGTTCCTTCGATTTAATCCCCCTCAACAAATAACTTGCAATGCCAATAACCAAGTAGGCACTTTTAAAGCCACAATACCCTTTATCTATGGTGACCTGAAAAGAAAATTCACTCCCTTACCCGATACCGTTCATAACACAATGTCCCAACTTTTAGAAAAGAAAATGATTACCTTACCTCTAGTGAAAAACACATGATCCTAATAATCCAGTACCGTTGAAATTTAGATCAAATTCTTATTGCCAGTATCACTAACAAAATGGACATGACACAGAGCATTGCAAGAATCATAAACATCTTCTACAAGACCTCATTTATTCTAATCATGTTTCCATTGGAGGTGTTAGTGATCAAGGAAATAAGTTTGTTTCCCCTTCTAACCAAAACTTGCAAATCTTCAATAACCCCATGCCAAAATATAATATTTCATTTGTCAAAGCTAGTGAAACTACAAAGAATGATGTGATAAATGTTTACATAGATGATGATAATATTGATCCTATTCAAAATGATCCCATCGATAATAATACTATAGATGAAATGGTAGGAGTGATAAACGTCATCCCTGATAAGGGTAGAACTAAGAACCCTATCGAAATTTCTTTCTCCTTTAAGGATATACTTAAACATGTTTCTAATGGTACACTCTCCATAGCCAATTGTATCTATGAAAATCCCACTAATGGCATATTAATAGATCCCACCTATGGAGAGAATGTGATCACCAAGGAATTCTTACTTTTGCATGGGCTTTGTCAAGATATATATGATAAACTGAAAGCATGGATCAAGACACATAATGGTTTTTCATTCCCTACGATAGGATCGATCACTTTACCATTCCAAATAGGATGAAAAATATTAGATATCTCATTCTCCATCATCATGCATTTAGACCAGTTTCATGTGAAGCTAGGCCACCCATGGCTTCGCTCCATGAAAGTTGTCCCTTTGGTGGTAGATAAATGCTTAAATTTTCCCTTTGAGAATGAAATATTCACTGTTCACCATAGTGAATTCAACCCTTTGTCATCCAAAGGAAATGTTTCCTTAGATTCCTTTTTTCCCAAGCCCATGGAACCTATAAATTTGTGAGAAGAATTTTTTTTCTTGTCATATCAAAAATTCAAGGAAAAGAAGATAACACAATTATCCCTCCAAAACATGTCCCCATCCACATCTGAGCCTACTATCCTTGATGAAACCATGCTTGAACCTAAACAAGTCCCAAAAAACTAAGATCAACTTAAGACAAAACCTTCACCTACCTTGTACAAAATACCAAGAGACAATGGAAACAAACCTACCACACCTCCTAGAGTAATTTAATAGGTATACAAAGTCAAAGAGAAAGTGGTCGAACATCCTCTTGTGGTTTTTTCTATTCTTCCCCTTATGGAAGAAAAGAAATATTTGGTTGATCAACCCAATCCTACACAAGCACAACCTTAAAACAAAACTTACAGAAACCAATATGCTAGAGAGTGTAGGCATGGGCATTGTTCCCTTGCTTGCAGGTTACATGAATAATTAAACAAAGAAAATCAAGATCCAAACTTGACTAAAGCAATGCATGATGACTCTACCGCTATCCTAAAATGAAACAATCCAATACAACAACCACAACAAGAGTCAAAATATTCCATGGACATTATCCTTTGACCTCCTATTGTGATCAATTTGGATGATGATGATGAGGTTGCTAAAATTGATGAAGAGGTGCATAGTGAATTGAATACATTGTTTTCCTCTCCCATGAGCTTAAATGAAAAATGTCTTACAAAGAATGTTGAACATGGTCCTTCTTCTAGTTTGGAACTTTCTATTGTCTCGTTGCCTAGTTTCCCACCTTCAGTTTACAAAGAACATGACTGGGATGTGGACGACCGCGTAGTAGGTTGACTCACATGTGCCTTACGAGTCTTTTGCATTATTTCTTTCTTTTTCATTTTCTTTTGATTGCATGTGCGTAATGTCATCCCTCGTGACATTCTATTTGATTTTATCCCTCTTTGTGATATTCCTTTATCTGTACCTTCATTCTTCTCTATGTTGTAAATCTCTTACTTCACACTTTTTATATCTTTTTCATTTTTCTTGTGTTTTCCTTTTTGGGATGATGCAAGGCATTGAGACATTCATGCCTCTTGTATGTTGAACCAAAATAATTTTTTCCTTTACCTTCTCTTTATCTCTTTTTCATTTGTCTTGTGTTTTCCTTTTAGGGATGACACAAGGCATCAATACATTAATGTCTCTCCATATTGACCCAAAGGATTTTTCCTTTTCCTTCTCATTATCTCTTTTTCATTTTTCTTGTGTTTTCCTTTTGGGGATGATGTAAGGAGTCAAGACATTCATGTCTCTTCCATGTTGACCCAAAAGGATTTTTATTTTTTTGAGAAAGACTTTTTGAACATTGTTGTTTGTTCATGAGCTCCAAGCATACAAATTTTTGCTTGTCTGATGAAGCTAGAAAACCATTTTTGTGTGGTTCCTTATTGATGTTAACAAGAGGCATAACTTTGGTATGGTTTGTGTGGGAAGCCCGACCAAGGAATGACTTTCACCATAGCCCCTCACATGTGTGTATGAGTACATACCAACCATGACTATATGTTTCTCATCTTTTTGGACTTCTCACCTAGCGCATAGCCAAGAGTTCCACTGCCTCAGAGTGAGTATGCATTTTTAGAAAAATAGCCTAGATCTAATCCAGATTATGATGGAAAAATGATTGAAGCTTGATCTGGCTCTCTTTTATCTTTTCTTTTGTTTTTTCTTTGACAATGTATTCTTGTTCTTTTTTCTTTCTCTTTATATCATTTTCATGTGTGTCCTTTTGTGTCTATGTTGGTTTGTCATGGGATCTTGACCCTTGGGGCTTGATCACCCCTCTTGATCATTGTCATCTCATCTTACTAGCATAGGTAGACTTATACCCCTCTTGATTCATTTTCATCTAGTTTAGTGTGAGTTTGAATCAAGTTCATCCTATAACTAAAGTAAGGGCTAAATGGAGTCACAAAAAAAGTAACCCTTCTACTTTTCCTAGCTTGTTTAGGCCATATTTGTGAGTTAGGATTAGTGTTCCATTGATTTAGTGTTGCAATGTGGTTAACACATTCACATTAGGTCTTGGGGCCTTGTGAACTAATGGATTTTAATGGTACCTTGCTAAAGTGTTGTGAAGTTTTGTAACTCACTTTCACACTTTTCTAGGGTCTTATCAAATAATTGAACCTAATAAACAAATCTTTAATCGATATAAACATTAATCTTGCCTTATTTGAAGTGTTGTAAAGTGTTGTAACACACTTTCACACTTATCTAGGCTTATCATTAATAATTTGGCTTTCTTATGCTTTAATTGGCCCTATTTTTCCTCCACAAGCCTCATTTATTGCATCTTTTTTAGGATAATCCTGACACCAATCATTACCCAATCATAATTAACATGTTTTTGGCTTGTGTGGCCCAAATTTAGTGACTTGGAACTTATTTTCCACCTTGGGAGAATGGGTCCCACCTAGATTTTTTGGTCTCAAACTAGTTATCACACATTTTTAAGAACTTTTGGTTTTTGGTCCCATACACTATGGCTAATGGGAATCATTCACCACCTTGGGTGAATAAGTCTCATGTGGCCCAAAATAAAATTTAATTCAAATTTCTAGTGGTAATTTATTCTCCTTGATCTGTTGTCATCTTGTAGTGTTGTAATTTTGGAAATTCTTGCATAATTGAGTATAAATACAAGGTTCTTTCACTCATATTCTCACCTAGAAATCTAAGAAGTAATCAAGTTTTCACAAGAATTCACAAGAGAATTCAATAGCATTAAAAGATATATTATCAAAAAAATTAGAGTATTCTTCAAGCATCAATCATCATGTCAAAGATTTCATATACCATGTTTATTATTGTGCTAACAATTGTGATGTGGAGTCTATGATTCAAGTAAGTGTTTCATTCTAGATAAACATCAATCAAGCAAGAGTCAAGTACCACATCCATTGCAACCATTTTAGGAATATTTACAACACCTTATTGCTAGGGTTTGGTGATTTGCAACATTTTTATTTGTTCATTCATCATTCTCCATTCATATTTTCTTTCATTTCAAGGTTTAATCACCAACAAGGGGTTTGACAAAGGAAAACCATTATCCACTAACCCAAAAACATTTTCCCCTCTCCTTTGTGTGTGATTTATAGGTTTAGTTTGCATTTTTCCTAAGGAGCGAGATTGGAGAAAAGTTTCAAATCATCGAAAGTTGTCAAAGTTGTCATCAAGCTTTAGAGAACCATGGAGTAGACCTAAAGGTTGCAAATCATAGATTCAGATCTAGAAATCTACTAGGAAGGAAAAAGGAGATAGAGAAGACCAGTATCAACTTTTGAAGTTGTAGAAAAGTCCAATTGGACTAATTCGCCACTTCTGGAAAATGAGTCCCAATTATAGCTATTTTCTGAAGATTTTGCAAATTCAAATACCCTTTTGTCGGAAACCTATTCCTATGCAATTTTCCAAAAATTTGATTGATTTAGTCAAATTTCCAAAGGAGTCCTAGTTAGTAGTAAAAGATGATTTTCTAGTGTTCCATACCTCCATTCTACCTTCTCCAAATTTCTAGAACCTACACACATTCATTTTTACAGTTTTATGTTGCATTTCATTTAGCTTTCTAGGTCACTTAGTGTTAGTTTGCATTCAACTAGCATTTTTCATTTCATATCGCATTTTATTGTCTTTTCCAAGTTTAAAATAGGTTGTGAACCCCTCATTAGATCATATTCAGTCCCTAGGACAACCCTATTGCAAGATCTCTCTCTCTTTTGCACTAAGATCTATAGGGTTATCCTTGAGTGGAATCTTGGAAAGTGGGTGTGATATCATATCATCATCATTACACACACCACCTATTGGAACTGTAAAAATCTAAAGATTTTACATATTGTTCAAATTCATTTTTTTCCAAATAAGTCCCACCACGAGTACATTTTGCTTGCATTTTTCCCACGTAGCCCCACAAAATCCATCGGGTCATGCATTTTCTATATTGCAGTTCCTATTGGCATAGGTTCATGGCTGTCTCCCTGACCAATGTTGTTTTTGAGCTAACATTTGTATGATTTAGGTCTATTGGCAAGACTTCTTTGATGTCTCAGTGATCACAGGTCATGTCCATTCACCTTTCAACGAGACTCTTTCATTGTTTCAGCAACTGAGAAGGATTCATATCGGCGGGAGTTGCACCATCGGAATGATGTCCTACCGATTTCATTTTTTCTCATCGACTTGCACTTCGAATGTTCATTTTGGCCAAACTTGTTGGTATCAGCGTAATGTTACAATGAACTTGATGTGTCTTACCAATTGGCTCACATGGATTTATTTCGCCCAAATAGGTTGCTTTCGAGATAGGGTCTTCGCGAGATCTTATTGTCTCACTGACCAACGGTGGGGGATGCTCACCGGTAAGAGATCTTCTTTGATATATTGTCTTGACAAACTCACCTTGTCTTGCCGACCATCGATAAAGGAATGCATATCAGGCAGATTTTTATTGAACAATACAATTGGTTTCATTTCGGCCGAACCAAAGGATGTCGGGGTGAGGTCTTACCGAAATGTATATATCTCACTGACTTATTTCAAAGGGTTTCTATCAAAATACTCATCGATGAGAGATTTTTTCTTCAATGTGAAGTCATAGTGAATTCAAAGGGTCTCACCGATCAACACAAAAGGAAATCTTGGTAAGACTAATGGGCATCAATGTAGTATCTTGGCGAGTGACCTCCGATCTCGCCAATATTACAAGTCAAGACTTTGTCAGTATAGGAATTGATTTGTCTCAGCGACACGCAAAGGTGGATGAATAATTTTAGTGAGATGTTGTATGCTCTATGAGAGGTCTCCCTGATATCATAAAGTTATAGTGAAGCACATAAAACAAAAGGGTCTCTATTGGTATAAGAATTGCATTCTCTTGGCAATCTAAAATGAGCTCAAGATGTTTCAGTATGACTCGGTGGATTCTTTGGGACCTCTCCCTGATTTTGAAATGTATTGGTGAAAGAGAATGGGATATGCTTCTTGGCGAGAGGTTTCTTTTGTCTTGGCAATAGACATGATGGAAGGAGTATCTCAGTAAGACTCATGAGCTTCCATGTAGAGTCTCGACAAGCCCGTCAAGTCTTGCCAACAAAGTCTAATGAATGTTTTTTAGTGTGAGAACAATATTGTCTCAGCAAAATGAAGGTGTGAGTTTGGGGTGTTTCAATATGTCATAATCCAATCTACGAGAGGTTTCCCTGATAGTAGAAAGATACAATGACATACATGGGACGGATGGACTCATCGGTGAGAAAGATTCCTCTGTCTCGGTGACTGGAACAAATGTAATAGAAAGGTGATCTTGGGGAAACATAAAGTGATCGATGTGATATCTCCCTGACTCTGTGGGGTCCTGGCGATACAATTTCCTTTGGCATACTTACTAGATGTCTCAGCGAATGTCTTCAGCAAATGATTAGCAAAAGCCCAAATGTGAACAGTTGATCACCGAGATGTGAATGTGAAGTGTTGTGTCTATTCAAATGCTGGTGTATAAATGATCATTCCTGATTGTGAATAAGGGGATTTTTTTCAGATTTTTAGAGTAGATAAGGTAGAGAATATACAGTGGGATAGGATTTTTCCACAGAACAGAGATCATGATGCATGTTTTCAAAATGGAGTTTTTAATGAGAATCAGTTGATGTTGCAGCTCATTTCTAATGCCAATTGTCTATTAGATTTCTCAAAAGTATTACTAAGTTGTCTCCAAGATTGATGCTTTCTGGTTGTTTAAATTGGTATAACAAGTTTATGTTCAATTTATCAAGGCACATTTGTTGTTTCTGTGTGGTTAACTGATTGATTCTTTCAAGAAGAGATTAAATCCTTTTGGCTGGTCATAGTAATCAGAGAAATTCATCTAGATTATTAAAGTAGAACTAAGTAGTCATCGTTTTACATATTTATACAAGTTATAAACAAAACATATGCCAAACAATTTGAGTTTTTGTTAGGAAGAAAGTTGCTCATCTAGATTTCATTTGACTCTGCATACCCAATAAGGCACTAGTCTTTGTATTTCACCATTCAGATTCATTTACTTTCTTTACATCTGTTAATTCAGCATTTTAGGATTTAGATTTAGAAGATTGTTATTGCTATTTGTATCAAGTTTGAATTCATTTGTTCACTTCCATCTGCTATTGTGGACAAATCATTGCAAGAAGAATAATTATAAGTCAAGTCTGCTTCATTCAGATAGGTACACCCGCCTAGGTCTTGAAGCACCTGAAGAGTAGAAGGTTTAATTCATTTGAACTTGTCTGTTACCCTAAAACATTGTGAAATCTTGGCAACCTTTCGTGGTTCAAACCTGCATTTTTGAGAGCTAACAAATTGGCGACTTTGCTAGGGATAATAAAGAATCTGTGCCTTAATCATAGAGTCAGAAATCCTATATATAAACTCTGCTAGGAATAAGAAACATTAAACATTTTCTCACTTTTAAGAAAGTGAGTGGCAACTCTAATACAACATTGCAATATGAATGGAAGAAGATCTCAATACAAGGGAGGTCATTATGGAGCTCCTGCTAGCAGTAGTAAGTGGACACACAAAGATGATAAAGCTGACAAGGGTAAAGGGAAAAGTGAGGACATGTGCATGTGAAACAAAGACAAATCATCAATACCTCATGGTGAAACATACAATTATTTTCATACATGGACAGATAATTCAACTGCAGAATCTTGTACCCTAGAAGATCAAAGAAATCCTTTTCATGATCCTCAGAAACAGGTAGAGTGGCATGCTAAATTTGAAGCTGAATGAATCAGAATTCAGCATGAATATGATCAAAAAATGGAAGGTAATCAGAATGGACCCACAGATCATGAAACTCCTCAAGAAGATTATGAATATTTAACTTATGAAGAAGTTAAAGCAAGGTTTGAATCTCAGAAAAAGGAGAGGGAAGAGTAGGAAAAGGCTTAGATGATACAAGCGATGAGAGAATTCAAATTGTAGAAAGCTCAGAACATTACTCACATAGCCAGTTGCCCCTCAAAGTATGTACCACCTCATAAACAGGGTAATCATGGTGCAGGGCATTCTGATCCACTAGGGGTCCCTCACCATCAAGTTGGGAATCAATATAGATAGCCAAATAACCCACCTCATATTCCCACACAACATACAAATATACATCCACCTCCTGGTCAGCATTATGTGCCACATCACAACACATAATATAATAACCAAATGTACCAATACCCACCTAACCCTCCCCCTCATCAGTATACCACTATGATCAAACAATTTGATTTGGTAGGATTTCAATTATACCCTCTCCCAATGGATGGCAGTTGGAGAGGTTTGGTGCCTAAGTTTACAGGAAGTAGTGCAATTTCTACTAAGGACAATTTGAGGAGTTTCAATTCCTTCATTCAAGATTTGGATGTACCTTATCAAGATCTACATATGAGGTTATTCATGATGTCACTTATTGAAGAAGCCATAGATTGGTTCAATAGTTTAGCAACAGCCTCTATTGATTCTCTCCAAATATTTTAGGACCAGTTCCTCAAGCAATATGGGAATCAGAGTGCAATTGATGCTGCTCTTCATGAATTGATGCGAATTCAAAAAAAATCAGAATGATTCAATTTATGATTTCAATCGAAGATTCAATAAACTACAAAATAAAATACCTCTTGGATAAAAATTGCTAGACTCTGTGGCATTGAGTGTTTATTTGAATGCATTCGATCCTAAAACAAGGTATGAACTGAGAAATAGGTTCCCAAGAGACTTGGTTGAAGCTCACAAGATATCATTAACAATTGAAAACAATAGAAGGGCTGCTGGGATAATTGATAAAAGAGAAAATCATAGGGCTCCCCAACAAACCAATAATCATCAATACAAATAGGAGAACACATACATGAATGAAAGGCCTAGGCTGCATGGCATGCCTTATAACACAAATTGGAAGGATGGAAAACCTATAACAGATAGACCTAGAAACAAAGAAACTCCTGATCCATTGAGAAATAAGGGAGCCTATATGGTAAATAACAATTATTTCTGTGAAGTCTGTGATAAGCACATTCCCCAGATTATTGTGTTGTAGCCCAAAGTATGCAAGAGGAAGGAATGTTGATGGGAAACAGTGGAGAAGATCATAAAGTGTACTTGACTTCAAACACTTTTCACCATGTGGAGGAAGGGTACTCATCTTCAGAGGATGAAGGTTATGAGTATGATGTTTCAAATTAGAAATACAATGTCCACATGGCTGAGCAACAAATCCTTTATGACTTTGAGGAAGATTATATAGACAAATATTCTGATGAGATTCCTACTCAGGGCAGCATAAGGAAACTCACTGAAAAGGAGATAGAGAGATTAAATGTTGCTACATTTGAAGAAGCAAGGAGTAAGTACTATTTAAGAAATAGGACAGTAAATGAGAAGGAAGGTGTCCCTATGGGAATCTTTATGAGGGATAAAAAAATGACACAAGGAACTTTGAAGAAAACTGAAAATAAACAATATGATGAAAGCAAATAGAAGCCTGTCCACAAGGAGGAAGTGAAGGAATTTCATAAAGAAATGCAAAAGTCTGATCAACCAGGAAAAAGAGAAAAGGAAGAAAATAGAGGAGAAGCGCCAGAGCAAAAGAAAATGGTTAAAATTGAGAGTTCTTCTTTTGACTTCAGTCAAGCTTTATCTCAGGTAAAGATGTATGTTCCACTACTTGAGATTATGAAGATTAAGGAATACAGATACAGTGTTGTCCAATTGATAACAAATGAAAAGCATGTGAATTCTGAAAACAAGGTGGCTACTAAAGCAAGTAGTAAGAAAGAGGAAGTAAATATCTCAGAAATCTACTTGAGTAATGTATTGACAAGTTCCCTACAGGTTGATCCTTTTTTCACTACCTTACACATAAATAACAAATTGTTAAGGAATTGCATGATATATTCTGGTGCTGCTATGAATATTATGCCAGTAGGAGTGATGAAACAACTAGGCATGAGGGTGGATACATATGAAGGTAAGTGCTATACGATGGATAACTGACTTGTTCCTTTGGTGGGTATAATGAAAGATGTTGAAGTCGAGCTATCTGTTTATCATCAAGTGGCCTATAATATTGATATAATAGTAATAGACACCCCTCCTCAATTTGGTATGCTTTTATCAAGATAGTGGATGGTAGCTATTGGTGGGAATGTTCAGTTTGATCTATCTTATGCAACAATTCTAGTAAATGGCCAAGAGGTGAAGTTGTATAGGGAGCCAATGATGAATCAGTTTGTTGATTATGTACCACAAAATTAGATCAATTGTTTTTGAGATGTTTATCTTGGGAGTTTTAATATAGAACCATCCCAGCCAGAGTTGATCAATAGTGATCCAATTGAGAAGCATGTTGCACAAAAATGCAACGGTGTGTGGAAGATGTATTTTGATGGAGTAGTGATAGTATTCGTTTCACCTAAGGGTGTTACATTTAAATATTCATTTATGTTAGCATTTGAATGTACAAACAATGTTGCAGAGTATGAAGCTTTGTTAACAAGTTTGAATATAGCTGTGAAACACAAAATCAAGTTGCTGACTGTTCTAGGGGATTCTGAGTTGGTTGTTTCACAAATTAAGTCCAAGTATGCAACAAAACATAAAAGAATAAAACAATACAGGAATGTTGTATGGGACACAATTGAGTTATTTGATGCCTTCTCAATTGAGTGGATAGATAGATCAAAGAACATAATGGCTGATTTTCTAGCAAATGTAGCACTGAAAAGAGATGATATTACATTGGCTGGGGTATCACAAATTGCATTCAAGACAAGGCCTGTTGCGCCTGATAATGTATATAGTTGGAAAGTCTTTAATGATGATAATGATCTTTTAAAATTCCTCCACTGTATAGATCAGTATGAATCCCAAGAAATTGACTTCAACGCTTTGGTTGAAGAAATGGATGGGAAGCAAATGGTATTTGGGAAAGAAATCTTACAGCTCAAAAAAAATAAGCTTCCTAGATTCTTAGTGGCATTGGAGAGGGTGTATGATGGAAATGATCAATCCCTTATAAAGCAAGCACCAGTAAATAGGGGGGATATTGAAGAGATTAACTTGGGGACTGAGATGACACCAAGAAAGGTGTACATAGGGAAAAAAATAAGCCCTACAAGTAGAAGAATGATCATAGATTTGCTGAGAAAATATAAACATGTGTTTTCCTGGTCTTATGAAAATCTAAAAGCATACAGGGAAGATTTGTTTTAGCATGAAATAACATTGAAGCTAGATGCTAAACCATTTAGACAAAAGCAAAGACCCATAAATCCAACATTGGAGCCTAGGATGTAGGAAGAATTAGAAAAGCCCAGGGATGGGGGAATCATTAAACCAATCAGACATTCAATGTGGGTCTCAAACATGGTCCCTGTGAGAAAGAAAAATGGAGATATTAGACTGTGTAGATTTCAGAAATCTAAACATAGCATCCCTCAAAGATAATTACCCTCTACCCAATATGGAGGCTATATTGCATAAGGTGATAGGGTGTGAACTATTGTCTATGATGGATGGGTTTTCAGGGTATAACCAGGTTATGGTCAAAGAATCTGAGCAATATAATACAACATTTACAACTCCTTGGGGAACGTATGTATACATAAGAATGCCATTTGGTCTCACTAATGTAGGGGAAACCTTCCAAAGAGATATGGATGTGGCATTTGCAGATTTGATCAATGTTATCATGGTGGTGTATTAGGATGACCTCACTACTTACTCAAAGAAGGATGGAGATCATGTTTTCATAGGAACATCATCTGGAAAAGGTATTTATAAAAGCCATTGAATATGGTATTAGCTTGAACCCTAAGAAATGTCATTTTGCAGTCACAGAGGGTAAGCTCTTGGGACATATTGTTTCAAAGGAGGGGGTTAAGATAGACCCTGAAAGGGTTGATGCCATTGATAAAATTCATGTCCATAAAACTATCAAGGCTATATAGTCATTCTTTGGACAGATTAATTTTGTTAGGAGATTTGTTTCAAGCTTTGCTGAGATCATTAAACCTATATCAAAAATGTTAAAGAAAGGACATAAAATGGAATGGACTACAGAGGCCTTGGAATCTTTTATATCCATCAAGAGGGCCATCAAGGAGGTTCCTATCCTTAAATCCCTAGATTTTGTAAATCCCTTTCAGATATTTTCATTCGCCTCAATGCACACTATTGCTACTGTTATGTTACAAAAAAATGAGGATGGTCATGAACAACCTGTATCTTTTTTTAGTAAGTCATTGCAGGGGTCTAAATTGAAGTATGACATAATGGAAAAATAGGCATTTGCACTAGTGAAAGATGTAAAATCTTTCAGGCCATATCTTGTTGGAGAAAAGGTTGTTGCTTATGTTCCTCATGCAACTGTCAAGGATATTCTGACACAGTCTAAGGTAATAGAAAAAAGATGCAAATGGATTAACAAAATCAAAGAATTTGACATGGAGGTACAAATTACTAAACTGGTAAGAGGTCAGGGCTTGGCTAGATTGATGGTAGAAGCGAACATTGAAGCAAATCAAATTTGCAATGTAGAAGAAGAAAATGCAATTGCAAGCATTGAGCATACTCAATGGTATAAAAATATCATGCACTATCTTAAATACATGAAGTTTCCAGAGGGATTGAATGACAACAAGAAAAAAAATTTGAAGTTGTAGGCATCTAAGTATGTCTTCATGGATGGAGATCTATTTTGGAAGAATAGGGATGGTATACTATTATTGTGTTTGGATGAATCACAATCCAAGCATGTCTTGAGTGAAATGCATGAAGGAGTTTGTGGAGGACATTATTCAGCAAAGACAACTGGGCATAAAATTCTTAGGGTAGGTTACTACTGGCCGAAGGTCTTTAATGATTCTTTTACATATGTAAGAAAGTGTGAAGCCTACCAGAAATTCTCTGGAAAATTGAAGTATCAGGGAGCTCTGCCACAATGACCCTTGTAGGTTGATGCCCCTTTTCATCAATGGGGAATTGATTTCATTGGAGAGATACAAGAAAAATAAAGTAGTGGACATAGATGGATACTGGTGACCACTAATTATTTTACCAAATGGGTAGAAGCAATCCCAACTAAATATGCTACACGTAGAGTTGTGAATTTTTTTCTAATGGATGACATCACTACTAGATTTGGTACACCGATAAGATTGATCACTAACAATGGGATGTGTTTCAGATTGGATGAATTCAAGAATTTCTATAGGACATATGGTATTTCCATTTCTTATGCAACCCCTTATCATCCATAGGCTAATGGTCAAGCAGAGTCTAGTAATAAGAGTCTTCTAAAATATTATAAGAAGAATGTTAGTTCAAAACAAGAAAGCTTGGCATTTGAAATTAAGACTGGTTGTATGGGCTGAGAGAATCACAGTGAAGAAGGCAATTGGGAAGTCCCCATTCGAATTAGTGTATGGAACATAGGCTAGGATTCCTTTACAAAATTTGTTACCAGTCTATAGTTTTTTCCTTCAGGAAGACTTGGATGTTCCTGAACCTATGGAAGAAATGATGGAGCAATTAGATGAACTTGATGAAATAAGGAGAGTTGCCCAAAATCAAAACATAAAGTTACAAACACAGATGAAATATCTATTTGACAAAAAAACAAAGGATAGGAAATTTGGAGAAAGTGATTCGGTACTAATGTGGAATGCAAGGTGCCAAGAGAAGGGAAAACATGGGAAATTCAAGGATTTATGGCTAGGACCTTTTGTTGTTGTCAGAAAGAAAGGAGAAGATTCATACTATCTATAGAATATGGCTGGTGAAGATCAGGAATTTCCTGTACATGGGCAATTTCTGAAACATTTTTTCTCTTGAGTCACACAGAGGATTAAGGGTTGCCAGTGCATGGACAACTCTTGATGATCCTCTTTAAAATTCTTTTCCATTCATAGTAGTTTAGGAAATAAAAGGAACAGGACTTTCCAGTACATGGACAATCCTGATTTTCCTTCTTTCAAAATAATTTTCTATGTACAGTAGTTTAGGGTTTTCTCCATCTCCATTTTGCATTCATTTCCATTTACATTCATTCCATTTCTGCTCACTGCTCATCATTTTGTGTCTAGTCTGCTCACCCAAAGATCTAGATCCTTGCAATGATCTCACTATCATTCATCCCCAAACGGAGCCACTATTGGAATTGTTCACATTCATCTTTTTCCAAATAATTCACACCACGAGTACAATTTTCTTTCATTTTTCCCATGTAGCCCCACAAAATCCATTGGGTCATGCATTTTCCATATTGCAGTTTCTATCGACATAGGTTCGTGGCTGTCTCCCCAACCCATGTTTTTGTTCTAAAATTTGTATGATTTAGGTATGTCGGCAAGACTTCTTTGATGTCTCAATGATCATAGGTCATGTGCATTCACCTTTTAGCGGGACTCTTTCATTGTTTCGGTGACTAAGGAGGATTCATATTGGTAGGAGTTGCATCATCGGAATGAGGTCCTACCAATTTCATTTTGTCTCATCGACTTGCACTTCGAATGTTCATTTTGGCCAAACTTGTTGGTATCAGCGTAATGTTACAATGAACCTGATGTGTCTTACCGATTAGCTCACATGGATTTACTTCGGCCAAATAGGTTGCTTTCAGGATAGGGTCTCGGTGAGATCTTATTGTCTCACTGACCGGTGGTGGGGGATGCTCATCGGTGAGAGATCTTCTTCAATATAAAGGAATTGGGAACTCACCTTGTCTTGCCGACCGTCGATAAAGGAATGCATATTGAGCGAAGTTTCACCGAACAATACAAGTGGTTTCATTTCGGCCGAACCAAAGGATGTTGGGGTGAGCTCTTACTGAAATGTATATGTCTCACCGACTTATTTCAAAGGGTTTCTATCAAAATACTCATCTATGAGAGATGTTTTATTCAGTTTGAAGTCATAGCGAATTCAAAGGGTCTCACCGATCAACACAAAAGGAAATCTTGGTAAGACTAATGGGCATCGATGTAGTATCTTGGTGAGTGACCTTTGGTCTCGCTGATATTACACATGAAGACTATGTTAGTATAGGAATTGATTTGTCTCAGTGACACGCAAAGGTGGATGAAGACTTTCGGTGAGATGTTGTATGCTCTATGAGAGGTCTCCCCGATATCATAAAGTTATAGCGAATCACATAAAACAAAAGGGTCTCTATCAGTATAATAATTGCATTCTCTTGGCAATCTAAAATGAGCTAAGGATGTTTCGGTATGACTCGGTGGATTCTTTGGGACCTCTCCTCGATTTTGAAATGTCTTGGCGAAAGCAAATGGGAGATGCTTCTCAGCGAGAGGTTTCTTTTGTCTCGGTGATAGACATGATGGAAGGAGTATCTCGATAAGACTCATGAGCTTCGATGTAGAGTCTCAGCGAGCCCATCGGGTCTTGCTGACAAATTCTAATGAATGTTTTTCGGTGTGAGAACAATATTGTCTCAGCAAAATGAAGGTGTGAGTTTGGCGTGTTTCAATATGACATAATACAATCTACGAGAGGTTTCCTCGACAGTAGAAAGATACAATGACATACATGGGACGGATGGACTCATCATTGAGAAAGATTCCTGCGTCTCGGCAACTAGAACAAATATAACAAAAAAGTGATCTCGGGGAAACATAAAGCAATCGATGTGATATCTCCCTGACTCTGTGGGTTCATGGAGAAACACAAAGAGCATAGGATGACTAGCGATATAATTGCCTTTGGCATACTTACTGGATGTCTCAGTGAATGATTAGCAAAAGCCCAAATTCGAACAGTTGATTGCTGACATATGAATGTGAAGCGTTGTGTCTGTTCAGATGCTAGTGTATAAATGATCATTCTCGATTGTGAATAAGGGGATTTTTTTCATATTTTTAGAGTAGATAAGGTAGAGAATATATAGTGGGATAGGATTTTTCCACAGAGCAGAAATCATGATGCATGATTTCAAAATGGAGTTTTTAATGAGAATCAGTTGATGTTGCAGCTCATTTCTGATGTCAATTGTCTGTTAGATTTATCAAAAGTATTACTAAGTTGTCTCAAAGATTGATGCTTTTTGGTTGTTTAAATTGGTATAACAAGTTTATATTCAATTTATCAGGGCACATTTGTTGTTTCTGTGTGGTTAACTGATTGATTCTTTCAAGAAGAGATTAAATCCTTTTGGTTGGTCACATTAATCAGAGAAATTCATCTGGATTATTAAAGTAGAACTTAGTAGTCACAGTTTTGCATGTTTATACAAGTTATAAACAAAACATATGCCAAACAATTTGAGTTTCTTTTAGGAAGAAAGTTTCTCATCTAGATTTCATTTGGCTCTAGATACCCAATAAGGCACTAGTCTTTGTATTTCACCATTCAGATTCATTTACTTTTTTTACATCTGTTAATTCAGCATTTTAGGATTTAGATTTAGAAGATTGCTATTGCTATTTGTATCAAGTTTGAATTCATTTGTTCACTTCCATCTGCCATTGTGGACAAATCATTGCAAGAATAATAATTATAAGTCAAGTCTACTTCATTCAGATAGGTACACCCGCCTAGGTCTAGCAACACCTGAAGAGTAGAAGGTTTAATTCATTTGACCTTGTATGTTACCCTAAAACGTTGTGAAAGCTTGGTAACCTTTCATGGTTCAAACCTGCATTTTTTGAGAGCTAACACCACCTTTTTCAGAGGTTCCAGTTAGTTATGACTAACTGATGGCATAGTATTTTTATTGGTAAGTTGGTCTATACTAAAGAGGGAGTAAAGAAATTTGTAGTCGTTTCAATATCTCTATTAAGGGGAAGATAATCGAGAAACAATTTTCACTTGGTATCTACATTGTACTTCTTAGGTGAGATGTAATTTCTACCAGGTGGCTACATTACAATTTTGTGGAATGTTGGCATGCACCAAAATGGTAATTAAGTGCTTTGAGGCCACACCAATATTTTTTCTCATGGGAAATAAATGTGTAAATAAATTTCGTCCACCTAGAACTTTCTCTATTTAAAGTGGTAAGGCCATAAAATCACCAGACTTCTTTCATAATAGTTGGTTAGTATCAGGTTGATAATGTAAATACTAATTTTTCTCACATGTTTGAGGAATTAGATAGCTTTTGTTGGTTTTTTCACTGACCAACATTTGAATGTGATTATGAAACATCCCACATAAAGGGATATAAAAGTGGTAAATATGATACTTGATGTTGATTTCTTAAGGGAAATAGAGCACTATAAGGTAAAAAAGATATCACGTCATGATTTTTGGCTTCCCTTCTAGACCTTGGAGAATAAAAGGATCCAATGATGGTTGTGAAATAAAAAATTGTTCCAAAAGCACAATGTAGGTGATCTTGAGGCTAATCTAGAAGTAGCATACTTGGGGTTTGGCATTCTAAGGTTGTGTGACATCCATCTTGTGTGAGAGGAGAGTACTATAGGGGAATGGCTTCTATTTCTCAAAAAAATTCACATAGTATTAATAGGTCAACTTTGAGCTCTAGCACATACATGCATATGCTTCTGAAAAAAGTTAAATATTGTAGAGTCCATTGTAGATCTCTAATGGATTGTGTATTTTGATACCACCCCTCCTATGGTATCAATAGTTTCAACCTATCCCCTGGGTATGTGCAGGATCATCATGGAAAAAACAAGCCCTTAAGTGGTAGAAAAAATTAAAAAAATTAGAGTTAGGCAACTTCACATAAAAAATTTGAATAAGTTATCTATATTATTTCAAAAATATGTAAGAATATAATCTATAGAAAATTGAATTTAGATTCTAAATTACTAGGTTTATTTAAAAAAAAAAAATCTATTTGGTTAAAATTTGAAATTTCAATGTAGTAATACTTAAATTTTAGGAAAAATAGAAGTGGGTGTCTGTCTAACCACCCTAACCACAAGAAAATGATAATATTTTTTATAATATTTTAGATATAACTAGAGGACTCATGTCTCGATGTGATGCATATTTCTTTGTAATTTTTTCCAAGTAAATAATTAATTATGAATTTTTTATTCAAACTTTTTAAAAATATAAAAAACTCGTATGTCGACCACCTAACTTGGTCAAAACTTCATGAAATTATTTTTATTCTTTTAATCCTATAGTATCATAGCATAGAATGTGACACATATTTTGGATTCAAAAAATGTGATATCATTTGAAAGCTATAGATGTTTTTCAATTAGTCTATCAATCAAGACTTTAGTCATAATTTGAATAGAAAATGAATAATAATTACTTATTAAATTCAAAGTAAAGCATAATTTATATTGGTGGAAAGCTGAGAATATCCTTTTAAAACCCTTTTCGTCTCATCAATTTTGGGTAAAAAAAAGTCATCAGCCACATACCCATCATATTGCCACTTTTTGGCCCATCATGATCCTGCACATACACCCCTACTTAAAAATATACTCTCTATTTTTCTCACTCTTTGGCTCAAGCCTTACATTTTTTTTTGACCTTCTCTAGTTTAAGTTTCTAGTATTCGAAGAATTGTGTTTTACTTTGGTCCCTTGTCCACACATATATTTTGTAAAATTTTCTCAAAATTTTGTAAATAATTTTCTCTACATGTAATTTTGCACTTTTATAATATTAATAATATTCAGGTTTTTTCCTTTTATCTAAAAAAATCCCTTTTCTATCGAGTTTCTTGTGAAGATTCAATATGATCTATGATTCTAAGATATTGTGAATTCTTTGGTAGTAACCTATATTAAAACCAAGTGTATGATAGATTTGGATGATGTATTAGAACTAGCATAAACTAAAAAACCAAATGAGCTTCTCATTAAGGATGTGTTCCAGATGTTGTCCAATAAAATTTGGAGGATATTTTTCTTTTCATTGGTAATTGAAGTGGATTTCAATTGTTTTTCTTAGTTCATGGTCAAGGATATGAGTGCAGTAGAGTATCGTAAAATTTTAATCATTTTTTCTTGTTTGGAACTCTAAATGGTTAGGTAAATAGCTATTGGAGTTGAGACATCAACACTAACATCTAATTTAAATATGGTAGGCTCATCTATGGGTATTTCAATCATGGTACAAGAAAAGTAGGTAGGTCAACATTTTTCCTCACCATTCAAATTGAGTTTTGTGGTGGATTGTGATAACTCTACATTGTTCTAGCTTTATTGGTTGTTTTTTTGTTGTTTTAGAGCATAATGGTGATTTTTCTTTTTCATTACACCTTTCTCAACTAGTTGAGTCTTCATTGTTTTAGGCTATGTTAAAAAATGGTCTTTATTAATTAGGTCATATAGTTAAGGTTAGAGAATATTTTATATACTTATATATTGTTCTTAGAGATGTCTCATTTATAGACTTTTGTTTGGGCAGTTGTCCAAAAGTTATGTTTTCTAAAGTTCAAAACAAGATATATTTACCTATTTATCTTTTATAAAATCTTACTAAAGAGACCTCTAGTTGACCCAATTAAGCATTTAAATGCCTAAATAGTCTTGTTTTCCAAGAGGGAAACTTGTATTAAATAATTTCAAACATCAAATTAAAAACCTTGAAAATTGTGTCATGGATTTAAGTCCTAGGACCCATTCTCCCAAGCATGAATGGGTCCACTTTATATTCTAGAACCCAATTTAAAATATGTTTTTGGTAGTATTTTAATTATCCCAATTCAAGTTGCAATTGTCTTCTTTTGAATTTTAATTATCAAGAAATTAGAAAATCACATATAAATACATAGTTATTTTATCAATTCAACATTATGAAAAAGAAGGCAACTAAATCACATGAGAAAATATTATTGCCAAGAGAATTGGAGAGAAAATTTATCAAGCATATACAATAGCATCTAAGATCTTATCATGATGTCAAGATTTACGTGTGTTCATCAATTTTTTTGGAGCTAACATTGTGATGTAGGTTTCAAGCATTCAAGCATCAAGACCAACATCCAATCAAGCCATTTTATTAAATATCAAGACATTGGAGAGATGTGTTAGACTTTAATCCTCCAAGGACAAACGTTAAAGGGTTTGGTGAGTTGCAACAAGATAGTGTCCATTCATCATTCCTTCTCGTTATTATTATTTCATTTCAAGGTTTAATACAAAAATGGGGTTTGACCAAGGAAAACCCCTATTCACCAAAAGAAAAATTCCTCTTTTTATGTATGTATAGGTTCATACATGAAAAAAGGATTGGAATTGAAGATCTCAAAATTGCAAAATTGCTAAAGTTGTGAAAGTTGTAGTGTCATAAAATGTTGTCAAGGCCACGAAAACTTAAATCCCAAATTTATTTCTGACATTCTTGCAATGAAACCTATGGCAAAAGAAATCCCATATACATCTCTAGATGATCCAGGTCGATCCAAGAAACCTAAAAATTGCACAGTCTCAAAATCTCATGGAGTTTGCCTCATCGCATAGAACTCACTGATATGATCCTGACACAACTTGTACTACATCAAAAGGAGGTTGTATGCAAAAGTTATGCTTAGTCAAAGATTGGTCAAACTAGTGAACCAGGGGGGCTAGAAAAAGGAAAAAAAATGGTCATTTCAGAATTCATCAAAATCAACATCAAAGCAAAGAGCTTGTTGAGACCTTTCCAATGACATTCGTTTTGTCAAAATTTGAGCTTGTACGCAGAAGATATCACAAGTCAAAGTTGAAGGTTGAATAGATGCTGACGTGGAAATTGACTGGATGCTGACATGGTAGTTGACTGGATCATGATGTGGCCAATGAAGGTGATGTGTAAAAAATTCATGTACCATGCTTTATTTTTGAGAAAATAAAGTTGTAGAGGCTTATTTTATCTCATAAAATCCATTTGGTGGGATCAAATTTTGTGGGATCCCAAGTGGATTTGGTGGGATTGGATTTTGGGGAATTTCAAGTGGATTTGGTGGGATTAAAACAAAATCTCATCAAATTTTATAAATAAAATAACCTTTAATGGTTATTAAATAAAAGACAATAATCTAATAAAAACAAATACCCAAACCAATATAGCCCATAAATGGAGAAATGACAAGGGTATTATAAAAATATTAAAAATGGTTGTTATTGTTTTTTGTAAATAAGGGAGATTGTTTAAATTTTACTTAAGATGGGTTAGAAGTAAATGGATTTTTTCTGTAAATGAGGGGTAATTGTTGGGTATTTGTTATTTTACTTATTATGGTGGTTAAGCCTTTTTAGGATTCTTTTATGTATAAAAAGGGGTGATAGGCCTTTTGAAAGGGAATTTAGGTGATTAAGGAATTTTTATGCCTTTGTAAGAAAACTTTGGAGAGTGTTTGGAGAAGAATTTACAAGGTGTTTTTGCACACCAAAAATTGTAAAATTGAGAGTGAGAGATTGTGATGAGTTTTATGCGAGTTTTTAGAAGCTTGATATTGTAAGAAAGCTTTTGCTTAGCGATATAAATAAAGTGGTCCAACATTGAGAAGCAGACCCGGAGATGTATCTCAAATTGAGTGAACTCTATTATCAAGTGTGATCTCTCTATTCTTCTCTTTTGCTTATAATTCTTTCAGTATTTTGATTCTTTGAGTTTCCTATTTACGATAATTAAGTAATTAGCTTATGCCTCTTGAATCTGGATAAAGTATTAGTGAAAAATTTTTATTGTAATTTCAATGGTTAAGATTCATAACCACTTAATTATGTTGGATCGGGATAAAATATGTACTTGAGAGTAAAGTGCAAATTATTTGTAGCTCTTTAATTACAGATCCAATTGGTATCAGATTAGTTTAATAGGAAAATAGCAGGTGGTGAATGTTAACCATGTTGAAACTAAAACAAGGAGAATGTACACTTACAGAATTCAACCCAGAGATTGGAAAACAAAGGGATTTTCCATGATAAAAAATGGAAGATGAACAAAGTTCTATAGAGCTTGATGAGAAAAGTTTCTAGAAAACTTTTCTCGAGATGAAATCAAAGTGGAAGTTCCTTTCAGAGAGAGGCAAGAATGACAGAGGAAAATGGAAGACAAAGATATAAAGAAGAAGGAAGTTGAATCCTCCATGAATGAAGAAAAAGGTAAAGGAGTAGAAGGTGGTGGTGATCCTCCTGAACCTCCATCCCCATCCTCTTCATCTTCTTCATCGTGTTCTTCTTCGTCTAATACTCCTAGAAAGAAACAACTTGTGCAAACACCTTTCTTAAAACTGGATGTTAAATTTGATTTTCCTATATATAACAATGAATTGCATGTAGAAAAATTGGATAACTGGATTAAGCAGATCGAAGTGTATTGTAGGGTTCAACAGACCTTGGATGATTCTTCCAAAATCTAGCTAGCTACCCTTAGAATGGGAAGACTACATTGGTTTGGTGGGAGAGTAAGATTCAAGATGATCTTGCTATGCACGGTAAAATCATTTCATCTTGGTATGAGTTTACTTCTACTTTAATGAAACAGTTTTATCCTTTGGGTTATATGCAACAAGCTGTTATGGATTGGAAAAATATAAGATAGGGTAAAGGAAAAATGGTGCAAGAGTATACATAGGTGTTTAGGAAGAAATCACTTACTCTTGGAATTGCTCTTTATACACAAGAAAATTTATTAAAGTATATAGGTGGTTTGCATTGACATTTGAAACATACAATCCTAATGTTTAATCCATCTAACTTTGATGAACTATGTCTACAAGCAACCCATATTGAAGCAGGTGAAAGGAACATAAGTTTGAGTTCAAAGAAGGAATTTGCTCCTCCAATTGAAGGAAATAAGAAGGGTAAGGAAAGGAAAGTAGCTACTGTGAAGAAAGAGGAAGGTGAAAATCCTACTTGTTCACATTGTCAGAAGAAAGGGCATGAAGATGCAAAGTGTTGGAAATTGCATCTAGAATTCACACCAAAGTGGTTTAAGGATCATAAAGGAAACCAAAAGGCCACAGCTGTCATTTAGGATCTTGGATCAGATTCTGATGATGAAACAAAGATAACATTTGTGGGTTTGAAAGGTAAAGCTCTTGTTGGTAATGATTATGTCACTTATTTTCATGTGCTTCTACTTCTAAAATTCATGTTGTTCCTGAAGATAGAAAAAGATGTGAATTGTTTCATATAATGGTGATTTCTAAGAACACTAAGATTGATACACTGATAGATAGTTGGTCCCAAGTTAATCTAATTTTAGAAGAAGTTGTTGAAAAGTTGGGATTGAAAACTAATCCACATAGGAAACCTTGTCCATTAGGTTGGGTGTGCAATGATAACAGATTGGGAGTAACTAAGCAATGCAATTTAAGATTTGCAATAACATCTAAGTTTATATATGAGGTTGAATTTGATGTGGTTCCACTTGATATCTATGGGATTGTGTTGGGTAGCTTGTACTTATATGATAGAAAAGCAATCTTCTACAAGGAACATAATCAGTATCAATTTTTTAAGGAAGGAATTGAATACATTGTGCATTCTCATTCAATTAAGACTGATAAATATTTTGTGACAATGGGAAAATTCAAAAGGGTAGTTAATGCAAGTAATAATTTGGCACTTATGTCTATACCACAAGAAGTGTCATTGCATAAAAGCATATCTAATTCTAAGGTTGTTCCAATTATCAAAGAAGAGCATGATGTTGGTACATTCTTTTTCTCGTCTGCAAATTCAGTTTTGTTATTCTTCCTTCTACTTTTTAGTAGTGTATGGTTGGTAGTAGCAACACTAAATGTGGATGTGTATATGGCTAATGTACTTAACAATATCAATGCAGTTTTGATTATTGTTATGATGAATAAGATGTACAAGTTCCAAAAAGAAAAGACAAATGATACTAGACAAGTGAGGAAAATTTTCCCTCACTTTAATTGTATGTAAAAATAGACTTTTAGTGGTCCAAAAGCTTCTCAATGTGGAGGAATGATCTAGGTGGATCCAGGAAACCTAAAAATTTCATAGTCTCAAAATATCATGAAGTTAGCCTCATCACATAGAGCTCACTGACATGATCCCAACACTTGTACTGCATTAAAATGAGGTCATATTCAAGTGTTATGCTTGGTCAAAGATTGGTCAAACTAGTGAACTACGGGGGCCAAAAAAAGGAAAAAAAATGATCATCTCAAAATTCATAAAAATTGGCATCAAAGTGAAGAGCTTTTCAAGACCTTTCCAATGACGTTCGTTTCATCTAAATTTGAGCTCGTACATAGAAGATATCACAAGTCAAAGTTGAAGATTGACTAGATGCTAATGTGGCAGTTAAGTAGATGCTAACGTGGTAGTTGACTAGATGATGATGTGGCTAGGGTAGGTGATGTGGCAAAAATTCACGTTCCATGCTTTATTTTTGAGAAAATAAAGTTGTGGAGGCTTATTTTATCTCACAAAATCCATTTGGTGGGATCAGATTTTGTGGGATCTCAAGTGGATTTGGTGGGATTAAAACAAAATCTCATAAAAAATTATAGCTAAATAACCTTTAATGGTTATTAAATTAAATAAAATAATCTAATAAAAAAAAATACCCAAACCAATATAGCCCATAAATGGAGAAATGACAAGGGCATTATAAACAAATTAAAAATGGTTGTTATTGTTTTTTGTAAATAAGGGAGATTGTTTAAATTTTCCTTAAAGGGGTTAGAAGTAAGTGGGATTTTTTGTAAATGAGGGGTATTTGTTGGGTACTTTTTATTTTATTTATTAGGGTGGTTAAGCCATTTTAGGCTTATTTTATGTATAAAAAGGGGTGATAGGCCTTTTGAAAGGGAATTCAGGTGATTAAGGAATTTTTTATGCCTTTGTAAGAAAACTTTGGAGAGTGTTTGGAGGAGAATTTACAAGGTGTTTTTGCACACCAAAAATTGTAAAATTGAGAGTGAGAGATTGTGAGGAGTTTCATTCAGGTTTTTAGAATCTTGATATTGTAAGAAGGCTTTTGCTTGGCGATATCAATAAAGTGGTTCAACATTGAGAAGCAGACCCAGAGACGTAGCTCAAATTGAGTGAACTCTGTTATCAAGTGTGATCTCTCTATTCTTCTCTTTTGCTTATAATTCTTTCAGTATTTTGATTCTTCAAGTTTCCTATTTATGATAATTAAGTAATTAGTTTATGCCACTTGAATCTGGATAAACTATTAGTGAACTTTTTTTATTGTAATTTCAATGGTTAAGATTCATAACCATGTAATTATGTTGGATCGGTATAAAATATCTAGTTGAGAGTAAAGTGCAAATTCTTTGTAGCTCTTTAATTATAGATCTAGTTGGTATCAGAGTAGTTTAACAGGAAAATTACAGGTGGTGAATGTTAACCATGTTCAAACTAAAACAAGGAGAATGTGCACTTACAGAATTCAACCCAGAGATTTGAAAACAAAGGGCTTTTCCATTAAAAAAAGTGGCAGCTAAACAAAGTTCTATAGAGCTTGATGAGAAAGGTTTCCAGAAAAAATTTCTCTAGATGAAATCAATGGTGGAAGTTCTTTTCCAAGAGGCAAGAATGACAGAGGAAAAAGGAAGATAAAGACAGAAAGAATAAGGAAGTTGAATCCTCAATGAAAGAAGACAAAGGTAAAGGAGTAGGAGGTGGTGGTTACCCTCCTGAACCTCCATCCCCATCCTCTTCATCTTCTTCATCATCTTCTTCTTCGTCTAACTCTTCTAAAAAGAAACAACCTGTGAAAACACCTTTCTTAAAACTGGAGTTTAGTTTGAGTTGCCTATATATAACAAAGAATTGCATATAGAACAACTAGATAACTGGCATAAGCATATCAAAGTGTATTGAAGGGTTCAACAGATCTTGGATGATTCTTCCAAAATAAAACTAGCTACCCTTACACTAAGATCACTGCATTGGTTTGGTGGGAGAGTAAGATTCAAGATGATCTTGCTACGCATGGTAAAATCATTTCATCTAGGTATGAATTTACTTTTGCTTTAATGAAACAGTTTTATACTCTGTATTATATGCAACAAGCTATTATGGATTGGAAAAATATAAGATAGGGTAAAGGATAAATGGTGCACGAGTATACACAGGGGTTTCAGAAGAAAGCACTTACTCTTGGCATTCCTCTTTATACATAAGAAACTTTATTAAAGTATATAGGTGGTTTGCATTCACATTTGAAACATACAATCCTGATGTTTAATCCATCTAACTTTGATGAACTATTTCTACAAGCAACCCATATTGAAGCAGGTGAAAGTAACATAAGTTTGAGTTCAAAGAAGGAATTTGTTCCTCTAATTGAAGGCAATAAGAAGGGTAAGGAGAGGAAAGCAACTACTGTGAAGAAAGAGGAAGGTAAAAATCCTACTTGTTAACATTGTCAGAAGAAATGAAACAAAGATGCAAAGTGTTGGAAATTGCATCTAGAATTGAAACCAACATGGTTTAAGCATTGTAAAGGAAAGAAAAAGGCCGCAACTTTCATTTAGGATCTTGGATCAGTTTCTAATGACGAAACAAAGATAATAGTTGTGGGTTTGAAAGGTAAATATTTTGTTGGTAATGATTATGACACTTATTTTTCATGTCCTACTTCTAAAATTCATGTTGTTCCTGAAGATAGAAAAAGATGTGAATTGTTTCATATAATGGCAATTTCTAAGAACACTAAGATTAATACACTGATAGATAGTTGGTCCCAAGTTAATCTAATTTTAGAAGAAGTTGTTGAAAAGTTGGAATTAAAAAAAAACCCACATAGGAAACCTTATCCATTAGGTTTGGGTGCAATGATAATGATTGGGAGTAACTAAGAAATGTAATTTAAGATTTGCAATAACATCTAAGTTTATAGATGAGGTTGAATTTGATGTGGTTCCACTTGATATCTATGGGATTGTGTTGGGTAGCCCGCACTTATATGATAGAAAAGAAATCTTCTACAAGGAACATAATTAGTATCACTTGTTTAAGGAAGGAATTGAAAACATGCATTCTCATTCAATTAAGACTAATACATCTTTTGTGAGAATGGGACAATTGAAAAGGGTAGTTAATGCAAGTAATAAATTGGCACTTATGTCTTTACCACAAGAAGTGTCTAAGCATATCTAATTCTAAGGTTGTTCCAGTTATGAAAGACAAGCATGATGTTGGTACATTCTTTTTCTCATCTGCAAATTCATTTTTGTTATTCTGCCTTCTACTTTTTAGTAGTGTATGGTTGGTAGTGGAAACATTGAATGTTGATGTGTATATGGCTAATGTACTTAACAATATCGATGCAATTTTGATTGTTGTTAAGATGAGTCAGATGTACAAGTTCCAAAAAGGAAAGACAAATGATACTAGATAAGTGAGGAAAAATTTCCCTCACTTCAATTGTATGTAAAAATAGAATTTTGGTGGTCCAAAAGCTTCTCAATGTGGAGGAATGATCCAGGTGGATCCAGGAAGCCTAAAAGTTTCATAGTCTCAAAATGTCATGGAGTTAGCCTCATCGCATAGAGCTCGCTGTCATGATCCCGACACAACTTGTACCACACCAAAACGAGGTCAAATGCAAGAGTTATGCTTAGTCAAAGATTGGTCAAGCTAGTGAACTAAGGGGCCAAAAAAAGGAAAAAAATGATCATCTCAAAATTCATCAAAATTGGCATCAAAGTGAAGATCTTGTTGAGACCTTTCCAATGATGTTCATTTCATCAAAATTTGAGCTTGTACACAAAAGATATCACAAGTCAAAGTTGAAGGTTGACTAGATGTTAACATGGCAGTTGACTAGATGCTAATGTGGTAGTTGACTAGATGATGTTGTGGCTAGGTCAGGTGATGTGGCAAAAATTCACGTACCATGCTTTATTTTGAGAAAATAAAGTTGTGGAGGCTTATTTTATCTCACAAAATCCATTTGGTGGGATCAGATTTTGTGGGATCTCAAGTGGATTTGGTGGGATTAAAAAAAATCTCATAAAAATTATAACTAAAATAACTTTAATGGTTATTAAATAAAAGACAATAATCTAATAAAAACAAATACCCAAACCAATATAGCCCATAAATGGAGAAATTACAAGGGCATTAAAACAAATTAAAAATGGTTGTTATTGTTTTTTGTAAATAAGGGAGATTGTTTAAATTTTCCTTAAAGGGGTTAGAAGTAAGTGGGATTTTTCTGTAAATGAGGGGTATTTGTTGGGTATTTGTTATTTTATTTGTTATGATGGTTAAGCCTTTTTAGGCTTATTTTATGTATAAAAAGGGGTGTTAGGCCTTTTGAAAGGGAATTCAGGTGATTGAGGAATTTTTATTCCTTTGTAAGAAAACTTTGGAGAGTGTTTGGAGGAAAATTTACAAAGTGTTTTTGCACACCAAAAATTGTAAAATTGAGAGTGAGAGATTGTGAGGAGTTTTATGTGGGTTTTTGGAAGCTTGATATTGTAAGAAGGCTTTTGCTTGGTGATATCAATAAAGTGGTCGAACATTGAGAAGAGAACCTAGAGACGTAGCTCAAATTGAGTGAACTCCGTTATCAAGCGCGGTCTCTCTATTCTTCTCTTTTGCTTATAATTCTTTCAGTATTTTGATTCTTTGAGTTTCCTATTTACGATAATTAAGTAATTATTTTATGCCTCTTGAATCAAGATAAAAATATTAGTGAACTCTTTTTATTGTAATTTCAATGGTTAAGATTCATAACCACGTAATTCTGTTGGATTGGGATAAAATCTGTAGTTGAGAGTAAAGTGCAAATTATTTGTAGCTCTTAAATTACAGATCACTAGAGGCTCTTGAAAATTAGGGAAATGTTCTATACAACGACGCTTTGTGACATTTTTTTACACTCAACAACAACTTTTGGTAATAGGTTTTTATTTTCTTACCATCTCCAAGTATATTGGAAGTTTGTTATTCCTACTAGAGTTATGCATTATCTACATGTTTTAGGTCTTACATTGCAAATTTGAGTTTATTTACTATTTTATTTTTATCAAGCCCAAAAGTGTTTTTCAGGTAGATTTGACCTCATCCTAAATCATTAGGAAATTTGTAAGATCTCCAATTGGGTTGACTCACCTAGGGTTGAAATTTAATCCTACCATTGGGAGATCTCATTTCCTAATGAAATAGGAGAAAGATAGGTTCATTACACACCATTTTTCCCATTCTATTTTTAATAAATTATTGTTGAACCCTCATGTTAAATGAACCTATTTTTCCTTGTTTCATTTTGGTAAACCCGACATTCTTGCACTATAAACTTTCTAATTTGGAGATCATTAAAACCTCAAATCTAGGATTTTCATTAGTTTGTATTGCATTGCATTAGCTTTCATTTAATGTAGGGTTGTCAAAATTACATTAGTTTGCATTTTATCTGAGGTTTTAAATTTGTATTTGACATTGTTTAAAATATGAAAAATCCAAAAAAAATGCATACATATTACATTGATTTTGCATAGCACTTGCATATTAGTGTATTTTCAGTCATTTACATTCACAAATTTTGTCAAATTTTCATTTCAGAAAGTTTCAAATTTTTCATCATTTATCATTAATTTCATTTGCATTAGGACACCAAAATATGGAAAAAAAATCACATAAGCCATAGTTTACAACTTGTAACAGAGAACACAAACAACAAATTAGAACTTGTAGTTTTATTTTTAAAAACCTTGTACATGGACACATTCACCCTTGGGTGAATGAGTCCTTAAGGGCCCATCAAATCCAACTCTTTTGAGAATTTTTGTGGTCTTCAACACTTCCTAGATCTGTTGGTAAACAACTATTTGAGTCTATCAATTTTTGATAATTTTTGTTTTATGCATTAAGTCTAATAATCCATTTAGTTTAGGGATTTTAAATAATTACAAATTTATTTTAGTATTGAAAATCATTAGATCTATAAAATAATTGTTTACATTTCTAAATCATTTCATAAGTTGGATAGATTATTTTTCATTTTTGGCATACAATGTTAGTATCTTCCCTTTCCAAGTGTGCCAAGAGAAAGCTCATTAAAAATCATGTTATTCATTCTTCCAATATCTTCCTAGTTATGAGTGTCTCTTAGTGCAAGAAAATGAATTGTTGAAACATTCCTTAATTATAGATTTCCTATCCTTCACTCATCACCTAATATCGAGCTCCTAATTGTGAAGATGTTTTGATACAAGAGGATGCAAATATAGATAGTCATGACAATCATAGTTTCTCTTATCCCAATACCTTTCATACTTGTGGGAAAGGTATCTTTGTGTTAGAAGATATATTCATTGAGAGTCATGACAATGTTGAAAGCTCCTCTCCTAAAAAATCTCCTACTTGGGAAGATATTATGGTACAAGAGGATGAGATCATTAACACATTTCTTAACATCACCTTTCCTAGTTTGCATTCATCTCCTACTTATGAGAGTATTTTAGTGAAAGAGGATGTAATCTTAGATAATAATGAAAACCATAGTTTCCCTTCTCCAAATATCTCTTCTATTTGTGAAAAACCCATTTTGGTGTTAGAATATCACTTGTTGAGTATCATGAGAATCTTGTTTCTCCCTCTCTTGAAAAACTCTTCTATTAGGGAAGATATCATAATGTAAGAGGGTGATAGCATTGATACATTTCCTTCAAACAATAGTAATGTGGCTTCATTAGATGAAGATGATAAGGTGAAATTAGACTTCCCTTCACTAAATGATCATCAAAATAAGAATAAGTCTATTAATGTTCTGAACATTATACCCCCTTGATTATTAGACCTCCTAAGAGTCCTATAATCATTAGAACTCTTAAGAGTCCTCTAATCATTATACCTCATAATATTCCTATAATTATTGGACTTCCCAAGTCATCTCCTCGACCACATCTTATCATAGGACCACCACAACACCAACCACAACCTTTAGGAGCTATTTTAAAATTTGCAAGGCAAATCACTAGTAACAACGTTTCACAACAATTTTGTTATTATACTATTTCTCATACATATAACACAAGGAAAAATAGGCAACCAAAATCATACCTACTTCATTACCATTAACTCAACCAATCTTGCCTAGTTCTCCTCATTTTACTTTGCATAGTTGAAAGGAGTATGATCTTGTAGAATGACCTTTTAACATTCTTGCAAAGATATCCTTGTGAGATTTGATTCAATCTTCACCTAATTACCATAACATGCTTAAAAATGCATTCCATCAAGTTGTGGTCACTCCTAGCATGCAACCAAATGATCTAGTAGCCCTAACTCATGGTATGAACTCAAGGTCAACTTAGAAATCACATTTCCTCAAGATGAGTTATCTCAATTACAAGTGCAAAAAAAAAATGATGCTTTGATGATAGTACTAGTATTCACAATAATTGTATCAAGTGTGGCATTAAGTGTACTATCATTAATAGTGGTTTGACAATCAGTGCTTGTAGTGTACACTTTTTGGCTAAAATTAGAGTGGAAAAGACTCAAATTCAAATAGATTCTTTATCTATCTGTGGTTTTTTCTATGTGGGTAAATACCACTTGATGTGATAACATTACCTATTAAAGCTAGTAGGGTTACATTATATACTCCTATATGTGCCATGCCTAGTGATATTTCATATAATCTTCTCTTAGGTAGACAATGGATTCATGCAATGAATGCAATGCCTTCCACATTACATTTTCTAGTGAATTACACTTATAACAACAAGGTTTATATGTTAAATTTTTAATGATCCTAAGAGTTGTTTACAAATTGAAAAAGGAATGATAAATCATCTTACAACATTGATGCCAACTACAAAAGTTAAGCCAATACAAGAAGAAAAAATAGAAGAATATTGAAGAAGTCACAAATCTTTTGGATGATGACTGAGGTTCATTAGATTTTACACCTACAATCTTGGGAGAATACAAGATTACATAGAAATCAAGAAAAGAGAATGAAGCTACCATAATATTGCCACAAGCTAAGTCATTAAAAGTATGTGAATCATGAGAAACCACCAAATCTAAAAGAAATCAAAAAACTTTATGGAAGAGGTTATGAGCTTTTGAAACAACTTGGATATAAGGGAAAATGAAGTGGTATTAAAGAACAAGGTATTAATGTCCCTATAGAGCCTAACACACAAGAAATAAATATCAGTATTGGTTATTGTCCTTTGAAAGAAACAAAACCATAAAAGAAGCCTTCACTTAATATCAATTTCATCATGCAAAACATTCCTAGGACATCTTCAAACAAACGTCTTAGTAATGATTAAGGTTCATTAGGTTTTACACCCTCTTTTATAGGAGAGTACAAAATATCACAATCTAAAGATTCTTGTGTGTGTATGACACCTTGTACTAAAAAGGAAATATATTTGTCACACAAGAAAGGAACATATTGTACTATTGATCAAGAGAGTAGCTTGTCAAAGCTTCTCCAAGATCACTTGATATTTTTCCCTCCAAGAACATGAAAAAAATTCTATAACAAAACCTCTTTTATGCATATCATTGAGTACATGTTCACTCTACTAATGAATGTAAGGTTTTGAGTAACAAAATTCAAAATATTAAGGATTGTGGTTTTCTTTATTGTGTCGATGCACCTATTTCCTCTAATTGATACTAATTAAATTCATCCTATCATATGTATCATCACTATGTGGCATTAGTAGCTTTTTGTATCTTTCTCATTTCCATTCATGGTGATACAATATTAGGTGGAACCATATTTTTCTTGCCACCAACATGATTCTAGAACCCAATATAAAATAAGTTTTTTGTGGTATTTTAATGATCCCAATTTAAGTCACAATTGTCTGCTTTTGAACTTTAATTGTCAGGAAATTAGAAAATCACCTATAAATACATAGTTATTTTATCAATTCAACATTATAAAAAAGAAGGTAACTTTCACATTTGCAAATCTTATTGTCAAGAGCATTGAAGAGAGGATTTATCAAGCATCTACAATAGCATTCAAGATCCCATCTTGATGTAAGAATTTATGTGTGTTCATGCATATTTTTGGAGCTAATATTGTGATGTAGGTTTCAAGCATTCACGCATTAGTTCAAGCATCAAGATCAAAATCCAATCAAGCCATTTCATGCAAGATCAATACCTTAGAGAGATGTGTTAGACTACAATCCTCTAAGGGTTTCCATTAAAGTCGTTGGTGATTTGCAACAAGCTAGTGTTCTTTTATCATTCCTTCTCTATATCATTATTTTATTTGAAGGTTTAATTACTAAAAATGGGGTTTGACCAAGGAAAATCCCTATTCACTAATAACAAACAATTCTTCTCTCTATTTGTGTATGTGGAAATTCATAGATGAAAAAAAGATTCCAATAGAAGATCTGAAAAGTGCAAAGTTACAAAAGTTGTCAAAGTTGCAAAGTTGTCACAAAAAGTTGTCAAAGCCATGAAACCTCAAATCATAGATTTATTTCTAACATTTTTGTAGTGAGACCTATGGGAAAGGCATCTAAGATCCATCTCTAAAGGCTCCCAAAAATTGGAGAAATTTTTTTTGCAAGGATGCTTTGCGACATTTTTGGACAGTTAGCAACAACTTTTGGTGACATGTTTTCAGGTGTCTTGCCTTCTCTAAATCTATCGGAAGTTTGTTGTTTCTACTAGAGTTATGCTTCATTTACATGATTGAGGTCTTACATTGTAGATTTGAGTTCATTTGCTATTTTATTCTTATCTCCCAAAAGTGTTGTTTGGGAAGATTTGACCCCTTCCTCAATCAAAAGGAAATTTGCAAGATCTCCAATTGAGTTAACTCACCTAGGGTTGAAAGTTAATCCTACCATTTGAAGATCGCATTTCGTAATCAAATATGAGAAAGATAGATCCATTACACCCCATTTTATCCATTCTATTTTTAATAAATTATTACTAAACCCTCATGTTAAATGAACCTATTTTTTTCCAACTACTATTTAGAAATTAAAAGTTAAATAAAATGTTATTCTACCATTTACCAATTCCATTACTCAATCAGCCATTTCCGTAGTACAATTGTGAAAAGGAACCCAAAAAAACCAAAAACAAAACAAAAAATTGCTTTTATAAGCATTTTGGACCTGTAAACATTTCATTTTGGGCCAGAGATGAACATTATTCTTTTCTTTAAACATGAAAGCGATTCTCATCCTTTATTTTCGAGGAAGAAACCAACACTCATCCTCAGCAGCTGACCTTTGCAACGAATCACAGAATAAATACTGCAGATGTGAAAAAAACATCTATGCTCTATACTCAGATCTAACCGTAGGCATCTCGGCCAAAATTTCGTTGAGACATTTTCCGAAACTCAAGAAATCCTGTTAAGAATAAAACATTTAAAACTTCTTTGCCGCACTAGAAATCAACGGGGAACACATTGAGGAATCTGAGTAACTTTTATCCAGGCGCCCAATAATAGAGGAATCTCTTAGAGGTTGTGAACATGTAAACGTGCAAAAGATAAAATTCCTTCTCTCTTTCTTTTTTCTTTCATAGAGAATATTCGCAATCCTATGTTTTGTCTTCGGAGAATGGAATAGGTGTGGGCGCTTTTTGATTGAAGCGTCTATTATGACGTGGACACTAAAAAAACTTGGTGTACGATGAATGTTCCTTTCAAACCTCCGTTTTTATTATTATCATAAATTAAATTTTTAATTAATTTTCAGTGGCGGTGAATTATCCAGCAGTGAATTGTTGGTGGTGAATTTTCGGACAGTGAATTGCTAGCGGTGAATTTTCATAGATCCAATAAATCATATACAATTATAATATTGTATTTTCAAATAGCGATAGTTATTAATATAGTCAAATGTTGAAATATCCAAAAAAAAATTTCAAAATATCACCAAACTCATATTAGTTAGAAGAATCAAATTCTTTTATATTTTAATTGAATATCATTCTTGTTCTTTCCATGAGTTGAAATTTGATCTTATTAAAAGGTTTAACCAAGAGAATATAATCATTAAAATTTAGTGATCTCACCTAGATATTTTAAATACTATAGTCCTTATGCTAATAAGGACATTAGAGAATTCACTACATTAAGAAGAAGTGTGTAATGAATAGTAATTAATCAACACCTTATAGGATGGATTTATGCTTATTGAAACAACCTCAAACCATGGATTGAGCTAGATAAACCTATGAATTTAAGGAAATGTGTATGGAGAGCTATTCAATTTCTAATCTTGAGATATACAAATCTTCTATTTTCATTTCTTAAGCTAAAAAAAAAATGTTTTAAATTTAATTTTAACTTAATATTTATTTTTTAATTATCTACATTCATGACATATTATTGTTATATATGTTTTCTATTTCTATGTTTATATAGACATCTAACTAGATTGACCTAGATTAAGACTTTGAAATTTTTATTTTCCTTTACACATGTATTCCAATAATAAAATTTTGTTACTAATAATATTTTCCTTATTGAAAATTTAATAATTAAATGGATTCATTGGCATTATAGATTTTTGAAAATAAGTTTTTTATTGTGCAATGTAAGGCATTCTTCTGGTGTGAGAGGGTGGGTGTATCATAATAGATTTAGAGGGTAGATTGATAATGATCGAATTCAAGATTCTTAGTTCTTAAACTAAAATTGAAGTAAATTCACAGTCATTGTGTTATGACCAATAAGTGAGGTCGGAAAGCAAACCACTTCAATTGGCCGCACTAGATATCAACGGGGAAGGCCTTAAGGAATCTGAGTCTTGCTTATCCAGGTGCTCAGTAATTCAGGGATTGCTGACAAGATGTAAACTACACGAGAACATACATCTTTGATTGTTCGCTTTCCGAGTTGCGAGCTACACATATTGGCGCGAAAAACAGTGACGGTGGCCCCACATAAATATACGTTATTGAACGGAAGATGGAGAAACAAACGAAAAGATCAAAACACGAAGAGAGTGTGCGTTAGATTGTGCAGAGGTAAATAAATAAATTTCCTGGTTGTTTTAGGAGAATACTCGCCTGTAGAAAGCAATGTGGCAATTATATTTTTGCAATTGACGTGGACAAGGGTACGGGTAGACACTCTAGGTAATTTCCTTTATTTTAAGTTCTTAAATGGTATGTGGGATTTGACTTTTTTTTAATAAAGTTAGGAGTGTATAGTTATTGTTTCGGTTTTTGTAGTTACACGAACAAGAAAGGATTTATTATGTACACAAAGGTTAAAAAGTGGTTATTTGAAGGTGACAGCCAATACATATTCCTTGTCACCTCAATAACCGTTCGTTTTGACCAACACAAAATTCACATAATTGATCCAATAGATAATGCACAAATGCCCCAATAATCATGCACTATTTGTAACAATAACATTTCAAAGCTCCTGCAATTAAGTGGTGTTTTTTTTAACTACTAAGTATACAAGTGGACAACTATTGGTAAATTTCAAAAAAAATAGTAGACTTTTATTTAGTATGTATTAGTGAATAGTTATTGGAGCATGGGCGGTAACTAGGTCCTTTCCCCTATCAAGATGTCTTATTTTTAACTTGGATGGGGATTTGGTTTCAATTTAAGCATGCAAAATGATCCTTTGAGAATAAATGTAGTATCACACGCCTTTTAGAATAAATACAGGTTTTTTCTTCAAAAAGATAATCTTTTCTTTAGATATTTATGTGGGGTGATTTATTTGTCAATATATTTAAGTTATTTTTTATGTATCATAATAGGTGTGCAATTTTAATTACATTTTATTTTTATTTTTATTTTTATGTAAATTACTATGAAGATGTATGTTAAGTAGAAATAATTATCAAGTCTAAAATAAAAATATTTGAGACACTCAAAAAATATAAATAAAGATATGTGTGTTCTCTTAATGTAAAATTTATTTTGTGATGAATCATTCCTCTTTTTAATTATATAAATAAAATAAAATATTTAGTGAGTAGTATCATAATATCTCAATATAAGGATGAAGAGGTGGAGAGGGGGGAGGTAGCGAGCGATATCATCAAAAGATTGATAGGATCTCCCATGCAAAAAGTTACTAAATAGAATACAATTATTTGAAAAGGACATAATACCTAGAAAATAGTTAATAATATATTTTTATTGAAAAATATTATTCCTAAATGATATTTGGTTTATTACATCAATATAATGTCCTTATAATGAATAACTTATGAGGTATAATGAATGTGCTATAAATCCACACAATAAAATTTTAACAAAATAGTTATACTATGACAAATACCATGCTCATAATATATAAAAGGTTAGAATATGAAATCCCTAAAATGTTATCTAAATTTTAAAATCCTTGTCCTCAAGGTTTAAATTATTGAAATTAATTATAAAACTAAGAAAGTCTTGTAATTGGTATCTTTGGATTGGAACAATCACCGTAGAAAGGAAAGAAAAATGTGATTGTGCAATTATGGAGTGAGCATGATCACTTTTTTTCAAATCTCTTGATCTTGAGCATAATAAATCATTCTATATCTCATTTAGGAAGTGTAGAATATAAAAAATTTGGGTATGGCCTTTCTTTACACATGAAACATGGAAAATGAGAACAATTCTTGAGGATTGAGGAAGATAGACTTATAGGCCACTTTTCCCATTTGCTATAGTATTTACAAGGCTCTATAGAGTTTTGATTCCAACATCTTATAATGTTCCATGTGCGATTTTTAGTTGTATGTCTTACACTCCATGAAAAGGATTAATTCACAATAAATGTAAAATTAGAATTATGTTGATCATCCCAATATTTTATACAAATTTGATCAATGTTATGTTTTTCTTTGGATTTTAGAAAAGATTTGTTTCGACACATTACCTCATAGAACTACTAGTAAAGTAGATACCAAAGGATGGTCAAGGTTGGTAATACATAACTTCATAGGCTATCATTTTATGGGTAAAATGATAATAAATTTTATACCACTATCATGTTAGTGTAGTGACCATTTATCCCAATGAATATATGGTTCAAATGTAAAGAAACATAAATGTCTTCAAACATTTATCTACTAGAAATATCCAACAATAAATTGATAGTGATGCTCCAACCTCATCTTTCATTATGTTGTTTGTAGCCTAATTAGTTCCTAATAAAACCTATGGGTAAAGTTGGTATTGTCGTTATAGATAGATTACTTATGCATATCACATGGATGTCTTTTAGGCTATTACAGGTGTTGTCATTGATGTCAACTGAGTGGATATTGTTGCAAGTGTTATCATTTCTTCCAAAAAAGTGTTAGTGTTTGGAGGTTTCATGTGATGAAATTGTAGTATCAAAAAAAGTATCCCTTTTCCTTACTTAATTTGGGAATAATTGTCATTGAATTAATTTGCCTAGGTTTAGTGTTGTAATGTGGTGTACACATTCACATTAATCTCGGGCCCCTTTTTAATCAAATGTACCTAATTTGTACCCTATTTAAGGTGTTGTAAAGTGTTGTAACACTCTTTCACACTTATCTAGGGTCTCATTAATTAAGTGTGGTTAATTCAGCTTAATTAGCCCCTTTAATTCAAATTTAAGCCTTATTTATGACACCCTACAAGGATCCATCGTGACACCTAGTTTTGAAATTGTATAACATTAAACTTGGAAAAAATATGGTTCTAGAAAATGGTGCTAGGACCCATTCACCTTTAGTGGTGAATGGGTCCTCTACACTTTGGAACCCTTTCTATGCATATTTGACATGGGTTTTCGATGTTTTCTCACCCTCCTGAAGCAAGGTCCTAGAAACTTCTGCCAGGACCCATTTTCCTTTAGTGGCGAATGGGTCCTCCTTGAGTAGGAAACCTATTTTTGAATTTAATTTTGTCAAGATTCTAATGATTTTCCATTTTAGATTTGGTGTTGGCTTGAATTATTTGAATTTCAGTGTTAATCTCTAGATTTAGTATAAATAAGGGGTTAATTCACATAGTTTCTACTAGCAAGTTTACAAGACATCCCAGCAACTTTGAGAGAGAATTATAAAAATCTTCAAGAGAATTTCAATAGAATTCTAAGGTAGATTATCAAGAGTTTATTTCAGCAATTCAAGATCATTCAAGCATGTCTAAGGCATAGTGCATTCAAGCATGTTGTTGAGCTAAGATAGTTAATGCAACATTGAAGATCTACATGGAAGAATTGTTTCACATCTTATTTGAGATCAAGATCTACATTCTTCATGGCCACCACAAGTTAGTTTGAAAATTTGTGGTCCAAGAAAACTTCCAAGGTATCAATTATTTCATGCTTCAATTACATTATTTCATCATTTGGTTTAATTACCTACAAGGGATTAGATATAGGCAAACCCCTATTCACTAACAATCAACAATTTTTTCTTCCATTGAATGTGTGTTTGCAAATATACAAGTTGAAGATAAAGTATAGAAGAATTTAGAAGAAAAATTATCAAATTTTTCATGTTGCAAAGTTGCCATTCATAGTGCAAGAACACTGAATCAAGGTTATAGAATTTGTTATAGGTTTACAGGAGTTGATAACTGATGATCTGAGAGTGAAAACTTCAAGAAAAAGAACCCAGATCTCAATTTTAGAAACCCTAATAGTGACCTATTCACCACTAAAGGCGAATGAGTCCTTTGTGACCTAAAAATAGACATCTTGCAGCAAGGTACACATCACTTTGAGCTCTAAAAACTCCCCTTATAGTTGCTATAATAGTTAGGGTTAGTTTATGACTGTTATTTTCATGTTTTGGCTCTCATAATTGCATGGTTTATAGAGAAACCATACCGGTTCATCATCTTGATCAATTGATTTTGGTGAACCCTTTTTCTCTATTAAACATAATGGTGAACCCAAGTTATTGAATATTACAATTTTCAAAATTTGAAGTCTTTCATTATGTCCTAGGTTAGATCTTCCATTCATTTGCATTTATATTTGCATTGAATTAGATCTCATTTAAGATTACTTGCTTGAAATTCAAACATCCATCTAATTTAGAATTTATAATTGCACTATTTTGCATTCTCTAAATCTGAAAAATATAAAAAAAATAGTCATTGTTCATATCATTTAGATCTCATAAATTTTCTTTTGAAAATCAAAACAATATTGCATTTCTTGTTAGGTCTTTGCATTAATTATATCATTGCATTTTCACATTGCAATTCTAGAAAATCTAAAACTAAAAGTTATTTTCTCAGACTTGGAATTGAAAGAAATTACTGAAAGCATGAAAATTATTCAAAAAGAGTTTAAAAATACCTAACTAGGGCTCATTCGCCTTTATTGGTTGTACCATAGAAAAAAGGCAACTTGCTTGATTTGAGGAATAATTGATGATAAATTAGACTTAATAAGGTCTTGATTTGGTGTTGTGAGGTGTTTTTCACATCCACACTAGGTCTTGGACCCTTTCAAATGCATCTAACAATGTCCTATAAAAGTTGTTGTAAAGTGTTGTAAAAGACTTTCACACTTTTCTAGACTTAATGAACAACATTATAAAATGTATCTTCACATCATTCTAGAAGGCTTGTGAACTAAACTTAACTTTAACCTAGTGTTGTAATGTTTCTTACACATTCACATTGGTTCTTGTGTCTTTCTAGGCTGTGTGGACCTCATTTACATGTTGTAAAGTGTATCTAATCAGACTTTCACATTGAATTTTATGTCCCAAGCACTAATTGACCTTTATATCATCACTAATAGGCCCCTATTAGCCCATATTGTGCACCTTGAGGAATAATTTGATGAAATAACTAACAAAGTCATCAAATAAACCTAATTTATGGATTCCACAACATCCTAGTTGCAAATGGACCCCTTTAGGACTAATTTTCCATCTGTGGAAAATGAGTCCCTAGGTGGGACTGATTCACTAAAAGGTGGCGAATGAGTCGCATTTGGAAAAAAATTTTTTTGAGCGGGAAAAAGTGGGTTTTAAGTTTAATTTTTCTTCATGTTGACCTTAGGATCCAATTTATGGGAAATTAGTAGAATTTAACAACTCATAAAATCACATTCATCATTCATTTATCTAATCTTAGCAATTGCTTCATCTTTCATAATCTTCAGATTAATTGCCTCAAATGGGGACGGCCAAGCGAACTCATGCCCTAACATCCAACATTCCTCTTTCTATTCTTGTGTATTTGAAGATTTAGACATCTTGGAGGCCTAGGAATCATTTAATATTACATTACGAATTCTTTAAAGTCATCTCTTCATTGGATAAGGAAAAGAATCAACAAAAAGTCACCTTCAAGCCCAAATTTGACAGTTTAAGAACTAGACACCTAGAGAAGCAGAAAGTGCAGTGAAGGCTCTTGTTTCGACCTTTGAATCTTTAGAAATTAAAAGTGGAATCATTCACCATGGGTGGAATGAGTCCCACTTCCAGGCTTGATTTTGGTTTTATGCATTTTTGGATACCCATTTGTCTGAAAGGGCTCTAGAACAGTTTCACAGAACTGGGACTGATTCGGCTAGAATGGCGAATGTTTCCCACTAGGCCTAAAAATCAAGATCAACAACATTCTAGATGTCATTTCTGATCTTCATCAATATATCAGGTGCACACTTTTAGTTTCATACATTTTTGTTGCAATTTGTATTCATTTCTAGTTCATTTCTGCATATCACAATGTGTTTTCAAACAATCTACATTTCATTGGTTTTTCATTAATAATCTATTCATTTTATTAGTTTATTGCATTCAAACATTGTATCTAGGCATATTACATCCATATTTCATCCATATTGCATTGATTTTGAGTGTAACATTGCCCATTTTGGCCCTTCTTTCTCCTTTTAGGTGAAAAAACCTAGAAGCGCTAGATATGATTAGGGTGCCAAAATATTTACTACATTTTGGTGAACTTGCATTTGAATACTTTTCTTTTTTTATTTGGAGTCCTTCATCATAGATCTAGCCTCACATTGATCTTGCATTAGGATTTGTATGGATTAATTTGCATGCTAGGTTTCACATTTTGCATTCATGAAAAGTGCATTTAGGTTGCATTTTTGGCATCTAAAGTCATTAAAAATTTCTAAATTTTTTCATTCTCATCTTAGGTATGCATCTTACAGCACAAAAAACATAAAAATCCCTTAGAAAATTTTGAAAAATCTCAAAATATTCCCCACTAGGACTCATTCACCACCCTGGATGAATCAATCCCTTTTGACCCCTGAAACTACCTTTTACAGAGCTAAAAACCCTATTTTTATGCTTTTGTTTGTTGCCATCAGTTATCTGTATCAGTCTAAAGACTTTTTATATCATACATTTCATTCAATTTAGCTTACACTAGCTCATTTCCTACATCGTTAAAATTCACATTTGCACTTGCAATCTTTCATCTTTAAGATTATTGCATAGTGTCATCAATAAATTACTTTGTTTGAAATCTAAAAAGTTGCATTTCATCCTATGTCTTTACATTGCATTTTAAGTTTTCATAGCTTCTCTTACACTTAAATAATTAGAAATAAGAATTATTTACATTCATGGCACTTAGACTTGTGCAATTTTCATTTTCAGCATTAGTTCCTAGTTCATTTAGATCAGATTCATTAGCAAATGAAAAAAAATAAAAAAATAAAAATCAAACAATCCAATTCAAAAAATGATTCAATTTCAAAAAACCATAACATCCAAGCCCCTTAGTAGTGATGATTTAGACATGTTAGATGAATCCCTTAAGGAACTCCTCTCACTAAGATCAATCCCTTAAGAACTCCTCTCACTAAGATCATCCACTAAATATTTGACACAAACAGATGCATGCATCAATAATCATGATAATCATAATTGTTCTTCTCTTGATATCTCACCCATTGTTGATGAAATTGAAGATCATGAAATTCTTGCTTGTCTTCCTTCTCCTCCCCCTTGCAAAGACATTATGACACCCAAAGCTAAAATCATTGCCACTACCTTACTGAGTCCTCATTCATCTCCCAACACCTCCCCTACTTGTACAAATCCTTTAGTTCATAAGGATAAACTTGTGAACAATCATGACAAACACATTTGTGTGGAGGATATAATTGATAGCTATGAAAATCCTTCCTCTCCTACTCAAGATGACATTCTAGGAAATGAAGATGTAAGTATAGATAATCATGACAATCAACCCTTTTCTTCTCCTAATATATTCTCTACATGTGAAGAAGATAGTTTAGTGTTGGAATATATCATGATGGAATATCTATTTGAACAAAATAGTCCATTCATTAGTAACCATAAAACTCCTAGTTATCATTCTCTTAATTCTTCTCCTATGAGCAATGAAGCTATCTTACTAAATCCAATTATGACATGTGATGAACATATTAGCTCTCCTCCTAGGGTCGATATTATGGCACATAAAAATGATACCTTAGTTGATACTCAAACAAATCCAATCATTAATCATTCCCCTCTGTGTGTTGAAGTTGTTTTGGACACACCTAAGAATCCTATCATTCTTTACCCACCATTACACAAGAAACGAGCTCACAATACACCCAACCTCATTCTTCCTAATCATGGTCTTCATGATTGTCCTTTCATAGAAATCAACCCATCCAACAAACCTTCATTCAACATCCATATTATCACTCAAGCTTCTTCCAAGCAAACTCTAACCTTGGTACATCCTAAATTGATAGATATCTCATTAAACATGTATCAAGTAGAAACTTTGTTTCCTTATCCACATAAATAGCATTAGTTACTGCTCCTTTGCATGTTATAGTTGTAGGATCATCACATACTAACTATTGAACGTGTTTGCATCATTTGCAAGGGGTAGCATACCATCATCCATTCCAGGGGCACCCTTTTCCTACACTAAGTGGGGGAAAAGGGTTAGAAATCCTTATCCCTATATGTCACTTGTCATTGTATCTTTTGACTAATTTTTAACCTTTCATGAACATATAAGATAAATCTTGAGATGTGGATGAAATGTCTTAAGATTGACTCGCATGTGACATACTTCCTTTCTTCATGGTGCATCTTATCAAAAACATATGATTTGGCATAGGGATTTTTTAATAAGCTCTCATACTATCTTCTACTTTAAAGAAATTGCTCACAATAATGGTGTTAGCAACCACTTTAAAGTGGGGGCATACATAGAAAACATATTTGTGAAAATTTCATGGTGTGATTTACTTTTTCTTGTGACATGTCCTCTCCTTGGTGGTGTCATTGGGTTTGATTCCTTTCACGAGTGTACGATCAACTGAAGTGGCCTAAAGTGAACGAGGCATCCCATGGATAATGATCTAACACCTTGACTTGTCCTCTCTCAGAGACATTAGGTACAATGCTCCCTCAGAAGAAGACCTTACATGAACAAAGAAAAATCCACTTTAACAAAATTCTTTACATAATATTCAAAAAAAAAAAACATTTACAAAAAATTACATTGTGGTACCTTATCAATGTTATCAGGAGCATAACTTTGGTATGGTTTGTATAATGGGAAGCCAACACACTGGCATGACTTTCTCATTATATGGTGGGAAGTTGACACACTAGCATGACTTCATCATTAAACCACTTCTTTGGGACATCTCACCCCACGGACGACCTGATGTTCTATGGCCCCAAAGTGAGCACATCTTTTCCACCCCATATTCCTTTCTTTCCATTGTATGATTATGTATCTTTTTGGTTTGATCTTGGATACTAGGTGCTTGATTGACTTCTTGATCTTTTCCATTTGCATTTGTACACTCAGATCTCTCTTGAATGTCTACTTTAGTGTGAGTTTGAAGCAAGTTCATCCTCTCACTAAAGTGGGGGCTAAATGTACCATATAAAAAAGGAAACTTGCTTGATTTGGGGAATAATTGATGATAAATTGGACTCAATAAGGCCTTTATTTGGTGTTGTGAGGTGTTTTTCACATCCACACTAGGTCTTGACCCTTCCAAATGCATCTAACAATGTCTTGTAAAGGTCTTGTTCAAGACTTTCATGCTTTTCTAGACTTAATGAACCTAGTTTGCCTTAATTCAACATTATAAAATGTATCTTCAGATCATTCTAGAAGGCTTGTGAAATAAACTTAACTTTAACCTAGTGTTGTAATGTGTCTTACACATTCACATTGGTTCTTGTGCCTTTCTCAGGCTATGTGGACATCATTTTAATGTTTAAAGTGTATCTAATGACACCTTTTACATTGAATTATGTGTCCCAAGCCCTAATTCACACATCATCACTAATAGGCCTGTATTACCCCATATTGTGCATCCCTAGGCATAATTTGATGAAATAGTTGACAAAGTCCTCATATAAACCTAATTTATGCATTCCCCAACAACCCAGCTGGCAAATGGACCCATCTGGGACTAATTCATCATTTGTGGTGAATGAGTCCCTACCAAGTGGGACTGATTTTCCCAAGTTGGCGAATGACTCCCATTTGGGCCATTTTTTACTTTTGAGCAGGAAACATCAAGTTTTAATTCAAATTTTTCTTCATGTTGGCCATAGGGATCCAATTTATGGGAAAATTAGGAGAATTTTCTACAAAATCAAGTCTCTAAACCCTAATTTACATCTCATATCTCATTTTACACATTTCTTATCATTCATTCATCATTTATCTTCTATCTCAAGTCAAGCAAGTTAGGGCTTCATCATTGCAATTCATCAAGATAGCTTCCTAAGACATTCAAGGGTAGATTCTTCATGTTTTGTTGCAAAAATTCAAGATAAATATTCATTACAAGGTAATAACTCCATTATTGCATGCTTCATTACATTCTTTTCTCATTTTGGTTTAATTACCTAAAAGGGTTTTGGCCAACACATACCCCCATGCCCTAACATACAACATTCTTGTTTCTCTTCTTGTGTGTTCACAGATTTAGACATATTGGAGGCTTAGGAATCATTGAATATTTCATTACAATTTTTTTCAAGTCATCTCTTCATTGGATAAGGCAAAACATCAACAAAATGTCACCTTTAGACCCAAATTTGACAATTTCAGAACTGGACCTGGAGAAGTAGAAATTGCAGACCAAAGGCTCCTATTTCCACCTTTAAATCTTTAGAAATTAAAAAGTGGAATCATTCACCATGGGTGGTGAATGATTCCCACTTCTAGGATTTTTTTTGGTTTTCTACATTTTTGGATACCCATTTGTTCGAAACAAGCTCCAAAATAGTTTCACAGTACTGGGACTAATTTTCCTAGAATGGTGAATGGGTCCTACCAGGCCTAAATATTAGTATCAATAGCATTCTAGATGTCATTTCCAATCTTCATCAATATCTCAGGTGCACACTTTTAGTTTCATCCATTTCTGTTGCAATTTGTATTCATTTCTAGTTCATTTCTGCATATCACAATGTGATTTCAAACAATCTATATTTCATTGGTTTTGCATTAATAATCAATTCATTTTATTAGTTTCTTGCATTGAAACATTGCATATAGGAATATTACATCCATATTCCATCCATATTGCATTGATTTTGAGTGTAGCATTGCCCATTTTGGCCTTTCTTTCTCCTTTTAGGTGAAAACCCTAGAAGCACTAGAAAGGATTAGGGTGCCAAAATATTTTCTACACTGATGAATGAGTCCCTGATCAGGTCAAAATTGAACCTTATGGAATTTGAAAAAGAATCAATAATTACTAAAATATCAACATAAAAATTTCAAAAATGCGTAACCATGACCAATTTTCCCTTACTGGCGAATGAGTCCCTATTAGCTATTGATCTCCATTTTTTTGGAAATTAAAATCTTAGTTTTAGGATTTTTTTTTCACTGTTACTTTCCTGTTTCAGTTTTTTGATTTTTTGTTTGATCAAATTCATTGCATTTAGCTTCAATTGCTTCATTTTAGTGCATTAAAAAGGTTCGAAACTGCATTTAGAACATTTTATTTTTAGTTTATTCCATAGTGTAATTAGTGAATTACGTTGTGTAGAATCTAAAACTTACATTCTAGGACATTTCATTAACATATTTTTCATTTAGGTTTTGTACACTATGTTTGTAAAACTTGTATGAGATTTACAATTTGGTGTCCTATTAGCAATACTATTATAAGACATAGTTCACTTGGCAATGTGTGGAAGTAATTTTTTCGCTTTTGTTGATGTTTTGTAATGTGTTTTTGGCAATGAACCTAATGAAATTTAACTTATTCATGCTCACAAATATCCTAATGCATTTCCTCCTCATGATGTTGGCATCATTGGAGAATATGATGGTAGCATGAATGAATTCATCAATTATTTCCTTAACAATATTGAGTCTAATGCATCCTTTTATCCTTCAATGAAACAACCAACACAACTTGGAATGTTTTATATTTTACATCATGTAACTAAGTCACAAGTTGAACCTAACTTCCCTACCATAGGTGAACCTAGCACCTCTAAACAAGAAAAAATTCAATCATCCTATGTCAACAAAGTTACCAACACATCAATCAACCTTGAAGAGACATTTGGTAAAGGATTCATGATCTTACACAACGAAGGATGTGATACAATAAATGAATATAACATTCATCAAGTCCTAGAACAAATACCAACTGAAGAAACCAAAGGGTTGGGATATCAAGATCCCCCTTGCAACATAAGTGCTCCTAAAGAATACCTAAGGATAAATAGTGATCATATGGTAATCTTAGATCCTCCTCCTGATATAAATGTCCTCCCTGAAAAGCAACCCACACCTCCTAACGATAAAAATAACAAATACAAGATCATATTAGGACCTCCTACTTTAACGGTATGTGTAGGATCATGATAGGCCAAAAATTGGCGATATGATGGGTATGTGGCTGATGACTTTTTTTACCCAAAATTAATGAAATGAAAAGGTTTTTTAAAGGATATTCTCATATTTCCACCAATATAAATTATCCTTTACTTTAAATTTAATAAATAATTATTATTCATTTTCTATTTGAATTACGACTAAAGGCCTGATTGATAGGCTGATTGAAAAACATCTATAGCTTTTAATTGGTATCACATTTTTTGAATCTAAAATATGTGTCACATTCTATGCTTTTCATACTATAGTATTTAAAAAAAAATGAATTTCATGAAGCTTTGACCAAGTTAAGGTGGTCAGACATATGATTTTTTTTATTTTTTAAAAGTTGTAATAAAAAGTTCATAATTAATTATTTACTTGGAAAAAAATTACAAAAAAAATGCATCACATTGAGACATCAGTCTACTTATATCAAAATATTATAAAAAATATTGTGTTTTTGTTGGGGTGATGGGACAGCACACCTGCTTATCTTTTTCCACGAAATTTAAGTGCTACATTGAAATTTCAATTTTTCACAAATAGAACTTAAAAAAAAAATAAACCTAGTAGTTTAGAAACTACATTCAATTTTCTACAAATTCCATTCTTACAAATTTTTAAAATAATATAGATAGCTTATTCAAATTTTTATGTCAAGTTTCCTAACTCTATTTTTTCTAAATTTTTTGTCACTTAAGGGCCCATTTTTTCCATGATGATCCTGCACATACCCTTAATTTCATCTAGAGAAGTTGGTGAATCTAGCAAGCAAAAGAGGCCTTACAAGTTTAAGAAACTAAAATTCCCTTGTCCACCACCTAAAAGTTAAAGGAAACTACAACTGCTTCTAAACAAAGAACTTATAACATTACCACTAATGAAAGATAGGCTCATACTATATCCTCAAGATGTAAATGTTCCACATTGTCGATGCCACATAACTCTTGGACACAATATTGATGATTTTCATGCATTTAAATTAGTAATAAGCAACTTTCACTTCAATCGAAATGATTGTGATCGAGTGATTGTGTAACACACCCTCCTACTCCTTGAAATGTAATATTTGTAGAATCTTAATACATTCTCACTATTACATGTTTTCCACTTATTGTAAATCATTTATTTTCTAATGCAAGGAGCTCATTTCCATCACTCACCTTGGATCATTATTTCCTTGCACAAAGTGGGGGAAATAATTTGATAGCCTTGTATTAGTATTGCATTTTTTGTTGTCCCTTTGGCTAGTTTCTCACCTTCTATTTATATTGACCGAGATTGGGAGGTGAATGACATTCATTATCTTGACTCGCATGTGCCTTACTAATCTTTTTCACTTTCCATTTTCTCTGATTGCATGGATGTAATGTGATCCCCTGTGACATTTCGTTTGATGTATCATCTCTCTTTTGTGTATTCTTTTATATGTACCATCATTCTTCTCTATATTGTTATCATTTTTCACTTGTCCTGTGTTTTCTTTTTTGGGTGACGTAATGCATCAAAACATTTATGTTTCTTCCATGTTGACCCAAAAGCTATCTTATTCTTTTTCACTTGTCTTGTGTTTTCCTTTTGGGGATGACACAAGGAGTCAAAACATTTATGTGAGTCAAAATATTTATGTTTCTTCCATGTTGACCCAAAAGCTTTGTCTTTTTATTTATCACTTGTCTTGTGTTTTCCTTTTGAGGATGATGCAAGGCATTGAAACATTCATGTTTCTTCCATGTTGACCCAAATGGTGTTTCTTTATCTTTTTGTTTTCTTTGTCTCATTTTTCTAGTTCTATGTGTATTTGGGGAATATTGATAGTACAATGCTCTATGAAAACATTGTAGCATAGATATACTGACCCCAAATCCATAGATCCCTTATGTGTTTGTGGGGGAAACCCTTCCTATTTCATGACGTAGCTTGATTCAAAAACATATGACTTGGCATAGGGTTTTTCGAGGAAAGCACTCATGTCTTAAGCTAAAAACTTTGGCTACTTTAAAGAAATTTCTCACAATAATGGTGTAGCAATCACTTTAAAGTGGGGTCATACATCGATGACATCTTTTGGAAATTTTCATGGTGTGATTTTCCTTTCTTCTTGGGACGTGTCCTCTTCTTAGTGGTGTCATTAGGTTTGATGTCATCTAATAGTGTATGATCTAATGTCATGGCATGATGTGAAGAGGGCATCCCATGGGCGATCTGACACCTTGATTTTTCCTGTCTTGGAGACATTAAACAAAATGCTCCCTAAGAGGAAGACCATTACACAAACAAAGAAAAATATCCTTTTAGAAAAAAAAATTACATGATATTCAAAAAAAAATTACAAAGAGCATTTTCATTGTGGTTCCTTATCGAATTTGTCAGTAGGATGATTTTTCGTATTGTATTAGAGGCTAATTTGATTCTCTCATTTGCCACCTCATTGGGATAAATCACCTAGTGGATAGACTGAGGTTCCACTACCTCTGATTGAGCATACATTTTTTGGTAAAAATTCATCTTGTGGATGACTTGAAGTTTAGTGGCCCTAGAGTGAGCAATGTTATAGAAAAATATCCAATGCCTCAAATTGCATTGAATCAGTTGTGCTTGATCCTTTGTTTTTTGTTTATTTTTCTTTCCCTTTGACAGGGTATGATCATGCATCCTTATTATTGCTACATACTTAAGTGTCTTCAATCTCTATTTTATGTGTGGGTTTGACATGTGGTCATCCTCTCACTAAAGTGGGGGGAAAATGTAGTAATAAAAAACATTTTCTTTCCCTTGCTTGCTTGGATAATTGACACTAAAACTAGACTAATGGTGTCTTGGAGTGGTGTTGTAATGTATTGTATAAATTCACATCATTTTAGGACATTTATTTGACTAAATCATGCTTTAATTTGTCCTTTGCAAAGGTGTTTTGAATTGTTGTAACACACTTTCACACTTTTGTAGGATTTGTTTACTTAATTAAGCCTTATTGGAACCTATCTAAATAAAATATGCATAATGTATACTTTGTTTAAGTGTTGTAAATTGTTTTAAATAACTTTCATATTTATCTAGGTGGTCCTAATTTATTTTGGTTAAGTGAAGTTATTAACCCCCCCTTTTAGGCCTTAATTTTGACACCTCTTGAGGATTTGTCCTGATAATTATAAATTAAATATCAAATTATTTCATTGGGAAAATTTTGGTCATTGTAACTTGAGCCAGGACCCATTTTCCCTTAATGGTGAATGGGTTCTCCCTTAATAGCACCCCCTTTTCTCAATTGTTCTAGAATGTGTTTTTTCCCATCTTTCAACTCCTTGAAGCTTGGTCCCAGAAACTTACCTAGGACACATTCGCCTATGGTGGCGAATGGGTTCTCCCTTAATGAGACCCTAATTTTTGAATTTCATTATGGTGGGAATTTAATTATCTTTCTTACCAAATTTGGTGTCAGCCTTAGTTCTTTGAATTTCAGGGTTAATCTCCTAATATAGTATAAATAAGGGGTTAATTCACATAGTTTCACCTAAGATTTTCAAGAGAGCATCCTAATACTTTACAAGAGCATTATAGAGTACTTCAAGAGCATTTTCAAGGAATTTCAAGGAAGAAGTCGAGTTTTATTACAACAATTCAAAGATCATATAATCATGATGAGTTCTAATTGCATCATTTCATGCTCATGCTTCATTATCTTATTTCATCATTTGGTTTAATTACCTACAAGGGGTTTGACTGAGGAAAACCCTCATTCACTAAAAAATCAACAATTTTTCTACCCTTCAGTGTGTTGAAGAGAAAGATTATTAATGTTGTTAAAATTTCCAAAGTTGCAAAGTTGTCATCCAAGGTGCAAGATCACAGAAAGAGCTCTACAAAACTAAATACTACCTTTGAGAACTTGATAACAGGGATTTCAAGAGTGCAGACATCAAACTGTAGGATCCTAAAGCTAGTTTTCCAAAACCCTAAAAGGACCCATTCACCCCTTAAGGTGAATGAGTCCTCCATATCTCAAAAACAAGTTTATGGCCAAGTGAACTCCCTTTCATCCTCTAAAATCATTCCTCATAGTTTCTATAACAGTTAGGGTTGACTTTTGGTTGTTTTTAGAATCTCATTTTGCATATTTGAAGTGATTTGGGTGGAAAAATCGAGTGATCATTCTCATTTTCTTACATTTGGGAAGGATCCTATTTTTTCTACATTTCAAATACCTTATTCATTACACCCAAAAATATTGCCTCCATAATTGAATTTAGAAAATATATTGACACATAGTTCATAACAAGATTTCAATTCCTAGAAAAAAATGGGATTAATGTAAAGAGTGTAATCCATGCTATAAGTATCACACTTATTCATAGGAACATAATCATCCTTCTTAGCGGAAGCATCATCACCATCCTGAGAAAAAATGTGATCATCCTTCTCAACAAAGGGATAAAATATTTCTTACCAGATTGGATGGTATCTTTGGAATATCTAGGTATATTGAATCTACTTTATACTCTCCAATATAGGATTTGGTAAAGTTAAAATTTTTGCAATCGTCACCAAGACATGCATTCGATTCAAAACAAGAGATAGAGGGAATAAACTTCCAACCTTCTGGTTTAGGAGGATCTTCCTTAGGGACATCTATCTCAAGAGTATCCTTTGCAACAAGTACTACTAGAGTAGATGTTAATGCATTGGAAAATAATGAAGGAATAATATTTTAAAGAGTAGGTGCAACACAATTTTGACTATCATTTGTCATCTCACAATTTTATAGCTTTAGGGTCAACCTTGATTATGATCACCTCATTACTAGCAATAAATTTAACAGAAAAATAAAAGGGAGAGCTAACCTCTCCAAAAGCATGAATCCATTTCCTTCATAAGCAATGATTGTATGGTAGATGTCCTAGCATGACATATACCAGGGTGGGTATTATTACAGCTCCTAACCTCAAAGGTATGATTATCGTGTCTAAGGCTTGTTGATTGATATTATCAAATCCATGAATATACAAATAAGAAGCAAAAAGGGAGGTTGAATGCACTTTAATTTTGGGTAACAAATCAGTGCTAAATACGTTGAGTGTCGAGCCAGTGTCAATGAGAGCACATCTAATACCAATGTTATAAATGTAAACTATTATCATTAGAATATCTACTTTCTTCTATACTTCTAAACTTAATAGTTAATGTTGATGGTACATAATATAATTTATCAACACCTTAACATTAACATTTTGGATCCTTCTCCAAAAAAAGGTGCTCACAATTGACAACCTTAGCAAACGCGGATTTCAAATACCTAACAAATGTTTTCTTTGTAAGATGGAGGCTGAATCTGTGCGTCATTTATTCCTTCATTGTTCATTTGCTACTGCTATTTGGGAAAAACTTATCAGTTTGTGGCATTTTTCTTGGGTCTTTCCTTTGTCCATTGAAGACTTTTTCCTTCAATGGAAAGCCCCAACTAAAAATACTTTGCTCAGGCTCTTATGGGATTTCTCTTTCCCTCATGTTGCTTGGGGTCTTTGGAAAGAATGCAACAATAGAATTTACAGAGATAAAGAGGCTTCTGTGGATATAGTCTTTGATAAAATTGTCAGATTCTTGAAGGAAAATGTCAATGTTTTTTCACAGAAGGTTTCTTTTCTGAGAAAGTGTGCATTTGTCTTATGACCTTATTGTTGCTAAGGATTGGAATATTAGGCTTGATTTTCCCTGCGCTCCTAAGAAAGCTAAAAAGGACAGAGAGGGTGTTTGCTGGTCTTTTCCGCCTAATGGATGGGTCAAAGCTAACTTTGATGGAGTGGCTAAAGGTAATCCTGGGGTGGCGGGTTGTGGTGGAGTCATAAGGGATTCCTTTGGAAATTTCCTTGGAGCGACGACCTCTCCTCTCGATTCCCAAACCAATCATTTGGCGGAGGCTACTGGCACTTATCACATTATAAATTTAGCCCAAAGTCTTAACTTTAAGAATCTTTGGCGGAAGGTGACTCCAAAAATATAATTGACTGCCTCCGTGGCAAGTCTCCCCCCTCGTGGACAATAAAATCTTGGATCAATGATGCCATCTTGACCTTGGCTAAGTTTGATAAAGTTAAAATATCACATGCTTATAGAGAAGCTAATGTTGTTGTAGATTTTTTTGCTAATGAAGGAGTCAGGAGTAATGATTCACGCACCTAGCTTAATGTTAGTGATCTAAGTTCTAATGTCTGCGCTTTATTGAATTATGATAAATCACATGGACAAGAGGCGTGTCATCCCTTTAATGAGGACATGTTGGATCTTTCACATCACAATCATTAGATTGTATGGGACCGAGCTAGGAGGCTTAGTCTGCAAGAAAACATCGCATGCTTTGTGGGTTCTCAATTTGGCAAGGCCAGTTTTAGTAAAGATTTCATCTATGTCTGCCCCACTGTGTTGGCCAAGATGGGTGGAGAAAGGAAAAGAATCGAGCCGATAGCTATGACATGCACACCAAAAATGTTAAGGTTTGGGATAAAGTTAAAAGCGGCGGGTTACTTCCTTTTCTAGAGAAGCTCCATGGTTCCAACCAGGCGGCTATAGACCTTTTTGAGAAAAATTGGAATAATGGAAACCTTACCCTATTTGGTAGGAATGTGGAGCTTAATGAAAATTTGATTGCCAAAGTTACAGGCTTGTCTACTGATGGAATGAAGTTCTTTAGGGACAGGGTTTTTTCTGATGATGTCATTATCAGATTTCCTAAAAAAGAAAGGCTGAATCTTGTGAAAATTGCTAACAACTAATTTGAAGTGGACACCATAAAAGCACTTTGGAAAAAGGTCCTATGGGTCATTATGGAGTATATTACGGTGGACGGGCACTTCACCAGGGTCTATGGCTATCACTTTTCTCTCCTCAATCACTTCCGCTACAAGGCAAGGGTTTCATTCCCCTATTATCTTTTATGTTCTCTTAGCAAAAGCTTGGATGATGATTAAAAAGCCCTAGAAGATTCCCTCTTCTGCATACTGGGCTAATTAGGTTGATTGTTGAGCATTTTCAAAATTTTCTCATCCCCACTAATTTGGAAACCCTTCCTGATTCTGAGGAAGATGACACTAAGCCCAGTTGTTTGGAGTATTTTCCCAATCTAAGTCTGGCCAGAACTGTCCTTAGCCCGCATATTGTTCCTTTTGGCAAAAAAAACCCTATCCCTTTTTCTGATAAGGATCGTGCTGAGTTTGAGCTGGGAAGCCCCTCCTTCAAGACCAGGACTGATGATAAGAACCCCTGGGCAAAAAAATTTGTTTCCTATTTTGAAGATTCCCCTGAATCTGAGGCTTCTAGTGCCAATGATACTAAGTCAAGTGTCGAGCTGTTGTTGGAAAGATCTGTTAAAGATGGCTCCCATGTTACTCCAAACCCTAAAAAAACATGTTTAAACATTGGAAGGGATCACGCTTTGGATGTTCTTAATTTAGCCAAAACTAATGCTGATTCCCATTTCAAATTTTTGGAATGGACTTTCAATGAAATTAATGAGTTAAAGATTAAAAATTGGGCCCTTCAAAGAAAATTGGATGTGTTGGGTACCAAGATTGCTGCGATTGAAAAGAAAGATGTGGATCATGGAGATCATGGTATCAATAATGATTCTTAGTACCACATTGACAATAACAAAAATATTGAAATGGAGGTTGAGAATATTAGGAACACCATCAAAATTGTTGCAGAGCAAAACAACCGAATGGCCAGACACAATGCCATTATAATTAATGTTATGACTGATAAGTTAGACAGAGCCCAACAGGGGTCTCTAGTGGTGGACCTGGAGGAGACCAATGATGAAAGCCAGGAAAAGGATGCTGGCATATCAAAGAGAACCAGAGCCAATCTGAAGAGAAAGCCCCCCCCACTCTGAAGATGATTCATATTTTCAAAAAGGGAGTCCATGATATGCATAATTTGGAGGCAGAGACGAAGTCTATCCTCAAGACTCTGGATTAGTTGCGGCTGGTCTTTTGTTCTCTACTTTGCTAGCATTTTTTTCTTGACCTTTTTGGTCTATTATGGTTGGCTGCTATTTGCTCCGCCCTTTTCCTTTCTAGCAGCTAGTTTTTTCTGTTGGACTTTCGTGTCCTTTCTGTATTTTTATTAACTCTATGGTTTTGAGTCCCTGTAAAACCCATTTTACCCTTTATCAAAAAAAATCATTGAAGTGGTAGAAGAAGGAAAAAGGATCTTTTGCAATGTGTAGTAAAGCATACCCTGGTAAACTAAAGTAGTTTGAGGTAAATCCTAAAGTGATAGTTTTGTGGGAGTAACACAAAGTTGCTCGACAAAATCATACTCACTCAGTGGCTTAGTTTAATGTTTAAGTTTTTGAGGTAGAATTAGTTGAGAAAGTGGTAAAGAAGTAGGTTGATTAAGATATTATTGTTTCCTTATAGTATTATAGGTGTGGGGCTATCACTCTATGAGAGGGATCCTTCTATTGTATGGATCTCGTGCCACTTTCAATAGGAACCCCTCAAATAAAATGAATTCTTTTAGGAGATGGGCTAGATGGAGTAACATAAATGAATGGTCTCTTGGGAGATTGAGGGGTAGTGGAGACTATGACTACATTCACAAACTCTTCAACTTGAAAATAAGAAGATTCTGATGAAGAATTTTGTTTAATGGATATTTGTTTAGTAGGAGATGCTCCAAATAAATAATCTAGGGCATCCTCCAACATGTTAAAATATTGTTTATAATATTTTTATCAAAATCATTAATGTTATCATTCATGTTCAATAGAGGGAATTCACCAAACTTAAGACATGGAAGTCTCATGGATAAAATAACCATCAATTACCTCAAGGATCAAAGCTCAAGTGACTTGATAAAGAATAAAGAGTATTTACACAACTTATTTGAATAAAAGCTAAACTAATGAAAAGAATGATAAAATCACTTAATTACAAAAGTTAATGAAAAAATCAAAATCATTAGTATACAAAAAGGAAACTAGACGAAATATAAATTTCACCCTTAGGATGATTAAGCCTCAACCACGAGCAACAACACATCAAGGGGACATGTGCAGCCTGTACTATCATCTCTAATAAAATAGAGAATAAAAGAGTTAAATCTTAAATTTCCAGCAAGTCAAATCTATACATTTGCAAACAAATAGAAAGGGAATAATTTTTGGGGTTGTTCGAGGTTGGCCTTAATCAAACCCATGTTTTTTTTTCCCACCACCATGGACAACTAGATGGATAGAGATAGATAAAAAAGTGTAAAGAAAAATTTGTATGTGTAGTGTAAGAAAATGCATACCCTTGCATTTTCACACTTGTTTGGGCCCACCTTTCTTTATTTGTCCTTATTTATGCCTTAATTGGTCCTATTTTACATCTGAAATCCTAATAAATTATATCTTTTTATGGATAATCCCAAAAAACATCAAAGGATAAATGATAATTTAATTATTTTCACTATGTCATTGATTTTTGGACTCGGACTAAAATGCCACCTAGGGCATGTTTCTCTGCCAGAGGTCTTGGGAACCTCTTTTCGAAAGCATCTTAAAAGGAACCCTTTTGGATTTTATGCCTCGAGTTTCAAGCCTCGTGACTAAGACACCACCTAGTGCATCTTAGAACCCCTCAAGTTATTTTTCAGGATTTAATTTCAAATCTTGGTAGGATTTAGCCTCCTTTAGTTAATGAATTCATATGTCAGCTTGTTGTGGTGTAATTTTAGGATATTAAGGATGGATCAGTATAAATACAAGGTTATTTCACTCATTTTCATCCTAGAAGTTTCATTCAAGCATCCTTATAGAAATCTTGAGTTCACAAGAGAATTCAAGATCAATTCATAAAGCATTTGGAGCCATCATCAAAAATCAAGCATCATGCCAAAGGTATTCTTGCACCATGCATGTTTTTGAGCTAACATTTGTGATGTTTTGATTTAAGCAAGCAATTCAAGTCAAGATCTATCAAGCATTCATTCGATTCAAGATCCACATTCAATCTAGCCACTTCACACAAGTTTTCAAATTTTATAACAAGGTTTTGGTGAGTTGCAACATAGCACTTTTTCATTCATCATTTCCCTTCATTATTCCATTTCATTCCAAGGTTTAATTACCAACAAGGGGTTTGACCAAGGAAAACCCCCATTTACTAACAAATCAACAAGTTTTTCTTCTCTTGTATGTTTTTCTTTTTGTAGATTTAGGTTGAATATTTGAAGATCATTTGAAGTGAAAAGTTATAAAGTTGCAAAGCTACAATACAAAGTTGTCATTTTCATGGAAATTCACCTATAGGCCAAATCTAGAAGTTTCAAGACCTGAGATCTAAGAAGAAGGAAGTATAGACCTTGGACCTTAGGATCACATTCTAAAATTGTAGAAATTAAAATTAGGACTAAGAAGATAGTAAGGGTGTCTTAGTCCTCCCAAAGGTATATTGCAGAGATTCCTTCAGATTCTATTTTGACATCTAAAGATTGTGTGTTTTCCCCAAAAAATAGCATTGGGACTAAGAAGGTAGTAAGGGAATATTAGTCCTACCTAACATATTTTGACAACATTTTTTCATTTCTAGAATCCTTATCAAATTTCTAGACTTCCCAAGTACATACATCCTAAATTGTTGACTTAATTTTGTCATTAGTAATAATTATTTGGCTTGCATTACAAGGTTTTGTGAGTTGAATATCAGGTTGTCTTTTCCAATATTTTTCTTGGTGGTGAACCCTTCTAAGCCTAAATAATCTTCGTAGGTCTCCCTTGTTTAGAATTGACTCACCTTTTGTGTTGATAGTAAATCCAATTTGGGATCCTAGGTTTCCTTGAATGAACCATCCCCCAATAATAAAAAGGGAAAATTAAATACTAGGGATTCCTTTCTTGTATTGTGAGTCCCTTTTCCACCAATAGTTCAGTATGATAGAAACAAACCTTGCAAAGGAGGATAACACCTATCATGATTATAAAGACATGTAATATAAATAAACCTCACAAAGGAGGAGAACTCTTATCATGATTATAAAGATGAGATCAATTAAATGATATCAAATAGACAAGACAAGAAGATAAGATAGCATTACCAAAAACTTGTGGCTCCCCTCTTGTCTTCATAAATGTGATAATCTTGCATGAAAGAGAGCCTTAAGTCTTTCTTGAGGAATAAATTCAATAGAGCTTTTCTATGAAGAGTGAGAGAACAAGGAGTGAAAAATAATGAGATTGAATGAAAAATGAGAGTGAAAAATGGAGTATTGTAAGGTTTCCTAGGTGGGAGGAGTCATTACATCTGTATTTCTACCATAATGACAAGATTCATTGCAAAATGACACAATATTCTCTTTTAAATGTCAAATATTTTGGGTATGCTAGTGCCTTGTGGAGATATCTGTGTGTCATGCAATTGTGCTACTCAAAAATTTGCAAGAATGAGGCATATAGGTTGTTAGTTATTCATCATTGATGTGTATGAATTTGGAATTGAGAAATTCCAACTTTTTTTTTTTCATAAATAGGGAGGGATAGATGCGTAATTGTGAAATTTCCATGAGGTGTAATTTTAAGACACTACAAAATATGATTTTTATTTTCACTATATTTGACATAAAGATAATATTTTTGTTGATGTGTTGATTAGATTCAAGCATGTGTTAATGTATTTTTCATTACATTTGTATTTGATATATTGTATTTTACAACACTTTCGACAAGGCAAGTGGTACATTGTGAGGTCCAACAATAATTACTTTCATAGAGAAACTTGAAGGGAAAGTATGCAAGTTAAACTCTTGAGCAAGATGGGATTTTGCATCATAGAGGGTGTATCTAATTAACTTTATTGGGATATATTTGTACTACTATCATCGAACATGCTCACATAGTACCTTATGTTTCTCATCCTAAGGTAGAGAAAATGCACGCCAAACTTACATAACTGTATCATTGGTAGGGTTGTGTCATAATGTATAAGAGTATGTGGCTAGGTATTTGTAGTGCTATAGGTTCAAGGAAGAGCATCAACATTTCATTAGGTGCTATTTGGAAATGGGATGCCATTTTCATGGACTTTATAGTTAGGTTGTTATTGCAACATAGTCAATCATGATGCCATCATGGTGACTATTAGGATGACCTACACAACTACAATAGTGCCACGTGTATTTCTTGAAGATATTGTCAGATTAAATTTAGTTTTTGCGAGGATCATTTATGATAGGGACCCAGTGTTCACTTCATCCTTTTGGACATCTCTTCAACATGATCTAGGGATGTAACTTAACTTTAGCACTACATACCACCCTAATACTGATGGGAATATTGAGAAGATTAATTAGGTATTGGAGGATATTTTTCATGTGTATGTTATGGACCATTAGTAAAAGTGGGAGGAGCATTTGTATCTACTAGAGTTTTCTTATAACAACCATGATAGTTCATTGGGAATGCCTCCTTATTATGAATTGTATGGTAAACCATGTAGGACTCCTCTAAGTTTAGATCATATTGAGGAGATGATTGCTATTTTTCCCAAGTTGGTTCAAGAGATGGAGAAGTAGGTATTTTTTATGAAGCAACATTTGTGGGAGACTCGAGAGAAGAAAAATAATTGCATGTTGATGCTATAATGGTTGACCAAAGTTTCTCTATAGGTGACAGAGTTTTCTATGATTGTAACCTCATAAGAGCCCAATCCATTATGGAAAGGTTTCTAAATTTCCACCTTGAATTTTTGGTCCATTTGAGATCTTGGAGGGAGTTAGGGCCATTAGCCTACCACTCACCTCTACCACATAGCTTATGATACATACATGATTTTTTCCACATTTATATTTTGAGATGGTATATTTATGATGGATCTCATGTTTTTGATGAGGCTAGATTACAAGTGGACAAGGGAGGTTATTTGGAATTGAATCCAATTTCTATTTTGGGTTGGCGAACATTGGCTCTTTATGGGTGAGAGATGGACCAAGTTGAGGTATTATGGGATAGATATGATAATTTTTTAGCCACATGGGAAGATTCTTCCCACATGAGGACTTCTAGGAGGAAGTCTAATCCTACGGGGGGAGAATGCAAACATTGGCTCATTGCGGGTGAGAGGTAGACCAAGTTGAGGTCTTTTGGGGAGGATGTTCCAAATAAGATGGAGTCATAGCTTAGACCTATGGCAATCTAAAGGGATATGACACTAACATAATTGAACACACCATCAACATGATTGAATGGGAAAAAATAATCTAATAGAAATAAAGGTTGATTAATCTGAAAGTGGAGACCTTGATAGCACAATAGATGACAAGATTAATTGAGTCTAGAGTCATATACCCAATCAAGCATTCTACTTGGGTATCAAATTTGGTTTTGACCTAAAATAATAATGGTGATATATAAAATTTATGTAAATTTTAGAGACCTAAACAAAGCCTCTTTGAAGGACCATTAGCCTATACCCTCGATGGAGCAAATCTTGTAGACTGTGGTAGTATTTGTAATGTTCTTGCTACTTGATGTATTTTCAAGTTACAACCAGGTCAATTTAAAAGGTGAGGACCAACATAAAATGATGTTTTCCACCAAATGGGGAATGTTTACCTGCACAAAAATTCCCTCTAGCCTATCAAATGCAGGGGCCACTTTCCAATGTGTGATCGATGTCATTTTTAAGGATTTTATTAATAAGATCATGCTTATTTATTTGGATGACTTAACTCTATTCTCAAAATCTAAGGGTGAGCATTTTGATCACCTGGAGAAAGCTTTCTATAGGTTTCAATAGTTTGTGGTTTCTTTAAATCCCAAAAAATATGTTTTCGAGGTACCATAAGAAAATTTTCTTGGATTTGTGGTCTCTAAAGAATTAATATTTATTGATCCTAAAAGGGTAAAATCTATAAGAGAATTTTTTCTACCAGTCAACCAAAAGGGAGTCCAATCTTTCCTATGAAAGATTAATTTTGTTAGCGAGTTTATTTTAGATTTTGTAGGAATAGAAGGGCCTATTATATGAATTTTGATAAAGGGCCTAGCTTTTAAATGAACTGTGAAAAAAAAAACTTTTGAGAAGATAAAAGAGGCAATTTCTACACCTTTTATGTTAGCAAAATTGAAATTTTCAGCAGATTTTATTCTAAATGCTTATAGTGGCAAGCATAGTATAGTTTTTGTCCTAAAACAGAAGGAAAATGTTCAAAGTGAGGGGAGAACACCCCCATCAATTTCCATTCAAGTACTCTAAAAGGATATGAGACTAAATATAATTTTTTGGGGAAGCTTACCTTCACTATTGTGAAGAGCCTAAAAAAGTTCAGACACCTAGTCTTAGCAAGAAAAATTAGAGTCCTTGTTGGTCACCCTAATGTAAGGGAATATATCATGGAAGGGTAAATTACTAAGAAAAGATCCAATTGGATCACCAAGATCTTGGAATATGACATCAAGGTCTGACCCACAAAACTGGTCAGGAAAGAGGACTATGTGAATATCTCGCTAAAGAGCTCACTCTCTGGATAGAAACAAAAATGATCAATCAGGTTTTTACAAACTAGTTCAAGTCAAATGAGTCTTGGGTGATCGATAGAATAAGGTTCATGTAGACCGATAGGTTTCTGGTCAACATTCCATCACACAAATGGAGGTACTATAGATTGCAAGGCTTTAAATATGTATTAGTTGAGGGAATCCATTTTAAAAGGAATTTCAATGGTGTCCTCCTTTGTTGCATAGAAAAAGTACAAGCTGAAAGAGTTTAAGATGAATTTCATAGTACCGAAGAAAGGAAAAAAATTATCCATGAAAAATACTACTCTAAAGATCATGTAAGTGGGTTATTATTGGCCCACCCTATTTTTAGAATATCTTGAACTTGTGAGAATATTCTCACAATGCCAATTCTTTGTCAGCAAGTGAAATAATTTTTCCATGCCATTATGCCCAATCGTGGTAGAAGAACCTTTCGCACAATGGGTTCCTGGACTTCATTAGAATGATTAATCCCATTTCAAGCTTAGGACACTTGTGGATACTAATAGTGACAAAGTATTTCACTAGCTGGATGGAGGCAGCCCTACTAAAAAATGCTACTAATGTAAAAATAATTAATTATCTAGGTGAACTAAAAGCAAGGTTCGACTCCCCCAAAACCATCATCTCTGAAAATGCATGAGACTTCATAAGGATTGGGATATTAGAATTCACCATCAAGCATAGAGTCTACCTTGAAAATCCATTCAATTATTATTTCCTATGGAACAGACTCATAGATTCCACAAATAAAATTTTGATCTAACTGATCAAGCAAATTGGCTTAGAACATTAGATGGAGTGGCACAAAAACCTATGGGCGGCCTTATGGGCAAACCACATCACTCAAAAAAATTCCAAAGGCTTCCCCTTATGAATTAGTGAATGGAAAAAAGGTAGTTCTACCTATCTCTATAGAAATTTTGGCATTATAGCTTTTAATATCTTTACAGGTCGAAAAGAATGGAGGTATGGAGTAAGACAAGCCAAGATAGTGCACCTTTAGGAAACATGAGAAAATAAAATTAACAGCATGATCAACCATCAAGAGGTGGTTAAAAGGAGGTTCGATAAAAATACTTTTGACCAGGATTTCTAAGAAGGAAGCCCAAACTTGAAGTATGACGAGCATGCCGCCAAACCATGTCAACATGCTAAATTTTACTCTTTATGGAAGGGACCTTTTTGCATTTCCTCATGTAAAGAAAAAACTTCCTATGAATTAGAAGATATGGGAATACAAGTAAATGGTATTCATTTAAAATTTCTCAATTAAAACTCATGGCTTATTTTTTTGTAAATTTTATACTTTATGTACCATATGTATAAATTTTATAAATTATGTTAATTTTTAATATTCTTCTTAGGAAACGATGGTATAAACAATAGTCTAAAAGTGTGCAGATTTAAAGAATCTGACCTGGTGGCATTCTTTAATTTCCATCATAGCCCCACTAGGATGATACACCAAGTTCTTAAAGGTAGTATACCACTCCACACCATAAATCAGATCAACATTGTTCACCTTGAGAAAAAATGAGATGGAAAGCCTAGCCCATTCATGATGTCACTCCAATGTCATGGTCGAAAAGCAAAAGAGAAAGGGCAGACAAGGAACCATTTTGGAATTGTCGGCATTGCGTCAAAGTTCCATGGCTTAAGTAATACCAAGGCTTGGGACTTCCATGACAATAATATCCTTCATCCTTATCAGATAATCCTTGAAAAACATAGTTTTGTAGAGCTCTACCACCCACAACGTGGAATCATTTAAGTCCCATAAAAAATCAGGAACCCTAAGATGGAATTCGTAATGCTCGATAATGGTTCACATCTGTAACATTATCTCTTCCTAGCACCCACTTGAAGGTAGTAATGATTAGGTGACTCTTGGTTTTTAGTAGTTGTTTGATCCTCTCATTAGTAATTTCCCCATGAAGGACACCTGGTTCTTCTTGCTCAAAAGCTTGATAGGATTACTCATGCCTCTTATAATGTAGAAGAGAGAGCTTGCAAACATGATAAGTAATTTGTACAAGGAAAGCTTCAATTTATAGAGAAAACAAGCCGAAAATTTCTCAAATGGAAAAAAAAAAATCTATTAGAATGACAACGAGAAATACAAGTTAGCGATACAAAGTAAGGAGAAAATTGTACAAAGAGGATTTGTAAGGATTTTTATAATTAATGCAAGTGTTGGAATTTATGCCAGACATGTGGCTTGTTTCCATATGTCTCATCACCATCTTGATCACTAGTTAACATCACCCTATGAAAAGACTTCCTTAATGCCACCTCTTACTTATTTAATGCAAATATCTTTTCCAATTATATCTCACATTCCTTAATTTTTTCATTCTTAAAAATGGTCTATAGAATGTACTCAAATTCCCTTCCCAAAATTGAGTTTGCACTTCCCAAAAAGGTAGACATTTATTACGCATGTATCACCTCCATTAGCAGCATTAAAAATGTTAGTTATGTTGGCCATGCATTAACTCCAAATATGCTTTAGATGAGAATTAAATAGAAAAAGAGAAGAATTATTCTAAGTGAAAGCTCTCAAAGAAAGGTTGAAAATTCTCTAGTGCAGAAGTAGGGTTCTTGCAGGTTCCTTTTAAATCCATAAAGAAATGGCAACTAAAGTGTCATCCTCTGGTAGGGGTATAGAAATCCCTTTATCTCCTCTATGTTATGTCAATATCTTTGGAAATGTTTCCTTCAAAATAATATGGATGCCTAAGGAATGAAGTTTTCCTTGCACTAGATTCATAAAGCCTTGCAACCCCATCAGACAAGACTTGATCAAAGACCACTGAAAAATTATTTGATCCAAAGTTGCACATAAACCCTAAAATTCAATGGGAGGGAGCCCTATAGAGGAGAGCTGGCAAGTTCAAATATGGGAATGTCAAAACACTTGGAGTGTAGCTCTAGCATTGTGGTCTACCTCAATCTATGTTTCCCCATACGTAACCATGTCCTAAGCTAGTAGATATTTGTGCAATAAAGCTAGACAAAAACACTAGGGTCATCAATGGTGAAAGGTTGGAGATCACCATTAGTGCAGAAGCCATAAGGGAGATGTTATGTATCCCTTCTAGCCTTTTGATAGAGGCCTTCTTGAGGAGAGTGATTAAAAAATTATGGGGAACAAGAAGAGATGCCATTTTTATAGAAATGAGACAATAAACAAACACAATAATGTCATGCCCATTTTCCCCTTGGCATATAGTGAATTTAACTCAAATTTGCAAGAAGCAAGGGTAATTTTTAGTTTGACTTTGCTGAGGAAAGTGAAAAGAGGGTGCTCTAGCAATTAATGAAATACAACCACTCATATAAGTTTAGGTATTCCTCTTTTTCTTTTACATTTGATCTTGCAAAAAAACCCTAAATTTTTTGAGAAGCATTTTCCACCTAGCATTTCAAATGCATTGGGGTTAGTCAAACTAGTCTCAATATGGAACCATGTAATTTCAGGCACACAATATTATTATACATTTAATGATTCTTTCCTAAACCCTACATCCAAGATCTGGCCTGACAACCTATGCATAAATTCCCTCATGATCACTTGGTTTGGATGAGAGAAAACAAGCCTCCACTCAATTATTTATGTGGCGCTGATTTTAAATTTATTAGACAACATGGGTTTATAGGAGAACCCTTTACATTGTCAAGGTGTGTAATAGGTAGGAAACTCATCTTTGAAATATACCTACAATTATTAGTCACAAATAACACTTATGGGTCCAAGAAGAAGATGGTGATGCTTTATTCGATCTCCCTCATGTTTGAAAACTATAAGGTAACACTCAAAGAGAGAAACATAGGAAAAATTGACTAAAAAGTTGGCATATCTTAGCCTTGGTCTCATCTACAACAAGTGGAAATATTATGTGAAGGGGTACCTACAAATAAACCATGAACCACAACCATACTAGGATGCAAAGTGGAATCCAAAGAAGGATAAAGAAGACACCCATCTTGACTTGTCTCTCCTACCATTTGTGCGACTCACATGGCTCTTGTTTTACCAAATCATTGCAAAATTTAGGTCAAGCATCTCAATGGAAAAATATGTCAAGCAACAATTAAAAAAAATGGTGGTTTGAGAGAAAAATGGTTGATTTTAGGAGGCATCAATAGGAAATCAATAAAATAAGCACCCTGCATGGAATTATTCTCACCAAAACAAAATTTTAAGAGACTTACAATGCAGAGGCTAAGTTTAATTTTGATTGACATTCTGACCAATATTTTGACCAAGGATCTAATTCACCTCCCTGAGTAGACAAAATAGAAAAGGGAAAAGAAAAGGAAACACCACAAGGAAAGGATCTACAACTCTCCTCATCTACAAGTATGCCAACAAAGGAAAAGCAGACCTAATGACCTATGAGGAAGGCTTAAAAAAATTAGGGAACTCAAGGTTCATCAAAATTGGCAGTGGATGGATCTATATCAATGGGTGACCCCTCCACAAAGAAGAGGAGAACCCAAGGATTAGGAAAGTAGGGACTTGAATAAAAGGACAATGAGGAATTAACTTATGTCCCGCAAGCATCAATGGCTCCCATGGTTTAGGTATGTTTTTCACCTTCTATTCTTTACTCTACTGCCTTATTGGTGTCTCAAGGCCTTCCATCCCAAGCATAAAATCCTCCACTAGTTGATGTCGACTTTCTTATTTTGGATGCACTCCCCACATTAGATACTAATGTACGTCCTTTGGAATTTCCATGAATAGAACATGAATCTTTTACTCTATCCATAGTTGACATTTTAATTACTATATTTGAGGCTTAGGTTTCCGCCTGAAAGCAACCCATGCTATAGGTTTCATCACCATTTCCCACTTCTAGGCATATGCCTCTATTCTTGACAGCTACTCCCCTTACCCCAATGATCACTCCACACTCACATGGTATTTATGAGGAATTCCAACTTTCTTCCCAATAGGTTTCCCATTAATCTCTTCCTAGGGCCAAGCAACTAGAAATGCACCTCACACCATCCCTTATAGCCTCCCTACCAATTTCCCTATCACTATGCAAAGTATTGAGTCTCCTTAGAACCTTTAGATTCAAATGAATTTGTACAAGTAGGATCACAGGGAGAGAAAATAAAATCAATTAGAAAAATCCACAATAGCTCCAACTTCCTCGAATTTAGAGACATGCTTTGATGAAGAACGAAAGTCTTTCATGATTTTATCCATGAACCCTCTGGTCTCTGACCTAGAAGGAGAAATACAATATTAGGATTATAAGATCCAAACTATAGGCCTAAATATGAGTGAAGCACTTCCCTACAACAAGATATACCTCACAAAGGTCACATAAAAGGTAGTATACACCAACTACCCGAGGTTGGAGAAAACTTAGAAAATACAAGAAGCAGATTTAGTAGACGTGAAGACCATAGTTGAAAGGAAAAAAGTGGAGATCAAAGAAAAAGTTATAGAGATTGCTCATTTGAGACACACACAATATTAGTGAAGTGAAGAATCTATATCACTTGAGACTATTCAAACAGATAAGGATCAACTCTTAGTTGAGGTCTAGACCAAATACAAAGCAAGAGAAGATTTAAATACCCAAATAGAAGAAGCTACAAAGGAATGGGATTGAAAGAGAAAGGAGTTTGTCAACATATCAAGACAATAGAACCATAAATATGAAGATTTGTAAAAGGAGCTATATGAAATGAAATGAAAATGGTCTGAAGCTATGGGCCAAATGAAGCAACTATGTGAGCATTTGAAGAAAGAGAAGAATGATATACAAGGAGAATTAGTTAACTATGTTGCCAAAAAATGTATAGTTGGAAATTTGTACACTCACTTGAGTCTCTCTCATGGAATTTGGCTTTATTTTTTATATATTTAATGTTGTAATATGGTCAACACATTCACATTAGGTCTTGGACCCTTGAGAATCATTAAGAACTCTAGGATGTCTTGTTAAAGTGTTGTGAAGTGTTGTAACACACTTTCACACTTTTATAGGACCCTTTCATTATAATTCACTTAAATAACCTCTTTTTATCACTTACCAATCATTATTTCAAAGTGTTGTAAAGAGTTGTAACAAACTCTCATGCTTCTCTAGTCTTGTCATCAATAATTCAACACTTTCTTATGATAAAATGACCCCTTAATGCACTTTTTGGCCTTACATAAGTGTATTTTTTAGAATATTTCCATTAAACCTCATTAAATACACTTCAATCCCCAACACCTAGTAAATTTCCCTAGTGGGACCAAGTCACCACCTAGGGTGACTTAGTCCCACTAGGCACAAAAATCAAAATAATGTTAATTTTCTAGTGGGATTTTATTCTCTTAACCTTGAGGTCAGCCTATGATGTGTTATTTTTGGGAAATATTGGAAAACCAAGTATAAATAAAGGGTTTTCCTCTCATTTTAACCCCCATTAATTTTCAAGAAACCTAATTCATTCACTCAAGAAATTCATTAATTTACTTAATCATTCTCAAGAATTCTAAGCACTTTCAAGCATCCATTGGAGCATCTTGTTGCATATCTTTGGATTTCAACATCAAGGGTTTGGTGAGTTTGTGACATTGCATTTTATTCGTTCATCATTCTCTCTTTATTTCATTTCATCTTTTAGGTTTTGATTACCAAATTTGGGTTTGACCAAAGCAAACCCCTATTCTCTAACCCTTAACCATTTTTCCCTTCCTTGCATGTGTGTTTGCAAATCTTGTATGCAAATTTTTCAAAGAATTTTGTGTTAAAAAGTGGTCAACAATCCATCAAAGTTATCAAAGTCAAAAAATCCCTAATTGAGGCTTGGAGACCTCTTTCAACCTATTTCCTACATAATTTGAATAGGACACCTGTCATAAAAGAAAGTGCAGACCGAAAGATATAGACTCCTATTCTGAATTTTTTGAGATTCTCTAGTCGACTAAGTCACCCTCTATGGTGGATTAGTCCCAATGCTAGGATTGAAAAGTTATTTTGATATTTTTGAGTACCCATTTGGCAAAAATTTGTTCTGACAGAAGGACTAAGTCGCCCAGTTTAGCGTAAGTGTCCTAGTCAACCTTCCCACTCAATTCTGTAGGATTCCAGAACCTCTTTACATCAAATTTCAATTTCCAGGTGCACCTCTCCAATCTTGTTTAATTATGTTATTGTTTACTTGCATTCTTAGGTATTTTGCATATGTTTTCAAAAAACTTGCATTTCTTAGGTTTTGTATTAATAAATCATTCCTTTTATTAGTTCTTTGCATTTAGGACATTACATCTAGAAAAATTTCAATATTTCTAGCATTAATCTTTAGTGAACCATCAAATTTTTCTCGGATACCTTTCTCCTTTAAGGTGAAAAACCCTAGAAGTGCAAGAGAGAACCTCCTACAAAAATTTTTGGTTCATTTTGGCGAACCTCAATTTTGAGCATTTTCCTTCTGATTTCAAGTGCATTCACATCATAGGTTTAACATGCATGAACATTGCATTAGGTTTTGCATTGTGTAATTTGCATTCTAGGTTTTTATAAATTGCATTAGTGAAAAGCTCATATAGCTTGCATTTTTTTTATTATTATTAGAAAACAACAAAATTCTACATTTTCAAATTGTATTTGTATCTGAAAATCTGAAAAACATAAAATTGCATTTAATTTTTTTGAAAAAACTCAAAAAAATCACCACAAGGACTAATCTGCCACATTGGACGACTTAGTCCTCCTACACATTTTGCACTATAATTTATGACATTTTCTGAGCATTTTTTGCATTTCTATTTTCTGTTATTGCATTGTTGTCACAATTTCTTGATTTTCTATTTTATTCCATTTATTTTTCTTTCACTCCTTTGCATCATGACTTTCTATTTTAATAAGTTTTGGATATCATTAAAATATTTAGTTGACATGTCAAACTATGCCTTTGGAACTAATCATAATGACTTTCAGCTTCTTCATGCTCCTTCAACTGCTCATGAATGTCCTCCTCATGATGTTGACATCATTGGAGAAGATGATGAAAGCATGAATAAGCTCCTGAATGAATGCCTTGACAACCTTGAAGCTAATGCATCCTTTTATCCATCCATGAAACAATGAGACCTTCCTATAGTCTCATCTCCTGTTATGTTTGGTTACGTACATCTTGAAACAAATGAAGGAACTAAGTTCCCTCCATCAAGTAAACCTAGTTCTTCTAAACAAGCACCTCCTCAACCATTCTATGATAACAAAGTCACTAGTACTCCAATTAATCTTGAGGAAACTTATGGAAAAGGTTTTACCATATTAAGAAAACAAGGATGTGACACAACAAATGAACATAACATTCATCAACTTTTAGAACAAAATAAAAAAGATGAAAACACAATAGGGTTAGACTATCAATATCCTCCTCATGATAGCGAGCCTCCTTTAGAATATTGGAGATGTCGTGATGATGGAACGATGATCTTTGATTCCCCTCCTGATTTGAATGTTCTCCTTCCTCATGAACAACCCTTACATGATAAAAATGACAAGGATGATAGGATCACTTTGGGTCCTCCTCCTCCTTCTATTCGAGAAAAGGGTGAATCTAACAAATGCAAGAGGCCTTAAAAGTTACAAAAACTCAAGTTTTTTCTCCATCCACAATTTGAATATGAAAGGGAATTGCAAATCCTTTTAAACGAATGAATCATATTATTACTACATATGAGTAGGTTAGCGATCTATCCTAAAGATGCTAATGTTCCACATTGTGCATATCATTGTGTTCTTAGACATCGAAGTGATGAATGTCACCAATTGAAAGAAATAATGAGCAAGTATCTTTTTAATGGCAATTGTTATCCGATAAATCCATAAACCACCATTAAACATCTTATCATGTAGTAGTTGTAGAACATTATCTTCTCACTATTACATGACCTCTCCCATCACCTATATCAGCTCATTCTTGTCTTGCACTCAGTGTGGGAAAGAAGTTGCTAGCCTTGCCCTAGTAATTCATTTTTCATTGTCCCTTAGTTGTGTTATTCATGTTCCACTTATACTAATTAAGATTGGGAGGCATATGACTTTCTCAATGGTTGAATTGCACTTCCTTACTAGTCTTTTTCATTTTATTTTTCTTTTCTTCTGTATTTGTATGTATGTAACATGTTCTCTCATGATGTGTCATTTGATGTTCTCTCTCTCTTTGTGGAATTCCTCTATTTGTCCCTTCATTCTTCTATATGTTGTACATAAATTTTTCCTTTTTCTTTTTTTTCTTTCTTTCCTTTTTCCTTTTGGGAATGATGCAAGGCATTGAGACTACAATGTCTCTTTTATGTTGACCCAAAAGGATCCCTTTTTATTTTCTTTTCCTTTTATTTTTCTGTGTTTTACTTTTGGAGATGATGCAAGGAATTGAGACTGCAATGTCTCTTTCATGTTGATCCGAAAGGACCCCTTTTCTTTTCCTTTCCTTTTCTTTTTCTTGTGTTTTCCTTTTGGGGATGACACAAGGCATTGAGACCACAATGTCTCTTTCATGTTGACCCAAAAGGCCCCCTTTATTTTACATTTATCTTTTTCTTTTGTTTTCCTTTTGGAAACGATGCAAAGTGTCGAGACACTCAATGTCTCTTCCATGTTGACCCAAGAAAACCTTTCTTTTTCTTTGTTTTCTCTGTCTTTGTGTCATTCTTCCAATTATATGTATTTGGGGAATGATGACAATTCTGAGCTCTCTTTACAAAACATTGCAGCAAAGAAAATACTGGCCCCAAATCCATAGGTCCTTATGTGTTTGGTGTTTTCATTTTGGGGGAAACCCCTTCCTTTTTCCTTTTCCTTTTTCTCTTCGCATGACCCACCCTTACTCGAAAATGTATGACTTCGCATAGGGGCTTTCCAAGATTGTCTCTCATGTCTTGTTTCTTTTTTACTTTTTCATTTGCTACTTTAAAGTAATTTCTCACAGTATGGTGTGTAGCAATTCCTTTAAAGTGGGGGCATACATTGGCATTATTAATTTTTCATTTTTATTTTTCTTGGCTCTTAGTGTAGCCTTCTTTTTTTATACGATGCAGTTTTTCACTTTGTGGATGACATTAGGTACGATGTCCCTCATGAGCATGATCTATCTTAGCATATTACATTCCTCTTAGTGGCCTGATGTGACACATTGCATCCCCTAAGTTGTGAATATTCTATTCTTTGATTGGTCCTCTCTTGGAGACATTAGACAAAATGTTACCTAAGTTATAGACCTCACATGAACTAAGCAAGACTCCTTTGAATATATTTTGCATGTTGCATTTTGCATTTGTTATATGTCCACCTTGCATAACACAAATTGAATGCCTTTAGTGCCATCACGTTTGTTCACGAGTTCTAAGCATACAAAGCTTTGCTTGTCTCATGAAACTAGAAATGTCATTTTCTTTGGTGGTACCTTATTAAAGTTATCAAGAGGTATAACTTTGGTATGGTTGAGCGGAAAGCCTATTCTGATGCATGAATTTTCTCTATAGCCACCTACATGTGTGTGAGTGCATACCAACCATGAGTGTATGTTTCTCACATTTTTTTAGGCTTTCTCATTCGACGAACAACCATGAGTTCCACCATCTCAGATTGAGTATATGTTTCTTTTTTTGGAAAAATAGCCTAGATCTGATCCACAACGGGTTGAATAAAAAATCAAAGCTTGATCTGAATCTCTTTTCCTTTTCCATTTCTCTCTTTCATTATTTTTCATCATTTTCATGTGTGTTCCTTTGTGCTTATGATTGGTTTTCCATGGGATATTGATCTTGGGGGCTTGATCATCCCTCTTGATTGTTGTTGTTTCATCTTACCAAGCATCAATGCATTTACATCCCTCTAAATGTGCATGTTGGGCTACTTTAGTGTGGGTTTGAAGCAAGTTCATCCTCTCACTAAAGTGGGGGCTTAACGTGTTTCCAAAAAATGTATAGTTGGACATTTGTACACTCACTTAAGTCTCTCTCATGGAATTTGGCTTTATTTTTCATAGATTTAATGTTGTAATGTGGTCAATACATTCACAGTAGGTCTTGGACCCCTGAGAATCATTAATAATTCTAGGATGTCTTCTAAAACTATATTGAAGTGTTGTAACCTACTTTCACACTTTTTTAGGACCCTTTCATTATAATTCACTTAATTAACCGCTTTTTATCGCTTACAAAGCTTTATTTCAAAGTGTTGTAAAGAGTTGTGACAAACTCACACTTCTCTAAGCTTGTCATCAATAATTAAAACCTTTCTTATGATAAAATGACCTCTTAATGCACTTTCTTACCTTAAGTGTATTTTTAAGAATATTCCCATTAAACCTCATTAAATACACTTCAATCCCCAACACCCAGTAAAATTGCCCTGGTGGGACCAAGTCACCATCTGGGGCGACTTAGTCCCATTGGGCACAAAAATCAAAATAGTTTTAATTTTCTAGTGGGATTTTATTCTCTTAGCATTGTGGTCAGTGTGCAATGTGTTATTTTAATAAAATATTGGAAAATCAAGTATTAATAAAATGGTTTTCTCTCATTTTAACCCCTATTCATTTTCAAGCAACCTAATTCATTCATTCAAGTAATTCATTCATTTACTTAATCATTCTCAAGCATTCTAAGCACTTTCCAGCATCCATTGGAGCATCTTATTGCATATCTTCAAATTTCAACATCAAGGGCTTGGTGAGTTTGTGACATTTCATGTTATTCATTCATCATTCTGTCCTTATTTCATTTCATTTTATAGGGTTTGATTACCAAATTGGGGTTTACATGTGTGTTTGTACATATTGTATGTAGATTTGTCAAATATTTTGGTGTTAAAAAGAGATCAACAATCCATCAAAGTCATAAAAGTCAACAAATCCCTAATTGAAGCTTGGAGACCTCTTTTATCCCATTTTCTGTAGAATCTGAACTAGACACCTGTTAGAAAATGAAGTGAGATCGAAAGCTATAGAATCATGTTTTGAATTTTCCAAGATTCCAAGGTGGACTAAGTCGCCATCTATGGCAGATTAGTCTCACTGCTAGGCTTGAAAAGTGATTTTAAATTTTTTTAGTACCCATTTGGCAATAAATTGTTCTAGGAGAATCTCCATAAAATAGGACTAAGTCACCCAACTTGTCGTAAGTGTCCTAGTCAGCTTTTCCAATCAATTTTCTAGGATTCCAAAGCATGTTTACATCACATTTCAATTTCTAGGTGCACTTCTCCAGTCGTGTTTAATTTTGTTATTGTTTACTTGCATTCTTAGGTGTTTTTGCATATCATAATGTGTTTTCAAACAAGTTGCATTTCTTAGGTTTTGCATTAATAAATCATTCCTTTTATCAGTTCTTTGGATTTAGTACATTACGTCTAGACATATTTCCATATTTTGTAGAATTAATATTTAGTGAACTACCAAGTTTTTGTGGAAAACCTTTCTCCTTTTAGGTGAAATACCCTAGAAGTGTAAGAGAGAACTTCCTACAAAAATTTGTGGTTCACAAACACTCAATCCCAAATCATAGATGAAAGAAGCACTTGAGAAATATTGGAGAAACAACTCAAAAATAGAATGGGAGAATTACAAAGGGTACATCAGGAGTTATCTATTGTTTCAAGTGTCCAAGATTAGGGCCAGAGGTATCTCCAACATTGAGAAAATCAATTCAGGAGGAACTTCAAAGGGTCCATATGGAAATTGAAATAGACAAGTGGGAGAAACAAAATTTTGAGTCTAGTCCAAAGGCCCACAATGAAGAGGTGGAATGGTTAGGTTTATAACTTTCAGGATCCCTTAAAACAATTGGTAAATTAGAGGACATAAATACTAAAGTGTCACAGTTTCAACAAGTACTAGCCATGGAATGAAGCATTGAATTTATCCCTATATTGTAGAGATTATTTTCCTCCTATTGGGAAAAAATAAAAGTTGCAATGGCATCCCTGAAGTTAGCTATGGGGTTCATGGCAAATGCAAAATACCTTAGTGTAAAGGTTGGTCCAATAGTCGACTAGATTCTACATAAGATCACTCATCATTCTATGGACTTGAGAAATTTAATAGTCAAGCTTTATAAATTTATTGAAGAGGCTCTGGTGAACACAACAGTTCTGGACCAAAGAGCAACTACTAGGAAGGAAAAAGAATTTATTGTTTGCATCTAGGCCACCCAAACAAGCACAGACTACCAAATTGCATTGACCGAAAAAGATAGCAGAATGAGCGAGGATTTTGAAGGATTAGTCCAACTGCGATTTCCTTCTCCATTGCTACATGATGGAGCAGTATCAATTGAGGAGTAGATTAGGAAAGCATTAGAATATAGGTAATAGGATCATTCGACACTCCATAAATTGATTCCATTGCCTAACATAGAAGAAATCGAACAAATACTCCTTCCCCTGGCTTAACTCCACTTTCACATTGGAGTGACATAGGCAAGATTAGGAGAGGCCTCCTTTAAGGAGATACTCAACTTGAGACAAGCTTCTGAAATGTTTCATGCACTGGATCAATTGTTTGATGAAGATTGGAAATATCTACATTCCACATTCCTGAGGCTCTGACGATTGCAGGTCTTCCTTTCTTGTTTTTCTATTATTCATTTCTTTAGATTCATGCCTTTGCAGGCACAAGCTCCCTATGAATCACTAGAAACTGTAGAGTTATAGTTTCTCTAAATATGTTAGCATATTTTTCCTTCCCCTCTTGGCCCTGAAGGTTTCTTGTTCTTACCATCTTTTGATTGTTGGTGTTCACCTCATCACATGTCACACTAGTGCATCTTTTGGAGGTTGCAAGATTCCCTCTTTTCTAAAAATTGCACAATAGTGCCACATAGTGGTTACGTAGCTTTTTAAATAACACAAAAAAATTGGACACAAAGCAAGACACGTGTCCTGCTTATAGGGTTTTTTCCACAAGTAGCTCATGAGAGGTTTGAATAATACCTGCCATTGTGCCACATGGCTTGGATTTTGTCAGGTAGGTTTCTTCATTGTCAAGAGTGGTATTTTTGAGGATGCTACCAGATGTTGATGTTTTTTACTCTCTCCATGATCTAAAAGGCCAGTATCCATTCAGTGATGCCATTGTTTCCTATAGACGATCGAATTATATTTTGATTACTAGAAAATTTACTCTTCTGATAGGAGGTATTTTCTTGTGACTCTTGTGGTATACAACTAATAGGTTTTTACAATGATTGTCATTAATGAAGCATCTTAGTTTTTATTACTTATATTTTCATGATCAAATCTAATCTAAGTTGTTAGGATCTTGGGGTGGCATTTTGATGCCACCTATTAGGGTTTTGTATAGGGAAACAAAGAGTGTTCTATGATTATTTTCTTCCCTTATTATATAAAAGGGAATTTTCGAGCCTCTCCTAAGGGTGAAAGATTTCTTACAATATTTGTATTGTTCTAGATCAATTTTGTAATCAATTTTCAAGATAACTATCTGAATCAGTTCTCCAACCTTAACATCTTTTGTATTATTTTTTAGATCGATTAATAAAAGGAAGGAGATGTATTAAAATATAGCCTTTATCTTACATTTTATTCTCTATTCATACATTTTAATGCTTTGTGTCACTTTTACCTTCCAGATGTAGTCTTTATAATTGGTTCTTAGTTGTATATTTTATGTTTATCTAACATAGACCTCAATGAATTGGACCATGTTTTGATACTCTTTCATTTGTTGTTAAAGATATGTTAGATCTCATACTATATTGTTGGGGTGAAATAGTTTTGTAAGGATTTCAAAGATCATTTTTAATCTTGAATTCATCATATTCTATCAAACCTTAATGGGTGCTTCCCATGAAAGGATCTGAATGACGTCTATGTGCTCATATAGGCTTTAGTTATTTGTCCTCCTTTCATCAATGAAGGGTTTGTGGCATTATGTGTTCATTTTATCATAATTGAAAACTTGCTAGGGTTTTGAAATGTTGTAAAACCTTTTTGTGTATTGTCTTAGTTAAGTTTTATTTTTGCATTTTCTTCCCCCTTTTCCCAAATAGAGAGGAAGAGCCAACTTCTTTAAAAATCCCAGAGGTCATTCCGTGAAGCACAAGAAGGCCCCCCATTCACTAAATTTCTCATAAGACTGTTGGGATAGGTGCAAGCTTTTATGATCAACACAACTCAATATGGATTGTTTTCTAGCAAGTTTTTGAAGCTATGATCAAGAATTATACTATTATGAGGCTCAAGAGACAACTTGATGGAGCACTATATTTGTAGATCTTAGTATGGATTGTTGTCGATTAATTGGAATTAGTGAATTAGAAGTTCAAGAAAATGGTAGTCCAACAACTTGGGAATTCACCTTTAATCTACACCGTTTCGAGGATGACATGGTTGCTTGATGGAGTTTCATCTAATTCAAAAAATATCTTCAAAGGAAGATCTTCTCAAGAATGTATATTTAATTTATAATCAACAAGATTTGTTATGTAAGCCTTAAGGGGGGTCACTTGGCAAAGTGAATTTCAAATTTTTAGGGGTGCATTTAGAGGAACAATATAATAAGGGGGAATGTTAGCGTAGCAGTTATTACAATGTTACATTAAGCATTATGTAGTTCTCATTATGTTCATAGTTATGTGGTTACACAACAAGATTTATTTCTTATATCTCATTAAATTCAATTAAAAAAAGAAATTCCCACAAAATAATTTACTGCAATAATTAAATCAATTTTAGAAAAAACTCCAATAAAAACTAATATTAATATTACATAAAATAAAATAAAAAACCATTTATTAAGATTTACTAGAATCTACCCACTTTAATTATTTAATTATGAAATATTTTTACTCTTAAATTGTTTTATTATGAAAATATGATAGCATACTTTCAATTTACCAAGGTCGACCTACCTAAATTAATTTAATATTGTAACTTTCTACTCTTTAATTATTTTATTCTGAAAACCTTATAAGATACTTTTAACTTCTTATTTGTCAAGAGAATATTAAGGAGGTAAGTTTAAGAGAAACTTAGCCCCATTTTAGGCACCCAACTTATTAGCTCACAATAGAAATAAGCACTTAATTCATGGTGCATATGACAAAATTTCCTAAAGATATGCTAACGGACAAAGCAATTGATTAACGATTAAATATTTTATCTATTTTAAAACTCTACATTGTTCTAGCTTTATTGGTCAAATTTTTGCTGCTTTTAGAGCCTAATAGTGGTTTTGATTTTGCATTACACCTTTCTCGACTAGTTGAGTGTTCATGGTTTTAGACTTTGTTTAAAATACAATCTTTACAAATTAAGTCATATACTTAAGGTTAGAGAATATTTTATATACTTATATATATTGTATTTAGAGATGTCTCATTTATAGCCTTCTAGCCTTTTGTTCGAGTGGCTCTCCTAAAGTTTTGTGTTTTAAAGCTCATAACAAGACATATTTACCTATTTATGTTTTACAAAATCTTACTGAATAGATCTCTACTTTTATAATAATTTTACTGTTGTAATACCTGCCTACTATTTATCAATTAAAAGTTAAATAAAATATTAGTCTACTATTTACAAATTCCCTTCCTCAATCAGCCATTTTCGTACTACAATTGTGAACAAGAACAATAATACAATGTTGGTTTTTATAGGCATTTTGGCCCCGTAATCATTTCAATTACAAATCAAAAGTGTCATAACAGAGCGTACGTGGGCCATTGATGAACATTGTTCTTTTTTCTTAACATGACAGCGATTCCCATCCTTTATTTTCGAGGAAGAAAGCGATACTTTTCCTCAGCAGGTGACCTTTGCGACGAATGACAGTACAAATACTTCAGACGTGAAATAAACATGTATGCTCTATACTTAGCTCTATCCGTAAGCATCTCGGCCAACTTTTCGTTGAGACATTTTTCGGAACTCAAGAAATCCTGTTAAGAATAAAACATTTAAAAATTCTTCAATTTGCCGCACTAGAAATCCACGGGGAACACATTGAGGAGCCTGACTAATGTTTATCCAGGCGGCCAATTTTAGAGGGATCTCTTAGAGTTTGTGAACAACATGAAAACGTGCAGAAGATAAAATTCCTTCTCTCTTTTTTTCTTCTCTCAGAAAGAATATTCGCAATCCTATGTTTTGCCTTCGGAGAATGGAATAGGTGTGGGGGGTTTTTTGATTTAAGCGTGTATTATGACGTGGACACTAAAATAACTTGGTGTACGACGAATGTTCCTTTCAAACCTTTATTATTATTATTATTATTATTATGGTAAATCAATTTTTTTTTATGAATTTTCAGTGGCCGTGAATTGCTGGTGGCGAACTTGATGGTGAATTTTCCGGCGATGAATTGTTGGTGATGAATTTTCCGGCAGTGAATTGCTAGTGGTGAATTTTCATAGATCCAAGAATCATATGCAATTATAATACTGCTTTTTCAAATAGCGATAGTTATTAATATAATCGAATGTTGAAATATCCAAAAAAGATTTTTAAAATATCACCAAACTCATAACATATCAGTTAGAAGAATCAAATTCATTTATATTTTAATTGAATATCATTCTTGTTCTTCCCATGAGTCAAGATTTGATCTTATTAAAGGGTTTAACCAAGGAGAACATGATCACTAAAATTTAGTGATCTCACCTAGATGTTTTAAATACTATAGTCCTTATGCTAATAAGGACATTACAAAATTCACTGCATTAAGAAGAAGAAGTGTGTAATATATAGTAATTAATCAACACCTTATAGGATGGTTCTATGCTTACTGAAACAACCTCAAACCATGGATTGAGCTAGATAAACCTATGGATATAAGGCAAAGTGCATGCAGAACTATTCAATTTCTAGTCTTGAGATATACAAATCTTCTATTTTCATTTCTTAAGCTAAACAAAAATGTTTTAAATTTAATTTCAACTTAATATTTAATTTTTAATTATCTACATTCATGAGATATTATTGTTATATACGTTTTCTCTTTGTTTGTGGATATAGACATCTAACTAGATTGACCTAGATTAAGACTATGAAAATTTTGTTTTCCTTTATACATGCATTGCAATAATAAAATTTTATTACTAATAATATTTTCTTTATTGAAAATTTAATAAATAAATTGATTCATCAGCATTATAGATTTGTGAAAATAAGTTTTTATGGTGCAATGTAAGGCATTTTTGTGGTGTTAGAGGGTGCATGTATCATAATAGATTTAGAGTGTAGGTTGGTAATGCTCGAATTCAAGATTCTTAGTTCTTAAACTATAGTTGAAGTGAATACTTAGTCATTGGTTATGTCTTTTTTTTAACAAATTTAGTTTAATTCATTTCATTCATTTGGTTATGTGAGATGGATGGTGTCACATTGCATTTGAGAACAACGATATGACTTTTTCTTTTTACATTTTGATGCTTTGGCTTCGCAAGGCTTTCATTTTTGAATTGAACTATATCCTAGAAGCCATCCAAATAATATTGGAAGAAAACTTTATGATTGACAATATTATTGATAAAGTGAATCTAGACATTGCAACTTAGTTTTTTTTTTTTAAATCTTCATTTCTTCAATGGTGGCCCATATTAAAACCAAACATAAATGATCTAGTTGACAAAAAAATATAAACCCAAAGATTTTCACATAACAGTTGTGCTCTGTATATTGTTTGATAAGAATTAGACACTGATTTTTTGTTTGTGAGGATGTTTCATTGTGTTTGGATATGCATACATGAATTTTATATTCTAAAGCTCATAATAATGTTTCTTACAAGACATATCTACATGCTTATCCTTCACAAACTTTTGTCAACTCAACGTCTTTTTATACTTATAATAAAATGGTGACACGTTCCCAACATTTATCGATAAAGAATAATAGAATAGAATTTAACTATTTACCACTAGCTGAATTAGCCATTTCCGTAAAAGAGTTCTGAAAAAGAACAATAATAATATATTTCTTTTATAAACAATTTGGCCACATAAACATTTCAATTGCAAATCGAAAGGGCAGTAGTAGCTTACATACGTGGGCCCTTGATGAAAATGGTTCGTGTTTTTAGCGAGAATGGCTATACCACTCTTTACGCACGAGAATAAAACACTCTGAAAAGTTGTCAGCATCGGAACATTACAAGGAATCGCAGAATAAATACTGTACACATCACATAAACTTGTCTATTCTGTACTCAGCTGTAACCATAGGCATCTCGGCAAACTTTTCATTAAGAAACATTCCAAAACTCAAGATAACCCCTTCGAGATATGCAGGTGTTTGTCTTAGGTCTGAATCAATAGTCATGCAGTGTTTCGCATGAGAAGAACAACACGTACCATGCCAAGAATGACCTGCCGATAATATTTGTCAGGCATTAACATGATATGGGCAAGTCATTCTTGGCTGAGTAACAAGCTCTGCCTTTCATTGCAAGACACCTTAATGAATTTTTCATGCCCCACACGCATCAGATCAGTCGAGTGGACATTACGGAGGGTAATAATTCCTTAAAAAGCTCACTGAATAGACGAAAGGAATATATTCAAAAGGAAAGCTATTTATGAACATGCACTGTATCCTATTCTCTGACGAATAAGTGAGGTCGGAAAGCAAACCACTTCAATTTGCCGCACTAGAAATGAACGGGCAAGGCCTTGAGGAATCTGAGTCTTGCTTATCCAGGTGCTCAGTAATTCAGAGATTGCTGACACGATGTAAACTGCACGAGAACATGTCTTTGATAGTTCGCTCTCCGACTTGCGAGCTACACATTTTGGCACGAAAACCGGTGAAGGTGGCCCCGCATAAAGATAGGGAAGGGTGGGTACTTCTAGGTAATTTTTGCCAGTTCTAAGTTTTAAAATTGTATGTGGGATTTTTTATAATTTTTTGTGTTTTTTGTATAGAGTTAAGAGTTTATAGTTATTGTTTCGGTTTCTGAGTAGTTAGATAAACATGAGAGGATTCATTATGTACACAAAGGTCAAAAAGTAGTCATTTCAAGGTGACATCTAATACATATTCATATTCTCTATCACTCCAATAACCATTTGTTTAGACCACCTCAAAATTTGCATAATTTATCCAATAGATATGCACAAATGCCCCAAGTATCATGCACTGTTTGTACCTATAAAATTTCACAACCCCTCCAATTAAGTACTTTTTCTTAATAACTCGATATACAAGTGGATAGTTATTGGTAAATTTCAAAAAAATTATAAAGCGTTTATTTAGCATGTATCAATGAATGGTTATTGGATCATGGATGGTAATTAAGACCTTTCCCTATCAAGATGCTTTACTTTTAACTTGGATGGGGATTTAGTTCAATTAAAGTGTGCAAAATGATCCTTCAAGAATAAATCTAAACTTGCACACCTTTTTGAATAAATACATGTTTCTTTAATAAAAAAAGGTATTCTTTCCTTTAGTTGTTTTTGTTAGGGGTAATTTATTTGTCAATATATTTAAGTTATTTTTTAGGTTTCATTGTAGATGTGCAATTTTAATTATTACATTTTATTTTTGTTTTTATTTATATGTAAATTACTATGAAGATGTGTGTTAAGTAGAAATAATTATCAAGTCTGAAATAAAAGTATTGAGACACTCAAAAAATATAAATAAAGATATGGGTGCTTTTTAATGTAAAATTTATTTTGTGATGAATCATTCCTCTTTGTGGATTGATTATGTCATCATTGCTTTGTTGTTGCATGGGCTAGGGCAATGTAGTCGTGCCTTTTTTTCTCTTTGTGCTAAGCTATTATGTGTGGGGGCAGTAGATGAAGCTTTCTACATGGGGTTGGCATTCCTGAGTGGTGAGGTATTTGTGTGGTTGTGGATGTCTTCCCTACACCCTTCTTTGTTGTCTTTCTGTTGTTGCTTCTCCTTTTAGTTGCATGGGAGGTTATTGTTTCTTTGTAGTAATTAGTTCTTAGTCTTTTAGGTGCTGCTTGTTATGGCGATTGGAGTTGGGGGGTTTTGGTACCCTCATTTTTTGCTTTTTTTCTTTTCATTTCTTTTTGTTAGGTTTTGTGATGGAGAAACAGGGTGAATCCCCTAATGTGATGCTTTTTGAAGACTTGGATATGGAAAATCCATCTTCTTCATTGCATGTAAAGTTTGTGGATCATCTAGGTAAATCATCAATGAGTGTGGGTTCTTCATTTGGTGGGGGTGTGCCTAGAATCAATAAATTTAATGGGTGTCTAGAACGAAGCCATGACCGTCAAGTTTTAATGATTCAACAAAGCTCTGCTTTAGATGATGTTGAGTACTTGAGCTAGCATTCTTTGATATGCAAGTTAATGGGTCTTTGTCTTTCTTTTCTAGCCTTGAAATCTTGGACTAGGAGGATTTGGAACCTTGAAGGAGATATGGATGGCTGCAAATAATTATTTTATGATTGTGTTCACATGCATGGCATACATGAATAGGGATTTTGAAGGTGGCTCATATTTCTTTAATTGGGTTGGGCTCTTCATGAAACCTTGACATTTGGGTTTCAATATTGCTGAGGAGTTCCCTTTCAAGGTTCCCATCTGGGTTTGTCTAATGAGGCTTCCACTGGAGTTTTGGAGGAAAGATATTTTATAGATGATTACTCTTTTACTCAGTAAACCGAATGGCTCAACCCATCAAACCTAGGATCAAAAGGTAATTTCATATGCTCGTATCTATGTGGAAATTGATTTCAATAACCCTTTTCCAGACTCTATGGAAATTTACCTTGGGTCTTCTTCTTGGATTCAATAGGATGATTATGAAACCCTACCTTTTAGATGTCGACTTTGTCAAGAGTATGGGCACATGGAAAGGAAATTCCCTTAGTTCAACCTAGTATCTATTGTAGCTAATGCTAATTTAGGTTCTATTCCTAGAAATGATAAAGGGAAAGCTCCTATGGTTGATGGGGTTATAGACAATGAAGGTTTTATTCCTGTTAAGTCTTGTAATAGAATAGGTAAGAAGAGAACTCTTAGAGATAGACAATTTGAAGGAGTCTTTAATTAGTTTGAGGTGTTTGAGGACTTGGTCTTGGAGGAGGGGTTTCTGATTGAGCTAACTTTTGGTGTTTTTCCTTTGGGGGCATCTTTGTCAGAAGTCAATGTGAATGTTTCTCATAATTTTCCTTTGGTTGGCAAGTAGGATGGGCAAGTGGTTAATGTCTCCCAAGATCTTATTTCTCTTGATCGAGGTGAGGTTCTAGTCCTAAATGTTGTGGAAGTATCAGTTGAGCATGTTCCCTCCTAGGTAAAAGTGAGTTTGGAATCTCGGAAAGGAAGCAATGCTTTTCTTGTTTTGGGTTTGCAAAAAAAGCCCCTTAAAAAGGGATCCTTGAAGAAATTGTCTAAAGTGGGATGCAAGAAGGACCACGAAAAGGTGAAACTTATTCGGGAGACTCTTGTGTACTTTGGGTTTGTGAATACCATTTATTCCCATTTCCCCCAACCTCATAAATGATAGTCATTTCATGGAATGTAAGGGGTATGAATAGCATCCCTAGACAAAAGGATATTCATGAGTTGATTAGTACTCATTCTCCTAACATTTTCTTCCTTTAGGGAACTAATTTTGTGGTGGATGGTATGATGAATAGAGCTCCCAATATTTGGGCTCAAGGTTTGTTTCAGTGTGTTGGGGTTTATGGTAATTCTGGAGATATCGCTTGCTTTTGGAATCCAAGGAAGGTTATTCCTCTTTGGTGGATTTCAAGCTACTCTTCTATTTCTAGGGTTGTCTCCAATCTAGATTTTGGTGAGATTTGTTTCTTTACTAATGTCTATGATCCTACTAATCTCTTTGGAAAATCACATCTTTGGGCTCATGTGAATTATGTTAGGTCTCTTGCTCCCTATCATCCTTGTGTTTGGGATGGAGAGTTTAATGTTCTTACCTGCTTGGAGGAAAAAAGAGGTGGAATTAGTGAACTTGATCCTTTGGATTTTCTTTTAAGGGATAATATTGATTTTTTATATCTCATTGATTTGAGGCCAATTAATGGAATCTTTACATGGAATAACATAAATTGTGATGGTGATGCTACTTTAAAAATTATTGAAAGACTCCTCGTTTCACATTATTAGATTGGGGATAAATGGACTACCACCTCTAAGATCTTAGATTGGAAGGGTTCAGACCATTGGCTAATTAAAGTTTTTGCAACTTCTTTTAGTGCTCCTAAGAATCCTTCTTTTAAGTTCCAACTCATGTTGCTTAGATATCATTCTCTCAAGGACCTAATGGTTGTTTAGTGGAAATATGGGAGGCATACTCATGGTAAGGTGATGTATTCTTTTTTTAAAAGGCTATGGTATGTGAAATATATGCTTAAGAAGTAAAACAGGTAGTGCTTCAACAATTTGCATTGCAATAAGATGGTTGGTAGGGTTCATTTGGACAAGATTACTTGACAGATTTGGGATTATGATCTTACTAAAAATTTGGGTAGGGATGAGTCTGTAGCTTCTAAGGAATTAAAGGAATGAAATCTGTGAGAGGATATTTTTTAGAAGCAAAAATTCAATATTGATTGGCTTTCGGAAGGAGACATAAATATTACCTTTTCTCACAACTCTATCAAAGCCAAAAGGAATGGTAATCTGATTTCCTCTCTTATGTATCAAGAGGGAGCTCTGCTACCTTCTTTGTGTGAAATTTTGGGAGAGGCTTCTAGGTTATTTTTAGCCCTATTTTTTGAAGATTCTCCCCTTGTTAAAGAAGAATAGAATTGTATTCTTGATTGTATTCCCTTATTGGTTTCTAACAATATGAATGATGCCCTCATGTTTTCCATCTCTCAATGAGAATTGGAAACAGTGGTTTTCCAAATGAAGAAAGGTGAAGCTTTGGGCCTTGATGGCTTCCCCATTGAATTCTTTCAAGAGTTTTTGGAAATTATCAAGATGGATCTCCTAGATGTGGTGCAGGAGTCCCAAGGGAATAAATAAATTTTAAGGGCCTTGAATTCTATTTTGTGGCTCTCATTCCTAAGAAGGAGGGTGTTAATAGTCTTGGATAGTTCCAGCCCATTTCTCTATGTAATGCGATCTATAAAATAATTACTAAATTGAGTGTAGAGAGGCTTAAGCTGTGGCTCAACTCTTGGATTTTTGAGGATCAAGGGGGTTTTGTTTCAAGTGAGAAAACTTTAGATGGGATTGTGATAGCTACTAAGTCCATTAATTCTATGGGAATCTCTAAGGAGAAAGGAATGTTTATCAAAATTGTATGGCTAAAGCTTATGATAGGGTAAAATGGGCCTTCCTTCAGAAGCTTCTCCTAGCTTTTGGTTTGGGAAAGTAGTGTGTGGACTAGGTTATGAGCTTTGTTACTTCTACTTCATTTTTTGTTCTTATCAACAATGATCACTCTGAGTTATTTGGGGCTTCAAGGGGCCTTCAACAAGGTGATCCACATTCTCCTTACCTATTCATTTTTATGGTGGAAGGGTTGGGAAGATTTATCAAGGCTGAAGTTAGACATGGGTTGATTCAGGGTCGGAGTTGGAATAATTTCTTACCTCCACATTCTTATATTTAGTTTGTGGATGATATTTCCTTGATGGGTATTGCCAAAATTAATTAAGTTTTTAACCTAAAGAGAACTTTGGAAACTTATTTGGTTTCCTTGGGGTAGATGATCAATGAGGGTAAGTATTCTATCTTCTTTTTCAGCACTCCTCAACTTATTCGAAGTAGGATTGCTCAGATTCTTTACTTCTATATTTTTTCTCTACCTATGAGCTAGTTGGGAATTTCCATTATTGTGGGGTATCAATGTAGGGAGATATGGCAGGATGTTCTGAATATGTTGCATAGGAGGGTCAATCATTGGACTTGTAGATGGATCCCATTTTTTTGGTGAGTGACACTATTGCAATCTATTGTTCATACCCTTCCTATCTACAAATTCATTATACAAGTTTTCCCATCGAGTTTCATTAAGGATTTTGATTCCCTAGCTAGCCAATTTATTTGGGTAGGAAATTCGTCCTATTCAAAATGGAGTTAGGTTAAGTGGGAGTTTATTTGTAGATAAAATCAAGAGGGAGGCTTAGGGATTAAGCCTATTGGTTTGAATGGTTAGGTCCTAGATGCTAAATTATATTAGAGATGGTGTACCTCCTGTTGATCATCAAATCTTGCGCTTCTTTGATAGTCTTATGGGAAATTCAACGAGTGGGGAACAAGTTGTGTCTCAATGAATACCTCTAGGTTTTTTATAGAAAGTGGACTCTTCTTTTGAGGTTTTGAGATAAGGGGAGAAGGAAATGTAAGCATAAAACATAAAAGGTGATGTGCCAAAGCTTTTACAACATTTTAAACTAAAATTATTCATATGATTGATATAAATAGACATAGAATGCCACAACCCCTCATTGTTGGAAAGATAATGAACAACAAAGGCTAAATTCAAGCATAGTACAAGCTTTCAGATATTTTCACAGCCAATGTTCATTAAGGTATGATCAAACATAAAGATTTATTATGAGTAAGAGAAAAATATTTCACAAATCACAACAACTCTATCACCTAATACAACATAGCACAACAAAATAACAACTTTTAAAAAAATAGAAAAGTCCAATGATAGTCCAATTTTCCTAAGCCACTATTCTACATTACAAATATAAAGCATAGAAATCCACTATTTAAACTATCTAGATAAAGCTTGCAAGACACAGTGTTTCATTCAAAATGATAATATCAAGAAAGAAAGCTTGAAAAAGGCCATACATGCACAGTCTCAAAAAGTTCTTCTCAATAGTTCAATCTTTAATTATGAAATGAACTTTAAAAAAAAGGTTAGATTCCAATCTAACAGTATAGTTTAAACCTTAATACATATAACATGCCAGAATAAAGTAGTTATGTAACTTTTTTTTTTAAATAATTCTAAAATCCTAAAACTAAAGGAATAGTTCTTTTGACAAAGAAACTGTCACTTAGAATCCAACCCTTCATTGTGTTGTCACTCTCCTATTATAGCTGCCAAAATAAAGAAACACTAGCTGAGTACAAAAATTATTGCTGTAAGATGTTGATATTTGATAGCTCAAAATCTGATCATAAGCCCTTGTTAGGCTACATAACATCTTTTCAAATTAACTCCTAGCGATGACATAATGTCTTTTAGATATTTTAAAGATAGAAAATCGTATATGATCAAATTCTAAAATCAACAGCTTGGAAAAGGATTCTACTAACCAATCACACCATCTCGAAGCACTGACTTGAAGCTTCTATCCCAAGAACTAAGAAAAGAAAAACTAGCAATTTCTGACAATTTCCAAAAGATATTACCTCATAAGAGGCACAATCTTTAATAGAAATATGACACGTCACGCAATCAAGAACCTTATGTTTCTAAAAAATGTTTTTGTAGAAAGCTTCCTCCATTTTGACATGTGTCTTTGGCACTCCTCTGTAAAGAAAATGATGGAATTTTTTTCATCCACCACATGACGCATTGCCCATCTTTCCTATCGGCCCCTGATTAATATGAACACTTCCACATTCAAAATGAAAGGAGGCCAAAGATTGGAAGACTAACGAAAAGAAAAACACCTCACAGTTCTTGCAACTCATAGGGGCCTTCTCTTGTAGAGGTACGAACCCAACTCTTTGGAAATCCTAAAGTTTGAGGAAGGAGGAGTGTTGTGCATGCCATTCTTCTTGAGTTGGTAAAGAAATACTACAAATCATCCTATAGGCTTGAACAAGGTGGAAATTTTATTTGAATGACATCACCCCTCACCTTGCAGTGACCACTCCAAGGTAATGATAAAGGAGAGAAAGGAAAAAAAAATTGTGCTCAACCTCATTAGTTGCATGCATCGTACTTAAACCTGGGAGTTCTGTAGAAGTATGATCCTTCTACTTGATAGCCCCTATAATTTTCTTTATTGTCTACACATCTTTACCTAGGGAGAAAAGGGGAGGTATCCCATAGTTGACCAAAAAATTGAAGTCCTTTTTTATTTCTTCAGCTCTCCTTGCTCACACCATCTGTCAATCTTTACACCTTTTGGTAGCCTTGTGGGAGTTGAAAATTTCACTAGCCTTGATGTAAGTGGTTCATCAGTCAGTAATCCCAGCATCTTTCAAAACCTCGTTGGAAGCCACACAAAGTTTGGAAATATAACTTTGTGATTCTGCCACTTGAGACTCACATGCCTATAGAATGTGATCGGTTGTTCAACCAATTTTTACATTTATTTCTTGAACATCTCTCAAGAATTGTAGCTGAGATCCGCTCCCAATGTAAAGATACCAATCTTTTTAGCAGTGGGAGGGACCCAATATTTTGAGCGATGGCTAGCTCCTAATTGAGCTAAGTCTCCTTGGTCCTTGCATTTTCCTCTAACTGATCCTTTTCCTTGAGAGCATCTACTAGCTTAGAGCTTATTCTTTGTACTTCTAAATCATGGGTTTGTAATGTAGACACAACCACTTTTTTTTCCAGCTTCAATTTTTCTATTTCATCTTGTGCCTTCTTAGTGTTGTCAGAAAACTAAGATCGAACATTGCTCAACTCTTCTTGTAAGTTTTCATGAGTACTTCTATACTCCATGTTGGTCTGATGCTGGGTGGTGAGATCGACTTTTAATCTCTCAATTTCAGCGTATAGCCAAACTTGTTGGCTTTGTGCTTCTTCAAGCAACCTCAATTTTTCCCCTTGCTTACCCTAGATTTGCATTATGTAGGCCAACTCAACATCCTCAGCCTTTAGCTCAGTCTGCAACCTACCCATTGTTTCCCTTACATTCACCAACTTTGTCTCACACTTTTTTAACTTTCTACCTAGCTTTTCATAGTATGAATATACCACCTGTTGGGTGGTCTTAGCCAAGACCACCTTGTCGCACATATGAGTTTCAGTTAGATCTAGCCTGAGGTGTTGGCAAGAAGCTGAGTCCACTTTTTGGCCAAAAAGTGGAAGTGTTTTTCCTAATTTTCAAAATTTGACACATTTGACCTTAAAATCTGAAGCACTTAGAGATGGAATCTTCAAAAAAGTCACTAATCATAAAATTTAGTACTCAGAGTCTAGTTTTCAAATATTTAATTTATTTTAATACCTAGATTATACAAATTGAGTTTCAAAGGTGTTTCTGAAAACAACTATTTAAAAGCCACTTTTTTTTTTACCATACAATGCACATGTATGACATCCATATTTTGACCTAAATTACTGTATTTTCTAAGTCCTTTTGGGAAAATATTTCTGACTCATCGAAGCTTGTTCTTGATATTTTTTTGTAATTTTTTATTGAATTCTTTTTTTCTTGAATTTTTATTAGGCATATTTGTCATTTTGAAAAATCGTTGTGTACGACACACATAAGATGACCTAAACTTATCATTTTCTATTTTTTTTTTAATTGAAAAGAATTGTCTGAAGTCTGTTCTTGTGCAATCCATTCTTCAAAATGTTATGTTGATCAAAAGTTATTAAAATAGAAAAAAACCCTGATTTTAAAACTTTATGGACCAGTTTCATCAAAAAATAATTGAAAAATAGAAAAAATAATCCAATTGTAAAAAAAGTTAAATATTTGGAATCTGCATTGTCTCATCTAAGATGTGTTTTAATTTCATCAAAGAATTCTACAAAAAAAAGTTGTCAGCCATATGTCCAAACTCGGTATTTTTCTCTGACATTGTTAGGACCTTCAACTTGTAGGTCAAACCAGGTTGAAGGCCTAGGTTCAAATTCCCAATGATTTTCCTGAACCAAAATACAAGGAAAAAACTCGATCACAAAGCAAATCCAAATTTGATTTTTTGGAAATAGGATCTTGTTTACAAAATCAGATCTCATTTCCCAATATTAAATGTTGTGATCATTGACAGGGAAACATGATCCCACTTTATAAATGAGATCCCATTCCTTTGTCAACGACCCCCACATTTAATATTGGGAATGAGATCTTGATTATAAAATAGGATCTTGTATATTAATAAATAGGATCCTATTTTTTTTAATCATTTTATTCAAATTTACTGTCAAAATTTACTATGAAGTCTGGAACTTCACATGTATGGCCGAGAGCAGTAAAATTGGGCTATTTTTCATCAACTATTGTCTTTATAGGTGGTTAACTTGCATGTTTGATTAATTTTTTCAAAGAAGGGATCATGTAAACCATTTTTGAAGTGGAATTGTGTTAGTTTTGCACTTGCTTGGAAGAACAAAATGTCTTCAATTTGCAATATGGATTGATTTTTTCAAAGGAGGCGTGAAGAAAATAATTTTTTAAGTGGAATTGTGCTAGATTTCTACTTGTTTTGAGGAACACAAGAGGAAGAATTTTGTCCTTATAGGTCTTCAACTTCCAATTTGGATTGAATTTTTTGAATAATTTCACTATTTACATTGATTTGTGCTTGAGAATTTTATAATCATGGGAGATAAAGCTCATAATAAGAGGAGGGAGACATTGACTCCTGAAGAAATTGAAGGAAAAGAAGAGGAGAGACAAAGAAAAAGACAAAGAAGAATGAGAATTAAATCAATTAATGATGGGGGAGCATCCAATTCCACAACTATTGAAGATGAAAACATTGAGGAGACCATGGTTGTAGATGAAGCTAATTTGCAAGAAGTCAATTTGGAGAAGAATATGATTATACAAGAAAGTCCTACTATGTCTTCAAATCCCTCTTTCAATGTTATGGAAAATGTTTCAAAATGCACAAATCCAGGTATGTCTTCAAATCCACATGTTAGTGAAATGGTAAATTTGTATGTAGAAGTTTTACAAGATGTTGGACTTTACAATGTTGACATTGATAATATTCAGACAGATGAAAATTTTATTGAATTTGTCGAAAATGAAAATGAGAATGATCCTTTTGTTGAAAATGAAAACAATAATGATCCTTTTGTTGAAAATGAAAACAAAAACCATTTTGTTGATGTAAATGAAAATGAAAACCATTTTGTTGATGAAAATGAAGATGAAAATGTAAATTGTTTTGAAGTTGAAAATGAAAATGAAAATGAAAATGAAGATAAAGATAAAAATCTAGAAAGTGATGTTGAATTTAATGAAAATACCATTTTTAAAATTGAAAGTGGTGTTTTTAATAATCTTCCTGGTAAAATTTCTTGGAGGAAAATAAGAACACATGTGAATAGAATATACAACAAATTCTTTTATCATAAAAAAATTGCAATTCAATGTCAACTAATGATGCAATTGATGAGAATGCTAAAAATGAGGAAAATAATGAAAAGGTTAGGATTTTTTGTTAAACCAAAAAGAAAATATCAATCATTAAAACATGTTGTCTATTGTTTCTAGTGTCATTCAATCTATTGGGGAAAATAGTCGATCTAAAGATAAAAATGCAGCAAGAAGAGCTATAACAACTACTATAGTTAATAAAACAACTTTGAATAAAAGAATGGTAAGCAATAAATTAGTGAAGTTTTAAAAAAACATCCTAAAAAATTTCTAAGAGTAGAAAAGAGAAGAGAAAGTAGAGAAAATGATCCTATCACTTCCAATGTTGGAGTTTCAGTGGTTGACTCCCGAGGTCTAATTTGAAATTGAATGTTGAAATTAAATCTTTGATTGAAAAATATTGGCATGATAATACTAGGGTTTCATCTAATACTTGAGATGTTTTAAAATTAAGGGTGGGGTCCAAAGTTCGTGATCCTCACCCAAAACACCTATTAGATACAACACAAACTGAATTTTATAGAAAATTTTGTGTTGATTTAGTGTTACGTGGTAATATTAAAATAAGTCAAAGGTCTTTTCAAAAATGTAAACCAAGGTATGTAAAAATTAATAAGCAACAAATATCTTGTTATTGTAAAATGCATGTTTAATTTCATTATTTTTATGATGTTTTTCGATATATATGTTGTACCTTGCATACTAACATGATTATACAGGAATGTGGTATTAATATGCCACCTGAAGCAATAAGGGAGTTTATTTTAGGTTTGTTTTGTGAAAGATCTAATGGTAAATTATTTTATTTAAGTTCTTGTATTTCTAGACAATGTATTGACTATGGAAATATTTCATTCTTAAGAATTTGTATGCATGAAAATGTTGATAATGATTTTGGACAAAAATTAGTAGTTGTTAAAAGATTTAAGAATGTTCACTATTCATTAAAAGATGGAAAAATAGGAAAGGATTGTGATTTAGTTACAGAAACAGTTAGTTTGCATGCATTCATGAATGAATTTAAGAATAAGATTGAACCAAAATATGTCATAAACTCTCAACATGCTTGATGGCTTGATGGCCAATTTCGCACATGTAGAAACACATTTCCAATTGGTACTATAGTTTCAGTGGTTGATTTTGTGAAAAATTATACTCTAGCTCCATAAGAGGAAATTCAATCATAGTATTATAATTTAGTTCAAGTAGCTATGTTTGTCCATAGTTTTTATAGACATGTAGATGATAGCACTAAGGATGATAGAGATTTTTTGAGGGAGTATCATTTTTATTTGAGTGACAAATGATTACACTTGTCATACTTTGTTCAGTATTGTTTCAGTATATTTTATAGAAATTTAAGAGAAAGAGGAATCCAGACGAAAGAACACCACATATGGTCAGATAATTGTATAGGGTAGTTCAAGAATGCTTGAATGTTCTGTTGGTTAAGTAGGGTTCACAAGGAACTTAATGTCCAACATATATGGAGTTTTTTTGAAGTTGAGAATGGTAAAGGAGAACATGATGGAGCTGGTGCATGTGTCAAAATAATTCTTGCTAGAGAACGAATAAAATTTTAGGATATAGTAAAATTTAACGATGCATGTGGGATTTTGGATTGGTGTAATACAACCTTATTTGCACCTTGTTCAAGTGAGTACTCTACAGTTCATTGATTCTTTTTGTTGATTGAAGAAAACATTGTACCTAGAGTTGACTGTGAGAAAATCAGTGGATCTACTAAATTGCATTCGTTTAGGAGTTCAAAAACAAGCACATGGACTATCTAGACAAGGAATCTTGCATGTTTTCTCCAGTTTTGTATTTGAGGAGATTGGGAAGCATGCAAAAATACAGAATGAGTTGAACTGTGGGAGTAAAGATAGTTGACAACTGCAGAAGCACATGATGAATATGAAAGAACTATTGAAGAAAATGATCAAGTGTTGGCATCTGAAGACTATGACTGTGCTTCAGAACTTGTACAATAAGGTAATTTAATTCAATTTATTTCATTTTATTTCACTTTATTAAGTTATTTTGTAATACTATATTATTTATATGGATATGTGCATGTTATTAAATCATTTTTTTCTTGTAGGACATGTGTATGATGTTGTTGCACCTGAGGAGAATGAAGAGCAATCAAAATATTGGTTTTATCATTATGTGGAGAATAGACATAAGTTAATAGAACCTCAAGAAGATGATGATGGCTATCATTATCCAACAAGTACGGTGATCCCCTTAAGACACCCCCTTAAGAAAATTTTGATAACAAGTTTTTGATCCCGTTAAGAATTTTTTTAGAACAAGTCTTTGATCCCCTTTAGAAAATTTTGAGAACTTAATTGATGATGGTTTTCATGTTTTCCAATAGGATCGGTGGTGGTTGTTGGAACTTTCCTACAAAAATACTTGGCAAGCAAGAATGGTCTACCTGCACTAGAATATTATGAAACACATACAAATATTATACATTATTCACATTTTGTGGTGGAAACAAATATAAAACTAGATTGGTATTATGAAAGGCCTACAAATAAAGTGCTATAGAAAATTTCTATGGAAGAGCATGAGACAATCATAGATGCATTACAAAAAAGAGAGCATGCAAATGGTACAATGGAATAAGTAAATATAGGTAAATATAGTTTTAGTTTTATATTGTCCTTTTAAATAGATTAAATACATGTTTTGATATTGGTCAAGTTTGTTATTAGTTGAAATTGATTTAAATTGTCCTTTTATAGATAATTAAGCCATAATAAAAAAAGGATCTAGTCCATGCAGATTCAACCTAGACAACATGGAATACTTGGAAAAAATAGGTAATTATTAGTTAAATTATATTTAAATACATGTTTCAAATTACATATTGATATTGCTTGTACATTAATAGTTAAATGCAGGTACTTGAGTTGTGTACATATAGATAGTTTTTTATAAATTAAAATATGTATGTTTTGATGATTTCATTGATATTGCTTGTACCTTTTTGATATTAGGTCATGTGAATACTTACTACATTCTGGGCACGAGTTTGAGATGTTCTTGAGATGGCATATCCAAATTTTGTAAACATTGTTTTGAGATGACATATATGCACATATATACTTACAAAATTAAAAAAATTATACAAATTACAAATAAATGTACATACACAATTATGTACTCTATGTACTTCTATGTATCAAAATTGATATTATATATATTTTGTTTGCTAAATGTCCATGTTTTCCTACTTTGAAACTTTATATTTGATTGTATAATCACTAAATATCATTAATACATTATTTTTAAATCAATTATATCCTTAAGACATTGTATTATGACCCCTTAATACATCCCCTTAAGACATTGTATTATGACCCCTTAAGACATCCCCTTAAGCCATTGTATTATGACCCCTTAGGAAATCCCCTTAAGATGTTATATTATGACCCCTTAAGACATCTGCTTAAGATGTCGTACTAAGACCCCTTAAGACATCCCCTTAAAATGTCATCTTATGACCCCTTAAGACATCCCCTTAAGACATTGTATTATGACCCCTTAAGACATCCCATTAAGATGTTGTATTAGGATCCATTAATACATCCCCTTAATACGTGTCATATTAGCACATATCCTAAATATTATACTTAATTATATCATTTGTTATGATGACTCACCCTAAAACTTATAATACTTGTTAATATCACTTAATATTTATGCTCAATTATACTCTTCTTTGATCCCCTTAAGATGTCATATTAGGACCCCTTAAGACATCTCCTTAAGACAAACTATAATTAGTGTTGGATGCTATTATTTGTTTTGACAACTTATAAATTAGTATTCGATGCCATTATTTGTTTTGACAACTTATAAATTAGTATTGGATGCCATTATTTGTTTTGAAAACTTATAAATTGGTATTGGATACCATTATTTGCTTTGACAGCTTATAAATTAGTATTGGATGCCATTATTTGTTTTGATAGCTTATAAATTATTGTTGGATGCTATTATTTATAGAATTTATTAATGCTTTTTTTCTCTAATTTTGTATGGTAGGGAAAATGTACTAGTAGCCACCAGGGCTAACTTTGTACATTTGTGTAGAGTGCAAAATAGGTCCAATTTCAATTTTTTTCAGGCTTCTTCATAAGAAAGTTAGGACCTTAAAAAGAAAAAATTGGCTTTTGGGTATTTAAAACGCGCCTTGTGGAACTCATAAAGCGAAAGGTGCTCAAAAAGGGTGTTTTTAAACCTCTGTCCCCTACATCTTTACCACTTCACCAATACTTGTTCATTTAGACAACCAATAAAAAACCACAAAAAATTAAGGTGTTTTAAATATTTTTCAATGTGTTTTAATTTTTTTAGGTCAACTACAGATTCAGTAGTGAACATATTTTGGTGTAATTTGTAAATTTTTATTGGCATAATTAAAACAATGTAATGATTAAAATGTAAACAGTTATTGGGGGGTTAGGTGAACAAGGAGTAAACAACAATTAGATCATGAATGGCAATTGAGGGTTTTCCCTTATTGTTTATTTCTTAAAATTTTATCCTTTCTAGTATATAAATAGATTGCTTTTGTTTGTAAATTATGATTTATTGACTAATTATTGATTGACATGAATTGAATAAGTTCATTGAGCAATTATCGCTAATTATTGAATGTACATATCATGTATAAGATCACTAAATTTGTAAAGTATAAATATTAAAATGTCCTATTAATTTCAACTTTAATTTCAAATTTATATTTAATTTCACATTAATGTCCTATATTAATGTCTTGACTATGAACATAAAATGCATAAATGTACATGTGTAAATTAAAATTTCAAACAATAATAAAGTCCATAATTTATGTAAATATATTAAGTGCATGAAACAAATATATTAAGCGCATGAAATAAAGTCCATCATAGTACAACCCATGAATGAAAGTCCAACTAAGTATTTGATCCATGAAATATAAAGTCCAACAGAGTACATGAGAAACCAAAAATATAGTCCATGAAATAAGAAAATATAACCCATAAAATCATGTTTCTAGGTCATGTATTGTCTCTATAATCAAGATACCTCTTCATGCGATGCAGACTATGTGGATGACCTAAAACACTCTGTACAAGAGAAAGATGAAATAAGATGTAAGACAATGAAAAATTATTTAATGATAATTTTATTTATAATTCATCATAAAATTAAATTACCATCATATCTAGGTTTGGATGCTATGGTGCAACTGAAGCAACCTCTAAATTCTTTGAATCAATCTACATAAACAGGAGAAAGAAAGTTGAAATTAGATGTACAAGTCTACAATTAAAAATGATATAATTCAATTTAATTTATAATTTATCATATTTTAATTGTACTGTATTTTGAGATTGTGTACCCTCATCTCCAAGACCTGTTTGTACATGCTCAACTACAAGATGTGTCTCATGCTATAGAAGAAATAGAATTTAAAACATGTATAAGCTCATATTATATATATATATATATATATATATTCAATTTGAAATTTAAAATTAAAGTTATATTTAGAATATATAATTTATTATTGACTTTGAACATAATAAAAATTTTAAATTACCATTTGATCTGGAGCCTACTCTACATGTCCTCCTAGAGGTGTAACTATGTCTAGGTCAGGGCTAAAAGTCACACTAACAAAGTCCTACAAGATCAAAATTAAAGCATGTATACTTGAATTAGGTTTATATATATATATATATTCAAATTTGCACATTTTGTGTAGAATGTTTTATAAACAACCTAAAAATTAGAGGCATCACGAGTATCCTCAACGTCTAATGTTTTCCCAATTCCCATTCTCATTGTGGTATCAACCTAGACATACATGTAGACATTTAATGCTTATAATATTTACAAGTGTACATGCAAATTTCATATATAGTGAATTCAAAATTCATAATTGTAACTATACTAATGTAAGTTAAAAAATTTACAGCATGAATGTACATGCCCCCAATCTACGACGCCCGATAGTGGAGGAGTGCTTGACAACCCCTCATGTGGAATCGACGTGGAAGTCGATTGACTCGCCTAAACCAACATAAAAATTTCAAACATATATGTGATTCAATTATAAATTTAAAACTCAAGTTTAAAATCATTTCATATATAATTTTAAAAATTGAAATCAAAATACCCCATAAGGGTTGCCGAGTAGGACTAGTGTTAATGTATGTACTTGTGGAATGGATGATTTCCCCATCGTTAGTGTCATCTGTACACCAAATATTTTGATTGTTAAAATGTATTGCAAACTTTTCTTTGATATATACATTCATCAAAATTCTTATAAAATGAATGTGTAGATGCATATTTATACCTGTCGCAGTGTCCTCAGGGTGATGGTTTGCTGTAAGAAACTCTACAAATGAACTAATGTGACAAGATGAACCACTAAAATCTCTTAATCCACCCGAAATAGGTGTGGCCTGATCAGGTCCATATCATACATGATGGAAACTAGTACATACATGTGGGAAGAGCCTAAACACTCCTAGAGTGGTAATCAGACCCGCTCCATAAAAAAAATCCTCCATCATCATCGTCTCTATGCTCCCCACCCGCTATCACAGAAGCATGTTGATCAAGGTCTCCTACGAGTGTACTAAGGGAACCTAATGCCGATACCACAAGTTGATGATGTACATGTGTGGGAATGGGAGGACCAGGAGTAGCAACAAGGGGTTGTGCATCCACAAGGTGTTGGGGATCAACCCTTCCCCCTAACCTCTATTGTTGCATGCCACCACCAACACCTTAAAATGATTTAAAATCAAAATAGTTGGGCTTTTTCCCCATATCAAACTCTACATACAATTTCCTCCAAAAATGTAATGGGAACTCCCAATTTGCATGTGGGGGACTCAAAAACCATATACCATCAATCCCAAAAATGTGCACTCATCTATGGATGTATGCACCACCTCATGGATATAATAGATTTGTTGGGAGGAATCGACTATCGAGTAACGGGGTCGAGAAAGTAGGGGGCTAGGTGGGCTTTCATTATTTTAAGTTATAAAATTTGTTTATAAGAGAGACTGTCAGCATAAAATTGTCTCATATGTTCTCTGTCTCGTCAATACCTATCTAGATCAAAATCAATGGTCTTGATGGTATCCACAACATTCTGTATCACAAATGCAAAAGGTCTCATAGTGGAATCAATTCTTGACTCTGCATAGCATTGATTTGATTTTGTATGGATGCAGCCTAATCATTTATGCGTGCTCACAAGCGAGCCTCATCAAATGCAATATGTGCTAGAGGTGGCATATTAGGTGGAGGGGGAGGTGGAGGTAGTTGCGGCTGAAGTGGTGGATTGATGATATCATCAATGTTAAAATCATCCATGATATGAGATATAAGTGTTCACTTTCATTGAATTATACAAAATTAACATACAAACTTAAAAAATTACAAGAAATTATAGTTAAATTTGAAATGCACATGCAAACTTGTTTAAATAGGATGTGCATACATATATTAAGATCATATAAAATTGAAACACACATATACATTTATTGAACTTAAGCATGTGCATACAAAATTCAATATTTAACATGTACATACATTTAAAATAAGAAATACGATGCATAATTTGCATGCATACATCATTAAACTAAATTGTGTACATACATACAAATTTAAAAACATAATAACTATATACAATTTCAATGCATGTGTACATACTAATTGAAACACACATATTCATTTATTGAACTTGAGCATGTGCATACAAAATTCAAAATTTAACATGTACATACATTTAAAATAAAAGAGACGATGCATAATTTGCATGCATACATCATTAAAGTAAACTATGTACATAGATAAAAATTTCAAAATTTAAGAGCTATATGCAATTTTAATACATGTGTACAAACTAAACAATAATTTTGAAACATTCACAAAAATCTCATTTTATTGACCTAGCACACATGCACACACATATATATTGCAGTTTTCCAATAGGAGAAATCATGATCTAGTAGATAGTCATAAAATATATACTATTATAGATTGATCATTATAAGTTCATAAATTCCACCAAATTCATAAATTCATGTCAATAAAAATATCCATCTAGAACCAAAATCATAAAATCACGTCAATACAAATATCCATCTATAACCAAAATCATAAATTCACATCACTAAAAATATCCATCCAACCAAAATTTATAAATTCATCACACAAAATATCCATCATTCACCAAATTCATAAATTCATAATTATTTAAGATCATTGTCTTAATTTAGAAACTATTGTGGCTCTCTACTGCATCTCTTCATTTCTTTGCATTTTCCTTTCCAGAATTATAAGTTATCCTCTCCTCTAGCCATTGACGATGCTCATCTAAGATCCATCCATAACCATGAAAACATAAAAAAATGTTTTGCATCCTAGATGCAATCATCCTCATAGGTGGTGTGACACATTCTTATTTTTGAATAATGTTCATTTGATCTTGGATGGTTCTAACATTGGAATTAATTTGTGCTTGCAAATGAGTACCATCAATTTCAAGTGGTGGAGGAGGGGGGTTATGAGGTGGAGTGGGTGGAGTTGGAGGTGAATGTAGTAGAGATGGATGGCACATAGGTGGATTGCGAATATTATTGAATCGATCCATGTGATCTAAGATATGGGTGAACCTGCATTAGATTTGTAATTTCAAAATGTAAGATACAAGTTTAGGAAATACCCTTAAACCATTCAATATAAATGGCCTAATTGAATACAAATGATAAAATATGTAAGCCTCATTTATGTCTAAGGAATGTTACTTGAATGAAAATACAATTACTATTAATATAGGAAAATTTATGAATTTTGTAGGGTTTATGATTTAGAGTTTAGGATTTAGGTTTTAGGGTAATAGGATGCCTTAAGGGGATCTATGTAGTAAATTCCTAGTACAAAATGACATGGCTTTTAAGTGAATAAAATTTGGTGAAGATTCCCAAGACAACCAAATTTCATTAAGGTCTAAGGAAACTTCACCAAATTTTATTCACTTGAGCCATGTCATTTTGTCCTAGGAACTTACTAGACATAGATTCCCTTAAGCCATCCTATCACCCTAAACCATAAATCGATCAAATTAGATCATGATTCATCTCATTCATATTATAATCTTGCATGATCTTATTATTGTTAAATTTGGTTGCCTTAGGCAGCTTCACCAAATTTTGAGAACTTATTTGATCCCCTTAAGAAATGTCATATTAGGACCCCTTAAGAAATTGATTTACGGTTTAGGGTGATAGGATGGCTTAAGGGGATCTATGTCTAGTGAGGTCCTAGGGAAAAATGACATGGCTCAAGTGAATAAAATTTGGTGAAGTTTCCCAAGGCAACCAAATTTCATTAAGAGCCTAAGAAATAATGATGGGTTTAGGGTTTAGGGTTTAGAGTTTAGACTTGAGAGTTTAGGGTAATTTAATAGCTTAAGGGGATGTATGTAGTAAGATCCTATAACAAAATTACATGGCTTAATGTAATAAAATTTGGTGGAGTTGCCTAAGGCAACCAAAGTTCACTTTAAGGTCCTAGGACAAAATGAATGCTTTAGTGTTTAGGGTTTAGATTTTAGAGTTTATAGAACTTAGGATAAATTTTTGGTGTCCCTTGGAATATAATGAACTTGAAAGTTAGTAAAGAACATTTTCTTGTGGAAAAATTAATTGAGATAGATCTTGTTTCAACTAACCAACCTAGATCATGAAATCTCATTCATATTATAATCTTGCACGATCTTAGTATTGTTAACTTCATTGCCTTGGGAAACTTCACCAAATTTTGAGAACTTCTTTGATCCCATTAATAAATGTCATATTAGGACCCCTTAATACATTGATTTATGATTTAGGGTGATAGGATGGCTTAAGGGGATCTATGTCTAGTGAGGCTCTAGGAAAAAAGGACATGGCCCAAGTGAATAAAATTTGCTGACATTTCCCAAGGCAACCAAATTTCATTAAGGGCCTAGCAAAAAATGATTTATTTAGGGTTTAGGGTAATAGGATGGCTTAAGGGGATCCTTTTAGTAAGGTCCTACAACAAAATGACATGGCTTAAAGCAATAAAATTTGGTGGAGTTGCCTAAGGAAACCAAATTTTATTGTAGGGTCCTAGGAAAAAATAAATGCTTTAGTGTTAAGGGTTTACATTTTAGAATTCAGGGTTTAGAGTTTACTGAACTTAGGGTGAAGTTTGGGTGGCCCTTGGAATAATGGACTTGCAAGTTAGTGCCTAGATTATGAACATTTTTTATTTTATGAATAGATTGACTATTTCCATAATAGAAACACATAATTATGTATTATTATTAAGATTGAGTTTGATGTATATTTTAACTGGATTTTTTTTAATTGAATATAAGATTATTTTCTTTAACATTTTTTTCATTAATATTTCCCACTTAAATGAATTTTATGATATAAAATTTATAATATAAAATTAGTTAATGTTGAATCAAGTATTTGATTTTTGATTGTTTGGAGTTGAAAGAACCTAAAAGAAAGAAAAGGAAAATATTTAGATTATTTTAGTGTCTAGGAAACTAGTGCAAAAATTGAGATTTTAGACTAAACTAGAAGCCTAATTAACAAGTAATTGACTAGAATGAGGGTTAAGATTGCCAAAAGATAATAGACAACACATGCAAACAAGAAATGGAGACAATGCATGAATAAGGGAGATCAAAACACAAAATAGAAATGAATGTTGCATATTATATAATTAAGTAGCAATTGGAAATCAATTGTACACTTGGATTTACGAAATTTCTAACTAAATTGGCAAAAAAACATTGATAAAATCTATGAATTGTAACTATTATTTAACATACTGTTTTCTAATCTAATTATAATTTAACATTAAAACTAAAGTTTAGCATATCGTTTTCTCCACACAATGCATATGAAATTTAAAACATTTAAGGAATACAAATGAATTTTCTTAAGCTCAAAATTGGGGTTTTCAAAATCAAAATGATTTGTTCAATTTCAATTTAGGGTTTTAGCAAAATATTTTTGTTTCAATTCAATTTAGGGTTTCATTTTCTAAGCAATTAGGGTTTTTAATGCAATTTTTTTCGTTTCATTTGAAACTAGGGTTTTCAATTTTTTTATTTTTTGTTTGATTTGAATTTAGGGTTTCAAAAGCTTGATTAGGGTTTCTAAATGAACTTTTTTTATTTCATTTCAATTTCTAGGGTTTTGAAATGCAATTTTTTTATTTTGTATGAATTAGGGTTTTTAAATACAATTTTTTTTTTGTTTGATCAAACAATTTAGGTTTCAAAAGCTAAATGTTGTTTCTAAAATACAATTCAAGGTTCATTTTTTTGTTTCTATTCAATATATTCTATTTTCATTGAAAATTTTCAGCTATTTCTACAATTCGTCATTTCTACTATAACAAGAAATAAAATTTTTAAAACATCAAATAAATTAAAAAATATATAGTAAAATCAATTATTCTATTGACAATTTCAATAAAAAATTCAATGCAAAAAAATGGGGGTGGATGGGCACCTAGAGGCTATTTTTGGTGGTCAATGTCGCTCACAACTCGGGATCTCATGCTCTGCTAAAATCCAAGTTTGTTCATTTTTTAAAAATAAATACCATTACAAAACAGGATCTTGATTATTACAAAATGAGTTTTGTACTAATCGAGATCTCATTCCCTATCTATCAGTTAGAGACCCTTTAACAAATAGAATCCTAATTTTTAAAAAGTTGGATCTTGTTTTACATTTAGGCTCGAGATCTCAAAGCTAAACGAGATCCCAATTTTTAAAAATTAAAATCTCATTTATAAACATTAGGATCTCGTTTCTGCAATGCCGATTTTTTTTTTAGCTAAGGAAAAAACTTCCATGTTTTGTGGAATCAACTTTGTGCACTTACCCCCTTATCATCTAGATATCGTAATCCTCAAACTGCATCTATCCCTTAGGTTTAGCCATGAGTGGTGTCATGGTGTTGATCAAAAGAAAATTCCACTCATTGTAAAAGGCCTCTATTTTCTTAGTGTGCCATAGAAAAATGACCCCTTCTCATTTGCATGGCCTTTTAGGTCTTTTTTCATGGCGTTGGAACTATTTTTCTCTTATTTTATGTTGTGACATGGCTTAAACATGCTTATTTAGGTACTAAAATTCAAATAAGGGTATGTACAAGATCATCCTGGAAAAAATAGGCCCTTAAGTGGCAAAAAATTTAGAAAAATTAGAGTTAGGAAACGTGAAGTAAAAATTTGAATAACTTATCTATATTATTTCAAAAATATGTAAGAATGGAATATATAGAAGGTTGAATGTAGTTTCTAAACTACTAGGTTTATTTAAAAAAACAAAAAATCTATTTAGCAAAAATTTAAAATTTCAATGCAGTAGTACTTAAATTTCAGGGAAAAAATAAGAAGTAGGTGTTTGTCTGACCACCCTAACCACAATAAAATGATAATAATATTTTATAATATTTTAGATATAAGTAGAGGAGTCATTTCCCAATGTGATGCATATTTTTTTGTAATTTTTTTCCAAGTAAATAATTAATTATGATTTTTTTATTAGAACTTTTAAAAAATGTAAAAACTCATATGTCTGACCACCTTAACTTGGTCAAAACTTCATGAAATTCAATTTTCTCTTTTTAATCATATAATATGCAAAGCATAGAATGTGATGCATGTTTTGGATTAAAAAAATGATACCATTTGAAAGCTACAAATGTTTTTCAATCAACCTATCAATCAGGACTTTAGTCATAATTCAAATAGAAAATGCATAATAATTATTTGTGAAATTCAAAGTAAAGCATAATTTATATTGGTGGAAAGATGAGAATCTCCTTTAAAAACCCTTTTCATTTCATCAATTTTGGGTGAAAAAAATTCACCATCCACATACCCTACAGATACCCATCACATCACCACTTTTTGGCCCATCATGATCTTGCACATACCCATAACGACATGTTGTCAACGTGTTGTGAAGTGTTGTAAGACATTTCTACAATATTTAGGACTCTATTAATTACAATTCACCTAAAAACCACCTTTTTATTTATCAAAAAGTCCTATTTTGAAGTGTTAGAAAGTCTTATAACAAGCGTTCATGCTTTTCTACACATAACTTCACTATTTATCCCTTTCTCTTTCTTTATTTGGCCCCTTTATGCTCTCATATGCTTAATTAACTATATTTTTGAGTATTATCCTAACAAACAACATTAAATACAACATATTTCCTGACACATTTTTAGGTCCTAGGATTGACCCATTTGCCATGGGTGGCTAATGAGTCCTCCTTGGCCCCAAATTCAAAATATTTTAAATTTATTTTCAGGATTTTATTCAAAATCAATTGATGTCGGCCTATGATCAGGTATGAATTAGTAACTAAGGAACAAGTTTGTATAAATAAGTGATTTTCACCTCATTTTACATCTCATTCATTCAAGCATTTTACATATTTTTAGGCACTATTCAAGCACTTTGAAGCAACCATTGACATTACTTTAGGCTTGCACCATAAAAGGTTTGGTAAGTTAATACCAATCACATATTTTTAGTTTATCATTCCTTTTCATTTCATAATTTTATTAAGGTTTTGATTATCGAAAGTGGGGTTTGACGAAGGAAAACCCCTATTCACTAACCTTAAACCATTTTTCCCTATTGCATGTTTTTTTGCAACCTTTTGTGTGATGATTTGACAATATTTTTCATGTTGAAGATTGGTTTACAAGTCAACTAGGTGCTTCAAGTCAACTCAATTCTATTCAAGCTTGGAGAAGGTTTTGTGTCTATTTCATAAAGAATTGACTTTGACAACCTGACAAGCAGTGATTTCTAGATCTGGTGTTCCAGAACTACCTCCTAATTTTTTTAGAAATTTGGGAGAGGACTGCTTCATCACCTATGGTGAATGAGTCCCACCTTAGGACTGAAAATCTGAATTTTGTTAGATTCTAGATCCCGACAAACAAAAATTTTCTTCTGACAGTTTTTCACTAGGAGGAGGACTAATTCGCCACCTTGGGTGAATGAGTCCCATTGTGAGAAATTAGTGATTTCAGTCAGCATCCACAACACCCCATATTCATCATACTTCACCCAAGTGCACTCAGATTCTCCCCTTTTCTTTCTATTTTGCATATTTTCTTCATTTAGTTCATTGTTGCATTACACAATGTGCTTTCAAACATAGCTTAAATTTCACTTTTGCATTCATTTTCATTCATTTATATCAGTCAATTTCATTTAATTAACTTCATTTAGGTTAGAAAACATAACACATTGCATAATTTGAATGTATCATTAGTAGTTTTGCTCCTCCTATCTCTCTTCTTTTAGGTGAAAGACCTTAGAAGAGCAAGAGTTGTCCATAGGAGCCAAAAATCAACGGTTCACTTAGTAGCCAAAAACTTGACATTTTTCATGATCTTTCTTAATTTAGCATTTCATTGGCTTATCTTTGTCGTACTAATATGATCTTGGAGAATTTTGAGGGATGTCAATGGTTTTTGTTGCAATAGGGGCACTGGGAGGGAAACTGAAAAGGGTAACAAAAGGGGAGATCTTAGATGTATAAGCATGGGGAGAGGTGAAAGGGAGTGTTATCATGGAAAATGGTGGCACACTTAGCTAAGACTGAACATGGGATTTTCTAGGAGTGAACAGATACATGGTTGGGAAGAAAGGTATTTTCTCAGAAGTTGATGGGCCAGGAGTGGGGGTTAGTACAAATGTTTCAGCTTTTTCAAAAGGGGCCCTTGATAGGGAAAACAAAGAGTCAAAAGTGGCCAAAATGGATGTTTCTTTCTCAGCGTGTGGGGTAATCTCAGGAACTTCATTCCGAAAAGGAAGGGGTGTATTTAGTACTGTTAAGTCAGGACCCAAGGATGCAAAATTCCTTTTCAAGAGAGGAGGAGAGGGCATAACCAAAGATGTGGAAATAGGAAGAAAAGAAGGAGTAAGACTTACCTGAACCGTAGTGGTCGACACATCCTGGAAGGTGGAATCCACCTCTTCTTCACCTTAGGTCGGCATATCAGATATGCTTAGATCTTTAAGCTGCCTTCTCTTTTCACAACTAGAACTGACATGTTCTAATTTCCTGGCCATCAAAACTTCTAAAACTTGGCCCTTGGTGACTACATCAGATGATGCTCTTGTGGATTGTCAGATTCCTTTTCCCTTACTATGGGCACTAGAGGAGGACGGGGCTCATGAATCCTTTTTTCTTGAATCCCTCTAACTATCAGGTTCTCAAGGTCAGGAGGATTGACATGGAACTTGTTCTACATCAATTTCATGGTTGGTTTCTAGATTACTATCATCAGAACTAGCCTCCTTATCATAAATATACTCAAATTTTTCATTGTGTGGGAACTGTCTGACAAGAAGGTTGGGGCAACACAACTCTTGTCAAAACCTCCAAAAATCTACCTTCTTTCTTTTTCGATCAATCCTTTTTCTTCAGCTATGTGTTAATGGACTTATTTATTGGAAGGTTCCTATCGTACGACACCTTTGGTTTGTAGAAACTCAACCATTCTGGTCACTTGAAAGGAATATGCTTCAAATCAATGTATACTTTTGCACCTTCTCAAGTCACATTTTTCCTCCTCTCGAAGTATTCCCACTCTTCATGCTTCATGCTATAAATTCCCCATGGGTTGTAGTCCCACTTATCACAAATGATGACTAGAGCCAAAGCCGCCAAAAGATCCTTGAGCTCTTCTTCACAAAATCACTTTGTAAGAGATACCCAACTGTTAGAAATATTAAGAGGAAGTGAATACAACTTTTTCTTGTTTCTTCATGCGCCATAGATCTTGTCAACAACGGTCAACTAGTGGCATGCTTCTAGCATGAAAAATCTATCTGTTACAAACCTAGGGAGTCAAAAAGACTCATTGGGAAAACCATGGAATCTGATAAATGTGAAATCCACACCCAAGAAATAATCCACTGGTTTTGGCGAGATCCTCATCCATTGTAGAACCTCAGGAGAGAAACGGCCTATAGGGCAATGTAATAATTCTTGGAGCACATGCCTCAAAAAGTAATGTACAAACCCATAATAATCCCCTAATCTAGAAAGCATATGGATCCATATAAAAATCAGCTGAAGACAACCCTTTTCATCTAGCCTAGACACTAGCACATTTTTCCTAAAATATTCAAAATTTTGATGTAAAACCAAATAAGCCAAGATGGAAGGATACTTGAATTTAGAATCAGTCCCATAATTTTTTAGTTGGTTCAACATGTTCCCAGCTATCACCTTAGCAAAATCATAGTGTCTTTGGATTTTTTCCCTCTTTAGCTCAAAATCCAAGCCGAACTGAAAAGGAAGAACCTGGATATCGTCATGAAGACCAAATCCCAAGTCAACATCGAGAATACTACCTTTGTGTCCCTCTTGAATATATCATATGATAGAGGGAAGGGAACATGACCTCTGTCTAGTCGCTCCCTCATTTCTTCTTCATAAAAAAATATTCTTTTGGCCTTTTCTTCCTTGAAAATGATCCATTTTTTCTCATCAAACAACTCTGAATTCTAGGCCATAGGGATACACAATATATCCCGTATGGCTTGAGTAGAAATAGTAACCCTAATCCTACCATTTTGGATAACCCTTGCTACCTCATTGAATCTCCTAATGCATGCATCGACTAATTTCGAGCATGGATGCATAGCAGGCTACATGAACTGCAGCAAGCCAAAATCCCATAGCTAAAGCACAAGATCCTCAATTGACCCATACTTTTCCTTTTTTTGAAACACCCCTTCTCTGAGGATTTTAGGGTTAACTAATAACTTGGGGTCAAAAAAATTGTCGGTGATATCTTGTACTACTTCTTTTCTCACAAGCTTATCAACTGATACCTTCCTACAACATTCAAAAGGTCGCTCCTCCATTGTCTGGGCATTGGCGAATGACTTCTTCCAAAAACCATTGGCATAACCAGGTCATTGACTCAAAGTTGTAGCCTGTCTTCTAGAGGTTGAGGGTTCCTTCATGACTATATTAAAAGTTGTAGAGAGCTTCTTAGGGATAAAGACCACTTTCCCTTTCTTTCAAAGGAAAAAACCTACTTTTCAGTGTAATTAATTTTCTTGCCAATACATGCACTTATGACTTTTCTATTACTATTAGGCCATTAAATGATGCCACCAAAGTAATATGTGTGGACTAGAGATCTGTATCCCTCAAGAATGCTAAAAATACCATGAGGATGGAATCAGTACATTCCTTCCACCACCTCTTAATCAAAAGAAAACATTGGCTTGAGAAGCATGCTTTTTGTCATACCAAATGTGTCAAGGTGGAGGAAAGTACCCTTGAAAAATGTAACCATTAATTTTTTAGAATTTTAGCGTGTTAACCACCATGTTTACTCATTAATGGGATAGTTGGCACTGATGAAAGTGAAGGAAATATGTCAACAATCAGCACATGAGAGAATTTACTCCCAATGCCCAAATTTATTTCTTAAGCCATTCTATGGGATCCTCCATATGATTTATCTACCTTTGGTCCATTCTTCCTCAAACTTTCCCATTGTTGTCCCACCAAAAATAGACATTCTGTTGGTTGAGTTTGTCAGTTGGCCTTTTCTATATATAGCCACACCACCTTTTGCAGCATTCATGTGAACATAAAGTCCCTTAATTTAGCTAGTCTTCCACTTATTACCATTCTACCATAACTCACTACTTTTCAGAATGTGTACTCGCTTAGGGACCCCTATTTGGCTCCTTCCACGAAGGCCGCAATACAACTTCATGGGAGATCACTAGCGACCGAATCAAATTCCTAGTTAAGAAATATGACCCACTTATCATGACTGTGTTCAAATAGGTGTTGGGAAAAAACTTCCTTACTGATGAGAATCAGCTTTAGAGCAACTGCAATGTGCTTTCCCGCTTCGTAGCCTCATTGTTGGATCTGAACATGTCCAAGTCTATGATAATTGAGTTGTGTGGTGAGATGTTTAACCTCATTGATGGAAGGGCTTGGTGAGATAGTGCAAGTGGCCATCCCTCATGTTGGTATCCTGAGTGCTATGGACCTCCGGAGGCATGTGCACTTTGGCATAGATGTACCCTGGTTACCCCTCCTTGACTTTCGCACTATGGAATTGCAACACATTGCTATTCTTCACATTTTTTTGCTACGTGAGTATGGTGTGGAGTGGGTTATGGGAGTAGCCTAGAGGAAACACTTTGAATTCCTAGTGCAGAATAGCAATGAGTAGGCCTTGAGGCTGCATTCATGTCCGTTGTGCTTTCAACCCTCCTTTTGCAACCACACAAAGAAGAGAAAGAAAGAAAAGAAAGAAAAATTGATGATGAGCCTTTTCTACTTCTAGGGCAATGACCAGAGGCACTTCCTGACCGCTTTTGCATGTTACCCCTTTCCTTTGAATCTTTTTCTTTGTAACTCTTTTTGGGTTCGCTCGAGAGAGCCTTATGCGTATGTGCAGGATCATGATGGGCCAAAAAGTGGTAATATGATGGGTATGTGGCTGACGGCTTATTTTTTACACAAAATTGATGAAATGTAAAGGGTTTTTAAAGGAGATTCTTAGCTTTCGGCCAATATAAATTATGCTTTACTTTGAATTTAATAAGTAATTATTATTCATTTTCTATTCAAATTATGACTAAAGTCCCGATTGATAGGCTGATTGAAAATCATCTATAACTTTCAAACAGTATCACATTTTTTGAATTCAACACATGTGTCACATTCTATGCTTCACATAATATACGATTAAAAAAAGAAAAATTGAATTTCATCAAGTTTTGCCCAAGTTAAGGTGGTCATACATATGAGTTTTTTATATTTTTAAAAAGTTGTAATAAAAAAATCATAATTAATTATTTACATGGAAAAAAATTACAAAAAATATGCATCACATTGGGACATGAGTCATCTATCTATATCTAAAATATTATAAAAAAATATTATCATTTTATTATTGTTAGGGTGGTCAGACAGACACCTACTTATTTTTTCCCTGAAATTTAAGTACTACTGCATTGAAATTTCAAATTTTCACCAAATAGATTTTTTTTGTTTTAAAACAAACTTAGTAGTTTAGTCTAAAATACATTCAATTTGCTATAGATTCTATTCTTACATATTTTAAAATAATATAGATAACTTATATAAATTTTTATGTCAAGTTTCCTAACTCTGATTTTTCTAAATTTGTTGCCACTTGAGGGCCTATTTTTTCCATGATGATCCTACACATACCCTTATGCTTGGATCTAAGCCTTGGGATTGCATTTATGTAGAATTATCAATAAATATAATACAAGCTAGTTATTTCTTTAGTGTCCTCTTTAGTTGTCTTATTCTCAGAATTTCAAAATATTTCCAAAATTTTACATATGGTACATAATTATTAAAATTTTCTAAGAACTTTGCATTTTAATAGAAAATATTTAGATAAATACTGTTCACTAGTACACCTAAAGCATTTCCTTCCATATATTCAAGTTCATATGCATTATTTTCTTTTCATGCGCTTATTCAGAAAGGTCCCTTACACAGTGGTTCAAATTTAGTGTGTTACACTGGTTTCACAATACGCTTATCATATTTTAGTACTAAACTCCCTTCTTTGAATTTTGGACTAGAAGTCTTTTTGTCAAACCATCGCTTCAATTTTTGTTGCCAGTTGATCATGACTCCATGGTCATTCTCTTTGTCTTCCTCTAGTTTGAGGAGTTCTAGTCATACTTCCATTCCACCATTTTCTTGAATTTCTAGGTCATTCAGTGGTTGTAGAGTAGGAATTTCTATGGAAATGGGTATCACTACCTCTATTCTGTATACCAACTCGTAAGGAGAGGTCTTCAGAATCTACTTGGGGGTAATTTAGTCTTCCCACAGAGCCACTCAAAAATGTTTGTGCCAATACCTTTTTTGTTCTGACCCAATGCATTTATCTAACCTAATTAGGTTTTTGTTGGTGGAATCTGATAATCCATTTCCTTGATGGTAGTAATTTGATGACGTTTTAAGAAAAATCCCATGCTTAATAGAAAAACATGATATCGTTGACACAACAAAAGCTCAAACATTGTCAAATATGATTTTTTTGGGTGGCCCAAATCTAGTCACTATCTCTTTGAGGAAATTAACAATCTCACCTTTCGTTGCATTCTTTAGGGCTACAACTTTGATCCATCTATTAAAGTGATTGGTCACCGTGAGGATCCACTTGTGTCCAACACTCAAAATAGGATTTATCATACTAGTAAAATCCAAACCCCACCAGGAAAAGGGTTCCTTGGCTACAATCAGACTCAGGGGTTGAGCGATATTCTTTCTCTTGCTAATGAAAAATTGGCATTGTGTACACTTTTGCCCTAGATGATGCGATTTAGCGAACATAGAGGGCCAATAATACCCTACTCACATTATTTTTAAAGCGGTGGTCTTGGTGGAAAATTCCCACCCTTAGGGATATGGTGAAATTCATTAAGAACTCTTTCCACCTATAGGTTATTAAGACATCAGAGCAGCACACCATCATATTTTTTCTTAAATAGTACATCTTCAATTAGTACATACCTGGTGCCTTGCAGTTAGTAGTATGTCCTTTTACTAAGTGGAAGACGGGTTGGGTAATATCCATTATGCATGTACCATGTCCGATCAACAACCCAAGACTCATCAGACTCAAATTAGTTTGAGTAGACTTGATCGGTCTCATTTTTTAGCCAGAAGACTTGTTTCCTGTGGGATGTATTTACACAGACCTCTTCCCTAGACCAACATAGTTGGTCAGATATCTACATCATATTCTAGGATCTTGGTGATCCAGTTTGCTCTTTTTTCAGTGATTTCACCCTCTATGATGTACTCTCGCACACTAGGATGTGCTACGAGGATAGTGATTATGTTGGCTAAAACAAAGTGTCGAAACTTTTTTAAAGTTTTAACTATGGTACAATCTTTCTTTTCCACAAAGTTGTACTTCGTATCATACCCCTTTAAAGTTCTAGAATGGAATGCAACGGGATGTTCTCCATTCTGATCACCTTTCTGAGTGAGCATTGAAGCTATGCTATCCTAACCACTATATACATAGAGTAAGAAATCCTTGGAAAAATATGGATTAGCCAAGACCAAAGTAGCGGAAATCGCTATCTTTATTTTCTCAAAAGCTTCCTTTCCTTCAGGGGTCCAATTTAACAATAGATTCTTTTTAAGCATCAATGTGATGGACCTCACAATACTAACAAAGTCTAGAATAAACTTGCTGATGAAATTGATTTTCCCCAGGAATGACTAGAGTCCCTTCTATTTTACTAGCAAGGGTAGTTCCATTGTGGATCTAACTCCTTTTGGATCTATTGATATTCCCTCTTTTGAGACTACAAAACCAATTAGCTTAGCTTGAGGTACTCCAAAGACACATTTTTTGGGATTTAGAGAAATTTCAAACTGTTAGCATTTCTAGAAATTTTTTTCTAGATGATCAAAATGATCATCTTTCAATTTTGAAAAGACCATTACATCATTGAGATATAGTAAAATGACTAGGTTGATTAAACCTCTAAAGACGATATCCATTGCTTGTTCAAAGGTTGTGCTAGTATTTGACAGGTTGAATGGCATCTTGGCTTATGTGAATGTTACCCACTTTGTGGTAAACATTGTCTTGTGTTGGTCAATATCCTTCACATACACTTGGTTATATCCAGAAAAGCCATCTAGTAGTGAGAACATTTTAGATCCAGCTACTTTTTGTAGAATTTTCACTATTGATGGAAAATGGTAATGGTCCTTCAGCGATTCCTTGTTCAAATCTTGGAAATCGACACAAAGTTTCATATCACCATTATTCTTTCAGATAGGTACCAAGTTTGACACCTAGGTGGAATGTTTGATTGGTTATATTATTTTGAACTTGACCAACTTGGTGAGGTCTTGTTCCATTAATTCCTCAACCTTTAGGTTGATAGGTCTTTTCTTTTGTCTGATGGGCTAAGACCCTTCCTCCAAGTCAATGGTATGTTTAATTATACTAGGGTCATAACCTCTAAGGTCATCATAGGTCCAGGCCATAACTCTGTCGTATTCATAACATAGATCCCTTAGTCTTCCTTTATTTTTTAATGAAACCTCTTTTCTGACTTTCAACTTTCTGCCCCTTCTGACATCAAGCTCTTCATAATCTATTTCATCTGTTGTGAACCTTTGTTCACCATTTCTTGCATCTTCATGGTCAAAGAGGTTCTTGAGGGAAATCAATCCTCTTGGAAGCTTGTTTCCTTTTAATTTAATAACGTATTCATCAAAAAATTCTGCCCCTAGGGTTGGAGTATTAGGAACCATTCCTCCCTTTTGTATGAAGGTAACTATCTAAGTATCATCATTGAAAACCTTCCAATTTTGGTCATTGTTAGGAATTGAGGGTCAAACAATGACCTGTACTGCATTTTTCCTAGTTGAGTCAGAAGCTAGTTTGAATTGTGACCCAACCGATGCCATTCTATCCTTACATATTTTTGAAATAATATAGATAACTTATTCAAAATTTTACAGCAAGTTTCCTAACTCTGATTTTTCTAAATTTTTTGCCACTTAAGGGCCTATTTTTTCCATGATGATCATGCACATACCCTTATCTCCTACTATAAGTGTCAAAAATAAATTCATGGGCTATGTTATGATTACTTCCTTTTCTTTTATGTCATCTACATTATTTGTATAAGCTGTTACTTTTAGAGTTTGGGGAAGAAGTGAGGATCTATCACCTTCACTTTGACTACACGGCTGAGCTGCCTCTACCTATGGGTTTCATTCTTCCACTTCTAATGCTTCTTGAAGTAGAGTTTTTTGCTCAGGAATCAATATGACATCCTACAATGATACATTGGTAGGTGCCTTCTTTAATTTCTCCACCATGTTAAGTGTCCCAACTATTTGTGTCTTAGGCTTAAACAATGGTATTTCTTTTGTTTTTGGGAGAAAATGTTTCATCATTACTAATATTGGTGCCTTGGTCATCTCCTTCTCCACCATTGGTGAATTATGTGGCTATGGAAAATTTTGGATGATGGGTGATGGAGCCTACTTCTCTTGTGGAGGTGGTTGAGGCGACTGGATTTGACAAAGCTTGTTGTACATACTCTTTGGTGGGCCTCCTCTTAGATCTTGTGTTGCAATCTAACCATATTGATAGAGTACCAGTTGTCAGAGCTTCATTTGCATATATTGTGTCATCTTCCTCCATCCATGAGAACAACAATTGATTAGGTGCACTGTCTATCTCTTGTTCTAGGGACATCCCCTACAATTGCACTCTAAAGCAAGCATTCTCCATTTTGGGTGATTCATACTCATCCACATTCAGGGGCAGGCCTTTGCTTCTTTGTTCCACCATCCATTTTTTCATATTTCCCCTTGGGAAATTCTATGGAAGATGACCATCGCTGCATGGGAAACACCATACATCATCTTCTTCAACAAAATTGTTTTGATCTTGGATCATTTCTCTATTCTGATTGACTTTTAACATTTGAAGTGGCATGGTGATCGGAACTATCTGGTTCATAGATGTCACCTATTGGCCACCTCCTCAGGGAAACTCTTCGTGTGTATTCTGCTAATAGGAAAGCTTGTTTCCATCATAGGTCTAAGTTTTCAACTTTAGAGCTAATTCCTACTACCGTTTAAGGATGACCAATTCAGTAATTGGAGTCTTCATGAGATTCCTCATGTCATTAATATTTGTTGTGACTGAACTTGAGCTCAACATGCTACTTTGTGTGGTTGGATATACATACGTAGACTGGGGCATATCCAATGTGCTACTTTTTATAGTGGACATGCTTGAATAGGCTCCTTCTTGAGATGTTCCAGAAGGTTCTACAAACATGGGCATGGGGGGTCATGGCGGGAGCTTCCCAACATCAATTAGACTATTTTCCACTTGTACCAAACTCATAAGCATTGCGCAAGATATCTCCCCCTATAGAAGTTATCATAACTACAATATTCAAATTTATAGCCTTCAAATAGAACATCAACGCCATTGTAGCTAGGGGTCAGGATATTGGGGAATCCTCTTCTAAGTTTTATCAAACTTGGTGTTGAAATCACTCATGGATTCTCATGGGACACTTTTAATCATGAATAATTGATGCAATAGTGAGGAGCGATCTCCTTTTCCTAGAAAGAGTTCAAACAAGGGCTTTCTGAGATGGTCTTAGGAGATGATAAAACCTAAGACCAAAGATTGATACCAATTTTAGGCCTTTCCCTTAAAAGAAGCAGCTAACAACCTTAGAGAGATATTTTCTTTCGCTATATTATGTGCCCTACATACCTCTACTATATCTTGAAGGTGTTTGGAAGGGGTTTTAAAATATTCTTTGGAGAATCTTGGAATAGCCTTAAGGGCATTAGCAGGTATGGCAAGCCATACATTTGGGGGTGTGGGTGGTTGTAGTGGACTACCACTATCCCATGTGATAAAATTTCTAGGAGCAAGGGGAGGTACATGATCCATGGAGAAAAGATTCATATGAATCGGATATACAGGCAATCTTATTTGGAAGTCTAAGCCTCTAGGTGGAGTAGACAAGGCTCTAGATACTGGGCTCTTACTTCTCACTCTATTACTCCTTAAAAATGATACAAAAACTATAAGTCTTCTCCTTCTAGGGATTGAGGCAAGTAATTGAATGTACTGGAAGTGACCTCTCGGTGATTCTCTTGTTTGGACTCTAGGCATAAAACTTCCAATTTCCTTCCTTAGCCCGATTCAAGAAATATTTCTAACTTCTAATTAGGCATTTGGAAAAACTTCGGTCCCACTGAGCGTTGCAGAAAAAAATTGTTGATCATCAAAGCTTGCACTTCTTTGACACTCTTATGGAAAATTTAGTGAGTGGGGGACAAGTTGCGTCTCACTAAATACCTCTAGGTTTTTTATAGAAAGCCAACTCTTCTTCTGGGGTTTTGAGATAAGGGGAGAAGGAAATGTAAACATAAAACATAAAAGGTGATGCACCAAAGCTTTTACAACATTTCAAACTCAAATTATTCCTATGATTGATATAAATAGACACAAAATGCCACAACCCCTCATTGTTGGAAAGAGAACAAACAACAAAGGCTAACTTCAAGCACTTTGTAGGCTATCAAATCTTTCTGCAAGCAATGTTCATTAAGGTCTAATCAATCATAAATATTTCTTATGAGTAAAAGAGCAATGTTTCATAAATTACAAGAACTGTGTCTCCTAATACAACATAGCACAAAAAATAACAACTTTCAAAAAATTAGAAAAGTCAAATGACATAGTCCAATTTTCCTAAGCCACTATTCTACAATACAACAACAAAGCATGGAAATCCATATTTAAACTACCTGGATACAACTTGCAAGACATAGTGTTTCATTCAAAATTACAATATCAAGAAAGAAAGCTTAAAAAAGGCCATATACATGCATAGTCTCAAAAAATTCTTCTCAATAGTTCAAGCTTTAATTATAAAATGAACATTGAAACAAAGGTTCGATGCCAATCCGATAATAGTTAAACCTTAATAGATATAACATGCCAGAATAAGTTAGTTATGTAACTTGTTTCTAAAAATAATTCTAAAATCCTAAGAAAACTAAAGAAACAATTCTTTTGACAAGGAAATCATGACTTGGATTCTAACCCTTCATTGTGTCATTTATCTCCTCTTATAACCACCAAAATAAAGAAACAATGCCTTAGTACATAAGTTATTGCTTCCAAATGTTGATATTTGATAGCTCACAATCTGACCGTAAACCCTTGGTTAGGCTGCAAAAGATCTTTGCTCATTAACTCCCATGGATGACACTAATGTCTTTTAGACATTTTAAAGATAGAAACTCATATACGATCAGATCCTAAAAACAACAGCTTGGAAAAGGATTCCTCTAACCAATCACACCATCTCAAAGCACTGACTCGAAGCTTATGTCCCAAGAACTATGAAATGAAAAACTGACATGTTTTGACAGTCTCCAAAAGATATTACCTCATAACAGACACAGTCTTCCTTTGATAGAAATATGACATGTCGTGTGGTCAAAAACCTTATGTTTCTAAAAAGAAAATTGTAGAAAACTTCCATCATTTTGATATGTGTCTTGGGTGCTCCTCCGTAAAGAAAACAATGAGTGAAATCCATTCAGCCACCATGCGACACATTTCTCCTCTTTCTTATTAGCACCTCATTAATCTGAACACTTTCACATTCAAAATAAAAGGAGCTCAAAGATTGGAAGAGTAAGGAAAATAAAAACACTTCACTCCTCCCAAGATCAAGATTGGGCTAGAATTCTTACATTGAAATACCTTTGGAGGGTGAACCCTTTGGATGTGCCTCAATACAACCTTCTAGGGAAGGGTTCTATGATTTGGGAAACTCTTTAAAGAGGAGAAAAGCTAGTTAAGGAGGTCCTTTCTAAGGCTCTTTTTTAGTTTGATTCTTGGGATGGTTATCCCTCTCTTCTCTTGATGTTGCCTCATATGCAAACCCCATGTAAGTATTTTCTTGATCTGGTTTGGTGCAAAGTGGCAGACTTCCAATCTAGTGAGGTATTTTCTATTTTTATTCTTGGGATGGTTATCACCCTCTTTTCTCCACATTCCCTCATTTTTAAACCCTTTGCAACTGTTTTCTTGATGTGAGTTGGTGCAAAGTGGCAGACTTCAAATCTAGTCAAGTCTTGGGTATGCTGGAGGTGATACGCTAAAAGGAACCTCATTAGTGGCTACTATGTTGTATTGAGGAGGATCATCAAGAGCTTGCTAATATTTTTGCTACGATAGTGTGTAACTCTCTTAAAGAAAGGGATGTCCTACTATGGATTCTAAATTTGAAGCAAAAATTTTAGGTTTCCTCGGGTTACCTAGAGCTGGATAGAAAACTGCATGGGTAGTTTAGTGTTCCTTAGTGGAAGAAGATTTGGAATAAATTTTCCTAGCCTATTTTTAATTTCATTATTTGTTTGGTTGTCCAAAATAGGTGCCTTACTTAAGAGAACTTGAGGAAGAGGTACTTCTAGGGCCCTTCTATGTGTGTGTTGTGCCATAATAGTGAAGAATGTGTTTCTCACCTTTTGATGATCCAATGTTCTTATTCTAGAGAGATCTGACACCTTTCATGGGGGGTTTGAAATCATGCTTATGTTCATTCCACTTCTTTGGTGGATTTTTGGGAAAGCTTGGCTAGACCTCCTACCTAGACTTATTTTCTCTTTATTGTTTGGACTATTGGTCCTACTTTCATTATTTGGTACCTTTGGCTAAAAATAATAGGAGTATTTTCTAGGATGTGACACTGGGGGTGCTTCATTTATGGAAAAAGTTTTGTAGTAAGATCTATGAGATTGTTTCAGCAAATGTGATTTTTTAGTTGATGTGGATCCTAATGATCCACCTATTATTAGGAACTTGAATTTGGTTGATAGATGTTTGGTCTTTTCTATTGTCAGGAGGCCTTGATAGGCCAAAAGGATGGTTTGAAGAGAGGATCAATGGTTTCCATTGCTCCATGGTTTTATGAAGGTCAATATTGATGGTTCTTCAAGGGGGAATTCTAGGCATGCTAGCATTAGGGGTGTTGGCCATGATAGTGAATGTGGTGTTATGCTTTTTTTTCCACCTATAAGGGCTTTTATGCTAACAATTTTATGGATGCTTTTTCTTTTCTTTATTTAATTGAATGGGATTTCTCTCTTTGATGGAAAAGGGTGATCTATGAATTGGATTCATAGATTGTGTTGGATATGCTAAGGGAGAAAATGGTGGATGGTGCTAATTGTTAGCTTGCTATGGTGGTTAGGTAGATTTTTAATCTTTGGAGCTCCTTGGATCATGTTTCTTTCTATCATATTCCTCAATAGTTGAATAGAGTGACATATTGTCTATCTAACTGGGCCTTTAAGTATTTGGAGGTATGTGATCTTAATGATTTTCATATTTTTTCTCTTGGTTGTGTTCTTCCTTTAGATAAGTTAATTTTGGAGGATGAGAATAGGTAGCCAGTTTAGTTATCGGGTTCCCTAGGGTGGTCCTTTTAGTTCTTGTTGGGCCCAAGGCCTTTCGATTTTTTTACCTTATCTTGATCAATAAATGTTTACCACATTATTTTCCAAAAAAAATCCTCTTTTTAATTTATGTAAATAAAATAAATATTTAGTGAGTATTATGATAATATCTACTCTAGGAAACAAGATGGTATGAGGCAACGAGATTTTTTTGAATTTTTCAATGTAAACAATAGATCTCAAGGTCTCTTTTAGGCTCCTCATCCAGATCCTAGATGGCATGAATTTCTTCATATATATCCATTTGTTTCCTCCTCAAGATAACTTCATGCTCCTAGAAAACATCTTTCCAAGCAATGACAAGATTTTTTTTACATTTGTAGTTTTGAAGGAGAGGGGGTTTTAGCATCATCTTTTGACACTTCTAGTTCTACAAGTGAAGGGGTTTTGGTGAATTTTCCAAAAAATGTCGCATTAAAATTTTCCTTTCCAAATAATATTGTGCTCAATAAAGCTTTGTATCACAACCATCTTCAGAAGTAATGGAATTCACAACATTCAAAAACATATAGGGAGACTTTGTATCTAAATAAAGATCCATCACTAGCTACATTTCCTAACAACATTCCCCTAGACAAGGGTTTCAATCTTAAGGATTTCAATATATAGCCAAGTAGGGATCAACTGTAAAGCAACAAGCATTGGATGAAAAATTAAGGTTTCCAATGGTTACCTTATTTTTAAAAAAAATGTAAAAATGTAAACGATGTAACACTTCGAGAGGATTTGTTGTGCATACAATCACAAAATCTCATAGAAACAATGTTAATCTGTGTAGTAATGGTGTCTTGGAGTAGTGTTGTACTATCTTCTACACATTCACATTATTATAGGACCTTTATTTAACTAAAACATTCCTTAATGAGTCCTTTTCAAGGGTGTTGTAAAGTGTTGTAATACACTTTCATGTTTTTCTAGGACATAATTGTTTAATTAAGCCTAATGGGCCCCTTTTCAGTAAAAATGTACTTAAATGTGTACCTTGTTTAAGTGTTGTAAAGTTTTTTAAGTTTCTTTCACATTTATCTACCTAGTCTTAATTAATTTTAGTTAATTGGATTTATTAACAACATTTTTTGGCCTTAATTTTGAAACCTCCTAAAGATCTATCTTGACAATCATAAATTAAATAATAGATTATTTCATTGGGAAAAATTTGGCCCTAGTAACTTGAGCCAAGACCTATTCGACCTTGATGGAAGATGGATCATCCCTTAATAGGACCCCCCTTCCTCAGTTGATCTGGAATGGGTTTTTGGCCTTCTTTCAACTCCCTAAATCTTGGTCCTAGAAAATTAGCTAGGACTAATTCGCCTTTGGTGGAGAATGGGTCCTCCCTTAATGAGACCCTTATTTTTGAATTTCATTCTAGTGGGAATTCAGTTATCTTTCCTTCCAAATTTGATGTTTTCCTTAGCTCTTTGAATTTCAAGGTTAGTCTCCTAATTTAAAATAAATAAGGGGTTAATTCACATAGTTCATCCTAAGCAATCTGGAAATTTTGTGTGACTTCATGAGATCAAAAGAAAGAGCATTAGAGCACTTCAAGAGCATTCATAAGTAATTTCAAGGAAGATATCAAGTTTTTATTGCAGCAATTCATGGTCATATCATCATGTCAAGGGTTCAATTCATCCATTTGTGTTGAGCTACGAAGTTAATGTTGCATTGAGGATCCATTTACGAGCATCATATTACATTTAAGATCTATATTCTTCATGGCCAATACATAGTTTGTAGATTTTCTTCACTCAACATCATCCAAGGTGATATCAATTGCATTACTTCATATTCATGCTTCCATTTCTATATTTCATCACTTGGTTTAATTACCTACAAGGGGTTTGACTGAGGAAAATCCCTATTTACTAAAAATTCAACAAGTTTTCTTTCCCTTGAGTGTGTGATTGCATATTTATAGGCTGAAGATGAAGTTGAGCAAGATTTGGAGCAAAGTTGTCAAAGTTGCAAAATTGAAAAAGTTGTCCTTCAAAGTGCAAGATCACAGAAAGATCTCTACATAGTTGGATATTGACTTCTAGAACTTGAGAATATGGGTTTCAAGAGTTCATACATCAATGTGCAGGATCCTAAAATCAATTTTCTAAAACCCTAAAAGGACCCATTTACTACTGAAGGGGAATGAGTCCTACATAGCTCAAAAACAACTTTCTGGCTAGGTACACAAGTTTTTATGCTCTAAGAATATCCCCTATATTTTCTATAACAATTAGGTTTCATTTCTGGTTGTTATTAGCATCTTATTTTGCATAATTTGAGGTGATAAGGGATTTCAAAATAAGTGGTCCATCTCTTTGTTCATACATTTGGTTGGACCCTATTTTTACCCTAATCATTTTTAGTGAACCCAACCCATTCATCATTGCAATTTTTTAAATTTTTAGAGTCCCTCATTTTATATTAAGTTAAAATATTATATTCATTGCATTTATATTTGCATTGAATTAGGTTTTCTTATTTTGTGTTGAGATCTTGCATATCATATAAGGTTTAGATTTTCATTGTTTTGCACTTCTTAAATTTATAACTTACCAAAAACAAATCAATCATTTTGTATCTTATTTATATCTCATTCAATTTAATTTGAAAATAAAAAAAAATTACATTTCAACCTAGGTCTTGCATCTCATCTTTCTATTTCACTTTTGCATTGAATTTATGGAAAATCTAAAGCTGCATTTTATTGTCTATGATGTGGAACTGAAAGATATATTTGAAACCTAGAAAATAATTAAAAAATAGTTTAAAATTATGTAACCAAGACCCATTCTCCTATACTGGTGAATAATTCCCTGAATAGATCTTATGTGTACCTTCTAGCATCTAAAAAGGCATTAAAATTGACTTTGAAATCCATAGAAAAATCTTAGAAACACCTAACCAGGACCCATTCACCCTTACTGGTGAATGAATCCCTATTATTTATAGATCTACATTTTTAGGACTTTAAAATCTCAATTTTTATCTTTTTTTTGGTGCTATTATCTTGCTATTTTAGTTTCCTAATTTTTTGTTTCATCAATTTCATTGCATTTAGCTTAAATTTACTTAGTTTACTGCATTGTTAAAATTGCCACAAAACATTTCATTTTCAACTTATTGCATTGTGTAATCAGTAAATTACCTTGTTTAGGTCATAGATTCTGAAAATGGAAAACTATTTAGGTAATGTATGGAAGTCCTTGTTCTATATGGTTGATGTTTCATATTATGTTTTTAGCAATGACACTAAGAAATTGAACTCAGTCATGCTCACACAACTCCTAATGCATGTCCTCCTTGTGATGTTGACATCATTGGAGAAGATGATGCCATCATGAATGAAGTCAAAAATGATTGCATTTACAACCTTGACTCTAATGCATCATTTTATCCTTCAATGAAACAATCAACACAACTTGAAATGTTTGATCTTTTACATCCTTAAATTGAGTCACATGTTGAACATAATTTCCCTACCATAAGTGAACGTAGCACCTCTAAGCAAGAAAAAATTCAACCATCCTATGTCAACAAAGTGAAAAACACATCAATCAAACTTGCAGAGACATATGGAAAAGGATTCATGGTCTTACGCAAACAAGGATGTGATACAACAAGTGAAAATACAATTCATTAGATCCTAGAACAAATACCATCTGAAGAAACCAAAGGGATAGGATATCAAGATCCCCCTCACAACATCAATTCTCCTAAAGAATACCCAAGTCTTTGTAGTGAGGGTATAGTAGTGTAGACATTGAAAAAGTCCTGATTAATAATATGCATTTGATTATGATAAATTAACACCATTTCTTCTTAGATCACCTCAAATTAACCAATTAATCAAATAATCACCGTTATTTAGTTAAATTCAACAAATTTAGCTATTAATCAAATAATTAATTTTTTTGATTAATTCACCCTTCTTCTAACTAATTTTCATTGCATTTAATTAAATCAAATAATTTCATTAAATCCCACTAATTCTTCTCATTTTATTAAATAAATAAAATTAAATGTCACAATCCCCTAACCCTTTCCAATTAATTAATTCTAGATTAGTTAATCCTAAATCACTTTCTAATCAACATTAATAAATCCTCTAGCTTTTAACTCCTCAATCTAGCTAAAACAACCCATGGTCAACTAACCAGGATGCACATGGAATTCATTTCTTTTAACTATATAATTCCTCTATTTATTCTCACAAAGGCATATTCCAAGGAATATTCCTTTTAGTAACCTCTCATTCAATTTCCCTCCAAATGTGTTAAAAAACCTTTCACATACACAATAAATTATCTTACAACCTCTCAAATCTCAACAAAATTCATTAAATTCCTCTTACAACCATTCTCATTTATTTATCTTCCATCCTCCTCCACTCACATATTTCCCAAAATGTGATCCATCTTCTTCCAATATAATTGTGACACTTGACACATTCTCATTGGCTCCCATTTTATCCCATATTCATCAAATCCTCTCATTCTTCAACCCTTGGCTTCTATAAATAGAAGCATTTTCTTCACAATATGGATCCATAACTGCATGCATTCTTATTATAGCCATTTTAACTTCATAGGAATCACCATTTGCATCATTTTGAAGCATAGTTTCATCATTTGGCATCAATTCCACACTTGGAATCATCCTCAATCTTAAAATATTATCAAAGGGATTGGGAATGGGCTTCTCTCCACATCAAAGGAGAACCATTGTCCCTATGGGATGAAGGTTTAACAATGTCAATTGGATTTCATTTTTTCTTTAGTCAATTTATGCTCATTTTCATGTTTTCTCTTTGATTTGGTTCAAGAATCTCATAGGGAGTGTTTGATTTGGTTTCTAACATGCCTAACACTTGTTTGTTGATCCTTGTTGGTTGATTTCAGATTGGACACTCACATTTGGCGGTAGAAGGAGGGCTAACCATTTAAAATTTTGCAATTTTGGCTTGAAAATCATGTTTTGATAGGTTCTAGGAAGTGTTGTTGCATTTCACATTACCAGAGCATTGGTTTTGTAAATATAGCATCGCATATGCCAATAGAGCCAATTTTTATCATTAAAGAGTTTCCTTTGAGGCCCCTAGTTTAGTGCAAAGTGTCACCTTTTTCTTCACCAAAGCATCACTTTGAAAAATATAGTGCCACCTATTTAATGGTATAGAGTCACTTTTGAAATATAGAGCCGCCTTTGTAAAGAGGGTTGTGTTTGTTTTCTTACTTTTGCACCCCATCTTAAAATGGCCATATCTTGGTCATATTTTTGGACTTTTGAAAGATTTTTTTTAAAATGTGGTATAATTTCATACGCTATGCAATGGTCTAGGTGTTTTTCAATTTTTGTAAAGTTAAAATTTTCAATTTTGTACCTAAATTCAAATCACATTGTAACTCGGTCTAAGTTTTAGAGTTTTTATATGTATTCATTTATCTAACTTTCATATCTTTTTGTTTCTTGATTTCATCTAACATTTGGAGCATGGTTTGCAAGTTTCAGGAGGAACATGGAGCATTGAAGTGAAATAAAATGCATTTGATATTCATTGTAATAGTGTTTTTAAAAACTCATGGGAAAATAACCCATCATATGTTATTTCCCTTTCATGCTTTAGGACCAACTAGAATTACTTTGGGCTTAAAATTAACAATCAACTCAAGATTTTTCAAAGTTGGTTAAAATTGAACATTAGGAACTTACTAGAATTTTATTTTGGGTTAAAATTGAACAAGAAAAACTTATATTTATGCTTGGTGCTCTAAAAATAATTCATATTTATTTGGGCTTAAAACTAACATTGTGTTTTCATTGTTTGTAATTTTTTACAATTTGTGTCATTCAAATGTGTATGCACTTCTATCATTCTTCTAGGAGATATTGAGAATCAAAAGCTTTCAAGTTGCATTGAATGTCTGAAATTACCCACACATTTCAATTTCTAACTAAAATTGAACAATCATGCGAGTGTGAAGGAAAGGCATTGTGTGTGTTCCCTCCTTGTGCAATCTAGACAATCAACTACAAATGCACTACTTTGCTATTATTTATCTTTAGAGAGCCTGCCTTGGTGGGAAAAAGTACTCTCCCAAAAGAAATGACTCAAGTGGTAACAAGCTAAAGCTGAGCTCTTCCAATCGCTATATAAAAATGTGTTGTGATGAAAGTCATTAAAAATAGGTGCAAATGTGTCATACCAACAAGTGTCACCCATAGTATCTGTGTGATGCATAAAAATCCTTCTTTAGGGAAAGAACTAAGAGGCCTCTTCATTCTCCATAATCTTCAACTAATCTTGTTGCATATATAGCCACCTCAAACATAATCCCTTACTACAACCCATTTGTGTAAAGGATAAAATCCTTACTATTTGTTGGTGCAAGAATGGTCATTTCGAAGCAACCTCACATTTGTACTATTCAAAGTAGAAACAAAATAAATCCTCAAGGTCTATGGATCTTTAGGATTTTGAGATTTGGTGGTCCTAAGAAGTGTGCCATGTAGGGGATCCAGTGTTTCCAAATCTCTAGTTGTTCACTTTGTCTCAGTGTTTGGAGTAATTCAAGTGGGGACTCAACAAATATATCCATTTATAACCTAGGGTTGTGTGATTTATGAGTCATTCAAACACACTACTTGGATCTCAAAATTTCAAACCCTTTGGAAAGATCAAATATCCTTGAAGAGTTGAATTATTATAGCTTGTCACTAGGAATTTTATCCTTAGAGGCTTCTAAATATTTGGGCCCATATCTCAATTTATTCTCTCCAAAGTCAACCTAGGGAAACTATGTCCTTTGACTATTTGATTTTCATATAATCGAGATTGTGGGATGAGAAGGAGATGAGAAATAAACATTTATTTTTTAATTTAAACAAGATTTTTTGATGTGGTAAAAGGAATCCATTTCATCAAGATGAAATCATTTGAACCACACACATGTGCTTGTTTATCTTTTCTCTTATGGGAAAACATTGATCTGTTGGTTTGGAGTACTCTTAGGGAAATGCATGTTCTTCACTATCTTAGTCTTGTAAAAAAAGTCCCTCTTAGGTTCATTTAGAATCAAATCAAACTTTCATCCATCCCAAACATTTATCATATCCATCCCACAAACAACTTTGAGAGTTTTGGAAAAAATCAAAATTCTAGACTTGCGTAAATCATTAAACACATCAAAATTACCTTGTTTAGTTAGGAGTATGAGAATGCATCCTTTCTCATACCTCTAGTTAAATTAACACCCCTTTGAACAAGTTCATCCTAATGTCACATCCAACATCTTGGGATCAACAAGTTCATTATACAATTCAAACCAATCAAAACCAAATCCTAAAGTCTAGCACTGATCCAAAGTTCTTAAAATTTCAACACCCATACCATTCACCCTTTTCATCTTTCATCTCATCATTGGTCTTAATGTCCTTAGAGGTCAACAAGGTCAAAAAAAAGAAAAACATGCAATAGAAACTTGTTCCATAAATCATGAGTTATCTAAGTCAACCAAACTATAAAATCCTTACAATGTCAATTGCCTATCAAAAATCAAATTTATACAATCCATACATGGGATCATTATCTCCTACAAACCTCAATGATACAAAAAATGTGAGTATGCCCAATATAAATTTTGGAACACCTTTCCTTATGGTAGATTTATATCAAAGTCAAAACTTGTCAATATACAACCAAGTGATCAATACATGAGTCTTCAACAAAATAACAATATCCCATCCAATCCATACATACCAAATGTGAATAAACCAAGTGAAAACTTATCAAACATGAATGTTTCAAATACACACTTGGTGAACTATGTGATATATATGTTTGAAAATAAAACTAAAGTTGTTCAAAATACAAGCAATATGTTAACAACTCAAACATGTATTGATCCAAGTCAAGGTAACCTCATGCAAAATCAAAGTTACCTATATCATATCAATGTGATTCCCAATCACAAAAATTTTCAATGTCAACCTAGAATGAAAAATATAAACATCATCCCAAATTAGAACATTGTCCAAAATCAAATTTTCCATGATCCCATACAAACACCACAAATATACATTCCAAATATGCTTGATCAACAATCAAATCAACTATATCAAGGGTGTCAAGATCAAAATCAAGAACAAATTTTGTGAAATAAAACTGCTATACTTATAAAATTTGTTGATTCATATCACGAAGAGACATCCTCCTCAAAATCTACACACTCCCCCTTGGGTTAAACCACATCATCAAAATATTGAGTTGTCTTAACAACCTGATCAAGAAGAATATCCCTAATGTGAAGGGGCTGGATATCAAGATCAACAATATCAACAACAAATCGAATCACCACATCTCCAAGATCAATCACCACATCTGCAAAATAAATCACCACAACGTCAATTTCAACAACTAAAAATCTTACAAATAAAAAAATGTGAATACACTCCTCTGGGCGAGCCAATTGAATCAACATTAAAAAAGCTAGTTAATAAAAAACTCAACACTCTTCCTAAAGTAAGTGCTTTCAACTCTATCATAAAATTCCCTTGGAATAAGTGTAGACCTTATTGTATCATAGAGATAATCGTCATAAAACATTAAAGTGTATTCGACTAAAAAATCTCATTGAAGACCTTCTTGGTCAAGTAATAATAACTATTCAAGAAAATGTTCAAGATTCAACCACTAATGATAGTAGTGACAATATCTCCACCATAACTCTTGAGGACAATGATCAAGATTCCACCACTAGTGATAGTAGTAACAATATCTCCACCAAAATTGTTGCAAACAATGATCAAGATCTATCCATCAATGAACCCCTTGGATATTTTGGTACCTCATCCAATGAAAAAATCAACATGCATCAAGAGTAATTTTTCAATCATGATCAAAATCCCTCAACAATATCCTACAATGATCTATTTCAAGTAGTGTTAGAACTATTTGATCCTATTGACATAATCCATGATCCATCCACCAATGATCATGTTGATAATGTCTCTACATCACCTAATAAGTTAGAGGACATATCTCAAGAATTTATTCCAAAGCATGATCACAATCTTTCACCAAATTCTAGCAATGATCCTTTATGAACCATAGATTTTTGGGTCTATGTACTCTTGCTCTATTAGGGTTTTTCACCTTAAAGGAAGGAGATAGGCCAAAAACATAGGTGGTTCACTTAAACTAATGAAATTATAATAGATATATGAATGAAATGTGTATATATGAAATGGTATCAATACAAATAACTAATAAAGACTATTGATTATTAATGAAAAACCTAAGGAATGCAATTTGTTGGAAAACACATTGTGATATACAAACATGAATTAAATGACCTTGAAATGAAAGAAAAATGTAACAGAAATGAATGAAATTGAATGTGTGCCCCTAAGAATTTGTTTGAGACTAGAAATGACTTCTGAAATGTTGTTGATGTTGGAAATCTAGCCTACAGGGACTCATTCGCTATTTTGGGCGAATTAGTCCTAGTTCTAAGAAACTGTCTCGGAACCCATTTCAGAAAAATGGGTATCCAAAACTGGAAAACCATTTTCAAGCCTGCTAGTGGGACTCATTTTCCACTAATCATGAATAAGTACACTTTTGAATTTGTAAAGATTCAAAATTGCAAAAAAGAGCCCTCAGTCTGCACTTCGTTTCTTAACAGGTGTCCACTTCCAAAACTCTGATTTCTGATACTGTAGGTGACTTTTAATGGATATTTTGAATTTTTCAAGAAGGATATGTCTTCAAAACCTTTTTAATACAATATTCAATGATTTCTAAGCCTCCAAGATGCCTAAATATGCAATCACACAAGAAGAGAAGGAGAAATGTAGGATGTTAGGGCATGAGGGTTTGCCTTAGTCAAACCCCTTTTAGGTAATTTAACCAAATCAACAAATAATATGAAGAATGAACATAAAATGGAGGGATTGATACCTTTCCATGATGATTGGTCCTAGATTTCTGCAACAATATGAAGAATATGCCCTTGAATATCTAAAAATTGCTATATTAGTGACTTGAGATGATAAAACCATAACTTGCTTGAGAAGAATAATGAGTGATGAGTGAATTATGAATGAATGAGATATTAATTAGGGTCTATGGACTTATATTTATAGGAAATTCACCTTATTTTCCTATTAATTGGATCCCTAAGGCTAACATGGACAAAAAATTAAACTTAAAACCCAATTTTTCCTGCTCAAACCTAGAAAATGGCTCAAATGGGAATCATTTCCCATTAAGGGTGAATGGGTCCCACCAACATGGGACTAATTTTCATCCAATGGAAAATGGGTCCCACAAGGGTCATTTTTGCTAGTTGGAATATCAAGAAGTAAGAAAATTAGGTTTATATGATGACGATGTTGGTTATTGGATCAAATAATGCCTTGGGATGTACAATATGGGGCCATAGGGGCCTATTAATGATGATATAAAGGGTGGATAAGGCCAAGGACACAAATTTCAATGTGAAAGTGTGATTAAATACACTTTACATCATTAAAATAGGGTCCATACATCCTACAAAGGAACATCCAATCAGAATGTGTAGGACATATTACAACATTAGATTAAAGTTAAATTTAATTTAAAACCCTTCTAGATTTATGTGAAAGTACAATTTAATATATTTTACAATATTAAATTAAGGTGAAAATAGGTTCATGCGACTTAAATACTTAATTAAAGTCTAGAAAAGTTGGAAAGTCTCTTACAACACTTTACAACACCTTTACAGGACATTGATAGTACACTTTCTTCAGTTTGCAAGTGTTTGAGACCTAGTTTGGACATGTAAAACACCTCACAACAATAGATCAATGTTATTAAGTGCAATTTATCATCAATTATTCCCATATCAAGCAAGAAATATATTTTTCTATGCTACATTTAGCTCCCACTTTAGTGATAGGATGAAATTGCTTCAAACTAACACTAAAGTAGACATTAAAGAGAGATCCAATTGTACCAATTCAAATGGTCTAGAATAAAAAAGATCAAGTAAGCAATGAAGCCCCCAGGATCCAAGATCCTAAGTCAATCCGACATAAGCATAAAAGAACATGCACAAGGTGAATGATTTGCAGAAAAATAAGATACATGACCACACAATGGCAAGGACTAGAAGGAAGATAAATGAAAATGAGGTGGGTCAAGCTTCAACCATTTGTCTAACAAGTTGTACAGTAGATCTAGGTTGTTTTTCCAAAAATTCCTACTCACTCTGAGGAAACAAAACTCTTGGTTTTCTACCAGGTGAGAAGTCCTAAGAGGTGAGACACATATGGCCGATATGTGCTCACACACATGTAGGTGGATACGGGGAAAGTCACGCCTCAGAAGGGGCTTCCCCCTCAACCATACCAAAGTTATACCTCCTAATAATTTTGATAAGGAACCACTAAAATGATCTCCAAGCTCTATAAGGTAAGAAAATTTTTGTATGCTTGGTACTCATAGATATTGTAAATGGAAAATGGTGTAGGGAATGTTCAAAGGGATTTTCTTAGTTTGTGCAAGGTCTCATCTTAGGGGACATTGTGCTTAACATCCCCAAGAGAGGATGTGTCAAAGAAGTATCATACTCTTGAAGGGAATCAAGCCCAATGACACCACCAAGAAGAGGACACATCACAAGAAGAAATAAATCATGCAATGAAATGCAAGTGGTCATGTATGCCCCCACTTTAAAGTAGTTGCAAACACCAATATTGTGAACAATTTCTTTAACGTGGAAGAATAAGACATGAGAGCTTACTTGGAAAGCCCTATGCCAAGTCATATGTTTCCATTTAAAAGCAATGTCATGAAAAATGTATTATGTCACATGTGAGCCAACTCAAGGCATGTAGTCCACATCCCAAGCTTGTTCTTATATGACATTAAAAGAAAAATGAATAGCAAAAAGAGGAAATTACAAGTGACATACGAGGACAAGGCAATTGAATCCCTTGCCCCAACTAAGTGCAGGAAAAGGTTGAGACAAAATGATGTATAAGATACATGGTAGAGTGAAAATCAGTATAAATTAGAGAAATTAGGTTCCCACCACATAAGGAAGAACAGCAAACTCCTTAAGATGTTGGATTTTACTACTCAAAACATTGCATCCATTAGTAGAATGACCATGAAGTCTTTGATATGTGAAAAATGATATCTTGTAATAAAATTTATTATGAGTTCTTGGAGGAAGGAATATCAAGTGATCTTGGAGGAGTCATGCCAAAATACTCTCTTGATCAGTGGTAGAAAGTGTTCCTGCAGTTGGTGACAAAGATATTCTTTGCTTATTACAAGATGTCATATTTATGCAAGACTCTTTACATTGTGAGATTTTGTTCTCTCCTTTATAGGAAGATGTAAAATTTGATGAATTCAAATCACTAGTGTTTTGTGAAATGACATGGACATTAAGTGAAGTTTACCTTGTTTTTTTCATGTCTTGCAAAGGATCACTTTCAATGCTAGTCATGTCTAATAGTTATGGATGCACTACTATTAAAGTTATCTTAGAAGGATGGTTTGAGATAGTTTTGATGTTAAGTGAAGGCTTGGTGATTTCTATCAAAGGATAATAACCAAGACCATTAGTTTTTTCTTGCATGCTAGGTTTGATTGGAACACATATACCTTGTTCTCTAGCACCAAATCCTTTTCAAATATAGCCAAGTTGTTTCATAAGCTCATCCCCTTTACCATAAAGATTTCTCATTGCATTTGAATCATGTTGTGGTTGGTGATCAGTGTCGTGAAAGGTGGTTTTGTAGTTTGTTTCATTTTCTAAAGTGGTTGAGGTGGATGCTTTCGAAGGATTGTTCAAAATTTTCATTAACATGACTGCTTTTTCATGTGCCTTATTGGAATATTTGTTTATGATATTGTAGTCTCCCATTAATTCATGTTTGAAATCCAAGGAACCCCAATCATCTTCTAATAGCTTTGTGATTTGTTCAATATGTTGTTTTTTATTATTCTGTTGTATGGGTTCCACCGGTGTAGTTGATGTGGATGTATTTAAGGGATTTTATTTGTTTTGCTCAAGTTGTAAGATACTATAAGGCTCAAGATCAGCATCAAGGGTGTATAATTTTTTGTTATAAATTTATTTCATTTTGCGATGAAGAGTAGAAGGGACTGAATTCATTGCATGAATCCACAGTTTTCCTAAGATAAGATTACATGAAATTTTATGAGGAATAACATGGATTGGTGTATTTAATATGGCCACTCCAACAGTAAGAGGTAAAATGATCACCCTGAGTGGTTTCTTTTCGACATTCTCAAATCCTTGAATAGATAAAGAATTAGGTTGAATGTTTGATTGATCAATGCCAAGCCTATCCAAAAGGCTCACATTACACACATTAAGGACATAACTAGTATCTACAAGAGTTTTGTTTTATATTGAGCTATGATCATGACAACACCATTTTTCATTTGCACATCCAAAGAGGGGAGTTCACTTTGGTGGAAAATAATGTCATCACTTAATCCTTGAATCATGGCTGCTATATCAGTTGGTTGCACATTAGAAGGGACATGAACTTGTTGTAAGGCTATGTGAATCATGTTTTGATAGTGAGACGAGACTTGAATAAGGTCCCACAATGATATCTTAGCAGGAATATTCTTAAGTTGCTCGACAAGATCATACTCCTTTCAACCTAGTAAGAAAGGGTTAGGTAGGGTAGGATTAGGAAAAGGTAAGGGTGTCAGTGTTGGTTGTGGTGGTTGTGGATTTTTTTGAGTGTGATATGTATGAGAAACGATATTATGACTTAGTTGCTATGAAAAATTATTCTTAGGAGGGTAAAGGACAAGTTCAGGTGTATTTAGATTTTGTTGTTTATGTGAAGGTGGGTAGAGAATTAAAAGATTCTTAGGATGTCCCACAAGGTGTGTATGAGGTCCATTGATCAAGGGGGATCTAATGGAAAATTGAATATTCATAACCTTACCAGTTTTGGTTTGATGTATCTCTAATAAAGGGCAATCGAGAATCACCTTTTTATCTAAGGAAGATACATTATTATCATTGTCATTTTCTAGCACCATGATATTCTCCCTAGAAGGAGATTTTTTAGGAGAACTACGAATCAAATGTGATTGAAATTCGTGGATTGGTTCCTCAAAAATAACTTCATTGCAAGTAGGGGAATGATCAATGGTTGGATTTTTGTGTTTATCGATAGTGGAGAGATTTGGGGAAGACTCTATTTGATTATCTATTGTCTCTAAGGTCTCATGCTTTTGTTCCATACTATCTACCTTGCTAGGAGAGCTTGTAATATGTTCATCCAAGTTTGAAATTTGTAAAGTAGATTCATCACTAGTGAGGGAGGAATCAATAGAAGGACCACTATGGTTTTCATGTTCTTGTTGTGGGTATGTGCAGGATCATCATTGAAAAAGTAGGCCCTTAAGTGGCAAAAAATTCAGAAAAATCAAAGTTGGGAAACTTGAAGTAAAAATTTGAATAAGTTTTCTATAATATTTCAAAAATATGTAACAATAAAATTTGTAGAAAATTGAATGTAGTTTCTAAACTAGTAGGTTTGTTTAAAAAAATAATCTATTTGTTGAAAATTTGAAATTTCAATGTAGTGGTACTTAAATTTGAGGGAACAATTAAGAAGTAGGTGTCTGTCAGACCACCCTAAGCACAATAAAATGATAATATTTTTTTATAAGATTTTAGATATAAGTAGAGGAATCATGCCCCGATGTGATGCATATTTTTTGCAATTTTTTTCCAAGTAAATAATTAATTATGAATTTTTTATAACAATTTTTTCAAAAATATAAAAACTCATATATCTTACCACCTTAAGTTGGTCAAAACTTCATGAAATTCATTTTTTCTTTTTTAAATCCTATAGTATGTGAAGCATAGAATGTGACACATGTTTTGGGTTGAAAAAATGTGCCACTGTTTGAAAGCTATAGACATTTTTCAATCATCCTATCAATTAGGACTTTAGTTGTAATTTGAATATAAAATGAGTAATTATTACTTATTAAATTCAAAGTAAAGCATAATTTATATTGGTAGAAAGCTAAGAATCTCTGGAGAGGTATCAGGTGAAGAACAAGTATGATTGTTATGATTGTATACACTAGCATTCTCACCAATGGGAAATGTAATATTAAGGATTGAATCAATAGTTTGATTATGTTGTAATCAAAATGGAACTCATAAGAGGGAATGTTGTATTTATGCAATCCCTTATTAACAAAATCAAAGCCACATCTTTTCAAAGAAAATATGCTATGATGAAAAAGTAAATAAAGTTCAATGCAATGACTTAAAATGAAATGCAATTTTTAGATATGAAACAAGGTAATTTTCTTATTACACTATCCAACAATATGAAAGAAAACACAAATTGGAAATTAAGCAATGCATGAAATCAGCTAATTTAAGCTAGATCTAATGAAATGCATGTTATAGAAACTCAGCCAACTGATACATGTAGGTAATGGAACAAAAAAAGAGATTAAAACAATGTTTTAAATTATGTAAAAGATAGTTTCACAGCTGAAAAGGGACTAATTCGCCCAAGGTGGAGAATGAGTTCCAATGGGGATGCTTTTTTAGAATTTTTTAAAATTTCTAAGTGATTTTCATGTTTTATGAGTTCTATGATGCAAACCTAAGTTTAAAATGTATAATTTCACAAAATTTAAATGATTTGAGATGCAAAAATGCAACCTATATGCACTTTCACTAATCCAAATTTGAAACCCAAAAAGCAACTTAACTAATGCATAATGCAATGAAAGCTAATTCTAGAATGATGATGGACTCCAAATTAGACAAGAAATTATTTGAAAATAATGTTCACCATAATGAACCATATATTTTTGGGTCTACGTACTTCTCTTGCTCTATTAGGATTTTTCACTTAAAAGGAGAGAGATGGGCCAAAAACCTAGGTGGTTCACTCAAACTAATGCAAGAATAATGGAAATATGAATGAAATGTGCCTAGATAAGATGGTCTAAATGTAAATAACAAATAAATACCATTGATTATAAATGAAAAACCTAAGGAATGTAATATTTTTGAAAACACATTGTGATATACAAACATGTACTAAATGACCTTGAAACAAAAGAAAACTGTAATAGAAATGAATGAAACTGAATGTGTGCACCTAAAAACTTGTTGGAGACTAGAAATGACTTCTGAAATGCTACTGATGCTAGAAATTTGTCCTACAAGGACTCATTCACCATTCTAGGCATTAGTCCTAGTTCTCATAAACTATCCTAGAACTCATTTTGGACAAATGGGTATCCAAAACTCTAGAAAACCCTTTTCAAGACTATAAGTGTGAATCATTCACCACTAATGGAAAATGAGTCAACTTTTGAATTTTTGAACATGCAAAAGTGGATACAGGAGCACTCAGTCTACACTTCAATTTTTGATAGGTTTTTGCTTCCTAAAGTCTGATTTATGGCACTGTAGGTGACTTTTAAAGGATATTTTGACTTTTTCAACAAGGATATGTCTTCAACAACTTTGAAATACAATATTCAATGATTTCTAAGGCTCCAAGATGCCTAAATTGCAAACACACAAGAAGAGAAGGAGAAATGTTGGATGTTAGCGCATGGGGGTTTGCCTTAGTCAAACCCCTTTTAGGTAATTAAATGAAATGAAGAAATATTATGAAGAATGAAAATAAATTGAAGGGATTAATACGTTTCCATGATTATTGATATTGGATTGCTGAAACAATATGAAGAATCTTCCCTTCAATCTTTGAACAATGTTATATTAGTGACTTGAGATGATAAAACCCTAACTTGCTTGAGAAGAATAATGAGTGATGATTGAATAATGAATGAATGATATGTTAATTAGGGTTTATGGACTTATATTTATAGGAAATTCACCTTATTTTCTGATTAATTGGATCCATAAGGCCAACATGGAGAAAAATTAAACTTAAAACATAATTTTTCCCACTCAAACCTTGAAAAATAGCTCAAATGGGACTCATTCACCATTAAGGGTGAATGGGTCCCACTTGGATGGGACTAAGTCTCCCCTAATGGTGAATGGGTCCCACAGGGGCCATTTTTTCCAGTTGGAATGTTGGGAAGTAAGAAAATTAGGTTTATATGATGACTATGCCAGTTATTTGATCAAATTATGTCTTGGGATGCACAATATGGGGCCATAGGGGCCTATTAATGATGATATAAAGGGTGTATAAGGCCATGGACACAAATTTCAATGTGAAAGTGTGATTAAATACACTTTACATCATTAAAATAGGGTCCATACAAACAACCTAGAAAGGGACAACATCCAATGTGAATGTGTATGAAACATTACAACATTAGATTAAAGTTAAATTTATTTTGCAAGCCTTCTAGATTGATGTGAAAATATAATTTAATTTATTTTACAATATTAAATTAAGGGAAAAATAGGTTTGAATGAGACTTAAATACTTAATTAAACTCTATAAAAGTGTGAAAGTATTTTACAATACCTTTACAAGACATTGATAGATACATTTTTTTTAGTTTTGAAGGGTCCAATACCTAGGTTGTATGTGTAAATCACCTCACAACACTAGATCAAGGCATTATTAAGTACAATTTATCATTAGTTATTCCCATATCAATCAAGAAATACTTTTTTCTATAGTACACTTTCCAAGACATATTGACATCCTTTGACCTCATGTTTGCAAATATTGAAGGAATCCTCAACTCAACACTTGATCCAAATCCACTCAAAGCTCAAGAGGATATTGAGCCAGTTCACATGCCTAATGAAGATATCCAAGAACTCTTTGTAATAAATTCATCCTTTGAAATTGACCCATGCTAAGAACTTGATCCAAAGCCTGTCGAAAGTGATTATGAAATCATTCAAGATGAAGAATTCATATATCTAAGATACTACAATGATCTAATGGACACTCTTCAATCTATACAATATGTCATAGATGATGATAATATCCATATAACACATACTCCTCCATCTACCCATGAGATTATTTCTTTAGATGGACACATAAATGATCTTCATTTAGAACAAGATTCCTCTATTCCTCACATTATTGCACAAGAAAAAATGGTTATTGAGTCCTATAGTCAGGATGATTTGTCAACATCAGGGTCATGTATGTCCCAAATTCAAATTGAGGACATCATGTATGAAGATTTCCAACATTATCCACTAAAAGAAACAGGTCGAACCAAACTGGATATTCCAAATTTAGGAGAGAAGAAAATTTAAATAACATCATCTATAGTGGTCATTTATCAAATGATGCTTGCTAGAAAGGACATCTTGAAACTAGAAGAATCAAAGAAAAAAGGTACTACTAACACCATACTAGGGGCAACTATGTCTCGAGAAAATGTCAACATACAGAGCACGAAGAATTCCTATGATGAAACCAATGCCAATACTACAACTAGCCATGCCATGAATCTTCATCCACCCATCACCCCATCCATGAATTGGGACCAACATCAAAAGAAAGATTTGAATCAAAGCATAGAGAATGATACCAGAGAAAAATAAGTTGAGAATCATAATGGAAAAAAAAAATACAAGTGGATACCAAAGAATACAAACAAATATTATCCCTATCAAACTCCATTAGTCAAAGAAACTATGGGGAAAAATAAAAAAGGGAAATGTATCCATCAAAAAAATTCACAAATGTAGAAGCATGCTTCCCAAGTGATGTATAAAGTATATCAAACAGATGATCCTAATTCCATGTACACTTCTATATGCACCCATCATTGCTCATCTTCCCAAGTTTGGAGAGTGAAAGGTTTGAAACTATTAACAAATCCATCTCCTATTCCTAAACACACTCCACCATCCACTCCTCCATGCATGATATACAATTTGCACATTGACCATATATTGGCAGTAACCCTTCATCATAAGGATTCAGAAGGCACTCTATCAAGTACACACACAAAGACAATTAACTTTGACATCAACAAAGTAGATCAAGAATCTCAAAAGTTCTATTCAAGTGTGTGTATCTTGGTAAAGCAACTTCTTCAAGCAGGATATCAATGTCACATTATGATAGAAACATATACACCGACAGCACTAGGTAGTTTGACATGAACTTAAAATATTTCACTAAAAACCAAAAAAAATATCATGAAAATAGTAAAGATAAAAAACATCCTCTAGTGAAAACCATTATGGTGGTGCTTTGGACAGGTACCATGATGAAAACTTGGTAAACATGTGTCATGTCTAGAATCAATCATTTGCATGTACTAGTTCAAATGGAAGCATCTTATCTGATCCATAATAAATCCAACATTCCATCCATCTTATCCATAACAAATCCATTCATCCATAAACCATTTATCAAATCCATTTCCATCCACAATATTAGGCATTGTTACTCTACTCCAAATTCATCAAGCCTTTGGAAGTTTATCAAAGGGATTGGGAAAGGGCCACTTTCCACATCAAAGTGACACCAATCCCCCTATGGGATGGAGGCTTTATATATTTAGTTTGTTAACATGCTTTAATTTTAATTTTTTTGTGCTTTTGTTTCATGTTTTCATCTTTGTTTGATCAAGAATGTCATGGGGAATGATGTTTTTGCTAAGTTGAATGACTAACCCTATTTTTGTTGTCTTTTTTTTAGCTTCGTGCAGATCATCATTCACATTTTGGTGCTAAGAGGGTATGTACCATGAAAATAGTAAATATAATAAGCATCCTCTAGTGAAAACCACTACGATGGTGCTTTGGGTAGGTACCATGATGAAAACTTGGCAAACAAGCATCATGTGTAGAATCAAGCATCTACGTTTTCTAGTTCAGGTGAAATTATCTTACCTCATCCATAATAAATCCATCATTCCATCCATCTTATACATAATCAAACCATTCATACATGAACCATTTATCCAATCCATCTACATCCAACTTCCACATTATCTTCATCTTGATAAAAGTTTGGTGCACACTTTACACTTGCTTATGGTAAACATCTTGACATGGGTCATTGTCATTAATCCTATCCTATCCAACATTATTTGAGCCATGAAGCAATATCCAAATGAGAATCCTATGTTTGAACACCATATCTTATCATAATATAATCTTGTTGGATCTATGTTGTGTTTATGGTTTGTCCTTGATGACAAAATCTCTTTCAGTTAGTTCTCTTTGATGATCAATCTCAGTTTGGATCTTTATAATTTATTATGGCACTTCGTTGATGTCTCTTGGCTATTACAGAAAGTTATTTGATATGTTTCAATTTCATGGTGATGAGAATTCTGGTTCAAGTTATGAATGCTATCTCTTTGACTAACAGAGCTTGAAAGATGGTTTCTTTGTTAGGATGGTTCTCTTTGCATATCACATGCTTACACATTTCGGTGTGAGACTAGCAGGGTCCCAATCCACTTTGAAATGTCTATGTTGCCTATTGACAAGACATTTCTAATGTCATGTCGATTGAATTTATCATACAAGCTGTTGTCGGCAAGACTTCTCTTTTGTTTCGGTGATAGAAAGTGTTCTCTATCGGCATATGTTATTCCATCGGTATGTGGTCTCAGCGAAATTGGTATGTCACACCGATCGGAGATTAAATGGAAACACATCGGTAAGAGCTTAAGGCTTCGGTGAAGGGTCTTAGGAAATGTGCAATGTCACACTGACCGCTGTTGGAAGAACATATCGGCATGAGTTATACCGTCGATAAGATGTCATAGCGAACCCCGTGGGTGTCACCAATGGAATTCAAAAGGACTTTATTGGTGTGATATTTGTTCTCTCTTGGTGATCTAAGGTGTTCAAGTTGTATTGGTATGACAATATAATCTACGAGATGTCTCCCCGATAACAATTTATCATGGCGACTCTCATAAGAATGAAGGTTACTTTTTTTATGAGAGAACTGTTGTGTTTTACCAACCATTGATAATACTTTTCGGTAAGACTCATGAGTTTCAATGAAGAGTCTCAGCAAACCCGTCAAGTCTTGGCGACAAAATCTAATGTATGGCTTTCGGTGAGAGTTTGGTAATGTCTCGGTGATGTTGTATGAATCATGGGATGTTTTGGTATGTCTCAATCAATTCGTTGGGATCTCTCCCTGATTATGGATTGTCTTAGCAACACTGGATGACGGGATAACCTTTAGTACAACAAAGTAATATCTATGTGAGGTCTTCCTAAGAACGATATGTTACGGCGACAATGTGTATCAAGTGACTCTCGGAAAAACATTATGAAGTCTACAAGAGGTCTCTCCGATATCGTTTGGTCACAACGATAGTGAATGAAACAAAAGTAAATCTCGGTGAGAAGTTTCCTTATGTCTCAGTGAATGAATAATACACTAAGGAAGCCTATCGATGAGACATTATGTATTCATTATGTCTTCTTCCTAACTCTGATGGCTCATGGAGAAAGTGATAACTAAGAGGAATGTCTGGCGGTGCAATTTCCTTAGGAAATCTATTTAGATGTCTCAGCGAATAGTTAACGAAGACTCAAAATATTGTGGTCGTCATCAGGGATTGGCATCAAATCTTAGAACAGTTACATAATAGAATATTCATTGAGTTTCTTTTTGAGCTGTTGCGTTTTTGAAATAATGGATAATTTGCAACTCTCTGGATAAGCATTACTCTTGATTTTTATCATCATCGATAGACTATCATTATTCAGCCTCATATTCAAAAATCAACAAGAGAATTTGAGAATCTTGTGAAAAATGTTGTTTGAAGATTTCTTCATTATAGGCAAACTTGAAATGTAAATAAATACTAGCGTTGAAAACTGTAAAAACTCTTTAATTGTAATTCTGAAAAGATTGTTCTTTGGCTGTATCAAAAATATATTAGGTACATGAGGAAAATAGAGAGTTATGAGCTTGAATGAAAATAGAGAGATCCTTTGAGATATTTTTATTGTTCAGATGCATAATTTGAGGGGTTGGCACGCCTTGAGATAGATATCTCTAAATGATGGGTTGGTGCTCCTTGAGTGGGTGCTCAAAAATCAGCCTATAAGGCATTGTGAACTTTTGTTTAAAAGATTAAGCCTGGAAGGCATTTTGGGAGTGGTTTTTATACCCCGGGAGGGTTTTCCACTCGGTAAAATCTTGAGTCTTCTTATTCTTCTGAGTTCCCTTTGCTTTACTGTGTTCATTATTTCAATTCATTGTTTGGTTATTACTTTTCTCAATTCTGTTTATGAATGATTATTTTCAACTCATGAATGCATCAATCAGAGTATATTGAGATAAAATTTGAGCTATGGTTTTTGAATTTGTTAAAATTGGTCAAATCTGTTAAGACACTGATTCACCCCCCCCCTCTCAGTGGCATTTTAACTCCAATAATTGGTATCAGAGCGTAGGGTCCTCTGATAGGTTTTAATCAACTTGGATTGATCTGGGTCTTGGAGTTTGTTTTTAATGGCACATTCTCAAGGCGGTGCCTCTGTATCTAGAGCTCTATTATTTGATGGAACTAATTATGTGTTCTGGAGAATTAGAATGAAATATTTTCTTATTTCTTTTGATGTTGATGTTTGGAGCATTGTTTTAAATGATTACAATGTACCAGAATCTATTCCCATTGATGTTGCTGAAAAAAAGAGGTATGAAACAAATGCCAGAGCTAAGCATGCCATCTTGTGTGGGTTAACTAAAGATGTGTTCATTAAAGTCATGCATTGCAAATCTTCTCATGGAATCTGGGAAAAACTTGAAACTATATATCAAGGGAATGAGAAAGTCAAACTGTCAAAAATCATTACACTCAAACATCAGTTTGAGGAGTTGAAAATGAAGGATGATGAAAAAGTGGCTAAATATTTCCTAAGAGTTGATGAAGTTGTCAATTCAATGAAAGTTCTAGGTTAAGAGGTTAATGAATTTGATGTGGTCACAAAGGTTGTTAGAACCTTACCATCCAAATTTGAATCTAAGGTTTCAGCCCTAGAAGAAAAGAAACACTTTGACAAGCTTACCTTAGACAGCCTACAAGGAATACTTACTGCCTATGAAATGATAACTAGCAAAAACAATTCAATAGGAAAAGAAACTGCCTTTAACACTGAAAAGAAAAAAAAAGTTGAAGTTAGTGAATCAGAGTTGTCTGATTCTAAAGAATCCCATTTTGTTAGAAGATTTAAAAAGGGATCAGGAAAATATAAGGGAAAACATCCCTTTAAATGTTTTAACTGTGGCAAAATAGGTCACTTTGCTACAAAGTGTCCCTATGATGATCAAATCTATGACAACGAGACAACTGAAAAACAACCTATGAAGAAGGCCTTCAAACCTAAATGAAACTTCAATTTCAAAAAGAAGAAAAGTCTGTTTAGTAAGGATGAATTTGAAATTGAGTCTGAAGATTCATCAGTTGAAGAAGATGAAACTTTGTTCATGGCTGAAATTACTTAGAAAAATGATACAAAGACCATTGACATTGAAGAAGGTGAAGTAGATCTTGAAAGTGAGCTGAAATGTACTTTACAAGAGATTAGAAAACTCAAAAAACTAGTTCTTGCTCAAGAACATAAACCAGATCAAGAAATAGTCTCTCTGAAAACTCAGCTTGAAGAAGCTAAAAGAGTTGAAGACTGTCTTCGAGAGACTGTAAGCTGCAAAGATCAAGAAATTCAAAAACTGGAACAAGAAGTAGTCTGTCTTAGGAAGGAAATTGAAAAATATGAAAGCACTCTAAAATTGAATGAGATGCTCACCAAGAAGAAGATGTACAAAGATAAAATGGGTGTTGGTTTTGAAAAGGGTGAATGCTCAATTGACCATGTAAAACAAAACCCCTCTTCTGAAGTCAAATGTTCAGGTTCAAATCACTCATAATTTCGTAAGGATCATGTTCAGTCTTTAAGAGGTAATAGATCTTCATATAGAGTCAATCCTTTCTTCTATGTTTATTGTTTTTTCTACAACAAATTTGGCCATAAGGTGAGCAATTGCAGGCTTATGAATCCTAGAATACCCAGGTTTGGTCTTAGGCAACACTATGGTTTTGTTAGACAAATCAGATGTTTTAAATGTAATGCTTTGGGACATTCTATCAAACAGTGCAGAACTGATCTGCAATCTAAACAACAGAAAATTAAAAAGGTTTGGAAACCTAAGACTGTCAACAACATTGAGCAAACTATGTTGGTTCAAATAGCTTTTCATTCCAAGAAAAATGACTTATGGGTCCTAGACAGTGGATTTTCTAACCATATGACTAGCGACAAGGATAAGTTTATAAATCTTGAAGATTATGTAGGTGGATATGTTAAGTTTGGTGATAACTCTGGTATTGAAATTAAAGGTATAGATTCACTTCTTTTGAATGAAGACACTCCTATCTATAATGTGTACTATGTGGAAGGTCTCAAGCACAATCTTCTAAGTGTTAGTAAAATCTGTGATAGTGGTTATCATTTTCTTTTCACTTGGCAGGGATGTGAGATTAAAAAAAGCTAGGAAAGGCTATTGCAGCTGGAAGGAGGACAAAAGGAAATGTGTACAATCTTCTCGACACATCAAGCAATGACAATAATCAAGGTATGTGTTTAGTGAGCCAAATTGAAGAAATTTGGTTATGGCATAAAGATTAGGACACAAACTTTGAAAATCTGGTTATAATAAGTAAGAATCAGAATGTTAGAGGTTTACCAATCCTTAACAAGCCAGAAAATTCTATGTCCAAATAATGTCTAAGTGGTAAACAAACTAAAATCAGCTTCAAAACAAAAGAACATTCTTCTTCAAAACCTTTACAACTTGTGCACACTGATTTATGTGGACCAACCAGAACAAGGTCTATTAATGGTGAAAGGTACTTTATGCTATTTGTGGATGATTATACTAGAATGGTTTGGGTCACATTTCTTAAGCACAAATCAAAAGCGTTTGAAAGGTTTAAAATCTTTCATAAATTGGTTGAGAAGGAATCTGATTTGAAACTTAAATGTCTACGATCTGACAAAGGAGGTGAGTTCACTTCTCAAGAGTTTACTGATTACTGTGAATAGCATGGCATTAAAAGACAGTATGCTACAACAAAAACACCTCAACAAAATGGGGTAGTTGAATGTAAGAATAGAACTGTAAAAGAAATGGCTAGAACCATGCTAGATGAAGCTAAGTTGTCTGATATGTATTGGAAAGAAGTTCTTCATACAGTTGTATACATTTTGAATAAAGTGCATCTTAGGGTGAAATCTAAACACACTCCTTATGAACTTTGGTATGGAAAAACTACTTCTATCAAACACTTCAAAATTTTTGGAAGTAAGTGTTTTATCAAGAAAGATGATGATAACCTTGGGAGCTTTCAATCAAAGAGTGATGAGGGTATCTTTTTGGGATACTCAACTCACAACAAAGCTTATAAATTCCTTAACAAAAGGCTTAATAAGATTGTTGAAGTTGTTAATGTAAAATTTGATGAGAGATCGCATTTGTATGCTGAATCTTTGTAGGATAATGAGGAAGAAGAACTTGAACTAGAAATAATTTCAAAAGGAACTGAGTCAACAAGCCCTAGAAATGAAATAGCAAGTCCTGAAAAGGTTGCATCAAAAGCTCTAACTAAATATAACCCCAAAGATCCGATTATTGGAGATTAAAATGCAGGAGTTCAAACTAGAAGAAAGGTTGTAGAATCTGATGAAAAGGAACAAATAGCTTTATGTCTAGTTACTCAGTTTGAGCCTAAAAATTTTAATGAAGCTCTCACAGGCTCATGTTGGCTTAATGCTATGCAGCAAGAAATTGATCAAATTGAGAAAAATTAGACTTGGGAGTTAGTCCCAAGACCAGATGACAAGAATGTCATTGGAGGCAAATGGATATACAAAAAAAAGCTTGATGAAAATGGTAATGTCATTTGCAACAAAGCAAGATTTGTCTACAAAGGCTATGCTCAACAAGAAGGTATTGATTTTGGTGAAACCTTTGCACCCATTGCTAGATTAGAATCTATCAGAATATTCTTGGCTTATTTTGTTTATAAATACTTTATTGTTTATCAAATGGATGTCAAAACTACTTTTTTAAATGGCTATTTAGATGAAGAGGTCTATGTTGAACAACCTGAAGGATTTATGTGCAAAGAGAAGCCTGATCATGTTTACAGATTGAAAAAGGCCCTCTATGGCTTAAAACAAGCACCTAGAGATTGGTACTTTAGGCTTGACAACCATTTTCTTTCAAGTGGTTTTGTTAGAGGAGGAGTAGATAGAAATCTTTATGTTCAAACTGAAGGTTCTGATATTCTGGTTGTTGAAATTTATGTTGATGACACTATCTTTGGTTGCAACAATTTTACATTACGTAAAAAATTCTCTCAGCTAATGGAATATGAATTTGAAATGTCATTATTAGGAGAATTAAATTTCTTCTTGGGTCTTCAAATCTCTCAACTTGAAAATGGAATTTTTCTTTATCAAACCAAGTATGCTAGAGAGATTCTTAAGAAATTTCAGATGGATGAATGCCATCCAGTTAGCACTCCAATGATTACTAGATGCAAACTTACTAAGGTTGATGATTCCCCTAATACAAATCAAACTAAATATAGATCAATGATTGGTAGTCTATTATATTTAACTACCTCTAGACCTAACATTATGCAGGCAATTTGCACTGTTGCACGATTTCAGGCATCACCTAAAGAATCCCATGTCACTACTGTTAGAAGGATTTTTAAATATATTCAAGGCACTCTTAATTATCGTCTTTGGTATCCTATAAGCAATGATTTTTCATTGATTGCATATACTGATGCTACCTAGGCTAGTTGTTTGGATGATAGGAAAAGCACCAGTGGTGTTGCATTCTTTCTTGGTGATCGTTTAGTGGCATGGCACAGCAAGAAACAAGAATCCATTTCTCTCTCTACTGCTGAAGCAGAATACATTGTTGCCACTTCATGTTGTACTCAAGTTTTTTGGATGAGTCAAACTCTATCTAATATGGTTATTGGAATTCCTAAACCTGTTTCTATTCTCTGTGATAAAACAAGTGCGATAAATATCTCCAAAAATTCTATTTTGCACTCTCACACTAAACATATTGCTATCAAGTTTCACTTTCTTCGAGAAAAGGTTTTGGCTAATGAAGTCTGCTTACAGTTTGTTGGCTCTCAAGATCAAGTGGCTGATATTTTTACTAAGCCCTTAGCTAAAGAGTTATTTGAAAGGTTGAGACTTCAATTGGGAGTTATCTCTCAATCTTTACTTCTCTAATTTTCCATGCATTGGCTTAGGGGGAGCATGTTATCTATTTTGATTCACTTAAAGCTCTCCTACAATCTTAGTTGCTACACTGATACTCTTTTTGTAGTTGTTTCTCATGGTAGTTTGGTTGGCTTCTCAGTTGTGTTTCATGGAAATGCACATTCTTCTCTTCTATTCTTTGTCATTGAGACAAAAAGGGGGAGAGTCATTTCTGTTTTGCCATCAAGGACAAAGGGGGAGTTTGTTGGATCTCTGTTGTGTTTATGGTTTGTCCTTGATGACAAAATATCTTTTAGTTAGTTCTCTTTGATGATCAATCTTAGTTTGGATCCTTATGATTTATTATGGCACTTATTTGATGTCTCTTGGCTATTACAAAAATTTATTTGTTATGTTTCAATTTTATGATGATGAGAATTCTGGTTCAAGTTATGAATGCTATCTCTTTGACTGACAGAGCTTGAAAGATGGTTTCTTTGTCAGGATGGTTCTCTTTGCATATCACAAGCTTACACATTTCGGTGTGAGAATGGCAGGGTATCCTCGATCCACTTTGAAATGTCTATGTTTCCTATCAGCAAGACATTTATGATGTCATGTCGATTGAATTTATCATACAGGCTGCTATCGGCAAAAATTATCTTTTGTTTCGACGAAAGAAAGTGTTCTCTATCGGCATATGTTATTCCATCTGTATGTGGTCTTAGTGAAACTGGTATGTCACACCGATCGGAGATTAAATGGAAACACATCAGCAAGAGCATAAGGCTTCGGCGAAGGGTCTTAGTGAATGTGCAATGTCACACAGACCGCCATTGGAAGAACATATTGGCATGAGTTATACCATCGATAAGATGTCATAGCAAACCCCATGGGTCTCACCGATGGAATTCGAAAGGACTTTATCGGTGTGAGATTTGTTCTCTCTTGGCGATCTAAGGTGTTCAGCTTGTATCAGTATGACAATATAATCTATGAGACGTCTCCCCAATAACAATTTGTGACAGTGGCTCTCATAAGAATGAAGGTTACTTTTTCGGTGAGAGAACTATTGTGTCTTACCGACCGTTGATAATACTTTTCGGTAAGAGTCATGAGTTTCGATGAATAGTCTTAGCGAACCTATCAAGTCTTGGCGACAAAATCTAATGTATGGCTTTGGGTGAGAGTTTGGTAATGTCTTGGCGATATTGTATGAATCGCAGGATGTTTTGGTATGTCTCAATGAATTCTTTGGGATCTCTCCCCGATTATGGATTGTCTCAGTGACACCGGATGACAGGATAACCTTCAGTATAACAAAGTACTATCTATGTGAGGTCTTCCCGAGAAGGATATGTTACGGCGACAATGTGTATCAAGTGACTCTCAGCAAAACATTATGAAGTCTACAAGAGGTCTCTCTGATATCATTTGGTCACAGCGATAGTGAATGAAACAAAAGTAAATCTCAGTGAGAAGTTTCCTTATGTCTCAGTGAATGAATAATACACTAAGGAAGCCTATCGATGAGACATGAAGTATTTGTTATGTCTTCTTCCTAACTCTGATGGCTCATGGTGAAAGCGATAACTAAGAGGAATGTCTTGCGGTGCAATTTCCTTCGGCAGAACTATCTGGATGTCTTAGCAAATAGTTAACAAAGACTCAAAACACTATAGTCATCATCATGCATTGGCATAAAATCTCAGAACAGTTACGTAATAGAATATTCATTGAGTTTCTTTTTGAGTTGTTGCAGTTTTGAAATAATAGATGATTTGCAACTCTCTGGATAAGCATTACTCTTGATTTTTATCATCATCGACAGATTGTCATTATTCAGCCTCATATTCAAAAATCAACAAGAGAATTTGAGAATCTTTTGAAAAATGCTTTTTGAAGATTTTTTCATAATAGACATACTTGAAATGTAAATAAATACCAGTGTTGAAAACTGTAAAAACTCTCTGATTGTAATTCTAAAAAATTGTTCTTTGGCTGTATCAAAAATGTATTAGGTAGATGAGGAAAACAAAGAGATCCTCTGAGATATTTTTATTGTTCAGATGCATAATTTGAGGGGTTGGTACTCCTTGAGATAGATATCTCTAAATGAGGGGTTGGTGCTCAAAAATCAGCGTATAAGGCATTGTGAACTTTTGTTTAAAAGATTAAGCCTGGAAGGCATTTTGGGAGTGGTTTTTATACCCCGAGAGGGTTTTCCACTCGATAAAATCTTGAGTCTTCTTGTTCTTCTAAGTTCCCTTTGCTTTACTATGTTGTTGATTATTTCAGTTCACTGTTTGGTTATTACTTTTCTCAATTCTTTTTATGAATGATTACATTCAACTCATGAATGCATCAATCAGAGTATATTGAGATAAAATCTAAGCTATGGTTTTTGAATTTGTGAAAATTAGTCAAATCTGTTAAGACACTGATTCACCCCCCCTCTCAGTGTCATTTTAACTCCAACAAATCCCTATGATATTTTTAGTGCTTCCTATATCCATACATCCATACATCTATCCAAGAAACCACCCATGGAATTCCATACATTTCTAGACACTTAGGGAAGATATTTACATCTTGCTTTGGGAATAAATCTTGATCTATATCTTTCAACTTATATGGTGATCTAAACATCGGAAAACATGAAATCAAATTGGTCAAAGCATTTGTGAGAAAAAATTCCAAATCACTACCCCATGACACATTTTTATGAGAAGATGTTCCTTATCAAGCTTTATCTTTCATTGAACATCAATCCAAACAATCAATATCAGTTACATCTAATGTGTCCTTCAACATCACATCAAATCATTCAAACATTTTTTTCTCCAAAGTAAGCTTCACCATCTTGATCAATCAAATCTAATCAATCCATCATCATCTCAAGATATCCTTCCCAATTCTTGTGTTACTTAACAATATCCTTGCATTGTTGTGCATCCTCAACAATGTTATCATCATCAATCCATCAATCTGGTCAATCAACCCTAGCTTGGTTTTCAACAAAATTGAAAATAAGAACTAATATCATCAGACATATATCCATATCCAAATCATCAAAATCATGCAAAAATCCAAAAACATTCAAAACTTATCAAAATCCCAAAACACTCATAAAAAATAGAAAAGTAAAAAAACATGGTATCTGAACTACATTGTTTCTAAGCATAAATGTAGGCAACGCTAATCTTTGATCAGTCCCTAAGACAAAAAAGAACACAAAAAACATTTAAGTAACCTGAAAATCCAAAAAAAAGACTTGTAACATTTCAAAAACATCTAAAACATCTCAATATTTGAAAAAATCCATCTGTCTCATTTCGCTTCACCCAAATAATCAATCATCCATAATAAATCAATCATCACCCCAACATTTGGAAAAATAATTAGAAATAATAATAGAAAATTGAAAGTGTAACCTCAGATATCAAGGTATTAAGTCTAGGTCAATAGGTAAACAAGTTGGTCAACTCTTGGTATCATTAGCCCATCATCCTGTTAGTCTCATAATCATTTGATAACATCATGTCCTAGGATGCATCCTTCCTACAATGGAAATCAACACCAGACATCACCATAGTTTAGACTTGGCTAGAGGTATGAAGAACATTATCTTGTTTTTTTACTTGCTCTCTTCTTTTGATTTATCTTATTTTTTCTCATTCCAATGACCTCTCGATGATAAAATGATTTAGAGAGAAAGGAATGGTGCATTGATCATTATATTTTTTTGTTGTGCTTGTTGGATATTTTTGTAATATAACCTTGGTCATTCTAATCTTGTTTGGTATGTAGGGAGGATTTTTTGGATATCTTTTTGACCATTACATTAAGAGGTATTGGCTCTTTTTGTTTTGGTATAAGATGTGTTGAATATCTGAATTACATCCTAATAATGTTTCATTTATTGGGTGTGAACAAGGATACTCCTATCTATTTGATTATTCAAAGTCCATCGCACTAGATACCATGCTATCCTAGTTATTTGTACACTGATTCATCATATCTATGTGTCTTATCAAACATAAGGAAATTTATGCTCTTTACATCCCTAATCCCTTGATAAGAAATACATCATCAGCATTCATCATCATATCTAATAAATTCTCAATGAATCATAGACTTGTTGGACTTATGCATCTTCTCAGAATCAAGGGTTGATCCCTCTCATTCTTCTATCCCCTTTCACACTAACATGATATCATGTCATTCACCAAAATAGTAATGTGTCTATCCTTCATCCTCAAACTGTTGGCATCTTGCATGATCATGTCATATCGTCACAATAGGACACATCATCCATCTCATTTGCATCATCATCATCATAATATATATATATATATATATATATATATATATATATATATGTTAGTCTAAGCATCTCATAACATAACCATTCATATATCCATAAATTTTTTTTTTCATGAGATCAACCTCAACTCAAAAATTTTGCATGATCTCTCAAGGGGGTAGTGTACCAATGTACTTCTTTATGCTGGGGCAATAGTGGGGCATCCAAAAAAATTAGGAAATTTTTGAATTTTGATCTCAGAAACATCAATCTATGAACTGACACAGCATATACCTTACTCCAAAGAGGAGAAAAATGTAGACACTGAAAAAAGTTATGATTAATATTGTGCATCTGACTTTGATAAATTAACATCATTTCTTCCTAAATCGCCTCAAATTAACCAATTAATTAAATAATCAACATTATTTAGTTAAATTTAGCAAATTCAGCTATTAATCAAATAATTAAATTTATCAATTAATTCACCCTTCTTCTAACTAATTTTCATCACATTTAATTAAATCAAATCATTTAATTAAATCCCTCTAATTCTTCTCATTTGATAAAATAAATAAAATCAAATGTCACAATCCCCTAACCCATTGCAATTAATTAATTCTGGATTAATTAATCCTAAATCACTTTCTAATCAACATTAATAAATCCTGCAGCTTTTAACTCCTCAATCTAGCTAAGTCAACCCATGGTCAACTAACCAGGTTGTAAATTAAATTCATTTCTTTTAATTAAATAATTCCTCTATTTATCCTCACAAATGCATATTCCAAGGAATATTCCTTTCAACAACCTCTCATTCAACTTCCCTCCAAAGGTTTTCAAAAACCTTTCACATCCACAGTAAATTCTCTTAGATCCTCTCAAATATCAACCGCATTCATTCAATTCCTCTTACAACCTTTCAAATCCTCAACAATTCTCATTTAGTTCTCTTCCATCCTCCTCCACTCACACATTTCCCAAAATGTGCTCCAACTTCCTCCAATAGAATTGTGGCACTTGGCACATTCTCATTGGCTCCCATTTTATCCCATATTCATCAAATCCTCTCATTATTCAACCCTTGTCTTCTATAAATAGAAGCATTATATTCACAAAATGGATCCACAACTTCATGAATTCTTATTATATCTATTTTCACTTCATACCAATCACCATTTCCATCATTTTCAAGCAAAGTTTCATCATTTGGCATCAATTCCACACTTGGACTCATCCTCAATCTTCAAAGCTTGTGAAAGGGATTAGGAAAGGGATTCTTTCCACATCAAAGGAGCACCACTCCCCCTATGAGATGAAGGTTTAATAATGTCAATTGGATTTCATGTTTTCTTTAGTTAGTTTATGCTCATATTCATGTTTTATCTTTGATTTGGTTAAAGAATTTCATAGGGAGTGTTTGATTTTGTTTCTAACATGCCTAACACTTGTTTGTTGATCCCTACTAGTTTATTGTAGATTGGACACTGACAGGGAGTCCAAGATCCTCCTCCTAATACAAATGTCATCCTTCCTAAAGAGCAACCCATACCTCCTAAAGATAAGGATAACAAAGAGAAGATCATCTCAGGACCTCCTTCCCTAATCCTATCTAGAGAAGTTCGTGTTTCTAGCAAGCACAAAAGGCCTTATAAATTATAGAAATTAAAGTTCCCTTCTATGCTACCTAAAAGTGAAAGGAAACTACACATAATTATAAACAAAGAACTTATAACATTAACACCAATGAAATACAAGCTCATACTATATCCTAAAGATGCAAATGTTCCACATTGTCAATACCACAAAACTCTTGGACATAGTACTGATCAATGTCATGCATTCAAATTAGTATTGAGCAACTTTGACTTCAATGGAAATGATTTCCATTGGTTAATTGTATAAAATATGCCCCTTGATCCTTGCCATGTAATAGTTGTAGAGTCTTAAAAAATTCTCACTATTACATGTTTTACATTTATTGTAGATCATTTTCCCTAATGCAAGGAGATCATTTTCCTCACTCACCTCATCTTTTTCTTTTCTTGCACAAAGTATGGGAAAGAATTTGATATCCTTGTCCTAGTAATACATTGTCGTTTTCCCTTTGGCTAGTTTCCCACCTTCCATTTATACCAATTGAGATTCAAAGGAAGATGACCTACTTAAGGTTCACTCACTTGTGCCTTACTAGTCTTTTTCTTTTTATTTTCTTTCTCTCATTGCATGTACATAATGTGATCCCCCATGACATTTCATTTAATTTTCCTCTATCTTTCAATGCATTATTCTATATGTACCTTAATTCTTCTCTATGTCATAATCATTTTCAATTTGTCTTGTGTTTTCCTTTTGGGGATGACACAAGCATCAAGACATTTATGTCTCTTCCATGTTGACCCAAAATATTTTCTTTTCTCTTTTTCGTTTGTCTTATTTTTTCCTTTTGGGGATGACACAAAGTGTCAAGACATTCATGTTTCTTCCATGTTGACCTGAAAGGTTTTTGTTTGTTTCTGCTCTCTTTGTGTCATTCTTCATGTTCTATGAGTATTTTGGGAATGATGAGAATTCCATGCTCTATGACAACATTGTACTATATATATACTGACCCCGAATCCATAGATCCCTTATGTATATGTGGGGTAAACATTCCTATTTAATGATGTAGCTTATTTTGGAAACATATGACTTGGATTAGGTTTTTTCAAGGAAATATCTATGTATTAGGACAAAAACATTGGCTACTTTAATACAATTTCTCACAGTGATGGTGTAACAACCACTTTAAAGTGGGGGCATACAATGATGTCATATTTTGGAAAATTTCATGGCATGATTTTCCTTTTTTCTTGTGATGTGTCCTCTTCTTGGTGGTTTCATTGGGTTTGATGTATTCCAAGAGTGTGCGATCTACTGTCATGGCAGGATGTGAACAAGGCTTCCCATGGGTGATGATGTGACACTTTTGACTTGTCCTCTCTTGGAGACATTGGGCACAATGCTCCCTACGAGGAAGGCCATTACACGAAAAAAGAAAAACTCCCTTTAACAAAATTTTTACATGATAAAAGAATTTACAAAAGCATTTTCATTATAGTTCCTTATTAAATTTGTTATGAGGATAAATTTGGTATGGTATGAGAAGCTAATACGATTCTCTCATTTTCCACCTTGTTGGGATAACTCACCAGAGTGGACAAACTGAGGTTCCACTACCCTAGAGTGAGCATACACATGTTTTGGAAAACAACCCACCTAGTAGATAGACAAGGTTCCACTACCCTAAAGTGAACATCACATGTTATGGACAAACAACCACTACCTCACATCACGTTGAATCAATTGTGCTTGATCCCACTTTTTTGTTTATTTTTTCCTTTAACAGGGTATGATCATGTATCTTTGTTATTGCTACATACTTAAGTGTCTTGAGTGTATAGTTTAGTGTGATTTTGACATGGGGTGATCCTCTCACTAAAGTGGGGACAAAATGTAGTAACGAAAAAAAGTAAGTCTTTTCCTTTCTTGTTTGGATAATTGACATTAATGATAACCTAATGGTGTCTTGGAGTACTGTTGTAATGTGTTGTACACATTCACACTATTTTAGGACTTTTATTTAACTAAAACATGCCTTAAAATTGGTCCATTGCAAGGGTGTTGTAAAGTGTTGTAACACACTTTCACACTTCTCTAGGACTTATTTACATAATTAAGCCTAATGGAACCCTTTTAAATAAAAATGTACTTAAATGTGTACCTCGTTTAAGTTTTGTAAATTCTTTTAAGGAAAACATTTATCTAGGTGGTCCTAATTATTTGTGGTTAATCAAAGTTATTAACCCCCTTTTTAGGCCTTAATTTTGACACCTCCCTAAGATCTATCCCAAAAATCATAAATTAAATAAAAAATTATTTCATTGGTAAAAATTTGGTCTTGGTAAGTTGAGCCAAGATCCATTCTCCTTTGATGGCAAATGGGTCCTCCCTAACAGGACCCCCCCTTTCTCAATTGATCTAGAATGCATTTTTGGCCTTCTTTCGGCTCCCTAAAGCTTGGTCCTAGAAAATTAGCCATGAACCATTCCCCTTTGGTGGCGAATGGGTCCTACCTTAATGAGACCCTTATTTTCTAATTTGAATTTAATTATCTTTCTTTCCAAATCTAGTGTCAGCCTTAGTTCTTTGAATTTTGAGGTTACTCTCCTAATTTAGTATAAATAAGGGGTTAATTCGCATAGTTCATTCTAAGCAATCTATAAATTTTGTGTGACTTCATTAGATCAAAATCAAGAGCATTAGAGCACTTCAAGAGAATTCATGAGGCATTTCAAGGCATATTTCAAGTTTTTATTGCAGCAATTCAAGATTATATCATCATGCCAAGGGTTTAATGCATCCATGTTTGTTGGGCTAAGAAATTAATGTTGCATTGAGGATACATTTAAAATGATCATCTTACATCCAAGATCTACATTCTTCATAGCCATTGGTTATGTGCAGGATCATGAATCATGGAAAAAATAGGCCGTAAGTGGTGAAAAATCCAGAAAAATCAGAGATAGGCAACATGACATAAAAATTTGAATAAGTTATCTATATGATTTCAAAAACATGTAAGAATGGAATTTGTAGCAAATTAAATGTAGTTTCTAAACTACTAGGTTTATTTTTAAAAAATCTATATGGTGAAATTTTGAAATTTCAATGGAGTAGTACTTAAATTTCAAGGAAAATATAAGAAGTAGGTTTTTGATTGACCACACTAACCACAATAAAATGATAATATTTTTTTATAAGATTTCAGATATAAGTAGATGACTCATGTTCTGATGTGATGCATATTTTTTTGTAATTTTTTTCCTAGTAAATAGGGTATGTGCAGGATCATCGTGCAAAAAACAAGCCCTTAAGTGGCAAAAAAATCAGAAAAATCAGTGTTAGGCAAGTTGACGTAAATATTTGAATAAGTTATCTATATTATTTCAAAAATATGTAAGAATAGAACTTGTAGAAAATTGAATGTAGTTTCTAAAATACTAGGTTTATTTAAAAATAAATAAATTCTATTTGGTGAAAATTTGAAATTTCAATGCAATAGTACTTAAATTTCAGGGAAAAAATAAGAAGTAGGTGTCTGACCACCTAACCATAATAAAATGATAATATCTTTTTGTAAGATTTTATATATAAGTAGAGGACTCATGTCCAAATGTGATGCATATTTTTTTGTAATTTGTTTTCCAAGTAAATAATTAATTATGAATTTTTATTACAACTTTGGAAAATATAAAACTCATGTGACCACCTTAACTTGGTCAAAAATTCATGAAATTTAATTTTTTCTTTTTTAATCTATAGTATGTGAAGCATAGAATGTGACGCATGTTTCAGATTCAAAAAATATGATACCGTTTGAAAGTTATAGATGTTTTCAATAGCCTATCGATCGACTTTAGTCATAATTCTAATAGAAAATGAATAATAATTATTTATTAAATTCAAATTAAATCATAATTTATATTTTTGGAAAGCTGAGAATCTCCTCTAAAACCCTTTTCATTTCATTAATTTTGGGTGAAAAAAAAGTTGTCAGCCGCATTCCCTACAAATACCCATAATATTGCCACTTTTTGGCGCACCATGATCCTGCACATACCCAATAATTAATTATGAATTTTTTTATTACAACTTCTAAAAAATATAAAAAATTGTATGTGTGACTACCTTAAATTGTTCAAAACTTCATGAAATTCAATTTTTTTTAATCCTATATTATGTGAAGCATAGAATGTGACACATATTTTGGATTCAAAAAATGTGATACCATTTGAAAGCTATAAATGTTTTTCAACTAGTATATCAATGAAGACTTTAGTCATAATTCAAATAGAAAATGAATAACAATTATTTATTAAATTCAAAGTAAAGAATAATTTATATTGGTAGAAAATTGAGAATCGCCTTTAAAATCCCTTTTCATTTCATCAATTTTGGGTTAAAAAAATCTTCAGCCACATACCCTACACATACCCATCATATCGGCACTTTTTGGCCCATCATGATCCTACACATACCCCACTACATGTTAGTTTGCAAAATTTCCTCACATGACATCATCCAAGGTGATATTGAAAGTGCATTACTTCATATTCATGCTTCAATTTCTTTATTTTATCACTTGGTTTAATTACCCGCAATGGGTTTGACTGAGGAAAAACCCATTCACTAAAAAATAAAAAAGTTTTCTTGCCCTTGAGTGTGCGATTGTAGATTTACAAGTTGAAGATCAAATTGAGCAAGATTTGGAGCAAAGTTTTCAAAGTTGTAAAGTTACAAAACTTGTCATTCAAAGTGTAAGATCACATAAAGAGCTCCACTGAAGGCTAATGAGTCCTCCATAGCTCAAATAAGTTTTCTAAAACCCTAAAAGGAACCATTCTCCACTGAAGGCTAATGAGTCCTCCATAGCTCAAAAAATAACTTTTTGGATAGGTACACAATTTTTTATGCTCAAAAACTATCCCCCATAGTTGCTATAAAATTTAGGTTGCATTTCTGGTTGTTATTGGCATCTTATTTTTCATAAATTGAGATGATAAGGGTTTTTAAAATAAGTGGTCGATCTCTTTGTTCATAAATTTGGGTGGACCCTATTTTCACCCTAATAAATTTATAAGTTCTAGAAGTCTTCTCCACCCATTTCTAATTTCAAAAACTAGTTATTTCATGACTGGGAAGGGGAAAATCACATTTTCTATATAGATCAAGGAAATGGTTTCTTAATTGTTCTTTTATGTTTGAAAAATTATAGGGATGTGATTTAGAGGATTAAATCATGGGTCTATGGGGGATCCAACTTATCTATTCAACCACGACAACTGAATTTTAACCCTAAAATGGATACAATTAGGTTTATACCTTTTCGGCTTCAACTGCACTCTTTAGCTTTAGAATATAGAGAGCCAAGCATTGCTGAAATATTGGTGAATCAGTTAGGAATATTTTTGAAACATGATTTTTCTTTTTTTAAAAGCTCTAAGTAACCAGTTAGATCCTCTATTATTTTGGATAGGGTGCAAAATTTTCCTTATTTTTGTGGATTGAATCAAATTTAGTGTTTTGGTTACAATATTTTTTCATTGAGAGTCCCTAAAATGCTTGCAAAGAGTGCCACATTTGGGGGGACAAGACTATTTTTTGCAAAAATAAGCTACTATCAAATGTAGATCATAAGCATTCTTCACATTTTGATCAAGAACCTAAGGGGTTGGTTGACAAGATATCAATTTTATCTAATACAAGGTTGATTAAGGAAAAGGAAAAAGATTTTCAATCAACACTTGGGTGTGCTTTAAATATGAACTAGGCTTCTTGTTTGAATTTTCAATATAACCCATCAAAATTTGTGCTTCTAGATGAGAATTTATTAGGTTCTCACAATATTATTGTAAGGATAAAGTATAAGGATTTTTTCTCCAGCTTTGTGTTTGGTTTAGTTAAAAAGCTAGATTTTGTTTCTGATTCTCACAATCAACCATTAGAATTGTTGGTTTCTATTAGCATTCTAGGTGGGAAGAATAAGTCAAAAAACTTATTTTTTTGTATTACATCAACCTGGTTGAGTACCTTTTTTTCTCAACTATTTGTAAATAGAAAATCTTTGCATTTGTATTTGACCAAATTTGCTTCAATTTCACTCCAGCAAGTGCAGTCAATTTCATCTTCCCTAGTTTAGGGTGATTCTACCACAAGGTGAAGGAATCAACTAATGTACCAAATATAAAATGTTCTTCTGCTATCTAGTAAGATTTGGTTGACAGATATTTTGAAGAGGTGTTTTGGGAAAAGAGTTCTAGTGATACTTTCAATTTCATGGATATACAATCCATGTTAGAAGATGGAAATTTGGAGGGAATATCTAGTAATATTCTCACAATGGTAGGTTCTTCTATCATTGATGAAATAATTGAGGAAACTAAAAAATATAATGAGTTAAATGTTCATGTCACTTTTGATACTAAACCTATCCCCTCATAATCAAGCTTGGGGGAAAAGGATTTTATTTTACATATGACAACTTTGGTAACAAAGTTATTTGAAGCTATCAATATAGGGTTGGAGACTGAATAGGATGTTGAATATTTTTATTTTTCCCAAGATTTATCAATTAAACAAACCCCCTCTTTGTCCCTAAATGATTAAAATTCACCTTGAAAAAGAGGTAAAAAATTGCATGCAATTAAGATTCAAGAGGAGATAGTAGTTGGGAGACAATCAATATTAGATGGTAATATTAAAAAGAGATTGAGGGAAGCAAGTTACTCTCTGAAGTTGTTATGAAGGTAGTATGTTGGAATGTTAGAGGCATTAATGCCTGTAATAAGAGAGCTTGAATCAAGCATCAAATTGATGGTTGTCGAACTAACATGGTGTTACTTCAGGAGATAATGTTATCAAAAGAGAATTTTGATTGAGCCATAAAGAAATGGACAAGGTGGAAATCTTGTCAATCAATAGCGCAAGGTGGAAATTTTGATGTTGAATGTTGTCACAATAAAATAAGACATTCTAGGCCACACTATTGAAGATGACAAATCAGAATCCCCTAGAGACTGATGTAGATCATAGGCTAGAGAATCAAATGTATCCTCTAAGGAAGTCTTCTCCAAATGATTATTCAAGGTATTCACACTTCTGTCAAACTATGATGAATGACCATGAATGAGATGGTTAAAGTTTTTGGTGAAAACAACTGAAGAAGAATCATCTTCATCAAAGAGAATATGAATGTACACTTAATAGTGTTTCCCAATTTTGCAATATGTATCTCCATAAACAAGTCTAAAATACTTGTCAAGAGATCATCCCAAGCTAAATCAGGAAGACTATAGATATCTTGTGGCAAAAATTCATTAGAAGATTTCAAAGAACCAACTCTAAATTTTGAAGTAGAAACATTAGATGCAAGGTCCTCCAATAAAATATTGATGTCCTCAATACTATCATCTAGATCCAAAATGAGGGACTCTACAAACATACAAGATATTTCTAGTAGAAATTGGTCCTAATGAACTTAATCCAAAAGACATAATTCATCCTGCTATAATACATCATTGGTGGATCTCGATGAAGCATCTTTGGAATCTAAATCTGCAATAAGTGATGTCGATGTAATCTCAACATGAGGATGAGAAGCAAGAGAATTTTTTGTCATCTGAATGTTCAAGGCATTCATAATACTTAAGCTCCTCTAAATTATTATCATCAGCAAGTAAATTATCTACATCATTAAGTGGAATGAGGCAATCTACAACAAGATCATTTGGGAATGGATAAACATGAGGGTCTCCAAACATCTCCCAAATCTTGGTCTAAACTATGTGGAGATATTCAATGCCCACTATAGCCAATAGAGTGTCATAATGAACATGATAACCAATTATTCCTATTACATGACCACTTATATTACCCCAAACATTCTTCTTATCACTTTTTTTTGGTTTAGGAATGAGTCCATAAAGGTAAGGAAATTTTTTTAGCCATCTGAGATGGGTTAAAAATACTTTTTTCTAGGACTCATAATTAGCCTTATCCAAAACTACCACAAAAGGATGAGTAGAAAAACCCATGGTACAATCCTCAAATAATTATAAATGAACACAAAAGAAAAGAACCTCAATACACTCCCACCCTTTTCACTAGTATCAAAGATCAACCCCACAAATATTATAAGGTTAGCATTTTAAAATTTAGTGCATTTATAAAGCCTTTTCCAAGATAGAATGATCAATACGTTCAAAAACACAAAAATCACAAATTTTGATACAAAATGAACTTGAGAATTTTTTTTAAAAAATTATCATTATGGTTGTGTAGTACTCTTCTAGGCCTTTCCAATACCTATTTGTTTCTGAAAATTAGATCACCCGAGAAAAAGTTGTGGCATGTTGAAGAAATTAGAACAAGACTACTTCAACCTAAAATTTCTAGTAAACGATGGACAAAAAAATTCTCAATACCTCTTTGGATGGAAAGTACTCATCTCCAGGAAACTAAGAAACCTGAAGAAACAGTTATGAATTTTTGAAAAAATGGTTGAATTGAGCCTGCAGGAAACAATTTTTTTGGCAAAAAATGTTTACTTTTGATTTGATTTCTAAAAAAAAAATTCACTTTGAGTAGAAAATAAGAGAAACCAAAAAAATATTTTTAGGTGAAGAATGAAACTCAAAATGGTTATTTAGTCTAGGAAGCAGAAGATGAGAAAATAAATTTCTTTTGACCATCAACCTATAGAAAACTGATGTGAGATGCTTTTTGGACAACATTTTTCTTCAGATCTACTCAAGATATGCAAAATCTAAAAGACTCTCAAATGATATTTCAACCTTGGCTACAAAACCCAAAAATCATTTTTCTCACAAATGAGTGGAAGCTTGAATTATGAAGAAAAAAAAAATGGATCCAATGAAAAATGGTTTTCTTCAAACCCCTGCCTTTAACTATGTCAAATGATCTCCAATTTGGATGAAACAAAATCCAAATTATATGACTTTCTCGAGCCTTTTCGACATGTTGGAATAGTGAAAAATCCTTCCACTATAACCAAAAATGTTACAATCACCTGAATCTCACAAAACATATATATAATATGAAGAGGTTATTAAATCTTTGCAAACCCTTTTTGATTCTCTAGATCATTTAAGAACACAAGAGAAGAGCATATGAGAATTTATAATATTTTTACAAGAAACTCAATCTTGTAATCAAGAATCTAAGAACTTAGATTTCTGAAAACAAAAGCTTTGATACCATGTTAGTAAACTGAAATAGATTGAATAACCCAAGGAAATTTTTAAGAGAAAATCAAAGCTAAATAAAATAGAAAAGCATAAAGAATGCACACAAGAATTTTGAGAGATTATGCAATACAAATATGATAGAGTGCATTAAGAGCTTCCAATATTGCTTGATACAATACAAATATTCATGAATGGGTGAAAATACAAGATAGGTAGTGAGTTTATATATAACTTAGGAGAGGAGGTAGGTGGAAAATACAACCAATAGGAATCAAAACCAAAAAGTGGAGATGGACCACCAAAAGTGGAGAATGCCACAAAAAGTGGAGTATGCCACCAAAAGTGGAAAGTGGTTCAACCCTTTAAGGAAGGGGACACCACAGACTTATCTCCTAGTAATAAACTCACTTTATTATCCTAAGCAAACTTCATTAAGTGTAGGAAAAACCTATAACTAAGGGAAAATAAATTAACCCACTAAGAAAATAAAAACCTACACCAACACAAGATCACTATTTCCCCTTACTTTATATTTGGAGGGCTTAGATGGAATTTAAGAGACATGTCCGATCATCAAAGTCTTAATTCATTTTTATCCTATCAAGGTTTAGCCTTCAGCCTTGCCCCTTATCATCTACCTATTATTCTTTATCACAAACCATTGGACCACTTCTGAGACACGAGAGTGTGAAACTCTGACTTTGCTAAAATTCATTGAAGGTTGGGGTTCTCCCTTCCACCACGTTGATTCATACATATGGATAATGAAGAAAGCCATCGTACTGACTAACAACACCCAAATCACTCTTTGCAAGTGCCACCAAAATTAATCCGTTTGGGATTCACCTTTTGTACTCCCCCTCTACTGTATTTCCATCAATCTATTAAAGGAAAAATTATTAGACCAAATCTGTAAACACAAAAGCTATTAGGCTTTAGAATTTAGGGTTTCTTTTTACCTCGTTTTTTGATAAGGGTGTTCGACAATGAGTATCACAAAATCTTGAAGTCTGAAGTTATCAGACTTAATTGATTTTTTCCTTTTCTTCATTGAGGTATTCTACAAGAGCTATTGTTGATTCCTGAAGTTTGAACTTATTTGACTTGACCCTTTTGGTTTTTCTCCTTTTGCTAAGGGAATTCAGAAAGGGGTATTGCCTATACCTGAAGTCTGAAGTATTAGACTTATCCATATTTATTTTCCTTCTTTTTTGCTAAGGGCTTTCAGTAAAGTGCATTGCCAAAGCCTAAGCCTTGATGTTATTTGAATTATCTATTTGGTTTCCTTCCCTTGATTAAGGGCATTGGGTATGAGGCATTACTGATGCTTGAAGTTTGAAGTTTAATCTGACTTACCCCTTTTGGGTTCCTTCTTTTCAATTGTTGTATTTGGTATGGGGCATTAACGATACCTAAAGTCTAATGTAATTAGACATTTAACCATTTTGGTTTCCTCATTTTTATTGAGGGAATTCGGGAGGAGGTATTGTCAATACCCAAAGTACGAAGTTATTAGACTTAGCCATTTGGATTTCCTTCTTTTCGTTGAGAGATGTGTCGCCAAAAAATGTATAGTTGACATTTTTATGCTCAATTGAGTCTTTCTTATGGAATTTGGCTTGATTTTTCCTAGATTTGATGTTGTAATGTGGCCAACATGTTCACATTAGGTCTTGGACCCTTGATAATCATTAAGACTTCTAGGTTGTCTTGTAAAAGTGTTATGAAGTGTTGTAACCCACCTTCACACTTTTCTAAGACCCTTTCATTATAATTCACTTAAATATCCTTTTTTTATCACATACCATGTCTTACTTCGAAGTTTTGTAAAGAGTTATAACAAAATCTCATGCTTTTCTAGACTTTTCATCAATAATCTTACCCTTTCTTATGTTTAAATGACCCCTTAATACACTTTCAACCCTACTTAAGTATATTTTTGAGGATATTCTTGTTAGACCTTATTAATTATGCACTTTAATTTCCAACACCTAGTGAAATTTCCTTGGTGGGATCAAGTCACCAACTAGGATGACCTAGTCCCACTAGGCACAATCAAAATAATTTTAATTTCTTGGTGGGATTTTATTATCTTACCCTTGAGGTCAACCTATGATGTGTTACTTTTAGGAAATAACGGAAAATAAAGTATAAATAATAGTTTTATCTCTCATTTTAAGGCCTATCAATCTATTCATTCTCAAGCACCTAGTTCATTCAATCATTCAAGCATTCTAAGCGTCATCAAGTCATAAATTTAAAGCGCTTCATTGATAAGTTTATGACATTGCATGTTGTTTATTTATCATTAGATCTTCTTATTTCATTTCATCATCTAGGGTTTGATTACGAAAGTGGGGTTTGACCAAGGCAAACCCCTATACTCTAACCCTTAACCCTTTTCCTCATCTTTGCATGTGTGTTTGCAGGTCTTGTATGCAGATTTGTTAAAGAGGAAAGTGTCAAAAATGTGTTTTCCATCCGTCAAAGTCATCAAAGTCAACAAAGCCCTAATTGAAGCTGGGAGATCCATTTCAGCCCGATTTCTATAGAATCTGTAATGGACACCTATTAGAAAAGAAAGTATAGACTGAAAGCTACAAAATCTTGTGCTGAGATTCTAGAAATTACGAGGTGGACTAAGTCATCATCTGTGGAAAATTAGTCCCACTGCTAGGCCTGAAAAGTGGTTTTTGTATTTCTGAGTACCTAATTGGAAAATTGTTTTTCCGACAGATTTTCCCCAAAACTATACTAATTCACCTAGCTGGGCATAAGTGTCCCAGTCAACATTTCTAGTCAACTCTGTAGGATTCCAGAGCTTCTTTGCATCAGACATCAGATTTTTGGTGCACTTCTCTAGTTCTATTTAGTTTTGTTATCATTTACTTGCATTCTTAGGTGTTTTTGTATACATCACTGTGGTTCCTAGCACTTTGCATTTCTTAGGTTTAGCATCAATAAATCATTCCTTTTTTAGTGTATTTCATTTAGATATCATAATTAGGCATACTACATCCCTCATTACATTAATCTCAAGTGTAGACATTACCATTTTGGGTCCATTTTCTCTCCTTCTAGGTGAAAAACCCTAGAAGAGAAAGACCATCTTGGATACCCAAAATTAGTGTCCACAAGAGGATTTGGCAAGAAATATTGTTGATGCTCAAAGTTTAAAGTTTTCAGACTTATTTGTTTGGATTTCCTTCTTTTTGTTGAGGGTATTCGAGAAGAGATATTATTGATGCCCAAATTTTGAAGTAGTCAAACTTTGTCATTTAGCTTTCCCTTATTTTCATTGAGGGAATTTGGAAAGAGGTATTACTAATGCCCTATGTCTGAAGTTATCATACTTAGCTATTTTTGATTTCCTCTTCTTTCATTTGGGAATTTAGTATGAGGCATTATTGATGCTTGAAGTCTAAATTAGTTGGACTTACCCTTCTTGGTTTCCTTCTTTTCATTTAGGGCATTCAATAAAAGGCATTATAAATGCCTGAAGTACAAAATAACTAGACTTAAAACCTTTTGGGTTTTCTGTCTTTTCATTTAGGGCAATCAAGGCATTGTTGATGCTTGATTCCCAAGGTTATTAGACTTAACCATTTGGCCTCCTACCTTTCATTAATGGCATTCAGTATAAGGCATTACTGATGGCCAAAGATTGAAGTAATCAAACTTAAACTTTTTTGTTTCCTTATTTTTTCAAGGGAATTCAATAAAATGTATTACTAATGCCTAAAGTTCAAAGTTATTAGACTTAACTATTTCAGGTTCTTCCATCCATGGAGAGCAGCAAGAGGTATTGTTGATGCTTGAAGTCCAAAGTTATCAAAATTATTTTTTTGGTTTTTCCTTCTTTCACTATGGGTATTTGGCAAGAGGTAATGTCGATGCCCAAAGTTTGATGTTATTGGAATTAACTGATCTTATCTTTTATTGGTTAGATAATCGGTTTATGACACTACTGAGGCTTGAAGTCCAAAGTTAGCATACTTAACAAATTTCATCATCCTTCAAATGGGCAATTGATATGAGGTATTATTGAAGCATGAAGTCCTAGGTTTTAGACTTGATCAATTGGTTTTCCTTCTTTTTACTAGGGCATTCAACAAGTGGTATTGCTAAAGCCCAAAGTTTTATATTTGCAAACTTAACCTATTGGTTCTTCTTTTTGACAAGACATTTGGAAAGTAGTATTGTTGAAGCCCGACATCTAATTTTCTCATAATTAACCATTCTATTATCCTTCTTTTGGTTAAGGCATTCGGCAATAAGTATTGCCAATGCTCAAAGTTTGATGTTTCATACTCAACCTTTTGGTCTTACCACCTTTTGTTAGGGTATTTAGCAAAGGGTATTATCGATGCCAAATGTCTAAATTTTTTGAACTTAGCCTTCTCGTGCTTCTTCCATTTTGTTAGGTTAATTGACAAGAGGTATTACTGATGCTTGAAGTCTAACTTCTCAGATATAGACTTTTCCACCTCCTTCTTTTGATCAAGGCATCTAGAATGGAGCATTACTAATACTCGATGTTTGACGCCAAATTAGACTTCACCTTTTTAATCTTCCTACATTGAGGAATTAAGTGTAGTATGTCCTTATGTTATACAAAATTATTATCTCCTAAAATTATTATAGTCTATTCATTTTATAAACATAAAAATCATGTTGAACTATCATCTAATATCTCAAAGGTGCAATCCCCATTAAATTCTTTTATTCTCATTATGAAGTCTATTGTTATTAAAACAAAATTGTCTTATGCATGACTAAGTTTGGTCAAATTATAAAGGATCAACTCTATACCCCTTATGTTGATAGGGTATCCTTAGGAATTTTTTTGAGCCTCGACTTTACCTAAGTGGGTGGAAACTAATTGAGAAACTATTTGGGGAAAAGAACCCTTGAAAGGGTTGTGTACCCAATCTCATATTTTATGAAGTAAGTTGAAGAATGAGCTTTTGTAACCCTTTAAGGATTGCACTAAACTTCCATTACACCACTCTATATTTCCATAAGAAATATCTACTATCAAATAGAGGTGGGCATTTGAAATGCCATCTCTAGTATAAATTGGGCACCATGAGTAAATGTGGAGAAATGCAGTGGTATCCAAGCTAAGGTTTTTATTTAATTGTTTGCACCCCACTTCCAATCTTTCCATTGATGTTTGAAATATGGAATGCCAATTTTGTGAACAATATGAGAAAGAATAGCACCTATAGTAGTGCCAAAAGTATAACATTGGTTTTGATTAGTCATGTGAAATTTAGCCTTAGTCTCATTTCATGACATGAGACTCATAGAAGTCCTAGAGAATAAATATCATGGGCATTCGATACATTTAATGTCAAACCACAATGCTCTAATCCATGGCAAATACACCAACAAATTATCTTGATCTTGTAGAAGAGGGGGCTACCAAATGATCTGTTGGTTAAGAGAAATACCATTCTCAAAGCAGAAGCCATTTCAAAGAAGTGAAGGTTTCAGGATATCACAAGCTCTGCATATACTATTAACCACAAAAGTTCACTCAATGTGAACCACATTCTTCATGGTGAGGAGGGGTTGAGAACCAATCCCCATCTTGGTAGGCCAATTAACTAGATAACTAAGGAAAGTGCAATGCTCAACAAGAAAGTTTCAAGCTTCATTTCTAATGAGGGCATGAATGATGCATTTTATACAAAGCAACCTTTTCCGTTGAATGGATAAAACCCCAAACCTTTCAAACTCATGAAGAACACAAAAAATAAAATATCAAACAACCCAATGAAAACCCTACTAATCTCTAATTTAATTTTCTTAAGACTAAGATATATAAAATTCAAATATTTATTAATCTTTGTGCACTGATTAATTATCTTTTGTTGGTAATGAAATTCTAAAACCAAGACTGAAATATTATACCCATAGAGAGCAAACTTCTTGGTGCTCCGAGAGAATTTAAGGAAAATATTTATTACAATAACTTATTAGAAAAGATTATCGAAAAGACCTTCAATTTAAAATCGTTGAAAGCCTTCTTTTGACCGTTTACTTAGATTTTAAATAGCAATCAAAGTAAGATTAAATAATTATTGGATTCAACCTAATTTGATGAGGAAATTTTTACTAATCATGGGATGGGAAGCACAACAAATACTATGCCAAGGATGATACTGCCCATAATATTTGTTATGAATGACATGATATTGTTAATTCATTCTTGGCTGAATAACACACTTGCTCCTAATAGCAAGGCACCATCATGAATTTCTTAAGCTTCGTGATGCATTATCAAATTTAACCCATGAAAGTTTAGGAGAAATCCAATGAAGACTAATTACGGTATATGAAAGGAAGTAATAGTCCCTTAAAAACCTCAGTTACCATAAGAAGGGAATATATTCAAAGAGAAAGCTCTTTGTGAACAGTGAATTGATCTTGTTTAGACAAATGAATAAGCTCGGAAAGCAAACAACATAAGAAAGGACGCAATAGGCCCTTAAAAAGCTCAGTTACTATAGCAAGGGAATATATTCAAAGGAGAAAGCTCTTTGTGAACAGTGAATTTATCTTGTTTAGACCAGTGAATGAGGCCGAAAGCAAACGATTTATGTTTTGCCAAACGACAAATTTGACTAAAGAGGATAACAAATCTGAACTATCTTTTGAGGATGCCGAATAATGCAATCTGCTCCGTTAGCTTAGTGAATGAAAAAATCTGTGAGCAAGGATGATTTTGATCCCCGGGCTGTATGATTAACATGTGGGTTATACATTTCAGCGTGAAAAAGAAATGGTTGTCTGAAATCCAGGCCTTCGACGGGCAACGAAGTAAAAAGGGTGTCTGCCAAATTTGGAAAAATATACGCTAACGGGTGGAACCGAACGCCTGTGGAATTGGGCACTTTCTCAGGTATCATATTCTGGTACTTATATTCCTCTCTACGCATGATTGCATTTGCATACCTAAACTACCTTACGCCACTTCAGATCGCTTTATTAGAGGTACACAATATTTTTCTTATGTTTTTTGCTTTCCAAATCGAGTATGCCAATACATGTGGCCTCGACATGCTGATTCAAATGATCTATTTAGTCATTATACCTTTGAAGTCTATATTATTTGGATCTCATCTAAGAATTTATGGTTATACGTAAAGGTAAGTTAAAGTAAATTTAAATTAGGAAATTATTAATGAAATAATAACAATAATAAAATAAATGAATTATAAGATTTATTATTATTTTATCATTGTATTTCAATTCTAAATATTCATGTATAATTATTTTACATGTCTTTAATCTTGTCCCAAAATATCGAAGTGGTATAGAAAGGTTTGACTATTACCGAGATAAGATGAAAGTTTCCTTATTGAATCGTTGGGTTGTGTTGAAAAAATAATTATATAACTCACATAAAATATTTGATATTTTGTAAGGTTGTGATACATCTCGAAAGAGAGTGCCATACATTAGTAGTGAAATAGTTTTCTTAGTATTTATTATTTTTGACAAAAAAAGGAACAAAAATATGCTAATAAAAAAGCTAGAAGAGATTACACAAGCATTTTCAAATTAAAGAAGTTAACTAAACACAAGAAATTAAAATATAGGGAGTTTTTATATTGAATCTCCACCTCCAAGACCCAAAAGGAAGCAAATAGCTGATAAACTAAACAATGATTTTGAAAAAGTGGAAATGATCAACTCATAACATCTTGAAGAAGCCAAACAAACTATGAAGATTGATTAGGGATATGGATTCCCAATTTAGAGCATTTCATCTATGATTACTGCCAAAGCACATTTATGTAGACAATCCACAAAAAAAATTTATTCATGAGGAATATGATCAAGGGAGAGTGAAGATAAATTTTTGAAAGATGAATTTATTTTTTTAAATGCCAACTCCCAAGAAGATTCATCAAAACTCTCTTTGTTTATGTAAGACAAACCAAAACCATGGAATCCATCTCATAAATAAATTATTTCCAACTAAAATCATAAGCTCTCTCCAAATTAAAAAGGATTCCACGGGTCTCCATCTAATAATTAGTACAAAAACCAATAATAAATGAAGAAAATAAAGTACTTAAACAAAACCATTACTATCAAATTATACACAAAAAATCCCATCTACACCAAGATTACCCTTAGAAGAGTCATCTTTATTAATTCGAAAAATACCTAATGAGAGAGAAGACCATCTTCCAACTATTTGAATGCTATGGAAAGAGAGATAAAAGGAATAGATCTTATTAGATGGACCAAATCTAATTTCTTCAAGATCAAAATACTAACGGAAATTAGTACATGGTCAAAAGAAAGTATAGCACCCAAGGTTTGTTTTAGTGAGTCTAAACTCTTATATTGAACACTAGTAATAATAATCTAATTAGCTTGGAAGAACTAAAAAAAATTGTGCAATGAAATTTTCCAAATATAAATTAAAAGTATATTTAATGTTCTTGTCACATTTGGTAAATGCATAAAAAAATTAGGGTTCATGTTAGTGACACCCCACTTGACTATGTAAAAAATATTCCTATATCAAAATAAAGTGATTATGAGTGAAAATGAAGGTGATTTCAAATGTACTTTTAATGATACATAAATAAGATGACTATGCTGGCATTAGTAAATTAGATTATCGAAGTTCCTACATACCTCAACCACCATATATTTACCATCCATCTCATTTATTTCATGGGATTTACCTTGTGTTGAATAAAAAATGACTATATCCATTTTGATATTGATATCCTACTCTGGAGTAGGAAAAGTGATCTTAAATCCAACTAAGATTAACCTCTTTCCACTTAACATCACATTTGGAAAGAAAACGAATTAGGGTTGACGATTATCTTTTTCCCACAACGGAGAGAAAAAATTCTAGTGTATTCTCTCTATTTTTTATGTTGTGCTGATGATAAATTTTATGTGTTTTAACAAATATATTTGACATGTAACTCTAGATATGAAAATGTAATTTCTCACATAGATGAAAAAAGAAGTAACAAAATAGCTTCAAATCTGAGCATGAGGTACAAAGAGGAAGCTATGATATAAATTTGAGCATAAATTACAAGGATAGTGGCACTGAGTCACTAGATTGGGATGCTCCTTTATAGTATCTAAATTTTTTGAATTGTATATTATAGTCTCCCATGTATATTTTATGACAGTCTTGTATTGAAATTCTCATATCTAACTTGCACAAAAGAAAAGAAGGGGAATAGTTGTGTTGTATGGGGGTTTGCCTAAGTCAATCTCGATTTTGGTATTTCTACCTCTATGTAGAATAGATGATGATGATTAAGAGAGCATACCCTGGGTCAAGTAGAGGCCAAAACAACAATAATTGACTTAAATGATAGATGATAAATGACAAGGTTACGTTGATGTGAAATCCCCGATGAAATGATTCCACACAACAAGTTGTCATAAATGTTGGTTGATAGATGCCTTGATATCTTGATAGACCTACAAAAGGTTAGTTCCCAAAACATAATAGATTTTTGTAGTTAGCATGTAGAGGATAACTCAACACATATTCATAATGGACATAACTGATCATAGTGTCTTCTTACATTTAATTTGCTTCATCCTTCCTTATGTCTTGCAAAATTGATCTTAATTGATCAAGTCATTATAATAATACTGCTAAATCTACCCTTAAATTTTCTTAATAGATATTAGGATCTCTAGTTTTATTAATAAAAATGACAGCCCTTGTTAGAATTAAAATAATAGAAATATCTTATATTTATATACAATTCTTTTAATTTACCAAAAATATGATATAAATAGTTGGCAAACAATATAAGATTTTAAAATATTAAAATGTTGACACTAACATGTTCAAAGTGGGGCAAAAACATGTTGGAAAATGATGCAAGGAGCCCTAGTTGAGGCCTATTTTTAGACTTTTTACAATGTTTAATACATAATAACTATTAATTTCTAATTTCAGTCTGATTTCCAATAAATGATAATACACGGGCAAATTATAAGCACAATTAGGTATACGCACATAGGGAGAGCTAAATCTAGTGTGAAATTTTCAAGGATGACAATTTTGAACACTACATTTAGCCCTAATTTCAACATGCATGATTATGAACAAATTAAATTTTTCTTATATATCTTAATTTTAGAAAATAGAAAAAAATAGAAACTTTTGCACCCAAGTAAAATTATGGATATAAGTTAGCCCACATGGGTAGTGGAGTTGGTTGGGCTGTGGGTTTGCTCCCCATTGGTTTTGGGTTCAACTCTACTCTCGGGTTTACCTGGTTGAGACTGGCTTCCGGGCTATTGGGTCCCCCTGCACTAGTCTCGCCTCAGCTCACCCATTCAAACACTGGGCTAGATCGCCGAGATACCCCTATTGTTAACCAAAAACAAAAAAAATGAATATAAGGTAAAAGGTTGATATCCGCTGCACTCAAAATGCAAACTGAGGGAGAGGACATTATTGCCGAGCAGTTTAGCTCTTGGAATAGCGGTATTGAACAAATTTCCAAAACAGATCACTGATTTCTCAATCAAGCATTCGAAATGCCAATCTCCACATTGCTAAAGCATCATTTGCTTTGCTCTTTTGTTGGAAACAAAATTGTAAAATGAAGGGTGAAATGTACGAGCCATACACAGTAAACTTCCATTACTACAAAGAATTAGAGAAAAAATATTTATAATATTCAAAAGTCTGAAAAGCACATCCTAAATACTTTCAATTAAAAACTGTAGATAGTCTTATTTTCACTGTTTGTTTAGATTTCAAAAGCTAGGAATGATGAACAAATTGACTCAGCCTAATATAATAATGAAATTCTAACCATCAATCAGTAAATAATCATGTAGTGTCTGGCATCAGAAGCACAACAAATACTAAGCCAAGGATGACTTGCCCATAATATTTTTCACCCATAACATGATATGGGCAATTCATTCTTGGCTGAGTAACACGTTCTGCTTCGCATTGCAAGCCACCATCATGAATTTCTTATTCTCCAAGATGCATCCTCAAATTTAATCCAGGAAACCCAAGGAGAAGTCGAATGAAGACTATGGACAGTAAAAGAAATGAAGCAATATGGCCTTATAAAGCTAACTTATCAGACAAAGGGAATATATTCAAAGGAAAACAGCTCTTTGTGAACAGTGAATTTAATGACGTCGGAAAGTAAACGATTTCAATTTGGCAAACGACAAAATTTTACTGAAAAAACGTTCACGAATCTGAACCATCTTATCCGGAGGCTCAATAATGTACACTGCTCCGTTAACTTTGTGGCTGTAAAAATTCATGACCAAATACAGTTTTGATTCTTGGGCTGTATTATTGACCTTCAATGGAGCACAATTGAAAAGGGAGTTACAAAACTCATAAGCCAATATGCTAACGGGTTGAAGCAAACGCGCGTAGATGAGAAAATTCCTCCTTTTTGCCACTTTATTAGGTATCCCTGAGGTGCCTTAATTTCGTATGGCGAAAAAAGTGTACTAACTCCTTAGAAAAGATGTACATACTAATTTTTAGTGAAGTTTGCTGTACACAATTCGAGACTTCGCTTTTATATTGAGAGTTTATAGGGTTATATTTCATGTCCTGCATGATTTTATTTGCTTAAGTTTAAAATTCTAAATCTTAACATGTGATTCTTGGCTTTATTTTCTAATTTTAAGTTGAACTGTTCAACCTGTTGCCATTTTTTTAAGTCATGTCCTTGAGTTTTATTCACCAAATGTTTACTGTCCCTTACTTTGTCTTGGTGGCGTCCATTTGTTGTTCTCCTACTGCATTGTGCAGGTTTTATGCATTGCATGTTCTTGTTTCGAAAACACTTAAAACGTGCCAGCATGTGTTCTGACGTCGCGTATCTCTGGTAGTGTTGGGTTGTATGCTTTAAAAGATTCAAAGCTCAAGGTTGTGACGATGTGCTTTTATAACATGTGGTAATGATGTCATGGTTTCCTCTGTTTTATGTGGGGCTTATTAAAGGATGACTAAGACCCACTTAGATTAATTTGTGCACTCTCTTCATCTTGCAAGTTCTAAAAATATGAACCATCCAAACTTGTAACGACGTGAATTGGTGACACATATTCCAATATTTTGTTGTGACATGCTAGCTATGTATTCTCGTTTCAAAGACCCGGTGGTTAAAGTGGGACCATTAAGATGACTTCTGAAGTGTCATTATAGATGGAGTTTTTTGGTTTTCTCTTTCACCGCAAATTTTCCCACGTTAGCTAAAGATCAATGGTTCCTATTGAAAACTGAACTTATGAACACTATTCAGAATTATGCAATCCACCTATATATGCCTAAATTCCTTAAGATTTCATGTCATTTGCATCTATTTGAGTTTTCAAGAGCCTTAAAAATTGATCAACGAGAAGGATTTGTAAAATTCTGGCTCTCAAGCAATTGCAGAGGTGAACTAGGATTATCTAAGCAGACAATAGGTAAGTCGTAATTTCATACTCTAAATTGCATAATTACTGCTAAATTTATGTGCTTTTGAGTCATACGATTCTATTGTTATTCTCAAGAAATTTACAAAAACCCAAGATACTTTAATTGCTAGAATCTTCTTATAATCCAAGACCCTAGTTATTACCAAACATCAAAATGAGTTAGAACAATTCTCAACCGTCAAGAACTAGAATAGGGTTAGATGAGGACTTCCTAGCCCAAGTCATAGGATATTCGAGGAAATCCATGCATGCACAAGTGTCGGGAATATTATCAAATGAACTATTTAATAGAGGATGATAAGTAAGGGATGTTGCTATCTCTGTAAATCGATGGACATTGGGGTGATCCCACAAAGCTGGTTTACAATTTCTGGGAGATTTTGATTTTTGTTGAAATCACATATTTTTAGAAAATATAATGATTTAAGCCTTAAAAAGGTCCATTTAAAGCATTCCAATTGAAGAGGGTTTGATCAAACTACATTAGATCAAACCCCCTTGGATAGAACCCCGCTAGTTTTAAACCATACCTATAACAGAGTCTCCTTTACACCTATCAAAATGTTGATAAAAAACCACTTTTGATTTACCTTTTGGGGGATCAAATGAATTCATTTAAAATTTATTTCTTGTAAGTATTTAGTCCTTATTATAAGCTTCCCAAAAAGTATATTTTAAAATAAATTTAATTGAATTATTATATCTATCTTTTATTTCTTGTGAATGTAGGTTTTTCACAGAAAATCAAGCTCTTTGTTCTGCACATGTGGAAAAATAGAAGACTATAAAAAAAATTTAAAAAATATGAGTGCACTAGATATTGAAGTCCTTGATCCAACAAAAAATTAATTAATTTCGATACATACAAAAAAAGTTGTGTTATACAGTAAACCTATGTCTGAATTGTAATTGGTTTGACTTTGAAACTTGATTAAGGAAAAAATATTCAATAAAACATTATGAAACCAATTGGAAGCACTAGATATTATAGTTACAAATATAAATAAATAAATAAAAGAATTGTATCCTTCATGGAAAAAAAGTTGTGTTAAATGGTGAGCATCACTCCTTAAAAATGGTGTTTATTGAAAAAAACTACTTTTCAAAGGAGATGGAAAAAGAAGTGCAATTTGATTCAAATTTATTTATTTTAAATGTATTTGGAATCTACAGAAAAAATGTCACAAATCACTAGTTTGCATCATTTCCAAATTCCTCATAGTTTAGCCTCTATAGGTGCCTAAAAGTGAAGATTTAGTTAGAAAAAAATAGTTTAGTGTCCAATTTTTCCAAAAATTATAAACCACTATTGTGGGATCACCCTTTTTTTTATTATGAATATAGGAGGGCTTCTGCTAAGCAACCCATTTCAAGTATTTGAAGCTTGCACCTTAATAATCTTGTTGTTTTGAACGTTTTTGGGAATATTTATTTAATTATGACAATTGCAATGAGCTATGATGTAGATAACAAAGCAATTTTGACTCACATGGGTTACATTCTAGCATGTTTTGACAAAGAGTATATATCTAAGGTTTTCAACTTTTATATGTTAGTGGATAAGCCTATTTTCTTCAATTCCTTGTGCAAAGAATACCAAAAGGATGGACATAGCTATAGGGTTGAGTCACTTCCTCATCATACGACTAGGGGAAGGGATAAAACTTAAATAAATTATGAAGCCTTTTGATGCATATATCTTTGAGGACTATTTTATAGAACATACTCTACACACTACGAGGTCTTAGGAGGATGTGAAATCATGTATTCCTTTGCACTTGATGATGTTAGTCGCTAATATAAAAATATAAATTTAAATACAATTTTTTTCTATGCCACCTTCATCTCAAATGGAATTCATAGGAAGTTGAAGGATATAAAGAAAGATGAAAAAATTGCACATTTTAGGTGGTATTCTCTACTCTACCACATCATCTTATACATTAGGATGAAGGTATGGGATAAATAAAAACAATTGAGGTTTTCTTATTGAGACACACCTATGGGATACACACTACCCAAATTTAAATTTCGTGGTGTTTGAAGAGAGATTTATGCACACTATTGCGAAGCACTTGGGTATAAATCAAACATATATTCTATAAGCAATGGCAAGATTCCTAATGTCAAAAGAAAAGAAACCTAAGCTTGGAATCTAACACATTTGAGGAGATTGGTATCTTGATTCTAACTCAATATTAATAAATAGTTTATGGATATCTTATAAGATCATATATATTGCCAAGGATAATACAAATCATAACTGATTTCCTAGATGTCATATGCGAGTTAAATGAAAGAAATTAGTATCATCTAAGAAATAATAAGGGTTATTTCTTTTTTGCTTCTATTATGTTTTCTAATTTTATAGTTTTTGGCTAATAGATTAGGCACCAAGTGAAAACTAAGTCTTATGGCAGGTGCTAGCTAGTTGAAGAGATTACCAAAAGTTAAAGTCAAAGGAAATTTTTAGAGTATTTCATGATTCAAGTATATCAATTACCAAATATTGGGTATTGAAGGGCTAGAAATGTAAAAATGTTAATGCAAGGTTTTGGGTGAAGTCTTCTAGTCTGAGAGAAAGCATCTAGGAAAATGTGGAGGTTTTGGTGGAATCCAAGATATAGGAAAATTTTTGGTAAAAGTTGAAGTATTGGATACCAGGTACTGGGTAATAGTGTTCAGTTTAAACTTAAATGTTTAAGTTTGTCCAAGGGTCTAAAGGTTTAGTAACTCAACTAGAAGCAGATAATTATGCCAAAATATGATAATAAAAGCATAATATTTATGATATGCTTAAAATGATGATTTATTAATGATGGTTTTATTTTCATGAGATTTTTATGAATGTTTTAAAACATATTTAAGAATTTTTATTTGCAAGAGGAATAGATTACAATGCAACATTCATGTATAGATGGTTAGGAAAAATTGGAACTTGAATAGAATCATATCCATATCGGGTGATACATTTTGGGAGTCTATATGAAGGAGGATCTTGAGTTGTTTGAATACCAAGAATCCTGGTATTATGCATGTGGTGAAAGAATGCACCAACCTCTAGTATGACTCATTCTCGGGAGTATTAAACCCAAGGAAAAACTAGAGTGTGTGAATAGAATGTTTAATTGATCATTTTGAATATATGGGAAGTCGATGTAAGCAAGGTGGTTAAAAGTCTCTCTCAAACTCAAAATGACCAGACTCAAACAAGAAAACAATCTCTTGCAACACAATTCTACAACTTAACTCAAACACCCACACTAGGGCTTGTAGCCTTCAACATCCAATCAATGAAGATATCTTTTAGAGAAGGCCGTACAATGGCCTATCAAACACCACAAAGGATTACCATAAAATACCAAATAACATATCAAAAGATCCAATAGGGTTTCATTCACCCAACATTAAGAATCAACAAACTACCTTGCTTCTAGGCTGCTTAATTAGCCCTAATTTCTGAAGGAAGTACCCCTTAAACACTTGAAAAATACCTAAAATCACTTGAAAATCATAAATTGTGACTCAAAACAATATAATCCATCATCAATCTATAGATTCAGGCCTTTTAGAATGCTAGGCCATGAAATCCTCATTTCTCTTACAAAACACAAAGGTTTATTGAAAGTCTTGACTCTCGGGCTTCTCAAACTCCAAAATTACATCGAACTAGTTCAATTAGGTTTGTATAGACTCACAAAACCACTACATTGACAAAACCTTCAACATTTCATCAAAACTCTATCATCACACCTTCATTTGACAAGAAAAAATACATTGCTTTGCCCTACAAAATCACTCATTTCCTTACAAATTATCTCCTTAGCCTTCAAAACCTTAAAAAAATCTAACACTACATTAAAATGTCAATCCACTAAGTTATAAGGTCTCACAATAGGTGGGTTGACTAATTCATCATTTAACTTCTATCAAAACACTTAATTTTGCACAAACAAGGCTGTTACAAAAAATTGATGAAATCTCCTAATCTCAAAGTTAGAATCTAAGAATAGATGCAAAAGAAATCTAACTCATGATACTATATTATCCAATGAATTTCAGAGCATTTATACCCTATATGGGTCCATACAAAATGAACAAAGTTCAAAAAATTTAGAGAATTAGTAGAAAATGTTGTATTATGATTGGAATTCTTCTATGCAAAACTTCAACAACCTTTTTCGAGCCTTGGAAAGGCTTTTTATACATTTTCGTTTAAATAAAAACCACCCCAATGTTGATAACTGCCTTTCAAATTGCTATGTCCCTTCATATTCTAAAAAAATGCATTTTACAAAATCTTACTTGACAACATTTTCCACTTTTGTGTAACTTGTGCTAATTTAACACCTAAGACTCAAAACCACCTAATATTTGTCAAAATAACTTGTTTAACATCAAAATGGTCATAGTGACCTTATTTAGAAAAATAAACACTCAAAACCTATAGCCTACTCATGATCAACATAGATTGACAATTTGTTACCAAAGGTCCTCTTGCACCATAAGTTCCTACATCCTATTCACATTCAAGTTATTATCTTGGTGATAATATAAAGATGAAGATCCTGAAACGTATTAACATGATGAGGAAGGTTGACATCCATTGACTTCGTTAACAATTCCCCTAGTAGGTATCATATTCCATGTACCTTGTTGTGATTCATCCCTTGTATCCTTCTCATGTATTTTTATAATCTCCCTTGTGTCTTGTTCTTATAAAAGGCTGGGAGATGTCTCATTTTAAGTTAAAGTTCAAAATTTGTGGATGCGAGAGAATAAAAAATTATTTAAGTTTTGTTCTCTTTCCTATTTTTTTTTCTATTTGAGATTAAAAACTTGTATGCACATTGTAAACAAATATTTTGACACCTGAAATGGTTGTTTCCCTTCTAGGGTTTTTCACCTAAAAGGGTGAGGATTTGGGAAAAAATACAATGTTACATTCAAAGATGTATGTGATGAAGGTGTAATGTGCCTAGATGAGATGGAATAAATGCAGAAAATGAACAAAAAATATAGAATATGAATGCAAAACTAAGAAATATAAAGTGTTTGAAAACACAGTGTTGTATGCAAACATGAACTAGAAACATAATCAAATCAAAACAAAATTAAAGGAAACTAAATGGGGTGCACCTAGAGATTGGAAGTAGATCTGGGAAGGTTCTAAAATGTTGCAGAATTCAGTGCTAATGCCCACTGGGACTCATTCATCACATAAGGTGAATTAGTCTTGCTTCTAGTAAAATCTGTCGGGATAGGTTTCAGGATGTCAGGAACTCAGAACTTCAGAAAAATGTTTTTCCAGCCTAGCAATGGGACTCATTCACCATAGACAGAAAATCATGCCACCTATAGAAATATGCAAAGTCAAAGGTCAACTTTGTGGTCCTAATCTGTACTTTTTTTATTGTTAGGTTGCCAGATCAAAATTTGCAGAAAACAGGTTGAAAAGGGTCTTCAAGCTCCAATTAGGGTTATGTTGTGTATCATAGAAAAATGGATCATTGATATTTTCATGGTTATTTAGGTCTTTCTCTTATGATGTTTGAATTATTTTCCTTTGATTTAATTGTTGCAATGTAATTTACGCATTCACATTATGTCCTAAACATTCAAATTATGATGTCTTGTGAAGTGTTGTAACACATTTCTACACTTTTATAGACTCTTCTCATTACAATTCACCTAAAAATCACCTTTTCATCACTTATCAAGTCCTATTTTAAAGTGTTGTAAAGTCTTGTAACAAGATCTCACACTTTTCTGGGCTTGTTATCACTATTTGCACATTTCTTATGCTTTTAATTCTCAACACCCACTTACAAGACGAAGGTGGGACCCATTCACTATGGGTGGCGAATGAGTCTCTCTTGGCTCCAAATTCAAAATAATTCAAAATTTCTTTGGGGGTTTTATTCAAAAAGACCTTATGTCGGCTTGTGATGAGGTATTATTGGGTAATTAGGGCATACATGTGTATAAATAAGTGTTTTTCTTCTCATTTCAACCCTAATTCATCAAATTCACTCATTCACTAGTTGATTCAAGCATTTAATTATATTCAAGCATCATTCAATCAAGCAAACATCAAGCATCTTGGAGGAGACATTGACATATCTCCAAATTTCTTCAACAAGGGGGGTATGTGCAGGATCATGATGGGCCAAAAAGTGGCGATATGATGGGTATTTGTAGGGTATGTGGTTGAAGACTTTTTTTTACCCAAAATTGATAAAATGAAAAGGAAAGGAGATTCTCAGCTTTCGACCAATATAAATTATGCTTTACATTGAATTTAATAAATTATTATTATTTATTTTCTATTTGAATTATGACTAAAGTCCTGATTTATAGGCTGATTGAAAAACATCTATAGCTTTCAAACTATATCACATTTTTGGAATCCAAAACATGCATCACACTATATGCTTTGGATCCTATAGGATTAAAAAAAAAAATTCATGAAGTTTTGACCAAGTTAAGGTGGTCAGACATACAAGTTTTTATATTTTTGAAATGTTGTAATAAAAATATCATAATTAATTATTTACTTGGGAAAAAATTACAAAAAAATATGCATCACATCAGGACATGAGTCCTCTACTTATATATATAATCTTATAAACAATAATTATCATTTTATTGTGGTTAGGGTGGTCAGACAGACACCTACTTCTTATTTCACTGAAATTTAAGTCCTACTACATTGAAATTTCAAATTTTCGCCAAGTAGATTTTATTTTTTAAATAATAAACCTAGTAGTTTAGAAACTACATTCAATTCTCTATAGATTCTATTTTTACATATTTTTGAAATAGTATAGATAACTTAATCAAATTTTAACATCAAGTTTTCTAACTCTGATTTTTCTAATTTTTTTGCCACTTAAGGGCCTATTTTTTCAATGATTATCCTCACATACCTAGGGTTTTGGTGAGCTTAGGACACTTGCATGTTATTTATTCATCATTCCATGTTCATTTTATTTCATTTCTTTATTAAGGGTTTGATTACCAAAGTGGGATTTCACCAAGGAAAATCCCTATACTCTAACCCTTAACCATTTTTCTCATTTTGCATGTGTGTTTCCAGACTTTTGTATGCAAATTTGTGAAGCAGTTAGGTTTTGAAAATTTGAAAACAAGTCAATAGAGTGTTTCAAGTCAACTAAACCCTATTTCAAGCTTGGAGGCATCCTATAGTCCATTTTCTACAGATTTGACTTTGTCAACTCGGCAAGAAGACAAGTGCAAACCTGGAGCTATAGAATTGAATCTTGATTTTATAGAAATTTGAAGGAGGATTGATTTTCCATAAATGGAGAATGAGTCCCACCTAAGGTCTAGAAAAAATTGATTTTGTTAGAATCTAGTTCTCAATAGTCGGAAAGCAATTTCAGGTGTTTTTGTTAGTAGTAGGACTGATTCATCATTAGTGTTGAATGAGTCCCATTGGTGATTTATAGTGATTTCTGATAGTTTTGAGAGCCTTCCAAATTTAACATCCAATTCCTAGGTGCACTTTGTTCAGCCTCTTTTAGTTTTGTTTGCATTTTTTCATTTATTAATTCATTTTTGCAAACTTCACCATGTTTTCAAACATTGCACATTTAATTCATTTTACATTAATAATTACTCAATTTCATAACTTAGTTGCATTTATATCATTGCATCTAGTCATAATTCCATTATACATTCCTTTATTTTAGTGAACCACCTCAATTTTAGGGTTTTATCTCTCCTTTTAGGGGAAAAATCCTAAGAGTGGAAGAGAAGTCCATAGAACCTTCAAAATTGATGGTTCATTTTGGTGAGCCCACATATTGAACACATTATATTTATGATTTCAATTGAATTTTGCATCCTAGGTTTACTTTGCATCAACATTCAATTAAGTTTTGTTTTGTTTTTGCATCCCAGGGTTTCTCAAATTGCATTAGAGAAAGCATCATAAAGATTTCATTTCTACATATCAAATCATTAAAAAACTGAAAATTTGTATTTGCATCCTCATTCTACATTAGAAAAGCATTAAAAAATAAATAATTTTTTTTGAAAAAACATAAAAAATCCATACCTACGCTCATTTGCCACCCTGGGCGAATCAGTCCAGTTGCATTTTCTGCATTGAAATTTCTAGAATTTTCACAATATTTCCTACATTTCTATTTCCTATTACTATCTTCTTGTTTCAATTTATAAAATTTTAGTCATTAGCATTTTAGTATTCCTAGTTTGCATTTGCGTTCACCCCATATTTTGTGGTACTTGTATGAGTGTTTGGCACCCTATTGATAATACTTTAGTGATACGAAGTTCTAGACTCATGGCTTCCTATGATAACACTTTCATTGTGGACCTTGGAATCTAAAGAGCTCCTACTCTTGGTATGGAAAAAGGTGCATTATGCATGGATACTACCACTAATACACCTTTACCTTAACATCCAATGCATGTTGACACAAACTAATTCCATTCCACAAGAAAATGTCATTAGTATTCGTGAGGATTTTGTACATTTACAACAAGATTTAAGTCTTGAAAAACTTTCCACAACTGCTATACCTACAATAGAAAACCTTCATCACTTGGTTGAAAGTGACAATGGCTTACAAGTTATGCAAAGAATAGCTGAGATATACAAAAAGCATGTTATTTCCACATCCCAATTAGCAAATATTGTTGTGAGCCAAGGAGGTTCTCACATGCCTCCTCCTTCAACCATAGCAGCTATACCCACCTATACCACTCCTCAAGTTATGAAAGCCATGCAACAGGTTAGTCATGTGACTCCTTCTTTCACTATTCCAACTAGCATTCCTAGTTCTTTCGTAGCATCAAATGTTCCATCTTCTACCTTCACCCCTCTTAGTGTCCCCCTCACTTCTCCTAACATTACATATACTCCATCACCATTTTCTCTTCCCACTCATACCACTTACACCGACCCCATGATTACACAAATCTTTAACACTATTTCATCCATGCAACACCAAATATCCACCATTAGCCAAAGTCAAAATTCTCCACCCACATATGATGTCAGTAGTAGCCCATTATCTTTTGAAATCTTAGGAACACAGATGCCATAGGGAATTGAGATGCCTAGGTTTGAGAAGTACGAAGGTAAAGGAGACCCTACTAATCATGTTAATGCCTATACAACATTGTGCAGTAATTTTTTCCTTGATGATAAACTATTAGCCAAAAATTTTTCTAGGACCTTAAAGGTCACTGCATTGGAGTGGTTTTCAAATTTACCCAATCATTCAATCTGATCATTTAATGAACTTGTGGATTCCTTTATAAGTCATTTCCAAGTCTATATGACTCCCAAAAAGACAATGGATAATTTAATGAGATGTAAACAAAAAATAGATGAAAAACTAACTAGTTCCATTTCACATTATTAATCATTGTATGCTCAAATTGATGTCAAGATTCATGATTCACATCTTCAAAAGATTTTCATCAAAAACTTGCACACTCACCTTCAGTATAAGTTAACTATGATGAAGTTTTCTTCATTCATGCATTTATGCACAACCCTTTGTGACTATCACAACTCAGTTACAAGTTGTGATTCAAAGTTCACTTCTAACTGAGCTGAGAAGTTTGAACAAACCAACCAAAATGACGTACAAAACTTTAGAAAACCAAACAAAGGATTTTTACAAGTTCAATCCGCCTCTACCACAACCATCCCAACCTATTTAGAGTCAAGTGGCAGCTGTTAAAGCAGTGGCACCCTTTACTTAAGGTGACCTGAAGAGGAAATTTACCCCCTTGCTCGATACTCTCCATAACACAATGAATTAAATACTCCATCAATAGATGATAATTTTTCCTACCATTAAACCCCTTGATACTACCAAGCCTTTAGTACCCACTTTTAAACTAAATTCTTATTGTCATTTTCATTGCCAAAATGGACATGACACCAAACAATGTAAGTGTCTCAAACACTTAGTTCAAGACCTAATTGATTATGTTAGTTTGTCCATTACAAGCGCAAATGATCAAAGAAATAATTCTGTTGCACCCCCTAATAAGAATTTACATTTTTACCAACCCCATGCCTAAACACAATCTTTCATTTGTCAAAGCCAGTGAACCTTCAAACACTCATGTAATGAACATTGATGCAAATAATGAGCAAGATGATATTAATCCAAATGTTACCCAAGTTAATCCTATGTATTTGTGCATACGATAGATGGTGTACCTTGTAAGGGCCCAACCAAAAAATCTCTTGATATTACTTTTTCTTCTCATGATATACTTATAAAGCTTCTTGATGGTCCTCTTTACATTTCCGACTGCATCTATGATAAGCCCACAAATGGGGTATTAATAGATCCCACGTATGGTGAGAATGTGATCATGAAAGAATTTTTTAGTATTACATGATCTTGAACCATAGATATTTGGGTTCCTATGGGCATCTCTAACTCTTGTAGGGTTTTTCCCCTAAAAGGAGAGAGACAGGGCCCAAAAATGCTAAGGGTTCATTCAAATTATGTTATGTGTGATGTTAAATGAGCTAAATTAAATGTTATAAATGTATTTATATGAACTAATTGATTGATTAAAAATGCAAAACCTAAGAAATATGACTTGCTTGAAAACACATTGTGTATTGCAAAATCACCTACAAATGAATGGAAAAATGCAATAGCAATGAATAAGACTGAAAGTGTCCACTTGGAACCTTGGTGAGGATTGGAAATTTCTTTTGAAATGCTATTGATGCTATTTTTCAAGCCTGGATGGACTCATTCGCCATTCTGGGAAAATCAATCCTAGTTCTAGTAAACTGTGTCGGAACTCGTTTCTAACAAAAGGGTACTAAAAATGCAGAAAACTCAAAATTAACCCTGTGGTGGAACTCATAATCCATCCATAGTTAATGAGTCCACTTTTGAAGAATTTATGTACTTTCAAAGGCGGTTTCTGAAGCTTCTGATCTGCACTTTAGCTTCCTATAGGTGTCCACTTCTGAAACTCTGATTTACAGGTATGAGAATAAGATTTTGTTGAATATTTGACTTGTTGAATGAGGAGAAGACTTAAGAAACCTTGAAACTTGATCTTCAATGATTTCCAAGCTTCCAAGAGTTCTAAATTTGCATACACAGAAGACAAGAGAGAAAAATGGTGAATGTTAGGGCATGGGGGTTTTCCTAAGTCAAAGCCCTTTTAGGTAATTAAACAAAAATGATGAAATAATGGAATGAAACATGAAATAACATAGTATATTACCTTGACATGATGATTTATCTTGAAATTCCGCATTAAAACATGAAGATTTAGCCCTTGAATATCTTTAGAAGCTTTCTTAATGAGTTGTAATGATGAAACCCTTGGTTGCTTGACTTGAGATAGATGAATGATGAATGAATGAATGATAAGAGATAACAGATATGAAATGAGGGGAAAAACACATATTTATACACACTCAAGTGCCTTAGTAACCTATTAATACCTCATCAAAGGTCGATATGAAGAAAAACTAAACTCAAATTTCACTTTTTTCCTGCTCAAAGGTCAAAATTGGGCCAAATGGGACTAATTTACCACACATGGCAAATGGGTCCCACCAGGATAGGACTCATTTTCCATGCATGGTGAATGGGTCCAACAGGGGCCAATTTGATAGCTTAGATGCCAAGAGATAAGGAAATAAGGTTTAAAATTCAACCTTGTCAGGTATTTGATCAATTTAAGCCTTGGGATGCACAATATGGGTTAAGAGGGGCCTATTAGTGATGATCTAAATGTCAAATAGGGCTTGGGACATATAATTCAATGTGAAAGTGTGATTAAATACACTTTACAGCACTAAAATATGGTCCACATAGCCTAGGAAGACACAAGAACCAATGTGGATGTGCAAGATGCATTACAACACTAGTTTATGATTAATTTTAAGTTATAAGCCTTATGGATTAGTGTGAAGATGTATTTAAATACATTTTATAATGTTGAATTAGGGAGAAATATGTTCATTAAGTCTAGAAAAGTGTGAAAGTATCTTACAACACTTTACAACATGTTTACAAGAAATCATTAAAAGCATGTTATTCAATTTGTAACGGTCCAAGACCTAGTGTGGATGCATACAATTCCTCAAAACACCTAAATCAAGGCCTCATTAAATCCATTTTATCATGAATTAATCCCATTTCAAGGAAAGGGTCCTTTTTTCCATGACATAGATCTCTATCAAGATGATTATAATAAACCAACCACATGGATTAAAACACATACTTTTTTTTCATGCCCTATGATCAGATCGATCATACTTCTATTGCAAATAGGATCCAGAAATTTGGATGTAACATTTTCTATTATTCCACAATCAGATTGGTTTGTTTTGTGGCTAGGTCATCCTTGGCTTCACTCAATGAAAGTTGTTCCTTCAGTTGTGTTGAAAAGTGGACAACAAGTCAACAAAGTGTTTCAAGTCAACTATACCCTATTTCAAGCTTCGAGACAACCTACAATCATTTTCTACATATTTGATTTTGTCAATCCTTTAAGAAGACAAGTGCAGTTCTTGAGCTACAATATTGAATCTTGATTTTATAGAATTTTGGAGGAGGACTAATTCTCCATCAGTGGTGAATAAGTCCCACTTGAGGGATGAAAAAGTTGATTTTGTCATAATCCAGTTCCCGAAGGTCAGAAAGCAGTTTCAAGTGTTTTTGTTGGTAGTAGGATTGATTCACCATCAGTGGTGAATGAGTCCTACTGGTGATTTTCAGTGATTTTCGCTAGTTTTCAAAGCCTTCCAAATTCAACATCCAATTCCTAGGTGCATTCTATTCAACCACTTTCAATTTTGGTTGTGTTTGTTCATGTATTAGTTCATCTTTGCATACCTCACTATGTTTATGAACATTGCAGATTTCATTAGTTTTTCATTAATAATCAGTCAATCTCATAAATTAGTTGGATTTAGATCATTGTATTTAGTCATAATTCCTTTATAAATTCCTTTTTTTGAGTGAACCAACTCAATTTTAGTGTTCTATCTCTCTCGTTTTAGGTGAAAACCCTAAGAGTGCAAGAGAGGTCCATAGAACCTTCAAAATTGATGGTTCATGCTAACTATGATGACTTTGATGACTTATTGACCACTTTTCAACACCTCTCTCCTTGAAATTTTTTCCTACAAGACCTACAAACACACATACAAAGAGGGGAAAAATGGTTAATGGTTAGAGTATAGCGGTTTGCTTTGGTCAAATCCCACTTTGGTAATCAAACCCTTGATAATGAAATAATAAAGGAATGACGAAAAAATAACATGTAAATGTCATAGACTCACCAAACCCTTGTTAAAATCTGAAGATATGTCAATGGATGTTCCAATATGCTTGATCATTGCTTGATTAAATGATGCTACAATGCTTAAGTGAATGCTCAGATGGATTGAATGCAAGAATGAATGGGTATGTGTAAGATGATGGTGGGCCAAAAAGTGGTGATATGATGGGTATGTGTAGGGTATGTGGTTGACAACCTTTTTTTTACCCAAAATTGATGAAACAAAAATAGTTTTTAAAAGATATTCTTAGCTTTCCACCAATATAAATTATTCTTTACTCTAAATTTAATAAATAATTATTATTCATTTTCTATTTGAATTACGACTAAAGTCATGATTGATAGGCTGATTGAAAAACATCTATAGCTTTCAAACGATATAACATTTTTTGAATTTGAAACATGTGTCACATTCTATACTTTGCATACTATAGGACTAAAAAAAAAAAATTGAATTTCATGAAGTTTTGACCAAGTTAAGGTGGTTAGACATATGAGCTTTTATTTTTTTAAAGTTGTATTAAAAATTTCATAATTAATTATTTACTTGGAAAAAAATAATAAAAAAATATGCATCACATTAGAACATGAGTCCTCTACTTATATCTAAAATCTTATAAAAAAATATTATCATTTTATTGTAGTTAGGGTGGTTAGATAGACACCTACTTCTTATTGTTTCCCTGAAATTGAAGTACTACTACATTGAAATTTCAAATCTTCACCAAATAGATATATATTTTTTTAAATAAACGTAGTAGTTTAGAAACTACATCCAAGTTTATATAGATTCTATTCTTACATATTTTTGAAATAATATAGATAACTTATTCAAATTTTTACGTCAAGTTGCCTAACTCTGATTATTTTAAATGTTTTTCCACTTAAGGGCCTATTTTTTCCATGATGATCCTAGGAATACCCAAATACTTGAATGAATGGGGGTTAAAATGAATAGAAAATCATGTATTTATACACACTTATTCCCTAATTTCCAAAAAATATATCACATGCCAACCTTAGGTCTTAATGAATAAAAACCTGCTAGTAATTTGAATTTATTTTGAATTTTGTGCCAAGAGGGACTCATTTTCCACCATGGGTGAATGGGTCCTACTCAAGAAATATGAGTGGGTGTCAGAAATTATATATCTTTAATGTGGCTTGTCAGGTTTGTATTAAAAAAATACTTAATTAAGGCCTGCAAGTGTATAAAGGGGCCAAATAAGGCATAAGAAAGGTATATTTGGTGATGAGAAGTCTAGAAAAGCATGAAAGTTAGATACAAGACTTTACAACACTTTAGAATAATGCTTGGTATGTTTTAAAAAGACGGTGTGTAGGTAAATTATAATAAGAAGAGTCTAGAAAAGTGTGAAAATGTATACTTTCATTGTAACACCGTTACAATATATCATAAATTCTTAGAGATTCAGAAAGATTCAAGACCTAATGTGAACATGTGGGTCATATACAACATTAAATAAAGGAAAAATCAAGCCAAATAAGCAAAAGGAAGGAAAAAACAAGAAAAAGTAAAAGGGTTACTTTTCTCATTGTCCATAGTTATCCCCCACATTAGTGAGAGAATGTACCTGCTTCAAACTCGCACTAAAGTAGAGAAATGCATCTCAAGAGGGGTCTAAATGTACTAATGCTTGATAAGATGAGACAACAACAATTAAGAGGGATGATCAAGTCCCTAGGATCAAGATTCCATGGCAAAAAAAAATCATAAGCTCAAATGAACACACATGAAAGTGATGAAAAAGAATGAAGGAAAGGAGAGAAAGCTTTGACCATCTATCCAATTTGTTGTGGATTAGATCTACTCTTTTTATTTGAAACAAGAAATTTGTACTCACTCTGGGATGATGGAACTCATGGCTTTCCGTCAGGTGCAAAGGCTTGAAAATACTCACTCTAGGGCCACAAAACTTCTAGTTGTGCTTTGGGTGAGAAATCCACAACATACTCACTCTGGGGCCACATAACATCTGGTTGTCCATAGGGTGAGAAATTCTGAAAGTTGTCTATGGGGAAAGTCATGCCTCAAAATGGGCTTACTGCTCAACCATATCAAAGTTATACAGGTCCTAATAACTTTTAATAAGGCAACAAAAAAGACAATTTTGTTTCACGCTTCATAAGACAAGTAAAGATTTGTATGCTTAGAACTCTTGAAAAAATGTGATGGCATCACAAGAATGCAAGTTGTGTTATGCAAGGTGGCCGTGTAAATTCAAAATGCAACATGCAAAAGGATGTTCAAATGAGTCTTGCTAAGTTCATGTGAGGTCTACAACTTAGGGCACATTGTGTCTAATGTCTCCAAGAGAGGACTAATCAAAGAATATTTGCAACTTAGGGGATGTAGCGCATCACATCAAGCCACTAAGAGGGATGTAATATACTAAGATAGATCACGTTTATAAAGGACATGACACCCAATGTCATCCACAAAGTGACAAATGCACTGTATAAAGTAGCAAGGTTTCTCGAAGAACCAAGGAAAAAAGAATGCAAAATGAATTATGCCAATGTATATCCCCACTTTAAAGGAATTGCTACAAACCATTCTGTGAGCAATTATTTTAAAGTAGTGAACGAAAAATGAAAAAAGAAAGAAGACATGAGGACCAACTTGGAAAGCCCATATGCCAAGTCATTTGTTTCCAAGTAAGGTTGTGCCATGTAAAGGAAAAAGAACAAAAGAAAGAAGAGTTTCCCCCAAAAATAAACACACCAAAAACATAAGGGATATATGGATTTAGGGTCAGTATGTTTCTTGCTTCAATGATTTGATTAAAGAGCTTAGAACTGTCATCATTCCCCAAATATATAGAACTAAAAGAATGACACAAAGAGAACAAAAAAAGAGAAAAAAAGAGATTCCATGTGGGTCAACATGGAAGAGACATAAGAGCATCTCAACGCTTTGCATCATCCCCAAAAGGAAAATACAAGCTAAAATAAAATGAAAATGAAAAAGCTTTTAGGTCAACATGAGAGAGAAATTATAGTCTCAATGCCTTGCATCATCCCCAAAAGGAAAACACAAAACAAAAGCACAAAAGAGAAGTAAAAGGACCGATTGAGTCAACATGGAAGAGACATAGGGCATCTCAACATTTTTCATCATCTCAAAAAGGAAAACAAAAAACAAAAGCAAAAAATAAGAAAAGGACCTTTTGGGTCAACATGGAAGAGAGATAAGGGAATCTCAACACTTTGCGTCATCCCCAAAAGGAAGAAACAAAACAAAAGGTAAAAGGAAAGGAAATGTACAAAATATAGAAGAATGTCACAAAGAGAGGAAAACATCAAACGTCACGTCATGGGGGAACATGATACACACATTCAAGAAAAAGAAAAGAAAATGCAAAAGACTAGTAAGGTAGATGCAAGTCAATTGATGAGAAATCCATCCACCTCCAAATTATGGTCAATGTATTGTGAGGGAAATTAACTATCCAAAGGGACAATTGCAAATGTTGAACTATGGGAAGTACCAGGTTCTACACTTGTTGTAGGATATTTTTCATTTAAGCTCATGGAAGAGGAAAATAATGTATTTAGATAATTATGCATCCCTTCATCTATTTTAGAGATCTCATCATCATAATCCAAATTAATCATGACCAAAGGACATATGGTGGTAATTTCCAATGAAGGGTGTATCAGGAGTTATGGTTTCTGTATCATATCATTTTTTTGTGATTGTAGAGGATTGCCATCAGGCAGTGCTTCTGTTAAGGGCAGAGATTGATTTTCTTTGTTTTCTACAATTTGTAATTAACAAGCAAGGAGACAACATCGATGACTATGCTCCCTAGCAATGAGGTTTTTTTATTCTATTTTGAAGTTGTGTTGGTGTAAGAGGTGTTTGATCCACCATAGGTTCCTTTTCTTCCTGAAGGGGAGGAATAGAAGGAGCCATGGGAGGTGATTCAATCACTTTCTCTTTTACTTTATAGATTTTTTTTATGCAAGGGGCCATGATGGGGTTGGTATCATTATCTCTTGGATGTTTGGATGAGGAAGGTGAAGTGTTCAATTTAGGTTGATCTAGAGTTGGTGGTTCAGGTTTAGGTTGAAGCATTGTCTCATCTAGGATGGGAGTGTCAAAAGTGGATGAGGATTGGTTGCAGAGGGACAATTCAACAATTTTCTTTTCTTTAAACTTTTGATAAGAAAGGAAAAAGAAATATTTGTGAGGTTTTCTTTGTTCAATGGGCTCTAGGAAAAATGATTCTGAGGAGAATTTTCCTTTGGAAGAAAAAGGATTAAATCCACTATGGTGAACAATCAATATTTCATTGTTATGCAAAAACTTTAAAGACTTGTGTATGACTAAAGGAAGAACTTTCATTGAGCGAAGCCATGGATGGCCTATCCACAAATGAAATTGATGTGATTGTGGAATGATCGAAAATGTTACATCCACTACCTTAGGTCCTATTTGTAATGGAAGGATGATCGATCCTATTGTAGGGCATGCAAAACCATTGTGTGTTTTAATCCATGCTCTTGGTTTGTCATAAATATCTTGATAAAGATCATGTAATACCAAAAATTCCTCAATGATCACATTCTCACCATAGGTGGGATCTACGAGTATCCCATTAGCCGGCTTATCATAAATATGACTAACTATGTAAAGAGGAACATCAGGAAGATTTAGAAGAATTTCCTTAGAAGAGAACATAATATCAAGAGATTTCTTAGGTTGGCCCTTATGAGGGATAACATCAATCACTCTTACCAAATCATCCATAGGATTAATAGAAGTGGAATGTGGAATAGGACCAAGATGGTTAATAGTTTTTAATGGTCATCACATCGTTCTTTGGAATTTCACTAGCTTTGATTAATGACATGGTATGTTTGGGCATTGGATTGGTAAAAATTTGCAAATTTTGATTGGGTGGGGAAACCAATGGATTTCCTTTAACATTAATATTTGAAATGGATAGATGACCAAAATCAATGAGGTCTTGCACTATGTGTTTAAGATGCTTACATTGTTCTCTGTCATGTCCGTTTTGTCTATGATAATGGCAATAAGCGTTGGGTTGAAAGGTTAGAGACAAAGGTTTAGTTGGATCCAATGGTTTAACAGTAGGTAAAGTAATCACATGTTGCTTCAATAGTTGGGTCATGTTTTTATGAAGAGTGTCTAGTAAAGCTGTAAACTTTCTCTTTGGATTACCTTAAGTAAAAGCTATTGTAGCTTTAACAACTGTTACTTGGTTGTTGACGGGTTTAGGTGGTTGTTGAGGAGGGGTTTTATGTGTAAAAATCCTTTGTTTGGTTTTCAAAATGGTTGTGAATTGTTTGAAGTGCTAGGTTCAGAGTTTTTAGTTTGGTTAGTAGTGGAATTGGCATCACAACTACTAATTTAATTGTGATAGTCACAAAGGTTTGTACATAGATACATGAAAGAGGGAGATTTCATCATGATCAATTTATCTTAGATGTGATTTTGTAAATTTTGAATAAACATCTTTTAGAGATTTGGATCAAGAACCTTGATATCGATTTGGGAATATAGTGACTGATAGTGTGAGATGAAATCAGTTACTTTTTTGTCCACATTTTTCTTACATCTCATTAGATCGGCCAATGTCTTTTTGGGAGTCATGTGCACTTGAAAATGATTTATGAAGGCATCAAATAGTTCATTGAATGAATGAATTGAATTGTTTGGTAGGTTTGAAAACCACTCCAAGGCAATGTCCTTTAAGGTCCTAGGAAACAATTTGGACAATAGTTTATCATCAAGAACAAATTCATTGCATAAGGCTATGTAAGCATTAACATGATTAGTAGCATCACCCTTCCCTTCATACTTCTCAAATCTAGGTATCTCAATTCCTTGTGGAATTGGTATTCTTAGAATTTCTAAAGATAATGGGCTGCTACAGACATAATAGGTGGCTGGGGAATTTTGTCTTTGGCTTATGGTGGATATTCTTGTTGCATGGAGGAAACAGTTTGGAAAATTTGTGTGATGAGAGGGTTAGTGTAAGTGGCATCAGGTGGAAGAGATAGTGGTGATGGAGTGTATGCAGATGTAGGGCAAGTGAATGGAATGCTAATAGGTGGTATGGTGGAGTAGAAAATATTTGATGCCACAGAAAAACTAGGAATGCTAGTAGAAATAGTCGAGGAAGGAATCACATTGCTAACCTATTGCATTGTGGTTGTGACTTGGGGAGTGGTATATAGGTAGGTACGGATGCTAGAGTTAAAGGGGGAGGAATGTAAGGTACTCCATGGCTAACCACAATGTTTGTTGGTTGAGATGTACTAGAGTTGGAAAGAATGTGTTTATGGTATATCTGAAAAATTCATTTCATAACATCTAACCCTTCATTGCATTCAAGAAGATGATGGATTTTTTCAATAGTACGAATTCTGGTGGTTGAAATTTTTTCAAGACACATGTTTTGTTACAAATGTGCTACATCCTCATGAATGCTAATGATTTTTTCTTACAAAACATGATCATTTTGTGTGTCAACTTGCATGCTATGGGATGGAAAATTATTGCTAAAGGTGGGATACATGCCTAATGCACTATATTCAACACCAAGAGTAGTAGCTTAAGACAACCCAAGGTCCACAATGAGTGTGTTATCGTGGGATGCCATGAGTCGGGAACTTCTTCTCACTAAATTGTTATTAATAGGGTACCAAACACTCATACAATGACTACTAAGGTGGGGTGGATTCAAATGAATTGCAAACTAGGGGTAATAAAATGCTAATAGCAGAAATTCTAGAAACTATAATAGATATGTAATAACAGAAAATAGAAATGCAGAAAATGCCCAAAAAATTCTAGAAAATGTAGAACTAAGAATGTGGAATTGGACTAATTCACCCATGGTGGCGAATGCATCCAGGGATGAATTTTTTTGAGCTTTTTCAAAAAAATTAAATGAAATATGATGTTTTTCATATTTTTTATGCAAAATTATGATACAGATGCAAAAATGCAGTGTTTTTTAAATGATTTGAAATGCAAAAATGAAAGCTATATGATGTTTTCACTAATGCAATTTTAAAAATCCTAGGATGCAAAATAATGTAAAACCTAATTCAATGGTGATAAAAGTAGACCTAGGATGTAGATGCACTTGAAATTAGAAGTAAAAAATGCTCTAAATATGGGTTCACCAAAATGTAAACAAAGATTTTGGCACTTGAAATGTTTGTTGCCCTTCTAGGGTTTTTTACCTAAAAGGGTAAGGATTTGGGCCAAAATGAAATGTTACATTGAAAGATGGATGTGATGTGGGTGTATTGTGCCTAGATGAGATGGAATAAATGCAAAAAATGAACAAAAACTATTGAATATGAATGCAAAACTAAGAAAAAATAAGTGTTTGAAAACATAGTGTTGTATACAAACATGAATTAGAAACATAAACAAATGAAAACATAATTAAAGGAAACTAAATGTGGTGCACCTGGAGATTGAAAGAAGATCTAGGAAGGTTTAGGAATGCTAAAGTATTCAATGTTGATTCCCACTAGGACTCATTCGTCACAGATGGAAAATCGGTCCTACTTTTGGTAAAATCTACCAGAACAGGTTTCAGGATGTTGAGAACTCAAAACTTCAGAAAACTCTTTTTCCAGCCTAGTAGTGGGACTCATTCACCATAGATGGTGAATCAATCTACCTACAAAGATATGCAAAGTCAAAGGTCAACTCTGTGGGTCCTAGTCTATACTTTTCTATTTCTCGGGTTGTCGGATCAGAATCTGCAGAAAATGGGCTAGAAAGGTTCTTCAAGCTCCAATTAGGGTTATGTTGACTATGATTAATTTGATGACTTATTAACCACTTTTCAACACCTCTTTTCTTGACAATTTTTTCTACAAGACCTACAAACACACATGCAAAGAGGGGGGAAATGGTTAAGGGTTAGAGTATAGGGGTTTTCCTTGGTGAAACCCCACTTTGGTAATCAAACCCTTGGGTAAAAGAACAAAGTCGTGTCAGAATTTATAAAGGAAATGAGCAACACCGATCCAACTTTTAAACTTGAATCACTAAAAAGTGACATATATGTTTTACATTTTGAAATGATGTAAACTAGTAAAATATGTGTTTTTTTGTATATTTTATGTTTGTATATTTTTAAAAAATAAAAAAACAATTTAAAAATAGTTTTTAATAAATTAACACTATAATTTAGTTGTTAATAAAATGCTAGAAAATGAAGTTGCATGAGACATCAAACTTTTAATAGCAATTTTTTTTTTCTTTCAATTTTTGTGTGTTTATTTATAACTTGAAACTTTAGTGCATGGATATATTTATTTCTAATTTTGATAACTATATATTTCTAAATAAATATTAAAATGTGTGTGAATTAAAAAATCTATTTCAATTGGACGTCAACTTTTATATTAAATATTTATTTAAAATAGAAAAAAATTATACCATCTTGAAATAGATTTTTTCTATGTAGTGCATCATTATTTTTAAATGTTTTTTAATAAGTTTCAGTATTTTTCCTTGGCATGGTAATCAACATAATATTTTGTGATGATAACCTGACTTTAGTAAAAATAAATTTAAATAAATAATAAATATATTTTTGAAAACTACACTATGGATCTGCAAAAGGGTATTTTTATATTTAAAAAAAAATGGTATTTACATTAGCAGGAGTTATTGTGCCTTTAGGTTTTCCAAATAATATTTTTTTGGTAAATTGGACTAAAAGTGGTGCTTCATATATTTTTAGTCAACAATTTTAGTTGAAAAGGTTGTGGAAGTATCTAACTAAGCTAGAATGAACCTTACTATATCATATGTTTGACCAAAATTGATTTTTAGTTAGAAATACTTAAACTCAAATGTGTTGATAGGTTGGTTGAAAGTGTGAAACAACTTTGTGCTTTTACCCCTTGGATAATGAAATAAGAAAGGAATTGTGAAAAAATAACATGCAAATGTCATAGCTCACCAAACCCTTGTTGTTGAAATAGGAAGATATGTCAATGGTTGCTCCAAGATGCTTGATAATTGCTTGATTGAATGATGCTATCATGCTCAAGTGAATGTTTAGATGGATTGAATGCAAGAATGAATACTTGAGTGAATGGGGGTTAAAATGAATAGAAAATCATGTATTTATAAACACTTATGCCCTAGATGAATGGGTCACACTCAAGGAAGATGAGTCAGTCTCAAAAATTATTTTATCTCTAATGATGTTTGTCAAGTTTGTGTTGGTTGTTTTTTTTATGATGTTAACAAAGTTTGTCTCCTAATCTACCTATGGAATTGCCAATTCCAATCAAGGGCAGCTCGAAGGACCTGGACCAATTGACGAGGACTTTAAAATAACCTCCTACACTTTGGGCTCTACAAGACCCAGGAGGGTGATCCCTTATAATGTGTTTATGATCTCTGCACCAAATTCATAAACAATCATTAACAAATCATAGATAATCCCACAAATGGCTTAACAGAATAGGATATCATTAAAATGAATTGGCCTTTCACAAGTAATGTCAGCTACCTAGAGCATGAGATAATTACAACATTATTCCGTAACTTATGAATAATCATTTTATTTGCAAATCTGGTGGCAAGCCCTAAGCAAAAACATACAGACACAAAGATTCACAAACTTGTGCAATTTAGATCAGTGCCATATACCAATGGGGAGTCAAACTCATAAACAGTCACAATTTGACAACACACTTAAATACTTAGCATATATGATCAAAAAATAATATTGCATTACAATACTATCAATTTTTGCCCCAACCTGATACTTCCTATTTAATCCTTTTACAAACATACCCATCCATGATTTCATCCAAGCATTTTAATTAATCCTTTGAATTAAAGCCAAGACAGAAAACACACACATCCAAATGATCAGATGAACATCATAATCCTTGATCATTTTATTCAAAATGTGATATGTTTGTACAGAGGAGAGACTCGAGCTTGAGATATATCATCTTAGCTCAAAATGCTAGTACTGTTATGAAACATGCGATCTTCATAAGTCTAAAACCCTTTAAAAAATAACCCAAACCTAAATTGCCTTAGTATTCACAAAATTTCTTACAATTTTGCTCTACAACTTTAGCTAGACTCGTCTAAAAAAATACCTAACTTGCCAGCCTTAATTTCTAGCCTTGAAATCCTTCTTATAGAAAATGAAGGAGCAACAAGCATCGGGCCAAAAATTACACATGTCATCAATCAATTGGACCGCTATGTGCCATTTCAAAACTAAAAATACAACCACCAAGTCCTGGAGCATCTTTCTGTTGATTCCACTCATTACAAAATAACCACAACATCTATTACTCCTCAAAAGCTATGCCCAAAACGGCCATGGAGAAAAACCAAAATTTAGTTATACATAACTGATGAGCTGTCAGTTGCCAGTAATATACACCACGTCACTCCTCTTCGGTTAAGTATTTGTCAACCCAACTCTGATATTCCTCATCCGGTGGCCAATTAAAATTCATCACCTCCTTCATCTTGGTACTATAAGGTGTGAACTTCACTGCAACCTGGTTGGCCTCCCTTTCAAATGATTCCAAAAATATGCTGGTATTAATTATTTTATCCATGCTATTTACCAACAAATCATGATTTGAATCATCATAAATTAATTTGATTTGTTGATTAATAACCTCCTCTACCTTTTCCTGCCATTTCTGCAATGTCTAAACATTTCCACTTGTATCTATTATATCTGGCAGGAGAGTGTCATTCCAATCATCAAAATTCTTTATTAATTCCCTAATTTTCTTACTCAAATCATCAGGAAAGGCGTGGAATCCTTTCAATGATTTCACAAAAATTTGAGTAGGCTTTAATGGTTGGGGCCTATTATTCACATCAAACCTAGAAGCCTTAAACATAATATCTAAATCAGTGGCCCTAGGGATCCACTTCTCAACTAGGGGCAAAATCACCTCCTTATCTCTGTTAATATTTTGAATTCCATCCAAGAATAAAGAATACAAATAATGTACAACTGGTAGCTTAGAATCAACCTTTTCATTTAAATGACTTATAACTGTGTCAACCACCTCATTGTGTTTGGCCATAGCATTATCCTCACTTGCCCTTAGGGCAACCTATAATTATGTAATTTTATTCATTATCTGCCCCTTAGTAGGATCCACAGAATACTCAACCTCTTCTTCAACTGGTCCTGGGGCAGGGCTATCAATAGGTGTTTGAATTGGGGACCCAAGAATAGAAATGACTGGGATAACAGGGGGCAATGACCCCGAAGTAGTATGTATTTCTCTGGCAGCAGGGGCATTGGAGGATTCTCCCACCTGCACGTATCTTAGTCTATCCACTTCAGATTGCAGTTCAACATTCCTTTGTTGCATCCTACTATACTCCCCAATTATTGTATTATACTTCTCCATCAAGCTTTTCTTCTCAGCCTTATCTCTTTAAGTTATCTTCTGGGCCAATTTGGCCACATTCAGTGTTAAGCTTGTGGCCTTTGTTGTTGAAGTTTCAGAGACTCTCTTGATGATGAGCCCACCCCTTAAATTTGGATTGAGATTAGACACATTTGGTTTTCTTCCTTGAGGTTCCAATGCCCATATCGCCAAAGTCTCATACTCCTTGCTAAAGGTAGAGTCTTGCAGGGCTACCTTGACTTCCTCCTCACTACCCTACATAGGATGCTTGGATTGCATGATAGCATTAAAGGCTATAGCATCAGCTATGTCCCATTCAGGGAGAAGTAAGACACCAGCTTGAGACACAATTTTTCTCCCTTCATCAGGAGTGAGGTTCTTGAATTGCTCCATTAACTCAACTTTGACCTCATCATCATTTTCCTGATCAAACCTATCAGGTCTTGATTCCCTCCTTTCCTTGCATTTGTCTTGATATTTCTAAAGTTTCATCCTGTAGACCAACTTCAAGAAAACAAGAGTTTTCACAAAGGCATCATCATCCAAGAATGCCTTGTAGGCCACCATCCTTACATCTTGAACACACTGTCCCTTAATGTCCATATTAGTCAACACCAATTGTGCTGATCTAGGAGGTGAAGGGATGCCAACTTGCATGTCTTAATTAGTGACAATTATTTTATCCACCAAAGTTTCTTGTGATTCTTCAATTCTTTGCCTCTTAGGGCTTGGCTCTGGTGGTGGCTCCATAGGGTCATCCCGAGGTGGTGAATCAAGATCCACAATTTTTATTCCTCCAGGCTTTCTGATCCCTTGGCCATATTGTGATGAAGCTTTCATTATTTGTTTACCTTTTGTCTCCTGCCTCTTCATCACTGTCATCATCTCTTTTTCTTCTGTATAGAGGCTTATCTCTTGGTGGATGATAAGTTGGCCTTTCTTCCTCAGTCCTCACCTCCAATCCCTAAATTTTCAAATCTACCTCCAAATTTATCTTCTTGGTTCTCAGGGTGTTCATGATTTCTCTAAAATTACTCATCAGGAAATCAATTCTTTTGTGAAATGGAGTGAACTCCATTAGTGGATCATACTTTGGATCCAACTTATGTACCATGGCCAACATTTTCTCATAGGCAATCCATTTCTATTTATTTAGTTCTTACATGCTTAAATCAAACTCATTCCTAATCAAATCTTCAAGAAAGTTGATAACATGGACAAATTTGCCACCCTTGATTCTTTGTCTGAATAGAGCAAAGAATCCCTCAGGATCATGCTGCCTTACAGATCCATTCTTTAAATGGTAATCATCAAAATATTTATCAAAATGAACCCATCCACCCTTGGAAAATACAAAATCTGAGACAATAGTATAATCAGGGAACAAAGTCCCCTCGCCTCTTCCTGTCAAGTTATCCTCATGGATGCATCCCAACTGCTAAAATACCTCTGCAAATCCCATCCTAGATGGTACATTTTATGGAAGAATATCGGGAGATCCTTGGAAACCATAAACTCAGGATTTCTTGCTTTGGGTTGGAGGAAATCATGTAAATCCTTAGGAATCCACGACATATTGACCATCAGTCTGGCCCTGAGCCTGGAAGCAAAGAAGTTATCAAACTGCACATAGCTAGCATCTCCCATGTTACAAGATATGTCTGCAATCCATGCCTGTACCAGTAGTCTTTCTCCATTCACCTCTTGCCTCAATTCCATCTTCTCTGAGAAGAAACCAGCATTTTCATACAAGAACATGTGCATTAAAAAGGAGTACCAAAAGAAAGGAACACTGGTGTCCCCCACAAATAAGTTCAACAAACCCTCATGTATTATTTCGGCAAGGAAAGAAGCATAACCATATACTACAGAAAAATTGGGATGCTGAATTTGAGCCCCTATAAACATAGAGGCAATGGGCATCATAGTATTAGGACTGAAACCTAAAATTTGGCAAAGTGAATAGAAGGTTGCCAATAAATGATCAGCAAAACAATTTAACCTTAAAGGTTCCTAATCAGTCAGGCTGATATGAATAGTTGATCTGCCCACCTTGGCTAGATGTGGAGGAAGCAATTTTGATCTGAAAAGAGGCCTTTTTTTGGCATGCTATTGTTTCATTTCCTCAAAGTGAATATGGACCAAGAATGAGCCGTTATCACTCAAATAAAAAACCCGTCGAATTACATCTACACTTACATTCAGTAAAACCTCACCATCATTATCTCTTATAACCCTTGTGACAGGATCATATCTCGCAGCCACTGCTATGAGGAGGTCAACATCAAGGAACACATTCAGGACCACAAGCTTTCCCATATCATACCTCCAACCATTTGAGAAAAGATGTGCATTCTGCTGGCCGTACCATCTTTTAAATAGTTCCAACCCCGTCATTGATACCCTAGCATCTGCAATGTTGTAGGTTTTATATCTCAAACCTTCACCTAGGGCTGTCCCTCTCCTTAAAAGCAAACCCCTCTTCTTGTCATTTGTTGACAGAGGGAATTGGTCAAAGAAATCATCATACAGATTCCTCTGCAAGTAGTCAACATGGCCAGAATGTTGTTTTGTTGGCGCCATTTTAAACAACTAGGGCTTCTCCTAAGATCAAATTACAGACAAACTAGTGCTACCCAAGATGAAATCATAGTAAAATTTTGTAATTTCCCACAATTTGAAAGAAACAGTAACCCTAGAATCTTAATTCAGAAAAAACCCTGATCAACACAGCATAGCTTTTCGCAAGAAACACATTCGAACAGAACAGTGATAAAGAAAATAACTCATAGAATTTCGCGTTCTACAGAAAATCAAACTCTTGCCAAAATTGCTTTGAAAACTCTTTCTCTGGCTCTGGACTGCTTTGAAAATAATTCTTTGGTGGTGAAGGTAGTCTGCAATTAGACACTTGAAATTTGTGAGAATAGCATATAGACGTCTTGTCCGCCATTAAAGCCCACATGCATACCGCGCCAACGACTTCAATTGTATTTGACGCAGATTTAAATCTTCACCGTCGATCTCTTGTTTCTCTCAGATCATCAAACGGTCCTCCTTAAAAATGCTGACAACACCTCCACATCATCTTCAAGGGCCCACCATAATACACAGTGCTAAGGGAATACACATGGCACACGCCCGCAATATTGTGATCATTAAACTTCACTCAAGTTAGGATCATGATATGGCAGGCAACCATTGATCTTCTTCATTGGTGATCATGATCATACAAGACAAGGGAATACATGTGGCGCATGCCCGTGATATCGCGATCATTAAACTTTGCTCAAGTTAGGATCTCGATATGGTAGGCAACCGTTGATCTCTTCATCTGTGATCATGATCATACAATACAAGGGACAGTCTTAATGCTTATTCACTAAGGAGCTCTTTCATCAAGATTAAAACATCACCATTGATTATGAACATGTGCACCGCCCATGTGATTTAGTAACCCACTTGATAATACACTAAAGTCTGATACACTTATTAAATAATTTTATTTACTTTTCCAGCATCAACAACGTGGGAGACGTGGCACTCACCCACGATATCACGATCATTAAACTTCGCTCAAGTTAGGATCATGATATGCAGGGAGCAGTCAGGATGAACTGTGGCGAGATCAACGGTTATCAAATAACCCCTGTAAAACTTTAAGCATTACTTAGAAGAAAACCAAGGAAGGGGACACGACTTAGGGCAACGATAGTCAATGACATAAGGTTGTTTTAAAAACATAGGGCACGGACATGACTTAGACTTTGGTAAATAAAAGGAGGCCAACGATAATATTTAACACTTTATTAAAAGGGGCCAAGCCTAGACGAGTCAATGAGACATAGGTTGTTTCAAAAACATCCTCCAAAATAACAACATAACAGACCCATACCAAAGACAAAAAACCAAGGGTAATGAAAGCAAAACAACTATTCTAGCCCTAGGTACCATTCGGATAAACAAGACAAGCTAATAATAAAAGGAAACCCGGGATGTAAATTTGAGGCTCCATCAGTGGCTCAAGTTGGGGACGTTCATTTCACTGGAATGAAGCGAGAATAGCAGAATCTCAAGTAGAGCAGACCAGTTGCAGACAAATCCAAAAAGAAACCAGAAAAACAAAATAAAAGAAAGAAAACAACCTATATTCAAACCTAAACCTACTCTTCATGGAAAACAATACCTCAACTGAAGTATAACTTCAAGAATTGTCCATGAACTTGCAAGTCAAGAATATCACCTGTCATTTCTTGAAGGAAATAAGAATCCTCCCCCCACTTATCCACTATCAAGAATGGTCCTAACCATATTGCATCAAATTTACCATGCTTCCCTTTGTCTTCCAACCTAGCATTCCACATCAAAACCATATCTCCATTCTAGAAATTTCTTATAGTTGTCCTCTTGTCATACAATTTTTTTACCTACAACTATAGTTTGGCATTTCTCATTTGAGCTTCCCTTCTGATTTCATCCAGCTCTATGAGAGTTTCCACTCTTAATTGCATTTCATCTTCTATCTCATCATCATACATCTGGACAAATCTATACATTCCCATGAGATTATTCTGAGGCAACCTTGCATTTATCCCATAGACTAAATCAAATGGAGCACATCCTATTGCCTTCTTCACCATCACCCTGTCTGCCCAGACTGCTAAATTTAATTTAGAATCCCATACCTTTTTATTTTGATCTAAGATCCTCTTGATAATCTTCATCAAGCTTTTATTGCTTGATTCTGCTTGTCCACTTCCTTGTGGGTGGTAAGGTGATGAATAAGAGACTTGGATGCCATATTTTGCACAAAATTCCATATATTCCTTAGATCTAAAACACATTGCATTTTCTGACACAATCCTTTGAGGACAACCAAATCTAGTCACTATATTATTCATTAAGAAATCAATTACCACCTTACTAGTTGCTTTCTTTGTTGGAATCGCTTCCACCCACTTGGTGAAGTAATCAGTGGCCACCAATATCCATGGATGGCCCCCACTTGATTTGCATGCTATCTCTCCTACAAAATCAACACCCCATTGTTGGAATGGTGATTGAACAACAATCGATTTTAAAGGTAAGTTACTAGAGAAATTTAACTTACCAGAGAAACACTGACAAGCATCACATGTCTTCACTAATTGATGTGCATCCCTAAAAATTGTAGGCCACCAAAACCCAGTCCTCATTATTTTGTGTGTATTAGTTTTGGCTATATAATGCCCTCCACAAACTCCACTATGCATTTCATTCAAGAGTTCCTTTGCTTGCTCCTGGTCTACACATTTTATCATAACACCCTCTCCATTTCTCCACCAGAGTTTTCCTGTTATGATAACATACTTGATAGCTTGCAACTTCAATGTCCTCTTTTCATTCAAATCATTAGGACATTTCATCTTTTGCAAATAACAGACCACACCCTTGTACCAATCAAAATGTTCCATGTCACATATGTATGGTCTCTCCTCTTCTTCAAGCAGATTTATCTGATTTGCTTCAAGATTACTCTGGGTCATAAGTTTGGCCAATCCTTGTCCCCTTACCAATTTGGTAATCTGAATTTCAATGTTAAATTCTTGGATCCTATTAATCCATCTACATATTCTTCCTAACACTTTTTGTTGTGTAAAAATGTCTTTTACAGCAGCACTAGGAACATAAGCAAATATGGTAACTCCCATCAAGTAGGGCCTAAAAGCTTTGACTTCTTTCACTAATGCATATGCTTGTTTCTCATTTATATCATACTTGAGTTCTACAGCCTGTAAAGATTTGCTGAAAAAAGATATAGGTTGCTCAAAACCTTCAACATTGTTTTGTAGTAACACAACAACAATTGTATGGAAAGATGCAAATAAGAAAATCTACAAAGGTTTTGAAAAATTAGGGGTCCTCAACATAGGTGCTTCCTTGATAGCCTGCTTAATATTATGGAAAGCTCATAACACTGCTTCCTGCCATTCGACCTTGACTCCTTTCTTAAGCATCTTAGAAATAGGGCATACCACTTCAACAAAATTTGTAATGAATCTTCTCAAAAAAATTATTTTCCCAAAGAAAGATTGAATTCCTTTGACATTTCTGGGTTGCAAGACCTTATCTATTGCTTTTACCCTTTCTAGATCAATCGTAACTCCATCCTTAGAAACAATATGTCCCAACAACTTTCCTTCCCTTACTCCAAAAGTGCATTTCTTGGGATTTAGGGAAATGCCATATTCTAATGCCCTAATGAATATTTTCTCAAGATGCTCACAATGATCATCTTCCTTTTTAGAATAGTCCGTTAAATCATCCTGATAAATTATCAGGAACAAATTAATGAAATATGAGAATGCCACATCCATGGCGCTTTGGAAAGTAGCCCTTGCATTTGTTAGACCAAAAGGCATTCTCACATATACATAAGTCCCCCAAGGTGTAGTGAAAGCTATCTTAAATTGTTCAGATTCTTTAACCATGACTTGGTTATAGCCAGAAAATCCATCCATCATGGACATTAACTTGCAACCTGTCACTCTTGGCAACATGGCCTCCATATTAGGCAATGGATAGTTATCCTTTAATGATGACACATTCAAATTTTTGAGATCCACACATAATCTAATATCTCCATTCTTTTTTCTCACAGGCACCAAGTTAGACACCCAAGATGAATGTCTGATCAGTTTGATGATTCTAGCATCTCTTAATTTAATAAGTTATTCTTGCATTTTTGGAGCCAAAGTGGGATTAATAGGTTTCTGCTTTTGCCTAAAAGGCTTGGCATCACTACTCAAAGGAATCTCATGTTGAAACAAATCCTGCCTATAAGCCTTAAGATCATCATAAGACTAAGCAAACACATGTTTGAACCTTCTTAACAAGTCAACCAACATCTTTCTCACTCTTGCTGACAATTTCTTTCCAATACACACCTTTTTTGGTGATGCATCTGTGCCTAGGTTTACTTCCTCCAAGTCATCAGGATGAGAAACAAAAGTATCCTTAATCCTATCCTGGTTGTCAAATACTCTTTCAAGAACAACTAAACCTTTAGGAATAGTGTTAGTTTTTAACTGAATAACTTCATTTCTGAACATAGTATCTTTACCATCAATCTTCTCAACAAAGGCTCCAAAATCTATTTCTTGATTTTCATACTCATCCACATAGTTTAAGAATCTTAATATATCATCATCACTATCAAAAACCTGCCAGTGCTTAATATTATCAGGAACATATGGTTTGGTTTGCACTTCAACTTTTGAAATTCCAGCATAAGTCATATCATCAGGCCTTAGTGCAATGTTTGTTAACAAATCTGCCACCTTATTGTGACCTCTTTCCATCCAATTTATCTTAAAAGCATCAAAACTTTCCAATTCATTCCAAACAACATTTCTATAATGTTTCAACCTTTTGTTTTTTTGACATATACAGGGATTTGACATGGGAAATCACAAGCTCAGAATCACCAATCACTTTGAGCTTCTTGATTCCATGTTTTTGAGCCAATTTTAATCCTAACAACAAAGCTTCATATTTGGCTATATTGTTAGTGCATTCAAATAATAAGGTGAAAGAAAATTTGAAAGTTTTCCCACTTGGCGACCTTAACAACACACCTGCACCAGATCCTTCCTTTGAATTAGCACCATCAAAAAACATAGTCCACACATCAGCAGATTCTAACAAATTTTCAACTTCTACATCAATTGGTGCAACAAACTTATCACAATTATTAGGGGATTCTTTAGCCTTGAATTCAGTTATTCCACAGTCAATAAAACATGTCAAATCCTCATTTGTGCCATGCTCAATCATATGAGGCACCTTTTATTCTCTTTCGATCTTAACATCTTTTCCATCAATGCAAAAGGTAGCAAATGACAAATCACATTGTATGTTGCCTCCCATTGAGGCACTCCATTTCCTTGATAATAACATTCCAAAATGAGGGGGAATGTCTGCAACTAAAACAGTCATGGTCAAAACCTTATCAGGATATTGGGTCAACACATAAGGCAAGGCGTTAATGGTCCCAATAACAGGCACCTCTCTCGAATCCAATGCATAGCATTTACCTTGAGTAGTATCAACTTTCAAGCCCATTGCTTCCATAATCTTTATTGGCATGACATTATTTGATGCTCCTGTGTCTATCATGCAATTCCTCAAATTTTTCCCATTTATATCAATACTCAAGAAAAAAGGGGTGATATTCTCCAAACACATATTGACAGAATTTCCTAAGTATATAGGAGGAATTTGAGTTATAGTTCCCTCCAACTCTTTCATTTTTATTTCTTCCTTTTCCCTCATTCCTCCACAATTTCCTTGTTCAATTTTACTGCTCGGAATTTCAGTAATCAAGGCAATTGTCTTTTCTCTATGCTCATCTATCCTCATCATTCCAAGCCATGGTACAGTAACTTTAACTTGAGACAACACTTGAAACATATCCACAGGTGTGTATTTGGATAAGTTAGGGATCATACTTTCATTTGTTTCTTTCCTCTCCAAATATTGTTTTCCTTCAAGTTTATTTTGCTTCTCCTCTAGAATCGACTCCACAGATTTGGCATTCACTTTGGTTTTTACCAATAGAGGAGCAACACCGTCATTGGGCTTTTGGATTTCATTTCTTTTTTCCCATATCTTGTCATTCTTTACATCCTTGATTTTAACAACATCATTTTTGCTATCTTCTTTAGCATCCTTATTCTTCCCTTTTTGTTCCTTAATGAAAAGGCCAACAGGTCTGCCTTGCTCACCACCCACAGTCCTATTTCTTAACTATAATGTACTTCTTAACTAAGCATCCATCTCTTTAGTTAACTGGGCAATCTCATTTTCTGATGGTCTTCTCAGAGATACTAATTCCTCGACCTGTTCCATATTGCAGGCATAATGGCCACACTCACCTTCTTCATCATAAAAAACTTGTTGATGGTACAATTCACTTTTCTATCGTTGATTATTCACATCAACTTCTTGTAATTCCTCATCAAAAGAAAACTCAACCTCATCAATATATGACCAGGTCATACAACAACCTACATCATCCTTCTCGGAATCAAGAGCCTGTTCCACATTCTCTTCTTTTCCCTTAGCAGAAATTAGCTGAGCCACACCATAATATTTTTGATCATGTGGGTGCGCACACACCTCACACCATGGCTTATCTTATACTAGATTTATAGAATGCTTATGCAGAGGATCTGGTATTTGTTGATCAATTCTAGACTTCTGGACAGGTAGTATTGGTTTTCCATCCTTCCAATTTGTATTGTAAGGATAATTTTGCAATCTAGGAGGTTTATCACTTTTATTGTACTGTTGCTTATCACCTCCAGTACCCTTCTCCTGCTTAGCAACAATATATTTTATATCCTTCAAAGTACTAAGGACCTTATCCCACTTTTCATCATCTTTAATACCTACAGTAGAGGCTTTTTCAACTTTATCCCTAGGATTCTTCAAAAGAGTAGGTTCTTCTCTCCTACCATACTTGCCAGAAACTCTCCTATTGCTTTCAATATTAATAGCAGCTCTGAAAGCATCCCTCATGGTTTGAGGGTCCTTGTCTTGAAGAAGATATGCCATTTTAGCATCAAAAGCATTGAAATAAGTAGTTAAACAAACATTCTCATCAAGCTTCATCACTTGAAACAACTTGTACATTGCCTTCTGGAATCTAAGGTTCAACTCTGTTGCAAGTTCATTACCTAATTTTTTTATAGTATTGAACTCATTCAACATAAAACTAGCATTTTTCTTGTCACCATATTGTTCTTTAAAACATTTTTCAAATTCCTCCCATGAACCAATACTGTTATTCGGTAAACCCCTGTACCAATCCCTTGCATCTTCTATCAAGGATTGGACAAACAATTTCATCATCACATCTTCATTTTCTACCTCATAATCATTTAACATATCCATGAAAACTTTTAAATGTTGTTCTGTAGAAAAGGCATTATTCCCAGCAAATTTACTCATATTTTCCCTTAATTCATCAGGGATAGGATTTGGGTACCTAGGAATACCATCAAAAAATAATTGCCTATATCTTTCCAATTGTATGGGTCTTCTTTGTAGTAGTCCATCAACTTTCTGATGTTTAGAACCATCTTGATGTGAATTAACAAACTGGGTTGCCTAAACCCTTGGGTCAAAATTACTTGTGATATTTTTTTGAATAGGTTCGGGATCATTTTTCAAAATCTCCTGATGATCTGATGAAGTTGTGGCTTGTACAACTTTAGCCAAGCTTGTCATTTTTAGGAAACCTATTTTCCTTCTCTTTTCTGCATTTGCAGCCTCAATTTCAGTCCTCTCTAATTCTTCTACTAAAGCTTCCCCCTCCATTTTAGCCTTTTCCAAAGCAGTCTCTACTTGTGATGATACATTTGGGAGGGGATCTTTCTTAGGCTAATAGGAAACCATCCTTTCATTTACCTTGATCCCTTCAACCTTCTATTTTCCCTTGTCTACAACATGTTTAAAATTTGGATTATCTAATTGTACCTTATTAGGGTTCAAAGGTTTCAGATCTGTCGGCTTTGATTGGACCTTAGCTTGACCTTCCAGACCTACTTTGGATACTGGCTTTACTTCCTTATCAACAATTTGTTGTACAATAGGACCATCTTCTTCTAGATCCAGTCGGCTTTGGTTTAGGAATTTCATAGTTGCCAACTATCTAATTAACCTATCCCTTTCAATAACAACATTCCTCAATTCTGCTTCTTTCTATTTGTCCTTCTTTACCCTAAGCTCAATCTATTTTTGGATTTCTCATCTTAAAGAACTAATATCCCCAAAGACATCATCAGGGTCAGGAAAATTTATATCATAACTTGATGTCTCACTTAAATCTATTAGATCTGTTCCCTCTAGTCTAGATAATAAACGAGTCCCATCATCAGTAGGAGGAGGAGGCAAATCACTGGTGCATTCTTTGTGATGACCTCGACTTCTACTCCTACTTCTTCTCTTAATATATTGGACATTAACAGGCTCTTTATTTTGACATGTTGCATCTTCTTGAACAGGTGTATTAAATAATGCATCAAAAAATCCACAGCTATCTGATTCATAATATCCAGATACATGTTCAAAATTTTCTGGGATAGGATGTAGAGGCTTACTCATACCTGGATGTACATGAATCTGAGATGCAGGAGTGACATTGCTGGTTTCTGGTTTCTTCTTGATCCGGTCTCTCTTCTTTGTCTTAGGAAGTTCACCTTCTAGCTTGGATTCCAGGTGATTCTTCATAAATGACCTAGTATTTTTCATTTCTTTATGCGTGTTCAAAGATCTTTCAACTTGTACAAAACTTCAAATAAAGTGCACACTAGTGCAGAGACTATCAGAGTCGCCACCCAATTAGCTTGGGAATATCCACTATTCTAAAACACATGATAATACCTAAAAAGATCCTGTGAACTTAGTGTACTCACAATACACAACAACACATTGCACCAGGTATATGCAATTTGTGCAATAACACACTTAATTGGATAAAGAAACACAATGCCTAGTGCTCAACCTTCAAATCTCAGAAATACTATTGTAGACTCTATGCAAAATGGATACTCGACCTACTGACAAGCAACATTCTAGCTAGTTTCCCTAGTAGAGTCGCCATTTTGTTGGTTGTTTTTTTATGATGTTAACCAAGTTTGTCTCCTAATCTACCTATGGAATTGCCAATTCCAATCAAGGGTAGCTCGGAGGACATGGACCAACTAACGAGGACTTTAAAATAACCTCCTACACTTCAGGTTCTGCAAGACCCAGGAGGGTGATCGCTTATAATGTGTTTATCATCTCTGCACCAAATTCATAAACAATCATTAAAAAATCACAAATAATCCCACAAATGGCTCAATAGAATAGGATATCATTATAATGAATTGGGCTTTCACCAGTAATGTAAGCTACCTTGAGTATGAGATAATTACAACATTATTTTGTAACTTATGAATAATCATTTTATTTACAAATTTGGTGCCAAGCCCTAAGCAAAAACATACAGACACAAAGATTCACAAACTTGTGCAATTTAGATTAGTGCCATATACCATTTGGGAGTCAAACTCATAAACAGTCACAATTCGATAACAGACTAAAATACTTAGCATATATGATCAAAAAATAATATTGCATTACAATACTATCAATTTCAGCCCCAACCCAATACTTCTTATTTAATCCTTTTACAAACATACGCATCCATGATTTCATCTAAGAATTTTAATTAATCCTTTGAATTAAAGCCAAGACAGAAATCACACACATCGAGACAATGAGATGATCATCATAATCCTTGATCATTTTATTCAAAACGTGATATGTTTGTACAGAGGAGAGACTCAAGCTCGAGATATATCATCTTAGCTCAAAATACTAGTATTGTTATGAAACATGCAATCTTCATAAGTCTAAAACCCTTTACAAAATAACCCAAACCTAAATTTCCTTAGTATTCACAAAAGTTCTTACAATTTTTCTCTGCAACTTTACCTAGACTCGTCTAAAAAAATAACTAACTTGCCAGCCCTGATTTTTGGCCTTGAAATCCTTCTTATAGAAAACATTGGAGCAACAAGCATCAAGCCAGAAATTACACATGCCATCAATCAATTGGATGGCTATGTGCCATTTAAAAACTAAAAATACAGCCACCAAGTCTTGGAGGATCTTTCTGTTGATTCCACTCATTACAAAATAACCACATCATCTGTTACTCCTCAAAAGCTGCACCCAAAATCACCATGGAGAAAAACCAAAATTGAGTTATACATAACTGCTGAGCTGTCAGTTGCCAGTAATATACACCACTTCACTCCTCTTCAGTTAAGTATTTGTCAAATCAACTCTGATATTCCTCATCCATTAGCCAATTAAAATTCATCACCTCCTTCATCTTGGTACTATAAGGTGTGAACTTCACTGCAACCTGGTTGGCCTCCCTTTCAAATGATTCCAAAAACATGCCAGTATTAATTATTTTATCCATGCTATTTACCAACAGGTCATGATTTGAATCATCACAAATTCATTTGATTTGTTGATTAATAACCTCCTCTGCCTTTTCTTGCCATTTCTGCAATGTCTGAACATTTCCACTTGTATCTATTATATCTGGTAGGAGAGTGTCATTCCAATCATCAAAATTCTTTATTAATTCCCTAATTTTCTTACTCAAATCTTAAGGCAAGGCCTGGAATCCTTTCAATGATTTCACAAAAAATTGAGTAGGCTTTAATGATTGGGGCCTATTATTCACATCAAACCTAGAAGCCTTAGACATAATATCTAAATCAGTGGCCCTAGGGATCCACTTCTCAACCAGGGGCAGAATCACCTCCTTATCTCTATTAATATTTTGAATTCCATCCAAGAATAAAGAATACAAAGTATGTACAACTGGCAGCTTAGAATCAACCTTTTCATTTAAATGTCGTATAATTGTGTCAACCACCTCATTGTGTTTGGCCATAGCATTATCCTCACTTTCCCTTAGGGCAACCTATCATTCTGTAATTTTATTCATCATCTGCCCCTTAGTAGGATCCACAAAATACTCAACCTCTTCTTTAACTATTCCTGGGGTGGGGCTATCAATAGGTGTTTGAATTGGGGACCCAAGAATAGAAATGACTGGGATAACAGGGGGCAATGACCTCAAAGTAGTATGTATTTCTCTGGTAGCAGGGGCACTAGAGGATTCTCCCACTTGCCTGTATCTTAGTCTATCCACTTTAGATTGTAGTTCGACATTTCTTTGCTGCATCCTACTATACTCCCCAATTATTGTATTAGACTTCTCCATCAAGCTTTTCTTCTCAGCCTCATCTCTTTTAGTTGTCTTATGGGCCAGTTTGGCCACATTTAGTGTTAAGCTTGTGGCCTTTGTTGTTGAAGTTTCAGAGACTCTCTTGATGATGAGCCCACCCCTTAAATTTGGACTGAGATCAGCCACATTTGGTTTTCTTCCTTGAGGTGCCAATGACCATATCGCCAAAGTCTCATACTCCTCACTAAAGGTAGAGTCTTGTAGGGCTGACTTGACTTCCTCCTCACTACCCTCCATAGGATGCTTGGATTGCATGATAGCATTAAAGGCTACAGCATCAGCTATGTCCCATTCAGGGAGAAGTAAGACACCAGCTTGAGACACAATTTTTCTTCCTTCATCAGGAGTGAGGTTCTTGAATTGCTCCATTAACTTGGCTTTGACCTCATCATCATTTTCTTGATCAGACCTATGACATCTTGATTCCCTCCTTTCCTTGCATTTGTCTTGATATTCCTGAAGTTTCATCCTCCAGACCAACTGCAAGAAAATATTAGTTTTCACAAAGGCATCATCATCTAAGAATTCCTTACAGGACACCATCCTTGCATCTTGAACACACTGTCCCTTAATGTCCATATTAGTCAACACCAATTGTGTTGATCTAGGAGGTGAAGGGATGCCGACTTGCATGTCTTGATCAGTGACAATTATTTCATCCACCAAAGTTTCTTGTGATTCTTCAATTCTTTCCCTCTTAGGGCTTGGCTCTGGTGGCAGCTCCATAGGGTCATCCCGAGGTGGTGAATCAAGATCCACAATTTTTATTCCTCTAGGCTTTTTGATCCCTTGGCCAGATTGTGATGAAGCTTTTATTATTTGTTTACCTTTTTTGTCTCCTACCTCTTCATCATTGTCACCGTCTCTTTTTCTTCTATATAAAGGCCTATCCCTTGGTGGTTGATAAGTTGGCCTTTCTTCCTCAATCCTCACCTCCAATCCCTGAATTTTCAAATCTACCTCCAAATTTATCTTCTTGGTTCTTAGGGTGTTCATGATTTCTCTAAAATTACTCATCAAGAAATCAATTCTTTTGTGAAATGGAGTGAACTCCATTAGTGGATCATACTTTGGATCCAACTTATGTACCATGGCCAACATTTTCTCATACACAATCCATTTCTCTTTATTTAGTTCTTGCATGCTTAAATCAAACTCATTCCTAATCAAATCTTCAGGAAAGTTGAAAACATGGACAAATTTGCTACCCTTGATTCTTTGTCTGAACAAAGCAAAGAATCCCTCAGGATCACGTTGCCTTACAGATCCATTCTTTAAATGGTAATCATCAAAATATTTATCAAAATGAACCCATCCACCCTTGGAAAATACAAAATCTGAGACAATAGTATAATCAGGGAACAAAGTCCCCTTGCCTCTTCCTATCAAGTTATCCTCATGGATGCATCCCAGCTGCTAAAATACCTCTGCAAATCCCATCCTAGATGGTACATTTTATGGAAGAATATTGGGAGCTCCTTGGAAACCATAAACTCAGGCTTTCTTGCTTTGGGTTGGAGGAAATCATGTAAATCCTTAGGAATCCATGACATATTGACCATCAGTCTGGCCCTGAGCCTGGAAGCAAAGCAGTTATTAAACTGCACATAGCTAGCATCTCCCTTGTTACAAGATATGTCTGCAATCCATGCCTGTACCAGTAGTCTTTCTCCATTCACCTCTTGCCTCAATTCCATCTTCTTTGAGAAGAAACCACATTTTCATACAAGAACATGTGCATTAAAAAGGAGTACCAAAAGAAAGGAACACTGGTGTCCCCCACAAATAAGTTCAACAAACCCTCATGTATTATTTCGGCAAGGAAAGAAGCATAATCATATACTACAGAAAAATTGGGATGCTGAATTTGAGCCCCTATAAACATATAGGCAATGGGCATCATAGTATTATGACTGAAACCTAAAATTTGGCAAAGTGAATAGAAGGTTGCCAAGAAATGATCAGCAAAACAATTTAACCTGAAAGGTTCCTGATCAGTTGGGCTGATATGAATCGTTGATCTGCCCTTCCTGGCTAGATGAGGAGGAAGTAATTTTTATTTGAAAAGAGGTCGTGTTTTGGAATACTCTTGTTTCATCTCCTCAAAGTCAATCTGGACCAAGAATGAGTTGTTATCACTCAAATCAAAAACCCGTTGAATTACATCTGCACTTACATTCAGTAAAACCTCACCATCATTATCTCTTATAACCCTTGTCACATGATCATATCTCACAGCCACTGCTCTGAGGAGGTCAACATCAAGGAACACATTCGGGACCACAAGCTTTCCCATAGCATACCTCCAACCGTTTGAAAAAGATTGAGGTGTATTTCGCTAGTTGTACCATCTTTTAAACAGTTCCAACCCTATCATTGATACCCTAGCATCTGCAATGGTGTGGGTTTTATATCTCAAACCTTCACCTAGGGCTATCCCTCTCATTAAACCAAACCCCTCTTCTTGTCATTTGTTGACAGAGGGAATTGGTTAAGAAAATCATCATATAGATTCCTCTGCAAATAGTCAACATGGCCAAAATGTTGTTTTGTTGGCACCATTTTAAACAACTAGGGCTTCTCCTAAGATAAAATTGCGGACAAACTAGTGCTACCCAGGACGAAATCACAGTAAAATTTTGTAATTTCCCACAATTCAAAAGAAACAGTAACCCTAGAATCTTAATTCAAAAAAAACCCTAATCAACACAGCATAGCTTTTCGCAAGAAACACATTCGAACAGAACAGTGATAAAGAAAATAACTCACAGAATTTCATGTCTGTAGAAAATCAAACTCTTGTCAAAATTGCTTTGAAAACTCTATCTCTGGCTCTGGACTGCTTTGAAAATACTTGAATGCTTTGGTGGTGAAGGTAGTCTACAATTAAACACTTGAAATTTTTGAGAATAGCCTATAGACGTCTCGTCTGCTATTAAAGCCCACTTGCATACTATGCCAACGACTTCAATTATATTTAACGCAGATTTAAATCTTCGCCGTCGATCTCCTGTTTATGTCAGATCATCGAACGGTCCTCCTTAAAAATGCTAACAACACCTCCACATCATCTTCAAGGGCCCACCATAATACACAACACCAAGGGAATACACGTGGCGCACGCCCGCAATATCGCGATCATTAAACTTCACTCAAGTTAGGATCACGATATGGTGGGCAACCATTGATCTTCTCATCGGTGATCACGATCATACAAGACAAGGGAATACATGTGGCACACGCCCGTGATATCGCGATCATTAAACTTCGCTCAAGTTAGGATCATGATATGGTAGGCAACTGTTGATCTCTTCATCTATGATCACGATCATACAAGACAAGGGATAGTCTTAAGGCCTATTCACCGAGCAGATCTTTCATCAAGATTAAAACATCGTCATTGATTATGAACACGTGCACCACCCATGTGATTTAGTAACCCACTTGATAAGTCCGATGCACTTATTAAATCATTTTATTTACTTTTCCCTCATCAGCAACGTGGGACACGTGGCGCTCACCCACGATATCATGATCATTAAACTTCACTCAAGTTAGGATCGTGATATGGTGGGAAGCGGTCAGGATGAACTGTGGGGAGATCAACGGTTATCAAATAACCCCTACAAACTTTAAACATTACTTAGAAGAAAACTGAGGAAGGGGACACGGCTTAGGGAAATGACAGTCAATGACATAAGGTTGTTTTAAAAACATAGGGCACGGACATGACTTAGACTTTGGTAAATAAAAGGAGGCCAACGATAATATTTAACACTTTATTAAAAGGGGCCAAGGCTAGACGAGTCAATGAGACATAGGTTGATTTAAAAACATCCTCCGAAAGTAACAACAGAACAGACCCATACCAAAGATAGAAAACCAAGGGTAATGAAAGAAAAACAACTATTCCAGCCCTAGGTACCATTTGGATAAACAAGACAAGCTAATAATAAAAGCAAACCCAGGATGTAAATTTGAGGCTCCATCAGTTTGTTCTAAAAATTATACTTAATTAAGGCTTTTAAGTGCATAAAGGGTCCAAATAAAGCATAAGAATGGTGTATTTTGTGATGACAAGTTTAGAAAGCATGAAATTTAGTTACAAGACTCTACAACACTTTAGAATAAGACTTGGTATGTGATAAAAAAAGGGTATGTAGGTGAATTATAATAAGAGGAGTTCTAGAAAAGTGTGAAAATGTATCAAAATACTTCACAACACCTTTACAAGACATTATAAGTCCTTAGAGATTCATAAAGATTCAAGACCTAATGTGAACATGAGGACCATATTACAACACTAAACCAAGGAAAAATCAAGCCAAATAAGCCCAAGGAGGGATAAAGAAAGAAAAAGTAAAAGGGTTAGTTTTTCCATGTTCACACACATAGAAGCTGATCAATATAAAAGCTACCTCCTGGTATGAAGTATTATGTAGCTAGTTGGTTTTTTAGGTGGAAAAGACCATATGTTGCATAGTTTAAGGGTGCATACAGAACTTGCACGGTGTCCAAGTAATGTCCCCTTTAAATTCTCACACCATTCTATGCTTAGATGTGAAGTAATATTGTGAAGTATAGAGTGGTTTTCTTTAATTTGGTTAATTCTTGGGGCATGCATGGATAATACCTAGGAGCAATTTTACTTTTTATTATTTTTTATGATTTATTTTAGAATATATGTTTAAATTTCAGGAAATGTTTCAAAAAATATATAAATGAATGGAAATTTTATTGCAAATATTTTGATTCCATAAAATTGTTGAATGCTTAAAGCTAATTTTTTTTAAGTGATAGAGAAGTTATTTGAAATTCATGAAAGTTTATTGCAAATCTATTGATTTCATAAAATTGTCGGATGACTAGATAAATAATATCCTTGACTTATCCTTATGATTTGTTTAAGAAGTAGAAATAATCATTTACCCTTCATGATTAATAACATTATCACAATGAACCCTAATGCAAACCTAGTGTAGTCAAGACTTGACATAAACGAGCGTTGAAATTAAGTTGATTCATCCTAAGATTTAGGTTGTCCTGGTTCAGTCTTTAAAGTAAAGATAAGTTCTGACGGTCAGTCTATGAGGATTTATCTGTACTTATTTTGTGCAACTAACATTGTGATCAACAAGAACTAACACTAGAAAGAGGCCTCATATCTTTCTCTCACCTTTTATCAAGAATTTATATTGTTATCCTAGTTCTAGGTTTAAAAGTTGATTGTAAGATGATAGTCTATGCAAGCTGGTAGTATGAAAATGGAACTTGTGAAGCTTTGAGAAATCATTAATTAGAGGATTTATCCTTTGAGTTTATTCACCTTTGGTAGGGTCACTGAGTGTAGAATTAATGATACAACTAATCATTGTGAAATTGTTTGAAATTTTTTTCTAATTATGGTAAGTTTGGCCATGTATAGTGTAATTTCATTAACATAGGAAGTTTTAATTGCTAAAAGAAAGGAATTGTTACTGAGAATAAGTTTGAGTTTTGAGAAAGTGCCTAACCCTAGTAAAACTAGAAATTCTGAAAAATTAATTGTTCAATCAAATCAATTTATTAATTGCAATTGTCATGAGGAAAATCTTGAAGTTTCACCAGAAAAAAGGCCAAGACATTGAGACTTGGAAATAGCATGCCAAAAAAATGAAAAAAAGAGTGATGATTCATCAACCTTTTCATCTGTGGAAGATGATAATGAATAGAAAAAGCGGGAAAAGCGAGTGAGAGATGCATTTTTTTGCTCCTAATTGAAAATCCACGAGTTAAGAAGGGAAATTTTCTTGATATCATGTAGAATATAGAAATATCAAATTTTGTACTTTCTCACTCTTTGATGATAATGTAAATTGTGTTGTTTCTTGGTCTAACAAAGTTAAAAGTGAAGACAGGGCCAATGACTCAAGGAATCTTCAAGAGAAAGAGAATCATGAAATGAACGTAGTTGTTCATGGAGAGGATCAAAGCAAAGAAGAAAATAATGAACCAAGATTGGAAGAAGGTAGAGTATGGAGGAATCAACAAAGGTGTGTGTAATCGAACTTTAATGAGGGTTTTTTATACATATGAGCCAATTTATTAGTAATTATGCATTTGAATTTACATTTGTCAAACACAAAAAAATTAAGATAATTCATTGTTGCAGCAAGAGATTTGGAATGTACTCAAGTCAATTTAAGGACAAACTTGATGTAATTTGTATGAAAACTATATTGAATATAGTGATAGAGATTAAAGTAAATTATTTAGTTAGGGTTAATCATTTACTTAGGGTAAATTTGGGTTAGTTAGGTTAGTTTTTTTTTGTAGGTTTTGTGTTTTTGATTTCTGGTTTTTTCTTGGCATGAACAAATTTTTCTTAATTTAACACACACATGCGAGTCAATTGAAATATTCTTAAAAAATTGCACTGTGAAATGAAAAAATAAAACCATGCATAGTAAATACATGCTTAAAGTACAAAAATAATTATATATATGTGTGTGTGTGTGTGTGTATACTTCATATATACATGGAAATACAAAATTTCTTGTCATAAAACTACAAAAAAATATAAAAAGGGAGGAACTGAGCTACAACAACAAGGTGGTCATTCAGTCAATGTAGGATGCTTCATCCATAAGGGTAGTATATCCCAAGTAAGCATTATCCTGGTGAGTGTCAAAGTTAGGGGTATGAAGATGAGTTAGAAATAGTTAGAGAGGAACTAATTCTCCTCATTCTAGAAATAGAGGAATGTGATTAGTTGACGGAATTTTGATGGCTAGGTGTGGAGTTGATAGGACATAGTCTAAGTTCCCTAGGAAATTAGGTCACACTATTAATTGTGCAGCCATGTGAACTTCATCGAAAGAAAGCCGAAGATCTAGGACTAAGGCTACAAACTATGAAGCTAAGTTTGAATTTATCCTATAATACACTTTGTATTTTACAAAAGTTTCCCTAAGGACCAGACACAAATTTGGTGTAGTAAAGTTAGGGTTTTGAAGAAAGAAAGCATTATTAAGCTGTTGGGTAGTGTAGACACTTAAAAATGTCTTAAATGATATCATACACTCAAATATGATATTCTAACACCATTTCATCCTAAAACTCATCCTCTTTTCACTTAATTGATTAAATTAGCCTAGACATTTAAATAACTGCATCATTTTCATCTATTAATCTAATTGACCTAATTAGGCTAATTCACTCCTTTCATTCTAACCTTTCATCTTATTAAATTGGATAAACCAAAACATTTAATTTAACACCATAATCCTATCATTTAAATTAAATAATCCTAATTGGTTAATTAAATGTCATTTTGACCCCTTTTCATTAAATAAGTTAATTATTTAATGAATATCATAAATTCCTCTAATTTTCAAAATAGAAACATTGTTTAATTATCAAACTATTAATTAAATCTAATCATACCACTTGCAAGGGAATGTTCTTTGAGAATATTCCTCCAAAATGGAATATTCTCATGGAATATTGCTCCCCCTTTGCACATTAATATTGATTTTAATTAACTAACGGATGATTTTCCTCCAAAAAGGAATATTCCCATGGAATATTATTTTTTGCTTCACTCATTTGAAAAAAAGAATATTCTTCATTGTAACAAACTTTCAACAAACTTCTTGTGCAAGTTTTGAATTGTGTTTGTTTGGATGATTGTGAGCCCTTGATTAAATATCAACTTGCACTCTCAACCCTTGATGGGAATCCATGATCGATGCCTCCATTTTCCTTCCATCCTGACCATTGATTGATTCTTTCAATCTTGACCATTTTAGTTTCATTTTTCCTATTCTATAAATAGAGCTTGCATCTATTGAATAGGGATCCACATTTTCAAAGCAAACTTATGCTATTGAAAATATTATCCATTTGCAATCAAATTTTATGTTTTAAAAGAATTTTAAGTTATTTTAAATATTTTTTTATCTTTTCTTGCATTAATGGCTTCCATGGTAACTTAGGTACATCCATTTAGCATATTTTAAAATTAGGGTTTTAATCTTTAAAATCTTGCATATAATTAGAATAGCTTTGCATACACTCACATTGATCATAAAAACATTTATGATGTTAAAATATCTTTCATCATGTTTTAAAACACATCTTTCATCAGTTTCATCAGGTTTCCTCTATAAAATTGATTGAAACAAGTTCATTATCTAAGGGATTGGTAAATGGTCTCTATTTCACATCAATGCAACACCACTCTCCTAATAGGATAAGTTTCAATGTCGTAGAGTAGGTGTTTATCAAATTTTCATACTTAGAATGATAGTTTAACAACTTCTTCGCTTTGTTTACATTGAATGATATTATTGGATTGATGCTTAGTGGATTAAATACACTTTGAATCCTTATGGATCAACTGTGGTTAACCCATACTATTCCATCAATCACATTTTTGTGCTACAAGGAAGGCGTGAACTAATCAATATTACAAATTTCTCTTTATATTTGTATTTTCCTTGTGGGTTTAGGTTCAACAACGCACTTTGAGCAATATCAATGATACACCTTGGATATGTCACTATACAACGACACATTCAATATTCAAAACAATGATGCATGATTAATTTGGTGACATTCTATTAAATTTTTTCATTGCTTAGTTAAAATAGTGATGCTAGATTCATTTTCAATCATAGCATGAATTTAAATTTAACAACACATTTGATTTGCAAACACTATTGATGTCACCATTTACTACAAAGCGGTGCATCCAATTTTCCAATATAGTGATGCACTTTCGATATAGCAACACATTTGATAAAAATACAAAAATGCAATTCATTTCAGCATCACTATTTATTGGTAAAAAAATTGAACTTGACTTTTGACATGTGTTTAAATTTTTTGATTTCATTTGATTGCTAACATGTCAAGAAATTCTCATTTTATTTTTTTAGGGTAACTTGTTTGTAGGTTTGGCCAATAAAATTCAAAGTGAAGGAGCATATCATCATTTTATTATGTAATGATAAAAGTGTTTTGACACTTATGGGGAAATTATAACCCATTTATGATGCTTTATTTCACATTTTAAGATCAAATAGATTTCCTTTGTGTTTAAAATGAATGTTCAAATTGGTTAAAACTAAACCCTCACATCCTTATTTTGCAACGTTGAACAAAACAATATACACACTTCATTTTTCTCTTAAAACACATTCATTATACTTATTGAGGTCAAAGAGAAAATGTGTCTGATTTTCTTATGTATGCTTGTTGTGCATATCCTCTCCCTTTGTGCTTCGTGCAATCTTGGGTGAAGAGAAACAAAAAAGTATAATTTTCTTCTTGGAAGCAGCTATACTCTCCCTTTCAACCTTTTTGAAATATTGTGTGATAACAACCATTTCTTACTTCAAATATGTGTTACCTTTAGAGAGCCTATCTCCCAACTTGTGAGAGGGAACGACTTAAGTGATGCTTTCATTTTAGTCCACTATATAAATAATTGGTTGTAAAGTCATTAACCAGCTAGTAATGTTGTCCTATATGGAAAAATGTCTCCCTTAGTATCCTTGTGATGCGTTAAAGCCTTTAGATATTTCTAAGGGCCGGGAGGCCTCTTAATTGAGTGAATTTCCACATGTATAGCACTAGTTTATCCTAAAAGTATGGAATAAGAATTGTATTTTTAGTGTCTCACCATTTCGTCTAAAGTGTATTTCAAAGTAGTGAATGGGAGGCCGACCACTCCCAAAAGTTACTTACCATGTCCAATTTTTGGTCGAGGCAATAGAGAAATGGGGAAGGGACTCCTTCACTTTTCATGTCAAGATGGTACATTTCCTTGACATAGCCTACTTGTCCATTCCAAATTCATGTATTAATCATCTCTTAGGGGATGATTGTAAGCCTACTAAGAAATATGCACCTGAACTAGGATTGTTCATTCTTGTGAGTTAGTTTAATACTTTGCTTGGTTCCAAAAAATTGCAAACAAACATCAATGATCTTTCTCAAAATTTTAAACCCTTTGGTCTAAGTATGGATACCCTTTGAAAAAAACTTAATATTGATGCTTTCCCTAAGGATTTCTATCCTTAGAGACTTCTAAATATTTAGGTTTATATCTCAATCAATACTTTCCAAAGTTAACCTAGGCAACTATGGCTTTAAACTTCATGACTTTCACATAATGGACCTTGTGAAATAAATGATGTTTTTTTTTACATAGATATTTAGTTTTAAACTTAAGCAAGACAAGTGTTTGTGGTAAAAATAAACTCTTTTAAGAAAGATAAATTGAAAAATTGAACTCCACATGACCATTTGGTGTCGAATCGATCTAGTTGAACAACCAAACTTTGAACTAATTAAAGGATAATAAATAGATATAATTAGTAGTTTAAGGAGCTTCAATTTTGAAACAAAGGAATCACCAAGTTCTAGTTGAGAAACACAAAAAAAATCTTAGACGAACAAGAGGAAAACACTGATATTGTGGCCAGAAGGCCCATATTACCACTTCCTACGTGGAAATAAATATCCTCTTTTTTGTGATCTTGTGCTTCTCTAAATGACCTCTTACAAAGTCAAAATCCCAAAGAGAAGGTCTAAATTACACTATTTCAAACTTAGACATCATAGTGCAAAGTATACTTGGAGACGTATCTTAAGGAATCATTACAACTGAGATAGATCCATAAGGAGACATTTTCTATTCACTTTCATAGATGAACCAAATCTATGTGTTTCACAAATGCTTCCTTTTTAAATCATTGAGTTCATAGGGTTTGATCACTTTCGAGGTATAAAATGTTTCTCACTACCCTGGTCTTACAAAAACAAAGGTTCATTATAGGTCAAAATTGGGTCAAACATTTCATCCATCCTTCATCATATTTCATCCTTCACTTCACCAAAATTTGCAAAATTTTGAACATACCAACACTTTGGAATTAGAAATCTATCAACCCAAACCCTAACATAGCTACTTTGTATGATAAATGAAACCTTTTCTATGCATTTAGTTAATTTAGTAATCACCTCTGAACTAGTTTATCTTGAAGGTCACAAGTCTACCCTGAAGATTCACAAGTTCATTAACATCCTTATCCAAAACATCAAACATCAAATCTATAGTCAAAAGTGTTGTCCCAAAAAAATTGCAAATATCACTCCCCACATCATTGCTCCAAAATGACTTACAGGGGCCCTCTTACCTAAATTTGAGCCAACTAGAGAGTTTAAACATTACAAATATCAACACAACTCTCCCATAGGTGACCCACAATTTATAGTAACAACAAGATCACAACACAAGGGAACGATGGAGAAAACCAAAGTCTCATCCACCATAATTGATACCAACCCTCAATAATTTGATCCACGAGGTCATTCTACCCCCTCAAAACAACCCCAAAATCAAGAAGGACCATATGATCTAGAAGACACTACAAATAATCCATTTGAAATTACTAAAGAATAAATTCTTGAGTATAAGAAGGAATTTCAAGCCATAAAGAAGATAACTTCAATCCCACCATCATTTTTAGCACAAAACTTGACTTCATCCATGCTTCCATCAACTCCATCACTAAGGATAACTCAAACATAAAATTCTAGTGTTGACACTAGTCTTAATAAGGACTTTGGTTATACTCCACCTTTGGCAAGCAATGGACTTGTGAGTACCCTCAACAACAATCCACCCCAAACACACCACTTTGACACCTACCTTTGGTGTTCCTTTGGTTCCACAACACCCCCTACATCAACATAAACCAATTATACTTCATGATTCCATGACAACCTCAACATATCAAGGGAGCCCATCCTCATCGATCCCCACAAGTACCACAAGTGTGCCCGACCTCACACAAGGTCGTATGGATAAACAAGGCCATGTTAATACCATCACACAAAATTAATTCTTAACACAAATAGGGACATCTTTATCCAACCACCCCATTGGTTCATCTGTACTATTGGTTTCACAAAACACATCCATCCCATACATCATCAACCCAAATCAAAATAACACCTTGGTTATGAATCCTATCAACCAAGGTAATACCTTGGTCACATGTCAAATATAAGGAAACACCCTACCCATTGATCAAGGAAACCCTTTTAATCAATTGCAAGGATTGCATGTTCCATTACCATCACAATACCAAATGGCACCAACATCATCTTTCCCCTTGGTCCCCCACATCATGCAAAATCAAACAAGACTTGGAAATTACATTCCTCCATACCAATCCACCATCTTGTAAGGAATGATAAACCAAGGCAACCCTCAACTACTTGTCAACTACCCATAGCCCACTAAAAGAATCAACACCCAAAACCCATTGCAGGTTCCCCAACAACTAATTGATACTACATTGCAAGCACACACCTTATCTCTACAACAAGCACAATAGGCTTGTCAAAAATATTCCCAACAATAGTAACAATGGAAAGCAACTCTATTATCCAAACAATAATAGAAAGAATCCCTAACAACACAATATCAACAATAGCAAGTAGCCATAGCAGCACAACAACAATAACAAAAACAACAACAAGTAGCATTCATGCAGCACAACAAGCAGCCCTAGCAACACAACAACAAGCTTAAAAAAAATCCCACATTGATTGAAAAGAATAGCAAGCCTAACAAGCATCCCTAGTAGCACAAAAACAACAAAAATCCCAAAAAAAAGCCTTGTTGGCCTAGTAGTATGCCCAACAATAACAAGTACTCACACAACAACCACACCACAATTTATACTATAACCCTCAAAAAAACATTGTGAATACAAATATGTTATAGAAATATACGCCTCCACCACAATCACCTTCACAATATTCTACACCACCATACACATCATACAACACCTCATCATATCAAAATCCCACATACAATCCATCCTCCATCCCACAATACAAAACATATGTTCCTCCACAAAACCCATGAGATGATGTAGCATCAGAAATTAAGGCATTAACACAAGAAATGTAGGATATTCAAATGGGAAAAATGAATAAGCCCCATACACATCAAAACCTATGCCCATATCCATTCAATGAAATATTTTTGCAATGGTACCATTTCCTCTTGGTTTCAAAGTCCCAAAATTTGATAAATGCAAAGGGAGAGGAAGTCTTGTGGACCATCTCAAAGAGTTTAACGTCATGTGTAAGGAGGTCATCTACAATGCATCCTATTTGATGTGCCTCTTTCCATGAAGCCTAAAAAGCCAAACCATTGACTAGAATCATTCAGTAGGTATCATTTTTCATGTTTCATATCCTATGTTTCAAGTTTCATGTCCTTGTTTCATATTTTCATCATTTGGTTTAATTACCTAAAAGGGGTTTGACCAAGGAAAACCCCTATTCCCTAACGATCAACACTTTTTCTCTCTTTATTTGTACAATTATAGATCTAGGTGCTTTGAAGACTTGAATATCATTGAAGATTAGGTTACAAGCTTGTCGAAGTTGTCTCCCCATTTTCTATGTCATAATCTCCATTAAAAGGTTATCTACAACTTCAAAATCAGAGCCTCAGATCTAGGAACCTGGAGGAGAATATTGAGAAGATTGAGAAGACCATATGCAAAACTTTGAATTTCTAGAAAATCTAAAGTGGACTCATTTTCCACAAGTGGTGAATGAGTCCCACTATAGGTGTTTTTCAAAGATTTTTGCAGGTTTGGATACCTATTTTCTTGAAACCTATTCTTGTGCAGAAAACCCTAATCGTGGACTGATTCACCCAGATTGGTGAATGAGTCCTAGTAGGCCAAAATTTAAGGGTTTGTAGAATTTCTAGTCTTCATTCAAGTCTCTACAATTTTCTAGGTGCACACATTCTATTTTCAACTTTTTGTTTCATTTTACCCACTTTTCTAGGTCATTTCGTAGTGCATTACATTAAACTAGGGTTTAGAGTTGCATCTTGCATTTCATTTCTTTTCCAAGCATAAACTTAGTGGTGAACCCTTGATTAGATCATATTCAGTTCCTAGGACAATCCTATTGCAAGATCTCTTTCTCTTTTGCATTGAGATTTGTAGGGTTATCCTTGACTGCAAGCTTTGAAAGTAGGTGTGATAGCACTTGATTAACCTATCCCCCATTTTCTTTGGTTCCATTTTGGTGTTCACTTCCCTTTAGAACATCATAATTCTAATTTGGATTGCATCTTCATCCTAGATTTGGTTTGTGTTGACACTGCATTAGGATTTGCATTTTAGGGTTTCAAATTTTGCATTAGTAAAAGCTCATTTAGGTTGTATTTTTGCATCTAATTTCATTCAAAATTTTCATTTTCATCTTAGATCTAGATCATATAGCATAGAAAACATAAAAATCAACTCAAATTTTTAGAAAATATTGAAAAAAATCCCTACTAGGACTCATTCGCAACCTTGGGCTAGTCAATCCCAGCGCAAATTTGAAATTGCATTTTAATATAGAGTTAAATTTCCTATTTTTAAGCTTCTATTTGCTGTTAATTTTTTTTTGTTTTAGTTTACATACTTTCTATTACATTCAAATCATTAGAAGTAGAATAATTTACATTCATTGCAATTGTGGTTAGAATTAGTTTCTTGCATTTTTCATTCTCAACATTCATTCCTAGTTCAATTAGATAAAATTACATTTGGAATTCATTCAAAAATGCAAACTAAAAACCTAAAACAATAAAAAGAAACAAACAAAAAATTTCAACCTTAGAGACAAAATATGATTCAAACCCTTTAGTAGTGATGACTTTGACATGTTAGATGAACCCCTTGATGAATTGATCTCTCCTAGATCATGCATTAAAGGTTTGATACTAGAGGATGAAAGCATCAACAATCATGATAATCATAATTGTTCTTCTCTGGATATCTCTCCCATTGGTGATGAAGGTATCTTGGTGAAAGAAGATACAATCATCAAAGATCATGAAAATCTTGTTTGTCTTCCCCCTTGGAAAGATATTATGACACACGAAGCTAATATCATTGCCACTACTTTACCTAGTCTCCATTCATCTCCAAACACCTCCCCTACTTGTGAAAATTCTTTAGTGAATAACAATAAAATTGTGAATGATCATGATAAACACATTTGGGTATGTGCAGGATTACGATGGGACAAAAAGTGGAAATACGATGGGTATGTGGTTGATGACTATATTTTTACCCAAAATTGATGAAATGAAAAGGGTTTTTAAAGGAGATTCTCAGCTTTCCACAGATATAAATTATGCTTTACTTTGAATTTAATAAGTAATTATTATTCATTTTCTATTCAAATTATGACTAAAGTCCTGATTGATAGGCTGATTGAAAAACATCTATATCTTTCAAATGGTATCACATTTTTTGAATCCAAAACATGTGTCACATTCTATGTTTTGCATACTATAGGATTAAAAAAAGAAAAAATGAATTTCATGAAGTTTTGACCAAGTTAAGGTGGTCGACATACGAGTTTTTATATTTTTAAAAAATTATAATAAAAATTCATAATTAATTATTTACTTGGGAAAAAATTACAAAAAAATATGCATCACATTGGGGCATGAGTCCTCTACTTATATCTAAAATCTTATAAAAAAATAATTATCATTTTATTGTGGTTAGGGTGGTCAGACAGACACCTACTTTTGATTCTTTCCCTAAAATTTAAGTACCACTGCATTGAAATTTCAAATTTTCACCAAATATATTTTTTTTTAAAACAAACCTAGTATTTTAGAAACTACATTAAATTTTCTACAGATTCTATTGTTACATGTTTTTGAAATAATATAGATAACTTATTCAAATTTTTATGTCAGGTTGCCTAAATCTGATTTTTCAGATTTTTTTGCCACTTAAGGGCCTTTTTTTCCATGATGATCTTGTACACACCCATTTGTGTGGAAGATATGTTGATATTAAGAGATCCAATAATTTTGAGCTATGAAAATCCTACCTCTCCTACTTGGTAATACATCATAGGACATGGGGATGTAAATATAGATAATCATGACAAGCAAACCTTTCTTTCTCCTAATATCTTCTCTAGACATGAGGAAGATAGTTTAGTGTTAGAAGATATCCTTATTGAGACTCATGAGAATCTTATTCCTCCCTTTCCTAATGCCCCTACAATTTGGGAAGACCTATTTGAACAAATAATTCCAATAATTTGCTAACATGAAATTCATAGTTAGCCCTACCTTGATGTGCCTTCCCTTGATGCCTCCCCTATGTATGATGAAGCTACTTTACAACATCTAACCATAGAATGCGATGGACCTTTTATTTGTCACTTTCCTAAAATGTCTCCTACTAGGGTAGATATTATGGGACAAGAGAATGAGACCTTAGAGAAAATGGATGAAATTATGGACAAAAATTAAATTTCCCCCTCTCCTAATAGCTCTCTTGTTGGTGAAGAAGATATTATGGTGTTACAAGATCCAATCAATGGGAATCATGAGGAAAACACTATTGAACAAGAAAATCCCATCATTGACACACAAAATAATCTAACCATTGATAACCCCCTTACTTGTGATGAAGTTATTTTAGAAGAAGGGTATGTGCATGATCATCATGGAAAAAACAAGCCCTTAAGTGGCAAAAAATTCAGAAAAAATAGAGTTAGGAAAATTGACATAAAAATTTGAATAAGTTATCTATATTATCTCAAAAATATGTAAGAATAGAATCTATAGAAAATTGAATGTTGTTTCTAAAAAACTAGGTTTGTTTAAAAAAAGACAATCTATTTGGTGAAAATTTGAAATTTCAATGCAATAGTTCTTAAATTTTAGGGAAAAAAATTAAAAAGTAGGTGTCTGTCTAACCACCCTAACCACAATAAAATGATAATATGTTTTTATAATATTTTATATATAAGTAGAGGAGTCATGTCCTGCTGTGATACATATTTTTTTGTAATTTTTTTTAAAGTAAATAATTAATTATGATTTTTTTATTACAACTTTTAAAAAATATAAAAATATCGTATGTCTCACCACCTTAACTTGGTCAAAACTTCATGAAATTCAATTTTTATTTTTTTAATCGTATAGTATGTGAAGCATAGAATGTGACGCATGTTTTGGATTCAAAAAATGTGATATCTTTTGAAATCTATAGATGTTTTTCAATCATTTTATCAATTAGGACTTTAGTCATAATTTGAATAGAAAATAAATAATTATTAATTATTAAATTCAAAGTAAAGCATAATTTATATTGGTGGAAAGCTGAGAATCTCCTTTAAAAACCCTTTTCGTTTCATCAATTTTGGGTAAGAAAATTTTTTCAACCACATACCCATCATATTGCCACTTTTTGGCCCATCATGATCCTACACATACCCAGAACCCACCTTTGAGTGTCATGGAAATATAGTTTCTTCTCCTAAAAAGTATCCTACTAGGTAAGGTATTATGGTGCAAGCACATGACAACATTGAAACACTTCTTTCAAACAACAATAATATGGTTTCCTTAGATGAAGATAATGAAGTGACATTAGACTCCTCTTCACTAAGAGATCATGAAACTACAAACAAGGATTTTGACATTATGCACATTAGACATCGATTGACATCAACTACACATGTTGAACCCACACAAGAGATAGAAAAACAAAAAAAAAATAGAAGAGGCCACAAAATTATTGGAAGATGATTCAAAAACCTTTGATGTCATACCTATATTCATTGGATAATATAGGATCATAAGAAAAGAATATAAAATGCGAAAATAGAAACCAGTAATGGAAATACAAAATTCAAAAACATTCACTTTATCCGCTTCAGATGAAACGACAACATACATGATAGGATTTGATGAGGTTGAACAATGACTAAATCCGAAAGAAGTGAAAAATATTTATGGAAGAGGTTTTGAACTTATGAAGCAACTTGGGAAAGGATGTGATGCTATAGAAAAAGTTATACATGTCCTTGTAAAGCCTACAACACAAGAAATGAATAATGATCTTGGTTATTGTCCCTCAAAACAAAATCCTTCATTTAATGTCAACACTATCACAAAAGATTCTTCCAAGAAAAAAATAAATTTGATGCATCCAAAACTGATAGATATCTCTTAAATATGTATCAAGTTGACACCTTTTTTACTCATCATAATAAATAACCTTAGTTTCTGCTCTTTTCCATGCAATCACTGTAGGATAATAACATACTCAATATTGCATGTTTTACATTTATCGCAAGTCATTCCCTTTTTACAAGGAGTATCATAGCATCATCCATTTTGGTCTCACCCTTGTCCTACAGTAAATGGGACCAAGGGGGCTAGTAAGCCTTATCCCCATATGTCACTTTTCATTGTCTCTTTTGGATATTTGATCACCTTTCATGTACATATAAGAGAAAGCTTGGGATGTGGATGGCATGCGTTAAGTTGGCTGGCATGTGACATACTTATCCATGATGTAGTTCAATTTGGAAACATATGACTTGGAATAGGGATTTACAAGTTAGCTCTAATTTCTTCTTTCATGTTAGCATTTATCATTGGCTACTTTAAAGCAATTGCTCACAGTGTTGGTGTAGCAACCAGTTTAAAGTGAGGGCATACATCAATGACATCTTTTGGAAAAAAATTCAAGGTGTGATATTCCCTTCTTCTTGTGATGTGTCCTCTTCTTGGTGGCGTCATTTGGTTTGATTTCATCAAAGAGTGTACAATCTACTAGAATGACATGATGTGAATGAGACATCCCATGGGAAATGATTTGACACTTTTGACTTGTCCTCTCTTGGAGACATTAGGCACAATTCTCCCTAAGAAGAAGATGGTTACATGAAAAAATAAAAATCCCCTTTAACAAAATTTTCTCATGAACTTTTTTTTTACAAAAAGTATTGCATTGTGGCACCTTATAAAGTTATCAGGAGGAAAATTTTGGTATGGTTAGTATGATGGGAAGCTGACACACTGGCATGAATTTCTCATGATATAGTGGGAAGCTGACAAAATGGCATGAATTTCTTACTAAACCACTTCTTTGGGACAACTCACCCCACGGATGACCCGATGTTTAGTGGCCCCAAAGTGAGGGAATCTTTGTCAAAGCTTGATCCACCTCATTTTCATTTTTCTACTTTATTTTCTCTCTTTTAGTTACTGAAATTGAATGTTTGTGTATCTTATTTCACTACATATTGTTCATCTTGTGTGTGTCCTTTTGTGCCTATGTTAGTTTGACTTAGGGTCTTGGATTGTGTGGGCTTGACAACTTCCTTGATCTTTGTTATCCTATACCATCTGCATTGGTACACTCAGACCCCTGTTTAATGTCTACTTTAGTTTGAGTTTCAAGCAAGTTCATCCTCTCACTAAATTAGGGGATAAATGGAGTCAATGAAAAAGTATCCCTTGCTTAATTTGGGAGTTTTTAATGATAAATTGGACTTGATCTAGTGTTGTGATGATTTTTACACATCCAAATTTGGTTTTAGGCCCTTAAACATAACTTTTCCTTAATTTAATGTTGTAAAATAAATTTATTTACACTTTCACATTAAATTTAGGAGGCGTGTAAACTAAGGTGGACCTAATCTAGTGTTGTAATGTGTTTTACACATTCACATGGGATTTAGAGCCATTCTAAGCTAAATAGACCCAATTTTTCCTTAATTTAATGTTGCAAGGCGTATTTATTTATAGTTTCACATTGAATTTTAGGTGCTCTTGCATTTATGACCTTTATATCATCATTAATAGGCTCCTATGGCCCCATATTATGCATCCCAAGGAATATTTTGATAAAAAACCTGACAAGATCAACATATGAGCTAAATTTATTCACTCCCCGACACTTTAGCTGCTAAAATAGCCCCTGTGGGACCCATTCATGACTTTGGGTGAGTGAGTCCCATCCAGGTGGAACCCATTCACCCAACTTGGTGAATGAGTCCCATTTGAGCTATTTCAAGGTTTCAACAGAGAAACTAGGGTTTAAGTTTAAATTTCTCCTATGTTGGCCTTTGGGATCAAATTAATGGTCATTTGAGTGGATTTCCTATATAAAAAAGTTTTTAAATCATTATTTCATCAAGCCTACATGATATCAATCCATGCAAGCAAGATTTGAGCATTCCAAGTCTTTACAAGATTATCAAGATAGCATTCAAGATCATTTCTATGGCATTCAAGGGAAAAATTATCCATCAATTATTGCAGCAATCAAATTTCCATCATCATGTCAAGCATATAAAGCATCAAAAATGTTATTGATCTAGTTTTTTGATGTATCATTGAAGATCCACAATCAAGCATTGTTTTACTCCTATTGTCAATATCAAGATTTGCATCCTTCATGGGAACTTCATGTTGAGTTGCAAACTTACAAAGAAACATTTACAAGACATCATTCAAAGTATCATTATTCATGCTTCATATCCTTTGTTTCATGTTTCATTTCCTTGTTTCATTTCTTCATCATTTGGTTTAATTACCTAAAAGGGGTTTTACTAAGGTAAACCCCTATTCCCTAACAATCAACATTTTTGCTCTCTTTCTTTTTGTAATTACAAATCAGGTGCTTTGAAGACTTGAAGTTCATTGAAGATTAGGTTACAATATTGTTGGAGTTGTCTCCCCATTCGTAAGGTCATAATCTTCATTAAAATGTCATCTACAACCCCCAAATCATAGTTTTAGATCTGTAAACATAGAGGAGAAGATTGAGCAGACTAAGAAGACCAAATTTAGAATTTGAATTTCCAAAAAATCTAAACTTGAATCATTTGTTATAAGTGTTGAATGAGTCCCACTATAGGTTTTCTTTAGATATTTTTGCATATTTGGATACCCATTTGCTTGAAACCTATTCCTATGTAGAAACCTTGATTTGGGACTTATTTGCCCAGATTGGCGAATGAGCCCTAGTACACAAAAAATTCAAGATTTGCATAATTTCCAATCTTCATTCAAGTCTCTACAAGTTTCCAGGTGCACACATTCTATTTTGCAATTCTCTATTTTGTTTTACACACTTTGATATGTCATTTTATAGTGCTTTACATTAAAATAGGATTTAGAGTTCCATCTTGCATTTAATTTACTTTTCCAAGTCTAAAATTGGTGGTGAACCCCTCATTATATTATATTCAGTCCCGAGGATAGCCCTATTACAAGATATCTTTCTCTCTTTTTTTGAGATCTCTAGGGTTATCCTTGAGTGGAAGATTTGAAAGTGGGTGTGATAGCACTTGATCAACCTATCCCCCATTTTCCTTGGTTCCAAACATAAAATTGCATTCACTTGTCCATGGGGAATGTATTGTTGGAACATGATTCCATTTGGGTTGAAGAATGTAGGAGCAACCTATCAAAGAGCAATAGCCCTCATCTTTCATGATATGATCCACAAAACAATCGAAGGCTATGTGGATGATCTATTGGCCAAGTTAAAGAAAAGGAGTGAGAACATAGAGGTATTAGGACCCATCTTCTACAAGCTCAAAGAGTATAAGGTATGGCTAAACCCAAAAAATTGTGTCTTTGGGGTTACGTTAGGGAAGCTTCTTGACTACACTATCTCAAAAAGAGGGATAGAAATTGATCTAGTAAAAGTCAAAACCATCCCAGACATGGAACTACCATAAACATTGAAGCAGATGAGAGGGTTACAAGGAAGATTGTACTCCATTAGAAGGTTAATAGCGCAATTTTCAAACAAAATCCACCCTTTCTTGCATCTTCTCCATAAAGGAATAACTTTCAAGTGGAATGAGAATTGTGATAAAGCTTTCAAGTAGATCAAGGAATACATATTGATAACTCCAATACTCATGCTGCCAATACCAAACAAGCCATTAATCTTGTATATCTCAACAACATCAGCAACACTAGGTGCTCTTCTATCACAACATGATGAAAACATAAAAGAAAGAGCCATCTATTACATCTGTAGGACCTTGGTAGGCTATAAAATGAATTACTCATCCATTTAGAATGGATTCTTAGTGGTGGTTTTTGCTTCAAAAAAAATCAAACATTACATGTTGTTGCATCAAATCAAGCTCATTTCAAAGATCAACCCATTGAAATATTTGTTTTCTAGAGCAAATCTCACACTAGGTGAATGGCCAAATGGGTAATGATCTTGACTGAGTTTGACATAGAGTATGTGGAGTGCGACGAAAAAAAAAAAAAAGTGATTAAGGACCAACTAGCAGAAGCACCCATCTATGTAGAGAACCCTTTAATATATGAATTTATTGATGAATCAATGTTCCTTGTCAATACAAAAGATCAATGGAAAATATACTTTGATGAATCATTTACCCAACATGGATTAGGGGCGAGTATTATTTTTTTCACCCCTCAAGGTAATTGCATCTTGAAGTCATGCCATCTTTCTTTTCCATGTAGTCACAACATTATGGAGTATGAAGCCTTGATAATAGGTCTAAGGATAGAAATTCAATGAAAAATACAAGAGTTAAAAATCTATGGGGACTCATACCTAGTTATCAACCAAGTCAGTGATGACTACCGAACCAAAGATGATAAACTCACTCCTTATAAGAAGATGGTAGAAAGTATCAAGAAATTTTTCATAGATATAACTTTTGATAAGATTCCTCACATGAAAATTCGAGCAGAAAACACCATAGAAACAATTAGATCATTGCTAGATATACCACACAACATCCTTCAATGTGAGTTCTTGGTAGAACAACTTTTTATACCAGCTTTCCAAATCCCAAAATCTGAATTTGTGTATGTAATCGTTGGTCCTGGTTCCCCATCGTATCACAATATATTCACTTACCTTAGTAGAGGAACCCTGCCATTTGATATCACCTCCAACCTTAAAAATACCTTTGTTAAGAAGGAATTGTAATTCGTGATCCTAGGTGATACCCTTTACTAAAGAAGCATCAAAGGTACATTACTACGATGCCTCAACCAAGAGGAAGCCTTGACCACCTTAATATAAGTACATGATGGTATATGTGGTTCCCATTCTAGTGCTATGAATTTAGCTAAGAAAATATTAAGGATGGGGTATTACTGGCCAAACATGGAAAGAGAAGCCCATCAATATGTGCAGAAGTGTTTCCAATGTCAACAACATGGAGATCTTATTCATGCTCTAGCTCAAAATTTATAGCTCATGGTCACACCTTGGGATTTCTTGTAGTGGGGGATTGAACTCAAAGGAAATATTACTCCAACCTCATCTATGGACACAAGTTCATCATAATTGACACTAAGTACTTTACCAAGCAGGTAGAAGCCATTCCCATGACCTACACAATAGGGAAGCAAATTGCCAAATTTATCCTAAATTACCTTATCTATTGTTACAGTGTTCGACAAGGCCTTATTTTTTATAACATAACACCCTTCAAGATTCAATATGTGAAAGAGCTATTCCAAATATTTAACATCCAACATCAGTTCTCTACCCCTTATTACTCATAGTGAAATGGTCAAGATGAGGCTACAAATTAGACCATTTTGAAAATCCTAAAGAAAATGGTCAATGAAGCTAGTCGTAACTAGCATCTACACTTAAATCCCACCATATGGGCCTATCAAACTAGTATCCACACACCTAAAAGTGAAACCCCATTATCCTTGGTCTATAGATAATAAGGCATCTTGCCTATCAAGGTTGAGGTTCCATCGCTATGAGTTGTTGGTTCTTTTTCCAGTAAAACTTTGAAATCCTCTAAAGGGTATCCAACCCTCATGCTTAAGAATATTCAAATTTAGTGGCCAACAAATGGGAGATTTGATATGTAACCATTTCTCACCTGCACTTTGGGCTCTGTGAAACCTAGGAGGGTGATCCCAACAATGTGTTTATAAATACTAGTGTGTTTAGGCATCAAACACAAATTAAACAAATGATTCTCCTTAAATTGTTTAAAATACCTAGTACCCCAAATGTTTGGCTGACCTTCATGGAAGTGTCTAACTCAAACAAGAGAAAATGTAATTCATCAAATTTTACACACACCCACAACAAGATTGATAAGTAAATTGATTATCATTTTGTGATCAGTTGTTGAAATGGCCATCACAATTACAATATAATTACCTTACTTAAACTAGTGCCATATTATTTGGAATAAAGTCAATTGATCCTAATTCCCACATGATTTGACAACAATTTCCATATATGACAATACCCAAATCCTTGAAAACACTGCATTAAAGTATTCCCACTTAACATCTCAAACATTCACTTCTGACTAGCATCCTTATACATGACATATTACAAACCTATTGTTATACTCAAGTATTTAAATCCATTCATTGAATTAATGAGCAAGAATAGAGTAGTACATCCATTGGAAACCAATAGATACAAATAAGATAACTATAGATTATAATATTCATAGTTTGTACAAACAATACATAGGAGAGCAAACTATTGAGACTTTATATACTTGTTTCTATATTTTATCATTATTATAATAAGAGAACCATATACATATTGATTCACTTCATCCCTAAACCATACTACTAGAAAGTTCAGTATTATTTTCTATTTTTGTGTGACCACTTCAAGAAAACTACCCACTAACCTCTCCTGTAATCAACCTTGAAATCCCTTTTATAGAAAAAGGGAGCAACAAGCATCAGGCTGAATTATGCATTACATTTCACTTTCATTTCAAAACTAATTTCACCAGAATGTGGAATATTCCCCAGATAGTTATAAGCAATCATTTGTAGAATAGGGGAATTTTGTTTTCTAAAAATCATTAGTTAGAGAAGACCCGTTAGCGTTCCAAAAGGCGCTATTTTCACAACATCAAAACTTGTATGTCCACACCCAACACAAAAAAGTCACCATCAACACAAAAAGGATAGACCGACCAAAAGGAATTGAATCAACAGAAAGGAACAAAAACCAAGCACTAGCTTAGAAAGAAAATGAGGTGCTACCCTTATTTGTCAACTGCAAAGTAAGCATGCCCACTTGGCGCCCTTATAGAAATTGGGGAAACTTCCACCACCTCATCATCTGAATCTACCAATTTAGTCATGACCATAAGATAGTAGTGGTAACCTGAATTAGCCTTAGTATCACTATCCAAGGGATCATCTAAGAATTCAATGGGAGAATGATGCTTGCTTAGGTAAGATTGGTGGTATTTTTTCTTCCTCACTACCTCCCTCTCTGGCCTATCATATTTATTCCCTTTACCTTTGACCAATTCCTTCGAAACGGTTCTACTTCTCAGATGATAGGAACACTTGACAACATTCTGCATAGATTTCTTATTAGCTTTTTCTTTCTTCCTCAGAGTTAGAGGAACCTCAGGGATATCATGTTGATTCTTGGGAGTGTCCCATTTAGACTCAAGGGGATTGAGTCTCCTAGAACTTCGGATTGGGATAACAGACACACTTAGTTTATCCATTTTTCAGCAAAGTAACTACATAGGAGAAAGATACTACAAAAAATGTATGAACTCTATCAACTCAAAAATAGCTATCTCAAACTCTCCAATTACTAAGAACAACTGCAAACGCTCCTATTCATATTATAAATTCTCAAAGACATCAAATGGTGAGAAAAACACACATGAAATCCTCATTAAATAGAGAAATTAGAGAGTGTCTACATTAATGTTCCAAGAAATCTTGTGTGAGAGAGCTAATAATCTACTACTTTGATTTTTAAACCTTAGGAATTGATCACACATTGAGACAAATCAATGGATAATCAATCAGAATGATTAATTACGATGAATCTAATTTGCATGCTCTTGATACCTTTCCCTAATCAAAAACACCAAAGTGGATAGACACCCACTCTACCTATATAATTAATCACATACTTAGTACTTGATAAAACCTATCGTGTAACATTTACTCGCTTGCCCATGGGAATTAATTTACTTGTAGTTCATCAAAACAATACAATAGGGAGTGATCATGATTTAACCTTAGAATATCAGCTCGTACTCTACCTTACTTTAATTTCACCTTCCCACATGTACTACCATTTGACATAATTGATGACCACAATCAAAAAGCATTTCCCAAATCTCAAACATGTGCCAAAAGGAATTGACTCTAAATTGGAATTTATTTTAATCTTAGTGTTGTCTCAATAAAATTTTAGTAGTAATTTATCTCCACTAAATTCCATCAGAGCCTTTAAAATATTCCACGTGGCAGTCACCCACTTGACCAATAAGAAACAAGAAATGCAAATGGACCCCTCCTGGGATGGCAGAGAGTGGTCAGGATTGACCCACATCCCTTGTCATCAACCATTGATCTCTTTTCTTATAAATATTTCACCATCTCTAAAGTTTTGTGGGTCCCTCCATGAAGCAACAAGTGTCATCTCTCCCACTGCCTCACAACATTTAATAAGTATCAAATAAAATCAAATGGTGTGGTGGGGAGGGGTGGATATTTGACCGTGTCACCCATCAACCACCGTAGATTTTCCTTTGATATCATTCACCAATCACCAAAAGATATCAGGCCCACCTCATAAAGGAAACACATGTCCAATGCTTGCTAGCCCATGTGATTACTTCACCTCAATACACAAAATGAGCAGAAATGCAAGGACCGACCCAAATGAAGACATGTGTTGCGATACTTGTTGTTGATCTTTCTCAAAGATCCACTTGCTAACCCTTTAGGAGAAATGGTCCACCACTGACACAACATGTGGAAACCACTCACCATCCTGCTTAAATATTTTAATGAAGAATGAAATGGAGTAGGCATGCATGGATGGTCAATATTTTCCTACGATGATCGAACAGTCATTACATAGCCAAAATCTACGCAAACCACAAATGTTAATTTTTTCAAAAGAGGTTTGTTACTAGGTTGATGATGGTTAGGGGAATGAAGAAAAGGATTAAGTCACAAGGAAAATATTAAAATCTATTCATAGACCTAGTAAATTTTCGTAAATAATTCCAAGCCTGAAAATAATGACAACAATTTAGAATGACCACAAGCAATGGCTAATATTATTTGGACATAGGGGCTAGTAAGAGAACAATATTGATGGCATAAGTAGTGAATTTAATGATCAATAAATTGGATCAAAAGGACAACAATGAAATAGAACTCTAATTAGGGTTTTATGACTCAAAGGTTAATTTGGAAGGGCTTTGACAACATAAACCCTAAAAAAGTAATGAGGAACATAACCCTAAGCCTAAAATGAGGGTCAAAGCCAAATATTGCAAAATTTTAGAATGGAACCAAAGAAAATTTTGAGGGATTCCATCATGAGTGTCATTGAAGAATTTGATCACTAATAAAGAATACATAGTATCTCAACTAAATGAGCTAGAATTCTTGGATGAGCATCATCTTGATGCCCTTAATCACTTGCAAGTGTATCAAAACTTGTGAAAAAGGAACTATAAAAAGAAGATCAAGATTTGGTCTTTCCAAGTAGGCGATCTTGTCCTAAACTAGAATAAAAAAACCTTCCAAATCAAGATAGTAAAGGAAATTTTGAGCCTAACTAGTTAGGTCTATTTTTCATCACAATAATCTTTGGATCAAGAGCATACCAATTATCAACCCATCAATTTGAACCCCTACAGGAACCAAACAATAGCTTGCATCTTAAAAAAAGATATGCCTAGGATTGAAGTGTGAAAATATGAAAATACAACAAAAGATCAAAAAGATATTGAAAATCCAAAAATATAAAAAAAGGACTAAAAATAGTAAAGAAAAAAATCATCCTCTAGTGAAAACCATTTCAATGGCGCTTTGGGAAAGTACCTTGGTGAAAACCTAGAAAATAGGTGCCTCGTGTAAATAAAGCACCTCCATTTATCTTTGGCTCTTCATCCTATCATTATTTGCATTACATTCATCCATCACATCACTCATCCTATTTATTCCATCACCCATTTGCATTTGTATCATAGCTTGATATTGTGAAGTGTTGTATTCCCCTTTAGTACTACATGGCATATTCTAAAGGTCAGCTTGTCCTACCTATGTTGAGGTAGTATACTACATCACATTGGGGGAAATTCATTCTGGATTAGATCGGGTCTTTGTATATCTTAAGTTTGTTGGAAATCTCATTGAAAATCCCAAAAACATGCATAAAACATTCATCAAAAATCAAAAATCACTTGCAAAATAAAAAAAATCCAAAAAAATTCAAAATCCTGAACAACTAAAATCCAAAAAGATTCATGAAGTTGGAAACTCAAAATCCAAAACATCCAAAACACATAAAAATCCCTAGAAAGGTCAAAACATCAAAAATAAAAAAATGTTACCATGTCGAACTATGAGTCTCTGAGCTTGCACATAGGAAAGGCCATCATTCATGTGCCCTCAAGACACCCTAGGCCAATCCTTTAGGAGTCCATCATAATAAAATTGTAGTGTATAAAAATGTGTCCCTTGACATTCTCACTCATTTGATTCCACCTTGTGGATTTTAGCTTAATGTTGCCTTGATTTAGTGTTGTAATGTGGATAACACATTCGCATTAGGTCTTGGGCTCTTGTAAACTGATGGAATTTAATGGTGCCTTGCAAAAGTGTTGTGAAGTGTTGTAACACACTTTCACACGTTTCTAGGGTTTTATAAATTAACTGAGCATAACTAATGTAATTTTAGTCAATATTAACTTTAATCTTGTCTTATTTGGAGTGTTACAAAGTGTTATAACACACTTTCAAATTCCTCTAGGCTTTTCATTAATAATTTGACTTTCTTATGCTATAATTGAACCTATTTTACATCCACAAGCCTCATTTATTGCATCTTTACGATGATAATCTAGACACGAATCAGTAACCAATTATAATTTAGGTGTTTCTGGCTTGTGTGGCCTAGATTTAGTGATTTGGGACTCATTCACCACTTTCAAAAAATGAGTCTTGTTGTGCCCTCAGCACACATGCCTTGTATGAAATAGGGACCCTGTTTTCTTTTTCCTTGTCGGGTCGTTCTTTCTCTACCTCATTTTGCATTCCCCATTTTGGTGTTCTAGATGGTCAATGTACCTTCAAACCCCTATCCTGGGTTGACCATGTTTTTTTCCCTCCATCTTAGTCAAGTCCTAGTGCCTTCTAGACATTCCTTGGTAGTTTTCTTTTGCCAGTGGCCTTGGGGCCTGGTGAGCTCGCCCCACCAGGTTTCCCTTTCCGAGTTTCCCTGTAGTGTTCTCCGTTTTGAACAACAGAAGGCTCCTACCTTCCCAAACCCCAAGTCTCGGCTCCCTATTTTCCACAGGTTTAAAATTTGCAAAGTTTCAAACTAGCTTCACCCGTGCCGGGTCTGGTCCACCAGAATTCCATCCCCAGAATTCCCTTCAGTCTTCACTGTTTCCGACAGCAAAACTTCAACGATACTCCACTATCTAGACTCTGGGTCTCCCTTCACCATTAGCTTTCAAAGTGTAGTTTCAAATAGCCATTGGATTGCATCTTTCTAGCCCCCGGGTCGCAGACCTCCCACTGTCGTCCATAAATTTGAAATCCACCAACCAACCGGCTGGCCATACAAGAATTAAATGAAGGTATTAAATGCATATGAGGGTATAAATATAGGGGTCGACGTGCCATTTTCATTTTTTATGTTTTCCAGAAGAGATTAGAGTGCTTTCCAGAGGAGATCAGTGCATCCATTTTCCCCCACCCTCGCATTCAAGATCATCATTCGACAATCTTTAGTCGATTTCACATCTCCTCCCATCGGATTTTCAAGGTAGGTTAACTGTCCATTCCACCGAGAGGTTTTTTTTATGATTTCACACTTAAAATCATGAATAAAATGGGCTAAAAATGAATCTAATTGATAAAACACAATAAGACCTACAAAACCCATGTCTTCAAATTTCAAAAATCCTCCAAAATCACCTCTCAAGATCGGGCCAAAATCGAACATCATTGTTGTCATTCTTTGCGTAGAGCATTCACACCCTCCAGGCCCGACCCCTTTTCTCTATCATTAAGAACTTTGAAAATGATAAACTTTTCAGACAGTGGGATGCCATCTCAGGCCCACTACCCTGAATCTCCATCGGCTAATTGCCATCAAACCTACCAAACAAATAAATGAAGTCCAACCTCCCAGAGCCTGCCTCACCGGGACACCCTTTTTGGGTTTCCCTAGAGTGTTTTCAATTCTGAATAGTGGAAGGCTACTGCCTTCATGAACCCTAGGTCCCGCCTCCTTGATTTTTGGTCATTCAAAATTGCAACACTTTAGACTAGTTCTAACCACTCTAGGTTCAGTCCACCGGACTTCCATCTTGGGGACTCTGCTTTACCTTCACCATTCCCAAATGACGAAAAGAGCATGCCTTGCTACCCTTTAGGGTCCACTCCATTTTTCTGCCTTGAATTAAATGATGGAAAAAAATTCATCGTGTTGCCGGGTCTCGGTCTACGTACTTCCATCCTTGAACTTCCGCGAAGCTTTCACCATTTCAAATGGCCATCGAGTTCCGTCCTCCCACCTCCTGGGTTCTGACCTTCCATTCGTTGATAGCTCCTACTGGGCTTTGCCCGCCAAGGTTCTGTCTGCCTTCATCCAATGCATAAGTGCAAAGTAAACACCTCTTCCTGAGGTCTAGGTTCCCACCCCTCAATTTCCTAGAGAAACTTATCAAGGAAGAATAGTAGCCAAACACTCTGCCAAGTCTGGTCTGCTAGGCTGCTCCTGTCAGGTTTTCATGGAGTGAATGTTGTTCTGAATGGTGAAACCCGAACACCTTCCCACAACCCTGAGCCCAAACACCTTGAATTCCAAAGAAAATTATCAATTGTCTTTTGATCTTTCGGGTCCTGGACCTTGAAGTTTCGAACCCGCAACTTAGTTTCTCCCAGGCTATTTTAAATAGCGAAGTCCTAAAAGCCTTCTGGTCATGAACCTCCGGGGGCCCCAAAGTTGAGCAAAATGACCTCAAATTTGAAAACCAACCTCGACCCACATGCTCAAATTCAACCCTATTCAACACTAGCCTTTTAGACCATCAAAATGTGAAGATGGGAGAAATCACTTGAATTTCCCTAGCCTATTCTCCCTTTCAAAACAACATTCCTACAAGGGAAGTCTGGCCCCTTGGGCCTGGATTGTCCAAAATCCATTCAGAAGGTGACTAACAACATCTAAAAGAGAAAATTTAACTTCACTAATCTTAAGATGTCTAATTGGATTTAGTTCATGGGATTTTAGCTAATGTCAATGCTTTTGCAAATGGTTGTACTCATTATGTCTATATTTGCATGATATATGGAATCAGGTGTAGGACCCTCAAGGGCGACTGCAAAGAGGGACAAAGGAAAGAAAGAAGAAATGAATCCTTATGGAAAGGAGGATAAATACCACATGATGTTCTAGTTTCAAGGTAAGCCGTTGTGTTTAAAAATCATCACCAATTGGAAGGAAAAAATAGACACCAATATCAGCCATGTCGATATTGATGAATTCAAACAAAGGGTCAGAGTTCACCCAAAGACTAACAATGCAAGATTGATCAGACAAAGTGGGATCGCAAAAGCAGTAGGCTTCCACCCATCTCTCATTGTCGCTAAACTAGTCATGGCTTGTCGGTAGGGCTACCATCCACAAACAAGAACCATAATTGATAGACTGGAACATCCTCGCTGACATGTCAGCTAAGGGAATTATGAGAACTTTTCACATTCCTACCTTTGAGGAAATGGAGGTGCTCACCATGGAAGAAGGGAAGGAAACTTGGGATGAAAACCCTATGGGCTGGTAAAAGTTTATAGATCAATATTGGCTCAAGGAGAAAAGAGGCAGCGCTACAATGGTTCCCCAAGAACTCTTTCATAGTGATTTCTACAAGGATTACCACAACTTAGTAACCATGTTGAGTAGGGTGATGGGCATCCCTACTATTTCATTTTCTCAAGAGTGGATGGTGTACTTTGTTTATTAAATCCTCCATGGGGACGAAGATGTCACCACAAAAGCCACATTCTACTACAGAGGCATCATAAGCGACTACTTCCAATAGCAGTTTATGAACATGAAAAAGAGATCTAAATTCTACATGAAATCCTATATGGTCTATTCATGGTAGGGGAAAGGAAGTACAATAGATTATTTATGGCAACTGATGAAGAGCCAGGATGAGGATTAAAAGCCTATGATAGATATCCCCAGCTACAGTTTAGGAATTTCAAGGAGTACTACAGGGTGAATTACACCTTCATCGGCCACATCATCTGGTTACTTGGAGGGGATCTTGAGAGAAGGATATCTCATTGTGCACAGGCATTCCTGAAGCAGTATGCCTTCCTATTCTTATAGTTCCCCAAATTCACTTATATTCACCCCCAGGGTTTCACTAAAAGGCCAAATAAGTTGCCCCAGTATCCCAAGGATGGGATCATACTATTGGAACTCTCCCAGTAGCTGGAGCATGTGCATATAGTCCTTGGTAGCAAACATTTGGAAAGGATTCCTTATCTATTATCCTTTGGTCAGGGGATGTATAAACTACAAACTTTAGAGTGTGCTGGGAATTCTGAAAAGGAATTGGCAGAGTACCATTTCCACCTACACACTGTTCGCCCATAGGTGGACCCATATGGGCATCTAAGAAAGGCACTAGGACCAAAATATGCCCACCTCCATCACATTGAAGATTTCTGGGCAAGCTACCAGGATGATAAAGAGGTGTGTGCAAGACACTACATGAGGATGATGGCATACTTCGTAAGAAGGGTGCAGCTATTTCCTATACCAGACCAGGTTGAGGAGGATGAAAGCACCATTATGGACCATAGGTATAATGTAGTCTCCAACTTGCCATTGCCTACAATAGACAGGGATGAGTAGGAGGTTGATGACCTCATCATTGTCACTAAACCAATCATGGCCCAAACTAAAGAATTGGTTAAGAGACAAGTACCCCAAATAAAACAAGGGGTCATCCTAACATATGAAGGGATCAAGAGTGAGCCCAATGCCACAAAGGATGTCACCACTACAACTTTAATGGGTGAGACATCCAAATCTCCTCCGCTCACTAGATCAAAAAAGAGGAAAGGGATAGAAACTAAGCAATCTCGAAATCCTAAGGTGTACACAAGGAAGGATTCAGGGGGCTCACCCTTTAAGAGGCCTAAGCGAACGGGAAGTGCCACAGAGCAGCCCACAATTCAAGAAGGTGAGGAAGAGAAGGCAAACCAGCAAGAACTTCTTTTGGCTCCCCCTATTTTGACCACCCTGACATCTGTCTCCCAAGCCATGGTTACCACATCCCCACCTGCAGTGGATATCTCAGTCCATCTCGCATCCTCTCCCCCGGTTGGGCCCATCATAATGATTGACTCTTCTTCTTCAATGACTACTCCTCTTTCCTCTGCCACCATGTCACCTACTACATCACTCCCATTAGCAACAGTGACAACACCAATGCTTGCACTTGCATTACCAGAGGCTTTCTTGTGACACATGCAAAACATCCCCTCCAAGATCTCCCAGAACTTTATGGACCACACCATTCAAGTTGTCTTAGCATAGGTCCTTGCCACAGCTACACCTTCACAACCTCCAATGGGACAACCAGCAATGGAGGACACCATGTTAAATTTTGAGGAATGGGAGAGGGGTGAGAAAGAAGCCTCAAAGGAAATGGAGGAAGCCAATGAACATCATGAGCACCTAGAGTATGAACACTGGCCAATCAACAGGGTGGTACCCAAAGAAGAAGAAACAAGGTCTTCCAAGAGAAGAGATGAGGAGGAGGGTGTAGGTGGTAAGACCATCATACAAACCTTTGATGATGATATCAAAGAGGAAATTTCCAGATAGCTGAAGCATGATGAAGAGATAGAAAGGTCACCTCCTAGAGAAGAGCAAGAAGGCGGTAGGACAACAAAAAATGTAGAACTCCCCACGGGGGAACAATAGCTAGAGGTTGTGCCACCTCCTTATGGAGAAGGAGATATTGAAGAGGACAAGTCTAAGGAACATGTGCATGATCACAAACAAATTGAAGAAAGAAAAGAAAAGGGAATTGAGATAGAAGAAAGTCCCCTGGGGCAATTCCCTGCTAAGCCTCCCGTCAAACACCTCACATTCATCCAAGACTCCGATGAGGAGGAGGGAGATTTTAGTAGAATGGAAGAAAGGGATCCCATGGGTGAGCAAACAAAGATCCAAATATAGGAAGGTGAGGGTGATCGAGAATCACCCAAGGAAAAATCTACTATGCCCGAATGGTTGGAGAGGCAGCTTGAAAAGAAGACTTCTACCCTGAAGGATCCAAGAGTGAGGCTAGAAGCTATCCTAGCCCGAGCACAAATCTCAACCAGGAAGGAGAAGAATCCAAAGGTTAGGTCCAAGGTAATGATGAATGCTTATGGATCTTGTACTATGCAGATAGCAACACCGGTGGTAGGCCAAGAGGGAGTAAGTTATAATGTCTCCACCATTAACTTGGGGACTACTACTAGAGCTCAAAAGGTGGATCATCTTCAGGAGTCAATGGGTATGGTGGTCAACCTGATACAACAAGATATAGTCTTGAAAGATGAGCTTAAAGCATAGGTGGTTGTCTTGATGAATTAGATCCAGGAATGGTCTTCAGTTGAAGACATGCCTACCACGTCCATGGCTCCACCCCAACTGGTGTCCAAGGAATAGATTGACAAACAGGAGAAGACAAAGAACTTGGACATGACTACAAAGAGTTGGTTCTAACAAGTTCTATATGTCAGGAATATGGGTATACGTTGGGTTATTCAGATAACGAACAAGTTCTTGGATTTACAGCAATCTTTGGAAGGATCAAAGAAGCTCTACACCAACTTCCCTGAAACATATAATTCCACCTATCCAAAGATCAAGGCCATCCTTCGACTACTAAAAGCCACATGGGTAAGAAAACTTGCACTCAAGAAGGATGATGAATGGCTAGTAGACATGTGGAAGCAAGACTTTGATAAAACAAGAGAAAGGTCAGAGCAGATAATGGATATGATTCAAGCAAATTAGGGAAGATTGCACCCAATATCTAAGGCTAATGATGAGATATGACATACCCGTGGTGCAGATTGATCCAAAGAAAATGAAGCCTCATTTCTAGAAGAAAATGGAGGATGGGAAGCTAGACAAGATAACTGTGGACTTCATGAGTTTTTCCACCCGTGCCTTCGCCCAGTCGGAGTTGTTCAGAGATCACGCTGCCAAGTATGATGAAGACTAGAAGAGGCTTGAGGACAACTCCAAGGAATGGAGTTATCAAGTACTACAGTCTGAGATCATAGAAGTCAACAAGCTCCAACCGATGATCATGAAATTCATGGAATATGCAGCTTTGAAGAAGCAAGAGGGCAGCCCTATTATCAATGAAGAACTCCTAAAGGAATAGCTACAAGAAAAAGAGCAATCAACAAAAGACAAAATGCTATGTAGTCATGTTACTAGAGGATGAAATAGGGATGAAGAAAAAATGTATTTAAAATTGTAATATATTGGGGGGTAGGTAGAACCCTAGTTTTTAGTGAATCTTGGCCACATAATGAGATTAAATCCTGACCATTCATTCTACTTTTTGGGAACTATAAATAGGGGTCGTCCTCTCATTTTCAAAGAGAGTTGAGTTGTAAAGATATGTTGAAATTTCTAATGAAAATACATTGGCTTGATGCATTTTCTAAGTTCTTCACATGTTTCATGATTCAATCTCCACTGTCAGATGCTTCATCTAGATTTACATTATTGTTTTAAGTTAGATTTATATTGCTTAAATAGATTTTAGTAATGTTGTTTTGTAATCATGAAGATCTCTAATGTGTAGATGCCTTCCTAGTCCATACTTTTTGTTGTTTGCTACTGGTAAATGGCTGTACAAAGTTAGTTTGGGTTTGAATTCAAAGGTGCTCCACATTTTTATCTTTGTTCATGCATGTGTATTGTGAATGAATGGTGAAATATCTATAGGCCTTAGAAGATAGCACAAATTTCATGAGACTGTGAAATTTTTGGTTAAGTGAAATTCTAATCGAAGGAAGTTGTCCATGGTAGGAACTCCATGATTACTATTCATAGTTAGTTGCAGATCTAGGAACCTTCTCTCTTCCCTGATATTTCTTCTCTTTTTTTTAAGAAAAAGTCTGTGCTAAGGTTCATTTCACATTATAAAGTGAAAACTTAAAGAAAACATCAGATTTTTAGTTTGATGTTTGAACCTACAAGAAATTGCACCATAACTCCCATCTCAGAAACTTCAAATTTTAAGATCCACTTCGCATCCAGCCATGTAATTCGGCCCTATGATTACAAGAAAAATCACATCAAATATCAATTGAGGAGTTCCATGCAAGTCATGACTTGACACCCTATAAACCTTAGGGAGATTTTCAACAACTTGTTGGAGATTTCCTTTCAAGAGAGGTAGTGTATGTATGCACTGCTTGTGTTGAGAAAGTGTAAAAAATGCCCATCAACAAAACTAGCACTAGAGGGAGGGCCTTGTGAAGCTGGATCGAATTGGATCATTCTCCCTAGAAATATTTCAAAGAGTTCTACGGTTGACACTGAACAAGGGAGAATTTCAAGAGTTGCAACCCCCCATAAGGGAAAAATGAACTAAGGGAGGAAACATTGCTTCTTCCTCCTTCTCTGACCCACCCATCTCTCATCCACCTTCACCTCCACCTAGTTGTACCAAACTTCTTTTTCATCCCTCATCCCCGATAGCTAGGGAGTTGCCTCTCTCCCAGCCCTACAGGCCCAAGATATAGTCCAAACAGTTGTAGCCTAGGTGTAGTCCCAAGAAGCTCTTTTACTGTAGATACAACTCCAGATTGTTGTTCCTTAGCAGTAGATACCACCTCCACCTCCCACAATGGCTTGGTTGCTAAAAAATCCCTCACTATTGCACTTTTCCATGTACCATGACATGCCCAAGAATCCAGAGGGATTTTGTTCAAAGTTCAATCCTTGCAACCCACAAAGAATGGTAGAAGAACACATCAAGATATTCAAAACAACAATCACAGACATGCAAATTAGTCATGAAGATGTTGCATGTTTCCTGTTCCTGTATTCATTGGGTGAGGAGGCTTTCTATTGGTACATCAATTTTCCAAGGGGGTCCATCACCACGTGGGACCTCATGAAGAATGCTTTTCTGTAGAATTATAAGATTCTAATCAGCCCCTTAAAGTTATACTAACAATTTATGTCTATTAGGATAGAAGTCATTAGACTTCATGATCCATACATTCATAATGATGTTGCAGCCCTCCTAGTCTACTACGCAACATTATACAATCTTACATCACCTCTTGTAAGGAGGATGCATCTGCCACTCACCACACTAGTAACTGCTTATGTAAAGGTGGTTATTCCCAATGAAGATTTGGGTCAGAACATCTCTGGACCATTGCCTTTGTTAGGATCGGTAGCTCACCCATTGCAAGTTTAGGGGTGTAATCAAGCATTCGCTCATCAGAACCCTCTTATGAACCAAGTGCCTCAACTACCCATTGTTCTACACCCTGGACAAAAAATGAATCATGCACCTCCCATGACTTCTTATTTGTAGCCCCAACAACAACAAAGCTATCCTTGGGTTCCCTAGCAACAACAAGTGTATTCTTAGTAGTCGCAAGCACCATTATACTTGTCGGGACCAGAATTCCCTCCAATATATCAAAATAAATTAGTGGCCTTGCCCGAATTCCTCAAAAATCCAGTACAATAGCCAAGCAGCACTACAAAGAAGGACAAACTGGAAGAATTGACTGAGATGATAAGGAAAATGTCCATGGAAATGACACACTTAAAGAATCAGAATACTCAGTTGCAGGCATCCCAACATAACATCCATGCTAATTTTAATCAGGAAAGCTGAGACAATAGGAATGGTGGAGACAACCGGAAAGCAAGCACCTATTCTGGGCCAAACTATGATAGAAGACATAATTCAAACCAAAAATTAGAAAGGACACCTTCTTAGAGGAAGAACTGTACATGGAATACAAGACCCAATAATGGAGGTATCCCTAATCTTCTTGATCATCCTGCCAACAATGAAAAGATGACTTGTGGAGTGTACCTCGCTGAGGCATCCTTGTCTGGATGGTGTTGGATTCACAAGACCTATGGACATTCTGAGCTAGATTGTCCCGAATTCCAGACAGCTACTGAAATCTTCCAAATCGAGGTCCAAAATGCAGTTGATGGTGCCAGTTGTAGAGACATCATTCCATCTGAGTCTTATGATTCTTCCTGTCTCATGGTGAACAAAGCGCCATTTCCACAAAGAAGCCACAACGAACCCGAGGTTGAGCCCACCCATGTTAAGAGTGAAGAAGTGCTAGAGGTAAGTAACAAACAAACCTCAACTCAAATTTTTGATTCAGTAGATAATGGTCCACTAGATGAGGAAGAAATGCATATAGATGAAGTCCACATGTTCCACCAAAGAGAAACTCCCTATTTCCTTAGGAATAGGAAGGCGGGTGGACCCTTTACAACTTCTACTCCACCAAATAATTTTACTACTCAACCTAACCCTAATGCCAATAATAACCCTAGGCTTCCCCATATACCTACTCAGTATCTCCATAAAGATAGGCCTCAAAATCACTCAAAAAATTAGCCTCATGGAAAATAAAAAAACCAGTCAAACCAAGCGAAGTCCCAACCCTCTAGCTCAGCCATTGGCCGAGCCTTTTCCTTTGAGATTGAAAAAATGGGTGAATATGTAACAGAAGAGTTCAAGAAAGTAAAAATTAGTTTATGTGCCTTTGAACTACTCAAAGTCCCTGTTGTAAGGCATTCCTTCTTCAGGGTACTTAATGGGACCCCATCCTCTAGCACAACACAAGAGACATCAGCCAAAAGGGTCACCTTTGAAGAACCCAGATAGGAGCCTGTAGTTCAGGATAGTACAAGGAAAAGAAAGGATGTTCTCTCAAATCAATCTACCGGTAAGCAATCAAAAAAGGAACTAGATCAGAAGAATAGGAATATTTCCAATGATCATCCATCTGGGCAAACTGAGGATAGAACTGATGATAAGAATAGGGTGCAAGTAGCTCAGATAGATAGGTCCCCGGGCCTCTTCCAAGGAAAATTTGAAACTCCCCCTTTCCTTATCAACATTTGGGTATTCAGGAAGAACTTGCACAATTGCCTGCTTGATTCAGGAGAGTCTACCAAAGTTATGCCCCTGTCAGTGTTCAAGGCTCTTGGGATTACTCCCACACCCTCAAGAAGAAAGGTGACCCCGCTAAACAAAACATAGATCAACATCGTGGGAGAGATGAATTGAATCATAATGCAAATTGTTGTAAACCCAAGGATACAACAGGTCATCAATATTCAAGTGGCGGACATTCTATATGCATATAGGATTATTTTGGGAAGATATTTCACTAGGACATTGAATGGGTATGCTGCCACAGACCATTCTCACATGTGGCTGCCATGGAAAGGGCTACCAAATCAAATCTGTATAGACCACGAGCCTTGTATGAAATACATGATTACAAAATACAAAAACCTAAACGAGGTGTTGTTTGTTGAGACATAATTGGGAAATTACTATCCCTTTGCCTACAAGGATGAAGTTGAACCCCAAGAAGAGTTTGTTGCTGAAGTACTCTTGGTGCAATGCAGCCCTCCAACCGACTTCACTCAAATTCCTCAGAATACAAAGATGTTGGTAGAATCAAATGATAACCCTGATGAAGACGACAACTTGGGACTACTGAATGGTTTCTTGGAATTCATGGAAAATTGTGCAAAGGAACAACTCAGTTTGGGTGCCCAAATGGATTTCCAAGATCTCTTGCTACCAAATTGGTGCAGAATTTACAATGTTGCCCACTCCAAATTTGATTGCTGCTTGTGCCAAATAGCGGTAGAATAGGTCAAAAAATTAGCTATCCCTTAGAGGTAAACACCGAAGGAGGTGCTAGCAGAACCACCTGCTATTCAGTACACTAGATTGGAAAATTCCCCTAAGGACAAGTAGGCAACCACCTCACTAGAGAGAAACGAAAGCCTAGTTGGGCCCAAAGTTAAGGAGCCTCCCAAATTTTGGACACTTCGATTTGACAAGTCTATGTCAAAACAAGGAGCTGGTGTCGGGTTTGAACTCATTGTCCCAACGGGTAAGATCTTTCTTGCTGCCCATAGGTTGTAGTTTTATTGAACCAATAATGTAGCAAAATATGAGGTGTTAGTCCATGGTCTTCTTATGGCCCTCAAGAAAAATGTCAAAATGCTGCAAGTGTTTGGTGATTCTGAACTTGCAGTCAAATAGGTTAGAAAATTGTATTCTTGCCATGATATAAGACTTGCAAACTATAGGCATAGAGTTTGGGATCTCTTAGAAGGTTTAGATGTATTTAATACAACTGATCCCTCACACTCAGAATTATATAGCCGATGCCTTGGCTCAGGCATCCAACACTTTGCAACCCCTCTCTTTGTCCAGGATCAAGAAATTCATAGTTGATTTGACATCTACACCATCCATCCTAGATAATGTCACTCATTTTTAGGTCTTCAATGATGACAAACATATCCTTGAGTTCATCACGAGTTATGATGTCTTCATCACCCAAATAATTGATGAAACTGATCTGGAGGAGGCCGAATTGCATATAGAAGGAGTTGTTAATCTCAAAACCAAAACAATCCCTAGAGGCATGGTTCGACTTGAACGCATATTTGATTTGGATCAGATTAGAGATAGAAATCAGCAAACAAAGAAGAAAGCCATAAGTAACTAGTGTGATGCTCACAACCTTGGGACCCTAGAAGAGACCAAAAATGTTTTCATTGGTAAAGTGTGCATGCCTGAGGAAAGGAAGGGAACCATCAATGATTTTCATAGGAATTACAACATGGTGGCATGGAGCTATGGAGATCTAAAAGCTTATGACACCTCCATCATCACACACACCATCCCTCTCAAGATAGAAGCTATGGCCTTCTATTAAAGGCAACGTCCTATCAATGCCTTGTTGCAGCCCATCATTTACAAAGAGGTACAAAATATACTTTTACCAAGAATTATCTTCCTAGTCGGGTATTCCACATGGGTGGCCAACTTGGTCCTGGTTAGAAAAAATAATGGAGAAATCAGGTTGTGTGTAGACTTCTACAACTTGAATAGAGCTTTAGAGAAGGATAACTATATGGTACCTTCATTGGATGAGGTACTGCAAATTGTCAATGGCTCCCAAATGATGTCCTTCCTTGATGGGTACTCCGAATACAACCAACTTATGGTCCAGTACGAAGACCACCATAAGACAATGTTCACCACCAAGTGGGAACCTTCGCTTACAGGAGAATTCATTTTGGGCTCATTAATGTTGGTGCCACCTTCCAACATGCCATGGATATTGCCTTCAAAGATCTAATTGGGAAGTGCATAATTATCTACATGGATGATTTAACTTTTTTCTCTAAAAGGAAGAGTTATCATGTCTCTAATCTATGCAAGGTATTTCAAAGGTGTAGATAGTTTGGAGTTTCCCTTAACCCAAATAAGTGCATTTTTGGCATGACTGAGGGTAGATTGCTTGGACATGTTATTTCAGAGTGGGGAATCTCCATAGATCCTTAACACATTCAATATTTGCTAAATATCTCACCGCCAAGCAGCAAGAAATAATTGAAATCCTTCTTTGGAAAGATCAACTTTGTCAGGAAATTCATCAGGGGTTTTGCTAAAATTGTTAAGCCACTCAATGCCATGTTAAAATAGGATGCTAAAATTGAATGGACTCCTAAAGCCAAGCCGACTTTTGAAGAAATCAATAGGGCCATTACTGAGGCACCTCTATTAGTCAGTCCAAATTATCTAAAGCCATTCTACATTTATTTGTTCGCTTCAGATCATTCCTGTGTTAGCATCCTGACTGAAAAGGACAACGAAGGGAAGGAGCACCCAATCACTTTCATGAGTGCCCCACTGAAAGATTTTGAATTATGCTACCACAACGTAGAAAAGAAAGCATATGCCCTCATTAGGGGAGTGAAGAAATTTAGGCATTACATCTTGCACAACAAAGTGTTCGCCATTGTCCCAAACCCAGCAGTGAAAACACTACTCATACAAAATGAATTAGGCAAACAAAGAGCTAAATGGGTCACATTGCTCTAGGAATATGATGTGGAAATCCAACCAATGAAGTTTGTGAGAGGATAGGCACTTACCCACATGATTGAATAAGCAACAGTAGCGGCAAGACCTAAAATCACTGTGCAATAATATTAGCTCGAAGATGTTTCCTTGGGAGAGTGGTACAAGGATGTTTATTATTTGCTAAATCACAAGTGTCCACCCCACTTGGAAGGCATCCAAAAATGTTCTCTTAGACTAAAAAGTAGCAATTACATGTTGCAAGGGTCCATTTTATACAAGAAAAATCATGAAGCCATCTACTTGAGATGCCTTGGCAAGGAAAAAGCAGTTCGAGTCTTGAAAGAGTTTCATGAAAAGTTCAACACTGGTCATGGATCCAAGCCTTCCATTGCACATCGGATATTAAGGGTGGGGTATTATTGGCCAACTGTCTTCAACGATGCTTACTGTCATGTTCGCTCTTGTCACACGTGTCAGATTTCCACTACCAAGGAGAAGAATGTTGTTGTCCTACTATAGCCCATGTTGGAGGTAAGGGCGTTTGCACAGTGGGGTCTTGATTTCATTGGTCTGATAAGCCCTCCATCATTTGCAGGACATAGGTACATTCTTACCACTATTGATTACTGCACTAGATGGACAAAATCAATTGTATGTAAACAATGCACAACTGAGGTAGTTACTAATTTTCTAGAAAGTTTCATTTTAAATCATTTCGGTTGTCCTTATGCATTGCTATGTGATAATGGACCTGCTTTTGCTTCATTAAAATTTGCTAGTTGGGCCTTCGACTATGGAATTGCCCTTAATTTTTTGTCAAATTACTACCCTCAAAGCAATGGCCTTGCTGAGTCCACAAACAAGAACCTGATCACAGTGATCAAGAAATTGCTCGATAGGAATCCCGAGCACTAGCATACCTAGCTCCGATTCACCATCTGGGAAGACCGCACCCACCATAACGTTGCCCTTGGTGATTCCCCATTCCATCTTGTTTATGACCTGGAGCCCATATTTTCTATCCACTTAAAGATTCCCATGCTCCAATTCATCAATGGCTTTTACGAAGAGGGGGACCGTAGGAAAGCTCGATTAGCTGAGCTCTTGCATTTAGAAGAAGTTTGAGACTGTGCGATAGAAAAATCTTCCAAACATTAGGGCATGGTTAAGAGATGGTTCGACCGCCAAGCCAAAATCAAGGCCTTTAGAATCACAAATTTAGTCATTTATTAGGATAAGGCCCATTAAAAGAAAGGGGGACACAACAAATTTGACAAGCTTTGGCTTGGGCCCTTTCAAATAGCTAAAATTTTGGGATACAATGCTTTCTGCCTGAAGAATTTAACTGGTCAAGATGTCCATTGCTAGTCAATGGGAAGCACCTCAAGCATTATTTCCAAGCCTAAGCTCTGTCGAGCTCTTTCTTGTAAATACCTATATATAGGTTAAAATAGGTTTCCTTTTAGCTTGCTCGCATTTTGTTGTTTTACATCGCTCTATTTTATTTGTTCCCTGGCTGTTTTGTTTCAAAGAGGATGTTCTCCATCCCACTATAGTGGTTGTGCTCATTTAGTGAACAGTTCACTTTTTTGTCCATCCTTGGTGTTCTTCGAGTAAACATTCATTCCCAACTATTGGTCCCTAAAGGCCACCTAGGAATGGTTTCCTTGTGTGAACTATGCTTTAGAACTTGACCCTTAGTTGGCTCTTTTTATGCATATCTCAGATCTTGCACAAAATGTATGTTAAGTATTTCTAAAGGACTATACAATGGCTGCTATGATACCCTAGTGAGTGAAAAATCCTAAAGTCTACTCTAGTGACCACTGTGGTTCCCAAGCCCATTGTGGGCTTTAGTGCTTACATGGTCGAACAAAAGATAAGTGAAAAATAAAGTTGAAAGAAACATCAAAAAATAGAAAGGGAAGAAAATTTTGAACTCAAGCGACCGTATGGGTGTGCGGATAACTCTACCAGGGCTAAGGATGCCCAACTGGTAGTAGAGAAATATCCCTATGACCACAACAACAACTCCATTAGGGCTATGGATGTATGACTGGTAGCAGGGCGATGTGTAGGTTACTTTTGGTATTGGACAATTACGTACCTTACTCGATTGGATTAGCAACCACTTGCCGCAGTCCTGCAGAAAGGAATGAATTCACCACCCACACACTTATGAGATTTCTGGCAAACTGACCCAACTAAGGATCCTAATCTCCTAGTTCACTCTTGGATGTCTATTCATGGTCTGCAGAACTAGAGATTATAGGTCTAGAATGAATGCTTATCCCTAGAATGCTCAGGGGAATTTCCCAGCAAAGTTGCCATTTATTGTTCCCTTAGCACACATGGCTCGTTCAGAATGGGGACACTCTTTTCTTTCGCCTTCCTGAGTTTTTCTTTCACTACCTCATTTTGCATGCCCCATTTTAGTGTCCTATGTGGTCAACGTACCCTTGAGCCCCTAGCTTGGGTTGACCATGTTTTGTTCCCTCCATCTTAGTCAAGTCCTAGTTCCTTCTGGACTTTCCTTGTAAGTTTTCTTTTGCCAGCGGCCTTGGGGCCTAGCCAGCCTGCCCCGCTAGGTTTCCCTTTCTAAGTTTCCCTAGGGTGTTCATTGTTTTGAATAACAGAAGGCTCTTGCCTTCCTAAACCTCGGTCCTTGGCTCCCTATTTTCTATAGGTTTAAAATTTGCAAAGTTTCAGACTTCCTTCACTTACGTTGGGTCTGGTCCATCGAACTTCTATCCTCAAAATTCCCTTCAGTCTTTTCCATTTCTGGCAGCAAAACTTTGATAGTGCTCCACTATCCAGACTCTAGGTCTCCCTTCCCCAGCGGCTTCCAAAGTGTAGTTTCTAATAGCCATCAGTTTGCATCTTTTCGACCCCTGGCTCCTAGACCTCCCACCACTGTCCGAAAATTTGAAATCCACCAACCAACTGGTCGGCCGTATAGGAATTAAACCAGTTGGCCGTATAGGAATTAAATGCATATGAGGGTATAAATATAGGGTCCGACCTATTCTTTTCATTTTTCAGGTTTTCCAAAAGAGATCAGAGTGCTTTCCAGAGGGGATCAGTGCATCCATCGCCTGTCACCCTTGCGTCTAAGATCATCAATCGACCATCTTTAGTCAAATTCACATCTCCTCCCATCAGATTTTTGAGGTAGGTTCGCCATCCATTTCACTGAGAGGGTTTTTTTATGATTTCACACTTAAAATCACAAATAAAATGTGCTAAAAATGAATCTAATTGATAAAACACAATAAGACCTACAAAACCCATGTCCTCAAATTTCAAAAAACCTCCAAAATCACCTCTTTGGATCAGACCAGAACCGAACACTACCATTGCCATTCTTCGTGTAGGGTATTCGCACCCTCTATTCCCAACCCATTTCTCTACCATTAAGAACTTTGAAAACTATAATTTTTTCAGATGGGGGGATGCCATCTGGGGCCGCTACCATGGATCTCCATCGGCTAATCACTGTTAAACCTAGCAAAAAAACACAAAAAGTCTAGCCTCTGGGTCCTACCTCGCTAGGACTCCCTTTCCAAGTTTCCCCCAAGTGTTTTCTCTTCCAAATGAAGGAAGACTACTGCCTTCCCAAACCTTGAGTCTTGCTCATTGATTTTTGTTCATTGAAAATGGCAACACTTTAGACTAGTTCTAACTACTCCAGGTCCGGTCTACCAGACTTCCATCCCGAGGACTCTGGTTTACCTTCACCATTCCCATACAGTGAAAAGAGCATGCCTTTCTACCCTCCGAGGTCCATTCTCCATCTTGGCACCCAGAGTTGAATGATGAATTTTTTTTCCATCGTGATGTCAGATCTTGGTCCATAGACTTCTGTCCTAGGACCTCCGCGAAGCTTTTTCCATTTGAAATAGTCATCTGGTTGCGTCCCCTTGCCTCCTAGGTCTTGGCCTTCCATTCATTGACAGCTCCTACCGGGCTCTGCCCTCTAGGGTTCCATCCACCTTCATCCAAAGCATAAGGGCGAAGTAAACACATCTTTCAGAAATCTAGGTTCTAGCCCCTTAATTTCCTAGAGAAACTTATCAAGGAAGACCAACGACCAAACACTCTGTCAGGACTGGTCCGCTAGGCTGCTCTTGTCGAGCTTCCATGCAATGACCACTGTTCTAAATGGAAAAAATAAAATATTTTCCCACAACCCTAGGCCCGAACACCTTGAATTCCAAAAAAAATTATCAGCCGTCTTTTGACCTTCCGGGTCCCAGACCCTGGAGTTCCAACCCCAGAACTCCATTTCTCCTAGGCCATTTTAAATAGCAAAGTCTTAACATCCTTCAGGCCATGAACCTATGGGGGCCCCAAAGTTGACCAAAATGACCTCAAATTTGAAAACCAACCTCGAGCCCCATGCTCAAATTCGGCCCTCTTCGGCACAAGCTTTTCAAACCATCAAAATACACATGAAGCTGGGATAAATCACTCAGATTGGCCCAACCTGTTCTCCTTTTCGAAACAACATTCCTGCTAGGGAAGTTTGACCCCTTGGGCTCAGATTGTCCAAAATCCCTTTAGAAGGTGACTAACAACATTTTAAAGAGAAAATTTAACTTTGTTAATTGTATGATGTCTAATTGGATTTAGTTCACGTGATTTTAGCTAATGTTAATGCTTTTGCAAATAGTTTTACTCATTATTTCTATGTCTGTAGGATATATCGAATCAGGTGTAGGACCCTCAGGGGTGACTCCAAAGAGGGACAATTGAAAGAAATTAGGCAAGACTCCTCGTGAAAATGAGGATGAAGACTAGATGAAGTTCCAGTTTCAGGGTGAGCCACTGCATTCAAAAATCATCACCGACTGGAAGGAAATCACTGACACCAATATTGGCCATGTCGATATTGATGAATTCAAGAAAAGGGTCAAGGTTCACTCAAAGACTAATAATGCAAGATTGATCAAACATAGTGGGATTGCAAAAGCAATAACCTTCCCCCTATCTCTCATTGCCCCTGAACTAGTCATGGCTTGCCAGCAGGCCTACCAGCCATAAACAAGAACCATCGTTGATAGAGATGAGAACATCCTGGCTAACATGTCAGCTGAGGGAATTACGAGAACTTTTCACATTCCTACCTTTGAGAAAATGGAGGTGCCCACTATGGAAGAACGAAAGAAAAATTGGAACAAAAACCCTATGGGCTACAAAAAGTTGATAATTCAATATTGGCTCAAGGAGAAAAGAGGAAGCACTACAAAGGTTCCCGAAGAACTCTTTCATAGCGATTTCTAAGAGGATTACCACGAATTGGTAACCATGTTGAGTAGGGTGATGGGCCTCCCTATTGCTACATTTTTTCAAAAGTGGATGGTGTACTTTGTTGAACAAATCCTCCGTGGGGGCGAAGATCTCACCACAAAAGCCACATTCTACTAAGGAGGCATCATAAGCGACTGCTTCCACAAGTAGTTTATGAATGTGAAAAAGAGTTCTAAATTCTACATGACCTCCTATCTGGTCTATTCACTAGTAAAGTAAAGGCAATATAATGGATTATTTGTGGCACCTGATGAAGAGTAGGGATGAAGATTAAAAGCCTATGATAGATATCCCCAGCTAGAGTTTAGGAATTTCAAGGAGTACTCTAGGGTGAATGATGCCTTGATCAGCCACATCATTTAGTTACTTGGAGGGGATTTTGAGAGAAGGGTCTCTCACTGTGCATGGGCATTCCTGAAGCAAAACACCTTTCTATTCTTACAGTTCCCCAAATTCACTTATATTTGTGCACAAGGTTTCACTAAAAGGCTGAATAAGCTGCCCCGGTACCCCAATGACCGGATCATACTATTGGAACTCTCCCAGTAGCTACAACATGTGCATATAGTCCTTGGAAGAAAAAATTTGGTAGGGATTCCTTATCCCTTAGCCTTCGGTCAGGGAATCTATAAACTACAAACTTCCTAGTATGCTGGGAATTCTTAAAAGGAATTGGTGGAGTACCATTCCTGCCTACACACTGCTCACCCATGGGTGGACCCATATGGGCATGTAAGAAAGGTGTTGGGACCAAAATATGCCCACCTACATCATGTTGAAGATTTCTAGGCAGACTGCCAGGATGATAAAGAGGTGTGTGCAAGACACTACATGAGGATGACGACATACTTTGTAAGAAGGGTGCAACTATTTCCTATATGAGATGAGGTCAAGGAGGATGAAAGCACCATTATGGACCCTAGGTATAATGCAATCTCTAGCTTGCCACTACCTGCAATAGACTAGGATGAGTAGGAGGTCGATAATCTCAACATTGTAACTAAACCAATCATTGCCCAAACTGCACAATGGGTTAAGGGACAAGTACCCCAATTAAAGTGATAAGGGGTCATCCTGACATATGAAGGGCTCAAGAGTGAGCCTAGTTCCATAGAGGATGTCACCGCTACAACTTGAATGGGTGGGACATCCAAATCTCCTACACTCACCAGATCAAAAAAAATGAAATGGACTGTAACAGAGCAGTCTCCAGATCCTAACATGTACACAAGAAAATATTTATGGGGCTCACCCTCTAAGAGGCCCAAGTGAATGGGAAGTGGCATAGAGCACCCTACAATTCAAGAAGGTGAGGAAGAGAAGGTATACCAGCCAAAAATTCTTCTAGCTCCCCATGTTTCGACCAACCTAACATTTGTCTACCAAGCCATGGTCACCACATTCACACCTACGGTGGATATCTCAGTCCAATTCACCTCCTCCCCCCAGCTAGGCCCATCATAATGATTAACTCATCCTCTATCACAACTACTCCTCTTTCCTCCACCACCATGTCACCTACTACATCACTCCCATTAGCAATAGTGACATCACTAATGCCTATGCTTGCATTACTGGAGGCTTTCTTGTGACACATGCAGAACATCCCCTCTAAGATCTCTGAGATCTTTATGGACCCCACCATTCAAGCTGCCTTAGTGTAGGTTCTCGTGATTGCTAGCAATGGAGGCCACCATGTTAATTTCTGAGGAATGGGAGAGGTGGGAGAAAGAATCTGCGAATGCAATGGAGGAAGTCGATGAATACGACGAGCACCCAGAGTATTAACACTAACCAATCAAAAAGGTGGTTTGTAAAGAAGAAGAAATGGGGTCTTCCAAGAGTGGAGATGAGGAGGAGGGTGTAGGTGGTAAGACTATCATACATACCTTTGATGATGATCTCGAAGATGAAATGGCCAGATAGTTGAAGCATGATGAAGAAGAGACAGAAAGGTCACCTCCCATAGAAGAGCAGGAAGGTGGCGAGACAACAAAAAATGTAGAACTCCCCATGGGGGAATAACAACTGGAGGTTGTGCCACCTCCTTATGGAGAAGGAGATATAGAAAAGGAAAAGCCTGAGGAACATGTGCATGGGCACAAAAAAATTGAAGAAAGAAAAGAAAATGGAATTGAGATAGAAGAAAATCCCTAGGGCTGATTGCCTACTAAGCCTCCTATCAAACACCTCACATTCATCCAAAAATCTGATGAGGAGGAGGGAAACAACAGTAGAATGGAAGAAATGGCTCCTACGGGTGAGAAAATAGAGATCCAGATAGAGGAAGGTGAGGGCACGATCAATAATCGACCAAGGAAAAATTTTCTATGCCCGAATGGTTGGAGAGACAGCTTGAAAAGAAGACTCTTGCCCTAAAGAATCCAAGAGTGAGACTAGAAGCTATCCTATCCTGAGAAAAAATCTCAACTAGGAAGGAGAAGAATCCCAAGGTTAGGTCCAAGGTAACGATGGATGCTTTTGAATATCTCACAGTGTAGATAGCAACACTGGGGGTAGGCAAGGAGGGAGTAAGTTATAATGTCTCCACCATTACCTTGGAAACTGCTACCAAAGAGTAGAAGGTGGAGCATCTTGAGGAGTCAGTGGCTATGGTGGTGCACTTAATACAAAAAGATAAGTTCTCAAAAGACGAGCTTAACGCACAGGTGGCCACCTTGATAAATTACATCCAACAATGGTCTTTAGTTGAAGACATGCCTACCATTTCCACGGCTCCACCCTAACTGTTGTACAAGGAATATATTGACAAACTAGAGAAGAGAAACAACTTGGACAAGAATATAGAGAGCTCGTGCCAACAAGTTTTATACGTTGGGAACATGGGTACCAGTTGGGCTATTTGGACAACCAACAAGTTCTTTGATTTACAACAGTCTCTAGAAGGAATAAATATGCTCTACACCGAATTCCCCACAACATATAATTCCACCTATCCAAAGATCGATGCCATCCTTCAGCTACCAAAAAGCCACATGGGAAAGCAAACTTGCACTCAAGAAGGAGAATCAATGGCTAGTAGACATGTGGAGGTGAGAATCTAATAACATAAGAGAAAGGTTGGAGTAGATAATGGATAAGGTGGATGCAAATATCAAATGCGTCAAGGAAATTAGGGTGGATTGCACCCGATATCTAAGGCTAATGACAGGATATGACATACCTGCAGTGCAAATTGATCCAGAGAAAATGAAGCCTCATTTCCAGAAGAAAATGGAGGACAGGATGGCAGATGAGATAACCATGGAATTCATGAGTTTTTTTTCCCACACCTTTTCCTAGTTGGAGTTGTTCAAAGATCATGTCACCAAGTATGATGAAGACTAGAAGAGGCTTGAGTACAACTCCAAGGAATGGAGTTATCAAGTACTACGGTCCGAGATCATAGAAGTCGAAAAGCTCCAGTCGATGATCTTGAAATTCATGGAATATACAGCTTTGAAGAAGTAGGAGGGAAACCCTATTATTAGTGAAGAACTCCTAAAGGAATAGCTACAACAAAAAGAGTAATTAGCAAAAGAAAAAATACTATAGTGCTATCACTAGAGGATGAAATAGGGATGAAGAAAAAAATGTATTTTAAATTGTAATATATTGGGGGGTAGGTACAACCCTAGTTTGTAGTGAATCTTGGCCACACAATGAGATTAAATCCTAGCCATTTGTTCTACTTTTTGGGCACTATAAATAGGGAGTCTCCTCTGATTTCCAAAGAGAGTTTACTTGTAAAGACATACTACTGAAATTTCAAATGAAAATACATTGACTTGGTGCATTTTCTGAGTTCTTCACATGTTTCATGATTCAATCTCCATTGTAAAATGCTTCATCTAGATTTACATTGCTTTTTTAAGTTAGATTTAGATTGCTTAAATAGATTTTAGTAATGTTGTTTTGTGGTCATGAAGTTCTTGAATGTGTAGATGCCTTCCTAGTCCATACCTTTTCTTGTTTGCTATTGGTAAATGGCTGTGCAAAGTTAGTCTGGGCTTGAATTCAAAGTTGCTCCACATTTTTATCTTTGTTCATGTATGTGTATGGTGAATGAATGGTGAAATATCTGTAGGCCTTAGAAGATAGCACAAATTTCATGAGACTGTGAAATTTATGGTTAAGTGAGATTATGTTGAAAGGAAGCTGTCCATGGTAGGAACTCCATGATTACTGTTCATAGTTAGTTGTAGATCCAGGAACCTTCTCTCTTCCCCACTCTTTTTTGTCCTTTTTTTAAGAAATAGTCTGTGGTAAGGTTCATTGCACACTGTAAAGCCAAAACTTAAAGAAAAATCAAAGTTTTAGATTGTTGTTTGAACCTATACATCAAATTTCACCATAACTCCCATCTCAAAAACTTCAAATTTTAAGATCCACTCTGCATCCGGCTACGTAAGTCTTCCCTGTGATTACTAGGAAAATCACATCAAATATCAACTGAGGAGTTCCATCCAAGTCATGACCTAACACCCAAGAGACCTTGGGGAGATTTTCAGCAACTTGATGTTGGAGATTTCCTTTCAAGAGAGGTAGTGTATGTATGCACTGTCTATGTTGAGAAAGTGTAGAAAAAACCCATCAAAAATTCCCACCTAGAATTTTGGGTTCCAAACCTATTTTTGCATCTCTCTAAGTAGTTTAGATTTTTGGTCCCATACATTATGCCAGATGGGACTCATTCGCCATCTTGGGAAAATGAGTCTTTTGTGACCAAAATTGAAATTAATTCATTTTTTTGGTGGGATGTTGTCCTCCTAGATATGATGTGGGCTTGTAGTGTTCTAATTTTAGTAATTCCTGCATAATTAAGTATAAATACTAGGTTCTTTTGCTCATTTTCACCTAAGACTTTTGTGAGAACATTCTTAATGGCAAGTTGAGTTCACAATAGAATTCAAGTGTCTTCTAGAGCATTCAATAGGATTTAAGGACATTCAAGGGTAGAATTCTTCATCAATTGTTGCATCAATTCAAGATCCATTATCATGGCAAGTTTCTAATTGGATTATTTCATGTTTCATGCTTGATTATGTTATTTCATCATTTTGTTTAATTAGCTAAAAGGGGTTTGACCAAGGAAAAGCCCTATTCCCTAACAATCAACAAGTTTTCCCCTCTTTAATGTGATGTTACAGGTTTGTAGATTGAAGAAAAGTGGATTTGAAGCCTTCAAAAGAACTAAAGTGAAAAAGTTGCAAATGCTGTCAAATTTGTCAAGACTCATGGAAAAAATGGTACAATTGGACCCCACTTGAATGTCTACTTTATTGTGATTTTGAAGAAATTTCATCCTCTCACTAAAGTGGGGGCTAATTTTAGTGTGGAAAAATGGGTCCCTTGACATTTTCACACTCGTTTGGGTCCTCCATTTGGATTTTTTCTAATTTTTTCCTTGATTTAGTGTTGTACTGTGGATAACACATTCACATTAGGTCTTGGGCCCATGTGATTGAATTGAATTTATTGGTGCCTTGATAAATTGTTGTGAAGTGTCCTAACACTCTTTCACACTTTTCTTGGGTTTTATAAATTAACTAAATATAATTAATATAATTTTAATAAAAAATAATTTTAATCTTTCCTTATTTGGAGTGTTGTAAAGTATTGTAAAACACTTTCATATTCCTCTAGGATTGTCAATAATAATTGGGATTTCCTATACTTTAATTGGCCCTACTTTGCATCCACAACCCTCATTTATTGCATCTTTTTGAAGATAATCTTGACACTAATTAGTAACCAATCATAATTCAGGTGTTTCTAGCATGTGTCACCCAAATTAAGTGATTTGGGACTCATTCACCACTTTGGGCGAATAAGTCCAACCTATAATTTTGTGTCCCAAACCTGTTTTTACACCTTTCTAAGTAGTTTTGATTTTTGGTCCCATACATTATGCCAGATGTGACTCATTCTCCATTTTGGGTGAATGAGTCCTATGTGATCAAAATTAAAATTAATTCAAATTTTTGGTAGGATTTTGTCCCCTAGATATGATGTTGACTTGTAGTGTTGCAATTTCGGGAATTCTTGCATAATTAAGTATAAATACAAGGTTCTTTCACTAATTTTCACCTAAGACTTTTGTGAGAACATTCTTAATTGCAAGTTGAGTTCACAAGAGCATTCAAGTGTCTTCAAGATCATTCAAGAACATTCAAGGACATTCAATGACATAGTTCTTCATTAATTGTTGTAGTAATTCAACATCCATAATCATGGAAAAAATTTAATTGCATTATTTCATGTTTCATGCTTAATTATCTTATTTCATAATTTGGTTTAATTACCTAAAAGGGGTTTGACCAAGCAAAACCCCTATTCTATAACAATCAACAAGATTTTCCCTCTTTAATGTGTGATTCTAGGTTTGTAGATTAAAGAAAGGTGTATTTGAAGACTTCAAAAGCACCAAAATGACAAAGTTTCAAATGGGTGGGTGCATGAAGTTGGGTGGCAATTTTGTGGCCACTTTTGAAAAAAAGTTTGAAAACTCATAGCGTGAGCACGTTATAATGTGCTCACAATATTTCACGTTAAAAAAAAAGAAAAAAGTGAAAGTATTTTCCTTGGAATACCAACCCAAAGGCTTGGAGGGCATTCCCAACAAGGCTAGGAACATGTTTTTACAAATTCTACAATTTTTTGCATAATCAAGTCCATGCTCACCATCAAGATTGCATCTTGTTCAATATCATCAAAATCGAACACATGGGTAATGTTAGGTTCTCTCTTAGCTATCCAATGATGTAATTTTTTTCATTTTCTGATAATGTTAAGCCTTCCATCCATAATTTCTTTTTCTTTTATGTCTCTTTTTTGCAAAAAAGAAATGTTTGGTTATTTTTTGTTATAAATTAACCGTTCATCAAAATTTCAAAGAAATTACATTTTTAGAAACTAGACCCCATTCTACAAGTTTAAAAAGAAAGGAAAAAAAAACAATTATTTTCCAAAATTTGTAGGGGGAGCATGGCCAAAATTCTACTTTTTAGGAAGTTCCCACTTAGAAAATTAGTAAAAAATTAAATATTCATTAAAAAATAATCAATTTTTTTTTTGCATCAACTAGATATTGTCAGCTAACTTCTGACCATAGCAATTTCAAAAATACTACAAAAGGGTTCACTGTGCTAGGATTGTACAAGATTTGCTATGTTATGTTTTTTTGACAAAAACAACACCAATTTGTGTATGTCCCTCTTTTGAACCCCTTAATCTCAACCATTTTCAAAATAAATTAGTAGTTTAGAAAGTAGAATCAGAGCACTTTGATCCTTATTTTTTTTCCATCTCAAAATTTTGAGTGTAACTATCCTCAATTTCACGTCCAAGGTCAGTATTTGCTGATTTGAATAAAAAAGTGGCCACTTAAGCCCCATTTTTGGGAACCACCTTGGTACACTTACCCAAATGTTATCAAATTTGTCTAGAAAATTTGTCAAGACTAATGGAAACTCAGATTGAGGACAAAATATTCATCCAATTTGCATGAAATCAATGGGAAAGTGATTTTTTTTTAATGATCATAGGCTTGCAAAGTTTCAATTCAAGATTTCACTCCTAGGACACTTCACAAAAAAATGGGACTGATCCCCTAGTTGTGGCAAATGAGTCCCACTATATGATTTTTTTTATAGATCTTCGCAGATTTGGATACCCATTTGGCTAAAAATTTATCCTATGCAGAGACCCAAAATTGAGACTGATTTTTCCAAAATGGAAAATGAGTTCCACTAGGCCAAAAAATTAGGGTTTTCAGGATTTCAGAGCTCCATTCCATCTCTAGCAAGTTTCCAAGTGTGCAATTTTTTTTTTATAGTCTTTTGTTCTGGTTTGTTTGAATTTCCAATTCATTTAGTGAAGCATTGCATAAAACTAGGTTTTACATTTGATCTTGCATGCCATTTTTTTTTTGAAGTTTAAACTTGGCGGTGAACTCCTCTTGCAATCTAAAAGCATACCCTGGGATACCCTATTGTCAGATCTCTTGCCTCTATTGCACCCTTGGAGTGAGATCTCTAGGGTCATCCTTAAATATGAAGTATAGAAGATTGTTTCCCTAGGTCATAAAGCCTAGTGGAAACAAAATTATATGCCAGATTTTGGTGAACCTATATTTAGAATAGCTTTTTTTCTCATTTGGATTCCATCATCATCCTACAATTAGCTTGCATTAACATTACATTAGAGTTTTCATTAGTTAATTGGCATCTAGGGTTTCTAAAAATTTTCATTCGTGATAGTGCATATAGGTTACATTTTTGCATCGCAAATCATTGAAAATCATCTAAAAACTGCATTTGCACTTAGGATACACATCATACAACATAAAAAGCATAAAAATCAATTGATTTTTATTTTTTAAATCCCTACTAGGACTCATTTTCCACCTTGGGGGAATCAGTCCTAGTGCACCCTTGAAACTACCTTTTACACCACTGAAAATCTTGTTTTTGCACTTTTGTTTGTTGCCATTAACTATCTGTTTTTGTTGGTTGAGTTTTTGTTACATGCATTTCACTAAATCTAGCTTAAATTAGTCCCTTTCATGCATTGTTTAATTTCAAATTTTTATTTACAACATTTCATATTTCAGTTTCTTGCATAATGTAATCAACAAATTACCTTGTTTCACATTTGAAAATTTCATTTAAACATTTCTCTAAGTCATTTCAATGCACTTTCTTTATTTTTCCATGATAACATGCTTTCTTTCAAGAGATGTGGCTTTGATATGGTTCAAAATCAACTGCATAAGTAAAAAATACCCTCTTATGAGTTCAATTTAGAATACAATAATGAGGTCATTAAGAAACATGTTATTAATCCTTCTACTATCTTTCATAATTATGAGAACATCCTAGCGAAAGTAGATTAAACCATTGACACAATTATTAATATTGCATTTCCCATTGGTAAGGATGATAGTGTAGAATATCATAACAATCATACTTGTTCTTCTCTCAACACCTCTCCTATTAGTGATGAAGGTATCTTAGTGAATGAGGATACAAGTATTGATGGTCTTTATTGTCTGTCTCCTCATCACCCTTTGGAAGATATTAGAAAACAAGAAGATGAGATCATAGAAATATTTCTAAATATCACCTTACCTAGTCTCCATCCATCCCTTTCTTGTGAGGCCACATAAGAAACATTGATCCATGTTATGCCACATGATATTTCATATAATATTATTTCAGGTGGACCATGGCCTTCCACTCTTCATTGTAAAATGAAGTATGTCTACAACAACAAAGTGTACAAACTTGAAGTTGACCCTAAACCACAGTTGTTTGAACATTGAGAAAAAAAAGACAATCATTTAAACACATTAACACCAACTACACAAGTCAAACCCATGCAAGACAAAGAAAAATAAATTGAGGGAATCACGAAGCTCTTAGAAGATGATTGAGTTTCCTTAGATTTCAAGCATACATTCATGGGAGAATACAAGATCATAAATAAAGACCCTCAAAAGGGAAAAGAAAAAGTAGAAGACCCTTTGAAAGCATCCACCTCAACCACTTTAGAACAAACAACAACAAATTACACAAAAAACTTTGATGAAGTTGATTATGAACAACCACCAAATCCAAAAGCAATGAAAAATATTTTTGGAAAAGGTTATGAACTTATGAAACAACTGGGCTATAGTGGAAAAGGATTTGGTGCTAGAGAAAAAGGTATTTTCAACCCTATATAGTCTATCATGCAAGAAATAACTCATGGTCTTGGTTATTAACCTTTGTTAGAAATAAAAAAGCCTTCACTTACTATCAACACTACTACAAAATATTCTTTGAAAGAAATGAAAGGGAGAAATCTTTTCTTAATATCAATGTCATCTTGCAAAACATTAATGATATGAGTTCATTAGATTTTACATCCTCCTTTCAAGGAGAGAACAAATCTTGCAATCTAAAGAGTCTTGTGCAAATATGACATCTTGTACTAAGCAAGAGATTTCTTTGTCACAAAATAACCGAACATTTTCTATTGATTAAGATAGTATCTTCGCGAGACTAATCCAAGATTGTCTGATATCTCTCCCTCCAAGAACATGAAAGAAATTTTACTGAAAGAATTCATTTTGTGCATATCATAGAGTTCATGGTTATGCTACTAATGAATGTAAGGCTTTAACTAATAAAATTCAACATCTCAAGGATCATGGTGATATTCCTTGTTAAGCATCTAGTTCATCTAATTGAAACTTATTTTCATCCTATTTGACTCACCCTTGTCCTACACTAAGTGGGGGCAAGGGGTTAGATAGCCTTGTCCTCGTATTTCACTTTTCATTGTCTCTTTTGGCTAGTTTATCACCTTTCATGTACATATAAGAGCAAGTTTGGGATGTGGATGACATTCATTAAGTTGGCTCACATGTGACATACTACCTCTTTTATGACATAGCTTATCTGAAACATATGACTTGGCATAGGAATTTCTGAGTAGGCTCTCATGTCTTCTTCTACTTTAAATCAATTGGTCACAGTAATGGTGTTAGCAACCACTTTAAAGTGGGGGCATGCATGCATCTACATTCGTGTTTCACTATGTCATTTTATTTCTTCTTGTGATGCATCCTTTTATTGGTGGTGTCACTGGGCTTGATTTCCTCTAGGAGTGTGATATTTCTTTGATTTGTCCTCTCTTGGAAACAATAAAAACAATGTTCCCTAAAAAGAGACTTTGTACAAACTAAGAAAAATCCTTTTGAACATTCCTTGCACTATTTTGCATTTATAGTGTCTATGATTTTCAAGCATACAAAGTTTTGGTTGCTTCATGGAGCTCGAAGATCATTTTTAAATGGCACCTTATCAAAGTTATCAGGAGGTATAATTTTGGTATGGTTTGAGCAGGAAGCCCAATTCAAAGCATGAATTTACCCATAGCCACTTGAATGTGTGTGAGTACATACCATCCATTAGTGTATGTGTCTCACCTTTTAGGACTTCTCACCCAATGGATAGCCAAGAGTTCCATTTCCTTATCCAATTTTTTTTTTCTTATTTTTGTTTCTTTTAGTCATTTCTATTGCATGATCATGTATCTTTATGATGCATATATTAAACCTTGTGTGTGTCCTTTTGTGCTTCTATTGGTTTGATTTAGGATCTTGGATTCTGGGGGCTTGACCACTTCCTTGATCATTGTTATCGTAGACCATCCACATTGGTATGATTGGAACCCACTTGAATTTCTACTTTAGTGTGAGTTTGAAGCAAGTTCATCCTCTCACTAAAGTGGGAGCTAAATGTAGTGTAGAAAAATGGGTCCCTTGACATTTTCACACTCGTTTGCGTCCTCCGTGTGGATTTTTTCTCAATGTTGCCTTGAATTAGTGTTGTAATATGGATAGTACATTAATATTTAGTCTTGGACCTTTGTGAACTAATAGAATTTAATGGTTCCTTGCTAAAGTGTTGTGAAGTGTTGTAACACACTTTCACACTTTTCTAGGGTTTTATAAATTAACTGAGCATAATTAATGTAATTTTAATCAAAATTAACTTTAATCTTGTCACATTTGGAGTGTTGTAAAGTGTTATAACACACTTTCACATTCATCTAGTCTTTTCATTAATAATTTGGCTTTCTTATGCTATAATTGGACCTATTTTGCATCCACAAGCCTCATTTATTGCATATTTTCAAGGATAATCTTGACACCAATCAATAACCAATCATAATTCAAGTATTTCTAGCCTATGTGTCCTATATTTAGTGATCTGGGACTCATTTTCCACTTTCGATGAATGAGTCCCACCTAGAATTTTTGGTCCCAAACCTATTCTTACACCTTTATAAGTAGTTTGATTTTTGGTCCCATACATTATGCCAGATGGGACTCATTCACCATCTTGTGTGAATGAGTCCCGTGTGATCAAAATTAAAATTAATTTAAATTCTTGTAGGGATTTTCCGCCCCTAGATATGATGTTGACTTATAGTGTTGTATTTTTGGGAATTCTTGCATAATTAAGTATAAATACAAGGTTCTTTCACTAATTTTCACCTAAGAATTTTGTGAGAACATTCTTAATAGAAAGTTGAGTTCACAAGAGCATTCAAGTTTCAATATGTGATTGTAGGTTTGTAGATTGAAGAAGAGTGGATTTGAAGCCTTCAAAAGCACCGAAATGATAAAGTTGCAAATGTTGTCAAAGTTGTCATGAAAAGTTGTGAAGACTCATGGAAACTTAGATCTAGGAAAAAATATCCATCCAATTTGAATGAAATAAGTGGGAAAGTGCTTATTTTATCCTTCATCAAAGTCTTGCAAAATTTAATTTCAAGATTCTACTCTTGGGACACTTCATGAAAAAATGTGACTAATCCCCTAGTTGACGTGAATGAGTCCCACTATATGATTTTTTAAAGATCTTTGCAGATTTGGATACCCATTTGGCTAAAAATTGATCCTTTACAGAGACCTAGATTTGGAACTGATTCACCTAGAATGGTGAATGAGTTTGAATAGGCCAAAAAATAAGCTTTTTAGGATTTCAGAGCTCCATTCCATCTCCAACAAGTTTCCAGGTGCACACTTTTTGTTTTACAGTTTTCTATTATGTTTTGTTTGCATTTCCAATTCATTTAGTGAAGCATTGCATTAAATTAGGTTTTACATTTCATCTTGCATGTCATTATCTTTTCCAAGTTTAGACTTGGTGGTGAACCCCTCTTTTAATCTAAACTCGTACCCTATTGTCATATCTCTTGCCTCTATTCCACTATTGGGGTGATATCTCTAGGGTCATCCTTGAAAAAGAAGTATATAAGATTGTTTCCCTAGGTCCTAAACCCTAGTGGTTACAAAATTCTATCTTACAAAACTAACATTCAATTAACTATTCATTTCTCATCGGATATAAGTCAAGTTAGTTGAACTATGTGGTCTTTGCATTTATAATGTAGGAAAGGCTAATATTTGATCAAGCCTCGAGTCCCCTAGGATATTATTTTAGGTTAGGTTCTTGTTCAAAATCTTAGAAAGCCCCTAAACATTAGAAACCTTAGAAAACTTTAAAAAAAATTAAAAATTGAAAACCCAAACAAAATTGAAAACTTTGAAAGCCCTAAATAGCCCCGGAAAATAGAAAACTAAAACCTTCATATAAACTTTCAAAAAGATAAAACATAGCCTCAAAAAATTTCAAAAACACCAAAAACATTGAAATGTTTCAAGAAAATCTGAAACCATCCATCCCATTTCACTTTCTCCTGCAATAAACCTTCACCCATAATAAATAGATCATCATCTTCAACCTTTGGAAAAACAAATAGAAAGAAAGTATTGCAAGTCATAAAGTGAGAACATAGGCATTGAATTATAAAGTATAGATCATAGGTAAACGATTCAATGAAGTTTGTATCAATGGATTATTGCACACCTAATCCTAATAAAAAAATCTAGTAAAAATTTTCTTGGATGCATCCTTCTTTCAATGCACATCAACATCAAAAATCACCTTAGCTATGTTAAATTGGCAAAGGATATAGATAGCATTGATTCTTTGTGTTTAACCTTTTCTTATGATTTATCTCAATGACCCATTCGAAGGACCTCTTGATGCTATCTATCAAAATTATTTAGAGAGAAAGGAATGGGGCATCGATCATTATTTTTTGTTTGGTGTGCTTGTGGGTATTCTTGTAAAATAATCTTGGCACATACTTTCTTAGTTGTGTATAGGAAGGTTGTTTGGAGTAAATTGTTGACTATTGTTTATTATTTGTTCCAATATAATATAAGCTTCTAAACTACATTGCAACGAGGTTTCAATATGTCAAGATTTGAAGAATAACTATTTGATTTGTTTTCCAAGTCAAAGTCCATTACACTAGATACAATATCATCTCGGTTATCAATACCATGATGCATCATGTCTATGTGTTATATCAAACATAAGGAATGAAGAAAAATCCCAAACCCAAGATATGATAAAAATCATCACTCTCATCACCATATCTAATAAAGTTTCAATAGATCATTGACTTGTTGGACTTTTTAATCAATCTCAAAATCAATGGTCAAATCATTTCATTCTTCTCGCTTCTTTCCACGCTACCTTGGTATCATGATAGTCAACAAAAACACCATCATGCATCCATCCTGCATCCACAAAATCATTACCATACATACATCTCACATCCTCATAGCATATCATAATAAAAAAAATACACTACATCATCATTATCATTTAAGTTGTTTTAATTAATATAGATTATTTATTCTAAGCATCTCAAATACATTGCATTATCATCCAAAAACATACATATCATGAACATTCATAACATTCATACTATAAGAATCATCCATGTATACATCTATATACATCCACATGCATGCATCATGACATCATAAATCGCATGAGAAAAGTACACAAAATGAAATGCATCCATCCATACATCCTACATAAGCATATCATATCATCTGCATAACATCCATCCCATAACATATCATAAAAAGTTATTGAAAAAGAAGGTAACACATCCATTACATTGCATTCATCTGATAAAATCGTATATCATATACATTGCATCATATATCATCATTATATAACACATAATTAAAAGTAATGCATCCATCACATTGCATCCATACATAACCATAATGCATAAACATAACATCATATCATAAATTTGAATCATTTCATATATATATATCAAAAAATGACTAACATGATACAATATCTAAATGAGTGTATAAATATCAATCAAAACTGTACAATATCCATGAGGCTATAAAAAATGAGCCCATGAATGCATATCTATATAAATAATCGATCAAATAATCCAAAAGTGTCTACGAAATGGCTAGCTCTGGTGGATGATCAACTCCTCTCTAACTGATGGTTGATCCTCAGCCCTAGGAGGTTCCCCTCACCTTTGAGAAAAATCAAGTTGCCTCATCTCTTAGGGGACATCATGACGATAATGCATCCTATAGTATGTAACCTCTATGATGGCTTCTTCATACATTCAAGCGGAAACAATCCATCCTTGAGAAGCTAGTGTCACCACCTGAAGCTACTATCTCCACCTAATATCCTAGGCCAACTATAATTCTAGTTTTTTGTCGCAACTAAACCTCATGTTCTATTTCTGCAATCATATCCTATAGTTGCTACTACAGTCAGTCCCTCTTTTCCTCCAACTAATCTCTCTCAGCTTTGAGAGCTTGTATTTGAGCCTATAACTATGCATTTGATTGTAGGGGTGGAGGAGGTAGTGGTGCCCCTAGAACCTGTCCATCCTGATGCCTTGGATCTTGGTGACCTTGATCTAGTACCTATTCTCTATCTTGATCCTAATACTTCCCTTAATCTCCATCCCCATCTTTGCCTCCATCTCGACCACCATCTCGGCCTCTGCCTCTACCTCTTCCGCGGTCTATCCCTCTACCTATAGGGTATCCCCCCACTAGGTATGTTAGGTGAATAGTTGGTCTGAACCATGCATTGTAGCTTGGGGTAGTCCTCAAATCTATCATGCCCTGATCATAAGCCCATGGCTAAGAAAAAAGTTATCATAATTCATTGGCTACCGCTACAGGGTCAATCTAAGCTCTCCACTGGACCTCCCTCTGAGAACATGCAAAGACTATAGTATAATCATTAGGAGGTACATCTTGTACCTCCCCAAAGTGTCTAGCAACATAGTCTGGGAGGTACTACTCTATCATCGTGTGCTCTCTCCCTTGGAGATAGTGAGTCTAAAAATAAAAATACAGTTGTTTTTTGTCATCATACCATTATGGAGCCTATAGCCATGACCTCCATCTAAAAATAGTTGTGTCATCAATCAAATGAATCCAATAATGTTGATCTATTGGCCCTGTGTGTTGCAGTATCATCAAAACCCTATACCTAAATATGATGGGCTCATCCTCATGAATGTCCACTAACACAACCAACAGCCTCAAAATGACTATGTGCTCATATGCCCAAATGTGGAGCAATGTAACACATACCCCGATGCTCCTACCCTTGCAATACACTGCCTAATGCATGTAGTGGTACAAGGAAGCAAGAACTTGGCCCCATGCATACATAATGATCCTCCCGATCATTGCATCCCATGCCACCCCCAACCTAGATTGAAACCTCTACCCTGTCGATTGGGGGCAACGATGCCATAAATTAGTGCTTCAATGAAAAATCTAAAAATGGGCACCCACCTACGATATAGATCAAGATTTATCTATGAGCTCACAAAAATAGTCTAATCTTTGTGTAGAAGGGAGAAACATGCATTCCTCTCAATTTTATGATCCACCACATGTCCTCAAGTGTGACGATACCCTCACGTGTGGGAAAATGAAGTGAAGAGGTCTTATTGTCCCACCTCTTGATGAGTGTAGTCATCATCGCCAAATGTGTCCAAACCTTTGGAAGGAAAGCGATGAAACCTAGTCTGAGCAATCCTAGCTACTCCACCTCCAAGTGATCAAAGTATTTAGTTGCTTCCAAAATGTTAGAGCGATGTTGTTGCAACATCAATGATAAAGGATGCTCCTGCATGCATGGCACACACAGTGTTGTTGAAATCAATAGAATTTCTATTTTAAGGACGTGTTGTATAAATTTCAAGGGTGTGTTTCCAATTTAGTGACGTGAATTGTGTTACTTAATAGCGAGTTGAAATTTCCATGCGTCACTATAACTAAAAGCTTGGGTTCGTCGCCATTTGCTACGTGTGCCACCCACCACTTTTTGAGTGTCACTCAACATAAAAATCCTATGCATCACCATATTAAACTTGCAACCCCCAAACCAAAAGCATCACTCAACCAAAAAATGATGGTGCACCACTAAATAGAAGCTGCATCACTCTAAAATCAATAGTGAGACTTTTGACACCTCTTGTGCATCACCATATAGAAATGCTCCTAAGAACCTAGTTTTGACACACTATTAAATGCACCTAAATGTGAAAATGATGCAAGCTTCAAATCACATTCTTTGGGTCCTGCATCTGCTTAGCACTGGTACTCTTGAACCCGCTTAGAAAGATGAAGTAGCACATGGTGAGCCACCATGCCAAGGTGTCAAAGTTCCAAATGCATAAAATCGGTAGAGGCTAAATGCACAAATCAATTGGAAGTGCACCCTTCTCACTTATTTAAGCCCAAAAATTAAGGTTTTTTCCCTATTTGAGCTAGAAGCTAGGATTTTTGCCTGTTTTACCTTTTTTTGTGCTTTGTGACGTATTTTGAGCCATTTTTTGTGTTTTTGAGGCCATTTTTGGCATCTTGGGGCTTGTTTTAGCACCTAAACCTATACTTTACCTTTATCAAGAAATCAACCCAAAATTCAAAATTTTTGTCTTATTTCTTAAGGGGGTAGGGAATTGGCTTATTCCTTCCACTAGGGCAATAGTGGGGTATCTAAAAATTAGATTTTTTTTTAATTTTTTGATCTAAGCACCAATTTTAATCTGAAAAATAGTTAGTCTTTGAACCAACGTAATAAGTACCTCACTTAAAAGAGGGGAAAAATGTCGACACTTAAAAATGTCCTAAATAATATCACACACTAGAATATGATATACTAATACTATTTAATCCTAAAACCCATCCTATTTTCTCCTAATTGATTAAATTATCCTAGCTATTTAACTAATTGGATCATTTTCATCTATTAATCTAATTGGCCTAATTAGGTTAATTCACCCCTTTCATGCTAACCTTTCATCCTATTAAATTAGGTAAATCAAAACATTTAATATAACACCCTAAATCCTCTCAGCTCAATTAAATAATCCTAATTACTTAATTAAATGTCATTTTCAACCCTTTTCATTAAATAAGTTACTTATTTATTGAATATCCTAGAAATTCCTCTAATTTACATAGTTGAAGTTTTGTTTAATTGTCAAATTATTAATTAAATCTAATCCTACCACTTGAAAGGGAATATTCCTTGAGAATATTCCTCCTTTGCACATTCCTCGAAAATGAAATATTCTCATGGAATATTCCTTCCCCTTTGCACATTAAATTTGGTTTTAATTAACTAAAGGCTAATTTTCCTCCAAAAGGGAATATTCCTGTGGAATATTCTTTCCCTCTTCACTCATTTGAAAAAAAGAATATTCTTCCTTTTAATAAACTTTCAATAAAATTATTGTGCAAGTTTTGAAAGTGTGTTTGTTTGGATGATTGTGAGCCATTGATTAAATATCAACTTGCACTCTCAACCCTTAATGGGAATCCATGATCCATGCCTCCATTTTTCTTCCATCCTAACCATTGATTGATTATTTTAGTATTGACCATCAGTTTCATTTTTCCTAATGTATAAATAGAGTTTGCATCTATTGAATAGGAATCCACTCATTTAGAGAAAACTTATGCCGTTGAAATTAAAATCCATTTCCACTCACATTTTATGTTTTAAAGGCATTTTAGTTTATTTTACATGCATTTTAAGCTTAGCTTCCATTAATGGCTTCCATGATAACTTAGGTGCATCCATTTAGCATATTTTGAAATTAGGGTTTTAGTCTTTCAAATTTTGCATACATTTGGAATAGCTTTCCATAACTCACATCAATCATCACAACATTTATCATGTTAAAGTAGCTTTCATCATGTTTTACAACATATCTTTCATCGGTTTCATCAGTTTTCCTCAATAACATTGATTGAAACAAGCTCATTATCCTTGAAGGGATTGCAAAAGGGTCGCCATTCCACATCAATGCTAAACTGCTACCCCAATAGGATAAGTTTCAATGTATTAGAGTAGATGTTTGTCAATATTTGGGTATGTGTAGGATCATGATGGGCCAAAAACTAGTGATATGATGGTAATGTGTAGGGTATGTGGCTAGCAACATTTTTTTTTACCCAAAATCAAGATGAAATGAAAAGGGTTTTTAAAGGAGATTCTCTATTTTCCACCAATATAAATTATTCTTTACTTTGAATTTAATAAATAATTATTATTCATTTTCTATTTGAATTACAACTAAAGTCCTAATTGATAGTATGATTGAAAAAAATCTATAACTTTGAAACGACATCACATTTTTTGAATCTGAAAGATGCATCACATTCTATGCTTTTCACACTATAGGATTAAAAAAACGAATTTCATGAATTTTTGACCAAGTTAAGGTGGTCAGACATACGAGTTTGTATATTTCTTTAAAGTTGTAATAAAAAATTCATAATCAATTATTTACTTGGAAAAAAAATACAAAAAAATATGCATCACATTGGGACATGATTCATCTACTTATATCTAAAATATTATAAAAAATATTATCATTTTATTGTGGTTAGGGTGGACAGAGAAACACCTACTTCTTATTTTTTCCCTGAAATTTAAGTACTACTGCATTGAAATTTCAAATTTTCACCAAATAGATTTATTTTTAAAATAAAGCCTAGTAGTTTAGAAACTACATTCAATTTACTTCTGATTCTATTCTTACATATTTTTTGAAATAATACAGATAACTTATTCAAATTTTCATGTCAGTTGCCTAACTCTAATTTTTGAATTTTTTGTCATTTAAGGGCTTATTTTTTCCAGTGATCCTACACATACCCATTTCATACTTTAGAATGATAATGTTAATGGCTTCACTCTGTTTACATTGAATTATCTTATTGGATTAATGCTTAGTGTCTTTAATACACTTTGAATCCTTATGAATCAAGTGTAGTTCACCCATACTATGTCATTGATCACAAGTAGTAATGTGACCCATGAAGCCATTCTGGCAGTAAACACAGGTAAAAAAAAATGGTTATCCATAGCCTAGAAGCAAGAAAGAACAAGTAGAGCAGAAAACAAAAAGGATAATTGAGAGAAAGGAAAAGATGTGAAGAATTTGAAAGAGAAGTGCAAAATTTATAAAAAAATCGTGAGAAATCTATGGTACATAGTTGTCTGGATCGAAGTCTCAAGGAAAATACAAGTTGAGGTGGCAACAAGATAATTTTTTTCAAAGAGAAATGTTAAATCTAATTAACTCTCATAGAATTGGTGGCCATTGCTTCAATTTTTTCCAATATGAAGATCATGAATCAAGAAAATTGAATATTTCAAAATTAATGGTGGTAATTTCATTATATTTTATTGAGTCATATTAATCATGAAGGTGTCCATGTGTGCAACCCAACAAAGAAAATCAAACTAGTAAGGTGCCACATGTCAGCATCTGGAAATTAAAGGAAATAATGCATGCATGTTAAGGCATGAATATTTAATGTAGAGTATTATGGTTGGAATTAAGTGTAATCATGGAAACTCTGATTCATTAATGTGGTGCAGCACCATCAAGTCAAAATTGCTACCCACGTATTTCAACGGTTTCCATAAAAATTAAAATGGAAGGGTGGTAACTGGTAGTTCTAAATTAGATTTAATTTGGTGATTGGATTACTTGCTGCTAAATTTTAACTTATGCATATTTTCTAATAGATAGTGAATTATAGTTAGCTAGGATTTGGCATAAGGGTGGTAAAATTTAGCTGGAAAGTCACACCTACAAGGAATAATTAAATGAGTTTTGGGAATTGGTGAAATAATGAAGGGATTTGCATTGAATGAAAAATAAAATGGTAACCTTCACTACCATTGTGATTCCTAACCTAATAGCGGGCTCATTTCCTACAAGTTGAAGGCAATGAGATTACAATGAAATATCAAAAAAGAAAAAAAATGTATATCAAAGAAATGTCAAAAGAGAAAAAATCAACTCTTTAGGCTATCCAAATATCTCTACCATGGATATGGATGCATGACTGGAAATAGAGCTATATTTGGGGGAATTATAGAGATAACCTTTTCAGGGCCATGGATGCTTGACTGATAGCAAGGCTATATCCACGATTGGCTTTGGAGGATTACCAAATTATGTAGTTCAATGGCAATAAACTAATTTTTTCACCGAGCTCTAAATTTAGTCAAATTAATCAAAGCACACAATAATTCTTTCTAGAGAAATTTTATTGTCTTTATGTTAGAATCCAATAAAGGTAAGGATTTCTTGTTTGAAAATATGTATATTTTATATTTTTTAGCGAGTGATTTGATCTTGGGTTTCTTTTAAATTTGGTTTTATTGGTTGCAAGTTGTTTTGTTGTCTCACAACATGCCCCAAGACTACAATACTTGGGGACCCAATTGAAAACTAATACTTATGGTAGGTGTTGGATAGTCGAAGAGACAATTAGAAGTTAAAGTCAAAGGAATTTTTTGGAGTACTTCATGATTCAAGTGTACCAAGTATCGGATATTGGGTACAAGAGGGCCAAAAATGTAGAAATGTTAATGCAAGGTTTTTGGTGAAGTGTTCCAATTTGAGAGAAAGGTTTTGGGAAAATGTGGAGGTTCTAGTGGAATCTGAGATCCAGGGAAAAATTTCAGTAAAAGCTGACGTATCAGGTAACGAGTAACAATGTTAAGGTTAAAGTTAAATGTTTAAGTTTTCCTGAGGGTCTCAAGGTACAATAACCTTAATATAAGGGGATAATTACATGTGAATATGATTTTAAAAGTGTGGTATTTATGATGTGTTTAAAATTATTATTCTGATTCAAGTTATTATCCTTGCAATAATATAAAGATGAATATCGTGAAAGGTAATAACATCCTGAGGAAGGCTAACATTCATTGAATTTGTCAGTAATTCCCTTGCTAATTTTCATATTCCACATGCCTTGTTGTTATTCGTCACTTGGATTCCCTCTCATGTATTTTTCTAATCTCCAATGTATCTTATTCTTAAAAAATCTTGGTAAATGTATCACTTTAAGTTATGTTTAGAATTTGTGGATTTTGGAAAATCAAAACTTCTTTAAGTTTTTTTCTTTATCCTATTTTTTGTTCCATTCCTGATTAAAAACTTATATGCACATAGAAGTTAATCAATATCCAAGCTAATTTGAAAGGTACCACCTAGTATGAAATTTTATGTAGATGGTTGTTTATTCAACTGGACAAGATTGTATGATGTGTCATTTAAGGGTGCATACAAAACTTACTTTGTGTCCAAATAAACTCCATTTCTTTAAAATCTCACATAATTCTATGCCTAGTTGTGAAGTATAGAGCAGTTTTCTTTGATTTTCTTAATTCTTGGGGCATGCGTGGATAATACCTCAGAGAAATTTTACCTTTTAGTATTTTTGATGCTTTATTTTAGAATAGATGTTTAAATTTATGAAAATGTTTCAAAAAACATGCAAATGAATTGAAATTTTATTACAAATATTTCAATTCCATAATATTGTTGAATGATTAAAGCTAAATTTACTTAAGTGATTGATAGAAAAGTTATTTGAAATTCATGAAATGTTATTAAAAATCTATTGATTTCTTCAAATTTTCTGATGACTAGACTAATAATATCCTTGACTTATCATTATGATTCCTTTGAGAACTGGAAATAACCCTTTACCCCTTGTGATTAACATCATTATCACAACAAATCCTAATTCAAAACTAGTGTGGTCAAGACCTAACAAAAACAAGCCTTGGAATTAATTTAAGTCATCCTCATAATTAGGTTTTCCTAGTATTGTCTTTCAATTAAAGATAGGTTCCTATGGTCTATCTATGAGGATTTATTTGCATTGTTGGTGTACAACTAACATCATGACCAAAAATTAGTTTGTTGTAGAAGTAGCTAGAGAGAGAGCTTTTCATTCCAATTACAGATATAAATACGTGGGTAAGTAACTGCTTCTTTTTACCCATAACTAAAAAAAAAAAGTTTTTTCAAAACATGATAAAGAAACCAGAAAGAAATTGGAAAGTCATGGCAGTGGTGCTTTACTTCTAGATTTTGTAGATGAGGTTAGTCTTTTTCGTAAATCTTGGAAATCCTTTGTGATAGGTGGGAACTCCTTATGTTGAGGAATATATATTTTTCCCATCCATAACTTCTAGTCCAGGTGATTATCACGAGCAACTTCAATTCTTTGATCATACATCCTTTCCAATCTAATTGTTTGAAACAAGACTATGTCTACCACACTAAATTTTTTCAAACTTTAAGAATCAAAAGACTACAACCTAAAGATCCCATTGATCATCTTCTTTAAGCTTTCCTTTAGGACCCCAATGTCTTCACTACTACCACCTCCCTAGAAATATGGTTGTAAACCAACTACAATAAGATTCTTATGGACCTCCCTGATGGTTGTGTTGCTTTCAGTTAACATTTTACTAAATTCTTGCAAGACTTGTTAGGTAATTTGATGTTTTTATTCCATGCTCTTGTTCTAGATCATGAAACACCTGTTAGTAGTATTAGTAATTATTTAATCACTAGACAATATATCCATTCCCATATTCAACATTACTTTTATTTAATTTATGTACTTATCCAATTTAATACTTCTTCTTTAATAGAAGTAGCAATATCTTTCTCCATATAATTTTTTGAGGCCTATGCTTTCAAGTGAATCTTCAACAAGTCCAAAAGGATTTAATTTATTTAGTTTATTATTCCATTTCTCCAATCTTTTATGCCCTTTCCAAATACCCTTAAAATTTTCATTTTGCTTACTACCTCTTTCCCCATTATTAACATTAGATCAAAGGATGACTCAGCTTGAGAGATTGGATGAGGAGGAAGATCAAAGATGATTTTAAACAAATCTTAATTTGGTTATCTAATTCATCTTTACTCTTTTTGTCTTTATTACATCACTCAAGTAACCTTTTTGCTGATACTTGGAAGTTGTGCACATCTCCATCTCTCGTAGAGGGTCCTAAGTTTATCTTAGTAATATAAAAGTCACTTGAAGTTCCTTGACTGGCCTCTTTTAGTGTAGTAGGGTAAGAAAATTCTAGACAAAGATTCCTTGTGTTGTCATCCTCCATCAATCTAGTTGTAGTATTCAATCTTTTGGACTTAGGAGTCTTGTGAAGGAGTTGACCCACCATATCTTGTTTCAAGAGATCCAACTGAATTTCTTTCATTTTTTTTCAAAATGTATCTTCCAACCAAACTAGAGTAGTAGGCACAATGATATCCTTAGAAATAGAGTAATTAAATAACATCCTCTTTGTTGAAGGAGTGTTAGTTCACACATCTGGTGATGAAGGTGGAGAAAACCCAATTCTTAGAGGTTCATTCACTTCTCTAATAGGCGGTGAGTGGCATGATTAGGAAGAGGTATTGATTGCAATGTTACCCAAATCTTCTTAACCCTCAAAAATCTATATATCTTTATCAAGTTGGGATAGATCAAGGATATCTTCTCTAGAAGTATGTTTAAACAAGTTCTTCTCAGGAGGCTCATCATCACTATCACCTTAAGATCTTGATGAAATTTGGTGTGAATCTAACCTAGAAGTCCCCAAAATTACAAGCGGTCGGTTGCTTCCTCCTACATGTTAAGTATCTTGTGACATAGTCTAAGGGTGAGATTGCTTTGTTTTCTTTTTAGTGACCCATTCGTGTGTCCTTTTTAGAACATAGTTTGTAGTTCTTGCAATGGGTTGATGAGATAGTAGATTTATAAATATTAGATCCAAAAAATCCAATCCATCATCTTCAATACCCTAGACATACTAGTCTAAACAAAATGTGATTATTTGTCACAGAGACAACCACACATAACTTCTCCTTCTCTCTTCAAATTAATCAAAGCAGTCAACCCAATAATCTTCTAGCTCAAGAAAATGAAGGAAACTAGGTCCTAGCTTCAAGTTTCCTTTCAAATAATTTATAATATCAAAGGTAAAGTGTTCATCATAAAATCATAGTGCATATTTATGTATTTCCCTTTCAATGTTCAAAGCATCTAACATAGAATTGTAGGCGAAAGGACCAAAACCCATAGGAAATTGAAAATTTACCCTTATGCACTCTTGGAATCTCTTATTCACATCAAAAAGTTGTCTAAAGACTTCAATAATTACAAAGTGGGACCAGCAAGAAGCCGCCAAGCAAGAAGAACCCGCTTTAGAAGCCTATCTGCGCTCACATAAGCAAACAAGTGTGCCAGGAAGTTCCAGCAGTGCACGAAATATCTTCACTAGTCCCTCTGCCAAGGTCCAAGCTTATCGACAACAAAGTCAAGCTTACGGAAGGGGAATGCCACCATCATGGAATATTCTAAACATGTTAGCCAAAGCCTCAGGCATTCAAATTACATAACTTGATGATAACATAGAATTTGAAGCAGTTCAACAGAAGTATAGTGATGAACTCACAGAAGCTCTTCTTAATGAAGTTTCGAGTCCCACAAACTCCGAAAAAGCCTCGTACTTCAGTCACATGATCAAAGGGTATGAAAGCTCGGTAAGCAAATTCACTATTCATTTTAAAGGCATTCAGGCTTATCCATTAATGATCATGTTAGATACTGGTGCAAATCTAAATATTGCCAGATATAACTGCTTCCCAAAACATCAATGGGTGCCTACAAAAACTAAGATTAGTTTTGGAGGCCATGAAGGATATTCCTACTGGAGCGCATGGGTGCCAATTCAATTTCCTGATGGTACTTAGCACCATCTACGGTTCATTCACACTGAGTTGCCTGATTGTGACGCAGCTATAGGCATGCCTACCATGCAAACATGGAGTCCTATTGAAATAACCTGTAACCATGTTTGTTTTGATCATTTTAACAAATTCTCTCTTCTCAGGGACTTCACCCCTTCAACAAAAATACAGAAGGATGTCCCAATACTAGAAGTATTTCAAACAAAGAAGAAAGCAAATTACTCCTGGATCGCTCGAGAACTCACAAGTCATGAAGGCGAATTAGCAAAAGTCAAAAAATTCTTTGAAGAACATCTTTTTAGCAAGGACTTGAATAAGATGACTAGAAACTTCGTCTGCAAATTGCCTCTGAAGAAAGACGAAGATGGTCACTACTTTGAACCAGCAAGTAGGGCCAATAGTTTCCTTATGAACAAAGATGAGAGATCCCTTTGTGAAAAGGAAATTCAGAAGTTACTGGATCTTAAGCTCATCGAGCCTAGTACCTTGCCATACAGCTGCCATGCCATGTATGTTCCAAAAATGGATGAAGAAGGTAATGAACTTACAGAAAAATGGTTAGTAGTCAATTACAAACCTTTGAATAAATGTTTAGAATCTAACCAGCATCCTTTACCCTCCAAAGATTTCATATGGCATAATATTCAAGGAACCCTATTTTATTCAAAGTTTGACTTAACCAAAGGTTTCTGACAGATTAGCATCCATACTACTGACAGGTACAAAACGGCTTTCAGCGTACCTCAAGGATTATACCAATGGAAGGTTTTGCCTTTCAGTATCAAAACTGCACCTTCAATTTTCCAAGGATTTATGGACTCCGTTTTCCATAAATATCATAAAGAGATTATTGTTTATATTGATGATATACTGGTCTTTTCTAAATGTGTCAAAAGCCATATGAGAAGTTTGCAAATTCTCTATGAGCTCTATAAGATCAATGGTCTGGTTTTAAACCCAGACAAATTCCATATGCTTGTAAAAGAAATAATCTTGTTAGGTGTAAAATTACTCGAGGAAGGACGCATGCAAGTACAGCAGCATATCCTTACTCGTATTTTTCCGGTCAAGGTCATTAATGAGAATACCATGCGTCGGTTTCTCAGCCTTATTAATTATGTTGCTGCACACTATCCACACATTGCCAAAGACCGCAGAATCCTTTGCCATCTGCTCAGAAAAGATCAACCAAAATGGGAGCAGAAGCACCATGATGCAATCAAATGCATCAAAGAGAAATGTAAAGATCTGCCTACTTTACGACTACCTAGAAGCGGATACAAAATCATTGAAACAGATGCATCTGAATCCTGCTGGGGAGCTGTTCTAAAAGAAAGAAATGAAAGTGGAATTGAAGAACCTGTTTGATATGCCTCTAGCACATTTACAGGAGCCCAATGCAATTACCACTCAACATACAAGGAACTACTAGCAATATTTAAAGCCTTTGAGCATTTTATGATGTTTATTGCTGATAAATGTTTTCTTGTCAGGTCTGATCTCCAACACGTGCACAGCTTCCTCCGAGCAGACACCAAAGACAAAGTCAAAAGAAATCATCTACTCAGGTGGGTAGAATTCATCTCAGGGTTTGATTACGACATCGAACACATCAAAGGTAAACATAATTACCTTGCTGATTACCTCAGTCGCGAGTTTCATCAGGAAACAGGTGATGGCGTTCGAGTGTGTAACTCGACACTATCTCACTAACATCACTAAGGAAAATCTTGAGCCTATACGCCAAACTTCTCAGGAACATTACTTCAGTTGCAAAGGTATGCTCCAAGATGAAGGATTCATCAGAGTTGAACCACCATCATTTTTGCCTGCTAATCATTGTTACCGAGATCCCTTACCAGAGGATGTCAATGAAACTGGCATACCAGCACCATGGGATGTTACTTGGCAAAGGCCACGAGAACCTGCACGGTTTGTAGTTGGTACTTCCGGATTTCACTGGATGTCTGAAAGTCTTGCTTCCATTATGAGAAGATATCTCCATGGACCCCATGCTACACAACATACACCAACCAACTACTGTGGTAACTCTTTCCGACTCTGGTTCTCTAACCTAGACCGATATGATGATGGCAACAGATACATTGTCAACACCTATGGCCCTCAGGGTGTTTACCTGAATATGCCACTTTATGAGCGTATTGCTTATATCGTACAACATCGTGTACCCACCTGGCTATGAAAATGACATTCTACCCATCGACAATGGTATACTGATTCAGACAATCACATGTAGAACAGTGGCAACGCCTGACAATCGAATATCTGTACTGGTGGAATCAACTCTTGCCTCCTTTCTGGTCAACACATCATCAGCCTTGGACCAATGAAGAATTCACCGACGCACTTGGCGGTGAAGATCCCGAGGATTTCTATGAACACGAAAACCCGTGAGCTAGTGGTAGGGTTTATCTACCATAGGATTTACTTTACTTTACCTTTATTAAAGTAAAGATGTGAGATAACACATTCTGTTAAATCCGTGAACGCACTAGCGACAGTGTGCGTACGAGAAGATGCTCTCGTGATCAAAAGCATGATCCCCATAGTGACTTTTGGGTGTAAAGTCGGCATGTACGTGACATGTGTCCTAATCACGGTTGTCTGCTTTTCCAGTTCACGCCACCCATCACATGGCTGCGGAAAAGTTTGTCGGTTGAACCTTATCCAAGTTCACGTACTAACCCCATGGGTCCTGCTACGGATAAGATTCCTTCTACGTGTCACTCTTCCAACAATGAAACTCAAAATCTATCAAAGAGAGGGTAAAAGATTAGCTTCGGTGGAGCCAGTCTCTTCCTATAAGAGGACCCCGAAGACGCCCATCTCAACACAATCACTAAGCGAGTTCTTGAGTTTTAGAAGAGTCGAGTCTGTTTAAGTCCTTTAGCATTTGTATCCTTAGGTTATTATATTTTTCGCAAGTTTGTTTATAATAGCCAGCCGTGATTTGTACCCCCATCCTGTGTTTGGAACTACAAATTAGGTTTTAAGAGAAATTAGTATCGAATGGTTAATTACTAAACCCTTAGTTTTCAACCAGGCTCTTGTAATTGATGACCCAATTCCGAGGAAGTTGGAGTTGGGATAATGGCACTATCTTTGGTGCCTTCAGCTTTATCAGCTATTTATCAGTTTTGGTTTCCCAAACCACACTATAACGTTATTTGTCTGGCTTGGATCACAGGATCAGCATTATAGGGCGTGAATTGTTGAAGAAGCGTGCACTTATTGAAGTCGCGCGGGTAGCGGGATATTGATCATCTTTCATATGCTAGGCAATAGTTTCCATTCTCGAACTTCGGTAAGAAGAGCTTGTGAGTTCATCACTATACTTCTCTTGAGCTGCTTCCAGAATTCTTTGTTATCATCAGGATTACGTAGCTGATAAGGCTTTGGCTGCCATGTTGAATATTCCATGATGTTAGCATTCCCGCCAGTAAGCTTTGTCTTTAACAGCCGGGTAACTGGGCCTTAGCGGAAGGGACTAGTGAAGATGGCCCCGTTATGCTGCTGGAACTTCACGGTACATGTTGCTTATCGCGAACCGATGAAGCTTCTAAAGGCGGTTTCTTCTTGCTTGTTTAGTCCTTGATATCTTCTGCTATAATTCTTTCAACTCTGCCCGGCTTATGCCACCTTGGAATGCCTTTAGTCTCCTTAGAACTCTTCATTCTTAGAAGTTGGACAGGACCCAGGAAGTTTATATGATGCTCCATTCTTCTTGCTCTTGGAGTCGCCTGAGTCGTCTTTCTTCATCATATTCTATTTTAGCTTTAGTCTGATGGATCTGTTTTTCTAGATTGTCGCCTCGTTGATTTCGAGATTGCCACATATGGTAACCATCTTTACTTCCTCTGTCCTGGATGAGTTGGAGGAGTGCTTCCCTTTCTGCCTGTTGTTCCTGCAAAACTTCTTCAGGTTTGCAGAATCTTCCTTTAAATTGCATCATGTTGCTGGTCATGAAAGGGATCTCAAGATCCAGCTCTTCTTCTTCTTCTGGTTCTGCTTCTTCAGTGACAGAACTATCTTCTGTGGATTCATCTGAATGAAAGTGTATACAGTTCGAATCTGATTCAGAAGCTGTTTCATTGAAGTAGAAATATTCTTCTTCTGTTTCACTCAACGTTTCCTTCATCAGATGAACCTTCTTTTTACCTTTCTTTTTCCCGCGTTCTGGGAATTTATTTGCATAATGCGGGCCTTTACAGATGTAGCAGGTTGGCTTGTGATCTTTCTTAAAGGACTTTGGGAATGTCCTTTTCTTCTTAAAGAAACCTTTCCGTTTCTTTTTCTCAGTCTTCTGACGACTTTCACAGATAGTTTTCTTTCCAGAAAACTTCTTTTTCTTAGACCATTATAGTCACGATCCGGTTTGATGAGGTTTGCTTATGGATGCATCGCTATCTCCTTTTCTTTTATGCGATGCTTTGCAGCCTGATTAGTCTAAGATTTCTAATGAAATTCTTTCTTACATGACTTTGGTATCTTCTTGTTGGGTTCTTTAATAAATAAAATTCAATCATAGTAACATCATCTTTGTTTTGTTGAGTTTGAGAGACCATTCCAAAAACTTGGTATAGTATAACTCACCAACATATTCAAAGGATTGTAAGAATCCTTTGCCAAGTTCTTCATTCATGGCCTTGCCTGAATTGTAGAAGTTGGTGAACTGCTCTTTGCAATACTGATGTAAATAGCTTAAATCACAACACCTATTTTTAACAAATTTACTAAGAGCTTCTTCTTCGAGTGTTGTGGTGCTTCCTGCAAAGGGAGTGATTCATTCCACTTAAACTCAAGGCTCCCTTGTGGTGTGAGACGCTACTTTGTAAGTTTGGTCCAAGCGGCTAAACCTTAGCTAGTGGTAGGAAATCTATGGTTAAGAAATTTTTCCTTTCAAGGGATTCTCAAACATGAGGCAAATGTGGTTCTTTATATTTTAACAACCATTTTATTAAATCTTCTATTCTATTTTAATGGCTTTGGGAATGATAATGCTTGATACATTCAATGACTAAGTCTAGGCCTTGAATTTCTATGGGGAATTCTTCTACCTCAATTAATCCACTAGAAAAACCTTGTCATGTGATGGGTGGTGGATTTGATTTACTAAATTTCTCTCTAACTTCATCCAAATTCACCTACCCTAGTTTGGTATCCCCTATTTCAGGCACAATGTAGGTTATCTCAGAAATGTATTCATAACCTTGATATTTGTACATCTTTGTAGCTAGGATCCTAGGGTTTTTGTGTAACTCTAGAAGAATAGATGATAATGCTGAAAAAATATTTTGAATCTAAACTATAATTAGAAAAAGGCTACTATACCAAGTAGGGAGACAAATACCTTAAACAACTATAATAACGAAAAGATAAAATATACATAGTAAAATTTCTCCATATAGAAATAATCTATATGCAATAAGGAATGGACCATCAAAAACATGCCTTGTAATGATTGATAATTCTATGCATTTTTTAAACTTCTTATTATAGTTATGTAAATAAGAGTGGTAAGAGGAAACCTTTTGTTAGAATGTTGCAAAAAAAATTATGGAAAATAAAAATGAAATTATCCCCATTTGATATAAAAAATTTGTTTCACTAAAGGTGACTAATTGGAGTTGAAATCCTAGATAATCCCCAAGAATTGTAATTGTGCCAAAAACTTGAAATTATTGGCTATTTATTTATGGAATCAAAATATTCCTATAACAAATTTCTTAATCACTCAATTTCTTGGATAAATTTGAAAGTGAACTCAAGATCATAAACATGATAGGAAAGGTAAATGAAATCTATTGAAATTCACTAAATAGGCTATCTAGAACTACTACAAAGACCATCAAGAGATAAAAAGTAACCAATGCATTAATGATCACGTTGTTGTCATAATATTATATAATTAAAATTACCTGTGAACCTACACCCTTGAGATGAATATTTTTATAAAGAAAGAAAACAGTCTTGGAGTAATTGAAAGTGTCAAATTGGGTTATTAATATCATCTTGGAATGATCTAGTGAGTGAAGAAATAAACATAGATAAAATAGAAAAAAATGGGGTTCTAAGCTTGTTAACATTTTTAGCTCTGAAAAGCATTGCTAATATTTTAGGAAATTTTGAAATGCATAGATAGTCTAACACATCTTCCCTTTACCAACTATCAAAGTTTTTAAACATGTAGAAATTTGTTGGTGTTTTAGTTCTTTCACAAACTAACAATTTGATGAAGATATAATATTTTTATGCTTTAGTTATAAAATTTTATATAAGATTTATCAAATATAATAAGCTTGAAACCTTTGATAATATTTAGTAAATTTCACAACCTTCAAACCTTATTATCACTAAAACTTGGTACCCTTCAATTGGAACCTTAGGCTTGAAGTGAACTTTGTTAATAATTTCAAAGTTCTATGAGCCTTTCAAACATTTGATATTTATTTGTTAAAATTTTGAGAATTTTTTAATAAATTAGAAGTTTGATGAATGAAAAAAGGATACTTGTTAGGGATTGGGTATCAAGAGACCACAAATCTCAGTCATGATCAAAGCAAACAAATTAGGATTTAATTCCATATCACCAATTTGAAAATGAACCATGAGGGATCCATAGTAAAATTATTCAAATAAGGACATGTCTAAACTAATCAACCTATAATAGTTTCATTATGCTAAATTTTGGGCTTTGAGAGTGAGGATCACTTTATAATTTATTCTAAAAGTATCAACTTATATGTAATGTCACATGATCAATTCTTAAGACATGTTTCTCGAAAGAATCATGAATCTAAGATTATGGATAGAAAGGATTGCATTGCACATGACTTGTATATAAAATAATCACCAATGACATGAATCTAAAAGATAATGTAAAATATTGAAATGAAGTGTTTAGAGGAAAATAATGGTAGTATGTGAGGATGTGAAAATCCAAAATACCAACAAGGTAGTTGGAAAATGTGGAGATTGGAAGAAAGAAATCTCAATATGGGAAACCTTGAAATCTCAAAATTTTATCCAATTCATAGAAATTAATAAAAAATCCTTTCAACTTAGAACCTTTTAAAAATATTTAACAAGTTTAGTCCATGATAGGAACATGGGGAATGAAGAGGAACAATGCTAAGGAAATTTTGACCAAGGGAGACCAAGTTCATCATATGAAAATCTCAACTATCTCAAACATTACATATTAGATTTTTAAACAAGAAATAAGATTGTTTCAGAAACTCTAAAGCTTAGCCCATACTGGAAAGGGTTTTCTCTTGATCTTAAGAAATTACAAATATGTTGCCAAGCCTTCCAAATAGACTGAATGGGAGGTGAGGCATTGAATGAGAAAAAATGAAGCATGAAGGATTTTATCTAACCACCCCACTAGCTGCCACTTATCTTTGATTGCAGCAAAGTTAATTCGACTTTGTATAAGGATTTTCCATAGTTCATCATCTTTGATAGCTTTAATAAGCTAATTTTGCCAAATAAAACCCTTGTGTTCTTATATCTATATGTCCTAAACCACCATTATGTTTAGGCTAAATATAACAAGTACGTGATGCTGATATAAATCTTGTATTGCCATCTTATTTAGCCCATAGAAGTCATCAAATAATTTTGATTAAATTCCATACTCTTTTTTAGAAGCCATTCAACATGATGAGTAATAAACATGTGTGTTAAAAAATGTTTTATAAACAACTATGATTTTACTAATCAGAAAATGAAATTTATTACCCCAGCTAAAAATTTATTAAGGAAACAAATCCACATATCAAGAGTAACGCCAATACCAAAGGTATTTCAAGATACCTCATAATTTCTCATGTTTGATTTGTTTACATTGCAAAAGAATCCATTGGAAAATAGACCCAGCTTAAACAATCAAGAATTTTTATCATGTGGAAAAATAGATCTTGAAACAGCACAATACAGCTCCAATGCATAGACCCATGAAACATCCGGCCCTTAACTAGAACTGAGGAGAGCGAGTGTGTACTATACAGGTTAAATTTGTTTTGACTATATATCAGTATAAAATGTGAACAAATCATATGCTTTTTACCCCACCATTTTTGTAGTTATGCAGGTTTATTTTTGAAAGGAAACATCAGGTTGACCATGCCAAGGACGACGTAGAAAAAAGTTTCTAACAACAAACAAATAGAAAATAAAAAAATTTAAAATTATTCAAATTTATTTTAAACAGATAGCAACTCGTTGCCTCTGTATGACCCTTAGTAATTAATACAGCTAGCTGTCTCAATGCGCAGACATTACATTGCAAAACAAGAACCAGGCCTCGTTAATTAAAGGGCTGGATGATCATAATGTTGCAGCAACTTAAGCTCTTCCCAAAAAAATTATACCATCTAATTTTATAGCAAGAGAAATAATTGATATCAATGATACAATTAACAATCATGGAGTGTCTTGCAGCAGAAGCGGAGTGGATGCTTTGCCAAGCATGACTTGCGCATAATATTTCTCTTTTATAACATGATATGGGCAAGTCATACTTGGCTGAGTAACGCGCTCCACTCTAATGCGAGACTCCTCCATGAGTTTCTCGAGCCCTCTAATACCATTTCAATTCATCAAACAAGCACAACATTTGAAGGAGGATTGCAGATGGGGCTGGACCCGATATGTTGAATCTTATATAGTACATGCAATGGACAGAGAATATATTCAATGAAAAAGATTTGTGTTCAGATTAATAGCACATGCACTGAAAGTTTTGGTATCTTTATCTTTTTCTCTGGCTTTAATTAATGCGGTTGGAAAGCTATCGATTTAAATTCTCTGCAAAAGAAAAGATGACTGAGAAGCATCTAATGAAACCTTATCCAAAAGTTCCAATTATTCACAGATTTTTTGCGGTGTCGAGTAAATATAGGGACAGAACAGATGGCATTCGATTTCTGACTGGTTTTAACTTCTTTTATTTCTGCAAAGAACAGGTGGCTTAATTTCAAGATAGTGGCGATGTCCTTTTCAGTGGAAGGAGAATAAAACGGACGCTATGAAAGCATTGAGAGAATATAGGTTCTCTGGGTGGAGAAATAATATTCGCTTGTCAATGATTGGGAGAATATAGGTACTCTGGGTGGAGAAATAATATTCGCTTCACAATGACAATCTATCCATACAAATCTGTAACATGTACTGGAAAGCTTTTCCAGATTAAGGATTTGCAGAGAATAATGGATATATTTTGAATACAGATGATGTGGCTTTGCTTGGTGGCCATCCATCTAATCGAGGAAATAATGCTGAATTCCTACTTGTCTGCTTTTGTTGATGATCTTTTAGACTATTGGATGTTTTTAATTGTAATAAGTTGGGTGAAATTGAGTGGAACTATCAACTTGTAGCTTACAAATTACATAATTTGTTGCTATATTATATAGTTGAAACTTAATTGTTAAATATTGTAAGGTGAAAGGATTAGGCTGTTTTTCTATTGACACTATTGGACTGTTTTGGTATCTTTATCTTTTTCTCCGGCTTTAATTAATGCGGTTGGAAAGCTATCGATTTAAATTCTCTGCAAAAGAAAAGATGACTGAGAAGCATCTAATGAAACCTTATCCAAAAGTTCCAATTATTCACAGATTTTTTGCGGTGTCGAGTAAATATAGGGACAGAACAGATGGCATTCGATTTCTGACTGGTTTTAACTTCTTTTATTTCTGAAAAGAACGCGTGGCTTAATTTGAAGATAGTGGCAATATCCTTTTCAGTGGAAGGAGAATAAAACGGACGCTATGAAAGCATTGAGAGAATATAAGTTCTCTGGGTGGAGAAATAATATTCGCTTGTCAATGATTGGAAGAATATAGGTACTCTGGGTGGAGAAATAATATTCGCTTCACAATGACAATCTATCCATACAAATCTGTAACAATTACTGGAAAGCTTTTCCACATTAAGAATTTGCAGAGAATAATGGATATATTTTGAATACAGATGACTTGCTAATGTGTGGCCTTGCATGGTGGTCCAGCCATCTAATCGAGGAAATAATGCTGAATTCCTACTTGTCTGCTTTTGTTGATGATCTTTTAGACTATTGGATGTTTTTTAATTTTAATAAGTTGGGTGAAATTGAATGGAACTATCATCTTGTGGCTTACAAATTACATAAATTGTTGCTATATTATATATTTGAAACATAATTGTTAAATATTGTAACGTGAAAGGATTAGACTATTGCATTGACACTATTATAAATGCAGAGCCTAGTAAGACATTATTCAACAATATAGCTCTTGTAGTATACTATTTTTCCGAACAGAATTATAAAGGCATTAGGATTGATTTTATTTATTTCATTTTTTTTCTGAATAAGTGTATTTATTATTAATTATACTATCATACATTAAGAAAAATTAGGCAGAAGATGTCACATTTTTAATGTACAAATGGGCTCAATTTTAGAGCAAGACAACAAAAATATAAGCAAAGATATTATATGGCTAGAGCAACATTAGAAGGAGGAGGAGGGGCATCACAATAATTTAGTATATCCCATACATCAATGAGGTTTGTGATAACTACAAGAGGATTCCGTCTATCATATTAGGATTCAACTTCAAAAAATTATATTATTATTTTTGTTAACTAATGAGTTATAATTAATAATCATATTTAATTATCTTTTTAGTATTCAAGAGAGGTGATACAATGTTTGATAAGTATTAAATCAAATTATGATCATGAAATAAAAAACTATAGTCTCCATTCTCTAATGGTTACATAATAGACTTAAATGGCATGTTTTTCACATGTCAGGATTAATTTAACTATGTGTAGGTTATCAATTAATTAAATTAGAAACTTTTGATAATTAAATATCTCAATGTAAGGTTCTTAAGTTAGGTTTTTTCTAGTCAATTTTCAAGAATTACCTCTCAAATGATAGGAGCTTATTGTTTCCCATCTATGTATTCCTTTTATTTCATGCCCATCATTCCCTCTTATCTTGTAAAGGTTTGACAATTATCATCCTAGCACCTTAACATGCTTTTACTTTGACCCCTACACTTTAATATTTTACGCTATGTTAGATTTTAGAGTCATAGTTTTGGTCATTTTTTTTCTAACATGCCTCCTTGTGTAAATTCCTTAGTATCCCCAATCCCTAATATTTGATCCTTTTTAGCAATATTTTATTAGGATTTGTATGTATGAGAATGAAAGGGACAAAGCAACATCAAATTAAATAGAATTTAACACTCAAATAAAACACATGCAAACCTTTGATTGAGCTAAATGTAATTTTTTACTCATTTGTGATGTGGGTGCTCAATACACAAGCATAATATTAGCATTCTACATATATGAAATTGATAGGAATTAGATAGAAAATTAATTCTTGATTCATGAAGAGAAATAATTTGATTTATAGATTTCCAAGATGATTTTTGTTGATGGATAAGGTTTAATTTGAAACCTAAGATTTGATACTTGGTTAGGGGCATTATTGAGGGGATGTGGCAAACATAGGGGACTTGTATATTATTTTAGTTTTTAATAAAAATAATTATAATTGATTAACTCAATGCGACTAAGGAGATAATTTATCCAATTGATTAGTTAGCTACCTACATAGAGGAGTTAACTAAGTTCAAGAGAGAATCAAGAAGAGTTGACCATTCCATGGAATAGTTAACTAATTACACAGATGAGTTAAGATGATTTTATTGATGAGTGGGACTAGGAGTAATTCTAAGTGGATTGATTAGAGTAAGTAGTCAGCTAGATGTGGATGAATTAATTAATAAATAATTAAATAATTGAATTATTGATGCACATATGATGTAAATTAATATTAAATTAATTTATTAATTGATAAACATATATAATAATGAATAATTAATCAATTAAATTGATGAATAACATAGACAAACTTAATTAAATAACCTATGAATTGTTTAACTAAATTATTAGCATTGAGTTTCCTAGGTGAGAAGGTAACAATGTGTGTCCTTAGAGATTATGTAATGAATGAATAAACTAGATGATCATTGGATGAAATCGGGACATAGGTGATAAAATGATTTAATGGAAAATCAGAGGAACTAGGATATGAATGTATGAATTAGGTGATAATGATAGGTGTAACATCAAAAAATTTCACCCTTAACAACTTGAAACTAGGTTTATCTCCTCCCCATGTGCTTTGATGCAATTATGCATTAATTACCCATTTTATAAACATCTTGAAAAAGTCAAAGATGAGAAATCAAATTATTCATTTAATATTTTTTTCCCTTACAATTTTATATCTCAAAAAAGTTAGATCTAGTCTAGGGCACACTACACTCTAGACCACGTCTTTCAACTCTGAATTCAAATATGTCGGTGTTTGCAATTTATTATTTAAATTTATAATTTCAATTATCAGTTGTCAACATTTTATTTTTAGGAAATTAGAAGAACTACTTATAAATTAAAAGTGTTTTCACCTTTTAAATCCTTGCAATTTCATTGAGAAAAATTGACCGTCCTAAAAGAATTCAAGAGTAGACAATAACAAATTATAAAGATTATTACATCATTCATTCATTGAAGCATCATGTCGTGTGTTATGTAACTTTTTTGAATGTTTACATGCATGTTGTTTGTAAGAACTAACACTTGAAGACATTCAAATAAATTCAAGTCAAGCAACAATAGATCTTTGAAGGTGATTGATGTGACTTTAGTCCATCAAGGTGATCAAATCTGAGTGGTGAGTTGTAGCAAGTTTAAAAAATGTATAATAACAATAACATCAAATATATATTTATTTCTTCTAAACACATAATTTTTTTCTTATTTATGTTTGTTATGAAATCTACACTAATAATCAAGTAAAATATTTGATGTGTATACTATTGTACCTAGAAAATTCTTATAATTCAAGAAAAATTCCACTTAAATTAATGAGGAATTAAATCATAAGTATTTTGTACGTATTTCATATTCTCACATGTAATTATGTAATTATGATCTCAACCACCATAATGTATACCACAAGTTTAACTTTAATATATGCAACCTCATTATGATGATTATAATTGGTGATCATGTTTTTGTAGCTCTCCTCACTCTCTATCCTAACTAGATTATTATTTTCCTTTGAAAGAAACCATGGGTGTAAAAAATTAAAGGAATACTATCCATTTTTATTTTTATCATGTAATCTCTACCAATAACATTTATAAGTAATTTTGGAACCTCTATCAATTGAATATTGATTTATTCCTATATGTATTAATCTAGTAGTAATAAAATATTTTAACTCTACCAAAATATTGAACTCCATCTTCTCAAACTAAATGAGTTTTTTATTTATCTTACAAAGGGTCAATCTAAGATTTGTGAAAATTTAATGTGATATAAAATTTATAGGATATTTGGGTTGCTATAAATAATTTTTTATTTTCTTATGTAAATTTAAATGGTCAATAAAAGAAGGTGAGGAATAAATTATACCCTTGTACATGGTAATAAAATCATTTACTATAGCTATCACCTAGCCTTTGTATCTCTATAAGTTGCAAACCTCTTTTGATTTATCCAACAAATGAATAAAGGCTTTTCTCTAAGCTATAAAATTTGTAAAACATTAAAGATACACATGTTAGCTTTAGCATTTTATAAGTATTTAGTAATAGCATAGTCAACCTCTACTAGTACAAACTTATTTACAATTATTAAATTAGTTTCTTATATTGCTGCTATGCAACACCTTTAGGGTTACCAAGCTATTACTAGTATGTGGGCCTAGTGTGTTAGGTGAATTACTTAGAGGAGTTGAATATGTTAGAGGTTTTTTACTCTAGTTCCTTACAAAAGTTATTCTTAACTTCTTGAAAATATTTAATTCTAATATATTTGTAAAGTGAATTATTATTTTCCTAAAAGGGGAAACTATATGAATAGGGTAGCATGGTGGTTCTTGTGCAACTGCATAACCCACCTATTATTATTATCATTTAGATAGGGAATGAGTTTTTTTATCAACTAGTTCAATCCTTCTATTTTTTCCCAATTATAGATTATTGAGTCCTTAATGGGTTGTGGTGACATGGAAGTTGCACCAATTGGACACCATGTTTAAAAAATCAAGATTGACTAAACTATATTAATTTATTGCTACTTGCTTTAAATTATTTATTGGACTAAGTAATCCTCCTTTATTAAACCTAAATTTTTAGTACTTAATAGGTCACTATTGACTAAGTAAACTAATTTAATTATTAGAAAAACTTGGATCTAATTTATTTTATGGTTGTAAATATTTTTTTGATTACGAACTTGTATGGTTAATATTGAATGAAGTGAACTAATTTCTTGCTTGAGAAATTTTGTTATTTAAGGATTCATTTTTTTATGTCAAATGGGAAGTTGCATATCAGAATGAATATATTCCACTTTACGATGATCACACTTGAATCATTTACTATATATTTATAGTAAGCACTTGATTTCAACATTTTTATTCAAAAAATATATTTATTAGTATTTTGAGGTATATTGTTGAAAATAATATTTTTCTCAATTTTTCCTTACCACCCTAGAATTAGTAAAATTTATAGGTTACTTTAAGGCTAATTTATTGTGTATAAGTAATAAGGGGTTTGAAAAAGGTGCATTTATTCTAGGTATTATTTATGAATGTAATTTTATCACATTCATATATACCCTTATGAATATAAGAGTGTCATTACCTCCCTCAAAATAGAATCCATCTATTGTTGTAATTTGATAGCCTCATAATAAAAAGTTCCTAACACAATCAAGTTTCATTTGGTTCTCCTCAAGATTATGCTGATAAAAGAGTTTAAACCTAAGGTACACTTTAATTGCAAAATATTCTACTACTATTTCTAAGTGTTTTTTAAAGATTACGAAATTTGGTTTCTAACAATACAAATGAATTTTGTTTTACCCTACTAAAAGTGAAAAATTAATGATACATGATAGTTGGATTAACATTGAAACTTAGGTTGCCAATATTGGCATGGTGTGATGGTTTATAGATGGCATTGTTCTTTCCACCAAGGTTCAAACCCCATTGTAGTGGTATTGTTGAATGGTTGTATTCCAGTTCATAGCTCCGGTTCAAAACCGTTTACCCTTTAAAAATAAATAAATAAATAAATAAAATTGAAACTTAGGAAAAGAGAGTGGAATACACCATGTAATCAAGATGGTTAACCTCTCTTTTCACTAGTTATTTAATTTGATTATGGAAAGATGAATATTAGAAAAAATTTGCACTCCTAGATCCTAGTCAAAGATTGTCAAAAACCCAAAAATAAATTTTGTAGCTCAGTTTTCGTGATCTTGCAAGAAAGGTGACAACTTTGACAACTTTGAAAACTTTGCATTTTTTCTCTCCAATTGATCTCCAACCTAAAACCTCCAATCACACATCAAAGGAGAAGAAAAATGTTGTTTTGTTAGAAGATAGGGGTTTTCCTTAGTCAAACCTCATTTTGGTAATTTTTGATGCCAAAATTTGATGAGGTAATAGTGTCTTATGGGAAAGTCAGTTTATGGGGGCCCTTTGGTGCTAAACTGAGTGACCTCCGAGTTTTTAGAAAAGTCAACTTCTTTTTCAATGGGGGTTTTGAAAAGGAAAAGGAAACAGATATAATAAAATAAAGTCTAACCTAAGGTGATGCGCCAAGACTCAATGATAGGCACGGTGAATCATAGATCTAAGGGCCTGAATGGTGTTGTAGTGTTCTAGAACATCAGAAACTTAAGATTACAGCATAGACAATCCATTCATCAACGTAAAATGATATTGCATACATTCCTACTGCCAAGAATAGTCATTAGACATGGTCTAGGTCAGCAAACTTGTATTCAACATATATAGAAGTTCTTACATGAAATTCCCAAACAATAAAAGCACAATTTATAGTTTGATCAAATAGCATGAAAAACAGAAAGGCCAAACAATTGGCACAGTTTGAGAGTTTTTCAATCAAATAAAATAATAATAAAGTTCTGATGTCTTTATACTAAAACTAGCGTTTTCCTTCAAATTTTGAACCCTTTTCTCATAATAGAGAAAAGTATATATAGCAGGAAAACTTCCCACCGCCTCGAAGAGCAACAAAAAAAATAATTTTGCAATCCCTAGTCAATGATGCAAAAATTGGAATATTCCCAAAGCCGTTACAACAAAATCAATCCAGAACCAAGCATCTAGTCACTCCAAGCACTGGTGTATCCTCTACAAATGAAGGCGGTGGTCCTAGCTAGGCCTAATCAGAGAAGTTTCACCATTCTATGCAAATGATTATGACACACAATAGCTAATAGCTTCATTCGGTTCATCTATTCTATCATCTGAATATGAGATCCATTGGCTAGGCATGTGGCATCCTTTTGCTACCTGTATGAACCTTTTCCTTTCGCCGTTGAGGATTTGTGTTAATGCTACATGTGTCGAATGAGCAGAGCACTTCACCAAAAATGGAGGGAATGATCACCAACTAGGCACAAAAATGGAGTGATTTGTTAAGTGTGTGTCCAGAGAAGACTTTGTCTCTTGGAGTTCTTCTATTTGAGCCTTTAGGCCCTTAAATTCAACCTCTTTTTTTTGTATTTTTTGCTCATATTGAGCCTGTTGGTGCTCGAACGCTTCATTTATTGGTGCCATTTCCTTGACTATACTCAAGGTGAAGTCACTCTAGCTCTTCATTCTTCAATCATAGATTTTTTTTTGTCTCCTAATTCTTAGACTATAGCTCTTTTATCATGGCAGGGTCAGTAACCTGAATCTTCACAAGTTCACCCTGAAGTCTATTCCTCTCATCCTCTATTGTCAGCACCCTTTCCATCAAACATTGGACATCCACCTCCAAAGATTTCTTTTTTTTCTCCAAAAAACTAATCCTTTCTCTTGTTGCTTTATGCTGCTCATCCTTCTTCTTTAGCTGGTAGCCAGTTTTAAGGAAGTTATAAGTGACTACCCGTTGTGTTTCCTCCATGATTTCAACCTTATCCTACGGTCGGGCCACCTTCATGTCAAGCCCTACCGCATATATCTCATAATCTTCTAGGTTCATTTCCCCCTGAGGCTTGGTTACCCTCGGGTACATGGTTGTAAACTTCAATTCATGTCAGGCCTCATCATAAAGAGTTTGTATTTTTGGCTCAGCAGAAGCGTTTTCATCTTTTTCCCTGTGCTTTCACATTTTACTTGTGCTTGTCTCCTTTCTGCAGTCAATCTATGCCATAAATTTGGCTGAGGACAAAACTAGTCCACCTGTGAAAGGGGCACTAGAAAGTAGGGCATAGGGATAGGTAACCCTTAGGCACGCAGGAATTTATTTCTTCTAGAGAGTGATAATTTGTGTGGAGAAGTGGGGCACGTTCCAAAGTTTAGTTTGAGGACCAATAGAAGGGCTAGTCATTTGTAATGACTAAATTGGTGAATCAGCCATAAGACTCATAGGATGGGATGGTGGAGGAGTTGTCAATGTGGTGTTAGCCCATTGCAATTAAAGAGGATCTACAGTAATAGTGGAAGAAGAAGGGGCACTCACAAGTGGTATGTTTTCAAAAAATGAGGCAAGGAGAGTCTAAGCAGAAGCAATGGGTGTAAGGGTCCGCGGAGGAGTAAGGTCAAGTGGAGAGGTCTACGAAAATTGTGTGAAACCTCCTGAATATGTTGGATTAAAAGTGGGAGGTAGAGGGCCAGTACTCATGGTAGGGATTAGCATTGAGGCAAGGGTAGATACCAAGGAATGAGAAGCAAGGGAAGAAGGAGTGAATTTTACTTATTGACTAGTTGATGGTAGCTCCAGAATTGTCAGCGACTCCTCCTCAGCCTCAAGCTCCTGGCTAGTTGCAAGCACTTTTCTTCCAGCAGGTTCTTGTGAACCCTCTCCAAGAATGCTCTCAGTGCATTGTCATTTCATAGGTGGGGTCTCCTGAGCTTCAGAAGTTATTGTCATTTGATGCAGTGATAATCTAGTTAGCTTAGCGATCCAAGTGAGTGTATGCAAGTCCCAAAAGTGCACATTCATGGCCACATAGGCGGGTTGTTTGGGGCCTTTCTCCTTTGGTGCAGAGAAGGCCGATGTTGCTGCTTCCTCTTCCTAATATTCAAACTTGTCCCTCGAGTCTCTGATCATATTAATACTAGAGCTCAGGCTGGGGTGGCCCTCATTCCACCATCTTTCAAATTCCTTGTCATCCTTTAGACTGTCATAAGGGGCATCCAATTGCCCAGTTTCTTGACAATACTTCCAGAAAGCCTCTATTGTTTTAGTAGGCCACTCCTCATGCTTTTTCAACATATTATGCATGGCACATTCCATGTGGACATTATCTTTGGCCACCGCCCCAACAAAGTAGAACTTGTTCCATGGCCCTCTAGTATCTTGCATAGGAATACATGCCAATTCAATAGAATTTTCATCCTTGTCTGCCCAAGGGTTACGCCGCTTCTTGCAGTAAGGTCAGGGAACATGTGTAACTTTCATCTATAGCTCTAGAAAATCATTGAAATGGTTGTAATCCCACTTATAATTTACTAGCACCAACCCTAGATAAGCCAGTTTATCTTCCAATAACTAGTCTGATTGTTTCTTTATCAGAGTTACCGACTTGAAATTCTTCGGACAGGAGAAGAATCCCTTCTTCTTGACACTTTTGCTACTGTAGAAGGTAAAATCAATGATACACATCTGCCGAAACATTTCCAATGCAAGCACATTATTTGTGACATAGGCTGGGAGAAGGAAAGGTTGACTAGTAAAGCCCTGCATCCAGATAAGCATGAAATCCATTCCTAAGAACTAGTCATAGGTGGGAGTGAAACTCTGCTTATATCTAGTTTGCTCCCTATCAAGCTAGATTATGTCACCTTCTCTAATTAAATCATGCAAGACTGGAGTTATGAAATAGTTCAAAAATGCGTAATAATCATATGATACAGAAAGAAAAGGCATCCACATGGACACTGGCTTCCTCTTACCCCATTCATCAAAAATTGATAATTCAAAATACTGGGCGAAGAAATCAGGGTTTTGATGTAGAAACATGTGAACTAGGAAAGAAAGAAATCTAAACTTTTCTTCCATCAGGTAATTCTTTATTTGCTATATCATTTCATCTACCATGAACTCAACAAAATCATACCAGAAAGTATCATGTTGCTTGCGGCATTGGAATGTCGGTCCTAGTTGAAAAGTTTCCACCATCTCATTGGAGTCTCAGTCGTGCACAAAAGCTAGCATGGACATGGCATCCTGTAAATCCTCGTGTAACACACCACACGGTAATGAAATAATTGGTAGTTTATCGACTGGGATGCCTTTCTTACCAGTATCGTCCAACAAGAACTCTGAGTTCTTTTTCATCGCCCTCCATGTTTTCTCTCCTTTTCTAGGGTAAAAGGACTCAATGTTCACTCTTCTTTTACTTGGGTCTCAGATGCATAGCATATGCTAGATGCCCTATGGGGTGATGTGAACTCTTAGTTTTTGGCCCTTGATGTAGTGGGTGTTAGGGTTATAATGTGGAATGGCAGTGCCAACTATCTCTGGGCAGTAGTGCACTAGTGGGACTATGTATTATGGAAGACCACTGTACCAAATTTTCCTTGTTGTATATTGTCTTCCTTTGGTGCTGTCAACCTTGCATAGGCTGCTTCTCTTAAGGACTTAAGGTTTTTTGTGAGCCGTGGATCATAGATATTATCCCATTTCTCCCCAACCCTTTTCTTGTTTCTGCAATCTTTCAGCTTGGTCAGCTCTATTGTATAGGCCCTCTTCGACCTACTGGGTATACCAAGCGTAGCATACACCAAATCCTCATAGACATACATGGATTTAGATGACTGTATGGATGTAAAAAATTCCTGGCTGATTTCCTCTTGTATTGGCTAAGATGAACTCTCCGACATTTCTCTTTGGATGAAGACCTTTGCAAGTTTTGGACTTTGTAATTTTCCTTGGCTCTGGATACACTAAAAATAAACAACTCTGCGCCTCTATCTTTGGCATTTGTGAAAAGACTTTGAATTATTAAGCCTTTTCATGCAATATTTGTCTATCTTTCCTCAAGGTGGTAGACGAAAGCATGCTTTTTATATTTAATTCAGCATGTACTGTTAATTTTGCAATTCGTGCAAAATGAACTACTTGACATTTTGAGGTGGCAGGATTTCATTATTATGTTCGACAATCATGTGATATGTTGTGATTCCCTTGGAACTTGAGCTGGAAATTTACTTTCTAACTTTGCATTAGTATGCGTTGGTAATTAATATCTTGGCCAGAATGATTACGCCAAAGCAAACAATCACGACCTGAAAAGATATGAATATTGCTTTGGGCTCTGAGAAACGTGTGTGAGATGACACAATATCCTATAGCTATGTGGCTTACTATCGATGAGCACCACCTTTTTAAAGCTAATTAATTAGCACCTATTAATCTAGCATGCATTGAGTCGTACCTCCGCAGATGCAACTGGCTCAAAAATGTGAACAAACGCAGGCACACCTTTCAAGTTGGCATCTAGTTATCATCATGTTTTCTCAAAACATATTAGCATGCATCTTGTCTTTTTTTCTATAAATAGGCCAGTAAGTAGTGAGGAAATCATACTTAGCATTTGAGTAGTGATAGGTTGTTAGCAGAGTTTTAAACAAGTTTTCTTATAGGTTAGGTGATAGGTAAATTTTAGTATTGGCTAAAAAGCATAGGCATAGTGTCAAAATCATGCATACTCCTATTTTTCTAACCTTTTATAAGTCACAGACAACATTTCTATGGGAGGTTTCTACTAGGCATCTAAAAAGGTTGACCAAGAATAAGCATTCCCTGGTCTTGGTAGCCATAAAGTGGGTTTTGGGTAAAGACTGCATAGAATATGAGGACAACTATCAGGTGAATACTGATATATGTTCCCACTTCGTAGCATCTATGTTAGATATTAACATCCCCAGGCCTCTCATCCTGAAGCTAGTCAAAGAAATATTTCCCAAAAAGTACCTGAATGGCCTTGGTGAAGTTGTTGCTCACGCCGTATTTGGGGTAGGTTTTCCATCAGCCAACGACCTCCGTCGCTACATTGAGGAAGAAGTGGTAGTTGTATGGCTGCCATTTCTCAGTGGATTCCACCTTTAGACATGCAATGAGCATCGGCGAAGGGTTACCCAGGCCTTGCACTTCTTGTTCTGTAGTTACAACATGATACTGTTCTATGACATAGATTGGCATACAGACTTCAGCAACCTAGTATTTCCCCTGCCAATGGTGGTTTTGCCAAATGATGTTGCTTCTACTACCAAAGAAACTAATAATGAGGAAGAGGTAGATGCTGCCATTGATGTGTCAATTGCTACCTCTCATGCCCTTGGATGAAAACCCCTATCTGTTAAAAAAAATGCCTCCCTGTTTTCTTTATTTCCCGTTGTTGCATAGACCACCTATCCTGCATTTTTGTATATAATCTTGAAAAAGGCTATCATTTTCCATATATAAAAGAATAGCTCGAATACTTGTATACTTTTTGGATTATGGCTTCCCCAACCATTTTGAAATGTAAAAACTAAAGAATAGATATATATCTTTTTTAAAATCCATGATTCTTTCTTTCATTCTACATTTTAGTTTTATGGGATTTTATAGCATATGTGTTATTTCTTTGCACATGGGTGTGTTTTATGTAAAGAAATCCTACTATTCCACCCTCTATAATAATGGGTTAATTCCGCAGAAGCACAAACCAATTTCGAAAAAGACCGGCCAAAGAAAGGGAAATCAAATAAAGCACTATTCACATATGTACAAAATATAACTCAACACCTAATGGAATAGCTTAAGATGAATCCCATTAACCAAGATTCCTAAAGGTTCTTATTCCATATTTTCTAACTCAAAAGCGTTATGATTCTTGCACTGAATGATTTTAAAGGGACCCTCCCATAGGCTATCAAATTTTCCATGTTGACCTATTAGAAGTGCAAGAAAAAAGTGATGGTTTGAAAAGAAGGCTTCTGACCAAGGGACCACTTGTTGACGGTTTGTCATGGCTATTAGGGAATTTTCCCTTTTTTCTTGCACTTCTAATAGTTCAGTAAGCTAAACTTCCATGGCGTCATTTTGTTCTATCTTGAGGGATTTCAACAATTGGAGTGTCAAAATCTCCATAGATATATTTAACAGCGCCTCTTTCCTATATACCAACTCATAAGGTGAAGTCTTAAGGACTTGCTTAGGAGTTATGCAGTTTTCCCAGAGTGGTGCTTGGAGGTTTTTATGCCATTCCCTTTGGTGTTCTGAACCAATCCTTTTAAGGAGCTGGACTAGGCTCTTTTTTGTTAACTTTGTTAGGTCGTTTCCCTATGGGTAATAATTTGATGATGTCTTGAGGAATATGCCATTTGTTAATGTAAAGTGACATACCTTTGTGCCTAGGAAAGATCTGGCATTATCAGAAGTGATAGTCTTCAAAGGATTGAACCTTGTCACTAGGTCCTCGAGGAAATCTACAATCTCTATTTCTTTTACACTCTTAAGCGGAACAACCTCTGTCCATCTTGTGAAGTAATCTATGGTGGTCAGAATCCACTTTTGTCTGACATTAGAAGCTGGGTTAATCATTTTGATGAAGTCCAAGCCCCATTGCACAAATGGTTCATCTGCCACTATGGGTTTGAGAGGCATTGTGGAATTCTTCCTTCTGTTAGTAAATAATTGGCATTTTTTGCAAGATTTTACCATAGAGTGGGATTCGTTAAAAAGTGTAGGCCAATAGTAACCAACACACATGATTTTAATGGTCATGGTCTTTGTAAGGAAAATTAGATGCAGAAAATAATTCTCCTAACGTCAATACCTCAGGAAAGAATGCAGATACACTTTAAAATTTTACAATTATAGTCAAGTTAAGATGCTCTATGAAATAGATTATAGAAACAGAGTATTAGAAAAACACACATGAACATCAAATATATGTGGGAAAACCCTTATAGGAGAAAAAACCCACTACACCAAGACAAATCACTTTGTATTATAGTAATCGAAATTACATACAATTCCAGACTTATCTTTCTGGTGTCATTATATAGCAAAATTCATCATGAACATTCTTTAAACATAAAACATCCAAGTTATAGCCTTTACAGATTTTAAATCCTTTACTGATACAGTTTTAATTCTTAACACTTCAATGTTGATTGAACTACAATCCAACCCCCAAGCATTTGCAACTTCCAACTATATCCATGGTGTTCCCTGACTATTGATCTTTCTCACAGAACTGCCACAATGAACCAACTGCTAACTGTTCACTTTCGGCTTCCTCTATTCATCCACTATATTCCATGTATGATAGTCAAACGATCAACATAATTTGTAATGCACTAGCATCTCAGTGAGACACTAATAGTGTCTCGTAGATGCCACATATACTTCATATCGATGTTGCCAAGAGCCTCTATAGTTGCCAAGATGTTATATCGAGCTCAAAGATATACACCGAGTCATCACGTAGTTGCCTTGACCTATCACTTTCGCCAGGAGGTCATAGTGAGACATCAAAGGTTATACCGAAGTCCCCATACCTACTGAGCACCAAGGAGAAGTTGGCAAGACTCACACCTATCGCCAAGAGTTCATACCGATCTCCATATGTTACTCTGATGACCAACTGTCGCCAAGAGCTACCCTGATAGCCATCAGCTATCTGCAAGGCTTTCGCAATTGCTAAGAGGTTTCTCCGATAGCTTTAAGTTATCCTGAAGATTCTTCAACATCGGCGAGACTCATCGAAGTCACTGGGAGTTCTTATCGAAACCACCGTGTTCCACCAATGGCCATCATTCAACAAGAGCTACACTGAAGACTAACACTTGAGTCTTTGTCACTGAGACATATCCACATTAGTAGGACACCTTACCGATGACATTTCCTTTGGCCAAGTCTCCCTGATAAATACAAAATAAACACTGTCAGCATAACATCTGCTTTCGTGGTGACTTCTTACCAAGTCAATATGGGTTACCCTGAGGACCTCAATACATACACTATCGGCCAGAGATTAACACTTCACTAAGACAACTTAGGGAAAACCTTTAGCTTCACCGAAGACCACAGTCACCAAGTGTCTCCCCGATGCATGATTGAATGGCCTTTCGTCTAGAGGTCTCCCGAGTGCTATAAGGTCATAACGAATACATCATGCTACACCGATAGACTCCACAGTGTAACCTTTCGGCAAGACAATGGCAATGTCATAGTGACCTGGTCAGAACTGAATAAAGCAAACCTGCTTGTCAGCCAGACATGGAACCTGTCACACCAACTTGGCACTCATGGAGGTTTCAACCTGTAATGTTTGAGGCACATATTTCCAACAATCTCCCACTTGACGAAGATCATACAGGTACCTCTAGAGCATAAAGAATACTTACTAAAAAACATGGGCACTAAGGCCCATTGAACTGGCACACCACCTGAACTTGTCTATGCTCATCGACTTCGTCAATGCATCTACAACATTCTCTAGAGTATCAACCTTTTCCAAACTGACTTTTCCATCTTCAACCATATCTCATACGAAGTGATACTATACATCAATATGTTTCGTTATAGCATGGAAAGTTGGGTTCTTTGCTAGACAAATGGCACTCTGACTGTCACATAAAATTGTTATTTCTCCTGCATCAAAACCAATGTTAGAACATAAACGTTTCAACCATACAACTTCTTTGCAAGCATGGGTAGCTACCATGTATTTAGCCTCTGTAGTGGAAAAAATGACTACAGCTTGCTGCTTGCTCATCCAACTCACTGCACCACCATTCAACATGAAAACGTATCCACTGGTGGATCTCCTGCTATCAATGTCCCCTACCCAATCAGAATCTACATATCCATGAATGTTGAGAGTCCTCTGTGATTCAACCGAATTCCCATGGTAAAACAATGCAAAATCTGAAGTTCCCTTCAAATATCTAAATACTCTCTTCACAGCATCCCAATGTATTCTACCTAGATTTTCCATAAATCGACTAAGTACTCCCACTGTTTTGGCAATGTCTGGCCTTGTACAAACTATTGCATACATAAGACTGCCTACAACACTAGCATAGGGCACACTGGTCATGTCCTCCATCTCAGTAGGAGATTTTGGATAGTCCTCAATAGATAGCTTCATTCCCTACATGACTGGAACAACTAGCTGCTTGCAATCATTCATACAAAAACTCTCTAGAATAGTCCTTATATACTTACTCTGACTAAGCCGAAGCTTTCTATTCTTCCTGTCCCTGGATATCTCCATCCCCAGAATATACCTTGCTGCACTAAGATCCTTCATTTCAAACTTAGCAGACAACTGAGACTTAAGATCAGAAATCATTAGCTTGCTATTTCCTATGAACAACATATCATCAACATAAAGAGCAATAACAAGCACTTTATCACTTTCAGCTTTATAGTATACATAGTGATCAGATTTTGATCTCACAAAGCCTAAAGATAATTTACATAGGCATCAAATTTCTAGTACCACATTCTAGGTGACTGCTTTAACCCATACAGAGACTTCTTTAATTTGCATACCAATTTTTGTTTACCTTTCTCAATAAAGTGCTTAGACTGGGACATATAGATTTCTTCTTCAAGATCACCATGAAGAAATGTTGTCTTCACATCCATCTATTCAACCTCTAAGTCATACACTACTACAAGTGACAATAGAAATCTAATGGATGTTAGCTTTTCTACAGGAGAAAAGATTTCCCCATAGTCAATTCCCTCTACCTGGGAATAACCCTTTGCAACCAGTCTTGCCTTGTATTTTTCTACACTTCCATCCAGACCAATATTTTTCTTAAATACCCATTTGTAGCCCACAAGTTTTTTGTCTTTAGGCAAGGTCACCAGACTCTAGGTTTCATTTTTATCTAATGACGCCATTTTTTCCTCCATGGCTTCCAACCAAGAATCTGAATCAGACATTTTAATTGCCTCCTTTATAGTCTTAGGCTCATCAGTGCTATAAATTAAAGCATAGGCACAAGTAGAATCAATTATTGAGAACCCATACCTATCTGGTTGTTTCCTTTGTTGGGTTGACCTTCTCACAAGCTGAGGCTAAGGTTCATCTTCTTTAGAACTTTCAGAACTGGTTGAGCTCTCCTTAATTTTAGGTATCTTTTGAATCTTCAATTCCTCTTTCTCTAGTGTAGGAGGAATTGTTGCTACATCCTTACTATTTTCTGACTTTGTTTCTGACTGTAGATCCAAGGTGGAAGGTTTCAGCTCATGAAAGATTACACTTTTCTTGTATACAACCTTCTCTATAACAGGATTCCAAATCTTTTATCGTTTAATGTTAGCACTATAGCCAATAAAAATACACTTGATAGCCTTGTTCTCCAACTTAGATCCTTTTACATCCAGCACATGTGCATATGCCTCACAGCCAAAGACTCGAATATGTCTAAGAGAGGGCTTCTTACCAGACCACACTTCCAAAGGCGTCTTATCAACAAGAGCAGAGTTTGGAGATTGATTAACCAAGTAACATGCAGTAGCAGTAGTTTCAGCCTAGAACTTCTCCTCCAAACCAGCACTACTAAGCATACTTCATGCTCTCTCCATCACTATCCTATTGAACTTTTCTACAACTCCATTCTGCTGTGGAGTATAAGGTGTAGTCTTGTGTCTTTTGATTCCATGGTCTTTATAGTATCCTTCAAATTCATCTGAATATAATTCACCGCCATTATCAATCCTTAAGCATTTTATTGTTTTACCAGTCTAATTTTCAACAAGATTTTTAAACTCCTTAAATCAACTGAACACTTCTGATTTACTTTTCAAAAAATATATAAATGCTCTTCTTGAATAATCATCAATGAACGACACATAGTATCTTGATTTAGACAAAGAAGGAACATCTACTAGATCAAACACATTTGAATGGATATAATCTAACAAACTAGAAGATTTATGAGGACTGTCATAAAATGAAACACGGTGCTACTTTCCATATATACAGTGTTCATAGAATTCAAATTTGAGATTACAATTTTCAAGCCCCTCAACAAGATTTTTGTTCTTCAAGGTTTTTAAACCTTTTTCTCCTATGTGGCCTAACCTATGATGCCAAAGCATAGTCTTCTCTGTAGGAAGTTTTACTTTCGTAGAGTTTACATAATTAGGAATATTTCCCTCTTTACCTTCATGAGCAGCTTTTAGTGACTTCGAAGAGACACTGTTACATTGAACAGCTTGTGCATCCATCTTGTATAGGGTACCAATTCGAGCACCTCTAGCCAGCACCATTGAACCTCTAGTCATCTTGTAGCCACTTCCCGAGAACAAGACTTGTACTTTGATATTATTAAGCTTGCTGACAGACAACAAATTTTGAGCCAGACCTAGTATGTGCATAACATCATTAATTCCCTTTACTCTACCATCAGGAAATTGTATTTTGACTCTTCCATAGCCAACTATCTCCAAAGTAGAATCACTCACCAAGTACACCTTTCCACCATCGTACTCTTCATACTTTGTGAACCATTCTCTGTGAGATGTCATGTGGAATGATGCTCCTGAATCAATGAGCCAGACATCATCTGATGCCTGTGTAGCCAAGGCTGCAATGAAGGCGTCACCATCACTATGAGAAGAACAATTATCAGAAGAGCCCTTCTTTTTTTTCTCCTCTTTACAATCCTTTCAGACATGACCAAGTTTCCCACAGTTCCAACACTTCACCTTAGACTTTTTGCCAGGAGACTTTGATCTCCCCTCTGATTTTGATTTGGACTTCTTGTCCTTCTTCTTTCCTTTCTCCTTTGACCTTCCTCTGACAGCAAGAGCCTCCTTCGCCATCTCAAAGATTTCCTTCTCATCTCTTCTGACAACAAAGATGCAACAACATCTTCCATCTTGAAACTAGATGTTGTACTCCCGATTTCCATCACCAGATTATCCCATGAGTCTAGCAAAGAACACAATAGAAGCATACAATGATCCTCTTCTTCAGTCTTTACACTAACAAATGTTAATTGTACAAGCAGCATGTTAAATGCATTCAAATGATCAGCTACAGACCCAGCTTCCTACATTCTCAAAGAGTATAGTTTCTTCCTCAGGAATAGTTTATTCACCAAAGACCTCCCCTGATAAATAGATGTTGGTCTCTTCCACAAGGAAGATGTAGTCTTCTCTTCATGCACATTTAGAAGCACTGAGTCTGCCAAACAGAGCCTTATCGGCCCCTTAGACTTCCTATCTGGAAGGTCTCAATCTTCTTGCTTCATGCCTGTAGGTTTCACTCTAGCCACAACAATCCAAAGATCATGGTCAACAAGAAGATCCTCCATCTTGAGTTTCTACAACTCAAAGTTACTACCATTAAATTTCTCTATTTCAAACTTTCCAGATGTACTAGCCATTTTAACCTGTAATCAGAAATAACAATCTCTACAATACTCCCACTAAACAGTATTGACACAAAAAACCCAATGTACCCCCAAGGATAACAAAATTGGCCAGGATCTAATACCACTTGTAAGGAAAATTAGATGCAAAAAACAATTCTCCTAATGTCAATACCTCAGGAAAGAATGTAGATACACTTTAAAATTTTACAATTATAGTCAAGTTAAGATGCTCTATGAAATAGATTACAGAAATAGAGTATTAGACAAACACACATGAACACCAGATATACGTGGAAAAACCCTTACGGGAGAAAAAACCCACCACACCAAGAGAAATCACTTTGTATTATAGTAATCAAAATTACATACAATTCCAGACTTATCTTTTTGGTGTCATTATACAACAACATTCATCATGAACATTCTTTGAATAGAAAACATCCAAGTTATAGCCTTTACAGATTTTAAATCCTTTACTGATATAGTTTTAATTCTTCACACTTCACTATTGATTGAACTACAATCCAACCCCCAAGCGTCTGCAACTTCCAACTATATCCATGGTGTTCCCTGACTGTTGAGCTTTCTCACAGAATTGTCACAACAAACCAACCGCTAATGGTTCACTTTCGGCTTCCTCTATTCATCTGCGAGATTCCACATATGACAATCAGATGGTCGACATAATTCATAATACACTGGCATCTCAGTGAGACACTAACAGTGTCTCACCAATGCCACATATACTTCATATCGATGTTGCCAAGAGCCTTTGTAGTTGCCAAGATGTTATGTCGAGCTCCAAGATATACAAAGAGTCATCACATAGTCACCCTGACCTATCACTTTCGCCAAGAGGTCATAACAAGACATCAAAGGTTATACCGAAGTCCCCATACCTACCAAGCACCAAGGAGAAGTTGGCAAGACTCACACCTATCACCAAGAGTTCATACCGATCTCCATATATTACTCTGATGACCAACTGTTGCCAAGAGCTACCCTAATAGCCATTGGTTATCAGCAAGGCTTTTGCCATCACTAAGAGGTTTCTCTAATAGCTTTAAGTTATCCTGAAGATTCTTCAACATCAGCAAGATTCATCGAAGTTACTGGGACTTCTTATCGAAACCACTGTGTTCCATCGATGACCATCATTTTCCAAGAGCTACACTAAAGACTAACACTTGAGTATTTGTCACTGAGACATATCCACATTGGTAGGAAATCTTACCAATGACATTTCCTTTGGCCAAGTCTCCCCGATGAATACAAAACAAACACTGTCAGCATAACATCTACTTTTGTGGTGACTTCTTGCCAAGTCAATATGGGTTACCCCAAGGACCTCAATACATATGCTGTCGGCGAGAGATTAACACTTTGCTGAGACAACCTACTGAAAACCTTTAGCTTCAGTGAAGACCACAGTCGCCAAGTGTCTCCCCGATGCACTATTGAATGGCCTTTTGGCCAAAGGTCTCCCGAGCGCTATAAGGTCATAACGAATACATCATGCTACAGTAATAGAATCCACAGTGTAACCTTTCGGCAAGACAATGGCAAGGTCACAGCGACCTAGTCAGAACTGAATAAAGCAAACCTGCTTGTCGGCCAGACATGGAACCTGTCACACCAACTTGGCACTCATGGAGGTTTCAACCTATAATGTTTGAGGCACATATTTCCAATAGTCTTAGCATAGAATTGTTCGCCCATAGCACTATTGTGGAATGCGTCAAGGATCCTCTTTTCTTGCTCTAAAGTAATGTATCGCAGGAGAACACCATTGAAATTCCTTTTGAAAAGGACTCCCTCTACTAGCGTATATCCACAATTTTGTAGCTGGTAATATCTCCTTTTTTGGGATGAGAGACTTGGTGGATACTTTCCAGTTTGCATGAACCTCTTTCTATTAGTTAGCAAGCAACCCTTTGATTCTAGTTCATTTGTCAATACGAGCTTTGGTTGCTCCTCTGCGATAGGTATCTCATCATTCTATGCCATGTATTTGCACAGTCCTCTTCCTCTAATAGTTTTAGTAGGTTTGACCTCAATGTCATATTCCAAGATCTTGGTGATATAATTAGCTCTTTTTTCTGTGATCTCCCCTTCCATGATATATTCATGCACACTAGAATGTGCGACATACACAAACACCTTGTTGTAGGAAATTAGATGGCAGAAATTTTTAAATCCCTTCACTATTGCAAAGGCCTACCTTTCAACGAAATTATAATTTGCCTCGTATTCATTCAGGGTGCAGGAGTAGAATTGGATGTTCTCCTTTTCCTTCATCATCCTTTTGGGTTAGGACAATAGCGATACTGGACTTGCTACTAAATGTTTACATTATAAAATCCTTAGATTGATCTAGATTAACTAGTACCAGAGCTATGGAAATAGCTTCCTTGAATTTTTGAAAGGCTTCCCAAGCTTCAATCATCCACTTCAATGTCTGATCCTTATTAAGCATCAGGGTGATTGGCTTAATTATCCCCGTAAAGTCAGAAATAAACTTGCTAACAAAATTTACTTTTCCCAAGAAGGACTGAACACCTTTCTTATTTACTAGAAGAGGAAGTTCTTTAAAGTTTTCACCCATTCTGGGTCAATTGAAACCCCTTCCTTAGATACATGTCTTAACAACTTGCCTTGTGGTAATTTGAATATGCATTTCTTCAAATTTAGGGAAACTCTGAACTCCTAGCACTTTTAAAAAATTAATTCTAAGTGATCAAAATGATCATCCTTAGATTTATAAAACATAGTAAGATCATCCAAGTAAATTAGAATAAAATTATTGATTAGTTCATTGAATGCAATTTCCATCGCCCGCTGGAATGTTGCCCCTGCATTGGATAAACCAAAAGGCATTTTATCATATGCAAATGTTCCCCACTTTTTGGTGAACGTAGTCTTGTGTTGATATTCTTTCTTAACTCAGATCTGATTGTAGCTAGAGAAACTATCTAGCAGAGAAAACATTTTAGATCTTGCAACCATTTGTAATATTGACTCCATAGAAGGTAGTGGAAAGTGGTCCTTTAGAGATGCTCTGTTTAGGTCTCAAAAGTCCACACACAAATGGATATCTCCATTCTTCTTTCAGATCGGGACCAGATTAGATACCCAGGTACTATGCTTGATTGGGAGGGCAATGCGCGACTCAATGAGCTTAGTTAGCTCTTGTGCCATTAGTGCTTCAATTTTAGGGTTGACTGACCTTTATTTTTGTTGAACTGGTTTTGCACCTTCTGTTAGCTCAATAGTGTGCTAAATGATATCAAGATCATACCCCTCCAGATCATCATAGCACCAGGCAACTACTCCATACTTTTCACAGAAAATGATGAGTCTTTCTTTATCATAGTGCGGGACATTTTTCCTGACTTGAAGATTCTTTCCATCTACGAACTTAAGGTTCACATAATCACTTGTGTCTACTACGAACTTCCGTTTATCATTTTGGTCATCATCAGAATCAAATTATTTTTTAGAGTAACCAATCCTTTCAGAAGGTTGATAGATTTGAGTTACATAATTTGTCCTTCATAAGGTTTGGCAATCTTTGGTTGAAGTTGATTAGAAAATTCTCCTAACTACTAGATGAACGAGGTGATGTGTTCATCACTTTCAAAAACTTTCCAACTTTGATCATTGTCAGGAATCGCCGGTCGGAATAGTACTCGTACTGAATGTTCATTATGTATAAAGTTAGAGATAGGATCAAACTGAGCACAAATCATGTCCATGTGATCTAAATAGCTATTTTGTCCTGAGGGAATAGTTTGGATGTTAAATGCTTCAAAATCCTCAATTAGGTCCTAGACTCGGTGCCGATAGGATCTCATGTGGACATTCTTTGCCATGAAAATACCTCAAACTTGGTTGACTACTAGTTCAGAATCTTCGAACACCATTAATTGATTAATACCCATTCATTCTACAAGGCTTAAACCTTGAACTAATCCTTCATATTCTGCCTCATTATTTGAACAGGCGAAATGAAAATAGAAAGACCTTAACAATTTTTCATTTTGTGTGGATATTAGATATATCCCCGCTCTAACACCCACTTTGCTTCTTGCTCCATCAAAGTACAATGTCCATAGCTCATTTGCTTGGCTACCTTTGGACTCTTTGGCAACCTTTGGAAGCACTTGGTCTTCATCATAAATTACATAGGTGCCCAATCTTGTAGCATGATAATTGTTCAAAGGATCATTGTCCATGTGTTCACTCAAAAAAGAGCATCTTGTTTGTCGTTCCAGTCTCTGCTCACCTCTTCTTCCTCCAGTCATTCAATGCAATACATTTCTTGCTTGGTGATAAAGGTATAAGCAGATTCAAAATTGATCAAGGCTTCATCCGCTACATGTTCAGAATACAAAGACTCTGATTCTATCTTCATTTTTGCACCATGCTTGATTCTGAGTATTAGATGTGACCAATCCAAGGACAAGTAATTGTCCACCTTTGAAGTAAATTCTTGAGATAGACAAAGACCAAACATAGGAGGAACATTTATTATCAAAATGTCTTGCGGCACTGTGATACTAGAACAAGCAAATAGAGTTAAAGTGCTCTAATGACACCTACGGTTTTAACTTTTTTCCCATGAAGTTGCATTACCCCTCTTTTCATAGGTTCGTAGCTGAGTCCTAAAGATTTAGTTATCTGCTTAGGAATAACCATGGTACTAGTGCCACAATCAATCATAGCATTGTTCAATAACTTCTTTCCTATGATGAGAGTCAAGAAGAAGGGTTGGGGTTTAAACTTATCTCTAACCTCAACAGGGGATTCCTTTGTATTGTTTGTTAAGACTTTAGCTAGCAGTATTTTATTAACAACCTCTTCACTTGCAAACAACTTTGTTGGTGCCAGGTTAACCTCTTCTTGAAGCGCCTTTTGTAATAGCATTTTTTGCTTTGGGATAGCTAGAATATACCATACAGAAACATTAGCGGATGATTTCTTCAATTGATCTACCACATTAAAAGGTGAAAAGCTTGGAGGTTTCTGCTCCTTGGTTCTTGCTATAATAATTTCCTTCCATGGTTGGGATGGTAGCCGACGGTAGAAGTACCAGGAATCTGATTAGAAACACATTTGAATTGCAGGCTGGCTAGATGCAAAACAACTGACTCACTGGTAAATATCCTCTTTGAGAGTGTGTTATAATCAAACTGCACTTGTGGTGTTTTGGATATGAATGCATCATTAGCAAACACCGTTTCTTCTTCCTCCATCTAGGAGAAAAGCAAGTGATTAGGAGCAATATCGGATTCTTGTTCTAAAGAAATTCCTTGCATTTATGTGATAAGAACCACACTCTCCATTTGTGGTGAGGCATATATATAACCTCCATGTTCTATTTGCGTGCCTTGGCTGCATTGCTCCGCCACCTTTTGTCGTAAGTTGCCACGTGAACAATTCCAGGGCATATGCGCATCGCTATAAGGGAAGCACCATAGATTGATATCATCAATAAGGTTGTTCTACCATGCAGTTAATTCCCTACTTGAGCTTGGCCACGCGCTCATCAGCGGTGTAGGCACTGACACCATTTGGTTTGCAGTCGGAGCTGGTGGATTAGTGTGAGGCTCACCCTAGTATTGATTTAGCTGATGAGAGGACCGCCCACCTTGATAGTTTTGATATGGAGGCTTTAGAGGTGTTGATTGGTTCCATTTAAGAGTGGTTATATCATTTTCCATGGTTCGCAACATATCTTTGAGGTCGCTCATTTCATCTTTGGAAGAACCTAATGTAGAGGCTACATTTTGTGGGGCGACTACATATGTGTACATTGTATGGGCAGTTGCAGGCGTGCTAGTTGACGCAACCTCTTGCATGGTGATTGATATTTTAAGAAATATCAAAATAATAGGTTGAGGAGGAAGTTTTCCACAATCTATTAAATAATTCTCAACTTTGATAGTAACACCGTAAGCATATGATAGAGTACCTCCTCCCAAAGACTTGATCATGATCAAAATGTCAGAATTGATGGACTTTAGATAAAATATGAATGCCAAATCAGGAGTCGGGTGTATAGTAACAGGAATCTTCTAACAATTTATGTGAAATCTTGGATTAAAGTCTGTCAGAGCTTCCTGGGGGGCTCGTTTTATGACAAATAGTTGATAATACAGTGAAGAACAATCTCCTTCATTTGAGAACCTCTCATAGAATGGATTTTCTAGCTCATCCCAGGTGCGAATAGTATTAGGTAACAATGTTCGGTACCAATCCAACACTTTGCCATTAAAAGATGTGGCGAGAAGCCTTAGAGCTACATTTGGTGCTGTAATCCCGTGTACTAGACACGCATCCGCCACATCCTACAAATGTTTTGTTGGTGTTCTTGAGCCATCTCTGGTAGACTTGGGTATAGCTTTCATGGTTGAAACTGGAATAGCACCCCAAACAGTAGGTGCTACTGGGGCTACTAGGGCACTTCCAGCATCCCATGCCACATCATTTCTATTAGAGGGAACAGAATGGTTACCAACTAATTTGTGACTCAGATCATTCCTAGTGGAGGTACTAGTAAACTAGGGTTGCCTATAGTTTGGGATCTAGTTATAGGCCGATGGCTCATACACCCTTCTAAAATGCAATTTCATTTAAGCTCGGTCCCACCGGGCATGCCAGAAAAAGAACAAATTTTTGGCACCAAAATTTGGCAAGGTAACAATGTCTTATGAGAAAATCAGTTTATGGGGGACCTTTTGCACTAAACTAAGTGACCGTCAAGTTTTTAGAGAAGCCGACTTCTTCTTCAATGGGGGTTTTGAAAGGGAAGAGGAAATGGATATAATAAAATAAAGTCTAACCTAAGGCGATGTGCCAAGACTCAATGATAAGCATGGTAAATCATAGATCTAAGGGCTTGAATGGTGTTGTAGTGTTCCAGAACATCAGAAACTTAAGATTATAGCATAGACAATCCATTCATCAACATAAAATAATATTGAATACATTCCTACTGCTAAGAAGAGTCATTAGACATGGTCTAGGTTAGCAAACTTGTATTCAACATATATAGAAGTTCTTAAATGAAATGCCCAGAAAATAAAAACACAGTTTATAGTTTGATCAAATAGCATGAAAAATAGAAAGGCCAAACAATTGGTAGAGTCTGAGAGTTTTTTCAATCAAATAAAATAACAATAAAGGCCTGACATCTTTATACTAAAACTAGCATTTTCCTTCAAATTTTGAACCCTTTTCTCATAATAGAGAAAATTATATATAGCAGGAAAACTTCCCACCGCCTTGAAGAGCAGCAATAGAAAATATTTCGCAATCCCTGGTCAATGATGCAAAAATCAAAATATTCCCAAAGCTGTTGCAACAGAATCAATCTGGAACCAAGCATCTGGTCACTCCAGAAATAGGTGCATCCTCTACAAATGGTGGCGGTGGTCCCCGCTAGGCATAATTAGACAAGTGTCACCATTCTATGTGAATTATTATGACATGCAATAACCAATAGCTTCATTCGATTCATCTAGTCTATTGCCCAAATATGAGATCAGCTAGCTAGGCACATGGCATACCTTTCGCTGCCTGTATGAACCTTTTCATTTCACTACTGAGGACTTGTGTTAATGCTACGCATGTTGAATGAGTGGAGAACTTCACCAAAAATGGAGGGAACAATCACCAAATGGGCACAAAAGAGATGTGTGGCAGCATTTTGCTACCCACGGTTGCTACTTCATCTCTACACTAAAAGATTTGCAAATAGTAGACATGTAGAAAGTGTACACCATATATAGCAGTTGTGGGGTCTGCCAAAACCTTTTATAAATGAGGGCTTCATGGCACCCTAGCGGAGCCTGATGAGGTAGCAAGAAAGTAGGATCAAAAGAATCCTATAGCCGCAACACATGGAAGCATAGCGGAGTTTCCTGGAATGTGAAGGAATGTAGAGACTCAAGGTTGCGAGGAGTAGACACGTGGAGTGGAAAAGCATAACATAGATAAAAGGCTAAGTTGACCTTGCGATTCATGGGCTAACACATAGAGGAAAATTCACCCGAAGGGAGCTAGTTAAATATTTATTAACAGTAATTAAACATTGAAATGAAATAATGCATAAAGGAGTGATGAATGAACAACAATATGTAACAACTCACCAAACTTTATCTAATATGTGGATTCCAAATCTAAAACATGGAATGAAGTGGCCTCAATGAGTGTAGATATTGATCATGAACTTGACATAAGATAATGACTTTGAATACTTGAACCCCATCACCAATGTTGCATCATCACATTAGCTCAATAACATGTATGAATTTGACATGATGATTGATATTTTGATTGTTGCATTAAACTTCAATAATTTTCCCTTGAATACCTTCTTGAATTCTCTTGAATACTCGATAATGCTCTTGTGAAAGTACTCTTGATTGCTTATGAATATCTTAGGTTCTTAGATGAAACTATGTGAAATAACCTTGTATTTATAGATAACTTAAGATTAATTCCCAAAATTCAAATAACACGAGGTGACATCATATCTAGGATTTGGAAACATTAAAATGCCACCAAAAACATATTCCAAGTGGGTGTCCTAGGGTTAAGTGAGGACCCATTCACCATGTGGTGAATGGGTCCTAGCATACTTAACTAGGACACACTATGGGAATTTTGAAATGTTGTTGAAATAGGGTCCTAGGAACTAGTGAGGACCCATTCGCCAAGTGGCAAATGGTTCCTAGCTCACTATCCTAGGACACACACCTTCAAAAATTAAGTGTTGTGTAATATCATTTATAAATTTCAAGCTTTATCCCTCGAAATCTATAATTAATTAGGCTTGGATTTAAATTAAAGGGGCCAATTAAGGCATAATTAACCTCAATTTATTAATAAGGCCCTAGATTAGTGTGAAAGTGTAAAGATACACTTTACAACACCCAAAATAAGGCACCATTAAGTTCATTTATTTTTAAAGGTCCCTACACTTAATGTGAATGTGTAAAATAGATTACAACACTAAATTAAGTCAAAATTAAACTTATTTTTAATATTAATTATTCCCAAATTAAGTGAGAAAAAGGGATAATTATTTTGACACTATATTTTTCCCCCACTTTAGTGAGAGTATGAACCCATGTCAAAATCACACTAAAGTGGACATTCAAGCGACATATGTATGCAACAATGACAAAGATACTCAATCATACAACATCAAAGCCTAGGAGAAGAAAAGAGGGCGGATCAAGCTATGACCATCCCAACATGATGTAGTGTCCCCTTATGCCACCTCTTAGAACTCAAGCATCACGATTAGTGGTACTTTTTTAGTCAACAATAGCCTAAAATATCTAAATAATAATAAACATATATGATTCATGAAAAGGAATAAATTTGATGACATAATGAGTGCCTTATGTTTTATTTTTTGTGATATGGAAAGAACTTTGAAATCAAAATTAGTAACCAAAATGGTATTGTCCTTTAAAATTTAATATCCTAACGACCATTCGTTTGGCTAGTCTATGGATATTGGTTGAAAAAGTGAGCTTGGACAAATTGAAAGGTATTATAATGTAACAAGATCATACAAATGCATTATATTGTATAAAAATGTATCCCTTTACATCTCATAGTTTGTTAGGGCCCTCTTCATTAAAATGGACTTACTAATTCCTTAATGTTGTGCTAGAAAATGTATCCCTTTACATTTTCACACATTTTTTTGGCCCTCATAATTAAAGTGAGCTTAATTAGGCAATAATAATTCATATTATTCATTTAAAATCCTAATAAATTACATTTTCTAAAGGGGAAACTCAATAATAACTAGTGTGAAAACATAACACTTTACTTTGTGCAATGTGTCTTCCAAGAGTAGGGACCTAGGACCCATTCACCCATGTGTGAATGGGTCCTCCCTAGACCTTTGTACCTAAATTTAGAATTTTTTTTTTGTGGTATTTTAAGGTCCCCAAATTCATATTTCAATGTTAGCTTGTAATATTTTAATTTTAGGAAATTAAGGATACATATCGATAAATACAATGTTATTTCATCATTTCAACATTTAAGAAGCTATAGTTTACAGAATAATTAGTATAGAAAATTTGATGATCAAGAAAATTCAAAAGAAAGTTTATCATAGATTCATTGCAACATTGTGATGTACCTTTCAAGATGTAAGAGCGGGGGACCAACCATGCCAAGGCTCTAGGTCATAGAGAGCCGAGAGCGGAGGGCTACCCTAACTTACCTCACTCAAAAGGTGTGTTCTAGATAGAGGTTGAGAATGATTGGGACTATAAAGTACTTCAATCACCCTTTAGACTTGAAATCCAAGTTTAGGCTAAGAGAACTAGTTTTTGAAGTCAATATTGTACCTCATACAACTCTCTATCTGAGGATGACAACACAATTCTAGGATGATAGTGTGGTACACTAGCATCTTTCAAGCGCATTGGTGTTTGTACGAAAAAAGGATAGAAAGTACAATATAAACTACCAGAAAGAAAACTAATAACCTTTCTAGCTATTCTGTAATGAGAAAAATAGAACAATAAAATATGAAAAGTACAAACAAAGATGATAAATTAAATAGATGAAGGCTAAAGTAATGAAGATGATCTCACCAAGGCGTTAGTGGGCCAGCTAGCTCCAAATGCATGTCATCCTACACATAAGAAAGAGGAGAAAATTGTTGGGGATATAAAGAGGCCTACCATAGTCAAACCCCCATTTTAGTGTTTCCACTTGCATGAACAACCAAATAGAAATGAGAGAGAAATATGAAATAAAGAAGTAAATAAAGTAGAAGGTGCAATAAACACTACAAAATAGTAAAATGCTACTCAACTAAATAAAAAAGGAGACGAGCGAAACATTACCATCTCCACCCAAACCCTCACTAGCCAATAGAGGAGAAATCAAACTTAGTAAGGTCACCACAACCTTGACTATGATGGAAGGAGATCTTGCAAGACTCCAATCCCACCTGCTATCACTTGCTTCACACTTGCTTTGCAGAGTTTATGGAGTATTGTTACTATAATGAAGTGTTGAAGTGCTACTAAAGAGTGAAGAGAATGTTGAAAATGCTTGAGAATGTGAAAGAAGGATGTAAGAGATTGTGAAGAGATGAAATGGAATGAGAATGGATTAATTTAAAGGAGAAGTGGCAATAATCTACCATTTTTAGGGTCGATTGGTCAAAGAGGGACATTACAAATCGACCCTAATCAAAAGTGTAATGCTTCTACCAACTTCAAACATGGGAATCCGCCAGGGTCGTAAGCACACCACGTGAACATCTACATGATGTTCAAGCATCCCCAATAATTCTTATCTCACTGACACAAGAGACAAATTCCAAGGGGAAGGAAGGCAATTGGGTGATGTGGAATTTCTCCTTTAGATTTGATTTTCTAAGGTGAAGGTATGTGAAAGGGGAATTTGCATAAGGGGTGAAAATTCACTCCTATAGATTTTTCCCCCATTTATTGAGCACAAATACTGATGAGTGATTTGGTAAAGTAGATCAAAGAGTTATTAGGGTTAGATATGTATACCTAAATAATTGAGGAAGCAGATCATGATATGGTGAGCTCGAAAGCACAGGATAGAACAAAAGACTCCATAGCCCCATAGAATTATGAAGTTGCACAAGGTACATTGAAGGCCCTTGGACCAACGATGGACAAATCTTATAGGATGAAATTATCAAACAAGCCTACACACCTACAAGGAGGCAAACCCCAAGATCTCACATGAATGAAGCCCCATGAAGTATGTGCCTTAGAGGCTTGTAGACCTACAAGAAGGTATCCCCCAGGATCTCTCACATGAAGGAAACCTAGATGAAAGCATCTTACAGGATCACAGACATACAAGGAGGCATCTCACAATATCTCTTTCAAGGAGGAAACCCAAAGGAAGAGAATCCCTAGATTCCAATTGGAAAGTGGCTTCACATGTGCACCTACAAAACAACATGTTTACCCACAGATAAAGCATGTTTGAAATAAAGCACCCATATAGGAAATAAAGTGAATAGTCATTAAAACTATTACAAAATTGGAAGGATTTCAGAGGGGTCCCTTGTGAGCCTCACATAAGAAGAGGGTCCACCTAAGGGGCATGTTGTTCAAAAGTACAAACAAAGACATTTTTTCTCAAATCGATTCATCATCAAGGAGTCCTTTGAAAAGATGTTCACTTCATCAATGAATTTGAAAGGAAGAAAAATTTACCTTGCAAGGGGAAGGCCAAAGCTAGTTCCACCTTGGAGGAAAGTCCTCAAGTTCTTTCTTTGTGAACACATGATGAAGGAAAAACGTTCTATTAGGGGCTCTAGTTGTGAATGTGGTTTTGAAAAAGAAATGTTGATGAGAATTTTCAAGAAAAGATTCATTGGTAGTGAATGCATTTTATGAAAATCATAGCATCATAAAAATTCCATTGTCACACATGAAAGGTACAACTCAAGAAAAGAAGAGAAAAAGATAAGAAAAGAGCAAAGGATAAATAAACATAAACAAAGGGCACAGGGGTGATCTGATATTTCGGGGTCCAAACTACTCATTAATATATACAAGTATATTAATAGTATATAAATGAACTATCATCAACCCACTACTATACCATGTGAAGAATACATGAGAAGACAAAGTAAAAATAAAAAATTGGGCCAACATGGAAGGGAAGAATAAATTTTCCCAACACTTTGCATCATCCCAAATTTTTCAAAAATCAAAACACATAATAGAGGAAGAATGGTGATAAAAATAGGAGAAGGTTTACAACACATAAACCACTCCTATATCTAAGCACCAACAAGGGTGACAAGGGTCATCCAAGAAAATAGAACACAAGTATGGGGGAATACCTCACAACAAACACATATAATTGAAAGATAAAAAAGAGGCTTCCCCCTAACTCTCATCAACCAGGAGGTTGTTTGCTTCCCAATAAGGATCAGAATAAGGGGAAGGGAGATGAGCCTATAGTAGTGGAATATTAAGGGGAAGATATTTTGACCCTCCCGCAACAAGGGTTAGGGTAGAAGGTCATGCAAGGTCTCCTCCACTTAGCTCTTATGGAGCTATGGTCAACAATTGAACGAAGATCACTTACAGGGATAGAACGTCATCCAAATAGGTAAACATGCACTTCATTGGAGTGCAATTTCATGGCTCAACGGATGGAGAGGGCTATGCCTAAGATCCACCACTAGGCTCATTGAGTGGTTTAGGAGTGGTGATGAACTCAGGGAATGCCAGGGTTGGTTTCATCACTAAGATAGAACACGCCAATGTAGGACCACCCTTTGGAGAAGGTGGGATCCTCTGATGACCTCCATTGCTGGAAGGGCCATCCTTCATATTTTTCTCTATTGGGGGATGATAAATCCCCATAGACAAGGCAAGAGGTGTAGAGAAAGATGAGGAGGATAAAATTGCAACAAACACCACCAAAGTATTTTTCATATCCATGGGTTTCTAGAAAGGTAGGAAATCTAAAAGGGACATCAACAAGGGCTCAACCGAAGGAGTGATGAACACCTGCACCTTTTTAGGGTCAGGTACACTCACAATAGGATCTAGAAGCAATCTAGTGCTTGGTTGAATGGAAGCATAAGGGAGGAGAGAGGAGGACATAATATGAGGCCCTGAAGCAGGAGTGGTCATCTTCCCTTCCTATGCAAGGTAGCTTACTCAACTATGAGATCCTTTCATCAGTGCTTGTGCTCATGTGCAAGGTAGTTTGTATGAATCTTCAAGCTAGAGACTAAAGGTTGTGAAGGAGTGAAAGCCCCTGCTCAGCCATGGGAGTGTCCACCATATTTGTTTCTAGTAGAGGGATGGGATCCTGAATGGGAGTAGGAGGAGCAAGTTGAGAAACAATGGGGGAGTTGACTCTAGTGCCTTACCAATGAGCCACTTCTTGTTTATTGCTTTTGGAGTAGGAGTGGAATGAGGCCATAGAGGCCTGGACATAGAGGATTCCCCATAGGGACCTTTCTTTCTACCATATGAAATGGGCCTAGGCTTCATGGGTAGAACATGAAGCTCAAATGCGGTATGCTTAAGCTTTAGCCAAGTGGACATTATAGGATTCTCATGTAAACACAAAACAAATTTTGATGGCGCCATAGTGGGGTGAGAGGGAGTATCATGCTAAGTAGTGGAAGAGGAATAAGAAGGATCTTGGGAGCACTTCTCTTTGTCCCTTCCACATGCCTTAGTGGCATCACTATCATATTTTAAGCAAACCTTATGTGAAACAACATAAGGTAATGTAGGGTATCTCACTCTTAGTGTTAAGCACCCTTTCTTTTACTTTTGATAAGTCTAGTACAAGAGGTCCTTCTTGGGTAGAAGAGGACCAATGGGTGCAGGCCAAAAGTAATCTAAGAAATAACTACCATGTTCAACCGGTGGTCTATAGATAGTGTTGTGGATCGCATGTACGAAACCCTCATGCATGAATTTCAAACTCTTATGCACAACTAAGGGAACTACATTCATAGCTACTAACTAGGGGATTGCCAACTTGTCTCTAAAGAGCTCAAACTCTAGGATTATATCAAACAAAATATTTAGAGATTTAGGTCCAACAAGAACTGATAAAATAATACTACCAAGAGGAGGTATGGAAAGTTTTTGTGCATGCAGATGGTTCTCATAGGTGCATCATTCCAATCTTTATGCAGAAAGTTAATTAGCAAGATATCCTCAATTATGATATTCACTTGAGATTTTCGATCAAAAATAACACCTACTACAATGTTCCCATTGATTTGTGTAGGAATGTAGAGAGGAGATGGTTCCCTATTAAAGGCTATTGATAGATCATATGAGGTGAAGGTTATACCTGTACCACTACTCACAAGTTGCATAGAGGGGATATCTTGATGCAAAAAAGAGGTCATCGCATGCATTGAATGATACTCTCATGAAGCCCCCCAAAGGTTATGTAATAGGACAATGATCCAATCAAGGTTTCATTACACAAAACTTATGGAACCTTCCAACTACACCTACTAGGAGTCATAGGTTGGCTTGCAAGGTGGAAATCTCCACAACACTCACACATACAATGATCCTAGAACAAGAGGAAAGGAGATTTCAGTACTGCAAGATGAAACCAAAATGGTTCATGTCAGGTTCACCAAAAATGTAAGGGAGGGGGACCAACCATGTCAAGGCTCTAGGCCACGAAGAGCTAAGAGAAGAGGGCTGCCCTAACTTACCTCACTCTATAGGGGTGTTTGGATAGAGGTTGACAATGTTGAGAACTATAAAGTACTTCAATCACCCTTTAGACCTGAAATCCAAGTTTAGGCTCAACAAGCTAGTTTTCAAAGTCATTACTACACCTCAAACTAATCTGTCTTAGGACAACAACACAATTCTGGGACAATAACGTGGAACACTAGTGTCTTTCAAGTTAGCTAGTGTTCGTACATCCAGAGGAAATAAAGTATAATATTAACTACTAGAAAAGTAACTAATTTCCTAGCTAGCTATTCTGGAATGAGCAAAACAAAACAATAAAATATGAAAAGAACAAACATAGATGATAAATTAGATAGATGAAGGATAAAGTAAGGAAGATGACTTCACTAAGGCACCAGTTCACCAACTAGCTCCAAACAAGAAATAGGGTAAATTTTGGGGGCCATATAGGGGTCTACCTTAGTCAGACCCCTATTTTGTTGTTTCCACCTCCATGGACATCCAAATAGAAACGAGAGAGAAATATGTGATAAAGAAGTAAAAAAATTAGAAGGTGCAATGAACACTACAAAAGAGTAAATTTCTACTCAACCAAATCACAAAGGAGTGGAGAAAAACATTACCAACTCCACCCAAAATATCACAAGAAAATGGAGGAGAAAGTGAACTTGGAAAGGTCACCATAGCCTTGACTGTGATGGAAGTAGCTCTCGCAAGACTCCAAGACCACTTTTCTATGACTTGCTTCACACTTGCTTTGTGGAGTTGATTGAGTATTGCAGCTACAATGGTGTGTTGAAGTGATTCTAAAGAGTGAAGAGAATGCTAAGAATGCTTTAGAATATGAAAGAAGGATGCATGATTTTGTAAAGAGATGAAATGGAATGAGAATGGATGAATTTAAAGGAGAAGTGGGAAGAATCTACCATTTTCAGGGTCAATCGGTTGAAAAGGGATGTTAGAAATTGACCCTGATCGAAAGTGTAATGCCTTTACCAACTTTAGACGTAGGAATCCATTAGGAACGTAAGTTCACCACATGGGAATTTGTGTCACACACGCATCCATGAAAAATATTATCTCATTGACACAAGAGACAGACACCAAGTGGAAGGAAGGAAGTTGGGTGATGTGGAAATTTTCATTTGAATTTTATTTTCAAAGGTGAAGGTATGTGAAAGGGGAATGTTTTTAAGGGGTGTAAATTCAATCCTATACACAAGATTCAACTCAAGTATTCAAAACATTATTGTAGCATCAAGATCCACATCCATTGAAAACATTTCATGCAAGTTGTAGAGAGATATTCATAGATTTATCCAAGGGTTTGTTTAGTGGTAACATAACATTGTTCATTCTTCATTACCTCTTTCATGTTTCATTTCATTTTAAGGTTTCATTACCAAGAATGGAGTTTAACCAAGGAAAATCCCCATTAAATATATAAAAAAAAAGATTCCCTCTTGTGTGTGCATTGTAGATTTAGGTTGAAGAAGGATTGAATACCTTTTGAAGTGAAAGATTGTATAAGTTTCCAAAGTTATCCAAGTTGTTGTCAAATATCGAATATCACCTACAAATCAGATTTCTAACTTTCTGACACTGAAACCTGCACAATTCAGAAGGTATAGATCTATATTAGAGGCTCTTAAAATTTGTTGAAAAACCATAATAAAAGACCCATTTTACCATGTGTGAATGAGTCTCACTTGTCCTTTTGAAAGTGACTTTTGGTGACTAGTAAACATAATTCTTCCCTTCTCAAATCTGTAATATTTTTTTAGCTTCTGCTAATATTGGTCTTTATATTGTTGTTTCAAGCTTGAGTTGGCATAATTAGTTTTATTTTCTAATTGTAGTTTTTCTCCTAAAAGTGTTGTTTGAATTTGACCCTTGTCCTCAAAGAATAAGGAAATATGAAGAGTTTCATGTTGCATTGAGTTGATTCACATAAGGTTTGTTAGTTAATTCCTTGTGGGCATCTCATTTCCTAGTGAAATAAAGGAAAATATGTCCATCTACAAATCTCTATACATCTCAAATTGGGGAACCCCTTCCTTCCCCTCTCAAAAAACCTATTTTTCCTTATTTCATGCCTAAAAAGTAAAAAAGACACTCACAAACATACTAAAATTAAGAGATACCAAACTAACCTTAACAACCTCCACACTAATCAGTTTGTTACATACCATTTTTTTTTTTAAAAAGGAAAATTTGAACTTGGCATCTAAACCAGAATTTTAAAATAGCTTTTATGATTTTTCATGGTGAGCTTAATGTTCACATGAGCCTTTAGTCCAATCCTCTGATCATTTCACTTATAGACTAGCATTTTCATGCACAAACATGCAACAATCAAACAATAGGGGTGTACTGCAAGAGGCTATATAGTGGGCTAGAAGTAGGCAAATTTTTTGTGGAAAGGGAAGAGAAATACAAAAAAGCTATAATATTTAGAACTATTTGATTGAGTCAAGAAATATAGAGTGTGTTAAATAGTCAGTTACAATGTATCCATTAATTTTAATTTTAAACAAGTAATCATCAATATTTTATTTTTATTAATATGTAATATTTAATAATTTTAGTTACAATAGTTAAAGTTTCATTGCAATATAAAGACACGCATTGTAGTCCTACATGATTTTAAATAAGTAACGAATGTTGGGATTTTTGAGACAAACCTTTGTTTGTAAATATGGGACAATTTTTATCCTTTCCCCTTCACCAGATTGACTCTGTGCAGGTTGATTTTTAAAAGCATGTAGTCCTCCTCCCAAATATATTTCCAAATCAAAATTTATTTTACTTAATAATGTTAAGAATATGGTAAATTAGGTGATGGTAAAAGTACCATCAATCTAGAAAAGTATTTGACAGGTTCTATGTGTGGATAAGCATGTATTGATGAGTAGAATCAATTTATTCATGATATGATAGAGGGCATAAGGTATGATTGAGAAGGTGAGGAGGATGGCGGGTCTATGTAGCGCACGGGTGAAGGCTCACGGTCAATAATGGCACAGTGCAAGTCATTGTCTCTCTATGCATGTGCTGGCTTGGTGGCGGATCAGATTCTTCAGTCTTTTGTGTGTACAAGGGTGGGTCTTTTGCTATTTTTGGGGAGGGGTGTCTTTTTTTGTTGCAAATCTTATTCAGTGATTCTTAAGGAGCCATAATTTCTTATGTTCTGGACCTTGCTTTGGTCGGGTGGGCTGTTAGCTTGTAGTTTGGTGTGTGGGGCTCGCTTATTCCTTTTTGTTTCTTCAGTTTTGGTGGAGTTGGGGTTGTGGCATCTAGGGTTTGGTAAGTGGAGGTGTGTGGCTTGAATTGGTGGGGTTGGATTTAATGGCTTTGAGTAATGATTTGAATGGGGTACTAGGGGATGTGGCTATGGCCGAGGTAGGGGACGGGGTTCCCACCCCATCTTCTCCTAGTATAGGCTTGTCGAAGATTGGTGCTTTTAAGTTGCAGAAGGTTAATGGTTGCTTGGAAAGAGCTCAAGTGCGCCCGATGGTGGTTATTCAAAAAGAAGCGGTTGCTGATGATTTAGAGTATTTCAGCAAACATGTTTTAATCTGTAAGTTTTTGGGGATGACGGTTTCTTTCCCCTTCCTTGAACCTTGGATTCGAAGGACTTGGAATCCAGAGGGGGATTTTGAGATTTTGCTAGCAGTGAATAATTTCTTCTTGGTAGACTTCTCATGCATATTAGATAGAAATATGGCTTTCGAAGGTGGTCCATACTTTTATAATCAGGTTGGGTTGTTCATTAAACCATGGCATGTAGGTTTTAATTCAGTAGAGGAGTTGCCATCCAAGGTCCCAGTGTGGGTGCGCCTTCCTCGACTACCACTTGAATGTTGGAGGAGTGATATTCTATAGTATATTGCCATGGCATTGGGAAAACTGATTGGTCCCTCTCAACAGACTTTGGAGAAGAAAATCTTTTCCTATGCTTGGGTCTGTGTGGAGATTGATTTAAGTTGGCCTTTGCCGGACTCTATTGACCTGACAGTGGGTTCTACTTCATGGACACAACCCCTGGATTATGAAACCCTATCATTTAGATGTTGTTTATGCCGTGAGTATGGCCATCTCCTGAAAAGGTGTCTGCGTGCTTCTGGTGTGGGTAACTCAAGGAATGGGAAGGATACATCAAACTTAGGGTCTAAAAAGGGAAAAGGACCCATGCAAGAGGTGACTCCTGATAAAGATGGATTTGTGCCTACCAGGACCCAAAATAAAGGTCGAGGGATGAAGAGGACTTTTTGAGATCACTAGGAGGAGGGGGTTTTCAACAAATTTGATGCACTAAATGATTTAATTCATGAGGAGGGGGTCTCTCCTAACATGCATGTCAAGGCTACCCTAGTTACTTCTCTCCACCCTGTGCCTATGGATCTTACGTCTTTGGCTTCTGGTCCTATGACAACTCCTGAGGAAGTAAAAGATTCTTTCGTTCCCTCCCCTGAGGTTGGGCTTGGGGATCTATGTGCTGGGGTCAGTACTTCTTTGGTTTCTACTGATATAGGAGTGAGCTTAGTTAGAGGTTCAGGGTCTGGAGGCTCTGCAAAGAGTAAAGCTTCCTTTTCTTCTCATATTTTGGGTGTGCATCAAAAGTCCCTGAAAAAGAGTACTCCTAACAAGTCCCAAAAGGTGGGTAGGAAGAAGGATCAATAAAAAACTAAATTGGCTAGTGAGATGTTGGTTGAATCTGGGTTGGTGAAGACCTTGCATTCTCACTTTACCCAACCATCATGATGATTGTGCTCTCATGGAATGTGAGGAGTATGAATAACATCCCTAGACAAAAGGCTATTCGGGATTTGGTTCGTGCTCATTCTCCAGATTTGTTTTTTCTCCAAGAGACAAAGTTATATGTTGATAGATTGATGCAGTGTGCTTCTAAAATTTGGAATAGAGGTTTATGTTAGTGTGTGGGTGCACAAGGGAGCTCTGGTGGTCTCGCCTGCTTCTGGGATCATCAGCGGGTCTCTCCTATTTGGTGGTTTTCTAGTAGATTCTCCATCTCTCTTATTGCTTTAAGTTTGGAGACTGGACAAAGAAGTTTTTTGTCCAATATCTATGCTCCATCAGATGTCCCTGGTAAGAGTCTTTTATGGTCTCATATAAATTTTTTGAGATCGTTGGATCCCTTTTTACCCTGGATTTTGTCAGGGGATTTCAATGCAATTGTCTTGCTTGAGGAGAAGAGGGGGGGTGTGCCTCATCTGGACACCTCCTCTGATCTTCTACAGGAGAATATTGCCTGGCTTTGGCTTGTGGACATCAAACCCATAAATGGCACTTTTACTTGGAATAACAGGAGGCCTGGGGAAGAAGCTATTGCTAAAAGATTGGATAGGTTTCTGGTATCCAATTTTTGGGTTAGTGACAAGTGGATAAAAAGCTCTGAAATATTGGATTGGTGAGGATCAGATCACTGACCGATCAAGTTCTCTACTCGCCTAGCTGGTGGATCTAAGAAATAGACTTTTAAGTTCCAGATCATGTGGCTTAGGGAGGAGGGTCTTTTTGACTTAGTGTATAAATGGTGGGGGGAAGGTCGTCCTACTTTTGGGATTTCTATGTACACTTTTATGAAGAGGATTCAATATGTGAAGTATAAACTAAAGTATTGGAATAAGAATCAGTTTGGTAACATGTTTCAACAGAAAAGGGTAGCCCAGGAGCATCTAAATTCTATTACTAGGCAGATCAAGGAGCATGGATTGGATGCAGTTTTGAGCAAGTTAGAGGATGCAGCAATCAAAGTACTTGAGGAATAGGAGCTTCGTGAGGAAATTTTTTGGAAGCAGAAGGCTCATATTGATTGGCTTTAGGAAGGGGATAAGAATACCTCCTTCTTCCATAATTCAGTAAAGGCAAGAAGACAGGGTAACACTATCTCTTCTCTCCATTCTTCAAAGGGATCTATTCTTTCTTCCTCTTTGGAAATTTCTAATGAGGCTGTTCGTTTCTTTTCTAATCTTTTTACTGAAGATACCCCACTGGCCATTGAGGAGGAAGACTCTATCCTGGCATGTATCCCTCCTTTGGTGACTATGGAGATGAATGCCTCTCTTCTTTAGCCAATTTCTCTGAAGGAGTTAGAGGATGTGGTGTTTCAACTGAAAAAGGGGAAGGCTCCTGGTCCAGATAGGTTCCCTGCCGAGTTCTATCAGGAATTTTGGGAAGTGATCAAGCTTGATTTGTTGGATGTTGTGCAAGAATCTCTAAGGAACAAGCAAATGTTGAGAGCTATGAATGCTACTTTTCTAGCCCTTATTCCTAAGCGTGAGGATGCTGATTCTCTAGATCTCTTTCATCCAATTGCTTTGTGTAATGTGGTGTATAAAATCATCACAAAACTAATTGTTGAGCACTTGAAGCTGTGGTTGGATAAGCTAATCTCAAAGGAATAAGGGGGCTTTGTCACAGGTAGGCAGATTCTTGATGGAGTTGTGATTGTAGCGGAGGCTATTCATTATATAGCATCTTCAAGGGACAAGGCCATGTTCATAAAATTGGACATGTCAAAGGCATATGATAGGGTCAAATGGAGTTTTCTGATCAAAATTCTTGGAGCCTTTGGGTTCAGCAGTGAGTGGATTGACTGGGTTATGTGTTGTGTGAAGATGCCCTCCTTTTCGGTTCTCATAAATGGGGAATCCTATGAGTTGTTTGGTGCCTCTAGAGGTCTTTGAAAAGGAGACCCTTTATCCCCTTATCTGTTCATTTTGATGGTTGAAGGTCTAGGGAGGCTCATTAAGTCCCAGGTTGCGACTGGGCTTATACAAGGTTGGAACTAGAATAACTCCCTTTCTCCTCAATCCCATCTTCAATTTGTGGATGACTCAGCCTTGATGGGAGTTGCTAAGGTAGTAGAAGTGACTACTTCTTGTCAGACTTTGGAATTCTACCTGGCTGCCTCTAGACAATGCATTAATGAAAGTAAGTCATGCATCTATTTCTTTAATACCCCCATGCTTATTCAACAATGTATTGCTAGGATCTTAAGGTTTCAGGTGGCGAAACTTCCCTTTACCTATCTGGGTATCCCTCTGGATGTGTGACCACCTTCCAAGCATTTTTGGCAGGAGGTGATTGATAAATTTTGAGGACTGGTTTGTCATTGGACCTATAGATGGTTATCAACTATGGGTAGAGTCACTCTTTTAAAGTCTGTTGTGCAGGCCCTACCTATTTATAGATGTTTTGTGATGACTGCTACTTCAAGTTTCATCAAGGATTTTGAGGGGCTTTGTAGGCAGTTTCTTTGGTCAGGTAATCTCCTCTCAAGAAAGTGGTGCTTAATTAAGTGGGAAGTTATTTGTCGACCGAAGCAAGATGGGGGCCTGGGATTGCATAGAGCGGATTGGAATGGAGAAGCACTGGTAGCTAAGTTGTATTGGAGGTGGTGTTCACATCAGCATCAAACCTAGGCTAAGATTCTTACCTTCAAGTATCTTGGGGAGGTGGATGGCATTGAGGTTCCTCGTTTTAGTCTTTTGGGTAGAGGGTCTATGATCTGGGAAACTCTCAAGAGGAGAGCTCCTCTGATCAAACAAAGCCTATTCTGGATTTGCAATAGAGGTTTTGATGCTCTCTTCTGGCTTGACGCTTGGAATGGCTTCCCGCCTATCCTCTCCTCTCATCCTCACTTGGAGAATTTAAGCAGGATTTTTGTTCAAGCTGGCTGAAGCAGAGTGATGGACTTCAAAGCCCCTCAGGTTTTGGGGCAGACTGTTATTTATCAGTGGAATGGTATGCATGAGTGGCCTTTGGGTGGTTCTTTGGAGGATAGAGGGAGTTGTCTTCCATTTAGCTAATAGAGTGTGCTGCTCCCTTCCAGAGAGGAATTTTTTGGCTTGGGGCTCAGATCCTAAAGGGAAGTACTTTGTTGCTTTAGGATATCATGCTTTGGATAGGCAGGCTTTAGGTAGTGCTGAGGTTCCTTGGTGGAAATACATCTGGAATAAATTCTCCTGGCCAAAATGCAATTTTTTCTCTTGGCTAGTGGTGTATGGCAGGTGCTTGACTTGGGACAACCTCTGCAAGCAGGGCTTCCAAGGTCCCTCTTTGTGCTTTCTATGTCTCAAAGATGTTGAGACTGTTTCTAATCTTTTCTTTCAATGCCCCTTTGTTAGGACTATTTGGCACTTCTGGTGGGGGGCTTGGAATATGTCATGTTGGCATCCTTCATCTCTTGGTGAATTCTGGCAGAATACTGAGCCTTCAAAGGCAAAGACTTCATTTTTTCACACTGCTTGGCCTATTGGCCCTAGTCTAATTATTTTCCAAATTTGGTTGGAGCACAATTGAAGGGTTTTTCTGGATAGGAAATTATAGGTGGGCCAAGTTTGGGCTCGCACTCTTGGGGCTCTTCAAGAGACGTTACAAGCTAAATGTGATTTGTCAGTACTAGTTGATCCTGGGGATACTAGAGTTATCCAGAAGCTAGGGATTTCTATTGGTAGTACTGGAAGGCTCAAGCTCGGGTGGGGCATGTGCTCTAGAGGGAAGGTCTTCAGAGGAGGGCATTGGATGCTTCCTCCCTCTGGTGTCTTGAAAATCAACACTAATGGGTCTTCTAGAGGTAACCCTGGGCACACTGGTATTGGTGGGGTGGGCAAAGATTGTTCAGGGGTGGTTGTGTTCTTTTTCTCTGAGTATATGGGGAAACACTCTAATAACTTCATGGAGGCATTGGCAATTCTCTTGGCCTTAAAGAGAGCATATTCTCTTGGCTAGAAACAAATTATATGTGAATCTGATTCTCAAGTGGTGGTAGATTTGATAAATGGGATGCTGCTTGGCAATTAGAAACAAATTATATGTGAATGGCTGATTGGCCTCAAGGTGGCTTGGTAGATTTGATGAAATGGGAACATTTTGTATTGCTGCTAGTTGGCAATTGGCAGTGGTGGCAGCCCTAATGCACAAATATAGGCCATGCCTTGGGATGATTTATTGCAAAATTCAGTCACTTTTTCCCATATCCCTTGTGAAGTGGAACAAGGTGGTTGATGGGCATGGCAAAAGTGGCCTCTAAGAAGAGTGGGACGTTGGTTGGTGGAGGATTGGGACAGCTTACCAAGGGACCTTGCCCAGGATTTGGAGGGTTGGGTTACCAAGGATGTGAAATGTTGTATTAATTATTCTTGATCTCTTGCTTGTTACCTTGGGGCCCCTTCGGGGTCTTTTTTCCTAATGCTTTGTACCTCTTTGGCTGATTAATATAAAGTTTTTACCTCTTTAAAAAAAAAAGAATATAGTAAATTAATTGTGAACAAATACAATTTTTTAATAATTTTTTTATTTAAAAATGATAATTGAAAAATATAAATTAAATTTAAATTTTCAAATATATATATTTTTAACAACAATAGTTTCACACCAAAATTTAAGGTATGAGATAATTTTATCTCTAATTTAATTTTATATAAATATTAGCCCTAGATGCACATGTATATTTTAGCTTTTTGTATAGGTTATTCAATCAATTAATTAATTATTATTTAATTATGTTGAGATACATATGCAAAGAAATATAGGGTATACTTTTTGAAGAGTTATTACCCATGCCTTTAATTACTAATATTGCATTTAAAAGTATTGTTTAACAAAGGTAGTCGATAACTTTGGGTATCACATATTTTTGAAGAAAGGAAGATGCTTGATATTGGATACTTTTTATAATTACTATTTAGTGCATAATTTTGTAAATTAAAGTTTTAGTATGCATGTGTTTTTTGTCTTAGTAGTAGTAAATAAAATGGGGACAAGTATAAAGGATTGAAAAGTAATCAATTTCAAGGAAATTTGGAATAAAAATATCATTTTTTAATGAATTACTTCATAGTGCAATTGAAGACTAAGTGAGACTATTTTTTATTAGAAACAAATAAGCATACCTCACTAAGAGAAGAGTTTGATGATGTAATGCAATTCTTTTTTAATTCTTAGAATAAATGAATAAAAGATTACACATGTATCTATGTAAGAACAAATATATGGTGTTAAAAGACCAAAGATAAAACCCACGCTCGTTATCCACCTTGCCATTTTGGAATCATGGAGCCTTAGGGACTCTATCCAAACCCACAAGCAAGAAAAGTATAAAACATCCATGGGAAATTTTGTGGATTTCCATTATACATAACACAATATCAAAGCTGAACAAAATCTAGTGTTTACATATATGATCTATCATATTGAAGTGTTTTTTATTGCAGTAATTCTGTAAAAAATAAGCATCATGATTTTGGAGCACTTTTGTATGCTTTAGCCTAGTACCTCCAAATAGAAGAGAGGGGTATGTTAGTGGATGATCAAGAAAGATCAAGAATGGACCATAAAAAAATAGTAAGTATATAGGTAAAATCAATATAAACAATCTAAAAATGGAAATAATCAATAATATTCACAATTGGTTCACCGAATTTATTCATTGATAATGGAAAGGTTTTGTACTTACATGTATTGTTGATAATTTTTAAGAAGCACAAGCAACATTGGATTGAATTGTTGGAGCATTAAACAATTTGAAATAGACAATTTAGAGTGCAGTATTTTTTTTGGATGCATATTGTATCTGTGCAACATTATAAGGGAAATCATATAGATATACAATAAAATAGGTTAAACATATACATACAGATATCCATATACATACATATAAATACATATACATATACATATATACACATATACATACATGTACATATATTATTTTTAGTTGAATTCAAATTGGAGAGTTGGAACATAGATGTGCTCCAAAATGTGCAAGAAAATATATTGATTAAGTTGTATTGTTGAAACAACCATTTTGGTCTTCATTGTAGAGAAGACTATAGAATAAAACATCATTGGCTATTGATTTTTATATGTGACCATGCTTTGCAAACATATTTTTGTATACACAACTGAGGCATCAAATGTAGATAAATTCATTTTGCATGGGTATTTTGCATAGATGATTAATTTATTGTTCATGTCTTCTTGTTATATGTTTCTATCTTCAGCGTCACACCCATATTGTAGACTTTAAAGAGATTATCATTGTCTTTTGGATGGACAAATTGTAGTTAAAACAAGAGATTTTTGTAATTTTTTTCCCTTGGTTTATTGGTTTAGTTATCTTTGTGCATTTGTATGCACCTTTTTAGTCATTATAAAATCTTAGTGTGTGGAATGAAGATTTGTGGATGGCTCTCTAGTTGAAACATATGCGAGAAAAAGAATATCATGTAACATATTGATACAAGATTCAAGCTACATTCTTTGGCAATAAATATCGAAGACAAGTAGAGAAATTTTATAAGAGGTGTTAAACTAACTAATTTCTTGTTCATGTCTTTTGATCTCTATTTATTATTCCTTGTTATATATTTCTATCTTTGACGTTATAACCATTTGGAGACTTCAAAGAGATTATTCCCTTTTATGGATGGAGAAATTACACCTAATTTTTTTTCCTTTCATCAAAAAATATGGTGAGGGTTGGTAATTTTTTCTCCCTTCATTTATTGTTTGTATTTATCTCTATGCACCTTTTGCATTATACCCATTGAGATAGGAGCAATTGTAGATTAACATAAGAGTAATTGCATATATATATATGTGTGTGTGTGTGTGTGTGTGTGTGTGTGTGTGTGTGTGTGTGTGTGTGTGTGTGTGTGTGTGTGTGTATGTAGAGAGATAGTATGAAAGCATAAATATTTTGGAGATAAAAATAGTTTAGTGCTGCTAAGTGTTATTCTAATAGCTCTTTTATAATTTCTCTATTTTCCTATAATATATAGTTGCAAGTAATACACCTCAAATTTTAAATTATGGTTGTGGCATTAATACCCATTTTGTTTATGCTATTGGATCCCATTGGATTTAACACTTCTATTTAATTTAGGTTGACTACCAAAGTGTGTAGCTCGAAGTTTCAATTGACAACTCAACTATTACATAGACTAGTTATGTTGTATTAATATGTTTAATGTGGCTTTTGGATCATGTGCTATCTACCTATATTCTTAAGTATTTTTCTAATAGTTATTTTACATTTCATGTATTTTGTCTATAATATTTAGTATGAAATAATATAGCTTGAATTTTGAATTGAGTAACCGACTATTACATAGACTGCTTGTGTTGTATCAATATGCACTTGCTCATAACAAACTATTAATTATTGTAGGTCACCTTTCTATTCTCCATGGTGTTAAGGTTTATTTAATGTGGATTTTTGACCATCTATACTTTTCTTGTGATTATTAAGTGTCTTTCCACTTGTATAACAAGTATTAGAATGACATTTATCTGGTACTAAATATTATAGAGAAAAGCCACATTAAATAGAATTTTAAAATATGCACCATATAAGAGGAAAACAACGACAATGAAAATTTTGTTATGGGGATGTGGAAAGAAGAGCAACATGAAGAACAATTTGTCATGCATAACTTCAAATAGATGAGGGGAAATAAATATCATGGAACATATTGATAGAACACATATAACATGTTGCATCCAAACAAAATAACCACAAAAATTAATAGTTTGTTATAAGGAGCTTGAAGTAGATGAGGGAAAAAGAGTATCATCAAACATATTGGCACAAGACTAGTAGCCTATGTAACAACTGCAAGATGTTTTAGAATAACACTTTAGAATCACATGTAAATGGAATAAGAACAAGAACCATTTGCCTTTTTACAATTTTTTTGTTTTGTGTATGTTTTCCTACCTCTCTTAAACTTACAGTATTTGATGTGGGTTATTTAACTATCTATCATTTACTTGTGATTCTCAAGAGTTTTTGTAATAGCTATTTTAGAGTCTCTCAAATGGAAGATCATCTAAAACATATTTTATATGGAAGTTTAACATATGGAGAGTACAAGCTACAAACCATAGATATGGAGACTTTCTTATACAAAGCTTCTATTGTACAAAATGCATATAGCAGTAAGGATGAACATAGATAACAATGAACAATAGGTAGAGGGAATGGAGCATACATAGGGAAAAATAAAACCAGTGAAAAGGTAGATGTAATCTTATGTTTGATGAAGAATAGAACAAGTAAACTACAAAATAAAAGACCTTCTTATAGGTAGCTTAAAAGAGATGAGAGAAAGACAATATCATGAAACATATTAATACAAAACAAGAAATATATGTAACAATTGGAATTTACCTATTGGGTATTTTTTTGAAATTTCCACTGTTGTTTCCATCAAAGCAGACATGGTTAGAATTTCTTGGCACATTTAGAAAAAAAAAAATTGGTTAGCTGAAAAGGCAACCATAAAAACATGGAAAAATATAATGTGTACAATAGAGAATGTTTACTGTAGTCAAGTGCATGTAAGAATCCATCTATGAATGGATATATAGCATCAAATATATGAAGGCTATCTATCAATGGAGGAAGAAAAGAGTTGAATGTATAGCTCAGGAAAATACAAATCTATAAAAAACCTTGTTTACACTTACATCTATGGTCATCTTCAGGTACCAATTCTCCAACACATGGGCTTCATATCTCATTCTGCATCTATGTTTTCATTGACCCCAACATGATATTGTTGCAAAGAAACAATTTGTTTGAACATATTAAAATATATGTCTATGGTTAGATGCAAATAGAATGGAAAAAAGGAAATGTTAAATGACTTATAGCAACAATAGAAGATGAAACACTTTGGACTATGGGTTGGAGTAGTTGGGAAGCTCTCCAATTTGTATCTAATGGACATGGATGGCAACTTTCTTCAATAGCTTGGTATGAAACCAACACCAAGGTGCGTCCTATCAAAATGTAAGCAAAACAATAGACATCCGTATATTAGAAAAAATAATATTACATGTACTCCCTTGTGTGGCATTGAGCAACAATTCTAGGATGTATCAACCCTGATGGGACTGAAAACCTACCATTTTGTTTCCATTGAACAAGGTGATTAGTTCCATGACTGAAAAACCACACGATCAACAAGCTTGATCATCATTGCAACTAGGGTTAATAAAACCATCGCAAATAGCATGGAGTTTTATTATAATTAAGAAAAATAAAGAGCAATCTAAACAAGACTATATATTTCTCAATGGAATATCTAGGAAGAGTGAAATAGTGAAATGACAAAAAAGAGAATTTTTTAGATAAACATTTGCAACTATTTGAATTAAATAAAGCTAATAGAAAATATAACAAGAAGACATAAGAATTTTTGGAAGCAAAGGATGAAGCACACATGTCAAAACTCAGGGTATATAGGTAGAGAAAATAGAAAACAAAACATGGTTGCAAAATTTTAAACTTATTAGTCAAATGAAACACAAAAATTTTTTAGAATGTTTCTAGAGTATGTGTGTCTATAGTTTAATATATTGAAATGTTTAAAACACGTTATTGACTTATAGAACATTCAACATCTACTTATTTTTTGTTGCAATATCTATGTATATTTGACACTTGAAGTTGTTTGTATCTGCATATGTATCAATTTGTAATAGCTGCAACTATATGTTTAGAGTATTGCATGTTAAAATCAGTTGAAAGAGAATTGTAGGTATGTTGATAAAGAACTCATATCATGCAATTTAAAAATATTTGGAAAAACATGGATAGGTAGAATATACATATTCTTTTGAATGCCATTTCCAAAAAGTATGATACAACAAAATGTTGAAACAAGAAGTCAGTAGATTAATATTTATCGGTGCATATTTGCATAGTGAATTTAACAAAAACTATATTGCTGGAGGTATAGTATATAGTAAATAGGAAAAAAATTATATTTAATGTGTAAAGCTAAAGTGGATGCAAAGCATTCAAATAAATGGGAGAAATTTAATGTGGTAGTCAAACACATTGTATATAGGCACAAAAAATTGAAAAGAGAGAATAGGTGCATAATTTAAAACGAATCAGTGAAATACGATAGAATATTGTTTGAAAAGTTTGTGGAATAGTTGAATATATACTTTAATATAATCAAACAATAAAAACATACCACTGGCTTGTACAAATATTGTCCTCTTCTTATTGTTTCCTACCATCTATGTCCATGTTTGGCATTATACCCATTCTGCAAACATTATTACATGGTATCATTCTTTAAATTTTAGCTAATAAATCCTTGAAAAGAGGATGGTATTTAGTTTGGACCAAATGCAATAATAATTGTTCTGAAGCCTTTTCTATAAACTGGTGAATGAGCTAGGGGTAGAAGCATTTTTCAAGGGCTAGAGTTGTTCCAACCACACCTCGTCATTGTGAAGTCGAGCAGTGTATTTGTTTTATCTAAGTCTAAAGTATCTTTCAAATGAGAATGAAGGTTCAATGTCAAATCTCTAAATTGATTTAACACAAAAGATAGTTGCAAAATTCAACCCTTGCCTCTCTTTTTTGCCTATGTTTAGTTTTTCTCTATCTAATGTTAAGCCTTGTGCTTTATGTATTGTGATTCCCCATGCCATGGTGAGTGGGATTTGCATTCGAATACCTCGAGTTATAGTTGGGATGGGGATGTCTCTTTAGTTTTTTCGGTCCCATGGTGTACCAATATAATTTTGGAAGTGAGAAACAACATAGTCAGGTAGATTTGGCATTTTACAATGTGCATTGTACACAATAGATGTAACAAGACCAAGGGATCTATTGACTAGGCCAACTTGAATCCATAAATTTGTTGTTGGCATTACCTATTCACCAACACAAAGTAGCAATTTTGGGAGAAGTTGGTCATCATTTCCATGATCATATGTCTATTGTTGTGCTACTTGAACAATGATAATGGCTATGGGTAGGTTTAATTGTTTGATCCATTTTTTGATGTGGAATACAACTAAGTCATTTGTGGAAAACAAATGTGTCGAAACATCAAATTGCTCTATTTCTATGGCTGAGAGCATTTTATTTGTTTGTTTCATAAGCTCTTCCTAGTCATCATGGGGAGCCTCACCATTTCTAATATGTAGAAGGATTTCCTGAAGCTTTTGTTGGGAAGAATTGTCTACTTTTTGACAAAAAATAGTGTCCAATGTGATCGGGATTGTGAAAGTATACCATAAGGCTACCACCATTAACCATAAATCATAAATAGGGGTATCAATGATAGGTGGCAATTGGGAAATATCACCAAAAAGGATGATGGAAACACCATTGAGTGCCTCCCTTTGGTTATCAAGGAATTCTTGGCATAACCTACTATCTATTTTCAGCAGCAACATCGAGCCTAGAAAACTCATTTCATCTATCAAAATGTACTAAATATATTTAAATTTTTCTTGGAATATTTTCAATTCCTAACCTTGCAAAGGATTCATATCCTTCACGAGAATCTAGAGGGTTGTATGGATTGTGGAGGTACATATGTTGTATGCAACAACACTTGTGAGGGCCAATGTGAGCAATGAGCTATTGGATGTAGTATTAGACATGTTTATTTGTTTTCTAATACAATCTATCAAAAAGGATTTCTCAGTGCCAACTATCCCTTGACTAATCATGTGGAGAGGGTCTTTGGGGAAGGTTGCATGCAATGGGACTAGATGATATGAAGAGCCAGTCTTTTTCATGGTGAAAGATGATGTGATGATGTATTTATAGGTAAATATTGTATCATAGATTTCTCACGTTGTGCCTTCCCTGATGGGATGAATTGCAAAAAAATATTATGAAGTTGTTTAGGCACATGGTTTTTATTCCATGAATGGTTCATATCAAAGTCCCACCTACCTAACAATTGGAGCTGATTTATACTGAAGTTATTAGTTGCACCAAGTTGTGAGAAAACTTCCCATTCATATTCATCCATAGAACGTCGAAATCATTAGTATCACTGCCATGTTCTTCTTCAACCGTGGATGTAACTAGAAGTCTATTAACATGCCATGGATGATAACCAACTATTTTCAAAACTTTCTAATTTTATATGATCTCTTGTTCTGCAAGACCTGCATCTGTCTGTATGTTTTAGAAAGGTTTGTATAACATAAGTTTAGTCCAAAAAAATGTCTCAAATATTTATGTATCTTCAATAGGAATAGTCTTGAATAATGGGTACAGAAGAACAATTGCAAGATGATGTTTTGGTTTCCATTTAGCATTTTTGTGTTGCTCTGAATGTGTATATAGCTAGAATGAGTCAATTAGGGATACACAAGCTAGCTCTGGAGGCCTTTGCATATAGAAATGAATATAATTTGTTGGCAGGTCTTCATCAACATCATTTTTATTTATATGGAAATGTACTTTTTTACCAACATTCAAAAGAACATATTGTCGGCTTGAAGTGAGAAGAGGAATATTTTGTAACATATGACACATCTCCTATGTAGAGATGTCAGACTCCACAAGAATATTCATCATGAATTTTTTATATGCAAGAAGTGCTCTATCCTCAACCATATTTGTATTTGCAAGTCTTTTCAACATATCAAGATATTTTTTTGATTTCTTCTCATATTTAGTTCCATATTTAGAAATATAATTTTAAACGATTTTCCTAGAAACAACTAGCTGGCAGTCAACATTGACATACTAGATTGCAAGCATGGGTAGGCATGAATATTTAGATGATCATCATTTCTTGCTGGATTGTAGGATTTGTTAGACTTGGCATCAGATGTCAATGTAGAGGTAAGTTTTTGTTTCCAAGGTGCTTTATACCCCCTTTGCACTGTATTTAGAAACTACACATAATCTATGATTGGATCACTAGAAAGAATCTAGCTCCTAGAAAGTAAGCACATGTTTTATTTAAAATAATGATACATTCTGAGCAATATTTTTGTAGGGAAATGTGGATTCCAAGTTGAAACATATCTATCAAAAAAGTGCCTTGGCATGGTAACATCATGATGATTGGACCAATAAAGAGTTTCCATTTTGGGGGCTTCTGGAAACCATAAAAAACCATGCACATGTGAAGAGCCACGATGCTACCATTCATATCTATACCAATAATCTTTTGCATGTAGAAGCCTTTTAATAACCTCTTCATGAAAAATTGAGACTATATGATGGAAATATAAATACATTATATGTGGATTTTTAACAACACTATATGTTAGTGTCTTTGTTGAGGGATCCATCACTAATTGCACTACAAAAGAGAAAACATTTTGTAGATCAGCCCATTTTGTGTCTACATAGCTTAAAGTGAAAAAAAGGTTAGGTATGCTAAGTTGTTCAATCATTGCTGATAGCTGGGCCTAACAAGAGTTCCAAAAATAATAGGTCCCGCATAGTGATTCACCAAAACACATAAGCTACTAAGCTATTTGGCCATCAGAAGCAACATGAAGAGTTTCATGCAATGTAGACAATGACTTGGGGATTTTTTCTTCCAGATCCACTCTAACAAAGACAGAAAAAAATTGCTCGCTATGATGTCTCATTATCAAGTTGTAGAGGAAATACCTAAACTTGACATGTTTTCCAAATCTGTGGTCAAAATATCTCATTAAGTGGAGGGAATATTCATGCAGGTAAATTCAAACATTCCTTAGTTGGAGGGGAAGTGTTGCTCCAGTGGGAAACAATGTTGGAAATACCATTGTAAATAAACCTTCAGTGTTATATTCATTAATAGGACAAAAGCTAATTTCAAGCCAACATAAAATATTCTACTCCTTTTTTTTTCAATTTGTAATACATGTTTGATTGCTTGGAGCTCTCTTTTAGCATTTAGCAAGGAAGGGATAAATGATGAAAAATTTGAAGATCTATTTTCATCTCGAACAACTTTTGTTGAGCTAGCTAATGACATTAGGTCTTCATCAGAAACTTGCTCTATTGTATGCAAGAAATTGAAGACATCAATAGCAACATCAGGCAACATATTAAGAGACTCAACATCAATCATAACATCAATGTAATATTTTTTATATTGAATTTTGTATTTGAATGCATCCATGGCATGATTTTTATTAACATAGCAATCATAATTACCACCTTCAATAATCGTTCGACATACAATCACAACCTCAAGGTCTTAAAATTGGTGCAAAATTTTTTTTCTATGCTCAAGATATCTTGAGGAAAGCTTATTGTGTGACCACTATATTTAAATTGACCTCCTCTAGTGTGGGACACCTGCAAAACTGGAGCCACCCTAGGAATAAGCATTTCTTCAACTTGTTTTAGCTTTTTAAGCACCAATGGTTGTGGGCTTAGGTCCATGCCATTTGCAGAGCTAAAGTGGTGGGTGCATTTTTTAGAATAGCATCTTACACATCTCATTTTTGACTCTAACATATGAGTGTGCATCCCTATGTAGCTTTCTCTACATATTTGACAAATAGAAAGGTTTGAAAATGCGTCTATGTGGTGCCGAAATGACTTTACCATAGAAAGGTAGCAATCTTTGAATATTTCTTTCAAGCGTTCTTCTTGTGTTGGTCCAGTAGGGGGATTTCTCTAAGATTGTATATAAGAGGTGGCATCTACCATTTCCAATGGGCACTGTAAGGGAAGATTGATAGCAAGCAAAGCCACAACTATGCATGGTGTAGTTAGCCTTTGCTCCTTGTATTTTGTATGGTGCTTCACACAAATTTCCTCTCTATTTTGGCTATAGTACAAATGGTTCCATTTTTGTTTTTTACCCCTTCTAAATTCAAGAAGTGATTGAGCTGTGAAAATTGAATGTACTCACATAGCCTAGGAGTATACATACAAGTTAAACCATATTATCATATACGAATATGCATGTATAACTACATATATATTTAAAGTAGTAATTACACATAAACACGTAACAAAATATATGTGTATCCATGTGTATATAAATATATATCTATGGATGGTCATAAAAGGAATAACATAGTTTGAACATTGGGATATATAAAAATATATACAGAAGTATTTTATAGTTTTCTATGTTACCCATTTCCACCATTTCACTATTGTTATATCCCTTAGTTAAAAGAATACAATATTTGATGAACACAACTGGTCGTAAGAAATGTTTGTGGAAACAAAGTGTATATAAGGATTTGTGTAGGCATGTATCTATGCAAGAAAAAATATATACCATTAAAACCAAAACCACACAACCCATGGCTAGTATCCTCCCCACCATTTTTTTTCTATTGTGGAAGCTCGCAAGCTCTAGAAAAACCCCTGACCAAGAACATTATGGAACACCCACACAAAATTTCATGAAATTCCATCACACATCACACAATAAAAAAGTAGGGAGAAATTTTCTATCTTCATATGTGATCTATCATATTCTACTCTTTTGACAATACAACTTAATCAAAGTATACTTTCCCACACTACAACATTGAATATTACATTTACTTCAACTATCGCCATTGCACAATAGTGACATGATGCATTAACCCTGACACAAGGAAACACTTACCATTCAACTTCTATATATACATATGCATATATACACACATACATATACACATACATATACATATACATATACACATACAACAATGACAAGATGCATTAACCCTCACATGAGTAAACACTCACCATTAAGATTTTACATATGAAGGCCACCAACTCCACCACCACCAACCCACGTAATTACGAAGCTCCATGTTGCCATAAAAGAACTAGGTCAAGCCGCCGCTAGTTGGGACATATACATATATATACATATTGTAAACATGCAAAATTGACATCATGCATTTAATTTGGATTCACTAATTCCATATTGTCCTTAATCATCTCTTTATTATCATTTTCCCTCTTTAATTAAATAATTCATCATTTTTTTTTAAATATCTAAATTCATTCCATTAAATTTAATTAATTAATTTTTATTTGATTTAGTCTAACACCATCTTCTTTAATTAAATAAATCAAAATCTTTATTTAATTAAATCTAAATCATATTCTTCTCATATTTTGATTTAAATCAACTCATAAATGTAAATCATATAGTCACATCATCTAATCACTCATTAAATTAATTAAACCTTGATTAATTTAATCCTAATCTCCAAATTTATCTAGATTTTTCCACTTGCACATGAAAATACATTTAATGGATTTATTAAATCCCTATTTTCTTTCAAATTGGCATTAAAGGAGAATATTCTTCCAAATTTGAAAATCCCCCAAAAAGGGTTGTGTCCTTCCAACAAAGCATTTAACTCCTCTCTTACATGTCTCCCACTTGGCATTTAAGACCCTTTCTTCTCCCTCCAACAAGCCAACTTTCAAATTTGAAAATCCACCTAATATCATTTATTGGCACATTTGTCAAAATGTGCTCAACCTTCATCCTCTCACCTCTTTACAAGTGGCATCTTGTCATTGGCTCATGTTTTGTCCAAGATCCTCCATGTTCTTCAATCCTCCATCATACTTTCTTATAAATAGAGGCCTCCTCTATTGTATTACTCCACAACTCCACAACTTGATACACAATCTTAAGCATTTGAATCTTGTTCATCATATCATCTAGGAGCTTATCAAGGATTGGGACAGGGCTTCTTTCCATATCAAGAAGCACCAATCCACTATGGGATAGGGTTTTATCATGTTTTTTATGTGCTTGCATTTAGTTGTTTTTGTTTTATTTAGTTTGCATATTTTAGCATGGTTAAGTATTTCATAGGAATCTTGGGTTTTTTTATTTTGAATTGACTAAATTAATTGTGGTCATTGTTTGAAGTAATACAGATATAGGGTTCACATAATGACACTAGAAGGAGGGCTTTAGATAATTTTTTGAGAAAAATGGCTTTCAAATATGGGTTTTTGAATTATTTGAAAAATGAGGTTTTTTTTTTTCAGTTTCAAAATAGATATCTAGATTACAAAACCGCTGTCAAAATTTTCTCTATAATGTTTTAGATATTTGGGGTGTTAGAAATCTATATCCCCAAATTGATATGCAATGAACATTTTCCTTGTTAGTAACAACACCTATATTTACACTATTTTATTGGTCTATAATATTTATGTTCTAACATTGATCTAAAATCTAACAAATTTAGAAGGTTATCCTGATGTAGTCTATTATTGCCTTCTTCACATATCTTGACATGGTCTATTACTTATGATCCTCTGATGCTAGCTGCAACCTTTTATAAATCCGTCCCCTCACTGGCTAATAATCTTTGCTTCCACTACCAGAAATGCTCTCAAAACAAGGCACATATTGTATTGATTTTTGTTTGTAATTTCCATTTGCGCTCCATCATTATCAATAGCCACCATACCCTCGTAACATACCACCATCACTGCATTTTATAGACTTCTTCCTCCCTCCCAAATCATGCCCCATATTCAAAAGGATAGAATGTGCACCCAATAGAAATCTAAACTTAGATCAAATGACCTTCGAACAACCTGCATTCTATCATAGCTATGCTTTTAAAGGCTTTCTCCTTGCCTAATTATGTCTAGTTGTTTTTATCTAGGTACTCCTTTGATGTGCATTCAGACAACAAGTCTTCCAACCCACTTCAAAAGCTCAACTACAATATTATTAGCTATTAATGGATGAAAGTAAAAGTGCATGATTTTAGGAACACACATTTTCCACAAATTTGATAGTTTCTTTGAAGCTTTCAAGGCACAAATCATTTATAAGTCCCATTTGTATCATTCATGAGACATGGATTAGAAACTTGATCTTGCTAGGTGATCGGGGCCACAAATTTCTTATAAAGTAATCTATCACCATCATCATGGAATGTAAGTGATAAGTTTAATGTGAACAATTCACCATAATAACAATAAGTATCACTTTTACTTGTTATCTACCAAATCAAACCATTAGAAATTTATCGGGGTTTATTTTCAGGTGAGTTGAGATTTGTTAAATGATTTTAAGTATGTTGCTCATTTTCTATTTCTTTTTTATTTTTAATGTTACATTATTAAGTGAGCTACAATTACTTTTGGTTTTGATTTATGACATTACTTTATTTTTTAAGTTGTGTGCTGTATTAAAATTTGAAAGTATAGGATTTTGTATATGTAGTGGTGGGCTAGGTGAGCATGATATTTGACACCATTGTGTGGTGAAAAGTGTGACTGACAGTGAAATTTTACAGGGAATAAACATGGTATTTGGAATGCTTTAGAATTATCACTCTTTTCAGTATAGAATGCCATTAAGTCTTCCTAAGAATAGTGGAAATCTATCATGTACTTCAGCAACTACTAAGAGATTCAAGTAAATCTTGTATGTGTTCTTTATTGTTAAATATTGCATAGTCACATGACATGTCTAAAGGAAGTGTGTGCCTTAGTGGTTTCCATGTGACTAGATAAAGTTTTGAAACAAAAGCCAAAATGTGATGCTTCCACACTTTCCATGTGCCTTCGTAAATCAAAAGGAGATTTTCTGTTTAAAGGATAAATTTCAACATATTTCATACATTCACCATCAAAGTAACTAGATATTTTTGCAATAGTTATCAACTTATTCAATATTTAGTGAATGGTGATAAGAGGTGGACAAAATTTAATGATAGAATAATCTTATTACACTCGAACGGTTGTTGCAGTTTTGATTAATTGAATCTCCTTTCAAAAGTAAAAGTGAATCCAACGGCTGGGGGTGTGGATGGAAGAGAGTTTTGATAAACATAAGTTTGTCTTTATGTTGGAAGCTTTACCTCCTATGTGCTTTTTGGTTTGATATTTAAAATAAATGTTAGTATTATAACCGTTGTTTTATAAGCTTTACCTTCTTCTCTATGGTGGTGAAGATTGAAATCTCTCAAAAAATGAGAGCATCCGTACTTTCTCACATGTTTTTCAATGTTTAGCTATAGCTTCAAATGGCTATGGAACTATAAAACACACCGTGAGAGATTCCATTTTGGAAACACCCTGGTTGGAAACATCTTCAACGACCATCACCACCTTTCATTCTTGCGATCACAACAAATTTGTCTATCAATTTCATACATTCTATAGATTTCATAAGTTAATCTCTTATTAAGAGCCTACAAAATAGAATCAAAAGGTATTTTCCCAAGCATTAAATGTTGGTGAGGTAGATTTCCTTTGCTTTCTCATTTACTATTTGTAGGAGGATTTTGAAGCACTAACTGAAGTCTAATCTTGAATATGGAAAATGCCTTGATGTGCATTAATGTGCATCTTATTAGATATTTTTTCATATAGTTTAAATGCCTTGTCTACACTCTTATAGTTTGTTGATGCATTTTTCTTAGAGGAGTTAAGTGATTTGATATGCATGCAAGGGAGCGCTTGTTTAATGTTGATTCAAGTATTAGATTGGAAGGAGAAGGCACCTTTATTATTCACAAATATTAATAGCAAGAATGAAATTTATTGTTAGCAGATTTTAACAATTAAGGAGGTGCCTTTGTTATCAACTAAAGCATTTAAAGTATTTTTTTGTGTGGATTTGTTAACTCATTCTTTATTATATCTTTGCTTGTTGACAGTAAAATCTTTATTTGCTACAAATATCGATTCATACTTTTGACAAAAAAGTCTTTTTTTGTTGTGCTTTGTTCATCGATTTATGCATTTGTTTGTATTGAACATTGAATATAGATTTGAAATCTTTGTTTCCTAGCTACTTTACTCTTGCTTTATTTGTGAAAATAATTAAAAATTAGAAAACAAAAATTGCAAGCATCCTCTTGACTAGCGTTGCTCATTTGAGCTTTGTTGGAAAAATGTCTTCTTCTAATTAAGACCTATTTTAAAAGTTTGTGGAAAGCGAGATTTTGATTAATGCTTAATCTATTAGTTTAAAATCATTAGTCTTTTCCCTTGAAATCATTCTATTATTTGGAGATAATGCATAAAATAATTTTAATTAATAACTTTATCCTCATATAATTGTCTTTTTTATCTTGCAGGGATAAGTTAGGTTGGCATTGGGAAACAATAGTGGTTTTTGCTCACATAAGAATCAAACAATAATCAGATTTGAGTTGAAGTGCTTATCAAACTTGAAATAGCCTAGAGCATTCATTTTTTTCTTTTATTTTCTATTTTAGGCCAAACTAAATAAACTTGAGCTTAAAATCAATCATATTTTTGACTTTTTTTGAAAGTTGGATTAAAATTGAACATTAGAAACTCATTAAACTTTTATTTTGGGCTAAAATTGAACAAACACATATCACACTTGAAATTGGGTGCTTAAAAAGAATTCATTTCTACTTTGAGGATAAAATGACCACTCGATCTTGAAAATCAAAATTCTTTTTTGGTGACATTAAGTTGCATAAAATATCACCTCCACATTTCTATTTGGGTTTAAAATTGAACAAATCTTGCGAGTGTGAGTGGAGCATATTGTGTACATTCTCTCTCTTTGGTTTGCAATAAAGATGTGAGGTGAGTGTTCCTTGTATAAAATCTCCTTCAACATTTATGGGGTTAGAACCTATATCCTAAATTTCTTTTGTCATTAGATGTTCCATGAGTTTGTCTTTAGACTTTTTTCTTTCACTTTCTCCCACATAGCACCCCATTTTTCCACCTACCCTTTAATTATAGCTTCATCTTCTTCATAAATTTCCTCTAAAGCCATAGGAGTCTCTCCCAATGCCTATTTCATATTATCCATGTTAATAGAAGGGGGAGAAGTAAATAATCTTGCAGCCCTTTGGGATGTAGACCTGGTTTGTGCACCAACACTTTCTGTCACTCATGTTTCTTCATTAATAATAACTCTAGTTCTTAGTTTTGATATAGAGGAAGATGAACCTTTAGGTCTTACTTTTGATTTATCTTTACCTATCTCTGAATCTTTCTATTTATCATATGGTTTTATTGAAACTTTTTTCCTTGTAGTTTCAGGGGTTCTTTCTTCAATTTTTATAATTGGAGTTTCCTTACTAGTTTTCCTTCTCTTCTCAGTAGGCTCCCCATTCTCAAATGTTGTCTCATCTCTTTTCTTCCTCCTTTTATCTTATTAGAATGTAGGTTCAATTCCTCTTTCTTTCAAAACATTGCAAAAATCATCAATCTAGTCTTGAGTATACACTAAGATTGGTCTTGTGAACTCATCAATTGATGTCATATCTTCATCATCAAAACTTGGGTATGGGATGGGTTCATAATTTACTTTGTGTTCATTATAGAGCTTGTTCAAAAAAATTCTTTTATCCTCTTCCAACTGATCTGGAACATCATGAAGCTTTAGAATCTAGAAAAAATTTAGAGACATTCTTTTATATTTTATTCTTCTTACCACATGCTCATCTTCATAGTTAAGCCAATAATATTCTAATTGTGGCACATGAGCATGAAAACTAGTTATATTCTTAGCAATATTTCTTTCAATATCATAATATATACTCTACAGTGGTAACTATTCAAAATGGTGTGTTCTTAGCTCTTCTTCACACAAGTCGGTCAATTTAATTACACTACACTTATATTTTCCTATTGCAATGGGAAGTTTAAAAAAGGCCTTCTTGCGAGCATGGATATAAAGAGCCTAATATGGTTTCAACTATCTCACCATAGCCTTCTAATGTAGGAGTAAGTAGGGAACTATATGTACCTACCTCCCATTGATCAAATGGTGCTTTGTGCTTCTAGGGATAATATTTTGGCTTTATCACCTTCCATTGTCCTAACCAATTTCATGGAGAACAAATCATTAACTTTCCTATAATCATCTTTGTATACATGGATGGTGATCTAGGGTAGATGTGCATATACCAAACTATTTCCAGCGTTTGTGCCTAGAGTACCAATCTATTTCTATCCTTATTTGTTGGCCCTCATAGAATAGGAGTAAATAACATACAATGACATATAGAAGCACCTTGTTTTGGGAAATTTAGTTATCTATTATTATATTCTATCACTTATTAGCTATCCCCAATGCAATTCCATGGTACCTTCCATCTGGTGGGATATTATTACAAACATCCAAGGTTCAATTTTTCTTGCATCTCTTAAACCAACTACTATGCTTGGAAAAGTTATAACATCTTGTATTTCTTGTTTGAACATAGACCTTTGAATTACCTTGGTCTTCGGTGTAATTGGCTCTTGGCACCATTGGGTACTCATAATTTTTCTTTTATGTTCTTCAACATTTTGATATGTCTCCAAATGTGCATATGAATCCTTTCCATGATAGATCTACATAAATTCTCCCTTCTTTCTCAATGAACCTCTTGGTTGGGTTGTAGTAATTTATACATTGCATACCTAATTCAAGGGCCTCCATTGCTGGCAAAAACCCTCCTACCAAAAGTAACCCATTTGTAGCAACATTCTTGGTACATTCAGAAGCATTTTCTTGTAATACCTGTGAATAGATTTCAATATCAGAAGACCATCCCACATGAGTGTTTGTCTCCACTACATTGATGGGTATAGCTTGTGAATTGCAATATTTGAATTCATCTTCTAGCCTTGCATCAGAAGTGCTCATTTTGTCTAATGTGTTATGTAATTATCAAAATATGTGTCTTGTGTGCAAGTTAGGATTAAATTTAACCAAACCTTATATTTTATAAAATTTCAATTCATTTTTTATTAAATTTAGGAAATTAGAGAATAATCAACATTTCAGTTTATGAAAGGAAATACCAATATCAAGATTTTTCATCTTGGAAAACACTTAAAAAAATATCAACTATTAAAAACATACCAGGTTCTGGTTCATAATGATGATCTTTTAGAATGCAACTTCAAAACCCTTGGTAGTTGTGTCTTGGTTTCTCAAAATTTATCTCTCCTTGCACGCCAGTGTCATTTCGTTACTTCAATTTCCTTCACAAATTTGTAATATGATGTGAAGTGGAGTGTTGCAAAAGCAATTGCATGCTTGAGGTGGTCCCAAGTACATAGGTAGTTTTCCACCTTCATTAATTACCTCTTATTTCTCATTAATTCCTCCAATAAAGGTGCAATCATTATAGATTATGGTCCAAATCATGAACACCTAGATTTATGTGTAGGCTCGCTACTAGAAAAGAAAGATGACGAGATGATTATATGTGGAAATCAGACGTCATGTTGATTCTTTGTAAGGTATATGTCATTAAATATTTGTGATCGATTAGTGATCACTGAGATTGAGGCTTTTTGGTATTAAATTTTAAAAATAAAAAACATCAGGATCTAGGAAATACCTTAGAACCCTCAGAAAGAGAAAATTGGAACAAGAGAAAAGATCAAAAACCGAGTCCAAGAGATAGATTAACAAATTTTCAAAATAGACCCTCTAGTTTCTGACTTTCTAGTAAGAAAAGAAAAGGAAATAATAAAATATTGGACTCCAATAAAAAGGAGACTACAAGGATTGATGAATCTAGTCAATGAAATACTAAGTGAAGCTAGGATCATATGAAGATACAAATTCCCTGTGTGCAAAATCAAGACTTTGGGACTTCGGTTTCTTGTAACATGTTAAACTTTGCAAAAAAAACCCAAAACACTAAATCTAGGAAAAAAAAGGACAAAACAACAAAGAGGCCAAGCAAAATTGAAAGAGAGATTAGCAACCAACCGAGTAGAAAAATGATTCCAAAGCAAACAAAGGAAAAAAGGAATAGAGGAAAAGGAAAGAAAAGGTGGTCCACATTTTTCCAAGGGAAAAATGGGGCATGTTGTGAGACCACACAACAAAGTGATAGGAAGCTTTCGAAATAATAAAAAATTATTTTGACAATCCTACCATATTAATGTCGACAATGTAGGATACACCCTTTTTTCTTTACCTCACCACATCACCATATGCCTTGGCAGCTTTATTGGCTTACTATGATGATGCTGGGAAAGAAAGAGTTCTCTACTACATTAGTCATTTCTTGGTTAATTATGAAACTCGTTATTCTCCCATGGAGAAGCAATGTCTTACTCTAATTGTTGCAATGTAGAAGTTAAGATACTATCCTTTTCATTCTAAAACACATGTTATTGTAAAAGGTGATCTTCTCAAGCATCTCTTCTCTAGTGCCGACCTTTCTAAGAGGCTACAAAGTGGGTAATGTTGCTTTCTGAGTTTGACATAGATTTTCTTACTCAGAAATCCATAAAGGGTCAAACACTTGTTGATCAACTAGTAGATGCTCCTTCACCTTACTCCTTCCCCAGTTCAGACTTATTCCTTTATGAAAATATTTTTTTAATCGATCATGACCTTGTGTCAAAGATGTATTTCAATGGGTTGAGATGTCAGACTAGCTCCAGATTGGGAAGATTTCTAATCTTTCCTCAAGGTAAGTTGGTCACTCTCTCCTTTAGATTGGTCTTCCCTTTCACCAACAATATTGTTGAGTACAAAGCCCTTTTTGTTGGCTTGCATGCCATGGTCATGCTAAAGATAAAACATCTTTGTATACATGGTGAGTCTAATCTTATTTTAAATCATATTATAGAAACCTATCAAGCTAAGAAAAATAAGTTGTCTCAATATCAAGCCCTTGCTTTTTATTTGCTTAATAGATTATCCTTTTTCACAATAGATAGTGTCTCTAGGAGAGAAAACTGACATGTGGATGACATGGTGACTGCCACCTCCCTGGTACCTTTTAGATAAGGATATGAAAAAATACCACTTCATGATTCATGTTCTTTGGTCTCTCATTGTTTCTATCAACTTTAATTAGATGCTCTTGTGTGTTCTTACGTGGACTCCGGAGAATAGAATTCTAACATCTACAACTATCTAAAAAATGGAAATTTTCATGATGATGTGACGAAAAATGATTGCACTTGTATATGAAAGCTTTCAGTCCATTATGTTGTCTTATCAGATGTTCTTTATCATAAATCTTACAAAGGCTTGCTTCTCTGATGTATCACTAAACTGAAAATACCCCTTGCCCTTAAAGAATCCCACTCAAGTTTTGAGGGTGGACACTTTGGCGGTAAATCCTTGGTGTGAAAAATTTATCCACATGGGGTAGCTATGGAAAATGATGGAACAATATTCTTTTAATTTTGTTAATAATTTCTTGCAATTTCAAAAACATAGTCATCTCATTCACACTCCTTCACAAGAGTTACAAAACCAGACCTCTCCTTGGCCTTTTTTGAAATGGGGGTTGGATATTATCAAAAAGATATCACCTCCTTTTTTTGAAGGAAACACCTTTATTATCACCACCACAAATTAATTCACAAAGTGGGTTGAAGCTATCCCACTTTGATCTATGAAGGCTAAAGCTATTTTTAGCTTCCTTCTAAATAACACCATTTCTCTCTTTGGATTTCCCTCTACACTTCTCTCTGACAATGGTACGCCATTCAAGAATAAGTAAGTCAAGAAATTCCTCAAGAAGTTCCAAATTTAGCATAGATTTTCTACACCACACTATCCACAATCCAATGACCAAGTGGAAGTATCTAATAATACTTTTGAGCTCATTATTCATCAAATAGTAAAAAAACATGGTAAGGATCAACATATTCAATCAACATATGCTTTGTAGGCCTATTGCATGATTGTTCGTATGGTGACAAGAACAACACCCTACAACCTCATGAATGGTGTTGAATCTATCATGCCTTTAGAGTTAGAAATTCCATCATTGTGGGTTTCTCATAAAGGATTAATTAATGACAAGACCTACAAATCAAATCATTTGCATTATATTGAGATGTTTGATGAACACCTCTTGCAAGCCCTCAACCATCTTAATGCTTATCAATGATTTTTATCTAGAAAATATAATCAAAATGTACTCCTTATAACTTTTAAGGTAGGTGATCTGATTCTCTATGAGAACTAGAGTGTGTCGTAGAAAACTAGACCTCTTGCTTGACAAGGGAATAATTCATGATAAATTGGACTTAATAAGTCCTTGATTTAATGTTGTGATGTGTTTTACATGTCCACACTAGGTCTTGGACCCTTCAAATTGAATAAAATGTATTTATCGATGTCTTGTAAAGGTGTTGTAAAGTATTGTAAAGGACTTTCATACTTTTCTAGACTTAATGAACTTGATTATTCCTAATTCAACATTATAAAAAGTGTTTAATAACATTATTACATCAATCTAGAAAGTTTTTGAATTAAACTTAATGTTAATCTAGTGTTGTAATGTGTCCTACACATTCAAATTGGATGTTGTGCCTTCCTAGTCTATGTGTACCATATTTTAGTGTTGTAAAGTGTATTTAATCACACTTTCACATTTATTTATGTGTCCCAAGCCCTATTTTGCATTCACATCATCACTAACAGTCCCATATTAAACTATATTGTGCATCCTTAGGTCTAAATTGATCAAATACCCAACAAAGTTGTATTTTAAATCTCATTCCTTTATCTCTTAGCTTCCTAGCTATCAAATTGGTCCCTATGGGACCCATTCACCATGCATGGTGAATCAGTCCCATCTAGGTGGGACCCATTCACCATGGGTGGTAAATGAGTCCCATTTAGCTCAATTTTGACCATTGAACAGGAAAAAAGTGAAATTTGAGTTTAATATTACTTCATGTCGGCCTATGATGAGGTATTAATGGGTAAAATAGGAAAATTTCCTATATATACAACCTTCTAAGCCCTAATTTACATCTCTCTCAACTCACTTTATAACTTTTTCATCATTTATCTTCTCAAACAAGCTAGGTTTTTAACATTGCAAGTCATTCAAGATCAATTTTCAGACATTCAAGGGAAGATTCTTCATTTTTTGTTGCAAAATTTCAAGATCAAACATCATGGCAAGGTAATAAACTCCATTATTACATGTTTCATTCCATTCTTTCATCTTTTTGGTTAAATTACCTAGAAGGGGTTTGGCCAAGGCAAACCCCCATGCCCTAACATTCAACATCTCTCTCTTCTTTTATTTTTTTTTCAGATTTAGGACTCTTGGAAGCTTGGAAATCATTGAAGATCAAGTTACAAAGTTTCTCAATTCTTCTCCTCATTCAAAAATTCAAATTATCAAGAAAAGCTCATTTTCAGATCCATAAATTAGAGTTTCAGAAGCAGACACTTGTAGGAAGTCAAAGTGCAGATCAGAAGCTCCAGATTCCACTTTTAAAAATATAGAAATTGAAAAGTGGACTCATTCACCATGGGTGGTGAATGAGTCCCACTCCAGGCTCAATTTTGAGTTTTTTGCATTTTTAAGTATCCTTTTTTTTCAGAAATAGGTTATGGTTGAATGGAAAATGAGTCCCACCAAGCCTAAAAATCATCATTAGAAACATTTAGAATCCATTTCCAATCTTCATCCACATTCTAGGTGCACAGTTTTAGTTTGGTTAAATGTTGTTTAGTTATGCATGCATTTCTAGTTCATTTGTGCATTACACAATGTGTTTTCAAACAAGTCATTTTTCTTAAGTTTTTCATACTTAATCAACCAATTTCATAGTTTATTTTCACTTATATCATCTCATTTAGTCAAATAAACATCATACTTTGCATAATTTGAGTGAACCTAACAAGTATTTTTGGCCTAACTCTCTCGTTTTAGATGAAAAACCTTAGTAGAGTTAGAGAGCCTAGTGGTGCGAAAAATGTATGGTTCATTTTGGTGAAACTGCTTTTTCAAATACTTTCTTTTCTGATCTGGAGTCCTTCATCATACATCTCACTTGCATTGATCTTGCATTAGGGTTTGCATGAATTCCTTTTCATGGTAGGTTTCAAATTTTGTATTCATAAAAAAGTGCTTTTAGGTTGCATTTTTGGCATCTAGTTTCATGTAACTTTTCTCAACAATTTAGCACTTAGAATCCATAAAAAATCACTCAATTTTTTTTGAAATTTTTGAAAAATTCCATATTGGGACTCATTCACCACTTTGGCCGAATCAATCCCTTTTCACCCCTGAAACAACATTTTACAAAGCTGCAAACCCATGTTTTCATGCTTCTATTTTCTACCATTAGTTATCTATATCACTTGACTAAGTTTCTATAACATGAATTTCATTATATTTAACTTAAAATAGCTCATTTGATCCATTGCTCCATTTCACATTTGCATTTTCCTCATGTCATTTTTCTGATTGGTGAATAGTGTAATTAGAAAATTACCTTGTTTCATATCTGAAAAATCCATTTCATTTTAATTCATTGTATTGCACTTTATTTACTTTCTCATGTTAGTATGTGTTCTCTTAAACCATTCCATGTTTCTAGAATTGCAAGTGGCTTGTATGATTTTTTTTTTTCATGAACATAATCTAGGACACCAAAGTAAAACATTTGATAAGAATTTTGTATACCCTCCAAGTACCTATCATATTTAAAAGAATGTAATTACACATGAGGATGCAAGTGTAGATAATCATGACACTCATATGTGTTCTTCTCTGAATACCTCTCCTATTAGTGATGAAGGTATTTTGGTGAAAGGAGCTACAAGCATTGTGATTCTTGATTGTCCCTCTCCTCTTCAGCCTTTGGAAGACATCAGAAAACATGAAGATGAAAACATAGAAACATTCTTGAATACCACCTTACCTAATCTCCATAACCATGACAATCAATTTTTTCCCTCTCCTAATATCCCTCCTCAATGTCAAGAGGATAGGTTGGTATTATAATATATCTCTATTAAGAGTCATGAGAATCTTGACCCACCCTTCCCTAATGCTCCTCCCATTTGGGATAATCTATTTTAAAACCATAGTGATCCTTCTCTTGATGCCTCCCTCACTTTTGATGAGCCTACTTTACACACTTCAAACTTGGATGAACATATTACAAGCTCTCCTAGTAGGGTAGATAACATAGCACAAGAGAAGAAGACCTTAAAGGCAATGGACATTCAACTAACACCTTCTCCTAATCATCCCCCTCTTGACACTCCTATCATTGATCATTCCCCTATTAGCAATGAAGTCATTTTGGAAGAACCTAGCCTTACTTGTCAAGAACATGTGGCTTGTTGTTCTCCTAAAAACTCTCCTTATAGGGATAATATCATGGTGCTAGAAAATGACAACAATAATAGTGTATCTTCCTTAGATAAAATGGTGATTCTCAATTTTCCTTCCTTTGACATACATCAAACCAAGACCATTGAGGTTATGAATGTGCAAGTGTCCGTTAGATCCCCCTCGATCACTGTACCTCATACATACCCTGTGGGACATCCTAACAACCCTTTAATTCTCTACCCACCTTCACATAAACCACACACTCAAAATTAACATAAACTTATACTTTACCCTCCTCAAAATAATGTATCACAACAACCAAGTTATAATACCATTTCTCATACATATAACACTCGAAATAATCCACAACTATCATAACCAAATCCACCCTCCTTACCTTTACGCAATCCATCTAGTGCTTCTTGTTACCTCCCACACACAAAGGAGTATGATCTTGTTGAATAATTAAAGAATACTCCTGCAAAGATTTCCCTTTTGGATTTACTTCAAAACTCACCAAACTACCACACTATTCCTCAAACATCCTTACAACAAATTGTAGTTCCTCCTAGTACAACACTAAATGATGTTGCAACTTTAATCCATAGCACAAATCTCAACATTACTTTCCATCAACATGAGCTCCCTCCTTTAGAGTTGCAAAAAAAAATGAAGCTTTCATGATTATCAATCAGTACAATAGAAAAGGGATAAAGAGAACTCTTGTAGATAATTGTTCTTCTCTTAATGTGGATAGTGTTAGCCTTTTGGATAGGCTTGGAATAGATAAATCAACCATTCGACCTGATTCTCTATCTATTAAGATATTTGAAAATATCGAAAGTAAATCACTAGGGGTAATAATTATGCCTCCTACCATGCTAGAGTGGTCACCTTGAATACACCAATCCATGTCATTCCTTATGAGCTTTAATGCAATCTTATCTTAGGCGAATAGTTGATTCATGCCATGAAAAGTGTTTCTTCCACTGTTCATCACAAAATGAAATACATTTGCAACAACATAGTATACACCTTGACATTGACCCTAAACCTTATAATGTCTTACAACTTGAGAAAACCAAAGAGAATTTCTTTAAAACATTAGCACCAACCACACAAGTAGAACTTGCACAACAAAAATACAAACAACATATTGAACATCACACGACATTATTGGAAGATGATTAGGGTTCCTTGGATTTTGAGCATGACTTCATGGGAAAATACAAAATCATCCACAAATATTCAAATAAGGGAAAATACACAACAATAATGTCAACACAAACTTTAGATGACCTTCTAAAAGCATCCACGTCAACCACTTTATATGACCTTCTAAAAGCTTATGAAAAAACTTGGATATTGTGGAAAAGGATGTGGTGCTAAAAAAAAGGGTATCCACAACCCTACAGACGTCCTCACACAACAAACAACTTATGGTCCTAGTTATTGTCCTAGAATAGAGATCACCAAATGTTCACCCAACATCAACAATCTCACACAACACACTCTTAAATCATCTTTAACAACTAGTGGTATTGCAAATCATCCTTTACAAAATATGACACAAACAACTACACCTTCGCTTAATGTCAGTGTCATCTCACAATATGATCATGATTTGAATTTGTTAGATTTTATATCCTCCTATGGAGAAAACAAAATCTCGCAATCTCAACAGTCTTGCATAAGTATGACATCTACTACTAAGTAAGATGTATCTTTGAAACCAATCACAAGACCACCTTCCACCATTGATCAAGAGGGTATTTTTTGGAGACTCCTCCAAGATCACTTGATCACCCTCCCTCACAAAACTCATAAGAAATGCTATGAAAAAACTTCATTTTGTGTGTATCATAGAGTTCATGGTCACTCCACTAATGAATTTCATGCTTTGAGTCATAAATTCAGACATTTTAAGGAGTTTGGTATGCTTCTCTTTTTCGGGCCAACTAATTCCTCTAAATGATATTGATTTTCACCCTGTCCTACATTTTACCAATTTTTTCAGCTCACCTTTTTCCTACACTTAGTGGGGGAAAGGGGTTTAGAAGCCTTGTCCTCATATGTCACTTGTGGTTGCCTCCTTTGGCTAGTCATTAACCTTTCATGAATACATATAAGAACAAGCTTGGGATGTGGATGATGTGCCTTAAGTTGGCTTGCATATGACACACTTCACTTTTTCAGGACATAGCTTATTGAAAACGTATGACTTGGCATAGGACTTTTTGAGTAAGCTCTCATGTCCTCTTCTTCTTCTACTTTAAAGTGATTTATCATATTACTAGTGTTCACAACCACTTTAAAGTGGGGGAAGACATACCACTCACATTCCATTGTATGATTTTCTTTTTCATGCGACTTCCTCTCTTCAATGCATTAGGTACAATGTTCCTCAGGATGATATCTTGCACTTTTTCTCTCTTCGAAACAAGATGAGATCGTTTTCACTTTTCCTCTCTTAGAGACATTAGTCATGATTTTCTTTAAGATGAGACCTTGCATGAACTAAGAAATATCCCTTTGAACATTCCTTACACCACTTGCAATGTCTATGAATTTCAAGTATACGAAGTTTTGCTTACCTAGTAGAGCTCAAGAATCATTTTTTCTTTGTGGAACCTTGTTAAAATTATCAAGAGGTATAAATTTGATATGGTTGACTGGGAAGCCCATTATGTGGCACGAATTCTCCCATAGCCACCTATGTGTTTGAGTGCATACCAACTACCAAATGATTCTCACCTTTTGGATTTCTCACCCCACGGACAATTAGAAGTTTCATGGCCCCAGAGAGAGTATGCATTCTGTTTTTCTCACAAACAACCTAGATCTAAACTACAACTAGTTGGAAAAACAATTGAAGCTTGATCCACCAAACTTTCATTTCTCTTCTCCCTAGTTCTTTACATTGCATGATTATGTATCTTGATGGTTTGACTTAGGATCTTGGATCTTGAGGCCTTGCACAACATCCTTGATCTTTTTCATTCTTTTCCATCTACATTTGGACACTTGGATCTCTCTTGAATGTCTACTTTAGTGTGAGTTTGAAGCAAGTTCATTCTCTCACTAAAGTGGGCACTAAATGTGCCATACAAAAAATGACCTCTTTCTTGAAATGGGAATAATTCATGATAAATTGGAGTTAATAAGGCCTTCATTTAGTGTTATGAGGTGTTCTATATGTCCACACTAGGTCTTGGACCCTTGCAAATTGAATAAAATTTATTTATCAATGTCTTGTAAAGGTGTTTTAAGGTCTTGTAAAGGAATTTCACACTTTCTAGACTTAATGAACTCATTTATCCCTAATTCAACATTATAAAATGTGTCTAATAATATTATTACATGAATTTAGAAGTTTTTTAAAATAAACTTAATGTTAATCTAGTGTTGTAATGTGTCCTACACATTCACATTGGATATTATGCTTTCCTAGGCTATGTGGACCACATTTTAGTGTTGTAAAGTGTATTTAATCACACTCACATTTATTTATGCATCCCAAGCCCTATTTGACATTCATAGCATCACTAATAGTCCCATATTAACCCATATTGTGCATCATGAAGCCTAAATTGATCAAATACCTGACAAAGTTACATTTTAAACCTCATTTCCTTATCTCCTAGCTTCCTAGCTATCAAATTGGCCCCTATGGGACCCATTCACCATGCATAGAGAATTGGTCCCATTCAAGTGGGATCCATTCACTATGGGTGGCAAATGAGCCCCATTTGGCTAAATTTTGACCTTTGTGCAGGAAAAAAGTGAAATTTGAGTTTAATATTACTGCCAACTTGTGATGAGGTATTAACATGTAAAATAGGTGAGTTTCCTATAAATAAAAAATTCTAAGCCCTAATTTACATCTTTCTCAACTCATTTTACAACGCATTCATCGTTTATCTTCTAAAGCAAGCTATGGTTTTAACATTACAAGCCATTCAAGATCAATTTTGAAAATTTAAGGATAGATTATTCATGTTTTGTTGTATAATTTCAAGATAAAACATCATGGTAAGGGAATACACTCCATTATTATATGTTTCATTCCATTCTTTCATCATTTTGGTTTAATTACCTAAAAGGGGTTCGACCAAGGAAAACCCCCATGCCCTAACATTCAAAATCTCTCTCTTATTTTGTTTGGTTGCAAATTTAGGATTCTTGGAAGCTTCAAAATCATTGAAGATCAAGTGAAAATTTTTCTCAAGTCTTCTCTTCATTCAACAAGTCAAATTATCAACAAAAACTCATTTTCAAACATGTAAATTAGAGTTTCAGAAGTGGACATATGTAGGAATTCAAAGTGCAGATTAGAAACTATGGATTCCACTTTTGAAAATCTGTAAATTCAAAAGTGGACTGATTTTCCATGGGTGGTGAATGAGTCCTACTCGAGGATCAATTTTGATTTTTCTACATTTTTAAGTACACTTTTGTTAGAAACGGGTTCCAACTCAATGGCGAGTGAGTCCCACCAGGCCTAAAAATCAGCATCAGAAACATTGTAGAATCCATTTCTAGTCTTCATCCACATTCTAGGTGTACACTTTTAGTTTGGTTCAGTTTTGTTTAGTTTTGCATGCATTTATAGTTCATTTTTGCATTACATAATGTGTTTTGAAGCAAGTCACATTTCTTGGGTTTATATACTTTATCAATCAAATTCATAGTTTATTTGCACTTAGATTAGCTAATTTAGTCATATAAACATCATACATTGCATAATTTAAGTGAACCTAGGTAGCATTGTTGGCCTACCTCTCTCCTTTTAGGTGAAAAACCCTAGAAGAGCTAGAGAGCCTTGTGGTTCCAAAAATCTATTGTTCATAGATAAATGTAAATGTGCCACCTCATCAGAGAGGAAATTTTAGTCCCAATTGGCTAAGCCCTTACATTTTAATCTCCATGTATGGTTCAAGTGCTTATGGGTTATTATCCATGGATGGTATGCCTCTAAAAGAACTTGTTAATGAAATGCATCTTCGCGGATACTATGTGTAGTATTTATGTGTCACATGTGCAATTTCCACTATTTAAGGGTTGTAACATTGCATATTTTGGCATTCCTTCATTAAAAAATTGTGAAAAATTTTGTGTTGTAATGCAACCACATGTGTGTGTGAGAGAGACATGCATATGTGTGTTTTATTATGTTGTGTACCTATACATTACATTACATATTTCTAGGCAATTAGATCACCATTGTATTTAATTAACATAACTTAATGTGTGTTTATTAAATCATGATAGCATCTAATCTAAGCATGCATTCATATATATAAAATCCATAGCATTAACATACATGAAAGTAAGGGACATACACATCATATAAAGAACTCCATAATTTGAGAATTAGTATCTCATGTATATATATAACTATCAATGTCATGTACATGTATTATGCCATTGTCGTTAAAAAATGAGTCATGGCTATATATGGGTATAAGTATCTATACATAAAAAGTTATCTAAAAAATACATGTCATGACTACTACAAAAATGATGTACAAAAAAGGCTCTCTAAGCCCTAGGCATATGGCTCCTAGGGCCCTATCGCTCTAGCTATGGTTTTCGTTGGGTTCAAGATTGCACAATAGAGATCAATCAGATGCAATGTGAGTATGAGATGGACATGGCCATGCACATACCCCTCATCTCTCCCTCAAGGGAGGATATATACATAAAAACTTGGATGAGCTCCTACTGTAATTGCTAATCACATACTAGGATCTCTATTTTTGGTTGCCCCATGAGGTCATCGAGTCAGATTTGTAGGTCATCACATGCCTGCTCATCACCATCAACCCTTTTCATGGCCGCATCTCACTTAGCTAGGTATGTCCTTAGCTCCATTGATAGTTGTTCTTATTGTCCTCATAGAGTAGTTGCATTCATGGTCCTCTACACAATCTCCACTTTCCCCTCCTCATAGGTAGTCCTCAAGTGCGCTACCAACTCAAAAAAATGGGCATGACACCTCCCTAAAACTAGAAAGTAGGAGTCCAGGACTACCCCTAGATAGGAACAACATGGGCCACCTCTTATATGCACTAGGAAAAAAACCTAGTCCATCCCTTTGTATCCACTACAACCAAAAAGAGAAGAAGAATATTACTATCATGAGATGTATAGATACAAAACTGAAAAGCATAACATACATATACATGAGATGAAAATTGATATTACTAAAATGAAATTGAATATTGTGACTGCTACACCTAGATCCCCTCACTTCCAATATGGATTAGGAGGAGGGGTGTTAGGCCCCAAATCACCAACATCATGAGCTACCTCGAGTGCTTCCAAGGATGCCATTACGATGAGGGGTGGTACTAGGGCCACTACAGAAATTGGAATAGCCACTAGAGGAGAGGACATCCTTTGCTACTAACTCTACCTTAGTGATTCCACTCTAACCTCCTCAACATGCTCCTGCTACTCTTGTTGAGGTTCCTCTTTTGTTGCTACTCTTACCTTTCCTAATCCCCTCGAGCTCTCCATCTCTACCCTGGTGGCTATGGTTGTACATCCCCTTGTAGGCTAGAATTTCCCATCAGGGCATCCATCAAAAATATTGGTGCTAGAGGGTGTGCTATCCATAATGCTAGAAAGTCCCTCTCCATGCCTACATTATCTACCATGACCATTTTCTTAATCATCGGCATTGTCATCCAAAAGGATGACATTTACAATTGTGGGACATAGACGGTCCCCTAATCACACAACACTTTGACCAATTCAAGTGTATGTGTAGACTATCAAGGGAATGGTTTAAATGTGACCATACTACCACATAACCCAACTCTAGTAGTATGGCATAATTACAAAATTTATACAACCTAAAATGAAACATTCGTGCTATAGGTTCTAAAGGAACCTCCCATCATCAACCCACCAAAACAACCTGTGGGGCCTCTATCCAATTTGATATGTTGTCAATATATCCAAATATAGTGACCAAAACTATAGATCTTCGTGGTGCCACTACTACACAAGCTCATACCTATGAACCATGGGCACTATATAATCCCACACTCAAGGATAGCCCTTTCTCCTCATGCAAGTCATGTGTAAGAAATCCCACACCTGTAGTAGTGTGCATGTGGTGAGGTTTTGGTACTTGTAATGGACTTCTCTCCTTAGCTCCTAATATAGATACACAAGCATGTTACACTCCCATGAAAACACCATCTGATGCTCCACCATCTCACAAATGGTATGGATGAGGTCCACTTACAGGTGAGAGCCTCGCCCGTTTATGGTGACTTATGTGGCCACAGTGACCACCATGACCTGGTGTAGTGGTTTGGGCCTGCTTGAACCATCAAGTGTAAAACTGCTCGATCTTTTCCCCACCATTCATCTGGTTGAAGCAATAGAAAATACCATCCAGTTTCTCCCATACTGAATGCATATTTGCTAGCTCCACCCACCGACCATGGATGGGAAGGCCAAGGATGTTGTAGAAATCCTCTAGTGTCATGGTCATCTCCCCAGTTTGTAGCTAGAAGCTCAATGTGGTGGCATCCCACCTCTCCATGAGGGACATTAGGATCCTATTGTGGTATAACATCTCTGGAATATAGTGTACATGTGTCAATGACCAACACATTGTACATGTGTAACCTTGTCAATTGATAGACAGTTTGTCTACCTTCTAAGTAGGTGAAGCACATGCACACTAGGATGCTCCCTAATCTCAAGGTAGTCCTACCAAAAAGGAAAAAAATTAAGTCAGATAAAATCCTACTAAGTACACTCTCAAAAATATTAAGATACTGGGGGATAGATGCATGTCGCGCAAAAATTTGTGTGCTATGCCAATGTCTTGATCCACCATTGAAGGTGTTAGGATGACAACATATCCTTGCGATGACAACATGCATTTTGGATGCTAGCACATGCAAAGGAAGCACGTGCACATCCAAGATGCTAGTGCTACTCTACATGTGAAAACTATCTAAAATCATAAAAAATGCACAAATGAAGAGGTTTTGAGGCCTACCTAGTTCACCTCAAGACCCTCAGCTATGTGGGATTGTAACTAATCCAATTTGGGTGCCTCATACTCTCATCCACTTAGTATTTTTCTGACTTTTCTCTCAAGAAGGTCAACAAAATTCTCAAAATGAATAGTGGAAATGACCCTTGTATAGGTCCACTTTGGTATATATAGGCCCCCCCATGGCCTATTTTTTCTAGATTTTGTGGCTCCCTAATTTCTCCCAATTTTCCCCAGATAGCTAGGGGAAAAATCAAGAGGGTCCAAATAGTCCCCTTTTTAGCATATTTTTCTTTCAAACATCAAAATTTCTCTTGATCATTCTTCTCATCATTGTAGCTTCTTTTGATTTTTAGGAATGGCCTTTTTGTAGAACAAAATTTAATGCAATTTTTCAAGAGACACGTCATATTTTTCACTGAGTTCAATCAATGGGGCATCTTCAGTATCGACTGTGTTGACCTCTACACTACCTTTTTTGGCATGCAAATCTGTAAAACTTCTAATTTTCAGTGGAATTTTCTCTTTTCTACTTTAGTGTGGCCAATTTTTCCAAAATCAAGCCCACTAAAGTGAGGGAAAAAATGTAATGTCACAAAATTGCACCTAGGGAAAATTTCACATTTCAAGCACTTTTCCCAGCATTTATGACACCTAAACACATTTTTTGCAAGAGCCTCATGGGTCAAAATTTTATGATTCCAACTCCATCTCATCCAATGGTGAAACGACAACACTATCATTTCGTTTATAAAAAAACTAGCATTTTGGATGCCTACGCAGTGCATGGACATCTATGAGGCACACTAGTGTCCTAGAATTTTTCTAAGTTTGAAATGAGGAATCTCAAATCCTAGCTCTTGACACTAATCTTTGTAGGTAGGCTCTTAGGTGTAACACCTCTTTCCTCCTTTGCATGCAATAAAGCTCCCTCTTGGCTCTCATTTTGGGGGGTTCTCTCTCATTGAAGGATCTCTTCTCAACTTCAGTTCACTTCTCAACTTCTTCCACTCTTAGCAATAACACTTCTACAAGTGAAGCTTTGCTCGATTCAAGTCCGTCCAATAGCCAACACTCTCTAGAAATCATTCAACAGTGCATCTGTGTGTTCAAGAGGGGACCGTTAAGGCCCATTGGTAATGCTCTCTTACTCTTTTCTATTTTCCAATAGATTAGATCTCTTTGTTAATTTACTACTTAGTTGTGTGGTTTCTTCTCCCAAAGCAGGGATTTCTTTCACTTCCTTTTATTTATTTTGATTACTCTCTCTATCTATCTAGTTTTCCATGGAGGTGGGAACACCAAAATAGGGGTTTGATTGTAGCAAGCCCCAAAATAGCCCCAACATTTTCCCCATTTGTCGTGTGTGCAGGTTGTCAAGGTAAAGCTTGGAGGAAGGATTCAAATAAGTGGCCACTTTTAAGTCCTCTTTTAGCTCTCTTTGTGCTTACTCTTTCCTTTTGTTTCCTATCTTATTGTTCTATTAAACAGACCTCATATTATATGTTAAGAAATGAAGTTTTAGTCTTTATGTCCAAGTTTTTAGTTCTCTATTGCTCGAGACACCAACACGGCCTTCAGACTCCAATGTGACACACTCACATCCTAATTTTGCACTATATTTCTTTGGTCAAGAGCTCTTCCTTTGAAGGAAAAAATCTAGAAACTTTTCTCTTTCAAACCCTGAAGCAGTCTAGTATAATAATTAGTCTATTTATAGTTTCTCTACAATTTCTTCTTTCAACTAGTATTGAGGTTGTTAAGCACAATTTTCTCTCTAAGATTCTCTTAAGAATGAAGAGACTCATGAGTAATGAATCCCCCTTATCTCAAAATAACTTCTCAAATTACCTACAGGAGGTTATCAATCTAAACTAAATATGCCTTTGGCATAACATGAAGATTTCAAATGAAAGAGACTGCTTCATTGGAAATTTCCTCTTCTTTGTGCAAAATTTGTCCATTAACTAATTTTAAAAGTATTATCCTACTTCTAATTTTATGTTTAAGGGTTTACTAATGGAAAAATTTAGTATTCTTGTCTCCTTCTGAAATCCATTGTAGCATAGATTTATGTTTCAAAAAAAAAATCTTCCTTCTTTTTTATTTTAAACCATTGTATGCTTAGCTCCCTTTCTTCATTGTAGATAGTTTCATCAATTTCTCCCTACTCCATCCTCTCTTGTATTTCCTTTAACTTGAGATTCAAGGAATTTTTACAATGGAAAACATTTCTAAAAGAGAATTTACTCCATCCTTTTATAGGGTCTTTGACATTTTTCAGTTTACACACTAAACAAAACATAGGGGTACTAGTACATGGCTCATTCCACCAACAATCCACCAGGGATTTGAAATTTATATGGTGTGTCCACATTATCTCATATCTGAAAGGGAAATGTCCTTTCACCACTTTGTCATCCCAATTGAGGAGGAGAGCATTGTGACTTGAGTGTGTTCTCGAGAGAGCACTAAGAGGGAGTTCTTGAAAAATACTCCAATTTGAAGAAATAAGAAATTGATCTTGTTTAACTTGAATAAGGTGGTTACCGAGTTGCCTATTTGACCAGGTGAATACTAAACTAGCCAGAGGAATATCCATAAGGCCCATAGAGTTAATGAATCCCTCCAAATCTAACATGCTTTCTAAGAAATCATCCAATCATCCTTGCTTCTTTCAAGGATACAACAGAGAGATAAGATGCCTACCAAACATCTAGAATTCATCCTTTCTATTATTAATTTTGATTTCTAACATTTCCCAAAGATAGTCTATCTAGGTACATATTAGGACCATAGATAGTTATTAAATTCCATTAAAAAAAGTAGCCTTGTCTTCAAAGGATACCATCAAGTAATTTTTACATCTAAAACCAAAGGAACCAAAAATTCTATTAGGGTTCCAACAAGTAGCAATCCCACTTGATGCATCATGAAAATCACTAACAGAAAAATTAGCATTAGACCAAAAAAATTTGGTGGATTTTTCAAAATCATAATCCATTTTAGTTTCTTGTATTAAGAGAATATGAGTTTTCAAATCTATTAAGAATATTTTTAAATGATGTTGTTTATAGGGGTTATTTAAACCCCTTATAATATGAGAAATCAACTTCATTGTAAACTATGGTAAAGAAGTATCACCTTGATACCAATTACCAAAGGGGAAACCCCCTTAAGTTATTTCTTCATTGACCTATTCCCAGAGAGGGCATCAAGACTTTAATGTTTTCCTGAAGGAATATCTCATGTTGTGTCTTTGTTCCTTAACTCTTTTAGAGGTGGCCTACCCACTTTCTTTCCTCCTCCAACATCTAACTTTATCTTTTTTTTATTTAGTTTGTCTTTGGCTCCAATCTTCCTCCCCAAGATCATCCTCAAGGAATGGGGAAGAAATATAGTTTCTATTAACCAAGATAAGACTATTCACTAAGTCTAAGTTAACAACCAAAGCAAGGAAATTGACATGAAATTGTTTCTCTACAAAAGAAATAGGGATAGAAGAGGGTGACTGCTAATCCAACCGGGTAACCAACTCCCCTTTCTTAGAGCAAAAAATATTTTCCATATGGGGGAAAAAAATTTACCATCTTTTTATAATACCGCTTTGATTCAAAACTCTCAACTTTTAGGGCACCATTTAAATCATAATGGGAGATCACTAGCATAGAGAAATTGTCATGGAATAAGGATTCCACATCCTCTTTATTAACTAAGTTATCCACCAAGAATTCTTGAGTTATCCCTTTTTTCTCACCATAAGTAGGTAAGGAAAGAGAAATATTTGGAGGAATAACAAAATTAGGTTCCCCATGAAATGATGAAAATATGATTTAAATTTGGGTTGTTGGACGATTCTATCCTATTTCGTTAGAGTTTCACTTATGGAAACCCTAGAGATCTCAATCCAAGGATAGAATGAGGGAAAGAGATATGTTAAAGGTTGTCCTAGGGTATGTTTAGAAACTAAAGAGGACTTCCCCACCAAGCTATGGCTTCAATAGATAAGTAACCTGCAAAACATAATGAATCAATTTTATGCTATGTAGAACTCAAACAAATGACCTAGAAATGAATGTAAATCATAAAAAAAAAATAGAAGACATAGAGGTGCACATAGAAACCTATAGTAGCTATAATGAAGACCTTAAATGATAAAAATGATAAATTTAATGAACATTGGTACTCATACACTAGGATGGGTGATTTAGTCCCAAATTAGGGTTTCTGGGTAGGAACAGAAATCTGGCAGTGACAAGTCTGGAAATCATGAAATTTGGAAAATTCACTATACTGGGACTCATACACTAGAAGTGGAATATCAATCTTGCATGGATTTTTTGAGGGTTCAAGATCTAAATCTAGTCTTCAATCTCAACACTTTCTTCCAATCTTGATTTTTCGGCTTGAAATGCTAAATTATGCTCTATAGATGTCTTTTAGTGATCTTGTGACCAAGGTGAAAAATTTGGCAACTTGAAAACTTCTTTGAATCTTGGTCTTCAATGTATCTTCAACTTAGGTCTACAAATCACCCACTAAAGAGAGGGAAAAAAAAAATTTGTTAGTGGGTCGGGGTTTACCTTGGTCAAATCTAATTTTGGTAATCAAACCTTGAAATGAAATGAAATAGAAAAGAGGAATGATGAATGAACAAATATGTAATGTTGCTACTCATAAAACTATTGAATAAGACACTAAAAACATGTATGAAATGGATAGCATGAATGTGGGTCATGAAACTTGCTTGAATGTAGTAGATCTTGACTTGAATGCTTACTTGAATCATAAAACACTAGATCACAAATGTTAGCTCAAAAACAAACATGATGCATGATGTCTTTGATATGATGCTTGGTACTTGAATAATGCTCCAAAAAACTTCATAATCAACTCCTAATGGCTCTTGAATTCTCTTGTAGAATATTGAATTATCTTGTGAACTCAAATTTTATATAATGCATGAATACTCAAGTTTCTAGGAGAAAATATGTGAAATAAACTTGTATTTATACTTGTTTATGCCAAATTTCCTAAAATTACAACAATACAAGCTGACACTAGATCCAAGAGAATAAAATCCCACCAAAAATTTGAATTTAATTTAGTTATAATCTATGTGGGACTCATTCACCAATTATAGCATATGAGTCCCATTAGGCTAAGCTTGGGACACATTTTTCAAGAAAGGCTTAGTGTAATGTGAAATCTAGATCAGGGCACCAAAACCTAGGTGGGACCCATATGTCCAAGGCTAAATAGGAGCCCTAGATCACTAAATCTAGGCCATACAATACATTAACACATAAATTATGATTGGATGTTGGTTTATGTTAGAATTATCCTTATAAAGATGCATTAATTAAGGCTTGTGAATGTAAAATAAGGCCAAACAAGGCACAAAGAAGCCAAATTAATTAATAGAAAAACTAGATCACTATGAAAATACAAGAAAAAACCTTACAACACCCTAAATAAGGTACAATTATGTCCATTTAGTTGACAAGGGCCCAAATAAGTGTGAAAATGTAAAGGGATAAATTTTTTCTAGACTACATTTAGCCCCCACTTTAGTGAGAGGAGGAACTTTCATCAAAATCACACTAAAGTAGATGAAGTCTCATGAAGAGGGGTTCAAATGTACCAATTCTAGTGAGATAGGATGAAAATGATTGATAGTTTTGCACAAGGCCCCAGGGTCAAGATCCTATGACAAACCAACATAGACACAAAAGAACACACATGAAAAACAATGTAAGGAGAAATAACAAGGAACAAGCATACACTGCCAAAGAGAAAGAGAAAGGAAAACAAGAACAAAAATAGGTGGATCAAGCTTCTATTGTTTATCCCACATGTTGTGGATTAGATCTAATTTGTTTGATAAAAAAAAATGCATGTGCACTCTGAGGCAATAGAACTTTAGGCTATCCATTGGGAGAGTATCCAAAAGGGTGAGACACATACACATGTAGATGATATGTAATCATATAGATAAGCAATTGGAAATGGGAAAGTAATTCTTAAGTTTTGCCTCTCATTCAAGTAGACCAAAGATATACCTCCTAATAACTTTGATAAGACACCGCACATCTATGAATTTCAAGCTTCATGAGGCAAGCAAATCTTCATATGTTTGAAACTCATAAACAAAAAAGATGGCTTCACAGGAAAGCAAAGTGCATTATGCAAGGTGGCCATATAATAAAAAATGTAAAAAGTGTAAGGTACATTCAAAGGAGTCTTGCTTAGTTCATGTAAGGTCTTAACTCAGGGAACATTATGCCTAATGTCTTAAGAGAGGGCCAATCAAAGAATAAAATATTCACAACTTAGGGGATGTTGTGTGTTGTATCAAACCACTAAGAGGAATATAATATGCTAAGAGAGATCATGCTCTTGAGGGACACCACACCCAATTTCACCACAAAGCTAAAGACACATCGCATGAAGAAGACTAAACAATGAAACTTGAAATGAAAAAGAATAATGCCAATGTATACCCCCACTTTAAAGATATTGCTAAAAACCATGTTGTGAGAAATTACTTTAAAGTAGAAAATGATAAATGAAAAAAATAAAAAGGAGTGAGAGCTTAGTTGGAAAGCCCTATACCAAGTCATATGTTTCCAAATAAAGTTTTATAATGAAAAAGAGAAGAGGGTTTGTCCCAAAATAAAATTTCAAACACATGAGGGATCCATGGGTTTGGGGTCAGTATGTTCTTGCTACAATATTTTTAGAAGAGATTAGAACTATCATAATTCCCCAAATACTCATGGAATAGGAAGAATGACACAAAGAGATTGAAATCAAAGAAAAAATTTAGGTCAACATGGAAGAGACATGAATATCTTGACACCTTGCATTATTGCCAAAAGAAAAAAAAATGAAAAATGAAAAAGATAAAGAAAAATATTTTGGGTCAACATGGAAGAGACATGAATGTCTTGATTCATTGTGTCATCCCCAAAAGGAAAAAAAAAGAATTTTTTTATGAAATATAGAAGAATGTAGATACAAATAGAGAAATGTCACAAAGAGAGAGATACAACAAACATAATAGTATGGGGGATTACATTATGCACATGCAACCACACACAAAACATGAAAGAAAAATAATTCAAAATACTACTAAGGTACGTGTGAGTCAACCTATTAGTAGGTCATTTCTATCCCATTCATGTTCATCAGATATAGAAGGCAGACAACTAGACAAAGGGACAATAGAAAGTGTCGAACTAGAGTTATCACCAAGTTCAACACTCTTCCTAGGGAAATTATTGTTTAAGCTAATAGACAAAGAAAACAATGTATTCATTTAATTGTGCACTTCATAAATTTTAGCAACCTCATCCTCATCATCCAATTTGATCATAGTGGGAGGTTGAATGATAATGTCTAAAAAAGGATTAGCTTTTGTTGTGGTATAGGATCTTTTTGTTGTAGCAAAGAGGGAGACTCATCATGTATTGCTTCAATCAAGTTTGGATTTTTATTTTCACTATTTTTATCTTCATTTAACCTTTGAGAAAGAACACGACTTTTACGCCTATGCTCTCTATCATTTATGTTTCTTTTAGTATGATTTTAAAGTTGTGTTTGTGTAGGAGTAGGTTTATCAACCATAGGTTTCTTTTCTTCCCTAAGGGGAGGAACAAAAGGAACCATGGAAGTTTGTTCAACCACTATCTCTTTAGATTTCTAAATTTTCTTTATCTTAGGAAGCATGAGGAGATTTTTTTATTTGTCTCTTGGTCTTTTGTAGGAAATAAGACAAGGATCTATCTTAGGTTTTGGAATATCTTTAGGTTTGATCATGGTTTCATCAAGAATGGTAGGCTCATTCATAGGTTGAGGCATGTTTGTAATGAATAGTTTTTCTATACATTTTACCTTAAAATTTTGATATGATTTGAGAAATAAGTCTTCTCAAGGTTTAATAGGTTTCATAGGCTCAGAAAAGAGGAAATATATTGAGAATTTTCCACTGGAAGAAAAAGGATTAAAGCCACTATGGTGTACAGTGAAAATTTCATTGTCAAAGGGAAACTTTAAGCATTTATGCATAACCAATGGGACGAATTTCATGGAGAATAGCCATGGGTAACCAAGATTCACATGGAATTGGATTGGCATCAAGATGATGGAGAATGAGACATCTAATTTTTTTGGTTCTATTTGTAAAGGAAGGGTGATTGATCCCATCATAGCGAAAGCAAAAACATTATGCATCTTTATCCATGCTTTTGATTATCATATGTTTCTCAATAGAGTTCATGCACAAGTAAGAATTCCTCAGTGATCACATTCTCTCCACAGATGGGATCAATTAATATCCCATTAGTGGGCTTATCATTGATTTGATTGGCTATGTAAAGATGACCATTAGGTGTATTTCTAATTCTATCTTTAGATGAGAAAGCAATGTCAAGATGCTTCTTAGTCCTATCCTTATGAGATTGATTTTTGATCAACGCAATTAAACCATTTTTAATAGTATCCATATTCATAGGACTAGTATCCATGTTGTCATCATCCATGTCAATATTCATCACATCATTCTTTGTAGTTTACTGAGCTTTGACAAATGAAATATTATGTTTTGGCATAGGTTTGGTAAAGATTTGCAAGTTTTGATTAGGAGGGGCAACACACTTATTTCCTTGATCATTAACACCTCCAATTAAAAGTTGACTAGAATAAATGACATCTTCTAAAAGATGTTTAAGAGGCTTACAATGTTCTATGTCATGTCCATTTTTTGGTGATAATGGCAATAATAATTTGACTTAAAGTTTGGAGTTAAAGGTTTATTAGGATCCAAAGTTTTAATAGAAGACAATGTGATCATTCTTTGTTCTAAAAGTTGTGACATTATGTTATGGAGGGTATTGGATAAGGGAGTGAATTTCCTAGACAAATCCCCAAATGCAAAAGGATTTATCTTCCTTATATCAGCTACTTAGGTATCAACATGTTGATTTATTTGTTGAGGGGCATTTAGTTGAAGAAAGCATTTATTATATTTTCAAAAAGGTTGATAATTGTTTTGGTATGCGGATTTGGATTTCTCAGGATGGCTAGAGGTGGATTTTGTGTCATGACTACTAACCGAGTTTTGATAATCATGAAGGGAAGTACACAAGTTTACGAAGGAGGGGAACTTCATCATGGTAATATTGTCTTGTATCTTGGTTTGAAAGTTCTCAATGAACATCCTTTGAAGGTGTGGGTCAAGAATCTTTACGTTAATTTGGGAATAAAGCGATTGGTAGCATAAAATAAAGTCAGTGATCTTTTCATCATGTTTTTGCTTACATCTCATAAAATTTTCTAAGGTCATCTTAGGATTCATATGGGTATGTGCAGGATCATGATGGGCCAAAAAGTGGCAATATTATGGGTATGTGTAGGGTATGTGGCTGATGACTTTTTTTTACCCAAAATTGATGAAACAAAAAGGGTTTTTAAAGGAGATTCTTAGCTTTCCACCAATATAAATTTTTCTTTACTTTGAATTTAATAAATAATTATTATTCATTTTCTATTTGAATTATGATTAAAGTCCTAATTGATAGGTTGATTGAAAAACATCTATAGCTTTCAAATGGTATCACATTTTTTTAATCCAAAACATGTGTCACATTCTATGCTTCACATACTATACGATTAAAAAAAGAAAAAATAAATTTCATGAAATTTTGACCAAGTTAAGGTGGTCAGACATATGAGTTTTTATATTTTTTAAAAGTTGTAATAAAAAAATCATAATTAATTATTTACTTGGAAAAAAATTACAAAAAAATATGCATCACATTTATACATGAGTCCTCTACTTATATCTAAAATATTATAAAAAAATATTATCATTTTATTGTGGTTAGGGTGGTTAGACAGGCACCTACTTCTTATTTTTTCCTTGAAATTTAATTACTACTACATTGAAATTTCAAATTTTCACCAAATAATTTTTTTTCTTTGTTAAATAAACCTAGTAGTTTAAAAAATACATTCAAATTGATACAAATTCTATTCTTACATATTTTTGAAATAATATAGATAACTTATTCAAATTTTTACATCAAGTTGCCTAATTCTGATTTTTCTGATTTTTTTTCCACTTAAGGGCCTATTTTTCCCATGATGATCTTGCACATACCCATATGCACTTAGAAATTGTTTATAAATGCCTCAAAAAGTTCATTGAATGAATGAATTGTGTTATTTGGTAATGAGGAAAACCATTCTAAGGTGGTATTCTTCAAGGATCTAGGGAAAAGCTTAGCCAAGATCTTATCCTCAAGAATAAAGTCACTACATAAGGCACTATAAGCAGAAACATGGTTAGAAGGAACTCCTTTCCCCCCATATTTCTCAAATATATGAACCTTTATACCTTGTGGCATCAGTGTTCTCAATATCTCCAAGAATAAGGGATTTATTTTGACATAATACATAGGTTGGCCATTTTGATTTTGGTTTATGGTGGAAAATTTCTTTTCAAGGGATCAAACTGTTTGCACAAGTTGATTTATGAGGGTGTAATTTGTTATGTTTTGAGATGGAGGTGAATATGGTAGAGGTGTATATGTGTTCAAGGGAGTAGTGAAGGAAATTCTTATGTGAGGTAAGGTGGTAGGAGATATTATGTGTGATGCCACAAAGGTGATAGGAATGCTATCGGAAAAAACCAAGGAATGACATTACTAGTAGGTTGCATTGTTGTTGTAACTTGAGCATTGGTATAGGTAGGAATAGAGGCAATGGTTGTAGGAGGACGAATTTTAATTCTTCCTTGGCTTTGGAAATTGATCGAAGGTAAATCACAACTAGTGGTTGAGGTAAGACGTTTCCCAAAAATTTGAACTATGTTGCACTAGAGATCAACTTTTTCTTCACTTTTAATCATGTGATGTATGCTATCTATGATAGGGAAAGTTGTGGTTGAAATTTTTTCAATACTTATTTGATTATTTAGGTTCACTAAGTCTTCATGAATTTGTATTATGTTTTCTTGTGTAATACTAGAGATCATTGTTTCAACATTTTTCACACTACTTGAAGGTAAAGAGTTGTAAAAGGTATGGTTCATATCTAATGAATTAGTGTCAAAACTAGTACTAAAAGAGCTAGATAACCCAAGATACATGACAATTGTGTTATCATGGGATGAGATGAGTCTCAAACTTAATCTCACAATAGTATTAGCAATAGCAAACCAAGATGAAAAGCTCATGCAAGGGTTAATCAATGAAATGCAAGATGCAATGAACACAAGATAAATGTTATGCTCTAATTCTAATTAAAATGGAATTAAGCAATGAAATGAAGAAAAAAAAACTCTATAAACTAAAACAGATAACTAACAACACCAAACATAAACATAAAAACAAAGTTTTTAATGCTAGAAAAGGAAGTTTAAAATTTGAAATGGAATCAGTTTCTTAGAGGGTCATATGAGTCCCAATCAAGGTTTTTTAGGGATTTAAATGTTGAATAACAGTCACCATAGAATACCTAGAAACTAGGCAAGACCACTTGTACTAGGACTAAATCACCTAGAGGGGCGTATGAGTCCCATATTAGGGTTTTTAAATGAATTTCAATGAATTATGATCGATTTCTATGTTTCTAGTTTGAATGATGTCTAGGATAAGTGTAAATACATATTTTAGATGAAATTCAATGATGCAAGAGACATAAATGCAATCTCTATGCACTTTCACTAATGCAAGATTTAGGAACCCTTGATGCAAATTAACTAATGCAAAACCTAATGCAATGTTAATGTAGACAAGATTTATGATTATGGTGTGCTACAAATCAAAAAATAAAGCATTCTAAATGGAGGTTCACCAAAATGAAATAAATAAAATATGGTTTTTGTTAGGGTTGTTGGAGGGTTTTATGTTATTTTCTTCAAGTTTCACTAAAGGAAACCTTAGAGATCTCAATACAAGGATAGAATGAGGGAAAGAGATCTACTAGATGTTGCCCTAAGGTGTGTTTAGAAACTAAAGAGGGGTTCACTAGCAAGCTAGGGCATGGAAAGAAAAGTAACATGCAAAACCTAATGATGAAATTTAATGCTATGTAGAACTCAAATAAATGACCTATGAATGAATGCAAATCATAAAAAAAATGAGAATACATAGAGGTGTACTTGTAAACCTATAGTAGCTTGAATGAAGAGCTAAAATGATGAAAATGCTGAATTTAATGCATACTAGGGCACATACACTAGGTTGGGAGATTTAATCCTAGATTAGGGTTTTTGGGTAGGAACAAAGATCTAGAAATGACAAGTTTGGAACTCTTGAAATCTAGATAATTCGTTGTAATGGGACTCATACACCATAAGTGGCATTTCAGTCTTGCTTGGATTTTCATAGGATCAATATTTGATTCTACTCTTTAATCTTTACACTTTCTTCGAATCTTGGTTTTTGTGTCTGAAATCCTAAATTCCTCTTTATAGATATCTTTTAGTGATATTGTGAACAAGGTGACAAGTTTGGAAACTTGACAACTTCTCCCAATCTTGGTCTTCAATGTATCTTGAACCTAGATCAGCAAATCACACATTAAAGAGAGGTAAATATGTTTTTTTGTTAGTGGATAGGGGTTTCTTTGGTCAAACCCTATTTTGGTAATCAAACCTTGAAATGAAATGAAATATAAAGGAGGAATGATGAATGGAAAATATGTAATGATGCAACTCACCAAAAACTTGAATAAGATTCTAAAAATGTGTATGAAATTGATAACATGAATGTAGATCTTGACTCTCACTTGAAAGCAGTAGATCTTAACCTAATGCTTGTCTTAATAATAAAACCCTACATCACAAATGTTAGCTAAAAAATAAACATGATGTGTGGTGACTTTGAAATGATGCTTGGTACTTGAATAATGCTCCATAACACTTGATAATCAACTCTTGAAAGCTCTTAAATGCTCTTGTGAACTCAAATTTTCTATAATGCATGAATACTCAAGTTTCTAGGAGAAAATATGTGAAATAACCTTGTATTTATACTTGTTTATGCCAAATTTCCTAAAATTACAACACTACAAGTTGACATCAGTTCTAGGAGAATAAAATCTCAATAAGAATTTGAATTTAATTTAAGTCTAAGCTAAGTGGGACTCGTACGCTAGTTGTCAAGTATGAATATCATTAGGCTAATCTTGGGAAACATTTTTCAAGAAAGGCTTAGATTAATGTGAAATCCAAAATAGGGGCTTGAAACCTAGCTAGGACCCATACACCCAAGGTGGTGTATGAGTCCGAGATCACTAAATCTAAGTCATTCAACCTAGAAACACATAAATTATGACTAGATATCAATTTATGTCAAGATTATCCTTGGAAAGATAAATTAATTTAGGATTGTGGATGCAATAAGGCCCAATAAGGCATAAATAAGCCCAATTAATTAATAAAAACCCTAGATTAGTGTGAAAGTGCAAGAAAACACTTTAAAACACCCTAAATAAGGTATAATTATTTCCATTTAATTCACGAGGGCCCAAACAAGTGTGAAAATGTAAAGGGATACAATTTTCTACACTACACCCCTCTAGAAGTGGGTAAGGCAAGAGAAACAATTAGAGGATTAGGAGAGTTATGTTCCAAGTTAATGGAAGAACCATTATTAGAAGGATAAACAATCTCTTTATCTTTTAAGTGGGACTTTGAATCCACAATATTCTAATTGCAAACATCTTGCAAATGAACAAACTTATTACATAGCTAGCAATAGACTTTGGCATTTTTAAATTTGATGGGTTGGATCCATGTACCAAACATTGAATTAAGAGTAATATTAGTTTGAAGAATAGTGTTGATAGCAACATTAACACAAAATATGGCATAAATCAGCCTTGATTTGATTGGGTAACCTTGTCAACACAAAAGAGAGTGCCAAAATACTCAGTAATTCCCTTAAAAATATCTTGGTGCTAGAATTCTAAAGGTAATCCTAGGAGCCAAACATAGGTAGGAACCACCTTCTCTAGGTTAGTAGAAGCATCAAACCCAAGTTTTCGTTTACAAAGGGAAATAACATTTTTAAAGCCCTTATGAAAGGCGCAAGGCCCACCTATAAGAACCTCAAGCATATCTTCTTGAATGATAAAAATAAACATAAACAAACCTCTAGTAATTGCACTAATAGAGATACTACCCTTAAGATTCCAAGTATCACTATCCCATGTTCATACCGGGTTGATATTCAGGTGATTAGCAAAATATTTTCTCACCAAAGAAAATTTAAGTCCCTTAGTTGCCATGTTGAAAAGTTGATGAGGAACGACAGCCTTAGAGCCATTGATAGAGTAGGAAACATACAAAGAGTTGCAAGGAGCTTTTTCCAGAAGGCTACCCACAAGCTTGTCTACATAAGAAATAGGGTCCTCGCTAGAAGAAAATAAAAAAGTAAAAAAATTAAAAAAAAAAGCATCATTTTTCAAAGTTTTCAGAATAGGGGACATTCTAGAAGTACATGAAAAAGGACCTAGTCAGGGAAGAAGAAGACATTTTTCCATAGGGGGAAGTGAAATTTTTGGATGGGGGACTTCGATTGGCCCCCCCACCACTCTAAATCTTCAAGATTCATAGGCAGGCACAAAAAATTTGAAAAAACCTGGAGTGCACACAAGAGAACTAATATTATTATTGTGGATAGTAAAAATTGTTTCCTTGAAGTTAATTACTATTGATTGAGATAAATCATCTTGTTAAATATTTTTTTACCTAATTTTCCATAATATTGTTTTGATACATAAAATTAATTTTAGAGTAGTTATTAAATATTTTAACCACCTTCGAACCAACAATAAACTACATGCCCAAATGTACTAGGTTAGTAATTTAGTTGCACCCTACATTTTCCTATGTTAGGGAAAAATGTACATTTGTAAGGAGGCTTATTTAAATGTTAAATAAACTTGAACATTGTATTTATGGGGTGAACGAGATACTTAAGAGGTTCTTATTGTCATATTAAGCAATAAAAATTTTGTTCTAGTTTCTTGAGAGAGTGTGTCGGATGTGAGGAGAATATATATACACAAGTGTTGTTAGATTGAAGATATAAAATGAGTGATGGTCCAAGTGAATGTATTTAAATCTTGAATTTGAAGATAATATATTCTTAGACTGTCTTCATTGTGGAATTTATTTTAAAATGGTTTTTCCATCTAAATATTGTGTTTTGAGAATATATTATAGAGTTTCTTGCATTATTATGTTGCTAATTTGTGCCTCTCTTTTTTATTGTATGTATAGACACATAAATTTGGCCACTCTCAGATGGTCAAATTTACCCTTATATTCTTCTACTCTCGTCTCCCTATCCATATTAATTAAATAATTTAGTATTTAATTGATATTTATCCTATCTCAAACATTCCCTAAAGCGTTTAATTATTGTACCATAGAAAAATGAATCTTTGAAATTTTCATGGTCTTTTAGGTCTTTCTCTCATGATGGTTTTTCTATTTTGCTTTGATTTAATGTTGTAATGTGACTTCTACATTCACATTAGGTCCTTAACATTCAAAAGAAGGTTTCTTGAGAATGTGTTGTGAAGTGTTGTAACAGATTTCTACACTTTTCTAGACTCTTTTCATTACAATTCACCTAAAAATAACCTTTTCATCACTTATCAAGGCCTATTTTGAAGTTTTGTAAAGTCTTGCAGCAAGATTTCACACTTTTCTAAGCTTTATTTCACTATTTACACCTTTCTTTATGCTTTATTTGACCCCTTTATGCACGCATAAGGCTTAATTAAGTGTATTTTTTAATGTAAGCCTAAAAAATAACATTAAATGCATGACTTAATTCCCAAGACCCACTTACAAGTTGAAGGTGGGACCCATTCACCATGGGTGGTGAATGACTCCTTGGCTCCAAATTCAAAATATTTCAAATAATTTTATTTTAGGTTTTTATTCAAGATTACCTTATGGGTATGTGCAGGATCATCATGGAAAAAACAGACCCTTAAGTGGCAAAAAATTCAAAAAAATCAGAGTTGGACAACTTGACGTAAAAAATTGAATAAGTTATCTATATTATTTCAAAAACATGTAAGAATAGAATCTTTAGAAAATTCAATGTAATTTCTAAACTACTATGGTTGATTAAAAAAAAAGAAAATCTATTTGGTGAAAATTTGAAATTTCAATGTAGTGGTACTTAAATTTTAGGGAAAAAATAAGTAGGTGTCTGTCTGACCACCCTAACCATAATAAAATGATAATATTTTTTATAAGATTTTAGATATAAGTAGAGGACTCATGCCTCGATGTGATGCATATTTTTTTGTAATTTTTTTTAAAGTAAATAATTAATTATGAATTTTTTATTACAACTTTTTAAAAAATATAAAAACTCGTATGTTTGACCACCTTAACTTGGTCAAAACTTCATGAAATTCAATTTTTATTTTTTTAATCCTATAGTATGAGAAGCACAAAATGTGATGCATGTTTTCAATTCAAAAAATGTGATACCATTTGAAAGCTATAGATGTTTTCAATCAGCCTATCAATCAGGACTTTAGTCGTAATTTGAATAGAAAATGAATAATAATTACTTATTAAATTCAAACTAAACCATAATTTATATTGGTGGAAATCTTCTAATCTCCTTTAAAAACCCTTTTCATTTCATCAATTTTGGGTAAAAATTTAGTCATCAGCCACATACCCATCATATTGCCACTTTTTGGCCCATCATGATCCTGCACATACCTTTATGTTGGCCTGTGATGAGGTATCATTGGGTTAGTAAGGAACAAGTGTGTATAAATAAGTTTTTTTCTCATCATTTTACATCTCCTACAATCTCCTAAATCATTCAAGCATTCAATCATACATTTACTCATTCAAGCACTTTACATAATTCAATCAAGCAACAATCAAGTATCTTGGAGCATCCATTGACATAACTTCAAATTTCTTCAACAAGGTTGTGGTGAGTTTAGGACATTTTCATGTTGTTTATTCATCTTTCCTTGTTCATTTCATTTTGTATCATCATTAAGGGTTTGATTACCAAAGTGGGATTTGACCAAGGAAAATCCCTATAACCTAACCCTTAACCATTATTCCCCTTTTACATGTGTGCTTGCAGACTTTTGTGTGTAGATTTATCAAGAATTAGGTGTTGAAAAGTGGAAAAGAAGTCAACAAAGTGTTTCAAGTCAACTGCATCCTATTTCAAGCTTGGAGACAACCTATAGTCTATTTTTTTGCAAATTTGACTATGTCAACCCAACAAGAAGACAATTGTAGGTCTGGTTCTATAGAATTGGTCCCTGATTTTATAGAATTTTGGGAGAGGATTGATTCACCATAATTGGAAAATGAGTCCCACCTTAAGGCTAGAAAACTAGATTTTGTCATATTTTGGATCCCGACAGTCAGAAACTAGTTTCCAAAACTTTTTGCCAGTAGCAGGACTGATTCGCCATCAGTGGTGAATGAGTCCCAATGATGATCTTCATTAATTTTTTTCAGCATTCAGGACACTCCAGATTCATCATCAAATTCCCAAGTGCACTTTGTTCAGCCTAGTTTAATTTTTTTTCATTAGTTTACATCTCTATTGCATTTTCTGCATATCTCATTGTGTTTTTAGACATTGCATATTTCATAGGTTTTGCATCAATAGTCAATAAATTTCATTACTTAGTTGCATTTATAACATTGCATTCATTCATACACACATCAAAAAATCCTCTATTTGAATAAACCACATTAATTTTGAGAGTCTATCTATCTCCTTTTAGATGAAAGATCCTAAGAGTGCAAGAGTAGCCTATAAACCTCATCAAATTCCATGGTTCATTTTGGTGAACCTGCGTATTGAGAAATTTATCTTTTTGATTTGAATTGCATCTTGCATCTTAGGTTTCATTTGCATCAACATTCAATTAGGTCTTTTTTTTTTTGCATCCTAAGGTTTCTCATATTGCATTAGTGAAATACGCATTTAGACTTTATTTTTGCATATCTAATCATTCAAAATTTGAAAATATGCATTTGCATCCTCATTTGGCATTTGAAAAGCATTGAAATCACTTTAAATTTTCTAAAAAATATATATATATATATATCATAACTGGACTCATTCGCCACCCTGGGTGAATCAATCCACCTACACATTGTGAACACCATTTTCAAGCATTTTCTTGGTATTTCCTACATTATAGTTTTCTATAGTTCATTTTTGTTTTACTTTTCAAATTCTCTATTTTCTTCTATTTCTTGCATCTTATATTACTTTCATACATTGTCATCATGTCTTTTTCTTTTAATAGGTTTTGGAATTCATTGAAATACTTAGTAGACATGTCCAATTGTGCCTTTGGCTATGATCCTAATGACCTTGAGCTTCTTCTTGCTCCTTCAACTCCTCATGATTTCCCTCCTCGTGATGTCTAGACATCATTGGAGAAGATGATGATAGCATGAATAAGTTCTTAAACAAATTTCTTGACAACCTTGAATCCAATGCAACCTTTTACCCATCCATGAAGCCATAAGATCTTCCTATTGTTGCACCTCCTGATCACTTTGGATACTTACATCCTAAAATCAATGAAGGATCTAAAGTCCCTCCATCAAGTGGACCTATTTCCTCTACACAAACAAATCTTCAACCATTTTATGATCAAAAGGTTACAAACACATCAATCAACCTTTAAGAAACATATGGAAAATGTTTTACTATCTTAAGAAAAGAAGGGTGTGATACAAAAAATGAACATAACATTCATCAACTTCTCAAACAAAAAACAACAGAAGAAAACATAATAGGACTAGGATATCAAGATCCTTCTCATGTTGACAAACCTCCTTTTGAATATTGGAGACTTCGAGATGATGGTACAATGATCTTTGATTCTCCTCCTGACTTGAACATTCACTTTCCACGTGAACAACCATTACCTAATTCCAATGACAAGATGCTAGGATCCCCATAGGTCATCTTCCTTCTTCCATTCATGAAAAGGGAGAGTCTAGCAAATGAAAACAACCTTACAAATTGAAAAAAATGAAGTTTCCTACTCTTCCTCCACTTGAATGTGAAAGGATACTTCAACTACTTTTAAACAAAGGGCTTATACTCTTACCACTTATGAATAGGTTGGTCATCAGTCCCAAAGATTCTAACATAGCATATTGCAAATACCATTGTCTCCTTGGACACCGAACTGAGGAATGTTAGAAATTGAAGGATATACTGGACAAGTATCACTTCACTGATATCAATTTCTTTCCTATAATCCCTTAAAATAAAATCCCTTTGTCATACCATAGTCATAGAATTTTTCATTCTCACTATTGCATGATCCTCTCCCATCACCTACCTTGGCTCATTCTTTCCCTACACTCAATGGGGGCAAGAATTTGTTAGCCTTGTCCTTGTAATGAATTTCTCTTTATCTCTTAACTATGTTAATCATATTCCTCTTATATTACTTAAGATTGTGAAGTCAATCACTTGGTTAATGGGTGACTTACATTTGCATTACTAGCTCCTTTTATATTTGCATTTTTCTTGCATGTGTGTATCGTGTTCTCCTATAACATGTGTTTGATGTTCTCTCTCTTTTTTTACACTTCCTCTATTTGTACCTCCATTCTTCTAAATGACATACTTTCTCTTTTCTTTTTCCTTTTTGTTTTGTGTTTTCCATTTGGGGATGACGCAAAGCATAGAGACGCCCTATGTCTCTTCCATGTTAACCCAAAAGGGTCCTTTTTCTTTTTCCCTTTTTGTTTTTTGTTCTCCTTTTGGGGATGATGCAAAGCATAGAGATTCCCTATGTCTCTTCCATGTTGACCCAAAAGGTCCTTTTCATTTTCTCCTTTTTGTTTTTCGTTTCCCTTATTGATGATGACACAAGGCATTAAGACCGCAATGTCTCCTTCATGTTGACCCAAAACCTTTTCCTTTTCTTTTTGTTTTATTTTTTCTTGTGTTTTCATTTTGGGGATGATGCAAAGCATTGAGACCAAAATGTATCTTCCATATTGACCCAAAACATACCTTTTTTTTCTCTTGTTTTTCCCCTCTTTGTGTCATTCTTCAAGTTCTATGTGCTTTGGGAAATGATGATAGTTCCCATCTCTTTAATAAAAACATTAAAGCAACAAACATACTGACCCCAAATCCATTGATCCCTTATGTGTTTGGTGTGTTCCTTTTTGGGGGGAAAATCCCTTTCTTTTGTTCTCTCTCTCATTTACATGAAGCAACCTTGCTCAGAAACATATGACTTGGCATAGGGGCTTTCTAAGTTGGGTCTCATGTCTTGTTTCTTTTTGCATCTTTCCTTTGCTACTTTAAAGTAATTTATCATAGAACGGTGTGTAGAAATTGCTTTAAAGTGGGGGGCATACATTGGCATAATTTCATTTGCATTCTTAGTTCTTAGTGCAACCATGTCACTTCATATGATGCATTTGTCACTTTGTGTATGACATTGGGTGTGATGTCCTTCATAAGTGTGATCTATCTTATCATATTACATCCCTCTTGGTGGTTCGATGTGACGCACTGCATCCCTTAAGTTATGAATATTTTATTCTTTCATTGGTCCTCTCTTGGAGACATTAGACACAATGTTCCCTAAGTAATAGACCTTGCATTCAAAATTAACAAGACTCCTTTGAACTTTCTTCTACACTTTTACATTTTACATCTTTTCCACCTTGCATAATGCAACTTGTGTGCCTATGGTACCATCCTCTTTGTTCATGATTTCTAAGTATATGAAGCTTTGCTTGTCTCATGAAGTACAAACCAATATTCTCCTTTGTGGCACCTTGTTAAAGTTATCAAGAGGTATAACTTTGATATGGTTGAGTGGGAATCCCATTCAATGGCATGAATTTCCCCATAGCCACCTATGTGTTTGTGAGTGCATGTGAACTAGTGTATGTACTTCACCCTTTTTGGGTCTTCTCAGCCAATGGACTACCATGAGTTTGGTCACCCCAAAGTGAGTATGCATTCTTTTTCTTTCTCACAAATAGCCTAGATCTAATGCACAACTAATTGGACAAACAATCGAAGCTTAATCTGATTCTCCCTTTTCTTCTTCTATTTCACATGTGTGTTCCTTTGTTCTTGTGTTTAATTTTCCATGGGATCTCCATCTGGTGCAGGAGCACCCAAGCTCCTTAAGGATCACCTGAGAGGTCAGGAGGTTGCAGGGGTCTTGAAGACCTATCAAGGATCTTAGAACATCAATTATGACATATTAAAGCCTATAATGGCATTTGGCATGGATAAAAATATTGAAGGAGTCAAAAGTCCTAAGGGTCCTGATAAGGACCATAGGACCAAAATGCATTGTAATTGACAAATAGTGTCCTAAGAGTCTAGATAGGTGTTTTTTTTTTTTTTTTTAATCATGTTAATTAATGTTGAATAATTCCATGTAATAAGTTTTAGAAGGCTTTAGTTTATAGGATTTAATAAATTTCAAGTTGGAGTATTCAAATTTTTGAAATCCACCTTTGGGCGGGAAAGTGACTTTTAGGAGTTTTAGCAACGCTAATGTAATCAAAACAATCCCAATCAGTTGGGACAGTTGGGAGATGAGTCTATAAGGTTAGGGAATCCATTTTTATGAAGGGTTGGTTGCTGGTACGAATTTTGTATGGACTGCTATAGGAAGAAGCAAAAAAAATAGCAATTTCTTGCATTTTCTTGTGTTTTTTGATGAATATCTGATTGTTATTGATGAAATGAACAATGGAATGATTTAAAAACTCGCATCTACATGTATTTAAGCCTTTTCATGTCCTGATACATGTTTATAATTAGTTCTTTGTATTATTTTGCTGACTGTCCTAAGAAAGTGTAGATTTTTCACTAGTTTTTGGTGGTTTTCATGGGTGTTTGATCCATTTCATGAAGGAACACTGATGTAACTTATGAAATGGATCTGTTCTAACATGTATAATATAAATATAACAAGATTAAATGTAGGTAAGGAAGAACACTTGGGTGTACACCATGTTTTTCCAATGCAAAGTGCATGAAAATGGAGGCTAAGGTGTAGCAATAGGAGATCTGCCTTAATGAGGGGTATATTTTTGAGTTGAAGGTCTTTATTTATGTTTATTTATTGGTTAAAATTCTAAGAAAAGGTTTTGGAAGTGTGGGGAAAGCTAATTTTCAAGAGGCCCTAGTTTTGGAGCAATTTAGTGAGGGTTTTGTGTTTGAGCATGTTAAGGGTCTAATAGGAGTCTAAAAACTTGAAAATACTTGGTTTGAGGATATTTTAAGATACTTTTGAAAGTCTTATGATCTGGAGTTGAGTTTGGAATAGGGTTGCTTTGAAAAAGAGGGCTAATTTGGCCTAGTTTTTGTGGAAACAACAGGATTTGGGAAGTCTGATCCAAAACAAGTGCCATCAAGGTCTAGGTATGTTATGTAGGGTCATAAACCACATCTAAAAAAATCATTATTTTGTTAATTCCTTTGGGGAAGTTGTGAGTAAAGTTAAAAAAACCACTGCAGGAGGCCTAGTTGGGCTAGAAGCCTATTCAAGGTGCAAAAAAGTGAGTTTGTGTTTAAGTTAGAGGTTTGGGGCTTGAAACCATTCAAGAAAAGTTTTTTTGAGTCTTTTAAAATCTTCCCAAGTGTTTGGGTCCATAAGTGAAGGTTTAAAGTCATAAATGAAACTTTGAGGCTTAGCTCCTGCAAGGCACCTAGAAGAGGGTTTGAGATTGCTTCATTGAAATCCTTGAAATCATTGTGTGTTTCCAAAAGTCCCATAGCCTCTGCATCACCATCTTGTGGGCTTGATCATCCCTCTTGATTTTTGTCATTTAATCTTGGTAGAATAAGTGCATTTGGATCCTTCTCAACGTGCATGGCTACTTTAGTGTGAGTTTGGAGCAAGTTCATCCTCTCAGTAAAGTGGGGGCTAAATGTACCATAGAAGAATGGAAATTTGACATTTTCATGTTCTTTTAGGTCTTTCTCTCATGATGATTGGTCTAGTTTTCTTTGATTTAATGTTGTAATGTGACTTCTACATTCACATTAAGTCATTAACATTCAAAATAAGGTGTCTTGAGAAGGTGTTCTGAAGTGTTGTAACACATTTCTATAGTTTTTTAGACTATTTTCATTACAATTCAGCTAAAAATCACCTTTTCATCACTTATCAAGTCCTATTTTGAAGTGTTGTAAATTCTTGTAACAAGATTTCATGCTTTTCTAGGCTTGATTTCACTATTTACACCTTTCTTATGCTTTATTTGACCCCTTTATGCTCTCATAAAGCTTAATTAAGTGTATTTTTTAATGTAACCCTAACAAATAATATTAAATGTGACTTAATTCTTGGCACCCACTTACAAGTCCAAGGTGGAACCCATTTTCCATGGGTGGAGAATGAGTCCCTCTTGGCTCCAAATTCAAAATATTTCAAATTTTCTTTTGGGTTTTTATTCAAAATTACCTTATGTCGGCTTGTGATGAGTTATCATTGGGTTAGTAAGGCACAAAGTGTGTCTAAAAAAGTGTTTTTCTCCTCATTTTACATCTCCTACAATCTACTAATTCATTCAAGCATTCAATCATCCATTTACTCATTCAAGCACTTTGCATCATTCAATTAAGCAACTTGGAGCAGCCATTGGCATAACTTCATATTTCTTGAACAAGGTTGTGGTGTGTTTAGGACATTTTCATGTTGTTTATTCATCTTTCCTTGTTCATTTCATTTCATTTCACATTAAGGGTTTGATTACCAAAGTTGGATTTGACCATGGTAAATCCCTATAGCCTATCCCTTAACCATTTTACCCCTTTTCCATGTGTGCTTGTAGACTTGTGTGTGCAGATTTATCAAGCAATTAGGTGTTGAAAAGCAGACAAGAATTCAACAAATTGTTTCAAGTCAATTGCATCCTATTTCAAGCTTGGAGACAACCTGCAGTCTATTTTCTGCAGATTTGACTCCGTCAACCCAACAAGAAGACAAGTCTAGTGCTATAGAATTGGCCCTTGATTTCAAAGAACTCTGGGAGAGGACTAATTCACCATCAATTACGAATGAGTCCCACCTTAAGGCTAGAAAACTATATTTTTTTAGATTCTAGATCCCGACAGTCAAAAACTAGTTTCCAAGATATTTTGCTAGTAGTAGGACTGATTCACCATCAGTGGTAAATGAGCCCCACTAGTGATCTTCATTCAGAACACTTCAGATTCATCATCAGATTCCCAAGTGCACTCTTTTCATCCTTGTTTAATTCTATTTGCATTACTTTACATCTGTATTGCATTTTCTGCATATCTCATTGTGTTTTCAAATATTGCATATTTCATATGTTTTGCATCACTGTTCAATCAGTTTCAATACTTAGTTGCATTTACATCATTTCATTTAGTCATACACACATCACACAATCCTCTATTTGAATGAACCACATTAATTTTGAGGGTCTATCTCTCTCCTTTTAGGTTAAAGATCCTAAGAGTGCAAGACTAGCCTATGGACCTTATAAAATCCATGGTTCAATTATTTATTTAAATACTTTTCCCCCTTTCCTCTCCAAATTAAATAAATATAAAAATTTATTTTATTTGGTTATTTTGACTCACATGAATTAAATATATTTTTAATTCAATTTTCTCTTTCCACATGTCACCATCCTCTATAATTCTTTCCTAATCTAGGTTAACTTAATTAATGTCTAATTAGGATGTGCACACCACTAATTGTGGTTAGTGTCACATCCTTCATAAAATCCCACTTGCCCCTAATCCCATCATTAGCCTACCTAATAATTTGCACAACCACTAATCATGCTTAATTAGATCCTAACCTAAGTCTCTTGCCATTAATGACATGGGTACCCAAGTCAACCTTCTTAAATGCTTTCTCCTTTTGGAGAAGAAATACCAATCCGGCAAGGAATTTTTAATTCCTTGTTTATTCCTCCAACATGCCAACTTGTAATTTTAAATTACATTTATTCCTCCAAGGCATCCCATGTGGAATTTTAAATTCCACATTTTTTCCTCTCCCTAAGGTACTTAAAAGTACCTCCACTTGGAGCCACCTCATCTCCACATCACCCTACACTTGCCACCTCACATGTCATATTTCCTCACCATATGTGTTAAGATGCCTCAAGGAATCTCAACCATTGGTCTTCAAAATCTAATTTTGATCCTAGCCTTCCATTTCATGCACTAAAATTGGCTAAATACTTAGCCAACTTCATTCATTTGATCACTCAACACTTAATGCATTTTTCTCTCACATTTTGGGCTAATGTACAACCTCCATTGCTGCAACATTTGAGCTCATATCTTTGCATCCAATGCATTTTCATGGCCTCCATTGTATTCATCATGTCACCCTCATCATTTTCATATAGGTTGTATAACATTTTATCACTCAAGGAGCACACATTTTCAACAATCAAAGGGCCAAACAAAGCATCAATTTGAGTAAGGTAAAAATTTGAGTTTTATTTAGAATGGTATTTCTTGAATTTAAATAGGCTAATCTTGATGCGTTGTTTGTAAGAATGCTAAAAACTAGTTGATATTATAAAGAAGTTGACTATTTATATATTAATTCCATATTAAGGAAACTTAATTTTAGTTTTTCATACAATTTTTAGATATTTAGATCAACATATAATCTAATTTCAAACTTGCATACAATTTTGATTTATAAGCTCACCCTTTTCACTGTTATATTTTCTTCTTCCAAAATGTTGTGATATATATGAAGGCAATTTTTATATTGGATCAAATACTCTTTTTGTATTATATTATTTTTGGAAACAATTTGGAAATTTCTTGATATCTTTCTTCATTATTTTAGCATAATCGAGAGAGCTATTTGGAGATTGGTAATCAGATTTTTTTTTATGCATATCACTGTATGTTTCCTTAATAATTTATGATAGATGATTTAGGCACATCCTCTATGTGCATGTTATAGATAAACTTGGTATGTATTGGTCTATTTTAATATTTTACATTAACTTTGTAGTGAGAGTACCCAAATATATATGTTTTCAATTGTTAGGTTATGCTTTCAAGTGTCTTTATTTATAGCTTAATCATGTGCCAATGCATTTAAAAGTTTTAATTTTTTGGATCTATGAGTTCTTAATTTTAGTGGTCTATCTCTACCGATTGATTGCATTAAATTTTGCTGGTGGTTGACATTGATGTCAACACCTAAGGAGATTGTTGATTGATGGTTATCATTGATTTCAAAACTTGATGAGATTTTTTATGGTTGTCATTCATGGGATTTTGTTAGCATCAATTGGTACTAATGTCCTTGCTACAGTTGGCAACAATTGTCATTGTTGACAACTTTTAGTATGGGATAACATTGATGTATAGAAGGGTTGTTGAGGTTCATGACTATTTTTCATGCCTTATCTTTATTGAGTTTGATGGTTGGAGGTATTTGAGTATGATTTCTATTAGTAGAGTTAGTTTCATAATGATATATTACTTGATGAGGATTAGAAGCATTAAGAAGTACTACAAACAATGGAGAGATGTTGCTAGTGGCCTATAGTATGTCATATATTCTCTCCTAATGTTCATGATGGAGCATGTGTTAATGAAATAAATATATTACCTCTGCAAGTTTCCTAAGTGTTTCTAGTTCAAGAAGCTATGTTGAAGTCTACCTAGGAGAATACTCTACATTCCTATGTTGATGAAAAGTTGGTCTTGTGGTGTGGGATTCAATTTTTATGTTCTATGAACATTATGTTTGTATTATTTTTTTTCACTTGTGTTGCCAAGGAGGTTTCTATGAATTGAAATAGGTTAGCAATATTGTTTATTGTCTAGATAGCTCTAGGAAATGCTCTGCATTTCTCTATTATGATGTTTGAAATTATATAGTTTGGTGAATGTAATCTTATTGTTTGTGTAGTATCTCAAATCTAATTTCATGTGATGAATTTTTCCACAAGTTATTCTATTAATGTCATATCTCATGTTCATGGATTCTATGCTTCCCCAATATAGTTTTTCATTCCTATTAGTTTTATCATAGTTTTTGTTGTAATTAAAATATGAAATAAGTGTATGGAAGTTGGATGTTCAGAGAAAATACCCATGTGATTCACACATTACTATTTGGCCACTTTGGTGCTACATTGGGTCTTGAGTTGGCTTCTTAGGCTATTTGTAGATATTTGGTCAATAGGGCTTTTTCTTTTTCTTGTGCCATGCGGTTGGGGATCTGTACCAATAATTGAAAATGTGTTAAGTTATATTTGGGTCATAACCTATCTTGGTTAGAATTACTGATCTGTAAAGCGGAAGGGATCTATGACAAATGTTGCTAAGTGATAATGAACAAAGGTGTAAAGACATCAACAATGGAATAGCAGGAACATTAAACAGAGAGAATTCAAAACATAGAACCAAGAGAGAGTAAAGAACACACCAATTTAATTACGGAGTTCGCCACAAACATGACTATGTCTCTGGGTCGAGCTCAACTGAGTGACCAATCTATTGAAATGTTCTAAATGGTAGTACAATCTCCACTGGAGCCTCTTGCAAACATTGCTTTACAATATCTTGTACCCTTTCCACAAAGTCATACAAAAGTCTCTCACTCACACCCCTCTCAAAAGCTCTCAAGGCTAGGGACAATTAACAAAGAGTAAGGAAACTAACTTTGCCTAAAGGACCTACTACAAGATTAGAACATCATTCCATCTCAACTCAAATATTCACCTAATTCCCTCTAAAAATTCTCTCACAAAAGCCTCTCAAAGACCAAGAGAATGGGATGGAGAGTGATCAACTCCAAATGTGATGATTGAGTTGAATTGAGCTGGATGAGTGAGGAAGACTCTCCTAGTCTCCCTTTTATACTTGAAGTAGGGCCTATTTGGTTAAAACCAACAATTTTGGAATTTTCCCCTTAAATGGAAAATTAAAAAACAATTTCCCCACTTACATAAAAAAACAATAACCCCCCCTTATCAAATTGTTTTTAAGCCCTTAACATATTCATATTCTCGGGCTTATTTTGGTTTTGGAGTTTTGTTTGTATTTTAATTTAAATCCTAACTAATAACCACTTATAGGTTATTTGTTTGACAGCTCAGGCTTTCCACGGGTTATTAAAAACCCATCTCACAAATGCATTAAGCCGCCTTGCATGGCGCAATGGCAAGTAAGTGTTTTGGTTGGTGGGTGGTTAAGGGTTCAACCCCCACCAACCTTGTTTGTTTTATTCTCACCGTTTCTGAAATTCCAATCATGAAAACTAAATATCTGATCCATAGATGTTGAAAATAGTGCACGTGGTCCAACGGCCCCGGTCAGTGGCTTGAGAAGTGGAGGTTCCAGGTTCAAACCCCATGAACCATATTTTGCTTATAAAAACAAACTCATCTGCAATCACCAAAGAGATGGAGGAAACAACCACCATGTGTCATGCTCAGAGGATTCCACGTGTCCGAAGATGATTCGCTGGAGCCATCCACGCTGTGACTGAGTCAACTGCCAACTCAACGACCATGACATGTCATCTAGAAGACACGTGTCAATGCGAGATTAGCTAACCTTGATGATGTCATCCACCATGTCACCCTGCCACGTCAGTTTGTATGGACTGACACGTGTGAGCTTCTGATTGGTTCAACTCGGCATCTGTATGATGACCTGTCCATCAAGTCAGCATGATGACTTCATGTTGACGTCAGCAACCGTACCACATGGTACCTTAGTCAACTGAGACTTTGATCGGCTATATATCGTGCATACGAGCTCCGATTTGCGCAAAATGAACACCATTGGAATCGTGACGATGAGACCTTTGTGATGATGCCACCTTCGATCATTTTTTATGATTTCAAAATTTCATCCTTTTTTCTCGTCCCTGGGAGTTGAGTTGATTGGCCTTTGACCAAAGTTTGACTGGCAATATCTTGCACGTACAAGCTCAAATTTCAATGAAACGAACATCGTTGGGTTCATGTCATCGAGCCCTTCAAAGTGACATCGCTTCTGACTAGTTCTGAGTCCATCATCTTTTCACCTTCTGATGGCCACCTGGTCTGAGGGTTGACCCAACTTTGACTGTGCATAACTCAATCAAATGGACTCCTTTTTGCCCCATTCAAGTTGCACCAGATTCAGAATTTTGAGCTCTATGCTATGGAACTGCTTCTGGGAGAAATGGGAACACTTCAATTTTTAGATTCAGGAGATCCACCTGGATCAAGTCGCCCCACTGAAGAACTTTTGGTCCTCCAAAAGTTTATAGTTCCTTCAAAAACATCTTCCATTCTACATCTTGCCACTCGCCATGATTTGAATCAATAAAACATAGACACTGCCACATCTACCTATTGAGGTCTTACACTTCAGTAATGTACTATCAACAAGAGTTGTCCTTATCGCCACATCTACCCTCTATAGGGGTCTTACATTTCAGCAACATGGAATCCACAACTCATCACAATGTAGTTTAAAATGGAACTTAACATACCCAAAGCAAGAAGAAAAATTGAGTATGGTAAACCTGTCTCTCAATGCTTCTCACGGGGTGATTCACATTCTGCATCTCTCGCCATTCTTTCTGGCATGCTTTTGTTGCTCCTCCAACTGCTCAAGCATGGTATCTATGCCTCAGCCTGAAATATTCCTCCACCTTTGTACTTCAGAATAGCTTATTCAAGGCTCCACCATACGACTCGGGTCACGTTCATCTAAAGCAATGAGGTCACCAATAACATCCTTCAAGAACTTCAACTAAGTTCAGACGTATCCTCAAAATGGCCTCAATTGAGTCTTCAAAATGAGAACATGCAAGGTCACTATTGACCATTCTCAGCAACTCTTAAGCTGGGAAGTGCTCTTCAACAGAAGCTTCACACTTGAAAACTGTAGGTACAACTCCTTAAAAACCCTACAATGAGAAGTTACACAGTATTCTCCTTTCTAGATTACAAGACATGTGGCTTCAAGAGCCTTACAAAATCTCAACCTCTAGAGAATTACAACTTCATAAAAATTGTTACAAAAGATTTGATTCAGAGTTTTAATACTCACAAAACAATACTAGTTTATCAACATATTCATCACACTACAAAAGATGTAATAAACACTCAAATTAATATACTAGTTTGTTGAGTGTTGTTCCCAGCTCCTACGAAGCTGTTCAAAGGAACTCTCTTCCATAGGTTGCTCAGGCTGTGGTTGAATTTCTCCTGGGACTGCCTCAGAAGTGGTAGCTACTGCCAGCTCAGCTTTCATCTCCTCAACTTTCTGGTGGTTGGGTCTCTCAGTAGACCTCAATCGACGATGAAGCTCTAGATGCAACTTCCAACACTTTGCCTCCCAATGTCCACTGATGCCATAGTGGTTGCAGAAGTTCTGAGCTCTAGAGGATTGTTGATCTCCTCCTCTGAATCCCAATCCTTGGTATCGTGGCCACTTCTTCACCTCGATTGGATTGGTGATGCCTTGCTCAGAAATACCAAAGCCTTTCCCTCTGAAGCCCATCTTCTCAAGCAGCTTCGATCCTATTAGTCTTCTCTCAATGGTCTAGATAGAGTTCTTCAACCATGCCTTTCATTGACATGAAATCATCCACCATGGATGCGGTCAATGTAAGCCTTGAAGATTCATCCTTTTTTGATGCCATCTTTGCTCCAAACTCTAAATGTCCACCAATAGAAAAATGACTCACAATCACTCCTACAAACCAGCCAAACAAGGCTCTGATACCACTTGATCCGTAAAGCAGAAGGGATCTATGACAAACGTTGCTAAGTGATTTTGAACAAAGGTGTAAATACATCAACAATGGAATAGCAGGAACATTAAACAGAGAGAATTCAAAACATAGAACCAAGAGAGAGTAAAGAAGACACCAATTTGATTACAGATTTCACCACAAACATGACTACATGTCTCCAGGTCGAGCTCAACTGAGTGACCAATCTATTGAAATGTTCTAAATGGTAGTACAATCTCCAATAGAGCCTCTTGCAAACACTGCTTTACAATATCTTGTAGCCTTTCCACAAAGTCATAGAAAAGTCTTTCACTCACACCCCTCTCAAAAGCTCTCAAGGCTAGGGATGATTAACAAAGAGTAAGGAAAATGACTCTGCCTAAAGGACCTACTACAAGATTAGAACATCATTCCATCTCAACTCAAATATTCTCCTAATTCCCTCTAAAAATTCTCTCACAAAAGCCTCTCAAAGACCAAGAGAATGGGATGCAGAGTGATCAACTCCAAATGTGATGATTGAGTTGAATTGAGTTGGATGAGTGAGGAAGACTCTCCTAGTCTCCCTTTTATACTTGAAGTTGGGCCTATTTGGTTAAAACCAACAATTTTGGAATTTTCCCCTTAAATGGAAAATTAAAAACCAATTTCCCCACTTACATAAAAAAACAATAACCCCCCTTATCAAATTGTTTTTAAGCCCTTAACATATTCATATTCTCAGGCTTATTTTGGTTTTGGAGTTTTGTTTGTATTTTAATTAAAATCCTAACTAATAACCACTTATAGGTTATTTATTTGACAGCTCGGGCTTTCCATGGGTTATTAAAACCCCATCTCACAAATGCATTAAGCCACCTTGCATGGCGTGACAGCAAGTAAGTGTTTTGGTCGGTGAGTGGTTAAGGGTTCAACCCCCATCGACCTCGTTTGTTTTATTCTCACCGTTTCTGAAATTCCAATCATGGAAAGAAAATATCTGCTCCCTAGATGGTGAAAACAGTGCATGTGGTCCAATGGCCCCAGTCAGTGGCTTGAGATGTGGAGGTTCTAGGTTCAAACCCCACAAACCATATTTTGCTTATAAAAACAAACTCATCTGCAATCACTGAAGAGATGGAGGAAACAACCACCATGTGTCCAATGATGATTCACTGGAGCCATCCACGCTGTCACTGAGTCAACTACCAACTCAACGACCGTGACATGTCATCTAGAAGACACGTGTCAATGCGAAATTAGCTAACCTTGATGATGTCATCCACCATGTCACCCTACCACGTCAGTTTGTACGGACTAACACGTGTGAGCTTCTAATTGGTTTAGCTCAAAATTTATATGATGACCTATCCATCAAGTCAGCATGATGATGTCATGCTGACGTCAGCAACTGTACCACATGGTACCTTGGTCAACTGAGACTTTGACCAGCTATATCTCATGCATACGAGCTCTGATTTGCGCAAAACGAACGTCGTTGGAACCGTGACGATGAGACCTTCATGATGATTCCACCTTCAATCATTTTTTATGATGTCAAAATTTCATCCTTTCTTCTTGTCCCTAGGAGTTGAGTTGACCGGCCTTTGACCGGCAATATCTTGCATGTACGAGCTCGAATTTCAACAAAATGAACATCGTTGGGTTCGTGTCATCGAGCCCTTCAAAGTGACATCACTTCTGACTAGTTCTGAGTCCATCAACTTTTCGCCTTCTAATGGCCACCTGGTCCAAGGGTTGACCCAACTTTGACTGTGCATAACTTGAGAAAATGGACTCCTTTTTGGCCCATTTAAGTTGCACCGAATTCAGGATTTTAAGCTCTATGCTATGGCACTGCTTCTAGGAGAAATGGGAACACTTCAATTTTCAGATTCAAGAGATCCACCTAGATCAATTACCCTGAGAAAATTCAATTGGAAGAATGTTTTTGAGCCAATAGGTTATGCACTTTATGTTTCATCTACACATTTCCCTTGATGTCAACTTAGATTGTTTTATCCTAGTGTGTGAATTATTTTGGATCACATTGGAGGATGCAATAAGTTTTTTTTTTGTCCTCTCTATCTTTGGGATATGACCACATTATGTTTTGGTGGTTGACTTGTTGAATTCATTATTTATCTTCTTTCTAGCTGACCTAATTGAAGTTTTGAAGGGTTGTGATGCATATAAATGCAAGATCATTTTGGATGCAACATGATGGTGTGTTGTACAGGTGTTAAGAAGTGTGTGAATTGTATTGAATATCCAATAGAGATAGTGTGAAAATGTGTGAAAGGAAAGATCGATTATGTTTGAATGCCTTAGCCAATAGAGTGAATTGTTGAAAAATATTGTAATCTCATAAAAAATTTATATCTTGATCTAACATATTGAATGTCATTAGATCATCTATATCTTACTCTTGGAGTTGATTGGTACTTCAGCATTGCAAATCTTTTATATCTTTCTCTAAGGTAGTGAGCCTTCTTGCAAGTATTTTTGGTAGTATTATGAGTTAACTCTCATCGTGGTTTTTCCCTCATTGGTTTTTTCTATGTAAATATTGTGTTCTCCTATGCATGTGTTTTCTTTGATTATCTTTCTTTTCTACTAATTTGATTAGAAGTAGAATTGCTATATCTTTCATTTCTAAGGAGTTTTTTATCATACTAAGGGTTTAAACTACTATATTTGTTTAAGGGTCTCAATAAGAGGGTTGTATTGTGTTGAAAGTTTCAAGGTACATAGAAGAGCTTAATTTTTTGAGTAGACCAACTCACCCCCCTCTTAGTATTCAATTTTGTTCAACATTAAAAAATTGAATGTGGAGTGTATAGATCAAAAGATTAATTTAGTACTAATATTTGTATATTGACCTTGTTTATGGTAATTTTTGTATTGGTATGTTGCAATGAGAAGAGTATATGGATGAGTGGATTTGTGATTATATATGGAATTGATTGTAGTTTTGAATTAATATGTTGATGGCATATATTTCTATATATTTTTTTATTTCCTACCTTATTTTTTAGGTATGGTTAGATTGAATGCGATACAATTTTGTATGTGTAGTGTAGAAAAATGTCATCCTTGAAATTTTCACATTTTTTCGGCCCTCCCTGCTAAAATTAGGCTTCTTTATGCCTTAAATTGGCCTTATTTTTCATCCACAAGCCTTAATTAGTGCATCTTTCCAAGGATAATCTTGACGTATATGTATTGACCAATCATATTTTAATTATTTAGAATGTATGGCCTAGATTTTGTGATTTGAGACTTATATGCCACCTTAGGCGTATGGGTCCCACCTATGTTTCGGGCCCTGGTCCTAAATTTTGCATTGAGCTTAACATTTCTTGAAATTTGTGTCCCAAGCCTAGGCTACTAGGAATCATAGCCCCAACCTGCATATGAGTCCCACTTAGCTTGGACCTATTTTGAATTAAAATTCATGGTGGGATTTTATTCTCCTAGAATTGATGTCAGCTTGTAATGTTGTAATTTTAGGAAACTTGGCATTAAAAACTATAAAGACAAGTTTATTTCACATATTTTCTCCTAGAAATTTTCATGAGCAAGCGTGACATAAGAATTAAAGCATTCTATCATTCTAGGGAATTCAAGAATGATTATCAAGCATTTTGGAGCACTATTCAAGTATCAAGCATCATGTCAAAGTCATCATGCATCATGTTTTTTTGAGATAACATTTGTGATGTAGGGTTTCATGATTCAAGTAAGTATTCAAGTCAAGATCCATATCATTCAAGCAAGAGTCAAGATCTACATCCATTGTAGATATTACATACAAGATTATAGCCTTTTGTTACTACAATTTGGTGAGTTGCAACATATCATTTTGTTCATTCATCATTCCTCCATTCTATTTCATTTCATTTCAAGGTTTGATTACAAAAATATGGTTTGACCAAGGAAAACCCCAATCCACTAACAAAACAACATTTTCCCCTCTCTTTTATGTGTGATTTTCATATTTATGTTGGAGATCCATTAAAGAGAAAGATTGGAGAATTTTTTTAAGTTGAAAAGTTTTCAAAGTTGTAACCTTACTTGCAAGATCAAGGAAAGTCACCTACAAATTGCAATCCAGTGATTTTGATCTAGAGATTTGATAGGAAGAAAGCTATAGAAAATCAAAAGAGGATATCAGAGTTTCGAAGAAACCCTAATACTTGGACTAAATTTACACTTGTGGCGTATGAGTCCTAGTATACAAATTTTCAAACATTTTCTATAGATTTGGATTCACTAGTTGAAGATTCCAATTTTTGTCAAAAACCCTGATCTAGGACTAAATCACCCCTACTAGTGTATGATTCCTAGTGAGCATTAACTTTAGAATTTTCAGTATTCTAGATCTTGTTTCAAGAACATTCAAGTTTCTAGGTGAACCTCTATACTTTCTTAGTTTACTATTTTGATTTGAACTCTTTTCTAAGTCATTCATTTAAGTATTTTATATCATTAGGTTTATTCATTAAATCTTGCATATTCCTAGTCTTTCCAAGCCATATCTTGGTGGTGAGCCCCAATTTATTCTTTACTCATACCCTACGATAATTTTTAGTAGATCCCTTCCCTTCATTTTATCCTTGGATTGAGATCTGTAAGCTTTCCTTGAATGAAACGTGAAGAAAACTTGTTGTTCTATGTCCTAAACTATAGAGGGAGAATTTTCAACCTTTCACTATGTTTGCTATTCCAATTCATATGTGTAACATAGATAATGAAATATTTTTTTTGTCATTTGAAATTGATATGTGTAACGTAGATAATAATAGTTTATATGTGTTCACCTTAGCATGGTCCTGATCCTATCATGGGATAACATAAGGGAGGGTGAGTAGAGCTCTTACTTGAGATGGTGGTTATTTGGGTTGCTAGTGGAAATATTTTATTAGAGAATAAGAACATTTTTAATAATAATAATATGCCATAATTTTGGTTAACTGATGTTTTTGCTTATTGATTTTCCTATGAATATATTGACAATTTATGATGTCAAGTGGGGAAATGTTAGGATTAACTATGACACCAACCTTATAAATCCTATATAGTCAATTCTTCTAAATATTATTTTTATATCACTTATAAGGGATGATGGTTTCACTAATAGTGGTAATTATTTTCACCTTTATGGTTTTACTAGAATGGTAACTTTTACTTATTGTGGGACATTACAAATTATTTACCTGAAGCTAGTCACTATTTACTGAGGTAAATATAATTTTGGTTTTTATAGTTGTTTTGGGAATCTAACATCAAATGATTTTTTTAATACTTAAATGAATTTTGGAATGGCTATTAAATGTACTTAACTACCATGAAATAAAAAAGAAACAGGTATCCAAATGTAATAGGTTAGTAATATGGTTTGAACCTATATTGACCTATGTTAAAAAAGTTTGTAAATTTGTATAAACGGTTGTTGGAATGTGAAAGCTTGAACATCTAATTTTATTAGTGAAAACACTATTTAATAGGTGCTTAAGGTGGTATTAATTTAGATTAAGTCAATAAGAAAGAAAATTGTATTTGTAGATGCTTGAGAAAGTGTGTGAAATTTATGGAAAATCCCTCTAAATAGGTGTTCTTTGATTGAAGACACAAAAAGGAGCATGATAAAAGTAAATATATTGTAGTATTGCATTTGAAGATTATACATTTTTGGCCTCTCCTATTGTTATATTTTTTCCTCTAAATGTTATTGCAAATAATTCTTGTGTTGCAAGATGATAATTTATAATTTCATGCATTCTTATCTTGTTGATTTGTGCCTCTTTATTGTTGAACTATCTTATGGTGTTGTTATCTTACTTTCTTATTCTTGTTTTAAGTTTATCAAGAATGATTGCAAACATGTTAAATTGGTTTAATTTAGCATCATATAATGTTTAATCTCTATGTTGTGATTCCATATTAAGGCAACTTAATTTCATATTTGAACATAATTTTCATTTTTTTATATTGTAGTAGTATAATACTTCTATCTCACCAATCAATATCATGGCTTGAATAGAGCTATGATGATTAACCTTTAGTTTAGAGATTCATCTTTTATCAAACAATATAGTCTTGAAAAGATATACTTTAAGTTCAACATTTTTTAAGAGCTCCTACCTCCTCCCCAACTTGTGGCTATAATAAATATCATAGTCAATATGTCACAAGAGATTGGGGATCTTATTTTTAAATCTTTCAACTATAAGGAACTAGGGATTACATATCCCAAGAGTTGTCAAAATCTTCTTGGGTAACTTGCACCTCTTCTCATGTGTTTGGTGCTCCTAGTTGGTAAGATTATGGAAAGTTCTATCACTTGGAGCTAGCTAGTTCTTTTATTCACTCTTCACAAAAAGTAGATGAAGACCATGAGGAAGATGGTGCTCTGACTAGCTAGGATCTTTTTGGTGGTGACTCCATCCTTTTGATGTTTTTGATAAACCAATTGATAGTAGTCCCCATCATGCTAGTGTTGTTCTATTTTATCAGTAGTTTATATGTGTTTGTGGACATTCAATATTAGCACGATTTTAGTTATTTCTATCTTTTATTTCAAAATTTGTTTAGCATGAACGCTAAGGATGTGTCTTTTTACCACCCACATTTTTTTGTAATATTATATTATTGTCTTTCACCAAATCCATCATAGAAAATAAACCTCTACTTTTCTATGGAAGAAGTTTTCGTACTATCTAATTTTGAAAAATATATTTCTTGAAGGACAATGGAGAAAGAGAATTTTTACAATAGAATAGTATGAGAAATGGAAATGAATACCAATTATGGTTAAACCACAGATTTAAACATACAAATGAAAAAAATTTCATCCACATAAATAAACTTAAAATTATACAAACATAATTATAATTTATAAAATTTAGAGAACATAAATTTTATTTATTTATATTAAATATCATAACTAAAAAGAAATTGTTAATATTTTTTAAAACTTCTTAAAAAAAACAAAAACAAAACAAACAAAACAACTTTGAATAAAAACATTTTATCAGATGATTGGATATGCAATTAAGTTTGTTCTATCCCATAGCAATAAAGGATAAGTACGTGTAAAGATGACAATGATGATATTACCATTATTCGAAACGTTGTCGTCAATATGTCGACAAAATGACAGGCTATCTATCACAAGGAATCATGACAGTCGACCGTGGCATATAGTTTGCTTCTGTACTAGAACATTTTTTGGTAGTGTCTCAGGAATCTCGCTAATCTTTTCAGTCATGGGACCTGCTTTTTGCTGCATGCTTCCATAAGGCCACTTACTCTTTTCAATAATACTTTTGTTGCATGCTTCCATAAGGCCACTTACTCTTTTCAATAATACTTTTATAAGGATAATGTGACTCTTACGAAAAACCACTGGACACATGGGTTACGCAGCGTACCGACTACGCTAAATATTTCCTGTGATGATATTCACTATGATTAAAAAGTACCTTAATTTCGCTTTAATGTGGCACGTTATTCTTGGCATCGTATCCGTTCTTCTTATCATGCCACAGCTTACATTATTCTTATCTATTGATTTTGATTTCATTAAAGGAACTGTTACGGTGGAGTGTCATGGTGGAAATTTTTTAAAGCGTTGGCATACAGTCCTCTTCCAGATAAACTACATAGAAATTTGAAAGGTGATGCGCTAAGTTTTAGTGATCCGACATAATTGTACATTCATTATTTCACATTAATAATTACACCGAAAGGAATCCTATGAGTGAATTTCAAACCAGAGTGGAGGAATAGACTTTCCAAGTCCCCTCGTATAAAATAGAACAGTGAGCACTGTTGGCAGTTTAGCGGCGGCAGAAATATAGATACACTAGTCCTTTTGTTGACCTGTAACAGGTCAGCTTGTAAGCAAGATAAGCATTTCATCTTAAGAACAAAAGCGCATTCTATCTCTTTACATCTTTAATAGTTAAGCGTCCTTTTTCCTCTTAATCATGAAGGGTGGGAGGATAGGAAATTGCCCTTCTAAATCGGCAAAGAGCGAGAGCAGCCTAGAGGAGGGCGAGGGTGAAGACGAGGACGAACACGACCACAGACTAGGTAAGGGGGTGGCAGAGGACAAATGGAAGGGTTCGTCGGACGAGAAAGAGGAAGGGAGGTTCATGGATATGTGGCTTTAGACACGCCACGTCGTCTCGGGCGAGCGCTCTGTCAAAAGCATTGCCCGACGGGTTTGTTTGATGTTTCTTCTATGTCAAAAGAACGTTTGACGACGGATTGAGCTGATTGAGCTGATAGGATTGGTTCTTCGAAAGGCGACCTTCTCAAATAGGTATTTCAGCTTAGATTCCTTTTGCTTACGGCTAGGGTTTCGGGCTTTCCTGAGGAGCCCAATGTTGTTGCAGACGTTCTGAACACCGTTTCTCGCTCGGCTTGCATCTCTCCTTTGCGCATTGCTTTTGGCGATCCTTCTCGGCTATGATATCCTGTGGCGTCCTCTCCGAAGATGTTGTCGATGGTGGGCTGGCCCTGGTGTTTGAGTTTGGTTTGGTTTTAGGGGCTGATGCTTATGGGAGGCCGGCAAAATCGTGGGCAAATGCTCTCGAAGGTTGGATCGCCTTCCCTACCTCCCTGTCTTTGACGACTCCTGTAGACGGTAAGGATTTTCTGCTCTCTATCCTTGCTTCTTTTCTCGATAGGGCTAGTGACAATTTTTTTGCATTTCTTGCTTGCAAATCTCTGACTGCTAGGCCAAATACTTGTGCATTTAATAGTTAGGCTGTTTGGAAAAGGTATTCTAGTGGTCATCTCGAGGTTCTAGTTAGGAGGAAGGGCTTTTTTTTCCCCATTTCACAACATAGAGATTATATACGAATCCAATCAAAAGACCCGTAGTTTCTTAGCAAGGATGGTTTATTGCTTTAAAATGCGCACCAAGCTTTGATCTTAAGAAAAAATGTGTCAGAATGTTTGTTATTAGGGTTAGGTTTGCGAAGCTGCCATTAGAATACTTGGAGGAAGTGGTGTCGTCATTGATTGCTAATTCGTTTTGTGAGGTTATGGCGGTGCATGTGGTCACCAAATCTAGAATACATTTTTTTTGTGCCAGATTTTGGGTTTAGACGGCGGTGGAAAGGTGCCCCTTTTGTGATCACCTTATCCTCCAAATTAGGTGATTGGGTGTACTCGATAGTCTTTGAAGATTCCTTAGTGGTTTGTCATATTTACATCAAAGTTGTTTATGCAATTGTAGAGTTCCAAAATAATATGATATTATAAATTATTTAGAGTAGAAAAGAACTCATGAAACCATCTCCCCCTATTATTAATTAGAAAACCAAGAACATTTAAAAATAGATGTCAAATAAAGATAATAAGGAGAGGGAATTTGAGTAAGGTAAGGTTTTTCAGGATAGTGAAGCTAATTCCATTCATTTGAATGTTGGACAAAGGTTTATTTGATTCACCTCTATCAAAAATGTATGCCATTAGTATGATAGTTGTCTCAAAATCTATGAGATCTTAAAAAAATTGTAGTTGTTTACCAAGTGTTGCAAGATTCATTCCAACCAATGTAGATTTGATTTGTTGCATAGAAACAATACATGATATGTGGAATTATTATTTTTAAATATGCACATGAACATTTATTCATCTTTGTCTTCTTACTATATAATTTTCTCAAGACAATGCTTTAAAGCACTATTATAATTTGTCAAATCAATAGATGAATTGATAATCCTAGGTCAAGCCCATTTGGTGTATAAGATTAATGGTAGTGACTAATATTAAAGACAATATATGCAAACATACAAATTTCTTATTTAATGTTATTGATATCTTTTTGATCCTTGTACCAATTAAAGCATTTTCTATTAGTTTTATTTATAATTGTAAGCAACCTCCATCATTTTTATTTGAAATCCTTTGAACATTACAAAATTTATTTATGCAAAAATATGATTCAAGATGATGAATTTGATTACTAGTGCAATGACATCTATTTTACCCTCAAGTATTAGAATTTCGAGATTGACTTAAGTTTCAATAGGATTTAATAGTGTGATATACTTGATTGTGCAAGTTGTGTTAGAACTTCTATGAGAAGATTCACTAAGTCATGAAATTATCTAAAGACTTATGAGAGTTATGCTCTCAATTTGACATTGAGCAACAATCACAATGCTAATGGATACATTGTTATGCATTTATTCACCATTGTATTCTACTACTTGTTTTCGAAAGATTTCTTGGATGGTAACCTATGTACATGATTTTTTTTTTCTATGACTTTATTTGAACATGCACTAAAATATTGAATGAATTTCATTGCAATACCAATGGTCCAAACCCTTAAGGAGGATGAAAAATAACCTAAAAAATAATTATGTAGATTCATTCACCAATCTCTACAAATGATGATTGTAATAAAATACTTAATAGTATTATTTGAAGAGTTAATATTTCTTCCCATTTGATAGTAAATCCTAGATAACTTGTTAGGTCTGTGAGAGGAGTAGGGTGTATTTTTGTATTAATCCTTGCACAAACTATATTTTACTACAAGTGATTCTATTTTTAAGGAAAAAACATAACAACCACTTCTATAATGGATGTTGTGAAGTTTAATTAGATAAAATAGGAGATTTTGAAGCTCATAATGGCATGAGAAAAATAGGGATTATTTTAATATTAATCATTCTCAATAAGTGAGCTTAATGTAGTTAATTGTTTTGAAGAAAAAAATTAAAATAACTTCTATAATAGATGGGGAGAATTTTGATTCAAAAAATGTAAGCTTTAGAAGTTTAAGATGAAGGATTTCCTTATTGATGAAGATCTATGTATACTAGGTGAAATAACTGAAATGTGGAAAATTGTCTTCACCTTTCTCTACCCTTGATTTGGGGCCTAGAAAGAGGCAACTTTCACAAACTTTCACTCATGAACAAACCCTTGAGATCTCTTTGCAAAGGAGAAAGAAATCTTTCTAGAGGGAAGTTCTAAGGATTGAAAATGATCTAATGAGGGGTTCACCACCAAGTTTAAACTTGGAAAAGTTAATGAAATGTAATATGAAATGAAAAATCCTAGTTGAATGGAAAATAACTCTAAATGACCTAGAAGGATTAACAAAATACAACCAAAAGTTGTAAAAACAAAAAGTGTGCACCTAGGAAACTAGAGAACGAAGAATGAGGTTTTGAATCACTAAAAAAGCTATTGTCAAGGCTGACTAGGACTCATTCGCCAAGCTAGGAAAATTAGTCAAGTTTCTAGGAAAATGTGCAAGAACAAAAAATTTCCAAAAGGGTACCCAAATATGTAAAATCTTGAAAATACAATGGAACTAGGACTCATTCGCCATAAGTGGTGAATCAGTCCCGTTGGTATGTTCTACAACTTCTGAAGCTATTTTTTTTCTTCCTTGTCTCCTTTGATCCTCTTGACTGATTTTTGGATCCAAATCTCTGATTTGTAGCATGTAGGTCTTCTCCAAGGTTCTCCAAGTCTTGATGACAACTTTGACAACTTTGGATGATTAGCAACTTTTCTCTAATCATTCTCTTTATGAAATATGCAACTTAAACCTAAAAATCACACACAAAGGAGAGGGAAAAATGTTGTGGGTTAGTGAATAGGGGTTTTCCTTAGTCAAACCCCTTGTTGGTAATTAGACCTTGAAATTAAAGAAAATATGAATGGAGAAATATGAATGAAAAAAAAGAGAATGTTGGAACTCTCCAAACCCTAGCAATAAGGTGCTAGCAATTATGCTTGAAATGGCTAGAATGTATGTGGTTCTTGACTCTTGCTTGAATGATGTTGATCTTTCTTGAAACACTTGCTTGAATCATAAAAGATCTAAATCACAATTGTTACCACAATAATAAACATGTTGAATGTAATCTTTGACATGATGATTGGCACTTGAATGCTACTATAAAATGCTTGGTAATCTGCCCTTAAAATTCCTTTGAATGCTCTTGTAAATGCTTAAATTCTCTTGTAAACTATCTTGAATGCTAGGTGAGAATATGAGTGAAAGAACCTTGTATTTGTACTCAATTATGCAAGAATTCCAAAAATTAGAACACTACAAGCCAACATCAGATTTAGGAGAAGAAAGTATCACTAGAAATTTGAATTAAAATTTAATTTGGGCCACACGAACTCATTCACCCAAGGTGGTGAATGAATCCCATCAGGCATAATGTATGGGACCAAAAAAGAAAAGTTTTTAGAAATGTGTGAAAAATGATTTGAGGTGAAAAGATCTAGGTGGGACCCATTCACCCAAGGTGTTTGATGAGTCCCAAATCCCTAAATCTGGTCCACACAAGTTAAAAAAACCTGAATTATGATTGGTTACTGATTGGTGCTAGGATCATCCTTGAAAAGAGGTAATAAATGAGGCTTGTGGATGCAAAATGGGGCCAATTAAAGCAAAAGAAAGTTGAATTATTAATGATAAGCCTAGAAAAATGTGAAAGTGTGTTACAACACTTCAAGTAAGGCAAGATTAAGGTTGAATTTGATTAAAAATAGATCTATTATGTTTAACTATGTGATAAAACCCTAAGAAAGTGTGAAAGTGAGTTACAATAGTTTACAACAAATTAGCAAGGTACTATTAAAATCCATTAGTTTACAAGGGACCAAAACCTAATGTGAATGTGTTATGCACATTAAAACACTAAATGAAGGCAACACTAAGACAAAATCCATAAGGAGGGCTCAAAGAAGTGCGAAAATGTAAAGGGATCCATTCTTCTACACTACATTTAAATCCCCCACTTTAGTGAGAGGAGGAACCTACTTCCAATTCAATAAAGTAGAAAATCATGCATCAAGAGGGGTTCAAATGTACCAATACCGATCAAATGAGACAACAATGATCAAGAGGGCTGATCAATCCACTAGGATCAAGATCCCACGGAAAACCAACATAGGCACAAAATAATACACATTAGAATGATGTAAAGAACAACAACAAAGCACAAGCATGCACTATCAAAGATGAAAAAGAGAAAAGGTAAAAAGATAAAAGAGAATCAGATCAAGCTTCGACTATTTGTCCATCTCGATGTGGATCAGATCTAGGGTGTTTGTTTGAAAAATGCATACTCACTCTGAGGCAACGAAACTCCTAGATATCCACTAGGTGAGAAGTCCTAAAAGGTGAGAAACATACACCCATGGTTGGTATGCACTCACACACACACAAATGCCTATGGGGAAAGTCATGCCTCAGTTGGGCTTCCTGCTCAAACCATACCAAAGTTATACCCTATAATAACATTAATAAGGAGTCACACAAAAATGATTTTCAATCTTCATGAGAAAAGAAAAAAATCATATGCTTGGAGCTCATGAACAAACATAATGGATCTATAGGCATGCAAGCTATGTTTTGTAAGGTGTCCATATAACAACAAATGCAAAATGCAACATGCAAAGAATGTTCAAAGGAGTCTTGCTTAGTTCATGCGAGCTCTTTAACTTAGGGAGCATTGAGCCTAATGTCTCCAAGAGAGGACCAATTAAAGAATAGAAAATTCACAACTTAGGGGATGCAGTGTGTCACATCAAGCCACTAATAAGAATGTAATATGCTAAGATAGATCATGCTCTTGAAGGAAATCATACCCAATGTCATCCACAAAGTGAAAAAACATCGTATGAAGTAAGGAAACTACACCAAGAACCATGAAAAGAAAAATATAAAAGAATAATGCCAATGTATGCCCCCACTTTAAAGGAATTGCTAAACACCATATTGTAAGCAATTAATTTAAAGTAGTGAATGATAAATGCAAACAAAGAAGACATGAGAGCCAACTTGGAAAGCCCTATTCAAAGTCATATGTTTCCAAGTAAATTTGTGTCATGTAAAAGAAAGAAAGAAAAGAGAGGGGTTGCTCCCAAAATGAAAACACCAAAAACATAAGGAATTTATGGATTTGAGGTCAATATGTTCATTGCTGCAATGTTTTTAGAGATCTTGAAACTATCATAATCCCCCAAATACACATAGAATTGGAAGAATATCAAAAAGAGAGTGAAAAAAAATAAAAATATTTTGGGTAAACATGGAAGAGACATGAATGTATCAAGGCTTTGCATCATCCCCAAAAGGAAAACACAAGACAAATGAAAAGAGAAAAAAGAAAAAAGTAAAAGATTGACGACATAGAGAAGAAGGAAGGTACAAGTAGAGGAATGTTACAAAGAGAGATAACATCAAACATAACATCATAGGGGATCACATCATGCACATGAAATCACACAAAAGAAAGGAAATTTTAAAAAAGACTAGTAAGGCACAGGTGAGTCAACCTATGAGCAGGTCATCCATCTCCCAATCTTAATCTATATAAGAAGAAGGTAGAAAACACAAATAAGGGAAAGTGGAAAATGCATTACTAGGACAAGGCTATCAACTTCTTGCCCCCACTAAGTGCAAGACAATAATTAGTCAAGGTAGGTGATGGGAAAGGTCATGTAATAGTGAGAATAGAGTGTTATACAACCATTACATGATAAGGGATGTAAAAGGATAGGCTATGGAATAACTGGATAGCAATCATTTCCATCAAAGTGAAAGTAAATTTCAAGACTAAGTTGAATGCATGACACTCATCAGTACTATGTCTAAGAGTTATATGGTATCGACAAGGTGGTACTTTTGTATCTTTAGGATATAGCACAAGTTTTTCTTTCATTGGTGGTAATTTTATGAGTTCTTTGTTCAAAAGCAATTGTAGTTTCCTTTCACTTTCAGGTGGTGGACAAGGAAAATTTAGTTTTTTTAATTTGTAAGGCCTTTTTCATTTGCTATATTCACCAACTTCTCGAGTTGAATGTGGAGGAGGACCTAAGGTGGTCTTCTCATCTTTTTCATTGTTATGGGTGATTGATTGTTCTTTAGGAAGGACATTCATATCAAGGGGAATCAAAGATCACTGTGCCATCACTATGAAGCTTTAGATATTCTTTAGGAGGCCTTATGTTATGAGATGGATCTTGATATCCTAACCCCTTTTTGTTTTCATGAGTTGGTATTTACTCTAGGATCTGATGGATCTTGTGTTCACTTGTTGTATCACATCCTTGTTTACTCAAGATTGTGAATCCTTTTCCATATGTTTCTTCTAGATTGATGGGAGTGTTTGTTACTTTGTTATCATAAAAATAGTTGAGAGTTTTCCTATTTAGAGGAAATAGGTTCACCTACTATAGGGAATTTAGGTTCAACTTTTGTTTTAGGATGTAAGTAACCAAACATCTCAAGAGGTGGTATGGTAGGAGGATTTGGTCATTTCATGGATGGGTAAAAGAATGCATTAACTTCAAGGTTATGAAGATAATCATTTAGCAACCTATTCATGTTATCATCATCTTCTCCAATGATGTCAACATGATGAGGAGGACATGCATTAGGATTTGAGTGAGCATGAGTCAGGTCAATGTTATTAGGATCATTTGAAAAGGCACAAGTTGACACATCCACTATGGAATTTAATGACATCCAAGGCTTGTTAAAGCACATATCCATGATGAAAATTTCAAATTGTAAACTATGCCACAATCTTGTAAATGCAATTTTAATTTTAAGAAATGCACAAGATGAATGAATTTAAACTAAATGCAATGAATTAAATAAAACAAAAAGTCTACAAACTGAAACATAAAGGTAACAACAAAAAATAGAAATGTAGAAATTGAACTTTAAATGCCAAAAAATTCAATGTCGAATATGTGAAGGGACTGAAATGTACAAGATGGCGAATGGGTCCCAGTGATGATTTTTTTGAAAATTTTCAAAAAAATTGAATTAAATTTTATGCTTTTTATGTTTTATAATCTATGTCTAATATGCAAATGTAGTTTTTGAATAAGTTTCAATGAAATGAATTCAAAAAATGCAATCTAAATGAGCTTTCAATAATGTAGAATTTGAAACCCTAAAGTGCAAGTGAACCAATACAAATCCTAATGCAATGTTATTGCAAACAAGGTAATGCACTCCAAATCAAAAAAAGGGTATTCTAAATGCAAGATCACAAAAATGAAAGTTGGAAAATTGGCTTTAGCTTTCTCTAGCCTTCATTTTGGGCCTATAAAGGGGAAACTTTCACAAACTTTCACTCAGGAACAAACCCTTGATATCTCTTTGCATAGGAGAAATAAATATTGCAAGATGGCAATTCTAAGGATTGAAAATGATCTAATGAGGGGTTCACCACCAAGTTTAAACTTGGAAAAGATAATGAAATGTAATATGAAATGCAAAACCCTAGTGGAATGCAAACTAACTCTAAATGAACTTGAAGGATGAACAAAATACAACAGAAAACTATAAAAATAGAAAGTGCACACCTAGGAAACTACAGAAGGTATAATGAGGGTCAGACTCACTAAAAAATCTATTGTCAAGGTTGATTGGGACTCATTCTCCAAGTTGGGAAAATCAGTCCAATTTCTCAGAAAATTTGCAGGAACATAAATCTAACATAATGGTATCCAAATATGTCAAATCCTAAAATTACACTAAAACTAAGACTCATTTGCTAGAAGTGGCGAATCGGTCTAGTTGGTCTTCTCTAAAACTTCTAAAGCTGATTTTGTTCTTCCTTGTCTACTTTGCTCTTCTTGATTGATTTTCATATCTGAATCTCTGATTTGTAGCTTGTAGATCTTATCCAAGGTTCTCCAAGTCTTGATGGCAACTTTGAAAATTTTGGATGATTTGTAACTTTTCTCCAATCTTTCTCCTTATGAAATATGCAACCTAAACTTGCAAATCACACACAAAGGAGAAGGAAAAATGTTGTGGGGTTAGTGAATAGGGATTTTCCTTGTTTAAAACACTTTTTGGTAATTAAACCTTGAAATGAAAGCAAATATGAATGGAGAATGATGAATGAACAAAATAGAATGTTGCAACTCACCAAACCCAAGCAATAAGGTGTTGCAATTATGCTTGAAATGACTGCAATGGATGTGGTTCTTGACTCTTGCTTGAATAATTTTGATCTTGCTTGGAACACTTGCTTGAATCATTTCCACATATACAACACCAATCAAGAGCATAGAATATGAACTAATGAATACATATAAAAATTCCCATACATGGGGTAAATCATTACATTGTTTACAAGTTTACATCAAAGCTTCCCTTATAACAATGGGAAGGATACATCAAATACATGATAATATACAACTGAAATGATTACACTACATAACATCAATGCTAACTCAAGTCTCATACAAGATCTAGGAACTTCACATTAGGTACCACATCCATGCTCTGAACATCATCTAGGAAACAAATGGAGTGTATGGAAAGTTCCATGCAACCATGTGGAGCCCTAAGGTCCACCCCCCATGCTATGAGATAACAATCAGGTCCCACCACCAAAGTAGATACGAAGACAATAGCATGACACAAAAGGGATAACATGATTCCAACATACAAATACCACAACAACTCGCAACAATGACATTGCTTCTAGAGGTACACAACAATAAAGTGAACACAAGACAAGGGAATGCTAGGTTGCTATAGGGAGCAATGTCATCACATAGCTTGTTATGGGTTACCCTGGTGTAACCTTCCTAGGCTATTGGACCCCCATCTTGGGTTACCCTAACCACCTCTACCAGTCGTTGAACCCCCATAAAAACTCATGCGGGATCAACATACCTTCCAAGAGGACAATGAAGTTGATCTTTCCATTCCATGCCTTCCCACTCATCTCAAGCCTAAACAAGAACTTGAGGCATGAGTGAGGCGTTATCTTGACTAATGTGAACTACCCAACCCCCTAACTTATTTTAGGTTATCACTGATTAAAGAAACTCTCAATGAGTTACCCCGGTGGCACTTTGTGCACCAAACCCCCATAGAGAGCCACTCCCCCTACTAACAACTAGAAGACCCAAAAATATTGAACTAGATAAAGCCATTTGCACAAATTTACAAAACCTCATAAACATACACAAAAAGGCGAGGCATAAACCATCCCACACACAAGTCCTAATTAGATTTGAGAGTATAACATGCGAGGCTAATGACCCTCATAAACACATTCAACACATAAACCACCATCTCAAAAGAATGATCGTAGAATACAATAAGTAGAAAATTTTCCCTAACCTTTGGAAGACTTTCAATATCCACCCACGCAATGACCTAAACATTTAAACTATAACTCACAAGCATCCCATTTTCACTTCTTACTAACTTTACTTCATACAATAACTCAATTCAATGACACAATCAAAGAATGCAAGGAAAATTTATAATGCACCCATTACATTTTCTAAGCTTTCATCTTAGACCAAGAATAATCTATTTCTATATAACTAACCTTCCATCTGTTTAATTTCAAATACATCAATTCTACTATATCTAAATCTTCCTATGTTACATTCTCTTTTCTATGATAATAAATCATTAGTAAAAACAACAATATTGAATTTAAAACATATTCATGTCTCATTTCATACATAAAATTCCTACAGTTAATACATATACAAAAGTATCTATATGTAATTTTATAAGTACATACATAGATATATACTTATATATCATTAAAGAAAAACTCTATTTCAAGACACAAAGTGTAGATTAAACCACATAGATGTCTATATATATATATTCATATATCATAATCAAATACCATAAGAAATACATAATACAAACTATGTATTTGTATAGCAGATCAATCGCATAAGCATATATATATATATATATATATATATATGATTAGTGTCAAAATTGAATGCTAAGACATTTTAAATACACAGCCTAGCGCATACTCAGTGCAACACACACCGATTACAGACCTTCATATACATATATCAATATTCATACATATGTTCAAACCGAATATCACATGCATATATTTCAATTTGTGGTGGATGAATTTAAACTCCATTATCTATGTTCGTTGATGAATATGACATATTTAAAGAGATAAAGCTTAGGGACAGAACAGACTTATGCCAACTATAGACAGAATAGGACTTTATGTGTTTGCATTCAAAACCAAATATTAAAGCAACTAATTGACCCGTGCATAACTAAATGACTACCTTGATGAAGAGCTTTTTCCTTAACTATTGTATACCATATATATCTATTTGATACTTGGGTATCAATTACCACACAACATTGGTTAATATGCATCTAAATGTTAGAAATGAACTGCCATTTAGACTTAAATATTCATTTAAAATTTAATTGTATAATAATTTAAATTCACAAATATTTAATTCTTAATTATGAGTTCTTTCCTATACATTTGGTAGAACTGTAAATATGTAGTTTTAACTAATTAATTTGGGATATTAAGTTTTATTGTTTTTTATTAAACAATAGGGAAAAAGACCCTCAACCCAAGTACAACAAGAAGAGCAGCGATCACCACCAAAATAGGTCAAAGGCCACTACAAGGAACCACACCCCAAAGGGCAACAGACTATACTAAGAAACTAAAAACTAAGAACAACCACCAAAATAGGTCCAAGACCACTACAAGGAATCACACCCTAGAGGGCAACAGACTATACTAAGAAACTAAAAACTAAGAACAACCAAAAACATGAAATGGTGCACTTAGTAAAAAAAACACCCAGCCCAAGAACAAGAACATACTAAAACAAAAATAGCAAGGACCAAGCACCAATCAATCTTTAGGACTATATATTAAGTCCCAATAGTAAAGTGACATGTAATACTGGTTAATCTATGATACGACATTGCCCTCGTGTAATTAGGATAAGAATGAACATTATACCGAAATGTACGCTGTTCAAAAGATGCATTTTCTCATGTTTGCTTGCTGTAATAAGTTTCAAATTTGAATACGTTGGTGGAAACTTTTTGAATAATGGATCCAATTCCTGAGAATTGTGTATTTAGTCTGTCAAATACGTTTAAAATGTCCGAAGAGGAGATTAGGGTTAGATGTCTGTCAAATTCGGATTTGTCAAGTAAAAAATAAGAGTCATATTCAAAGTCAATTTTTTTTGGTATTGTTTTAAAAGAAAAAATATTTTTGAACAAAGAAAGGAGATGCGATGTATTAGGTTAACCAAAATGTAAAGGGAGGACAACCTACTCACAGTTCAAAGTACGGGAGGATGACATGTTTGTGTGCTCTAGAATGAAAACGGGAACCACCTGGTTGAAATTGATATTTGTGAGCATTATGAGCGAAAGGAACACGTTTTGAAGGAAAAGAGCGTCCATGACTTGATTCTCAACATAGAAAGAGGCTACAATTCAGGAGCCTCAACTGTAATTGAAGAAATGCCCTCACCAAAGTTACCCAATACCATTTTCTTGCGCACTGTTTCCTCTACTATTGCCGTTCACTCCCTTTATTGCTGCACCAGAAAATACAAGAAAATTAGGGTTTGGATGGACTTGGCACCCAGTTTTTTAGGAGACACAACTAATCTCCCGACAAAACGCACCCAATAAAGGCATGCAACATACAAAAACGGGAACTGCAGTAAAAAAAAAATAATAAAAAAGAATTTGTTTCAAAATAAAAAATCTGTGTGCATACAGACCATAAAAAATCAGATAATCTGAGATAGAAATGGGCATTCTATGTACCTCGATTACCAAGGGCACATTTTGGTAGAGATGACCCCCAGCCGAGCACCCGCAACACAGGATCAGCAAAACCATACCAGACGTGAGGGAATCTGCGGAGAAAATGAAAATCGGTTTTAAAACTCCTGCTACGTTTAAAACCTCCCACTCATTTTTAAATTTCTGCTCGTTTTTCAAAATCTGTACGTATCGTCTGTCAACTCCGTTTTGTTCGTCCGTCTCCATCTCCGTCCACCGTCAAATCTTTCCGTCGTCCATTTTGTCCAGCACTGGGATGGTGGATGGGAGTTATGTTATCACGTTACATACATAGGTGTTTTTGTCTAGGAGTCAGCTTTCTCCTTCCCTTCCTCCATCAGCCCTTACCGTACTACAATTATGAAAAAGAACAATAATACAATGTTGCTTTTTATAAGCATTTTGGCCGCGTAAACATTTAAATTGCAAATCAAAAGGGTCATAGTAGAGCGTACGTGGGCCACTCATGAACATTGTGTTTTTCTTTGAACAGGAAAGCTATCTCATCCATTATTTTCGAGGATGAAAGCGACAGTCATCCTCAGCACCGGACCTTTGCAGCGAATCATAGTATAAATACTGTAGGCGTGGAATAAACATGTATGCTCTAGACTCAGCTCTAACCCTAGGCATCTCGGCCAACTTTTCGTTGAGACATTTTCCCAAACTCAAGAAAGCCTGTTAAGAATAAAACATTTAAAACTTCTTCAATTTGCCGCACTAGAAATCCACGGGGAACACATTGAGGAGTCTGAGTAATGCTCATCCAGGCGTCTAATAATAGAGGAATCTCTTAGACGTTGTGAACCTCATGAAAACGTGCAAAAGATAAAATTCCTGTGTTTTCTCTTTTTCTCTCAGAGAGAATATTCGCAATCCTATGTTTTGCCTTCGGAGAATGGGAATAGGTGTGGGGGCTTTTTTATTTAAGCGTGTATACGTGGACACTAAAATAACTTCGACGAATGTTCCTTTAAAAAGAAAAATAAAATTCTTCGAAAAGATAAAAGTATATTAATGAAAAGAAATAATTTCATCAAAAGGATAAAAGTATATTAATAAAAACAAAGCATATGCAATTATAATAATGTATTTTCAAAGAGCTATAGTTTTTAATATAGTCAAATGTTGAATTATTCTAGAAGGATTTTCAAAATATCATCAAATCCATAAATAATATTGGTTGAAGAATCAAATCCACTAATATTTCGATCGAATATCAATCTTGATCTTTTCATGAGTCTAAACTTGATATTATTAATGGGTTTAACCTAGGAGAACACGATCTTTACAATTTAGTGATCTCACCTAGATGTTTTAAACACTGTAGTCCTTATGCTAAGAAGCACATTAGAGAATTTAATGAATTAGGAAGTAGAATTGTGTAACATATAGTATTAAATCACCACCTTATAGAATGGATCTATGCTTATTGAAACAACCTCAAACAATGGATTGAGCTATTAAATTTCCAGTCTTGAGATATACAAATCTTCTATTTTCATTTCTTAAGCTAAACAACAAATGTTTTACATTTAATTTCAACTTAATATTTAATTTTTAATTATCTGCATTACTGAAATATTATGGTTATATATGTCTTTTCTTTGTGTGTGTGGTGCAGGAGCACACCTAGGCTGACCTCCTCCTTGTTTGTCTTCAATTTTGGCTTGTACTGACCTTAGCCAAGTAAGGGATGTTGATGTGTTTGCTTTGGACCTTAGAAGGTCTTGCATTTGTGTGATGGGTTGGTCATTAGGACTAAAACCATCCTAGTGTTGTTATGTTGTCAAATTTTGCTTTGATTTAGCTTTGGACAGCAAGTGTTAGTATCTAATGCATTAAATGTGTCAAAACTATATCCTCGTTGTTTGGAGATGCCAAGGGACAGTTAAGAGGTTGTTGATTCGTAATCAAGGTGTTAGAGGTCCAAGGATTCGGGATCATGACATAGTGGAAGTTGCAAAATGCTGTTGTAAGGTTGCATGGCAAGATTTGTGGAATTGCATGCAACTTAACTATTAGATTCCCTTAAAATCATGGATGTGGAGTCAAGCAACTCCCCTTGAATCATGGTGAAGGCATCCCTAATAGGAGTGAAGGCTCGTAGAAGCAGGAGTTAGTGATTGTAATCAAATTTTTTGGTGTGGAATAGAAGATAGTTTTGCAGAATACTGTATTTTTCTGTGAAAATCCTGTGTGTTTTGAAACAGTGGTATAAAAGGCTCGTAGATATAGTTTTATCTCTGTTTTTGTGTTCATAGAATAGTTTTAGATCAATTCTCATCATTCATTCAGGTTCCATAGAATAGATTTATTGATTTGAATTCCTAGATTAGATTGTAGGTGGTTAGTTTTCTCTACTTTGAGTAGTTAGTTTTGGAATGACTCCCCCATAGACACTGACCACGAGATTCTCCTAAAATTGGCGGAATATGGGAGTGGAGTCAATCCATTGTAAATATGTAGTAGTAGGAAACTTTGATAGCCAAGCAAGAGTTTGTATTACCAAACCCTAGGCGAGTGTTAGATGCCCGGTTAGGAGTTTGGAAGAGAAGAGTTGAGAACTTAGGCAGGGGAAAGGTGTCACTGTACATAATCCATACAGTTCCAGGTGGGGTGAGGTAAGGTCTTCACATGCCAAAGGAATTGAGACTTCCACCAATCCATTAGAAGTGGATCTAAAGGAGGAACCAGTGAAACCCTAGAAGATAGGTGAATTAGCCCTTCTCTCCAAGAATATAGGAATCACTTGTACGGAACAGATAGAGGTCTGAAACCAAGTGTAAGATTTAAAGCTCTTAAAAGGGTACCTGAAAGTGTCTTTTTTTTATAGGTTGTGTGACAAGTTTAAGAACAAAAGGCCAAAAACTAACTGGTAAGAGCTAGTAGAGAATAGGCCTCCTAAAAGCAAAAGCTTGAAATTGGGTAGTTTGAGGACAGTAGAACCTCCAAGATGGATTCCAATGGTGGTGAAATACATGGAAACAGAGCATCTATCTCCCCTGCAAAGAGTTCAAATCAAATGGAGAAATTGGCACTTAGACCCTTCTAAGTCCAAGGTAGAGTAATTAGTTGCAAGAAGTTGTTGATCCACCAAAGGTAAAGCACAAGAGGAAACTCTTTGAGAAGAGTTTGGGCAGGGCCTGGTTGGTCATCCAAGTTCAACAAGAACCAGTGATAGCAGGTTCAAGGAAGGAGACAATGAAAAGGTCTCTATTAGACTATGCAAGCAACCTTTGGTCATATCTTACACCATATTGGTATCAGAGCTTACATTTGATTCAAGGCTTGTGATTGATGTTGTAGCCCACTATGTCAATAGGAGAGAACACACCAGATGAAAGAACCATGGTGACAAATGCAGAGCTAGCAAAAAAGGTAGAAGAGAAAGAGGAAGACAACCGGTTGGTCAAAGAAAGGATATCTCAAATGGAGAAACTCTTGGATGAAGTCCATGAGACAATAGATAATGTGAAGGACAAGATAAAGCAGAAGGAAGAGCAAGAAGCCAAGGAAAAAGATGAGGATTTGGAGGAGGAGGCTCCAAAGCCTAATCCTATTCTAGAAGAGGAACCCTTCTTGAAAGCACTGCAAGCCTTAAGTGGTAAAGCATTGGAGGGTGTGCCACTTTTCAGTGGACAAATGGACCTTGATTTAGTTGTAGACTGGATTGAGAGCATTGAAAATCACTTTGAGTGTGATGGCATAACAGAGGCCCAAAAGGTAAAGGTGGCCAAGTCAAGGTTGAGAGGAGTAGCTCTCACATGGTGGAAGTTTGTACAGTCTGAAAGAGAGAAAGAAGGCAAAGGTCCCATAGTTTCATGGAGAGGAATGGTAACTAAGATAAGGTAGATCTATCTCCCTGATGATTATGAAGTTCAGTTGCATAGGAGAAGACACAATCTGAGGCAAAAATACATGGATGTCCAAACATATACAGAGGAGTTTCAAAAATTGTGCCTTAGATCAAAAGTGGTTGAAGATGAGAGTATCAAACTAGCAAGGTACTTAAATGGGCTCAAGTGGTCTGTCCAAGAAGATATGAGCTTAGTAAACTTCAAAATAGTCTGCCAATGCTATCAAATGGCTTTGAAAATAGAGGAGAAAGGAAAAAAGAAGCAAGAGAAAAATCCCAAAAGTAGAGGGAAAGGAAAAGATAGCAGAGGACAAAGAGGTGGCTATGGTGGAAGAAGTACAGAACCAAGAGCCCAAGGAGAAGTCAGATTTTTAGAACAACAAGAAGGAAGCTCTAGTAGAGGTGGTAGAGGAAGAGGTTTCAGCTCCAGAGGAAGAAGTGGTGGACAAGGAAGAGGCAGCTACTTCACTAACATGAAATGTTACCACTACAACTAATTGGGACACCCGGCCTATAGATGTCTAGAGAAAGGTAGTACTTCTCATGGAGGAGATAAGAGGACTAATCTGATTCAAGATGAGACTACTGCAGTAAACAAACAATCTGAAGTACCATTGAACTTAGAGGAAGGTGAGAACCTCATGATGAGAAGGACTTTTATCAAAGAATGGGTTAAAGAAGAGCCAAGCCAAAGAAGGTCCTTATTTAGGATAAAGTGCAAGATGATGGGGAAAGTGTGTAAGGTCATTATAGACTCAGGTTCTACTAACAATATTGTGTCATAGGAGACAGTCAGCAAGCTAAAATTGACAAGGATACCTCACAACAATCCTTACAAGGTCACATGGCTCAATAAGGGTCAGCATGTCTTGGTGAATGAACAAGCATGGGTGGAGTTCTCAATTGGAAAGTACAAAGATAAAGTTTTGTGTGATGTGTTACCTATGGATGCATGTCACTTGCTCCTAGGAAGACCATGGCAATTTGACCGCCAAGTTGTGCATGATGGATCAAAGAATTCCTACACTTTCAAGAAAGATAATGTAACCTTCAAGATTTAGTCTTTGTTAGAAGATATAGAGGTGCAGACAATAGCTTCTAAACTACTCATAGCTAGTGAAAAAGAGTTCTTAAAGGCCTTGGAAGAAGGAGAAGGAGTTGGCTATGCAGTGATGATCAAGCCAAGAGAGGTGAGCAAAGAGAAAGCAGCTAAAAAGCAAGAGTTACCCAAGGAGATACAAGAATTGTTGCAGACCTATGAAGGTATTGTGAGTAGTGGTCAACCAGCAACATTACCTCCTAAAAGAGCCATAAGTCATAGGATAGACTTGATACCAGGAGCCACCCTTCCAAACAAAGTAGCCTACAAGATGACACCTCAACAACATAAGGAAATAGCAAGGCAGATTCAAGAACTTCTTGACCAAGGTCTCATTAGGAAAAGCATTAGTCCATGTGCAGTACCCACTATCTTAGCACCTAAAAAGGGAGGAGAATGGAGGCTTTGTACTGATTCCAGGGAAATCAACAAGATAACCATCAGGTATAGGTTCCCTATCCCTAGGATTGAAGATCTCATGGATTGTCTAAGTGAAGCTAGGTACTATACCAAGGTAGATTTAAAGAGTGGTTATCACCAAATTAGGATACATGAGGGTGATGAGTGGAAAACAGCCTTCAAAACCAATGAGGGTCTCTATGAGTGGCTAGGCTTATCTAATGCCCCCTCCACATTCATGAGACTCATGAATGAAATCCTCAAAGACTACATTTGCAAGTTTGTAGTAGTGCATCTTGATGATATACTAATCTATAGCAGGACCAGAGAAGAGCACCTCCAACATATTGAGTTGATTTTCAAGAAGCTATAGGAGGAGAAGCTGATGATCAATCTGGAAAAGTGTGAGTTCATCAAAATAGAGCTGGTGTACCCTGGATTTGTGCTATCACATGGCAACTTGAAGATGGACAGCAGTAAAGTGGAAGCCATCCTCAATTGGCCTACTCCAAGGATAGCCACAGAGGTAAGAAGCTTCCATGGTCTTGCTCAGTATTATAGAAAATTCATAAGACAGTTTAGTGCTATTTGTGCTCCTATGTTAGATACCATTAAAGGAGGAATGAAAACCAAGTTTGTATGGAATGAGCAAGCTAACAAGAGTTTTGAGTTAAAAGGAAAAGATAGCTACCCAACCTATTTTAGTGTTACCAAGCTTTGAGAAGCTATTCACCATTGAGTGTGATGCAAGCAATGTAGCTATTGGAGCTGTTCTCAGTCAAGAGGGTAGACCGGTGGATTTTCATTCAGAGAAGTTAAGTGAAGCCAAGAAGAAGTATTCTTCTTATGACCTTGAAATGTATGCATTGGTCCAGGCTTTAAGAAAATGGAGGCACTACTTGCTTCCCAAGGAATTCATAGTGTATTCAGACAACCAAGCACTCAGTTTCCTGAATTCACAAGAGAAGTTGAGTCACAGGCACATGAAATGGGTGGAGTACTTGCAAGCTTACACCTTCAATATCAAGCACAAGAAAGGAGCTCTCAACAAGGTGGCTGATGCATTGAGCATAAGAGTCCTCACAATTCAGGAAATTCGGTTGAAGAGCATGGGAATAGATCACTTCAAAGATCTATATGTAGATGATGAAGACTTTGTAGATATTTATAAGGTATGTCTTGAGTACAAGAATCATTTCCATAGCAAATATGTTGAATATACCTTGCAAAGTGATCTTTTGTTTAAAGGAAATTAGCTTTGTGTTCCTAGAGGTTCTATTAGGGAGAACTTGATACAAGAGAAACATAATGGTGCATTGAGTGGTCATTTTGGGATCACCAAAACTTAGGAACTGGTTCAAATATTTTACTTTTGGCCAAGAATCAACTTAAATGTCAAGAGGTATGTAGAGAGTTGTTTAGTGTGTCAAAAGGCCAAAGGCACTTCTTCAAATGCAGGCCTATACCAACCACTGCCTATCCCTTCTAGGCCATGGGAATGCTTGAGCATGGACTTTGTAGTTGGTTTACCAAAGACAAAGCAAGGTATGGATAGTGTTTATGTTGTTGTAGACAGATTCAACAAAATGGCTCACTTTGTGCCCTACAAAACAACCAATGATGCCAGTCAAATAGCCTCTCTTTTCTTTAAGGAGATAGTCAGGATTCATGGCTTACCAATCAGCATTATATCAGACAGAGACACTAAGTTTATGAGTCATTTTTGGAAGACTCTTTGGCAAAGAATGGGCACCAATTTGTCGTTTAGATCTGCATACCATCCCCAAACTGATGGTCAGACCGAAGTTGTGAATAGGACACTTGGAAACCTTTTGAGATGCTTGACCAAGGAGTATGGTCAACAATGGGATCAGATTATTGGGAAAGCTGAATATGCCTATAATGATACTGTTAATAGATCAACAAGGAAGAGTCCCTTTGAAATTGTGTATGGTCTACATCCTAGAGGTGTTTATGAACTAAGAGAGTTGAAGGATGGAGTCAAGGGAAGTGGATATACTGATGACTTTGCCTATCCTATGCAGGAAATTCATGAGACAGTCAGCAAAACCTTAGCAGAAAATACCATGAAGCATAAGATTAAGGTGGATGAGCATAGGAGGGAAGTCCAATTCAATGTGGGAGACTTAGTGATGGTCCATTTGAACAAGGCTAGATTGTAGAAGGGAGTTCCTCATAAGCTGCAAATGAAGAGGATAGGTCCCTGTCCTATCTTGGAGAAGTATGGCAAAAATGCTTTCAAGGTGCAATTGCCAGATGACAGTGGACTGTCCCCTGTTTTTAATGATGCAGATCTAGTGCATTACAAAGGACCACCCCAAGACTTGGATCAGACCCTCCATGAACTTAGTCAAGATGTAGAAGAAATCAAACTGCCCCCTGCCATAGTGAAAGAAGCTGATAAGATCTTGGATACCAGGGTCTACAAGAGAACAAGAACCAAGGAGTACAAAGAACATTTGATCCAAAGACAAGGACAACCTGAAGTTGATGCAGTATGGATCAAAGAGGCAAAGTTCAAGAAGTTAGGCATTGATCTCAACTTGCTCAATCCAAGGATGGATTGAATTTTTCTATTTTGGGGAGGATGGTGCAGGAGCACACCTAGGCTGACCTCCTCCTTGTTTGTCTTCAATTTTGGCTTGTACTGACCTTAGCCAAGTTAGGGATGTTGATGTGTTTTCTTTGAACCTTAGAAGGTCTTGCATTTGTGTGATGGGTTGGTCATTATGACTAAAACCATCCTAGTGTTGTTATGTTGTCAAATTTTGCTTTGATTTAGCTTTGGACAATAGGTGTTAGTATCTAACGCATTAAATGTGTCAAAACCATATCCTCGTTGTTTGGAGATGCCAAGGGACAGTTAAGAGGTTGTTGATTTGTAATCAAGGTGTTAGAGTTCCAAGGATTCGAGATCATGACATAGTGGAAGTTGCAAAATGCTGTTGTAAGGTTGCATGGCAAGATTTGTGGAATTGCATGCAACTTAACTATTGGATTCCCTTAAAATCAAGGATGTGGAGTCAAGCAACTCCCCTTGAATCATGGTGAAGGCATCCCTAATAGGAGTGAAGGCTCGTAGAAGTAGGAGTTAGTGATTGTAATCAAAGTTTTTGGTGTGGAATAGAAGACAGTTTTGCAGAATACTGAATTTTTCTGTGAAAATCCCGTGTGTTTTGAAACAGTGGTATAAAAGGCTTGTAGATATAGTTTTATCTCTATTTTTGTGTTCATAGAATAGTTTTAGATCAATTCTCATCATTCATTCAGGTTCCATATAATGGATTTATTGATTTGAATTCCTAGATTAGATTGTAGGTGGTTAGTTTTCTCTACTTTGAGCAGTTAGTTTTGGAATGACTCCCCCATAGACACTGACCACAAGATTCTCTTGAAATTAGTGGAATATGGAAGTGGAGTCAGTCCATTGTAAATATGTAGCAGTAGGAAACTTTGATAGCCAAGCAAGAGTTTGTATTACCAAACCCTAGGTGAGTGTTAGCTGCCCGGTTAGGAGTTTGGAAGAGAAGAGTTGAGAACTTAGGCAGGGGAAAGGTGCCACTGTACGGAATCCATACAGTTCTAGGTGGGGTGAGGTAAGGTCTTCACATGCCAAAGGAATTGAGACTTCCACCAATCCATTAGAAGTGGATCTAAAGGAGGAAGCAATGAAACCCTAGAAGATAGGTGAATTAGCCCTTCTCTCCAAGAGTATAGGAATCACTTGTACAAAATAGATAGAGGTCTAAAACCAAGTGCAAGATTTAAAGCTCTTAAAAGGGTGCCTGAAAGTGTCTTTTGTTTGATAGGTTGTGTGACAAGTTTAAGAACAAAAGGCCAAAAACTGACTGGTAAGGGCTAGTAGAGAATAGGCCTCCTAAAAACAAAAGCTTGAAATCGGGTAGTTTGAGGATAGTAGAACCTCCAAGATGGATTTCAATGGTGGTGAAATACATGGAAACAGAGCATCTATCTCCCCTACAAAGAGTTCAAGTAAAATGGAGAAATTGGCACTTAGACCCTTCTAAGTCCAAGTTAGAGTAATTAGTTGCAAGAAGGTGTTGATCCACCAAAGGTAAAGCACAAAAGGAAACTCTTTGAGAAGAGTTTGGGCAGGGCCTGGTTGGTCATCCAAGTTCAACAAGAACCAGTGATAGCAGGTTCAAAGAAGGAGACAGTGAAAAGGTCTCTATTAGACTGTGCAAGCAACCTTTGGTCATATCTTACACCAGTGTGTAGATAGACATTTAACTAGACTGACCTTGATTAAGACAATGGAAATCTTATTTTCCTTTACAAATGTATTGCAATAGTAAAATTTTATTACTAATAGTATTTTCTTTATTGATAATTTAATAATTAAATGGATTCATCAACACTATAGATTTGTGAAAATAAGTTTTTATGGTGCAATGCAAAGCATTCTTGTGGTGTTAGAGAGTGGGTGTATCATAATAGATTTAGACGGTAGGTTGGTAATGATCGAATTCAAGATTCTTAGTTCTTAAACTAAAATTGAAGTGAATTCTTAGTCATTGGTTATGTCTTTTTCTTAACAAATTTAGTTTAATTTTTTTCATTCATTTGCTTATGTGAGATGGATGGTGTCACATTGCATTTGAGAACAATGATATGACTTTGTTATTTCCATTTTGATGCTTTTGCTTTGCAAGGTTTTCATTTTTGAATTGAATTATATCCTAGAAGCCATCCAAATAATATTGCAAATAAACTTTATGGTTGATAATATTATTGATAAAGTGAGCCTAGACATTGCCACTTTATTTATTTATTTTTTTAAAATATCCATTTCTTCAATGGTAGCCATATTAAAACCAAACATGGGTGATCCCATAATAGTGGTTTACAATTTTTGGCCAAACTACACTGAAATTATTATTTTAAACTAAATCTTCACATTCAGCACCTATAACGGCTAAACCGTGAGGAATTTGAAGATGGTGCAAACTAAAGTCTCATCAAATTTTGTCTGTAGATTCTAAAAATATTTTTTTCAAAATTTTTGGAATCAAATTGCACTTCTTTTTCCATCTCCCGAAAATTGATTTTTTCAGAAAACAACATTTTTAAAAAGTGAGGCACACCGATAATGCATAACTTTTTTTCCATGAAGGATAAAATTCTAATTCTTTCAAATTTAGATTTGTAACTCGATATCTAGTGCTTCCACTTGGTTAGATAGTTTTTTATTGAATATTTTTTCCTTAATCAAGTTTCAAAGTCAAACAATTACAATTCAGACACGCAACCATATAACGCGTAACTTTTTTTGTATATGTCAAAAAATTATTTTTTTTGTTGGATCAAGGACTTCAATATCTGGTGCACTCATATTTTTGAATTTTTTTGATAATCTTCTATTTTTCCACATGTGAAGAACAAAGAAATTCATTTTCGATGAGAAACCTATGTTTAATAAAACTTAAAAACAAATACATAACAAAACCAAAACATATTAAAATTATATTCATTGGATAGCTTGTTCTGAGGAATACCATAATCATTTGAAATAAATTTTAAATGAATTCATTTGATCCCCCAAAAGCTAAATCAAAAGTGATTTTTTATCAGCATTTTGATAGGTGTAAAGGAGACACATTTATAGGTATGGTTTAAGACTAGCGAGGTTCTATCCAAGTGGGTTTGATCTAAGGTGATTTGATCAAACCCTCTTCAATTGGAATCCTTAAAATGGAACTTTTTAAGGATTAAATCATTATATTTTCTAAAAATATGTGATTTCAGCTAAAATTTGTTCCTCTCAGGAATTGTAAACCACTTTTGTGACAGCATCGACATATATAATATAGTAAAGGTCTTTCAATTGACAAAAAATATAAATCAAAAGATTTTTTAATAAAATTTATATTCCAAATATTGTTTCATAAGAATTAAAAAATACTTTTTTGTATGTGAATATGTCTCATTATGTTTGGAGATGCATATATAAATTTTATGTTCTAAAGCTCATAATAATGTATGTCTTACATATCTACATGCTTATCCTTCACAAAGTTTCGCCAACTCAATGCTTTTTTGTACTTATAATAAAAGGGTAACAGCTTCCCACCATTTATCCATAAAGAATAATATTATAGTATTGAACTATTTGCCACTAGCTGAATTAGCCATTTCCGTAAGAGAGTTGTAAAAAGGAACACTAAAAATATATATTTCTTTTATAAACAATTTGGCCACACAAACCTCTCAATTGCAAATCGAAAGGGCAATAGTATCTTACGTACGTGGCCGTTGGTGAAAATGGTTCGTGTTTTAACATGAATGGCGATACCACTCTTTACGCACGAGCATATAACACTGAAAAGTTGTCAGCATCATAACTTTGCAACGAATCGCAGAATAAATACTGTAGATGTGAAATAAACTTGTCTATGTTGGGATGTGAAGCCCAACGGTCGTTTAATATTTACAGTCTATTCTGTACTCAACTATAACCGTAGACATCTCGGCAAACTTTTCATTAAGAATCATTCAAAAACTCAAGATAGCCCCTTAAAGATATGCACGTGGTTGTGTTAGCTCTGAATAAATAATCATGCAGTGTTTCGCATGAGAAGCACAACACGTACTATCCCAAGAATGACCTGTGATAATATTTCTCAGGCATTAACATGATATGGCCAAGTCATTCTTGGCTGAGTAACAAGCTCTGCCTTGTATTGCAAGACGCCTTCAAGAATTTTTCATGCCCCACATTAGACCAGTGGAATGGACATTACTGACGACAACAGTTCCTTAAAAAGCTCACTGAATAGAATAAAGGAATATATTCAAAAGGAAAGCTATTTATGAAAATACACGTTATCCTGTTCTCTACCAATAAGTGAGGTCGGAAAGCAAACCACTTCAATTTGCCGCACTAGAAATCAACTGCGAAGGCCTTGAGCAATCTGAGCCTTGCTTATCCAGGTGCTCAGTAATTCAGGGATTACTGACAAGATGTAAACTACACGAGAACATACATCATTGATTGTTCGCTTTCCGACTTGCTAGCTACACATTTTTGCACGAAAAACGGTGACGGTGGCCCCTGCATAAAGATATGTTATTGAACGGAAGATGGAGAAAGAAACGAAAAGATCAGAACACAAAGAGAATGTGCGTAAGTTTGTGCAGAAGTAAATAGATAAAATTCCTGGTTGTTTCAGGAGAATACTCGCCAGTAGAAAGCGATGTGGCAATCATATTTTTGCAATTGACGTGGACACTATAATATATTTGTATAAGGAAGGGTACCGGTACTTTTAGGTAATTTTCGCCCGTCCTAAGTTTTTAAATGGTATGTGCGAGGTGATATAATTTTAATTTTTTTGTTGGCAAGCAGGGGTGCAATAAAAACAGGAGTAATTGCTGTGACAAGATGGGCTGAAGAGACCAAACAATACAGAAAATGCACAGTGACAGCACTGATGAAACTATGACACACAGGAAATAGATTTTCATATATTCCTCATTGGCTTTCTAGAAATATAAAATACAGAGTACATTCTCTATTTGACAATACAAAATAAAACATAAATAATTTAGACTGCTGTCCAATACAAAAGGTGCTACACTCACATAAAAATTTGAAACAGACTACAATTCTGTAGTTGAAGCTGTCACTGCGTTGCATCTGATAAACAATATTTTTGTGCACTAATGTCTCCTTCTTGTCTTTTGTTCAAGATGTCTTCTACTGCTGCAGGGTCTCCACACAATACAAAAACTGACTGTCTACTTTCTAATGTTACATTCCTTTCTTTTGTTTGTATCTTCAAGTTCAAAAATGAGCACTACAATTTGAATTTCAAAATCATCTACCTTAATTAATATTGGTAGGTCAACTACAGATTTACGTTGGCAGTTTCAAGAGATCCCCAAAATTGACAAGGGGGCTGTTGCAAGTTACGTGGGTCAGGGGAGAATGTCTATTGGCCACAGATTAATTATTTTTCCAACACTCCCCCTTAATCTGAAGTTAGCTATCATTTTGCAATTTATTTTCGGAGCTAATCTTTGAAGCTATCCATAATGCCAAGCCTATCTCTTAGGTGTTCAAAACTAACATTCTATTGTGTCTATCATAGATACTTTGTGCTTCCTAAGAGGAAAACATTTTGTTTCTTGTCATTTGCATGGCTACTATCACTTCCTTGCTGCCTCCTTTGTCAAATATCTTCCATTATCTATTCTCCATCAATATTTTACAACCATTTTGGACCTTCTGTCCAATACTCAATAGATCATGCTTTGTGCCAGGCGCATAATAGACATCCTGGATATTATGCTTTTCACCATTCTTAGTTTGAATGTTGATAACACCTTTTCCCATGACAGGGACATTCGTATCATTTCTCATTTTGATTTTAGTTTTTATGTTGCTATCTATGGAGGCAAAGAAGTTTTTGTTACCACTCATGTGGTTGTTGCATCCATTGTCTAAGTACCATACTTCATCATTGTTGCATTCAACAAGGTTGCAAACTATAAATACATTGGACTATTTCTAATTTTCAGCCTTGATCTCATTTGCTACATTAGCATTCTAACTAGCTTGGTCATGGTGCTTCTTCCTAAACTGACTAACATAATGACTATACTTATGATAGTTATAGCATTAATTATTCCTCTTGTCATACCTCTGATTTGAATTTTTATTCTTCTTCAGGTTCTAGTTTGTTGACTGTGAGCTGCTTGGCTCATCTGTGTTGTTTGAGTCTCCTCTTCAAGAATGCTTCTACCTCTACCTCTTTGACCTCTACCTCTATTGTTTCTTCCTCTTTCCCAACCTCTTACATTGCTTTGAGCTTTGAAAGCTTGATCTAAGGAAGGAGCATATTTGTTCAATCACTGCACATGGGTTTGTAGAGAACCCATCAACTCATCTACATTCATTTTGGACAAATATTTTGCCTCTTCCATGGAAAAGACTATAGGATCAAACTTAGAGGGTAGAATTCATAGGATTTTCTCAATAATCCTTTGCTCTTCCATTGTTTCTCTATTTATTCTTAGTTGATTGATCAATGTAGACACTTTAGTGTGGAAGTCTGAAATGGACTCATTGTCCTACATTTGTATAGTCTCAAAATCTCTCCTTAGCAACTACAGCTTCACCAATCATACTTTATCAGTCCCCTTATAACCATTTTGAAGCATTTCTCGAGCTTGTTTTGAATAGTTTATTGCTACAATGTGAGAGAAATTAGCCTCTTTCAAGGTTGCCTCAATCAAACTGAGGGCTTTTGCATCTTTCATCTTATTTTCTTTCAACTAATTTTTTAAGGATTTGAAAGGGCTACATAGGTTGTTGAGTTTATGATATCATTAAAACCATTGATGACCAACTCCCGTAGGTCATTTGCAACCAATATTGTTCTCATTTTTTTAGCCCAATAGTCATAATGTTTTCCATCAAAGTTTTGTGGCTGTTTCCAACCTTTGCTCTCACCTCCTGCCATTTTTCTCAAACTTGAGAAGACTTAATGCCTAGATAACCTAGGGATTTTCCATAGCACCCATAATAAAATTACTAATTGCCTGAAAACTTAGGGCTTTAATACCACTTGTTGGCAAGAAAGGGTGCAATAAAAATAGAGTCACTATTGTGACAGTATGGATTGAAGAGATAAAATAATATAGAAAATGCACAATGACAACACTCTTGAAACTAGGACACATAGAAAATAGATTTTCATATATTCCTCATTTTCTTTCAAAAAATAAAAAATACATCTAGTACATTCTCTATTTGACAATACAAAATAAAACATAAAAAATTTGGACTACTATCCAATACAAAAGGTGCTATACTCACATAAAAAATTGAAACAAACTACAATCCTATAGCAGAAGTTGTCACTACACTGCATCTAATAAGCATTCTTTCTATCCACTTTTGTCTCTTTCTTGTCTTCTATTGAATATGCCTTCTGCTACTGCAGGGTTTCCACACAATACAAAAATTGACTTTCTACCTTCTATGGTTACATTCCTTTCTTTTGTTTGTATCTTCAAACTCAAAAATGAGTGCTATAATTTGAATTTAAAAATCACCTACATTGATTAATGATGGCAGGTCATCTACAAGTTTACCTTGGTAGTTTGAAGAGATTCCAAAAACTAATAAGGGGGTTGTTGTAAGTTACTTGGGTCAGGGGAAAATGCTTGCTGTCTATAGATTAATTAATTTTCCAACATTTTTTGGGTTTCTTTGTATTGAGTTAAGAGTTTATAGTTATTATTTCTATTTTTGGGTAGTTAGATAAACATGAGAGGATTCATTATGTAGATGGAGGTCAAAAAGTGGTCATTTCAAGGTGACATCTAATACATATTCTCTATCACTCCATTTGTTTTGACCACCACAAAATTTGCATAATTGATCCAATAGATATGAACAAATACCCGAGAATCATGCATTGTTTGTACCAATATTTCACAACTCCTCGAATTAAGTATTTTTTTTGTAAAATTAGATATACAAGTGGACATCTATTACTAAATTTCCAAAAAAATAGTACGCTTTTATTTAGCATGTATCAATGAATGGTTATTGGAAAACAGATGGTAATTAGGACCTTTTCCAATCAAGATGCTTTACTTTTAACTTGGATGGGGATTTGGTCAAATTAAAGTGTGCAAAATGGTCCTTTGAGAATCAATCTAAACTTGCATTCCTTTTGAATAAATGCATGTTTCTTTAATAAAAAATATATTCTTTCCTTTAGATATTTTTATCGAGGGTGATTTATTTGTCAATATTTTTAAGTTACTTTTTATGTTTAATTGTAGATGTGAAATTTTAATTATTACATTTTATTTTTATTTTTTATTTATATGTAAATTACTATGAAGATGTTTGTTAAGTAGAAATAATTATCAAGTCTAAAATAAAAGTATTGAGACACTCAAAAACTATAAATAAAGATGAGTTTTTTTTAATGTAAAATTTATTTTGTGATGAATCATTCCTCTTTGTGTATTGAGGATGGCATTGTTGTTTTTCTACTATGTGGGCTAGAGAAACCTAGCCACAACTTTTCTTCTATTGTTTGTGTTGAGCTATTACGTGTGGGGGGCAGTAGGTGAAGCTTTCTGCTAGGGGGTAACATTTCTAAGTGGTGGGGTGTTTGTGTAGCTGTGGATGTCTTTCCTATGCCCTTCTTTGTTTTCTTTCTATTGTTGCTCCTCATTTCAATTGTGTGGGAGGTTCTTGTTTCTTTGTAATAATTAGTTCTTAGTATTTTGGGTGTTGCTTGTTGTGGTGATTGAAATTGGGGGTTTTGGTACCCTCATTTTTTTTTCCTTTTATCTCTTTTTGTTGGATTTCATGATGGAGAAATAGGTGGAATCCTCTAATGTGATGCTTATTAAAGACTTGGCTATGACATATCCATCTTCTTAGTTGCATGTTAATTTTGTGGAGCATATAGATAAATTGTCACTAGGTGTGGGTTCTTTAGCTAGTGGGGGTATGCTTAGAATCAAGAAAGTTAATGGGTTTCTCAAAAGAAGCTTGACTATTTGGTTTTAATGATTCAACCAAACTCTATTTTAGATGATATTAACTACTTGAGAAAGCATGCTTTAATATGTAAGTTAATGGTTCTTCATCTTTCTTTGCTAACTTTGGAATCCTAGACTAGGAGGATTTAAAACCCTAAAGGAGATATGGAATTAATGCTAGCTACAAACAATTATTTTATGGTTGTGTTCACATGCATGGAAGACATGAATAGGGCTTTTGAAGGTGGCTTGTATTTCTTTAATTAGGTTGGGTTCTTCATTAAACCTTGGTATTTGGGTTTGAATTCTACTGAGAAGCTTCCTTCCAATGTTCCCATCTAGTTTGATCTTTTGAGGCTTCCACTAGAGTTTTGGAGAAGTGATATTTTATAGGTGACTACTCTTTTACTTGTTAAACTAGTTGGCTCAACCAAACAAACCTAGGATTGAAAGATAATTTCATATGCTCATATCTATGTGTAATTTATTTCAATAACCCTTTGCCAAACTCTATGAATTTTTTTATTTGAGTCTTCTTCTTGGATTCAGTAGGCTAACTATGAAACCCTACCTTTTAAATGTTGAATTTGTCAAGAGTAGGGGCATATGCAAATGAAATTCCCTCAGTTCAACTGAGTATCTATTGCAATTAATACTAATTCAGGCTCTATTCATAGAAATGATAAATGGAAGGATTTTATGGTTGATAGGGTTGTGGACAGTGAAAGTTTTATTCCTATTAATTCTCATAATATAAGAGGTTAGAAGATAACCCTCAAAGATAGACAATTTGAAGGAGTCTTTAATCATTTTGAGGTGTTGGAGGACTTGGTCTAGGAGGAGGGGTTTCCAATTGAGCTACCTTCTAGTGTTGGGCCTTTGGGGGTGTCTTTGTTGAAATCCATTGTGAATATTTCTTAGAATTTTCCTTTGGTTGCTGAGCAGGATGAGCAAGTGGTTGATGTCTCCCAAGTTATGGTTGCTCTTGATCCAAGTGAGGTTCTAGTCCTAAATGTTGAGGAAGCATAATTTGAGATTGTTTCCTCTATAATAAAGGTGAGTTTAGGTTCAGGGAAAAGTGGTAATACTTTTCCTATTTTGGGTTTTCAAAATAAGCCCCTTAAAAAGGGTTCCTCGAAGAAATTGTCTAAAGTGGGATGCAAGAAGGACCATGAAAAATGTAAAACTTATTGGGGAGACTCTTGTGGACTCTGGGTTGGTGAAGACCATTTATTCCCATTTTCCTCAACCTCATAAGTATAGAAACTACCCTTATTTGTACTTACAACTCCATTTTGTTATGTTGTATATTAATTGCTTAACTCTCTATTGATTTTATGAATTTTATAAAAATATAGAAACTACCCTCATTTGTACTTACTTCCATTATTTCATCTAATCACTTTGATTTACTTACCACTTTTTTTTATCAACCAACCTCTTGAATTCTACAAAATTTTCAAACAATTCTAATTTTATAGCTAAATAATATACCCAAGTTTCTCTTGAGTGATCATCAATGAAGGTAAAAAATACATATATCTTTTAAAATAATGAGTTTCGATAAGACCACACAAATCCATATGGATTAATTCAATATGATTCTTTTCTCTAATAGATTTACCAATTATAAATCGAACCTAATGTCATTTTACAAAGATATATTCATCACACTCATTATTTTTATTTTTAATGAAAGGTAGAGACTTTTCATGTATCCTTTTAATTAGTTTCAAAAAGTGAGATAAGTTTACCATTCTAGCACTTTTCATGGGCTATGGTAAGGACTTAGGAAACTTGTTTGTTTAATATTTAGTATTTGTTCAAAAATATTTTAATTTTCAAATATTATTATTTGAGCCAAATACATATTAAATATATAATTTATTATGAATCCAATATTTTAGATGATATGGTTTTCAAGATGAATCACTAACTTTCAATTTAAAAGTAAGGAATATTTGGAGAGGAACTAATTCTCCTTGTTCTAAAAATAGAGGAATGTGATTAGCTAAGGAAATTTTGATGGCTAGGTGTGCAACTCATAGGACATAGTCTAAGTTCCCTAGGAAATTAGGTCACACTAGAAATTGAGTAATCATGTGAACTTCATTGATAGAAAGCCCAAGATCTAGGAGTGAGGCTATGAATAGGGAAGCTAAGTATGAATTCAACCTATAATATGCTCCAGATGCTACAAAAGTTTCCCCAAGGACCAAGCACAAATTTGGTGTAGTAAAGTTGGGGGTTTGAAGAAAGAAAACCTTATTAATTTGTTGGGTTCTTAATGATATCACACACTCAAATCTTATATTCTAACACTATTTCATCCTAAAACCCATCCTCTTTTCACTTAATTGATTAAATTAGCCTAGCTATTTAAATAATTGCATCATTTTCATCTATTAATATAATTGACCCAATTAGGCTAATTCACTCCTTTCATGCTAACCTTTCATCCTATTAAATTGGATAAATCAAAACATTTAATTTAGCACCACAAATCCTCTCATTTAAATTAAATAATTCTCATTATTTAATTAAATGTCATTTTGACACATTTTCATTAAATAAGTTAATTATTTAATGAATATCCTAAATTCCTCTAATTTGCATAATTGAAATATTTTTTAATAATCAAACTATTAATTAAATCTAATCCTACCAAATATTGAAGTTGTTAGGGATTTTTTCAAAAACAAATGGAGAACTTATGGAAAATTTTTAGTAACAGTACTCCCAAAAGGTTATTTTGCATTTGAATTCACCTGCGGGGAGGATATCTTAGCAGTAAGCTTTCTATTGATTCTATGATAGTTGCTAGAAAGAGGATGGTTTTTGCAAGAATATGTGTACGCGTCTCTCAGAATGTTGACCTTCCTTCATTAGTCAAGATCCTATTGACATTGGGTTCCTGGTTGTAGGATATTGAGTTTGAAACTATCCCTTTTGCTTGTTTCAAATGCAGAAAATTTGGTCATTGGGCTAAGAAATGTCCTTCAAATGCCATCAAAGATAAGGAGAAGCTAGCTGGAATTTTAAAATTTGTATGGAGAAAGAAATATGGAGAAAAACTAGAGAATAAAGATACTAATATTCAAGGCACATCAAATGAGGCTGGTAGTGATATGGGAAGTAAGGGTGTGGTACCATAGAAACTCCAATGTAAGGATTTTGAGGACACCTTGATAACTAAGGAAAAAGAAGTTAATGTGGAATAGGGGTTAGGTGAAGAAAAGAAGAATCAGAATGTTAATCCTTTATCCCAAGAGAGGAGCCCAATTGAGAATATAGAAGGGAACCTAGGTTTGGAGGACATACCTATCCAAGGTCTATCCTTAGAGTTGAACATTCCTCTTCTACTCCCTTCCTCAGAAGGTTGTTTTTCTTTGAGTGTAGATCCCTTTACAGATCCTAATTCCTTAGAATTAGTTAAGGACTCCTTTGATAATCTAGACCAAACTACGAAACTTTCTAGTGACTATTCAACCTTTCATCTGAAGGGCATCATCGATACTTTACCCTGGGAGCAACGACTTCTAACTGATAATGAATGGGAATCAAGTACAAAGACGAAGAGTCAAGAAGATACAGATAGAGAAGATGTTCTATCCAAGAAAAAGAAAACAAATTTTTTTTTGGAATACTCCAAGCTGTATTTCTACCAGGTCAAAAGCTAAGGTAGATTGTGGAGCAATAAAGAACTCTCATGGGAAAAAATCTACTAAATGGACAAGAGAGCATAACTGTTTTCAGGATATTGTGGATGGCTTTCAAAAAACCATCCCGGAGTGCCTCCACTCCCTAGGTAAATCATGAAGATTAGTAATGGAACATCAGGGAACTTAATAATCCCCATAAGCAAGATGTACTGTGCAATTTTGTGCCTGATCATAAGCCTGATATTCTCCTTATTTAGGAAACTAAAATGTCAAAGGAAATGGTGGAAAATTTGTTCAAAACTATTTTAGTATTGTAGTGCACACGGAAACAACTCAAATGGTGCTTCAGGAGGCATTGCAACTTTCAGAAATAGTCACATAATCAAAGGGGATCCGATTTTGGAAGGTATGAACCATATTGCTACTAGATGTATCCATATTAGGGATAATTTCAGCTAGATTCAATCAAATATCTATGCTCTGAATGGAAAAGGTTTCATAAAATCTTTCTGGTTGGAGCTGGCTGCCTTCCAGAGGATTTTTATTAGTGAGTCCTCAGTAGTCATGGGAGACTTTAATACTCTCTTACTAAATGAAGAAAAATTTGGAGGATCCCAAATCAATGTTGAAAGTAAGGAGGATCTTCAAAACTTTATTAACAGTCAGGTGCTAATTGATCTGGACTTCTAAGGAGCCTCTTACACCTGGTCGAATCACTTAAAGGGTATGGATTTAATCTAGGTTAGATTAGATAGATCTTTAATCACTGATCAATGGTTCTTAAACTATTATTGTTCTCTTAAAGCCCTTTCTAGGATTGGTTCTGACCATTTGTTGTGGATCCTCTAAAGATTAAGAAAAATATCCCCTTTAGAGTTGAAAAAATGTGGCTTTCCCATCCTCTTTTTAAAGAGGAAATTAGGAAATGGTGGAATATTAATATCTCTAGTGCAACTATGTTTAGAGTGGCTAAAAAGTTAAGGGAAGTTAAATTTAATTTTAAAAAATGGAAAAAAGAGTCCTTTGGGAACATTTTTAGCATTAAATCTGATCTTCAGATGGTCCTGGGGGAGATCCAATATAAAATCTAAAAGGAAGGATATTTGAATAATATTAAGGAAAAAGAGAATGAGATCATTATTAAGATGCATGACATCATTGCAAAAGAAGAGGAGTTCTAGAGACAAAGATCTAGAGCTTTATGGTTATCGACTGGTGATAAAAACACTAGGTACTTTCACTTGTCGGCTTCAAAACATAAGGTGTTCAACAAAATCTCTCATATTGAAGTTGATGGAAATAGGTATGAGGAGGAGGATATCAGAAGGCATGCTATTATATTTTTCAAAAATATTCTTTCTGAGAATGAGGGTAATAACCAAAATGATCACGATCATTTGATAGAAGCTATACCTAATATGATCAATCAGGAAGATAACTCTATGTTGACTGCTATTCCTTCTTCTAAGGAAGTTTGGAAGGTTGTTTCTTTCTTTGAAGGGAGTAAAGCTTTAGGTCCTGATGGTTTCCCTATGTTCTTCTTTCAAAGGTTTTGGGAGATTGTTGGAGAGGATGTGGTGAATGCAGTAAAAGAATTTTTTGGGTCTAGAAGTCTCCTAAAAGAGTTGAATGCTACTTTCTTGGTTCTTATCCCTAAGATTCCTAGAGTAGTGAACTTTGATGCTTTCAGACCAATCAGCCTCTATAACTTGATCTATAAAATCATCTCAAAGGTTTTGACATCCAGAATTTTAATTCCTTTTCCTACTCTGATCTCTCCTCAATAGAATGGATTTGTACCTAGCAGAAAGATCCTTGATTCTATAGTCACAGTGCATGAGAATATCCATTCCCTGGTTGAATCTAAGACAAAAGGCTTCCTTTTAAAGCTTGATATCTCAAAAGCCTATGATAGAGTTGATTGGAAATTCTTGTATAAAATCTTAAAGGCATTTGGGTTCTGCAACAAAGTTCTTCAATTGGTGGAACAACTTGTGTCTACAACTTCTATCTTTGTTTTGGTTAATGGATACCCCTCGATTTTCTTCCAAAGCTCTAGAGGTCTAAGACAAGGAGATCCTATCTATCCTATTTTATTTACTATCATGGCTGAAAGTCTTGGAAGAAATTTGAAAAGGTTGATAAATCAAAGATCCCTTGCTAGTCTTAAACCGTCCTCTAACAATTTGATATGTTCTCATCAACAGTTTGTTGATGATACCATGCTCTTAGGAAAATCTATCATGTCAGAAGGAAAGAATTTGAAATATCTGTTGGATGCATATGGGAGGGTTTTTGGACAATTGATTAATAAACAAAAATATTCTCTCTTCTTCTTTAATACTCTTGAACATAGAAATAATAAAATTGCCAAAATCCTTGGTTGCAAGGTGGAGTCTTTACCTTCCACCTATCTAGGTTTACCTTTAAGCCTTAAACCTCCAGAGTCCTTTTGGATTTCGTTGGATGAGAGGTTAAGTAAAAAGATTGCTGGATGGAAAGGAGCTTTGCTAAGTCAAGCAGGAAAATTACAACACATCAAAGCTACTCTTCAGAATTTTCTAATTTATGCTTTAAGCCTCTTTAAAATTCCTGCCAAGTTTGTGGATGCCATTGAAAAGATTCAAAAAATATTTCTTTGGTCGGGTGTTGAAGAAAAAAAAAGGTTTCCTTTAGTAGGGTGGGATCTTGTGTGTAGACCTAAAAAGGTTGGTGGTTTAGGTCTTAGAAAAATCAGAATGGTTAACAAGATACTGCTAGCTAAACAAATTTGGAGAATATTTTCATCCTTAGGGGAATGGATTGATATCTTGACAAGCAAATATTTGGAGAATAATAGATCTCTTATTATTTAGATGGAATCCCATCTTCTTCCCAGAGATTCAACATGCTAGAATAATTTGATTACTAGAAGAAAGTTTTTTGAAACAAGAGTGGGTTGGCAAGTCAGGAGTGGTAACCAAACTAGATTCTAGGAGGATAAATGGTTGTTTAATGAGCCCCTTATCAAAATTGAACCTTTTTGTGGATGGGATGAGACTTGTAAAGCTCTATTTGGTCTATATGTTAAAGATTATTGGTTGAATGGAAAATGGGTGGATCTGAGTCTTGTTAGTCAAACTCTTGCTCTGGTTCATTCATCCTTGTTGGCTGTTAGACTTTGCCATGATTAGTTGGAAGATCATCTTGTTTGGACCGATGAACCCTCAGGTAATTATTCTGTTTCATCAGATTTTGCCAGGCTATCTTTTGTCCAGGATCCTCCTCCCTTCTGGTCGATAGCTTGGTTCAAACACCTCGTCCCTAAAGTCAACATCTTCTTTTGATTCTTCTTCAAAATAAAGTGCTCACGGTTGATAACCTTTGCAAGCGTGGCTTTAAAATACCCAATAGATGTTATCTTTGCAAGATGGAAGTTGAGTTAGTATGTCACTTGTTTCTTTATTGTCCTTTTGTTGCCTCGATTTGGGAAAGATTCCTCTGTTATTGGAAATTATCTTGGGTTTTCCCCTTGTCAATTTAAGACATCTTTAAACAATGGAAAGCTTTGACACACAATCCTGCTCTTGGGAATATGTGGAATTTTTCTTTCCCTCATATTTCTTGGGATCTATGGAAGGAATGGAATAATAGAATCTATAGAGATAAAGAATCTTTGATGGCCATTGTGTTCGATAAAATAATCAGATTATCGAAAGAAAACTTCAATACTATCTCCCAGAAGGTTGGAAACACTGAGAAAGTGGCTTGTTCGTCCTATGATCTCATGGTAGCCAAGGAATGGAATATTAATGTTGATATTTCCTGTGTCCATAAACATGCTAAGAAGGATAGGGAGGGAGTTTGCTAGACTTTTTTTCCTAATGGTTTGATCAAATCCAACTTAGATGGGGCGGCTAAAGGTAATCCTAGGGCGGCGTGTTGTGACAAAGTCATAAGGGATTCTTTTGGAAATTTCCTTGGTGTGACTACCACTCCCCTTGCTTCTCAAACCAATCATCTTACTGAGGTTGCTAGAGCTTTTCATGTTATAAATTTGGCTCATAGTCTAAATTTTAAAAACCTTTGGCTTGAAGGGGACTCTAAAAATATAATTGAATGTCTTTTAGGTAGGTCCCCCCCTTATGGACCATAAAGTATTGGATTGATGAGGCTATTTCAACTTTAGATAAGTTTGATAATATAAAGATTTCAAATGCTTATAGAGAAGCCAATTTTGTGGCAAAATTTTTTACGAATGAAGGGGTTAAAAGTAAAGGACAATGCACTTGGTTGAATGTTAGTGACTTAGGTGCTAATGTTCATGCCTTATTGGACTATGATGCTTCACATGGGAAATATGCATGTCATTTCATTAATGATGATTGAACGGGGCAATTACATCACTATCATTAGATTGTATGGGACTGAGCTAATTTACTTATCCTGTAAGTTCGCTTGGTATGCTTTGTGGGTTCACTAGTTTGGTGGGACCATGTCGCGTCAAGATTTCATCTCTATATATTTTACTGTGCTTGCTAAAATGGGAGGAGAAAGAAAAAGAGTTGAGCTAGACAGCTTTGAGATGCACAAAGGAAATACTAAAGCATGGAACAAAGTCAAAAGCAGGGGTTTTCTCCCTTTTTTGGAAAAAATCCATGGGTTTAATCAGGAAGCTACTAAGCATTTTGAGAGGAATTGGGAAAACGGGGAATTAACCCTTTTTGGTAGGAAATTCCAACTCGATGAAAATCTTATAGCTGAAGTGACTGGCATGTCCACTAAAGGACACAAATTTCTTAGGGACGGGGTTTTCTCTGATGAAGCCGTGGTCAGATTTTTGAAGAAAGATAAGGAAAGATTGAAATTGGTGAAAATTTCTAATAGTTTCTTTGAGGTCAACATCATTAAAGCTCTCTGGAGAAAAGGGCTTTGTGTCATCATGGAGTATATAACTCTGGATGGTCATTTCATCAGGGCCTATGGTTATCACTTTTCCTTGCTCAACCATTTTCTCTATAAGGTCAGGATTTCTCTTCCCCACTATCTTCTATGTTCTTTGAGAAAGATTCTGGATGACCATAAGAAAAACCCAAAAAGATATCCCATTTTGCATAATAGTTTGATTAGGTTAATTGTAGAATATTTTCAAAATATGTCAGCCCCTGCAAAGTTAGTTTCTTCCTTGGAGTCCGAGAAGGATGACACTAAACCTAGCTGTTTGGGGAATTTTCCCAATTTGAGCCTAGTGAGGATGGTCTTGAATCCGCCCTCTATTAAGGCTAGCAAGAAAACTCTAACCCGTAATCCCCTGTTTGCTCAAACCTACCCTGCGTCTAAGCCTAGAAGCTCTACTGTCAAAAACCTTGTCTCTTATTCTGAAGACTCTCCTGAGTTTGAGGATTCTGTCACTAACAATAATTCATCCTCTACTATCTCGTTGCTGGATAAAGATGTTAGAATTGTTTCCCCTAGAGCCTCCGACCCTGCAAAAAATTACTTCAATCTTGATAGGGAACCCTCTGTTGACTACCTCGGTATAGCTAGGAGTAATGAGATGGACCATTTCAGAATGTCAAAATGGGTTTTTCATGAAATCAATGATCTGAAAATAAAAAATTGGGCCCTCCAGAGTAAACTAGAAGAAATGAGAGATAAGGTTTCTACATTTGGCAAGAAGAATGAAGAGTGTAAAGATCACAGTTCTAGTAAATAGACCTAGGTCAATGCGGGCAAGGATAGAAGTATTAGAATTGAATTGGAGAAAATGAAAAATACTGTGAAGATAATTGTTGAACAGAATAATAGGATGGCAAGACATAATGCCATCATTATCAACGTTATGATAGAAAAATTGGACAAAGCTCAACATGGGTCCTTGGTGGTTGACTTGGAAGAGGTGAAGGATAAAAACCAGGAAGAGGACATTGGGATTTCGAAGAGAACTAGGGCCAATCTGAAAAGGAAGGCTCCTCCTATGCCACAAATGATTCAAGCATTCAAGAAAGGGGTCCAGGATATGCAGGACCTAGAGGCAGAGACTAAGTTTGTTCTGAAGACTCTGGGTTAGTTACTGCTAGTTTTTTGGCTTGCGTCCCGGCTGGTTTTTTGATTGACTTTCCTGGTCTTTTGTGGTTGGTTGCTGCTTTTTATGGTATTTTCCTTTCTAGCAACTTGTTCTTTCCACTAGAATTTTTTTTCCTCTTCCTTTCGTTGTAAAATTGGTGGTTTCGGGTCCCTGTAAAACCTATTTTTTCCTTTATCAAAAACAATCAACAAACTTTTTGTGCAAGTTTTGAAAGTGTGTTTGTTCAGATGATTGTGAGCCCTTGATTATATATCAATTTGTACTCTCAACCCTTGATGGGAATCCATGATTGATGCCTCCATTTTCCTTCCATCCTAACCATTGATTGATTCTTTCAATCTTGACCATGTGTTCCATTTTTCCTATTCTATAAATTGAGCTTGCATCTATTGAATATGGATCCACCTTTTCAGAGAAAACATATGCTATTGAAATTCACATCCATTTGCAATTACATTTTATGTTTTAAAATAATTTTAAGTTATTTTGCATTCTTTTTTATCTTTTCTTCCATTAATTGCTTCCATGGTAACTTAGGTGCATCCATTTAGCATATTTTAAAATTAGGGTTTTAATCTTTCAAATCTTACATATATTTAGAATAACTTTGCATACACTCACATTGATCATCATAAAATTAATCATGTTAAAATATCTTTCATCATGTTTTACAACACATCTTTCATTTGTTTCATTGGTTTTCCTCAATAAAACTGATTGAAACAAGCTCATTATCCAAGGGATTAGGAAAGTATCACCATTCCACATCAATGAAACACCACTCTCCCAATAGGATAAGTTTCAATGTCTTAGAGTAGATGTTTATCAAGCTTTCATACTTTAGAATAATAGTTTTAAAGGCTTCTTCACTTTGTTTACATTGAATGATCTTATTGGATTGATGATTAGTGGCTTAAATATGCTTTGAATCCTTAGGGATCAAGTGTAGTTAACCTATACTATCCCATCGGTCACATTTTGGCACTAGAAGGAGGGCATAGACTAATCAATCTAACAAATTTCTCTTTAGATTTTTGTTTTCCTTGTGTTTCCAAGTTCAACGATATGTACACTTTGAGTAATATCACCGATGCACCTTGGACGTGTTACTATACAATGACACATTCAATATTCAAAACAATGATGCATGATTAATTTGGTGACACCTTACTAATTTTTTTTATTCCTTAATTAAAATAGCGAGGATAGATTCTTTTTCAATTATACCATGAATTTAAAATTATCGACACATTTGATTTGGAAACACTACTGATGTCACTATTTATTGTAAAGCGACGCATCCAATTTTCTAATATAGTGATGCACTTTTAATATGGCAACACATTTGATGAAAATACAACACAATTGATTTCAACATCACTATTTACTAGTAAAGAAAACTGAACTTGAATTTTGACATGCATTTTAATTTTTTTGATTTCATTTGACTGCTAACTTGTCACTAACTTCTCATTTTTGTTTTGAGGCTAACTAGTTTTGTAGGTTTGGGCAATAAAATTCAAAGTGAAGGAGCATATGATCATTTCATTATATAATTATAACAAGTGTTTCGATACTTATGGGGAAATTATAATGCATTTATGATTCTTTATTTCACATTTTACGACTAACTATATTTCCTTTGGGTTTAAAATGAATGTTCAAATTAGTTAAAACTAAACCCTCACATCCTTATTTTGCAATGTTGGTTTAAAATTGAACAAAACAATATACACACTTCATTTGTTGCTTAAAACAAATTCATTGTACTTGTTGAGGTCAAAATGAACATGTGTCTGATTTTCTTATGTATGCTTGTTGTGCATATCCTCTCCCCTTGCGCTTCATGCAATTTTGGGTGAAGAGAAACACACAAGTATACTTCTCTTCTTGGAAGCACCTATCCTCTCCCTTTGAACCTTTTGGAAATCTTGGGTGACAAATGCATTTTTCACTTCAAATATGTGTTACCTTTAGAGAGCCTACCTCCCAACATGTGAGAGGGAACAACCTAAGTGGTGCTTTCATTTCAGTCCACTATATAAATAATTGGTTGTGACTAAATTCATTAACCAGCTAGTATTGTTGTCATTTACCAAAAAAAACCTCCTTTAGTATCCTTGTGATGCGTTAAAACCCTTAGATATTTCTAAGGTCTAGGAGGAGTCTTAATTGAGTGAATCTCCACATGTATAGCACTAGTTTATCCTAAAAGTATAGAATAATAACCATATTTGTAGTGGCTCAACATTTCCTCTAAAATACATATTTCAAAGTAGTGCATGGGAAGCTGACCACTCCCAAAAGTTACTTACCATGTTTGGTTTTTGCTTGAGGAAATAAAGAAAATGGGGAAGGGATTCCTTTGCTATGCATGTCAGATGATACATTTCCTTGACATATCCTACTTTTCCATTCCATCTTCATGTATTAATCATCTCTTAGGGGATGTTGATAAGCCTACTAAGAAATACACACCTGAACTAGCATTTTTCATGCTTGTGAGTTAGTTTAATAATTTCCTTGGTTCCAAAACATTGCAAACAAACATCAACGATCATTCTTAAAATTTTAAATCGTGTGGTCTAAGTATGGATACCCTTTGAAAAAACCTTACTATTGATGCTTGTCCTAAGGATTTCTATCCTTAGAGATTTCTAAATATTTTGGTTTACATCTCAATCCATACTTTTCAAAGTTAACCTAGGCAACTATGGCTTTAAACTTCATGACTTTCACATAATGGACCTTGTGAAATGAATGATATTTTTTTGACATATACATTTAGTTTGAAACTTAAGCAAGACAAGTGTTTGTGGTAAAAAGAAACTCTTTTAAGCAAGATAAATTGAAAAATTGAACTCCACTTGACTATTTGGTGTCTGATAGATCCGGTTGAACAACCAAACTTTAAACTAACTAAAGGAGAAAAAACAAATATAATTAGTAGTTTGAGGAGCTTCACTTTTGAAACAAAGGAATTTCCAATCTAGTTGAGAAACACAACAAACATTTTAGATGAACAAGAGGAAAACACTGATATTATGGTTGGAAGGCCCATATTACTACTTCCTACGTGGCAATGCATATCCTCTTTTTCGTGATCTCATGCTTCTCCAAATGATCTCTCTCAAAGTCAAAATCTGCAAGAGAATGTCTAAATTACACTATTTCAAACTTATACATCATAGTGCAACGTATATTTGGAGACGTCTCTTAAGAAATCACTAAAACTGAGATAGATCAATAAGGAGATATTTTCTATGTGCTTTAATAGATGAACCAAATCTATGCATTTCACAAGTGCTTGTTGTTTAAATAATTGAGTTCATAGGGTTTGATCACTTTCAAGGTATAGCATGTTTCACACTACCCTGGTCTTACAAAAATAAAGGTTCACTATAGGTCAACATTGGGTCAAACATTTCATCCATCCTTAATCATATTTAATCCTTCACTTCACCAAGATTTGCAAACTTTTGAACATACCAACACATTGTACTTATAAATCTATCAACCCAAACCTTAACATAGCTACTTTGTATGATAAATGAATCCTTTTCTATGCACATTTAGTTAATTTAGTAATCACCTCTAAACTAGTTTAGCTTGAAGGTCACAAGTCTACCCTGAAGATTCACAAGTTCATTAGCATCCTTTATCCAAACATCAAACATCAAATTTATAGCCAAAAGTGTTGTCGCAAGATATTTTCAAAGACCACTCCCCACATCATTCATCTTTCCATCTCTCACTCATATCATTGCTCCAAAATAACTTAGAGGAGACCTTTTACCTAAATTTGAGTCAACTAGAGAGTTTGAGCATTACAAATATCAACACAACTCTCCCATAGGTGACCCAAAATTTATGGTAACAACAAGATCACAACACAAGAGAATCATGGAGAAAACCAAAGTCTCATCCACCATCATTGATACCAACCCTCAATAATTTGATCCATGAGGTCATTCTAACCCCCTCACAACAAGCCCAAAATCAAGGACCATATGAGGTAGAAGATGTTACAAATAATCCATTTGAGCTTAAAATCTTGAGTATAAGAAGGAATGCCAAGCCACAGAGAAGATAACATCAATCCCTCCATCATTTTCAGTACAGAACTTGACTTCATCCATGATTCCATCAACTCCATCACTAGGGCTAACTGAAACATAAACTTCTAGTCTTGACACTAGTCTTGCTAAGGAATTTGGTCATACTCCACCTTTGGCAAGAAACACACTTGTGGGTAACCTCAAAAGCAATCCACCCCAAAAACAACACTTGGAAACCTACCTTTGGTGCTCCTCTCATTCTTGAACACCCCACACATCAACATAAACCAATTATACTTCTTGATTCCAAAACAACCTTGACATATCAAGTGCACCCATCATCATCCATCCCCACAAGTACCATAAGTGTGCCCAACATTACGCAAGGTAGTATTGATCACCTAGGGCATGTTAATACCATCATGAAAAATTAACGCTTAACACAAATAGGGACATGTTTATCCAACCACCCCATTGGTTCATCTATACTATTGATTTCACAAAACACATCCATCCCATACATCATCAGCCCAAATCAAAACAACACCTTGGTTACAAATCTTGTCAACCAAGGTAATACCTTGGTCACATGTCAAATACAAGGGAACACCCTACCCATTGATCAAGGGAACCCTTTTAATCAATTGCAAGGTCTAAATGTTCCATTACCATCATAATACTAGACGACACCAACATCATCTTTCCCCTTGGTCCCCCACGTCATGCAAAATCAAACTAAACCTCAAACTTACATTCCTCCATCCCAATCCACCATCTTGTAAGGAATGATAAACCAAGGCAACCCTCAACCATTCATCAACTACCTATGGCCCACTCAAAGCATCAACACCCAAAACCCATTGTAGGTTCCCTAACAACCAACCAATCCTACATTGCAAGCACATGCGTTAGCTCTACAACAAGCACAATAGGCTTATTAGCAAGCCATCCAACAACAGTAACAATGGAAAGCAACCCTATTATCCCACCAACAATAGCAAGAATCCCTAGCAACACAACAAAAAAATAGCAAGAAACCATAGTAGCATAACAACAACAACAACAACAAGTAGCATTAGCAGCACAACAAGTAGCCCTAGCAACACAACAACAATAGCAACAACAACACGCTTAACAACAAGTCCTCATGGATCAACAACAATAACAAGTGAAACAAGCAACCCTAGTACTACAAAAACAACAAGCCCAACAAGAAGCCTTGTTGGCCCAATAGTATTACCAACAATAACAAGTACTTGCACAACAATAATTACAACAACATGGTTTATACTATATCCCTCAATAGAACATTATCAATACAAACATGTTACAGACATATACACCTCCACCACAATCACCTTCAAAATATTATACACCACCATACAAACAATACAACACCTCATGATATCATAATCCCATGTTCAATCCATCCTCCATCCTATAATACACAACACATGTTTCTCCACAAAACCCACAATTTGATGTAGCATTGCAACTTAAGGCATTAACACAAGAAATGTAGAATATTTGATGGGAAAAATGAGGAAGCCCTATACAAAACAAAACCTATGCCCATATATATTCAACTAAAAAATTGCAATGGTACCGAGTGCTGTCATAATAGTGGTTTACAATTCTTGAGAGGAAGAAATTTTAGCTAAAATCACATATTTTTAGAAAATATAATGATTTAAGCCTTAAAAATATCCATTTTAAGGATTCCAATTGAAGAGGGTTTGATCAAATCACCTTAGATCAAACCCCCTTGGATAGAACCTGCTAGTTTTAAACCATACCTATAAATGCGTCTCCTTTACACCTATCAAAATGCTGATAAAAAATCACTTTTGATTTAGATTTTGGGGGATCAAATGAATTCATTTAAAATTTATTTCAAATGATTATGGTATTCCTCAGAACAAGCTATCCAATGAATATAATTTTAATATGTTTTGGTTTTGTTATGTATTTGTTTTTTAAGTTTTATTAAACATAGGTTTTTCATCGAAAATGAATTTCTTTGTTCTTCACATGTGGAAAAATAGAAGATTATAAAAAAAAATTGAAAAATATGAGTGCACCAGATATTGAAGTCCTTGATCCAACAAAAAAATTTAAATTAAATTTTGACATATACAAAAAAGTTATGCTGCTATAACGTCTATGTTCGAATTATAATTTGTTTGACTTTGAAACTTGATTAAGGAAAAAATATTCAATAAAAACTATCTAACCAAGTGGAAGCACTAGATATCAAAGTTACAAATCTAAATTTGAAAGAATTAGAATTTTATCCTTCATGGAAAAAAAGTTATGCGTTATACGGTGTGCCACTTTTTAAAATGTTGTTTTCTGAAAAAAATAAATTTTCGTGGGAGATGGAAAAAGAAGTGCAATTTGATTCCAAAAATTTTGAAAAAAAAATGTTTTAGAATCTACAGACAAAATTTGATGAGACTCTACTTTGCACCATCTTCAAATTCCTCACAGTTTAGCTGCTATAGGTGCCCGAATGTGAAGATTTAGTTAAAAATAATAATTTCAGTGTCTAGTTTGGCCAAAAATTGTAAACCACTATTATGGGATCACCCACCATTCCCTCTCAGTTTTGAAGTCCTTAAATTTGATAAATACAAAGGAAGAGGAAGTCTTGTGGACCACATCAAAGATTTTAACGTCATGTGTATGGAGGTCACCTACAATGAGTCCTATTTGATGCATCTCTTTCCATGAAGATTGACAAGACCAACAATCGACTGCAAACATTGACTAGGTATCATTATTCATGTTTCATATCCTATGTTTCATGTTTCATGTCCTTGTTCCATTTTTTCATCATTTGGTTTAATTACCTATTAGGGGTTTGACCAAGGCAAACCCCTATTCCCTAATAATCAACACTTTTTCTCTCTTTCTTTCTGCAACTACAAATATAGGTGCTTTGAAGACTTGAAGATCATTTAAGATTAGGGTACAAGGTTTTTGGAGTTGGCTCCCCATTTCCAAGGTCATAATCTTCATTAAAAGGTCATCTACAACCCCAAAATCAGAGTCTCAAATCTGGGAACCTATAAGCAAATATTGAGTAGACTGAGAAGACCATATTTAGACTTTGAATTTCTAGAAAATCCAAAGTGGACTCATTTTCCACAACTGGTGGATGAGTCCCAATGTAGGTTTTCTTTTTGAGATTTTGTAGAATTAGATACCCATTTTCTCAAAACTTGTTCCTATGCAGAAACCCTAATCTAGCATTGATTCACTTAGATTGGTGAATGAGCCCTAGGTAATACACAAATTTTTTAGTATTTATAGAATTTATAGTATTCATTCAAGTCTCTACAAGTTTCTAGGTACACACATTCTATTTTACAGCTTTATGTTTCATTTTACAACTTTCTATTTCATTTTACACACTTCTCTAGGTCATTTTGTAGTGCATTACATTAAACTATGGTTTAGAGTTGCATCTTGCATTTCATTTTTTTTCCAAGTCTAAACTTAGTGGTGAAACCCTTATTAGATCATATTCAGTCCCTAGGACAACCCTATTGCAATATATCTTTCTCTTTTGCATTGAGATCTGTAGGGTTATCCTTGAGTGCAATCTCTGAAAGTTTGTGTGATAGAACTTGATCAACCTATCTCCCATTTTCTTTGGTTCCATTTTGGTGAAATTTCCTTTAGAACATAATAATTCCTATTTGGATTCCATCTTCATCCTAGATTTGGCTTTTGTTGACATTGCATTAGGATTTACATTGGTTAGTTTGCATTTTAGGGTTTCAAAATTTGCATTATTGAAAGCTCATTTAACTTGTATTTTTGTATCTAATTTCATTCAAAATATGCATTCACATCTTATATCTAGATCACACAACATATAAAACATAAAAAATAACTAAAAAATTTAGAAAATATTTAAGAAACCCCTACTGGAACTCATTCGCCACCTTGGAAAAATCAGTCCCAGTGCAAATTTTGAACTGCATTTTATAAAGTTAAATTTCCTATTTTTAAGCTTCTATTTGTTGTTAAAACTTTTCTATTCCAATTTACATGCTTTGTGTTACATTCAAATCATTAGAAGTAGAATAATTTACATTCATTGCAATTGTGGTTAGAATTAGTTTCTTACAGTTTTCATTCTCAACATTAGTTCATAGTTCAATTAGATCATATTACATTTGGAATTCATTCGAAAATGAAAACAAAAATCTAAAAACTTTAAAAGAAACAAACAAAAAATGGTCAACCTTAGAGACAACATATCATTAAAAACCTTTAGTAGTGATGACTTTGACATGTTAGATGAATCCCTTGATGACTTGATCTCTCCCAGATCATCCATTAAAGGTTTGATACAAGAGGATGCACGCATCGAAAATTATGATAATCGTAACTCTTTTCTTGATATCTCTCCCATTGATGACGAAGGTATTTTGGTGAAAGAAGATACAATCATAGAAGATCATGAAAGTATTTTTTTCCTTCCCCCTTGGAAATATATTATGACACATGAATGTGAGATCATGTCCACTACTTTACCTAGAGTCCATTCATCTCCCAACACCTACCTACTTTTGAAAATGCTTTAGTGAATAAGAATACAATCGTGAATGATCATGACAAGCACATTTGTGTGGAGGATATGTTGATATTAAGAGATCCAATCATTATGAGCTATAAAAATCATACCTCTCATAATTAGGAAGAAATCATAAGACATGGCAATGTAAATATAGATAATCATAACAAGCAAACCTTTCCTTCTCCTAATATCTTCTCTAGACATGAAGAAGATAGTTTAGTGTTAGAAAAAACCCTTATTGAGACTCATGAGAATCTTATTCCTCCCTTTACTAATGCCCCTACCATTTGGGAAGACCTATTTGAACAAAGAATTCCAATCATTAGTAAACATGAAATTCATAGTTATTCTTCCCTTGATGCCTTCCTATCTATGATGAAGCTACTTTACAATATCTAACCATGAAATGTGATGAACCTTTTATTTGTCACTTTCCTAAAATCTCTCCTACTAGGATGGATATTATGGGACAAGAGAATGAGACCTTAGAGAAGGGTATTGTGCAGGATCATCATGGAAAAAATAGGCCCTTAAGTTGCAAAAAATTTAGAAAAATTAGAGTTAGGCAACTTGATGTAAAAATTTGAATAAGTTATCTATATTATTTCAAAAATATGTAAGAATAGAATCTATAGAAAATTGAATGTAGTTTCTACACTACATGGTTTATTTAGAAAAAAAAAAATCTATTTGGTGACAATTTGAAATCTCAATGCAGTAGTACTTAAATTTCATGGAAAAAATAAGAAGTAGGTGTTTGTCTGACCACCCTAAGAACAATACAATGATAATATATTTTTATAATATTTTAGACATAAGTAGAGGACTAATGTCCAGATGTGATGCATATTTTTTTATAATTTTTTTCCAAGTAAATAATTAATTATGAAATTTTTATTACAACTTTTAAAAAATATAAAAAACTTGTATGTCTGACCACCTTAACTTCATCAAAACTTCATAAAATTCAAATTTTCTTTTTTTAATCCTATAGTATACGAAGCATAGAATGTGATGCATGTTTTGGATTCAAAAAATGTGATATTGTTTGAAAGCTATAGATGTTTTTCAATCAGCCTATCAATCAGGACTTTAGTCTTAATTCAAATAGAAAATGAATAATAATTATTTATTAAATTCAAAGTGAAGCATAATTTATATTGGTGGAAAGTTGAGAATCTCCTTAAGAAACCCTTTTCATTTTATTAATTTTGGGTAAAAAAAAAGTCATCAGCCACATACCTTACAAATACCCATCATATCGCCACTTTTTGGCCCATCATGATCCTACACATGCCCAGAAAAAGGATGAAATTATGGACAACAATAAAATTTCCCCCTCTCCTAATATCTCTCCTACTAGAAAAGAAGATATTATGGTGTTACAAGATCCAATTGATGGGAATCATGAGGAAAACAATATTGAAAAAGAAAATGCCATCATTGACACAAAAAAATCTAACCATTGATAACCCCCTTAGTTGTGATGAAGTTATTTTAGAAGAATCCACCTTTGAATGTCATGGAAATCTAGTTTCTTCTCCTAGAATCTCTCCTACTAGGTAAAGTATCATGGTGCAAGAAAACGAAAACATTGACACACTTCTTTTAAACAACAATAACATGGATCCTTAGATGAAGATGAAGTGACATTAGACTCCTCTTCACTAAGAGATCATGAAACTATGAACAAGGATTTTGACATTATTCACATTAGACATCCCTTGACTTGAACCAAACATGTCGAACCCATACAAGAGATAGAAAAATAAAAAAAAAAATTGAAGAGGTCACAAAATTATTGGAAAATGATTCGACAAACTTTAATGTCATACCTATATTTATCAGAGAATACAAGATCATAAAAAAAGATTCTAAAAAAAAAAAAGAGAAATTGGTAATGAAAATGCAAAATTCAAAAACATTCACTTCAACCACTTTAGATGAAACGACAACATACATGATAGACTTTGATAAGGTTGAACAACCATTGAATTCGAAAGAAGTGAAAAAGATTTTTGAAAGAGGTTTTGAACTTATGAAGCAACTTGGGGAAGGATGTGATGCTATAGAACAAGTTATCCATGTCCCTATAAAGCCAAGAACACAAGAAATGAATAATGAATCATGGTTATTGTCCCTCAAAACAAAAGCCTTCATTTAATGCCAACACTATCAAAAAAGATTCTTCCAAGACAACTTTAACTTTGATGCATCTAAAACTGATAGATATCTAATTATATATGTATCAAGTTGACACCTTGTTTACTCATCATAATAAATAACCTTAGTTGATGCTCTTTTCCATGCAATCATTGTAGGATCACAACATACTCACTATTGCATGTTTTACATTCTTCACAAGTCATTCCATTTTTCAAGGAGTAGCATATCATCATCCATTTTGGGCTCACCCTTGTCCTACACTAAATGGGAGCAAGGGGGTTAGTAAGCCTTATCCCCGTATGTCACTTGTCATTGTCTCTTTTGGCTAGTTGATCACCTTTCATGTACATTGTATAGTAGAAAAAAGGCAACTTGCTTGATTTCAAGATTAATTGTTGATAAATTAGACTTAATGAGGCCTTGATTTGGTGGTGTGAGGTTTTTTTTCACATCCACACTAGGTCTTGGACCCTTTCAAATGCACTTAATAATGTCTTGCAAAGGTGTTGTAGAGTGTTGTAATTTAAGAATTTCATGCTTTTCTAGACTTAGTGAACCCATCTTCCCTTAATTCAACATTATAAAATGTGTTTAATGACATTATCATACTAATATATAAGGCTTGTAAATAAAACTTATTGTTAATATAGTGTTGTAATGTGTCTTACACATTCACACTGGATGGTGTGGCTTCCTAGGCCGTTTGAACCTCATTTTAGAGTTGTAAATTGTATTCAATCACACTTTCACATTTAATTTTATGTCCCAAGACCTAATTGACATTTACATCATCATTAATATGCCCCATATTACCCCATATTGTGCATCATAAAGCATAATTTGATCAAATACCTGATAAAGTCACCATAAAAACCTTTTTTCCCTACTTCCTAGCATCCTAGTTGAAAAATGGGCCCCTTTGGTACTAATTCACCATTTGTGGTGAATGAGTCCCTACCAAGTGGGACTGATTCACCCAAGGTGGTGAATGAGTCCCATTTAGGCCATTTTTGACTTTTGAACAGGAAAAATTAGGTTTTAAATTTAATTTAAAGTTAGCCTTAGGGATCCGATTTATGGGAAAATAAGGTGAATTGCCTATTAAATCAAGTCTCTAAAACCTAATTTACATATCTTAACTCATTCTAACATCTCTTATAATTCATTCATCAAATATCTTCTCCCTCAAGTCAAGCAATTTAGGGTTTCATCATTGTAAGTCATCAAGATAGCTTCTTAAGACATTCAAAGGAAAATTATTCATGTTTTGTTGTAGAAATTCAAGACCAAACATAATGGAAAGGTATTAACTCCATTATTGCATGCTTCATTATATTTTTTCTTCAATTTGGTTTAATTACCTAAAAAGGGGTTTGGCCAAGGAAAATCCCCATGTCCTAACATCCAACATTTCTCTCTTTTCTTGTATGTTTGCAAATTTAGGAATCTTGAAGGCTTGGAAATAATTGAATATCAAGTTGCAAAGTTGTTGAAGAAATAACCTTGTTGATCAAGTAAAAATATCCACTAAAAGTCACTTTTAGGCCTAAAAATCAGACTTTCAGAGGTGGACACCTGTCAAGAGCTGAAGTGAAAACTAGAGACCTTAGTTTCCACCTTTGAATTTTCAAAAATTCTAAAGCAGAATGATTTTCCATGGATGGTGAATGAGTCCCACTTTCAGGTCTAATTTTTTTTTTGTAGTTTTGAATACCCATTTGTTTGAAATGGGCTCTAAAATAGTTTTTGAGAACTGGGACTAATTCACCTAGAATGGCGAATGAGTCCCACTATGTATAAAAATTAGGATTAGTAGCACTCTAGAAGTCATTTCCAATCTTAATCATTATCTCAGGTTCACACTTTCAGTTTCATCCATTTTAGTTTTAGTTTGTTATTCATTTCTATGTGTTTTTGCATTACACAATGTGTTTTCAAAAAACATGCATTTCTATAGTTTTATCGTAATAACCAATCCATTTTATTAGTTTGTTGCATTTAGATTATTGATTTTAGGAATATTTTCACTATACCTACATTATTTTGAGTGAACCACCTAGATTTTGGGTATGCGATCTATCTGTTTCCTTTAGGTGAAAGACCCTAATTGAGCAAAAGAGAGTCATAGCATTTCACACCCTTAAAACATATGGGTTCATACATATAAGAGCAAGCTTGGGATGTGGATGACATGCCTTAAGTTGGTTGTCATGTGGCATACCTATCTATGATGTAGTTCGATTTGGAAACATATGACTTGGCATAGGGCTTTCCAAGTTGGCTCTCATGTTTTTTTTCATGTTAGCATTTATCATTGGCTACTTTAAAGTAATTGCTCACAGGGATGGTGTAGCAACCAGTTTAAAGTGGGGGCATACATCAATGACAAATTTTAGAAAAAAATTAATGTTATGATTTTCCTTTTTTCTTGTGATGTTTCCTCTTCTTGGTGGCATCATTGGGTTTGATGTCGTCCAAGAGTGTATGATCTACTGACATGGCATGATGCGAACAAGGCATCCCATGGGTGATAATCCGAAATTTTTGACTTGTCCTCTCTTGGAGACATTAGGCACAATGCTCCCTAAAAATAATACCATTACATGAACAAAGAAAAATCCCCTTTAACAATTTTTTTACATGACAAAAGCATTTACAAAAAGTATTGCATTGTGGTGCATTATCAAAGTTATCAGGAGGATAAAGTCTTTTATATGGTTAGTATGATGGGAAGCCAACATACTGGCATGGATTTCTCATTATATGATGGGAAGCTGACACATTGGCATGACTTTCTCACTAAACCACTTCTTTGGGACAACTCACCCTATGGATGACCCAATGTTCTATGGCCCTAGATTCAACGCATCTTTGTTGAACCTTGAACCACCTCATTTTTATTGTTTTACTTGTTTTTCTTTCTTTTAGTTACTAACATTGAATGTTTGTGTATCTTATTTTGGTACATATTGTGCATCTTGTGCATGTCCTTTTGTGCCTATGTCAATTTGACTTAGGGTCTTGGATCATGGGGGCTTGACCACTTCCTTGATCTTTGTTATCATAAACCATCTGCATTGGTACACTCAGACCCCTCCTCAATGACTATTTTAGTGTGAGTTTGAAGCAAGTTTATCCTCTCACTAAATTGGGGGCTAAATGGAGTCACTGAAAAAAATCCCTTGCTTAATTTGGGAATGTTTAATGATAATTTGGACTTGATCTAGTGTCGTAATGAGTTTTACACATCCACATTAGGTCTTAGGCCCTTTTAAAGCTAAATAAACATAACTTTGCCTTAATCTAATGTTGTAAAATATATTTATTTACACTTTCACATTAAATTTAGGAGGATTGTAAACTAAGGTGGACCTAATCTAGTGTTGTAATGTGTTTTACACATTCACATGAGATTTAGGTCCCTTCTAAGCTAAATAGACCCAATTTTTCTTTAATTTGGTGTTGCAAGGTGTATTTGTTTACACTTTCACATTGAATTTTGGGCCATCTTGCATTTATGACCTTTATATCATCATTAATAGGCCCCTATAATCCCATATTATGCATCCCAAGGCATATTTTGATCAAAAACCCAACAAGATCCATATATGAGCTTAATTTCTTCACTCCCTGACACTTTATCTTGCAAAATAGACCCTATGGGGCCCATTTTCCACTATGGATGAATGAGTCCTATCTAGGTGGGACCCATTCACCTAGCTTGGCGAATGAGTCCCATTTGAGGTATTTTCAAGGTTTGAGTGGGAAAAACTAGGGTTTAAGTTTAAATTTTTCCTATGTCAGCCTTTGGGATCAAATTAACAATAATTTTAGTGTATTTCCTATATAAACATGATTTCAAATCATTATTTCATCAAACCTACATGATATCAAGCCAAGAAAGCAAGAGTTGAGCATTCCAAGTCTTTACAAGATCATCAAGATAGCATTCAAGATCATTTCTAAGGCATTCAAGGGAAGAATTCTCCATCAATTATTGCAACAAGCTAAGATCCATCATCATTTCTATCATATCAAGCATCAAACATGTTATTGAGCTAGTGTTGTGATCTAGCATTGAAGATACAATAATACAAATTGTTCTACTCCTATTGTCAAGATCAAGATCTACATCCTTCATGGACATTTCATGTTGAGTTCTAGACTTACAAAGAATCATTTAAAAGGAATCATTCAAGGTATAATTGTTCATGTTTAATATTTTTTTTCATGTTTCATGTCCTTGTTTCATTATTTTATCATTTGGTTTAATTACCTAAAAGGGGTTTGACCAAGGTAAACCCCTATTCCCTAAAAATCAATGCTTTTGCTCTCTTTATTTATGTAATTATAGACCTAGGTGATTTGAAGACTTGAAAATCATTGAATATTATGTTACAAGATTTTTGGAGTTGTCTCCCCATTTGCAAGGTCATAATATTCATTAAAATGTCATCTATAGCCTAAAAATTAGAGTTTCAGATATGCCAACCTACAGGAAAAGATTGAGTAGACTAAGAAGACTAGATTTAGACTTTGAATTTCCAAAAAAATCTAAACTAGAATCATTCACTATAAGTGGTGAATGAGTCCCACTATAGTTTTTTTTAGTTATTTTTACATATTTGGATACCCATTTGCTCGAAACATGTTCTTATGCAAAACTGGTACTTATTCACCTAGATTGTGAATGAGTCCCAGTAGGAAAAAGTTTCCAAATTTGCATACTTTGTATAGTATTCATTCAAGTCTCTACAAGTTTCCAGGTGCACACATTCTATTTTGCAACACTTTGTTTTGTTTTACACACTTTTCTAGGTCATTTTGTAGTGCATTACATTAAATTGGGGTTTAGAGTTGCATCTTGCATTTCATTTGTTTTTCCAAGTCTAAACTTGGTGGTGAACCCATTATTATATTATATTCAATCCCTAGGATAGAGCTATTGCAATATCTCTTTCTCTTTTTCTTTGATATCTCTAGGGTTATCCTTAAGTGGAAGCTTTGAAAGTGGGTGTGATAGCACTTGATCAACCTATCCCCCATTTTCCTTGGTTCCAAATGCAAAACTGCATTCACTTGTTTGTGGGGAACATATTGGTGGAAAATGATGCCATTTGGGTTGAGGAATGTAAGAGAAACCTATTAAAGAGAAATGACCCTCATCTTTCATGATACATATGATCCACAAAAATATCGAAGACTATGAGGATGATATTTTGGCCAAGTTAAAGAAAAGGAGTGAGCACATAGAGGTATTACTACCCATCTTCGACAAGGTCATAGAGTATAAGGTATGGCTAAAATTGAAAAAGTGTGTCTTTAGGGTAACATCAAGGAAGCTTTTTGACTGCACAGTATCATAAAGAGGGATAGAAATTAATCCAGTAAAATTTGAAGCAATCCCAGACATGGAACTACCACAAACATTGAAGTAGATGAGAGGGTTACAAGGAAGATTGTAGTCCAATTAGAAGGTTCATAGCACAATTGTAAAAAAAAATCCACCCATTATTACATCTTCTCCATAAAGGAATAACTTACAAGTGGGAAGAGAAGTGTGATAAAGATTTCCAACCGATCAAGGACTACCTATTGACACCTCCAATACTCATGCCACAAATACCAAACAAACAATTAATCCTATATATCTTAGCAACACCAAAAACACTGGGTGCTCTTCTATCACAACATGCTAAAAATGGAAAAGAAAGAGCCATCTATTACATCAGTAGGAGCTGGTAGGCTACAAAATTAATTACTCATCCATTTAGAATAGATGATTAGCGGTGGTTGTTGCTTAAAAAAAAATTCAAACATTACATGTTGTCGCATCAAATCAAGCTTATTGCAAAGATTAACCCATTGTAATATTTGTTATCCAAAGCAACTCTCATACTAGGCGAATGGCCAAATGGGTAATGATCTTGACTAAATTTTACATAGAGTATGTGGAGTGCAAGGAAAACAAAATACAAGTGATTGTGGACCAACTAGAAAAAGCACCCATCTATGCAGAGAACCCTTTAATATATGAATTTCCTAATGAATCAGTGTTCCTTGTCAATACAAAAGATCAATGGAAAATATATTTTTATGGATCATTTACCCAACATTGATAAGGGGCGAGTATCCTTTTATCACCGGGTATGTACAGATCATCATGGAAAAAACAAGCCCTTAAGTGGCAAAAAATCAGAAAATTAGAGTTAGGCAACTTGACGTAAAAATTTGAAGAAGTTATCTATATTATGTCAAAAATATGTAAGAATAGAATGTGTAGAAAATTGAATGTAAATTCTAAACTACTAGGTTTATTTTTTTAAAAACTAAAAATCTATTTGGTGAAAATTTGAAATTTCAATGCAGTAGTACTCAAATTTTAGGGAAAAAATAAGAAGTAGGTGTCTGTTTGACCACCCTAACCACAATAAAATGATAATATTTTTTTATAATATTTTAGATATAAGTAGAGGACTCATGTTTCAATGTGATGTATATTTTTTTGTAATTTTTTTCCAAGTAAATAATTAATTATGAAATTTTTATTACAACTTTTAAAAAATATTAAAAACTTGTATATCTAACCACCTTAACTTGGTCAAAACTTCATGATTTTTTTTTTAATCTTATATTATGTGAAGAATAGAATGTCACACATGTTTCAGATTCAAAAAATGTGATATTTTTTGAAAGCTATAGATGTTTTTCAATCAACCTATCAATTAGGACTTTAGTTATAATTCAAATAGAAAAGGAATAATAGTTATTTATTAAATTCAAAGTAAAGCATAATTTATATTGGTCGAAAGATGAGAATCTCCTTTAAAAACCCTTTTCATTTCATCAATTTTGGATTAAAAAAAGTCATCAGCCACATACCCTACATATACCCATCATATTGCCACTTTTTTTCCCATCATGATCCCGCACATACCCCACCCCTCAAGGTGGTTGCATCCTGCAGTCATATTGGCTATCATTTCCATGTACTAACAACATTGTTAAGTATGAAGCCTTGATAATGGGTCTAACGATACCATTTCAATGAAAAATACAATAGTTGAAAATCTATGTGGACTCATAACTGGTTATCAACCAAGTCTACAATGACTACCAAACCAAGGATGCTAAACTCACTGCTTGTAAGAAGATGGTAAAAAGTAGATCAAGGAAATTTCCATAGATATAAATTTTGAGAAGATTCCTCACATGAACAATCAAGAAATAGAAACCATGGAAACAATTAGATCATTGTTAGATATACCACACAACATCCTTCAATGCAAGTTCTTGGTAGAACAACTTCTCATACTAGCTTTCCAAATCTTGGAATCTAAATTTGCGTGTGTAATCATTGGTCCTAGTTCCCCATGGTATCATAATATATTCAATTACCTTAGCAGAGGAACCCTCCCATTAGATATCACCTCCAACCTATAAAATACCTTTATTAAGAAGGCATCCTAATTCATGATCCTAGGTGATACCCTTTACCAAAGAATCATTGAAGGTACACTACTACGATGTATCAACCAAGAGGAAGCCTTGACCACCTTAATAGAAGTACATGATGGTATATGTGGTTCCCATTCTAGTGGTATGACTTTAGCTAAGAAAATATTAAAGATGGGGTATTACTAGCCAACCATGGAAAGAGAATCCCATCAATATGTGCAAAAGTGTACCTAATGTCAACAACATGGAGATCTTATTCATGCTCCAGCTCAGGAGTTACAACCCATGGTCACACGTTGACCTTTCTTCTAGTGGGTGCTTGAACTCATAAAAAATATTACTCCAACCTCATCTAATGGCCACAAGTTCATCATAATGGCAACTAAGTACTTTATCAAGTGGGTAGAAGCCATTCCTATGACCTACACAATAGGGAAGCAAATTACCAAATTTACCCTAAATTATCTTATCTATTGTTACGGTGTTCTACAAGGCCTTATTTTTGATAATAGAACACCCTTCAAGAATGAAGATGTGAAATATTTATGTTAAATATTTAACATCCAACATTGCTTCTCTACCCCTTATTATCCATAGGGCAATGGTTAATCCGAGGCTACAAATTAGACCATTTTGAAAATCCTAAAGAAAATGGTCAATGAAGCTGGTCGTGACTAGCATCTACACTTGAATCCTTCCCTATGGGCCTATCAAACTAGTATCCACACACCTATAGGTGCAACCTCATTCTCCTTGGTCTATAGATCAGAAGTCATCCTGCCTATTGAGGTCAAGCTTCCCTCATTGCGAGTTGTTGGTTCTTTTTCTAGTAGAACTTTGAAATCCTCTAAAGGATAGCCAACCCTTATGCTTAAGAATATTCAAAGTTAGTGTCCAACACATTGGAGATTTGATATGTAACCATTTCTCCCTTGCAATTTGGGCTCTGTGAAACCCAGGAGGGTGATCCCAATAATGTGTTTATAAATACCAGTGTGACTAGGCATCAAACACAAAGTACATAGATGATTCTCCTTAAGTTGTTTAAGAGACCCAGTACCCCAAAGGTTTGGTTGACCTTCATGGAAGTGTCTAACTCAAACAAAAGAAAATGAAATTCATCAAATTTTACATATACCCACAACAAGATTGATAAGTAAATTGATTTTAATTTTGTGATCAGTTGTTGAAATGGCCATCACAATTGCAGTATAATTACCTTACTTAAAATAGTGCCATATTATTTAGAACAAATTCAATCCTAATACCCACATGATTTGAAAATAATTTTCATATATGGCAATACCCAAAGCCTTGAAAACACTACATTAAAGTATTCCCACTTAACATCTCAAACATTCACTTGTTACTAGCATCCTCATACACGACTTATTAGAAACTTACTATTATACTCAAGCATTTATATTATTCATAGTTTGTAAAAGTAGTACATATGAGATGAAACTGTAGAGACTTTATACTACTAGGTATGTGCAAGATCATCATGGGCCAAAAAGTGGCGATATGATGGGTATGTGTAAGGTATGTAGCTGACGACTTTTTTTACCCAAAATTGATGAAACAAGAAGGGTTTTTAAAGGAGATTCTCAGCTTTCTACCAATATAAATTACCCTTTACTTTGAATTTAATAAATAATTATTATTCATTTTCTATTTTAATTATGACTAAAGTCCTGATTGATAGGCTAATTGAAACACATCTATAGCTTTCAAATGATATTACATTTTTTGAATTTGAAACATGTGTCACATTTTATGCTTTGTATACTATAGGATTAAAAAATAAAATTGAATTTTATGAAGTTTTGACCAAGTTAAGGTGGTTAGACATACAAGTTTTTATATTTTTTAAAAGTTGTAATAAAAAAATCATAATTAATTTTTTACTTGGAAAAAAATTACAAAAAAAAATTCATCACATCGGGACATGAGTCCTCTACTTATATGCAAAATATTATAACAAAATATTATCACTTTATTGTAGTTAGGGTGGCTAGATAGACACCTACTTCTTATTTTTTCCTTGAGATTCAAGTACTACTACATTAAAACTTCAAATTTTCACCAAATAGTTTTTTTTTTTTTCAATAAACCTAGTAGTTTAGAAACTAAATTCAATTTTCTAAAAATTATATTCTTACATATTTTTGAAATAATATAGATAACTTATTCAAAATTTTACGTGAAGTTGCCTAACTCTTATTTTTCTAAAATTTTCAACAATTAAGGGCATGTTTTTTCCATGTTGATCTTGCACATACCCTAGACTCATTTCTATATATTATCATTATTATAATCATAGAACCAATATACATATTGATTTACTTCATCCCTAAAACATACTACCAGACATTTTAGTATTCTTTTCTATTTCTGTGTGACCAGTTCAAAAAAATAGCCCACTAACCTCTCTTGTAATCAACCTTGAAATCCCTTTTATAGACCAAGGGAGCAACAAGCATCATGCTAAATTACACATTGCATTTCACTTTCATTTCAAAACTAATTTCACCAAAATGTGAAATATTCCCTAGATAGTTATAAGCAATCATTTGTAGGATAGGGGAAAGAAAAATTCCAAAAATCGGTAGTTAGAGAAGACCCACCAACCTTCCAAAATGCATCATTATCACAACATCAAAACTTGTATGTGCACACCAAACCCAGATAAGTCACCATCAATACAAAAAGAATAGATCAGCCAAAAGGAACCAAATCAACATAAAGGAACAAAAACCAAGCACTAGCTTAGAAAGAAAATGAGTTGCTAGCCTTCTTTGTCAGCAATAGAGTAAGCACATCCACTTGGTATCCTTATAAAAATTGGGGAAACTTACACCACCTCATCATCCAAATCTACCAATTTAGTCATGGCCATAAGATATTAGTGGTAAACTGAATCAATCTCAGTATCACTATCGAAGGGATCATCTAAGACTTCAATGGTAGAATGATGCATGCTCAAATAAGCTTGGTGATATTTTCTCTTCCTCACTACCTCCCTCTTAGGCATATTATATTTCTTCCCTTTACATTTGACTAATTCCTTCAAAAAAATTCTACTTCTCAGATAATAGGAACACTTGACAACATTCTGCATAGATTTCTTACCAAATTTTTCTTTCTTCCTCGGAGTTACAGGAACATTAGGGATATCATGTTCATTCTTGGGAGTGTCACATTGAGACTCAAGGGGATTGAGTCTCCTAGACCTTCAGACTGGGCCAACAGAGACACTTAGTTTATCCATTTTTAGCAGAGTAAATACACAGGACAAAGATACTACCAACAATGTATGAACTCTATCAACTTAAAACTAGCTATCTCAAACTATGGAATTACTAAAAAAAACTCCACACACTCCAACTTAGATTTGCAATTCTTAAAGAAATCAAATGGTGAGAATAAAACATAGGAAATCCTCATTAAATAGAGCAATTGGAGAGTGCCTACATTAATGTTTCAAGAAAGCTTGTGTGAGAGAGCTAATAATCTGATACTTTGATTTTTGAACTTTATCTATTGATCACACATTGAGAAAAATCAATGGTTAATCAATCAGAATGATCAATTATGATGAAGTTAATTTGTATTCTCTTGATGCCTTTCCAAAATTAGAAAAACCCAACTAGATAGACACCCACTCTACTGACATAATTAATCATATACATAGCACTTAATAAAACCTATCATGTCACATTTACTTGCTCACCAATGGGAATTAATTTACTTGCAATTCATCACAACAAGACAGTAGGGAGTGATCATGATTTAACCTCAAAATATTAGCCTGTACTATGCCTTACTTCAATTTCGCCTTCCCATGTGTACTAGCATTTGATAGAGTTGACGACCACAATTAGAAAGCACTTCCCAAATCTCAAATGTGTGCCAAGAGAAACTAACTCTAATATGGCATTTAGTTTAATCTTAGTTTAGTCTTAGCCAAATTTTAGTAGTACTTTATCTCCACTAAAGTCCATCAGATCCCTTAAAATATTCCATGTGGCATTCATCCACTTGACCACTGAGAAACAAGAGATGCAAATGGGCCCTGCACGGGATGGTAAGGAGTGGTTAGGATTGACCCACGCCACCCATCCTCAACCATTGATATATTTTCTCATAAATATTTCACTATCTCCAAACTCTTGTGGGTCCCTCCATGAAGCAACATGTGTCATCTCATCCTCTAGCCCATGACATTTAATAGGTATCAAATAGAATCAAAGGCGGTGGTGGGGAGTGGTGGATATTTGACCATGTCACCCATCAACCACCATAGATTTCCCTTTGATACTATTCACCAATCACCAAAAGATATTGGGCCCACCTCATAAATAAAACACATGTCAAATTTCCACTAGCCCATGTGATTACTTCACCTCAATACATAGAATGGACATGCACATGAGGACCGACCCAAATGGAGACATGTGTTAAGAACTATACTAGTTGTTGATCTTTCTCAAAGCTCCACCTATTGACCCTTTAGAAGAAATGGTCCCACCACTACTACGACACGTGGAAACCACCTGCCATCTTGCTTAAATATTTTAATGAAGAATGAAATGGAGCAGGTATGTGTGGAACAGTTGAGATTATCCTGCAATGATTGAATGGTCATTACATAGCCAAAATCAGCACAAGCCACAAATGCTAGTTTTTTAAAATAGGTTTGTTACTAGGTTGATGATGGTTAGGGGTATGAAGACAAGGATTAAGGTGCTAGGAAAATATTAAAATCTAGTCATAGACCTAGGAATTTTTTTACAAAGAATTCCAACCTTGAAAATAATTACAACAATTTAGAATGACCAAGAGAATCAGCTTGTATTATTAGGACTTAGGGTCTAGTAAGAGAATGGTCTTGATGGCATAATTAGTGACTTTAATGACTGAGAAGTTGGATTATAAGGTCAACAATGAAATAGAACTCCAATCAGGGTTTTTAGTCTCAAAGGTTAATTTGGAAGGGCATTGACAATACAAACCCTAAAATAGTGATGAGGAACATAACCATGAACCTAAAATGAGGGTCAAATCCAAATATTACAAAATTTTAAAATGGAACCAAAGAAAATTTTGAGGGGTTCCATCGTGAGTGTCATTGAAGAATTTTATCACTAATGAAGAATACATAGTATCTTGACTAAATGAGCTAGAATTCTAGGATGAGAATTATCTTGATGCCCTTAATCACTTGAAAGTGTATCAAAACTGACTAAAAAGGAGCTATAAAAAGAAGATCAAGAGTTGTTCTTTCCAGGAAGGGGATCTTGTCCTAAAGTAGAATAAAAAGAACCTTCCAAATCAAGATAGTAAAGGAAAGTTTTAGCCTAACTAGTTAGTTCCATTTGTCATCACAATAAGATTTAGATCAAGAGCATACCAATTATCAACACCTAAAGATGAACCCTTGCAGGAACTAACCAATAGCCCACATCTAAAAAAAAATATTCCTAGGCTTGAAGAGTTCAAATCTAAAAATACAACAAAAGATAAAAAAAAATATAAAAAATCCAAAAAATATAAGAAAAAGGATTGAAAATAGTAAAGAAAAAAAAATTCCTCTATTGAAAACCACTTCTATGGTGCTTTGGGCAAGTACCTTGGTAAAACCTAGAAAATTGGTGCCCCATGTAAATAAAGCACCTCCATCTATCTTTGGCTCTTCATCCTATCATTATTTGCATAACATTCATCCATCACATCATTCATCCTGTTTATTCCATCACCCATCCACATCCTAAAGTGTTGTATTCCCCTTTAGTACTACATGGAATATTTTGAAGGTCAGTTTGTCCTACCTATGTTGAGGTAGTCTATTGCATCACACTAGGGGTAATTCATTCTAGATTGGGTTGGGTCTTTGTATATCTTAAGGTTATTGGAAATCTCATTAAAATTCCCAAAACTATTCATAGAAAAAAATAAAAAATCTAAAAACACTTGCAAAATAAAAATATCCGAAAACATTCAAAATCCTAAACAACTAAAATCCAAAAACATTCGTAAAGTTGTAAAGTTAAAATCCAAAACATCCAAAACACATAAAAATCCCTAAAAAGGTCAAAACATCAAAAATCCAAAAATGGTACCATGTTGAACTATGAGTCTTTGAGTTTGAACATAGGAATGACCATCATTCTTATGCCCTCAAGACACCCTAGGTCAGTCCTTTAGGATTCCCTCATAATAAACTTGTGGTGTAGAAAAATGTGTCCCTTTACATTTTCACACTCATTTGATTCGTCCTTGTGGATTTTTCCTTAATGTTGCCTTGATTTAGTGTTTTAATGTGGATAACACACTCACATTAGGTATTGGACCCTTGTAAACTAATGGAATTTAATAGTGCCTTACAAAAGTGTTGTGAAGTGTTGTAACACACTTTCACACTTTTCTAGGGTTTTATAAATTAACTAAGCATAATTAATATAATTTTAATCAAAATTAACTTTAATATTCCCTTATTTGGAGTGTTGTAAAGTGTTATAACACACTTGGACATTTCTCTAGGATTTTCATTAATAATTGGGCTTTCTAATGCTTTAATTAGCCCTATTTTGCATCCACAAGCCTCATTTATTGCATCTTTTTTAGGATAATAATGACACCAATTAGTAACCAATCATACTTTAGGTGTTTTTGGCTTGTGTGGCTCAAATTTAGTGATCTAGGAATTTTTTGTCACTTTGGGTGAATGAGTCCCATCTAGACTTTTGGGTCCCAAACTATTTTTATGCCTTTCTAAGCACTTTTGATTTTTGGTCCCACACATTATTCCAGATGGGACTTATTCACCATCTTGGATGAATGAGTCTTGTGTAATCAAAATTGAAATTAATTCATATTCTTGGTAGGATTTTGTCCCCTTAGATATGATGTCGACTTGGAGTGTTGTAATTTTAGGAATTTTTGCATAATTAAGTATAAATACAAGGTTCTTTCACTAATTTTCACCTAAAATTCTTGTGAGAACATTCTTAATGGAGAGTTGAGTTCACAAGAGCATTCAAGTGTCTTCAAGAGCATTGAAGAGGATTCAAGTACATTCAAGGGTAAAATTCTTCATTAATTGTTGTAGTAATTCGAGATCCATCATCATGGCAAGTTTTCAATTGCATTGTTTCATGTTTCATGCTTGATTATCTTATTTCATCATTTGGTTTAATTAAATAAAAGGGGTTTTACCAAGGAAAACCCATATTCCCTAACAATCAACAATTTTTTCCCTCTTTAATGTGTGATTGTAGGTTTGTAGATTGAAGAAAAGTTGATTTGAAGCCTCCAAAAACATCGAAATGACAAAGTTGCAAATGTTGTCAAAGTTTCTATGAAAATTTGTCAAGACTCATGTAAACTAAGATCTAGGGGAAAATATCCATCCAATTTGCATGAAATCAGTGGGAAATCACTTCTTTTATCCATCATTAGAGACTTGCAAAATTTTAGTTCCAAATTTTTCTCTTGGGACACTTCATGACAAAATAGGACTAATCCCCTACTTGTGGTGAATGAGTCCCACTATATGAGTTTTTCAAAGATCTTTGCAGATTTGGATACTTTTTTGGCTAAAACTTGATCCTATGTAGAGATCTAGGACTGATTCACCCAAAATGGCGAATGAGTCCCACTAGGCTAGAAACTTAGGTTTTTCAATATTTCAGAGCTTTGTTCCATTTCCAATAGGTTTCTAGGTGCACACTTTTTATTTTATTTTGTTTGCATTTCCAAGTCATTTAGTGAAGCATTGCATCAAACTAGGTTTTACATGTCATCTTCCATGTCATTATCCTTTCCAAGTTTAAATTTGGTGGTGAACCTCTCTTGTAATTTGAAATCATACCCTAGGATACCCTATTGTCAAATATCTTTCCTCTATTCCACCCTTACGGTGAGATCTCTAGGTTCATCCTTGAATGTTAAGTATAGAAGATTGTTTCCCTAGGTCCTAACCCTTAGTGGAGACAAAATTTTATGTTACAAAACTAACATTCCATAAACTATTCATTTCTCATAAGAAATAAGTCAAGTTAGTCAAACTATGTGGTCTCTACAATGTGGGCAAGGCTAATATTTGATTAGGCCCCGAGGCGCCTAGGATAGTCTTTTAGGGTAGGTTCTTGGTCAAAATCTCAAAAAACCCCTAAAAGTTAGAAACCTTCAAAAAATCCAAAAATAATTGAAAACTGAAAACCCCCCAAAAATGGAAAACCTTGAAAATCCTAAATAGCCTCGAAAGATAAAAAACTAAAACATTCATATAAACTTTCAAAAAGATCAAAAATAGCCTCAAAATTTTTCAAAAACACCAAAAACATTGAAATATTTCAAGAAAATCCGAAACCATCCATCCCATTTCACTTTCTCCTACAATAAACCTTTACCCATAAAAAATTGATTGTCATCTTCAACCTTTCAAAAAAAAATAGAAAGCAAGCATCGCAAGTCGTAAAGCGAGAACATAAGAATTAATGTCTAAAGTCTAGATCATAGGTAAATGAGTCAGTGAAGTTTGGATCAATGGATTATCACACACCTAATCCTAATCAAAACATTTGATAAACATGTTCTAGGATGCATCCTTCTTACGATGGACATCAACATCAAAAATCACCTTAGCTATATTAAATTGGCAAGAGATATAAATAATATTGACTATTTGTATTTAAACTTTTCTTATGATTTATCTCGATGACCCATTCCAAAAACCTCTCGATGATACCTATCAAAATGATTTAGAGATAAAGGAATGGGCCATCAATCATTATTTTTTGTTTGGTGTTCTTTTGGGTATTCTTGTAAAATAATCTTGGTGCATACTTAGTTGTGTATAGGGAGGTTGTTTGGAGTAGATTGTTGACTATTCTGTATGCTTTGGTGTGATATATTCTAAGATTCTAAACTACATTTCAACAAGGTTTCCATATGTCAAGATGTGAAAAAGAACTATCTAATCTATTTTCCAAGTCAAAGTCCATTACACGAGATGCAATGTCATCTTGGTTATCAATACCATGATTCATGATGTCTATGTGTTATATCAAACATAAGGAATGACAAAAAATCCCAATCCCAAGATATGTGAAAAATCATCTCTCATCACCATATCTAATAAAGTCTCATTGGATCATGGACTTGTTGGATTTTTGAATCAATCTCAAAATCAATGGTGAAATAATTTCATTCTTCTATCTTCTTTCCACGCTAACCTAGTATCATGATAGTCAACAAAAACATCATCTTGCATCCATCCTCAATTCAAAAAATCATTACCATACATACATCTCACATCCTCATAGCATGTCATAATAAACGAAAACATAATCCATTACATCATCATTATCATTTAAGTTTTTTTGAATCATATAGATTTTTTATTCTAAGCATCTTAAATACATTGAATTATCATTCATAAACATCCATATCATGAACATTCATAACATCCATACTATAACCATCATCCATGTATACATCTATATACATCCACATACATGCATCATGACATCATAAATCACATGAGAAAATTACAAAAAATGAAATGAATCCATCCATACATCCTAGATAAGCATACCACATCATCTACATAACATCCATCCCATAACATATCATAAAAAGTTATTGAAAATAAAGTTAATGCATCCATTGCATTGCATTAATTTGATAACATCACATATCATATACATTACATCATAGATCATCATTGCATAATACATAAATAAAAGTAGTGCATCCAACACATTGCCTCCATACATAACCATAATGCATAAACATAACATCATATCATATTATATGCATCGATACATTTATAAACCATGAAATAAATTACATCATATTATAAATGGGAATCATCTCATATATATATCAAAAATGACTGTCATGATACAATATCTAAATTAGTGTATAAATATCAATCAAAAGTACAATATCCATGAGGGTATCAAAAATGAACTCATGAATGTATATTTATATAAATAATTGAGCAAATAATCCAAAATTTTCTACAAAATAGCTAGCCCTAGTGGTTGATCAACTCCCCTCTAACTAATGGTTAATACTTAGCCCTAGGAGTTGCCCCTCTCCTTTGAGAAAAATCAAGCTACCTCATCTCTCAGGGGACATCATGACGATAATGCATCCTATAGTATGCAACCTCTATGATGGATTCTCTATACATTCGAGAAGAAACAATCCATCCTTGAGAAGCTATTGTCACCACCTTGAGCTACTGTCTCTACCAAATCTCCTGGGAAAATTGTAAGTCTAGTTGCTACCACAACTAAACCTCATGATCTCTTTGTGCAATCATATCCTGTAGTCGCTCCTACAGTTGGTCCCTCTTGATAGTGAGAGCTTGTATTTGAGCCTAAAACTATGCACCTAGTTGTAGGGGTGGAGGAGAGGGTGATGCCCCTGTAACCTATCCATCCTAATGCTTTGGGTCTTGGTGACCCTGATTTGGCTATTGTTGTTGATGCCCATTCCCTAGTAAGTATGCCTTATCATGATCCTACTCCTACTCTCAATCTCTACCATCATCTCTACCTCTATCTTGACCACCATCTAGGCCTCTTCCTCTACCTCTTCCTCAACTTCTCCCTCTACCTCTAGGGTATCCCTCCTTTGGGTCTGTAAGGTGAATAGGTAGGTTAAACCATGCATTGTATCCTGGGGTAGTCTCGACATCTAGCATGCTCTGATTATAAGCCCATGGCTAAGCAAGACGCTATCAGAAGTCATTGACCACCACTATAGGGTCAATTTGAATTCTCTAGTGGACCTCCCTTTGAGAACTTGCAAAGACTATTGTATAATCATCGAGAGGTGCATCTTGTACCTCCATAAAGTTTCTAGCAACATAGTTTGGGAGGAACCACTCTATCATAGTTTGCTCTCTCCCCTAGAGATATTGAGCCTAACAAGAAAAACACATTTGTTGATGGTCATCATACCATGTTGGAGCCTATAGCTACGACCTTCATCTAAAAAAGGTCATGTTATCAATGAGATGAATCCAATAAGTTAGACCTATCCGCCTTGTGTGCTATAGTGTGTACCATAGAAAAATGTATCTTTGGACATTTTCATGGTTATTTAGGTCTTGTTCATGTGATGCTTGGCTTATTATCCTTATATTTAATGTTGTAATGTAACTTATACATTCACATAGGGTCTTGAATATTTAAATTATTAAGACTTTATGATTTCTTGTGAAGGTATTGTGAAGTGTTGTAACACATTTCTACACTTTTCTAGACTCTTCTTATAATTCATCTAAATATTCCCTTTTTGTCCCTTACCAAGTCTTATTTTGAAGTGTTGTAAAGTTTTCTAACAAACTTTCACACTTTTCTAGACTCATCATAACTAATTACACCTTTCCTATGAGTTATTTGGCCCCTTTATTCACTTATAGGCCTTAATTAAGTGTGTTTTTGAATATAAACCTGACATGCAACATTAAAGACAACTTAATTCCAAACACCCACTTGTTTTCCTTGAGTAGTACCCATTCTCCATAGGTGGCGAATGAGTCCCTCTTGGCACAAAATTTGAAATAAATTCAAATTTCTTTCAGGTTTTTATTTATTAAGACCTTAGGCTAGCCTATGATGTTGTATTATTGGGAAATTAGGGCATAAGTGTGTATAAATAAGTTTTTTTCTATCCATTTGAACCCCCATTCATTCATGCATTCAATCCATCATAGCATTCAAGTATTCTAGCATTCTTAATCATTCAATCAAGCAATTATCAAGCATCTTGGAGTATCCATTGGCATATATTTAGAATTTAGAATCAAGGGTTTGGTGAATTTATGAAACTTGTGTGTTATTTTTTCGTCATTCCTTTATCAAAGGTTTGATTACCAAAGTGGGATTTGACCAAGGCAAATCCCTATACTCTAACCCCTAACCATTTTCCCCTCTTTGTATTTGTGTGTCCAAGTCTTGTAGGAATATTTGTCAAAGAGATAGGTGTTGAAAAGTGGTAAAAAAGTCATCAAAGCTATTCAAGTCAACATAAGTCCCAATTCAAGATTGGAGATGAAATTCAACCCATTTTTTGAATATTTGGTTCTGTTAACCTGACAAGAAGACAAGTGCAGATCTGGATTCACAAAGTTGAATTCAAAATTTATAGATTTTTGTAGGTGGAATTATTCACCATTAGTCGTGAATGAGTCCCACTACTAGGCTATAAAAAGTGATTTATAAGGATTTTAGTTCCTGGCATCTTGAACCCTATTTTAGTAGAATTTACCAGAACCTGGCCTGATTCACCATCTATGTTGAGTGAGTCCCAGTGGTCATTAGCAATGATTTTTGAAATATTATGGAACCTTCCAACATCAAATTTTTTCCTTTGGGTGTACTCCATTCAATTTTACTAAGTTCTATTTTCATTTGTGCATGTTTCTAGTTCATTTCTCCATATCACACAGTGTTTCAAATTTTTTTAAATTTCTTAGGTTTTGCATAAATAATTAGTCTATTTATTTAGTCCATTACACTTATATCATTGCATTTTAGCATAATTTCATTGTAATTTCATTAGTTTTAGTGAACCACCTTGATTTTGTGTAGGATCTATCTCTCCCCTTTAAGTGAAAAACCCTAATTAAGCAAGAGTCATAGCATCCTAAACCACAAAAATATTCGGTTCATAGTGTCATTAGAACCCTATACCTAAATATGGTGGGATCATCCTTGTTAATGTCCACTAACACAACCAACAGCCTCAAAAAAGCTATGTGCTCATATTCCCAAATGTGGAGTAGTATAACACATACCCTAATGCTCCTACCCTTGCAATACATTGCCTAATGCAAGTAGTGGTATAAGGAAGCTAGAAAAACTAGGCCCCACGAATACATAATGATCCTCCTGATCATTTCCTAAGATGCCAACCTCTAGCCTAGATTGAAACCTCTACCCTATCAGTTGGGGGAAATGACACCAGAAATAAGTGTCACAACAAACAATTTGAATGTGCACCCACCTATAATATAGATCAAGATCCATCTACGAGCTCACCAAAATAATCTAATCTCTATGTAGAAGAGAGAAACATGCATTCCTCTTAGCCTCTATGTCATATATTACATGCTCTCCATGTATTGACAATTGTAGGATTTGCCACATGTCCTCAAGTGCCACCTCTCAACGAGTGCAGTCATCATCACCAAATTCATCCTGACCTCTAGAAGGAAAGTGATGAAACCTAGTCTGAGCATCCCTAGTTTCTCCACCTCCAAGTAATCAAAGTCTCTAGCTACTGCCAAAATGTTAGAGAAGTGCTATCACAACATCAATGGCGGAGGATGCTCCTACATGCATGAAGCACATAATGTTAATTTTCCAAAAAGTCAAAAAAATGTTCAAAATCTAAGACTTTGCATCCAAAAACATCGCTATTTTAAGGATGTGTTATTGAAATCAATATAATTTCTATTTTAAGGATGTGTTGCTATATAAATTTTAGGGGTGCATCATCAATTTAGTGATGTGCATTGCGTTACTCAATAGCAAGTCAACATTTGCATGCGTCGCTATAACTAAAAGCATGGGTGTGTCCCCTTTTGCTACATGTGCCACCCACCACTTTTAAGTGTCACTCAACATAAAAAACCTATGCATCACCATATTAAACTCGCAACCCCCAAACCAAAAGTGTTGCTCAACCAATAAATAATGGTGCACCGCTAAATAGAAGGTGTGTTGCTATAAAACCAATAGTGACACTTTTGATGCCTCTTGTGTGTCACTATATAGTTATGCTCCTAAAAACCTAGTTTTGATGCACTATTAAATGCACCTAAATGCAAAAATCAAGGAAAGTTTCAAATCACACACTTGGGGTCCTACATCTGCTTGGCACTGGTACTCTTGAACCCACTTAGAAAGGTGAAGAGGAAGCACATTGTGATCAATCATGCCAAGGTGTTAGAGTTCTAGATGCATAAAATTGTTAAAGGGTAAATGCACAAATGAATTGGAATTGCACCCTTCTCACTTATTTAAGCCCAAAAACTAGGTTTTTTTCCCTAATTTGAGCCAAAAGCTAGGATTTTGTCCTGTTTTACCTATTTCTATACTTTGCGACCTTTCTCGATCCATTTTTTATGTTTTTGAGAAATTTTTTGGCATCTCGGGGCTTGTTTTAGCACATAAACCTATATTTTACCTTTATCAAGAAATCAACCCAAAATTCAAATTTTTCATTCAATTTCTCGAGGGGGCAAGGGACTGGCTTATTCCTTCCACTGGGGCAATAGCGGGGCATCAAAAAATTAGATTTTTGGTTTTATCTGAGCAACAATTTTAATCCAAAAATAGTCAGTCTTTGAACCAATGTAACAAGTACCTCACTTGAAAGAGGCACAAAATGTAGACACTTAAAAAATGTCCCAAATGATATCACACACTCGAATATGATATACTAATACCATTTAATCCTAAAGCCCATCCTTTTTCTCTTAATTGATTAAATTATCCTAGCTATTAATTAATTACATCATTTTCATCTATTAATCTAATTGACCTAATTAGGTTAATTCAACCCTTTCATGCTAACCTTTCATCTTATTAAATTGGATAAATCAAAACATTTAATATAACACCCTAAATCCTCTCATTTCAATTAAATAATCCTAATTATTTAATTAAATGTCATTTGATCCCTTTTCATTAAATAAGTTAATTATTAGCCGATAGGCTATTTGTGTGAACTTTGGTCAGAATTTTCATCAACCTTCTTGGTTTTTCAATGTTTTGGTGTTGGGTTACTAGTCAAAAAAATGGTAGCAGATGTTTTTTTATTTTTTAATTAAAAGTGTTTGGCATGCTAATAGAGAAGGCTTGTGAAATTAAACACTGGATGGAATCAACATTAATTTTTGTATGGTTTCCGTGTAGTGGCAATGGTTGTAAGTAACACCTGCCATTTAAAACCTTGGAAAACATAGTGAATGTCTGCACAATTTACGATAAAGGATTGTTGGATGTCATTCTATGGCTTTACCTTTTATCAAAGTTGTGAGTGAGGAGGGAAAGCTTCTATGAAGGTGCAAGTGTGATTATCCATTATGGAATTTTTGTGAAGGTGGTTGGAGCTTATTTTGTGTTTTTTGAATGGGAAGATGGTTCCAAAAGCAATACAAAAGTGTTGGTTGTGACAATTCTTTGCCAATTTTTTGTAGGCACTGGGGAAAGAAGGGAGCAAAGAGAAAGCAAATGAGAAGAGGTGCATATTGAAAAAGCCATTTCTAGAGTATTTCAAAAAGAGTTTATGTTATTTTCCAAAGGGCATTGTTGATTGTTGTTCTCTAGCTTAGGCTATATTGTTTTAGTTATGATTTCTATGTAGTCACGATGGTTGGAAGGAAATATTGTTTTTTTTTTGTGTTGGTTTGTTGCTATGAATTCTTGTGTTTTGTGATTTTTTTCATTTGGGTCATTATTGAAACCAATATTGTTTCATTTATGGTTCACATTTTGTGGTGAAGGTTTTGAATCAGTTTGCTACTATGAGTTTTTTTTGTTTTGTGGGTTTTCCCATTTGGGCCACTATTGAAACCAATATTGTTTCATTTATGGCTTCCCATTTGTGGCAATGGTTGTAACACAATAAAATAATTAAATTTATATAGCTTATGTTATTTTCCATAAGGCATTATTGATTGTTGTTCTCTAGCTTAGTCTATATTGTTTCATTTATGGTTTTCATTTTGTCGCGATGGTTGCAACACAACAAAATCGTTAATGATATACAATTTATGTTGTTTTCCATAAGGTAGTGTTGATTGTTGTTCTCTAAATTAGGCTATATTGTTTCCTTTTCAATTTTAGCGCTATTTAAAAAAGACTATATAGTTTGTTGAAACCAATATTGTTTGATTTATGGTTCACCTTTTTGTGGTGATGGTTTTGCATGGGTTTGTTACTGCTAATTTTTTTGTTTTGTGGGTTTTCGCATTTGGGTTACTATTGATACCAATATTGTTTCATTTATGGCTTCCATTTTATGGTGATGGTTGTAATGCAATGAAATAGTTAATGTTATACACTTCATGTTGTTTTGCATAAGGCATTGTTGATTATTGTTCTCTAGCTTAGGCTATATTGTTTCATTTATGACTTATGTTTTGTGTCAATGCTTGCAACATAGTAAAATAGTTAATGTTATAGAGTTTATGTTGTTTTCCATAGGGAATTGTTGAGTGTTTTTCTCTAGCATTGACTATATTGTTTCATAGTCAATTTTTAGTACAATAGTTACAAGTGTTATAGAGTTTATGTTGTTATCCATAAGGAATTGTTGACTATTGGTCAATAGCTTTAGCTATATATTGTTTCCTTTTTGATAAGTTCCTATTGGAAAAAGGAATTTCCTCTAGGTTTCTATTGAAACCATTATTGTTTCACTTAAGGTGTGAGTGTGTATGTCTGTATATGCATTTTATACATGTATCTTTGAGGTCATGCATTTATCTATATATAGATATGTCCAATTTTTAATATCAATATAGTTATTTTCTCCTTGCCCAGTTTGATTATCACATACTCTTATATCTCCACAATTATTGTTCACTATTTTGAATGTTTATATGTATGTGTAGGTGTGTATATGGTCATTTCTGATAAGGTGTTGTTCAAAAAATAATTTTCAAGGTTGTTGTTAAAACTAGTATTTTTTCATTTAAGTCTTCCATTTTTTGGTGATGGTTACAGTGCTATGCAGTTTATATTGTTTCATTTATGCCTTTTGTTTTGTGTCAATGGTTGCAACATAGTAAAATAGTTAATGTTATAGAGTTTATGTTGTTTTCCACAAGGCATTGTTGAGCGTTGTTCTCTAGCTTTGGATATATCATTCCATACTCGATTCACAATACAATATTAAATGTTATAGAGTTTATGTTGTTATCCATAAGGAATTGTTGACTATTGGTCTATAGCTTTGGCTATATTTTCTCATTTTTTATATGCAATTAAATAGTGCATGTTATAGAGTTTATGTTGTTATCCATAAGGAATTATCAACTATTGTTTTATAGCTTTGGCTATATTGTTTCATTTTTGATAAGGCACTGCTGAAACCAATATTGTTTCATTTATGATTTCCATGTGGTGCTAATGGTTGCAAGGAAATTTAAAATATTATGTTGTTGAGATTGTTTCTTTCCCCCTTGCATGTTTTTGTTGTTGTGAATTCTTTTGTTTTGTGTTTATGCCTATCTAATCCACTATTCTAAAAAAAATATTGTGTTGCAGGCTTGTTCTAATTTTTTAGGCATAGATTCATTAGAATAAAACCTCTTGTACAAATTTATGCATGAACTAATGCCTTACATAAATTAATATGTTAATTTTTTTCCATTGTGACTGATTGCGGTGTAAGAAAATTTAACACCCAAATGCATCATACCTTTGAATTTAATCGAACGTATTGGCTGAGGCATGTCTACATACTTCAAGATATAATAGGATGGTTATGTGATAATAATCCAACAATTAATTCATGATAACTTCATCACAATTGAATAACCAACCAATAATAAATGTGATCACATGTCATGTTTAACTCTGATGAAGGAACAATTTTAAAATGCTCATCAATACCTTCACTATTTATTGGTATATGAGGAATGGCTTTCTTTCCATGGTCATCAAGGACAATTATTTCTTAGTATTGTAAATAGCATGGCTTAATGTTCATCTTTTATTTTTTTGATAAAGATTTACAAGTTCGACATAATCCCACATGCCATAAATTCATCATTTTATAAGGGGAAACCCTCATACATTTGATGTGAGAATATAAAATATAGAAAATCCAAACCTTGTTGAGTGTGAATTTTTTGTTTACCTATCTAAGTAATGTTTCATGATTCATACAATACTTAATTGGCATAACAAGGTGCTAAGGGTGGAAGATTTAATAATGGAATTTGAGAATAAGGACCATAAGGTCCAATAAAATATATATTACTAGTTTTACTTATAATAATATTTTAACGATTCAATTATTGCATAATAGAATGACTAAAAGGTACATACCTATTTCTCTTATTGTTTGATATGTTTCATTGTGGTTTTCCAGACCTTCCATTTAAAACTTGTCAAAGTCATAAAATAGTTTATGCTAATTTATGGCAAGCCTGCATACATTGTCCACCAACATATTCAATGGTGATATCATTTTTTTTATTACACTTAATATATAGGTTGTTGTACATATGAATGTTGTCTACATCTAATTTTACAGATATAGAAATATGCACATAGGGAAAATTAAATGGCACACAACAAAAGAAGAAAAAAGCACATTAACTATTTTATGCATTGCAACCATCACCACAAAATGGAGGCCATAAATGAAACAATATTAAAATAGTTTATGCTATTTTGTGGAAGGCCTGCATACATTTTCCATCAATGTATTCAATGGTGATATCAATGTTTTTTATTACACTTAATAAACAGACTGTCATACAAATGAATTTTGACTACATCTAATATCACAAATATAGATATCTGCAGATAGGGAAAATTATATGGCACACAAAAAAAGAAAGAGAAACAACATAAACTGTATAACATTAACTATTTTATTGTGTTGCAACCATCTCCACAAAATGGAGGCCATAAATGAAACAACATTATTTATAATAGTGGCCTAGATGGAAAAACCCACAAAAGACAAAAATTCATACTAACAAACCCATGCAGAACCATCGCCACCAAACGTAAACCAAGCAATAAGATACATTGGCCACCACTATCACTAATGGTAAAACTGATGTTTCTTATTGCACTTAATATAGTTTGGAAAGCCGATAGAGAAGAACAAAATAAAAATGGTCATTGGTATCAACATTAATTGTTGTATGGTTTTTGTGTAGTGGTGATGGTTGCAAAGTATGAAAACAGTTCATGTTCTTATCAATAAGGCTTTGGTGGTTGTTGAGTTGTGGCTTTAGTGATACTATTCCATACATATACACATATAAATTCATTACATAAACATATATCTACACACATTTTTATGAACATGTTGTATGCACTTAGAAAATTCAATTACATGCATATATATTTATGTATATGCATATGTAGATGTATACATGCAAAAAAACATGTCCACAAGTATATATAAGAAAAACTACAAATACCGATACATGTGTTGAATAGTGTGACCAAAATTGAACCTTTAGAAGAGCTTGTTGTCTTGGCTCTTAGCTCTGATAATAGGAAAAGCCATAGAAAAATACCCAACAATGCTTTAGTGAAAATTGTACATAATTTTGCTATGTTTTCTAAGGTTTAAAATTGCAGGTGTTATTACAACCACTGCCACTACACGTAAACCATGCAATAATTAATGTTGATGTGATAATGGCAAGCTTCTGTACAACTATTGCTACTATACAAAAACCATACAACAATTAATATTGATGCCACAATAGTGAGCTTCTTTGAAGGTGCAAGTTTGATCACCCATTTTTGAGATTCTGTGAAGGTGGTTGGAGGTGTTTATTTTTGCATGGGGTGATGGTTACAAAAGCAATACATGGAAGCCATAAATCAAACAATATTTGTTTTAAAAAATAATATAGTCTTTTCTCAATAGCTCCTTATCAAAAATTGAAACAATATAGCCTTTTTAATAACACCTTATAAAAAATGAAACAATATAGCCTAAGCTAGAGAACAACAATCAACAATTCCTTATGGAAATCAACATAAACTATATAATGTTAACTATTTCATTGTGTTGCAACCATAACCAAAAAATAGAAGCCATGAATCAAACAATATTGGTTTCAATAGTGACTCAAATGGGAAAACCCACAAAACACAAAATATCATAGTAACAAACCTATGCAAAAATATAGTCTTTTCTCAATAGTTCCCTAGGAAAGTACATTCATTCTCCACCATTGTGATAAATAGTAAAAAAAAATGTTCCTTATTGCACTTGATATAGAAACAATATGCACCACACACAAACCATAAATGAAACAATATTGACTTCAATAGTGTCATAGACAATAGTGGAATTGACAGTACATTGCCACAAAACCTGAACCATAAATGAAACAATATTGGTTTCAATAGTGACCCTGATGGAAAAGCCACACAAAATAGAAGAGTTCATAGTAACTAACGCATGCACACAATTTTTTTTTTCCCCAATAGTACCTTATCGATAATGAAACAAGATAGCCGAAACTAAAGAACAATAATCAGCAATGCCTTATGGAAAACAAAAAAGACTGTATAATATTAACTATTTTATTGCATTGCAACCATCACCACAAAACAACAGATACACACATATTTGCATGTAGGGAATGATATGCTATATTTTAAATGTTATATGGAACATGGATGTAACCATTAATCGTAGTGATGAACAATGCCTTATTTTGTTATGTTTCACTTTATTTCCCCTATGTATAGATATGTATGTATGTCATAGTAGATGTAAACAACATTGATACATACTGAGACATTCTTGGAATGATAAGTTGTATTTTAAGTGTTATATGGAACATTGATACCACCATTGATTGCTAATGAGTATCGTTGCATTCCTCATCATTTGATTATAAATGTCAATCCAGGGCGATGTCCACAGAAATATGCAAGAGGGAGAAGAAATTATTTGCATGACATGAATTTTCTACAAATGAAATTGAAAGGAAATGCATGAAAGAAATTGCTGGAATCATATCTAATCTAAGATATTGTAAATGAAATGCTTGAATTAAATCTTTCCTAAGAAACTTGTAAAAGTCCTGGAAATACTAGAAATGTAAAGAGTTGGAAATGCAATGACCGCTAAGAAATGAAACTACAAAATAACTACTACTACTAAAAATTGAATTCTATTATTTTATAAAACTCTTCCCCATTTGATTCCTTGATTAAAATGAATTTATAAAATTCTTGTCTTCAACTAATTTGAAAGATGAGCTTTAATTATTGAAAAATAGCTTGCTAGAAGATAAGAACATGTGTTGAGGGAAAAATATAAGTTTTCCCTTCATTTTACTAAGTCAATCTTCTTTGGTCATCCAAAACAAATATACCTATTTTGTAGCCCGTAGAAAAGCTCCAAAAAGACATTTGAATGCTGAAAAATTCATGTCTTTCCCTTGTGTATCATCAAAGCTCATAAAATAGCTCCTAGATGCTTGCAAAAAGGTTCAAACTACCAAAAAATTTCTACTAGATATGCTCCATTTGTTTGCACAACCCAACAACCTGCCTTAATGCTTGGAAGTGCCCTCTAGATTCTCTCAATTTTTGGCCCTTAGGTACTTATAGAAGCCCAAATTGTTAACTTCTTCATAAATGATCCTTCACCTAGTTTCAAAAATTCACGAGCATAGAAGCAAACATATGAACAAATTCTGAAAATTTCGAAGCATGGAAGAAAATTTCTAGAGCATCAGAATGGTGAAGCTTTCTCTCAAACCAAAAACTAGGTTTTCATGAAATTTAATGGGTTTTTTTCCCTTCTTGTCTTTGAATTTTTTTCCAAAAATCTCAAGAATCCATATCATAATTTTTAGGATATAATGAAATCTTTGACTGTTGCAACTAAAAATTTCTTACTTTCCTCATCATAATCAGTCTTGATAAACTCCATAATTAAGAAAAATATATGCTTTTATTTGGCTAATAGATGAGACAATTTTGTGTCTCATCATCTCCCCCACACCTAAAATTTTCTAGGTCCTGCAATTTATAGTAAGCTTTTGGAGCCAATCTCTTCACTTTTATTGCAATTTCTCTGGGGATTTATTGGAAGGTCCACTAGAGATGCTTCTAAAGATATTCTAGGGATTTTATTATTATTTTATAGAAAATAAACCTACTATATCCTGCTCTACTCATTGATGTAGAGATAGGTTACATAAAATCATTAACTGGTTGTGGAAAATAACATCCTTTTCTCAAATGATGGATCCATGCATTTAAATTTTTGAAAGAAGAGGAAAACTATTAGAAGAAGATGGCTAAATATTTGAAATTTGATGCTTCTCCTTCCTTTGAAATGGTAGCCTTCTGCATAATTTCTAATTCTAGTAGATGCATGTGCTGATTAGAAAGATTTTGCAATCCTTCTTCACATTTTTTTCCATGTATGAATAGATGAAACTCCTTGTCCTTCAAATATCTAATCAAATAACCCTCCTTAGACTTTGAAGGTGTCCAAATAATAATATTTTTTTTTCTAGGGATTGAAGTCATGGTCCTATGGTTGAGGATATTTCACAAGAGTTGTCACCTTTGCATGCAAAAACCTCTTCCTTTGGATCTTTTGTTTTTGGGGGGGTTTCTAAAATAATAAAATAGGGAATTTATGAAATAATAAACCTAAAAAGATTTCCAAACTAATTTTTATTTTGACCTATTGTCTCTAGATCATCAACAACTCCCTAATGACACCTTTCCCCATAAATGGCACCAAAAAATATGAGTGTCATTGCATTCCTCATAATTTGATTATAAATGTCAATCTAGGGCAATGTTCATGGCAATATGCAAGAGGGAGAAGAAATCATTTGCATGAAATTATTTTTCTACAAAAATAATTGAAAGGAAATGTATGAAAGAAATTGTTGGAATCAAATTTAATCTGAGAGCTTGTAAATACAATAATGGAATTAAATCAATCCTAAGAAACTTGTAAAAGGAAACAATGGGAATGTAAAGAGTTGGAATTGAAATGACTGCTAAGAAATGAAACAACAAAACAACTACTACTACTAAAAAATGAATTCTATTATTTTATAAAACTCTTCCCCATTCGATTCCTTAATTATGATGAATTTATAGAATTCTTGTCTTCAACTAATCTAAAAGATGAGCTTTAATTGTTGTGCAATAGCTTGCTAGAAGATAGGAACATGTGTTGAGGAAAAAATATAAGTCTTCACTTTATCTTGCTAAGTCAATCTTCTTTGGTCATCCAAAAAATATATGCCTATTTTGTAGCCCCTAAACAAGCTCCACGAAGACATTTGATTGATAAAAAAGTCACGTCTTTCCATTGTGTATCATTAAAGCTCATTGAACAACTCCTAGATGCTTGCAAAAAGGTTCAAACTACCAAAAATTTTCTCCTTTATATGCTCCACTTGTTTTCACAACCCAATAACCTTCTTGAATGCTTAGAACTACCCCCTAGATTCTCTCAAATATTGGCCCTTAATTTCTCATGTAGAAGCCCTAATTGTTAAACCTCTTCATAAATGATCATTGAGTTAGTTTCAAAAAATTTAGAGTAAAGAAGAAAATGAATGAACAAATTCTAAAAATTCTGGAGCATGGAAGCTGATGGAGCTTCCAAAAGTTTGCAATTTCTAAGCAGCCCATGGACCTTGTCTGCATTTTCAGCCCTTGTCCCCATGTGTAAATAGGTTTTTTCCTTGAAATCCTTCAAGTCTTCTAATGTCACATTGACCTACCCTGCTAGTTTCCAATTCCTTAAGTCATTTCTTGAGCCATCATGTATGTTTGACTACTGACCCCTTTGGTCTAGAGTGTTAGTCACCCAATCAGTCATTGATTTTAATTGTGTCATAAATTTGGGTGTTAAATTTTTCCCCAAAATGACTTAAGCTTAAGTCATCTTTTTGCGAGGGTCAAATCACCATTGAGTTAATATTGGCCTCTTATTTAATGCTAATCTTGGCGTGTATGTAGGTTTAGTGATTCAAGGCTAGGGGAAGTGATCCTGATATACCTTGCCAGCTCATAGATGAAGAATTCTGGCTAGTTATGTAGTTCAAGAACATTGAGATGAAGACATGTGTCCTCATATGGACATGGGGCCTATTCTCCATTATCTATCTCATTTCCCATGGTTCTGAAATGACGACCAAGATTGAATGTTGGGAAAGATCTCCACAATTTCCTATTGGCTCGCAAGGAAAAGATGAAAGCTTGTTAAATCCCACAAGATCAGTGAGATCCCGACACATGGACCAATCCACCTAGTTCTTGAGATAGATGAATCTTGTTGATAGATGAATTGCCATTTGAGGTGGGTTAACACCATTGGCTGAAGACAATTCAACAAAGCACTGCTAGATTTTAAACCCAGTCAACCTAAAGAGATTCGTTTGAGTTGTCATCTTATCATGAGATCAACAACCAACATTCAAAGTTGATAAACAGACACATGATAGTTGTTTCATTCTACAACCATAGGGCATTAATGATCTACTCTTTACAAGTGTGATCAAATTGATCTTTGTGCATGTGGAAACTTAATTGCCAGCAATCATGAAGTATGATATGCAAATTTCCATGCATTTGGGAATTAAATAGTGACAATATGCATGCCAACAAACTATCCAGTTTGTGTGAGTGTTCTTCATTGAGCATGGATGATTGATATCATCACATTGTTCAATAAATAGAAGTGGAAAAATATTATTTTCATCATAGCAATTAGTTGTCAAGTCTTTGAGTTTGTGCAGAGAGCCGAGGTTACAAGTGTATATTTTCTAGTGGCAAGATGAGAAAACCTAGTGCTTCATCAGTTCTAGTGCAGAGGTCTTCTCTACTCAATTCAAAAAGGTCCCATGATGAAGACCTAGTATGAAGATAATGCAATCATGAGGATACCAAGGGAAAGGAATTTGTACCTATTTATCCAGATGTAGTTATCGTCTAAAAGGCTAGGAAAAGAGCTTAGGGACAACAAGAGTAAAAGGAGATGAATCTATTGGGCCCTCTAGTAGAGTTCAATGGAAACTTTGATATGGTCATGGTTCCTTTGGATGAAAAATCTCACCCATTGACATCATGGGAAGCTCATTGGAAATCGAAACATAGATAGATTCCAGCTACCTTTAGTACCTCAAGACTTTGGGCTGAGCTCCATCCCCTAGAGCTGAGGTTCTATCTATTCAGCCATTAGCAATCAGGACATTGAATGGGCGAGATGGTGCTATACTAAAATGAGATAGGGGTGAGGAAGGAATTTAGGTTTCATCCCCAACCCTTACTATGACATGAAGTGGGTGTGTACCATGGTGTGTGTGCTGGTGGTGGGTCTTCTGGTTGATGAAAAAGGTGGTGGGGATGTGAAATCTTTTGTGATGTTTGATCATTTCTATAGCAGTTTCTTTCTCTCTATGTGTGTGGCTGCTTTATGAGGTGTTGGTTGTTGACTGAGTGCCCTTGTGGTAGTATGATCGTTGAATATGCTGCTTACACGATGGTGAAGGAAATTTGTGTGGTGGTTTATTTCTCCTCATGGTGGTTGTTACAAGTATGGTTTCCTCATTTCAATAGAATTATCATGTGGGGAATTTTGAAATGCAGTTGAAATTTGATGTGAAATAAAATTTTGTAATAGGCTAGAAGGTTGTTTGCTCCCTTGTTGTATAAAAGGGAATTCAGGGCTTGTTTGAAGGGGTTCTAACTTTCAGAGTCTTCAGGTCTAATAGGTGAAAGGGTAAAAAATAGAAGAGTACAAGAAATTGGGGTAGTGGATTTATCTTGGTTTTTAATTCCGCATATGAAAATCTTAATGAGTTTTGTAGAAATTACTGACATCAAAGCCAATTTCATATATAATCCATCTACTCTTCTCTGTAAACCATTTTTCAAGTTTTGAATATAATATCAAGTGGATTTTTTTCATCTTCGAATGTTTCATTTGAATGCACTCATTCATTTCTTCTTTGGTTCAATGAACCAACATAATTTTTAAATGAGGCCATGAACTTGTTATGATTTACTAAGAATTTGGTAAGAAGTTCAATGTATTATGTGCAGAGAGTTTTCATAATGCAGGTCCCTATGGAAATAGTCCACCACTATAAGATTTAAATAATTTCTACATGATAGGTTGTAAGATGCATGATTCCATTTCCCAATTGATGAAGACACTATTCCTATTGTCGTGGTATTTTCCTTTTGAGTGATAATAACATTTTGGACTGTTAATTCAGGGTTAGAATAAAAATATCTTAAAGTTCATGTACAATGAGGCACATGTATGAGATATTTTCCCTGTTCCTGGTAAATTGATGGATATTTGCTTGAAGATGAGCTAACCTTTGAGTGAATTATGTTGTTTACCCCTTATAGGAAATGATCTGTGATTTGCTATGGCAGTTATTAAGATAGTCAATTGAAATGTGAAAAGGAACACCCTCCTAGGTCCCACAGAGCCTAAAGTGTAGAAGATCATAGTCTTTAACTAGATCTTGTTAGTTGGCCATTCACTTTAAGGGTCTTGAATATAGGAGTTGGCTACTCTTTAGAGATTCCTTAGGTGTACTGGGAAAAACACCAACAGAATGGCAACTTTCTTGGGCGCATTCTCATTCTCCAAAGATAGATACAAAATGTAGAGTCAAAGGGTGAAGTGAACCTGAACATCTTGATTAGATAATGAAAAATTCTTGTACATGGTAAATATGTTGTGTACAATAAATATTGAAGGATTTGAATGTGACTTTGTTGTGGAAGATAGCCTAGAATGTGTTTTATTTGTAAAGAAACTTCATCTCACTTGAATTTCAGTCCTTTGCAATGAGGTGGTGAGTTTGACTCAAGGAACCTATTAAAGCATACATCAATTGATTGGATCTATAATTTTAAAGGCAGAGGATAGTCACCCTCTATAAATTACCAGGTATTTTCATATAATTTGAAGAAATATGAGAGTATTATTCATAAATCAAGATAAATTTCCCATGCTTGAGATGTAAATGATTCCATAATGAGTGAATTAGCACTAGATGAGGGAATGGTAGTAATATTTTAGCATGCTTTTGTGTACAAGTTAAATTCCCACATCATGATAAAAGGAGCATGCCAAACTACTAGATCTTAGGTAGCATTTGTAGTAAATACATACATTGAAGGCTTAGGATCATATTTCGTAAAAGGAATTGGGATAATATTGTATGTTTTCCTGGTATGTTCTAAATTATATTTCAAGAATTGAGGACTGGTTATCAATCCGCATCATCTAGTATAAATATGGAAAAAAGCATGCAAGTTGAACAGTCATTTTCTCACCAAGGAAATTTCAGTACTGATAGGTACAAGGCTATTAGCTTTGAAAATATTTTTGGTTACCCAAATATGGTACCACCCAAGGTTAGGGACAAAATACCAAGATTTAGCAGTGAAAAGTTAGAATCAACAAGCAAGCATGTGCAAGAATTTGTTGATGTGATGGGTGATTATGAAATAGACCCCGAAGATGTGGTTATGAAGTTATTTGCTCAATCCCTAAAAGGAGATGCAAGAGAATAGTTCTCTTTTCTACCTACTTCTTTTATACATTCTTGGGATGAACTTAACACAACCTTCATGGACCAATTCGGTGAAAGGATAAACCCAAGTGTTGCAAGAAAGAATTTCATGGAGATTTCTAGGGATAAGGAGGAATTACTCCTTTCTTTCAACCTTATATTTTCTATGGTCATAGGGGAAATCCATAAGCACATGAGACCAAATGATGTAGAGTGCTTAGTTGTGTATTTGGGAGCATTTGATAGTAAGATGAGCTTCTTGTTGAGAGACAAAGAACCTACCATCTTACAACAAGTTTACCAAGAGGCTATGAACATCGAGAACAATTTGAAATACTCAATCATCAGAGGACCTACAATTTTTAGCAGTAGCTCTAATAGTATTCATGCTATTGAACCAAAAAGATCAAGAAGTAGGAATGTTTTTCAACTTAAAAGGATCCCATAGATGTTACATCTGCAATACTCCCAACAGATGCAGATCATTAAGGAGCATCAAACTCACATCAACCAAGGATAGCAAGGGTTCAATTGATTTTATCTATTAGAAAGTTGTATGAAATGAAGATACATGTAAATGAGTCACCATATGACTTTTTTTCAAGATTCTTGGATATTCTGATGGAGATACCCAAGAGTTTTAGGCCTAGTGATTTAATGTGCATTAATTTATTTTGTGAGGCCTACATATGAGGATCAAGCCAGTGGTCTAAGAATTGAAAGCCTCATAGCCTTGATGAAGTAGTGGATTGGATAAATATTATGGAAGATATTAAGCATGGTCATATGCCACTAGTTGTTTCCCAGAATATGGGAAATAATTTCCATAGTGAGGAGGATCAAAGACTAATATTGAAAAATCAAAGAGAAGCATCAAAGTATGAACAACTAACTGTTGAATGCTGTTATTTTAGAAGCAACCTAGAAGGAAGTGCATGTAGTAGTGATGCAGATGAAGACATAACATGTTTGAAAAAGGAAGTGGTACCTAATTATCTTCCTTGGGATGTCATAAGCTATGAGAAAACACAAGAGGTATATGGTAAAACCTCACAAATTGATTCAGCCAGGACATATCATGCAATAGTCAGTGATGGGAATACACATAGATTCAATGATATGGAACAAATGAGGAATCAAAGGGATGAGATTGATTTTGAACAGTCTTATATTGAATATGATTCTTCTTATGAAGTGGAGATGAAATCCCTTGCTTCTACTAGGGGATATGTTGATAGCCTTGAGGGTGTGTTTTCCAAGGAAATGCACAATTCTCATCATGTAAAGAATTCTTTGAATGTGGTTCAATTACAATGAGTGTAAATGATGAGGAAGATGTTGAGAATGTTTCTCTCTATTCTTCAAATGATTAGACTAATTTTGAATGCACTGATGATCAAAATTGTTGGAATCCTGAAACTAAGGAAGATGAGGTACACCCAACTATCATAAAGGCATGGAAAAATTCTTTACTTGATGATCCTGCATTGGATAGTGAGGTTATAAATGAAAATTCCTATTGGTGTAGAAGAAATATTCTTTTCGAAGATAACCTTGATGAGTACTTAGCAAGTAATGCCAGTGAATATGCCATGGATGGTTCAAACAAGAATCAAGGTGATATTAAGGTTGGAAGCTTTTCCTTTGAAAATGTCAACCCTAACTTGGTAGTCCCCCAACTAAATGGAGGGTGCAGAGATACAAACATTAATGAATCAGTTTACCAACATGCCATTGAGAAAATTGTATTTGATAAATATCAAGAAAATGCCTCAAATTTGCTGACATCTAAATGTGATAATAGTTCACATGATAAAGAAGTTCAAGACTATAATGGTAGCTTTTGATGTAGCATGTCTGTCAGAAAGGATGTACATGATTGTTCTAATTTTCCTATGGTGACCGACCATGTACTTGAAAAGGTAATTGAAATGTCAACTATTCAGGCTCCACGTGATGATATTTTCCTGGATATAAAAGAAAGTTCACTCTTAGGAGACCAAGAGGTGAATCATTATAAAGGTATGGATACTCAAGCAACATTATTTTATGCCGAGGAGAAGGAACTATTTGATGATTCTGCAGAATATGTTAGTATGGGAAGATTATTTCATCCTTATGAGGAGCAATCCAAAGGAATGGATAACTAGGTGAATGATATAAGTCAGTATGAAGCTGCAATGGAGTTCTTTGCAGATGCTCCCTACCTTATGGACCTTATCATGGAACTTATTTCATCTCATGAAGAAAACGCTTGTGGCAAATAGATTGAAGATATCCCTGATCGTGTTTTTCTTTTCCCTAATCCTGTATAAGATTGGCCAAGTGTGAACCAAAGTGTCTATGAGGTTGTAAAATTTTATGATCAAGTGGAATGCGATTTTACACTTCATGATAGTGTGGAGTATGAGGGTTTTGTCTTCCCCATTCAGTCTGATGAACCTATCGTGGAGAGGGATAAGTATGTAAATGTTACATCAAATCTCATAGGTAGTGTTGATTGTGATAGTGCTAGTAGCTTGGAATTTCATAATGTTCATGTGGACCCATTGCTAGTAAAATAGGCCAAAGCATTTGACAGAGGAAATAATTGTCCTTGAATTTTTGGGGGCTAGGGGCCTCCAGTTTATGGATCGAAGCCAAATTTTTTAAGGTGGCTTCTCATGGAAGTGAATTGCAATGTATATTTTATAAATGGTGTACATAGGTTGGTCTGGTGTGTTTGCTTTTTGATGTGTCTACTTGCCTTGTCTCAGTAAGCTCCTGGGTTTTGGTCTTCTACCCTAGTTTGTTTCAACTTGAGATTTAGATTCTCGCTATACCCACTGGGGTTATATGTCTCTAAGTATGATCCACTGATGGAGCTTCCCAAAGTTTGCAATTTTTGAGCAGCCCATGGACCTTGTCTACATTTTAAACCCTTGTCCCCATGTGTGAATAGGGTTTTTCCTATGAAATCCTTCAAGTATTCTAATGTCATATTGACCCGCCCTACCATTTTTCAGTTCATTAAGTCATTACTTGAGCCATCATGTACATTCGACTACCGTCCCCTTTAGTTTAGAGTGTCGGTCACCCAGTCGGTTGTTGATTTTAATTGTCCTAAATTCAGGTGTTCAATTTTTCCCAAATATGACTTAGGCTTAAGTCATCCATCTACGAGGGTCAAATAACCATCAACCTAATATTGGGCCCTTAGTTAATGCTAATATTGCCTTGTATGTAGGTTTAGTGATTTGAGATTGTGGGAAGTAATCCTAACTGTACCTCACTAGGTTCCAAATGAAAAATTCTGACTAGTTATGTAGCGCAAGAACAATGAGATGAAGACACATGTACTCATACAGACATGAGGCCCATCCTCAATTATTTGGCTCATTTCCCATGGTTTTGAACCAATGCCCAAGATTGAAAGTTGGGAACAATCTCCACCATTCCCTATTGGCTTGCGATGAAAACATGAAATATCATTAAAGGCCACAAGATTAGTGAGATCTCAACACATGGATCAATCCACCTGGTTCCTAAGATAGATGAAGCTTGCTAATGGATGAAATTCCATCCGAGGTGGGTTAGCACCATTTACCGAAGACAATTCAATGAAGCATTGCTGGATTTCAAACCTGGTCAACCCAAAGTGAGCCATTTGATCTGCCATCTTATCATGAGATCAATGACCGATATTCAAAGTTGATAAAATAGCACATGATAGCTATTTCATTTTACAACCATTGGGGATTAATGATCTACTCTCTGCAAGTGCAATCAAATTGATTTTTTGTGCATGTGGAAACTTAAGCACTAACAATCATGAAGTATGATATGAAAATCTCCATGCATTTGGGAATTAAATGGTGACAATACACATGCCAATGAACTGTCCAGTTTGTGTGTGTGTTCTTCATTGAGCATTGATGATTTCTATCATCACATTATGTAATAAATAGAAGTGATGAGTTGCTATTTTCACCATAGCAATTAGTTGTCAAGTCTTTGAGTTTGTGTAGAGAGCCAAGGTTAAGAGTGTATATTTTCTAGTGGCAGGATGAGCAAGCCTAGTGCTTCATCAATTCTGGTGCAAAGGTATTCTTGAATCAATTCACAAAGGTCCCATGATGAAGACCCAGAGTAAAGAAAATGCGCTCATGAGGATAATTGGGGCAAGAAATTTTTACGAGTAGCTACCAAATGCAGTGTGAGTAAAAGGAGAAGAATCTATTGGGCTCTCCAATAGAGTTTAATGGACACTTTGATATGGTCATGGCTCCTTTGGATGAAAAAAATCGACAATTGACATCACAGGAAGCTCATCAGAAAATGAAATAGAGATAAATTCCATCTACCGTTAGTACCTTGAGAGTCTAGGCCAGGCTTGATCCCCTGGAGATGAGGTGTTGTTTGTTCCGCCTTTAGCAATCAAAACTATGAGCAAGCGAGATAGTGCCATGTTGAAACAAGATGCAAATGAGGAAGGAGTTGAGGTTTTGTCTCCAACCCTTGCTATGACACAAAGTGGGTGTGTGTACCATGGTGTGTGTTTTTGTGGTGGAAGGTCTTCTATTTGATGAAAAAGGTAGTGGGAAAATGATTTTTTTTGTGATGTTTGATAATTTATCTAGTGGTTGCTTTCTTTCTACATGTGTGGCTAATTTTTGAGGTGTTGGTTGCATACTGAGTTACCTCATGGTAGTATGGTCGTTGTATTTGCTACTTACATGGTAGTCAAGGAAATTTTGGCAGTACTTTATTTCTCCTCATGGTGGCTATTACAAGTATAGTTTCCACATTTCAACAGAATCATCATGTGGGGAATTTTGAAATGAAGTTAAAATTTGATGCAAAATGAAATTTTGTAATTGTAATTGCATTTCAAGCTGGAAGCTTGTTTTCTCCATTATTCTATAAAAGGGAATTTAGGGCTTATTTGCAAGGGTTCTAACTTTTAGAGTCTTTAGGTGTAGTAGGTGAAAGGGTAGAAAGTAGAAGAATACCAGAAAATAGGGTAGTGGAATTATCTTGGTTTTTAATTCCTCATATGAAAATATTAATGAGTTATGTAGAAATTACTGATAGCGAAGAAAATTTTATACATAATTCATCTCCTCTTCTTTGTAAACCATTTTGTAAGTTTTGAGTATAATATCAAGTGTATTTTTTTTACCTTCGAATGTTTCATTTGAATGCACGCCTTCATTTATTCTTTGGTTCAATGAAACAACTAAATGTTTAAATGAGGCCATCAACTTGTTATGATTTGTTGAGAATTTGGTAAGAACTGATGTATTATGTGTAGAGAGTTTTCATAATGTAGGTCCCTATGAAAATAGTCCACCACTATAAGATTTAAATAATTTCTACATGACAGGTTGTAAGATGCATGAATCCATTTCCCAATTGATGAAGACACTATTCTATTTGTTGTGGTATTTTCCTTTTGAGTGATAATAACATTTTGGACTATTAATTCAGGGTTAGAATAAAAATATCTTAAAATTCATGTACAATGAGGCACATGTATGAGATATTTTCCCTGTTCCTAGTAAATTGATGGATATTTGCTTGAAGATGAGCCAACCTTTGAGTGAATTATGTTGTCTACCCCTTATAGGAAATGATCTGTGATTTGCTATGGTAGTTATTGAGATAGTCAATTGAAATGTGAAAAGGAACACCCTCCTAGGTCCCATAGAGCCTAAAGTGTAGAAGATCATAGTCTTTGACTTGAACTTGTCAGTTGGCCATTTACTTTAAGGTTCTTGAATATAGGAGTTGGATACTTTTTAGAGATTCCTCAGGTGTACTCTAAAAAAAACCAACAGAAGAAAATTTCTAGAGCATCAGACTGGTGAAATTTTCTTTCAAACCAAGAACTAGGTTTTTGTGAAATTTAATTTGTTCTTTTTCCTTCTTGTCTTTGAATTTCTATCCAAAAATCTCAACATAGATTGTAATTTTCAAGATATGATGAAATATTTGACTGCTGCAACTTAAAATCTCTTACTTTCCTCATCATGCTTAGTCTTGATAAACTCCATAATTAAGTAAAATATATGTTTTTATTTGGTGAATAGATGAGACATTTTTTTGTCTCATTAATCACAGTGATGGACAACGTATTTCCCCTATGTGCAGATATATATATATATATATATATATATATATATATATATCATAGTAGATGCAAAAAACATTGATACATATTGATCCCTATGTTTATTTTGTTGGGAGAATCTTGGAATGATAAGTTGTATTTTAAGTGTTATATTGAACATTGATGCCACCAATGATAATAGTGATGGACAATGTATGTTCTTGGTTGGTTGATTTGCAAGAACATAGACTATTTTCAAAATGATCTACAAAGGGTTTTCCAAATGTTTGTTTTTGCTCATATTGTTAATGACTGTACATAAAATTTGAAACATAAAAAAATTGAAATAAAAAATTAGGAATAGAGTTTGTCAGTGTTTGTTAATTTAATTGAACCTTCAGCTCTTGTGTTGTTGTGGCATAGAGCTTGTAGTCATCAACCAACATTGCAGCTCTTCGCTTTTTAAAGAGCAGCCCTAGCAATGTTAGTGGACTCTAGCTCTCCCCAGGTTGCTGGACAACCCTCGGGTACCAATACCATAAGTTTTCTCCTTGTTTCCTTTTTGCTACTAAGAATTGTATTGGATCTTTGTCACATGCATAAAGAAAACTATAAAAAATATTTGTTTCAATTAGCGGTCATTGTAATATATAATCTAACTTATTTATAGTTGAGCTATTTATGTGTCCACCTTTTTATTTGCTAGCCATTTGGGAGTAGGCTATGTGTTAGGAAAAACTGGTTACAATTTTGATATGTGTCAATATTGCCATGTTCTTCCTTATTTATATTTAGCAAAATTCTAATTTTGTTTTCTTCTTTCTTGACATTTCCCTCCCTTCATATTCAGCTGTTATATGCACTGTTGAAGTCAGTGTGATCTTGCAACCATGTATAGTTATTTATGTGTCTTGATGCAGGAGCATCCAGTGGTGTAAGGGAAATCCTACATTACCCAAAAATATGTTTTCCTTTATGTTTCATTTTTGTCAGATTTTTGTAAATGGTTTTGCATTTTTGGATAATCCTTGCATCAAATAAGAATTCCCAACTTTCAAAACTACTTTTCTTCTTTTTCTACTCAGCTGCTATTTTTAGCAGTTTTGAATTTGAAGGCATGAGGAGGAAAAAATATAAGGGAAGATTCTTGACAGAAAAATAAGCACTTTGGAAAAATAAGCAGGTCAAGATAATTCCCGGTTTGAAATTTATACAAGTTTTAGTTTATGCCTTTTTTAATAAAAAATATTTTGAGTCTAGTTTGAGGCACTAAATTTTCCATATGGGCCCAAAATTCATCAGAACTAATAGGGTGAGTTCTTAGCATGTTCTTCACTTTGAGACCTTTCCAATAGTTTAAATGGTTTGTCAAACAGATTCCCGAATCAAAAGTTATGGCTCCTTGAATTTGGTGCATTTTCAAAAATGTGCTAATTTTTTAATGTGGTTTTAAATTTGAATTTCAAATTGTAATTTCCAGTGCCAAACCACTAAAACTCATAATCCAAATGTTTGTTTTGGCTCCAAACCAAAAATGAGTTATTTATGGGTTAGTTTTTGACTTTTGGGTAGCCTTTTGGGGGGGAAAGAGTGTATACTGAGAAAAGGGAACTTTTGTAATTTTTTTTAAGGGTATGTACTGCAGAACTTGAGGATTTGGGATCCTCTACATGTAAGAATTTCATTATTCTAAGTACAAAATATTCTCTGGTTTTTGTGTGTGACATTCTATGTCTCAGGTTAGCACCCTCATCAGGTGGTATCAGAGCTGGTTGTTCCTAAGCATGTGGATAGATCATGAATTATGAGGCAATTCCTAATAGGACTTGTGGTTGTGGATCAATATCAAGATGCCTCCAAGAGTGGTGTGTGGTAGGCATGGTGGAACCATAAATGTTGATGGGAGAAATGCTTTGGTAGATGAGGGTTTCAAATCCCTCTAAAGACATATCGATGCATTATAGGAAGAGTTAAGAAGAATTAACCTGAGAAGAGGGGAAGAGAGTGAGGATGAAGAAGAAGTGAAGATCCAACTAAGGATGAGAGAGAAGAAGAAGAAGATCGAAATCAAGACAGGCTATTAAGGGATATTTCCAAGAGAGGAAAGAGACCCAAAATCAAAGCTCCCATTTATTCCAAAAATTTGAACCTGGAAGAGTTAATCAATTACATTAACAAGATGGAGGAATATTTTGAGTATGAAGAGATAGAGGATCCAGATTGGGTCAAGTTTCTAAAAACAAAACTGAAGGGCCATCTATGGTGGAAAGAGGTCCAACTAGAAAGAACTAAGAGAGGAAAAGGAAAGATCACCAGGTGGGATCAAATGGTTGATAAGTTGAAGAAGCAATTCACTCCACTAGACTATGAATTGGATTTGCTAATGAAGTTGCAAGGGATGAATTGAATCAATTCTATGAAGGAGTATACAAAATATTTTCACAAAATGATTATCAGAATAGGCCATGCAGAAGCCAATGAAGAGAAGGTATCCTGATACCTTAATGGGTTAAGGCCAATTATTTAGGAGGAGCTAAGCCTAGTCAGAGTGACCACCACTAAGGTAGTGCACTAGTTTTCTTTGAAGGTTGAAGAAAAGTTGAACAAGAGATTTGACAACAAGCAAATAGGATGAAAAGGTCAAAGTAGAAGGGGTAGTGGAAGATTTTTTGGAAGCCGAAATGAGGATGAGAAGGAAAATGAAGATGTGGGTACCAACCAAAGCCAAAATAATGATAACTTCTATCACCCTCATGATAAAAAAATTGGTGATCAAAGAGGTAGAGGATAATGAAGATTTGGACAAGGACCTAGAAGAGGTCATTTTAGGGGAACTTGTTTCCAATGTGGTGAAAAAGGGCAGAAAAAAGGCCAGAAGGTCATGCAAAGATTGCACATGTAGATGAGGAGGCTCAATCTAAGCATCCAAATGATGTTGAAAGGGGAGAAGTCCTACAAGTTTGAAGAGCCCTGGTGACTGAAGAGAATGAGCCAAAAAAAAGGAAGAATCTATTTTGCACATGGTGTAAGTGTGAAGACAAATGTTGTGATTTCATTATTAACAATGGGAGCACTAATAATATAGTGTTAGAAGAAATGGTTATGAAGTTCAAGCTGAAGAGGGAAAGGTATCTACATTCGTATCAGATTTCCTGGTTGCAGAAAGACCACAAAGTTTTGGTCAATGAGTAGTTCCTAGTGAAGCCCAAGATCATAAGCTATCGTGATGAGGTACTTTGTGATATCATCCCCATGGATGCATGCCATATGTTGTTGGGGAGGTAGTGGCACTATGACAGATGAGTATACATGATGTAAATGCTAACACTTATTCCTTGACAAATGATGGAGTCTACCATAAATTAAAACCCTTAAAGGAGGTGGAAGAAAAGGTATGCAGTAGTGCTAGAATTTGTTTTGTTGATGGAAGAAATATTTTGGAAGGCATGAAACATGAATGCATGTGTTTTGCTTTAATTCCTAGAATGGATAGAGAATGAAATGAAGAGGTGCCAATAGAATTTTCAAGTTTGTTGAATGAGTTTCAAAAAATTGTGTCAGATAATGTACCTAAGGTTTACCACTAGTAAGGAAGATCAATCATCATATTGAATTGATCCCTAGAGCTAGTTTTCCAAATAAGGAAGCTCATACAATGACTTACAAAAAAATGAAGAGTTGAATAGACAAGTTCAAAAGTTGTTGAGAAAGGGTTTTATTTGAGAGAGTCTGAGTCCATGTGTAGTACCTATAGTACTAGCACTGAAGAAGGATGGGGAGTGGAGGATGGTACAGACTCCCATGCCATAAACAAGATAACAATCAAGTACAGATTTCCCCTGGCAAGGATGGATGAACTGATGGACTATTTGAGTGGAGCTCAGTACTTCACAAATATAGATCTAAAGAGTGGATATCACCAGATCTGGATTCGAGAGTGATATGAGTGAAATACCACCTCTAAGACCAAAGAGGGCCTGTATGAGTGGTTAGTCATGTCTTTTGGGCTAACCAATGCATCGAGCATATTCATGCGGCTCATGAACAAGGTACTGAAAGAGTTTCTGGGAAGTTTTGTTATTATGTATTTAGATGATATTCTAATTTTTAGTAAGCCCTTGGATGAGCATTTAATGCATATTCATAGAGTTTTTGAGAAGTTGAGAAAGGAAAAATTATTAATAAATTTGAAAAAGTGTAGTTTTGTTAAAAAATAGTTAGTGTAATTGGGGTTTGTTATCTTAGTAGAGGGCCTAAAAATGGACCCAGAGAAGGTGAAGGATATTCTAGAATGGCCTATCCCAAGAGCTGCCATTGAGGTGAGATCATCCCATGGTTTGAAATTTTTTTACATAAAGTTTATTAAGAACTTCAGTAGTATTTGTGCACCCCTAACAAAAGTAATGAGAGGAGATAAGAAAGCATTCAAGTGGAGCATACGAGCAGTAAAGAGTTTTGACCTGTTGAAGTAGAAGGTGATAGAAAAACATATTTTAGCCCTCCTATATTTCAATAAGGTTTTCAAGTGGATTTTAATGCCAGTGGTTATGCCATTGGAGTAATGTTAAGCCAAGAAGGGAAGTCCATTGCCTATTTCAGTGAAAAGTTAAATTATGCAAAGAGAAGTACTTTGTATATGATCAAGAATTTTATGTAATAGTTCAAGCATTAAAAGAATGGAGGAATTATCTATTTCCAAAGGAATTTGTTCTATATACTGATTATCAAGCATTACAATGCCTAAATAATAAGGGAAAATTAAATCAGAGGCATATGGAATGGGCAGATTTTATTGCAGAGTTATACCTTTGTTTTAAAGCATATGAGTGGGAGGTCGAGTAGGGTTGCAAATACCATAAGTAGGAGGTAGACATTGTTGATGGAGATGTAGACTAAAGTGGTTTGGTTCAATGAACTCAAGACATTGTATCCTAAAGATCCTGATTTTGCAAAGGTTTGGAAAGATTGCAAGGAGCCTGTTACAGTTGATAGGACAAAGTGGCTAGATTTCATAATCAAAGATGGCATGTTGTTTAAGGGAAGTCAATTGTGTATTCTGAGTTCCATGAGGGAGAACCTAATAAAGGAGAAGAATAGTGGAGGAATGGTAGGACATTTTGGTCAGGATAAGACCATTGCCATTATCAGCGAGCATTATTATTGTCCTCAGTTATCAAGGTATGTGCAGGATCATGATGGGCCAAAAAGTGACAATATGATGGGTATGTGGCTAACAAATTTTTTAACCCAAAATTGATGGAACGAAAAAGGTTTTTAAAGGAGATTCTTAGCTTTCGACCAATATAAATTATGATTTACTTTGAATTTAATAAGTAATTATTATTCATTTTCTATTCAAATTATGACTAAAATTTTGATTGATAGGATGATTGAAAAACATCTATAGCTTTCAAATGGTATCACATTTTTTGAATCCAAAACATGTGTCACATTTGATGCTTCACATACTATAGGATTAAAAAAAGAAAAATTGAATTTCATGAAGTTTTGACCAAGTTAAGGTGGTTAGATATATGAGTTTTTATATTTTCAAAAAGTTTTAATAAAAAATTCATAATTAATTATTTACTTGTAAAAAACCTATAAAAAAATATGCATCACATCGGGACATGAGTTCTCTACTTATATCTAAAATCTTATAAAAAAATATTATGATTTTATTGTGGTTAGGGTGGTCAAACATACACCTACTTATTTTTTCCCAAAAATTTAAGTACTATGTCACGGTATATGCAGGATCATCATGGCCCAAAAAGTTGCAATATGATGGGTATGTGGCTGACAACATGTTTTTTACCCAAATTTGATGAAATGAAAAAGGATTTTAAAAGAGATTCTCAGCTTTCCATCAATATAAATTATGCTTTAGTTTGAATTTAATAAGTAATTATTATTCATTTTCTATTTGAATTATGATTGAAGTCCCAATTGATAGGCTGCTTGAAAAACATCTATAGCTTTCAAACAGTATCACATTTTTTGAATCCAAAATATGTATGGGTATGTGCAAGATCATCATGGAATAAATAGGCCCTTAAGTGGCAAAAAATTCAAAAAAAATAAAATTAGGAAACTTCATGTAAAAATTGGAATAAGTTATCTATATTATTTCAAAAATATGTAAGAATAGAATCTATCGCAAATTGAATGTAGTTTCTAAACTACTAGGTTTATTTAAAAAATAAAGAAATCTATTTGGTAAAAATATAAAATTTCAATGTTGTAGTACTAAAATTTTAGGTAAAAAATAAGTAGGTGTCTATCTAACCACCCTAACCAAAATAAAATAATAATATTTTTTTATAATATTTTAGATATAAGTAGAGGACTCATGTCCCGATGTGATGCATATCTTTTTGTAATTTTTTTCTAAGTAAAAATAATTAATTGTGATTTTTTATTACAACTTTGAAAAATTATAAAAAAACTCATATATCTGACCACCTTAACTTGGTCAAAACTTCATGAAATTCAATTTTTTATTTTTTTAATCCTATAGTATGTGAAACATAGAATGTGACACATGTTTTGGATTCAAAAAATGTGACATTGTTTGAAAGCTATAGATGTTTTTCAATCAGCCTATCAATCAAGACTTTAGTAGCAATTCAAATAGAAAATGAATACTGATTACTTATTAAATTCAAAGTAACTTTAGCATAATTTATATTGGTGAAAATTTGAGAATCTCCTTTAAAAACCCTTTTTGTTTCATTAATTTTAGGTTAAAAAAGTCGAGCTACATACCCATCATATTGCCACTTTTTGGCCCATCATGATCTTGCATACCTGCATCACATTCTATGCTTTATAATATAGGATTAAAAAGGAAAAATTAATTTAGTGAAATTTTGACCAAGTTAAGGTTGTTAGACATACAAATTTTTCATATTTTTAAAAATTGTAAATAAAAAATCATAATTAATTATTTACTTGGAAAAAATTACAAAAAAATATGCATCACATTGGGACATGAGTCCTCTACTTATATCTAAAATAATATTATTTTATTATGGTTAGGTTGGTTGACTACTTATTTTTTCCTTAAAATTTAAGTACTCTGCATTAAAATTTCAAATTTTTACCAAATAGATTTTTTTTTAAACAAACCTAGTAGTTTAGAAACTACTTTCAATTTTCTACAGATTCTATTCTTAGACATTTTTGAAATAATATTGATAACTTATTCAAATTTTTACGTCAAGTTGCCCAACTCTAATTTTTCTAAATTTTTTACCACTTAAGGGTCTATTTTTTCCATGATGATCCTGCACGTACCCTGCATTAATATTTCAAATTTTCACCAAATAGATTTTTTTTCTTTTTAAACAAACCTTTTTGTTTAGAAAGTACATTCAATTTTCTATAGATTCTATTCTTACATATTTTTGAAATAATATAGATAACTTATTCAAATTTTTACGTCAAGTTGCCTAACTCTAATTTTTCAAAAAAATTTGCCACTTAAGGGCCTATTTTTTCCATGATGATCCTGCACATACCCATCACAGGATGTGAAAAAGTTTGTATAGAGTTGCAGGGTATGTTAGATGGGTAAAGGAGTGAGCTAGAATACAGGGTTGTATCAACCCTTACCTATACTAGAGAGGTTGTGGGAGGATATAAGTATGGACTTTGTTCTTGGTTTTCCAAGGACATAGAGAGGGAATGATTTAGTAATTGTTGTAGTTAATTGGTTTTTGAAGATGGCACATTTCATCCCATGCTAGAAGATGCATGATGAAGTCCACATTGCTGACTTGTTCTCGTGAGAGGTGGTGAGGCTACATGGTCTACCAAATAGTATAGTCTCACATTGTGACACCAAATTTGTTGGATACTTTTGGACGACCTTGTGGAAAAAGTTGAAAACAAAGTTGAACTTCAGTTCTGCACACCATCCATAGACTGATGGATAGACTGAGGTTGTAAATAGAAGTTTGGGTAACCTACTGAGATACTTGGTAGGAGATAAACCCAAGGGATGGGACTTGATCTTACCCCAGGAAGAATTTTCTTACAACAATTTTTTCAATAGAAGCACTGGCAGATTGGCATTCCAGATTGTGTATGGAGGCAGTCCTAGCACCACCCCAAAACTAAGAAAGATGGACCAAGAGAAGAAGACAAGTGCTCAAGCTGAAGACTTTGTAGAACACATCAAGAAAATACATGAGAAGGTAAGAGAACATATTAGCAAGATGAATATGAAGTATAAGGACAAGGAAGATTAGAAGAGGAGGAATAAGAAGTTTAAAATTGGTGATAAAGTGATGGTCCACTTGAGGAAAGAAAGGTTTCTAGTGGGAACCTAAAACAAATTGAAGATGAAGAAGTTCAACCCCTGTAATATTTTGAAGAGGTATGATTTAGGGAATGCATATGAGGTAGAGTTGTTGAATGGAGTCAACATTTTCCCTATGTTCAAGATTTCATATTTGATAGAGTATCGTGAAGGTGGCATAGAGGAAGTACAATTAATCAAAAAGTGTGGCATTCTAACACCTACTTTAGGGGAGGAGATTGAAGCAATCCTAGAAAGTCATGTGGGAAGGAGTACTTCAAACAGGAAGTATGAAGAATATCTAGTGAAGTGGAGAGGAAGGCCTGTGGAAGATTCATCCTGGCTATCTAAGGCAGAGGTTTACCATTTGGGTTTTCCTCAACCATCTAAGATGTGACAGGGTCACTTCTCAAATTACCTTGGGTGTTTGATGTACAAGCATATAGTGGTGTAAGGGAATTCCTACATCATCCAAAATTATATTTTCCTTTATTTTTCTTTTTATTAGCTATTTGTAGATGTTTTTGCATTTCTAGATACCCTTTTCATTGAATAAGAATTCCCAACTTTTAGAAATGCTTTTTTTGTTTTTGCTCAACTACTATTTTTAACAGTTTTGAATTTGAAGGTGTGAGAAGGGATAAATTTAAGGGAAGCTTTAGGACAGAAAAATAAGCACTTTGTCAAAAGAATCAGGTCAAGATCATTCCCAGTTTGAAAGTTATTGAAGTTTAAATTTTTTCTTTTTGCCCTGAAGAATCTTCCAAGTCAAATTTGAGGCACTAAATGGTCTCAAAAGGGCCCAAAAATTGTCAAAACTATAGGGCGGGTACTAAGCGTGTTCTTCAATCTGATACCTTTCCAATGGTTCAAATGATTCATCAAACAAAGTCCCAAATTAAAAGTTATGGCTCCTAGAAGTTGGTGAATTTTCAAAAATGTGATAATTTTCAAATGTGGTTTTAAAATTTGAATTTCAAATTGTAATTTTTGGTGCCAAACCGCTAAAACTCATAATTTGAATGTTGCTTTTTGCCCCAAACCAAAAAGGAGTTATTTATGTGCTAGTTTTTTATTTTTTGGTAGCTTTTTGGGGGGATAGAGTGCATACTGAGAAAAGGGAACTTCTGTAATTTTTTGTAAGGGCATGTATTATAGAACTCAAGGATTTGGGATCCTCTGCATGAAAGCATTTCATTATTCTAAATATAAAATATTATCTAGGTTTTTGTGTGTTATATTATGTGTCTCGGGTTAGCACCCTCGTCATGTCTGCATATTGGATGCCAATAATTGGTACATTTTTTGCTGCCTCTTTCCATCACTTTTTCTTCTAGAGCCATGTTGTCCTTCTAGAGTCGTGTTGCAGTCTTCAACATCTCATTGCTTTGGCTTAGTTGAGAAAAACTTCCAATGAAAACAAAGAAGTTTAGGTGACATTTTTGATAACATATTGAGCATTCATTGCACCAAAAGACTCATATTGCAACATACAAAGCTATTTTGTTGGCATTTACAATAAGCTTGTTGCACTCTCATCAAAAGCAGTAGCCCAAATCTCGTCCATGTGGACTTCCATCTTTAGTTGCAACAAATATCGTAAGTTATAATCAGCCATGGTTGTCTGGCATTTGGGGCAATACCATATATTTTTTCTAGAGTCTTCACACTTTATCTTACATTGTATGCCATTGGCCTGCAAGGGACATGCAACATAATAAAATGTATAAGTTTAAATATATTTTAGTATTTCCTTGATTGTAGTTTTCTGAGTGCATACAACATCTTGATATAAATCTATGTAGACATATGTGTCTATAACACATTTGTATGCATATGTCCATGCAAATCTGATAGTTTATATGTATGTGCCAGTGTGTGTGTGTATGCATTTTCCACATGTATCTATGAGGTCATGTGTTTATCTATATATAAATATGTCTAGATTTAAATATTAGTATAGTTGTTTGCTTCTTGTCTATTATGATTGCCACATACTTTTATCTCTCCACAATTGTTGTTGGCTATAATTTTGGCATTTGAAAGTTACACATGGTTAAAATACAAAATGTAATAACAATTTTGTTATCTTGATTCTCTGGTTTTAATCTTCTTGTATTCGTTGAGTGTAGAATATGCTGATATATGTGCTTTATAATCTTTTCACATTGGTTAAATGTGGTTCTACCTTTGCATTCATAAGCCATGTCACATATGGTTTTTTTTCATTTTATTAGAGTTGCATAAAACTTAATTTTTGTTATAATATTCCCTATGTGATGTTAAACCATGATTGTGGTCTACCTACTATACAATACTTTTGTGATTTAGCTTTTTTCTACTTACACACATATATATCTACATTTATACTTGTCAATACATGTAATTACATTTAAACTTATACATACATACATACATACATACATACATACATACATACATACATACATACATACATACATACATACATACATATATATATATATTCTTACATGCATTAACAAGTATAGGTGTGGATAACTATGTATGTTGTGCAGCTCAAGGTACAACTCAGCACTAAACAATGCCTTATTGAAAATAACATAAATTACTCAATTACTATGCTATGTTTTGAATGCAGCCTATTATTGCAACCATCGCCAATATATGCAACCCATACATGAAGTAATGTTTTTGTCACAAGCTGTACAAAGTGATGTTTATTTACTCTATTTAGGCAACAAACATATATATCTACATTTAAACTTATCTATATTTGTTCTTGCATCTATTGAGAAGTTTAGATGTGGATATCTATGTGTGTTGTTTGAAAAACAAATTGTAATAGTGGTGGCTCACAATCTTCATAGCACCTGAAGCTACAAAATAGCAATGAACAATGCCTTATTGAAAATAACATAAACTATTTAATTGCTTTGGTAACTTTAGAATGCTAAATATTATTGTGGTCATATATGTGGATTGTTTTATTGCTTATTGTGCATGTATATGTGGATTGTTTTATTTCTTTCCAACTATCGCCACTACATGGAAACCATAAATCAAATAATACTTTTCAACCTATTCAACAACAATCAACAATGCGTATATATGTGCATCTAACTCCATATATATATATATAGTTTTGTTTTTGCAGCCACATATATATGTATTGCGTGCATTGTATGCATACGTAGGAATCTGTTGCTTGGAAATATATAAACACAAAAAGTATGTGTTTCTTTTGTTGTGTTTCATTTCTCTTTTACTATGTTTAGATATGTATGTATGTGAAATTAGATGTAGACAACATTCATATATATTGCTCTCCATGTTTATTGTTTGGGGAATATGAAGTTAAATGCACCTTTTTAGTTATTTTTTTTTTAGCCTCACAAAAAGAGTTGTTAGAATGATAGGTTGTATAGTAAGTGTAATAAGGAGCATTGATTTAACCATTGATTAGAGTATTGGATGATGTATTTTCTTGCTCGTGGGTTTGGTGAGAGTCGATGAGGCTCCATGACCCAATATGGTAGGGTGGAGAGATGGCCTCATTTTGTTGTGTTCCATTTTATATTTCCTATGTGTAGATTTGTGTATTTCTGACATTAGATGCAGACAACATTCATATGTTTGAAGTCCTTTGTAAGTGTATATGTAGACTCTTTTATGTCTTTCCACCCATTGCCACTACATGATAATAATAAATGAAATAATATTTTTGGAGCTATTAAGCAACAATCAATAATGGGTTTATATGCACAGTTAACTTCAGATACATATATATTAATGTAGATTTTGTTTTGCAGCCACCAATATATGTATTGCATTTGTTGGGTACATATGTACGAATCATTTGCTTGGACATATATACACATATGTATGTATGTGAAATTAGATGTAGACAACATTCATATATACCCCTCCCCATGTTTATTGTTTTGGGAAGATAGTTGTTATTTGTTTCATCGTCAAAGAGGCATCCTTACAATAAATAGGCTTTATATTAAGCGTAATAAGAAAGATTAGTTTCACCATTCATCATAGTGGTGGAAAATTTATTTTCTTTTTCAGAGGTTTGGTGAGAGCTTATGGGACTCCATGACCCAATAAGGCAGGGTGGAGAGTAGGCCTTCTTTTATTGTTGTTCATTTTACTTTCCCTATGTGTAGATATGTATGTTTGTGAAATTAGAGACATACAACATTAATCCCTATGTGTAGTTATGTATGTATGTGAAATTAGATGTAGACAACATTCATATATACTCCTTCCTATGTTATTATTTTCGTAAGATAATCACTATTATTTTTGTAGACCTATACTTAAATTTCTCCACAAAAATTCATTGTTGCTTGTCATGGCTTGGCCTTTACTCCATTCAACCAAAATTATTGCAACAATTGACAAAATAATAGGTATATATGTTTCGATTGATTGTTGCAGTATCCCTATTCAAGAGCAACATAGTGTATTTATTGAAATTGTTCTTTTTTGTTGAAGTAATAAAATAGTTTATGCTATTCTCCAAAAAGACATTGTTAATTATTGTTCCATGGCCTTGAATAAATTATTTTATCTATGATTGTTGTGCAGTGGGAATGGTTGCAAAGTAATAAAATAGTTCATGTTCTTCTCGATAAGATGTTAGTTATTTTTGTATGGCTTCAATGATAATTATTATTTTTTTAGGCCTCAATAAGGATTTCACCAATGTTTCATCTAACACTTAATATAAATCCTCTCATTGTAACAAATCCTTATTGAGGTCGAGACAAATAACAACTATCTTTCAAGAAGAACATGGACTATTTAATTACTTTGTAAAAATTGTCACCATAGAGAAACCATACAACAATTAATGTTGATGCCAACCAACATTTAATTTCTCTAGCCATCTCTAACAACACACCAAAAACTTTTACTTAAATAAAACAAAAATCCACCTTCTTCTTGACTAGAATCCAGGTGCAGGAAGGGTTAAAAACTAGGAAGGCTAACAAAAATTCTAGCCAAAGTTCACACAATAGGGGAAAACCACACAAATGGAGGTTTCCATAATTTTTTCATTTGATTTATGTAGTTTTAATCTTCTTGTGTTGGCTAAGTGTAGAGTATATTCCTGCTACATGTTAGTTCCTAAGGCTAGATCAATGGTGGCATCAATGTTCCATATAACACTTAAAATACATCTTATTATTCAAAGAATGTCCCAATAGAATAAACATAGGGATCACTATGTATCAATGTTTTTTGCATCTACTATGGCATACATACATATCTGCACATAGGGGAAATACATTATCCATCACTGCGATCAATGGTGGCATCAAATAAAGAATCACAATAACAAACCCATGCAAAAATATAGTCTTTTATCAATAGTACCTTATCAATAATGAAACAATATAGCATTTTCAACAATGCCTTATCAAAAATGAAATAGTATACCCTAAGCTACATAACAACAATCAAAAATGTCTTATGGAGGCAATGTTGTTTGCATATAGTATGGCATACATACATATTTGCACATAGGGAACATAGATTTTCCATCTCTTTGATCAATAGTGCCATTACCAATACTTTTGTAATGCTTTTGGAATTATTGCCCCATGCAAAAAACACAAAATAACCTCCAACCACCTTCATAGAAACTTCACAATAGATGTTTAGACTTACACCTTCACAGAAGCTCACCCTCCTTGCATCAACATTAATTGTTGTATGTATTCCCTATAGTGGTGATGGTTGTAATAACACCTTCCATTTAAAATATCAAAAGAGGTAGCAAAATTCTTGACAATTTTCAATAAGGCATTGTTGGGAATTCTTTTGTGGATTTACTTGGTGTCAAAGCTATGAGCTAGGATTGTGACCTTCTTTGAAGGTTGAAGTTTGATTTTGATATTCCACACATGTATTAGTACAAATGTATATCTATAAGTTTCCATTCATCTAGATATGTATATTGTCTAAATCTAATGCCATGTACGTACATTTCTACATGTACTTTTTTAGTGTGTATATTTCCATGCATTAAATTCCTACATATGCATCCAATGCATGATATCAGTCTGTATTTTTTGGCATGTATTTTGGAGTATCTAGCAAAAGAGAAAGGTGGATCTATGCATATTGTTGTAGAACACAAATCAATTGAAGAACCCAATTCAATTGAAGAAATCATTGTTACACCTTGTATACATACCAATGCAATTTCAGGGATAGGAACCCTATCCAAAACACATATAGGAAATATAAAACACCAATAAAATGACAACCATCAAGATACCTGGAATTCTATTGGTATCTAAATAGAGTGTAATATAAATTTCTTCAGTTTAACTGGGTTCTCCAACAATATATATCTACGCAATAGACTCCTACAAATGCATCTAGGGCATGTAATGCCTACATATGTTCTTGAAAAAAATAAAAATTCATTGATATATAGGTATTTGATGCTAAATGCAATGTTTTAGTTATTATTTCTTTCAGCCTCAAAAAGGAGTTGTTAGAATCATAGGTTGTATATTAAGTGTAATAAGAAACATTGGTTTCACAATTGATCAAAGTGGTGGACAATGTATGTTCTTTCTTGGGGGTTTGGTGAGAGCCCATGGGGCTCCATGACTCAATATAGGTTGGAGAGTAGGCCTTCTTTTGTTATGTTTCATTTTATATTATATATATACTCTTTAGCTGCACTATTGCTCTTTAAGTTGGTGTTTTCAAGCACTTTGTTTTCCTCATTGCAATATATGCATATGCATATGAAATCAAAAAAGTGAAGTTCTTTTAGATTGAGGCTGGAATCAAGGAAGGAATGATGCATAAGCATAAGAAACAACAACATTACACTCTCCTTTAAAAAATGCATCATACCTTCCATTCATTACAGTCTACATTGAAAATGTATTGCATATGCATAGATACGTTCATGTATAGATATTCATATATGTATGCTTTGGTTGTTCTCCATAAGGAACTAGTGAAAAAATAATTTGAGTGTTTGTGGTTTTTTTATTTTTTATTTTTTATGCTAATGGTTTTATATTTCCAAGTAGGTCAAATTCACACATATGCATCCAATGCATGATGTCGACTTCTAGGGCTTGGCTATTATTCATTTCATCCTCAAAATGGAACTATTAGAATGATATGCTTGTTGATGCTCAATGTAACACAACAACATTAAAACATAATATTTCTACTCTATTTCTCCTAAAAAAGATAAATAACCTAAAGCTACCTATCTTCCAAGGTCTCTATAGTTGGTTCTCAACTGTGCTGATGTTGTTCAGTGGCCTATGCAACTATACTATTCAAGGGGTCTACTGGTAAAGGATAAAAACTACATAGTACAAATTAATCTAACATTAGGGGGTATAAATAAACATCAAAAGGTAGAACAAATCTTAGGACACTAAAGCATAAATATAGATTTCTTTTAATTTAGACATATAAACTTCATAATGATCATTCTTTTCAAACAACTAAAACCATAAAATGATACAATCCATATAATACTCTATACCATTGTATTCATTCATAGTGCAAATTCAAGACATAAAATCATTCATCATCACTAAAATTGAAAATCAAACAAGAACACATCACCAACTCATTACGAAAATTCATAGATCAATAAACACAAAGAAATATCATTCACATATAACTCAATGAAATAGCCTCAGATCCATAATATTCTATTTATTTTCATCAAATAAGAGACATTTATGCACATCAAATTCATTGGGATATGAATGACTATTGTTCATCAACATTACCATTAAAACTAGTTCTAGATATAGCATAAATTGTATTGAAACTTGTAAAAATATATAAGTATCTTGCATAAAAATTGTAACAACTTATAAGAATTATGAAAATTATCCTAAATTTCTCTTTAGGAATCTAATCTTAACTTAAATTAGCTAAACTTTACAATATGGAGAGACATTCTACATAGAGACAAGTTTAACACTAATTTCTCTCAAAAAATGAAGATCCACAAATCAAGGAGGAACTGGAGCTGAATGAGGAAAGTGCCTATTATGATATTTAGTTAACAATTGATGAATCTTTATCAAAATATGGATGCAAAAGGAAAAGGTAAAACTACTGGGGATCCTCAAATGAGCTTGTGTTATGATCTTGAAAAGTAGGAGAGAGTTGCCTAGCTTGCCATGCCACTTGATGCTTCATCCAAAAAGAATATTCTATAGCCACTTTATTCCTCTATCTTCTGTTCAAGTAGGTATTCATCATAACTTTCCAATACTTGTTTAAGTATATCCACATCTATCCCATCTACCCAATTGTCTTCAAATTTTATTCTTTTCAATTCAACAGAGGTGAGCTTATGCATATCATCAAACTTAGCAAGCTCCTTTCGAGCAATCTTCACTACCTTTTTTATATCCATAAACCTATCAATTAACAAATCATCACCATAATCTCTTTTTTATTGTCTCTTGGAATCTATTATCCCTCTTTTTCCTTAGTTCATTAAGAGGGAAACCATCCTTTAGAGGAACATCTTCATTCACAATCATGGCTATAATTGCCTCCAGTTCTAGAATTTGATCTGCCAAATCTTTCCTAGCCTATTGCACCTCATTCCTATGTGTAAAAATGAATGAAGAATGGAATTTTATAATGTTAATATTTTTATCAATAAAATCCTCATTACCTTCTTCAAGGTTAGATTGTTCTAGAAGTGTTTGTTGAGGTAGTTTATCAATTTCATTCATTTCCTCACATGCTCTCTGTATTATTCCTCTTGTTTCCAGAGGGTCTCAACATATGTAGTCATGTCATTGATTGATTACCATGCACTTTCATGAGCCTTATGGATTTCAACGAGTAATTCCTCCACCTCTTTATTCAACTTATCAGTCCACTTGTCCAACATCTTTACCTTGCTTCTCATTTCAACAAGGTCATCAAATTCTTTCTTATTCAACAAAATTGGTGCCCCAAGAGTAGAAGATTGTAGAGAAAGAGGAGAGGATAGGTCCTTTAAGAAACTATTCAACTGATCCAATTGAGATTTGAGCTCATCCTTCCCTTGTTTATCTATTATCATCCTTGACTTAGTGTTAGATGCTACAATATCAATGAGATTCATTTGTTGGTTCCTTGTATGTCTTCCTAAGTTTATAGTGCCTAGTTGATAATCACTCAACTGCATCTCTTGTTTGTCCTTGCCCACCATGGTAATGGCACAATCAACTACAAATTCTCTAGCATCTTTCAACTTGGTGGAATGAAGAACTCGATCCTTTTTATTGGGCTTCTCCTTCTTAATTTCTTTCATCATATCATATGAGTTTACGGGCTAGGGTTGGACTATCTGTTTCCTCTCCAAGTTTATCTTTAATCATGTTGGGGAAGCAGGAGTAATCACTTGTGGTGAATATGAAGTGGTAGAAGAGAGGGGTTACAAAAGTGATACCTTTGGTTGAGAATCAACCTCTTGTTGTTGCTCCTTTTCTTCCATCTCTTTAGCAAGCCTATTAGCTTCAACTTTCTCTCTTTCTTCTTCCATTCCCCTCTCTTCCAACATGTCATTCCTTTGTAATTCCAACTCCTTAACCCTATCCCACATTTTGGCTACTCCTCATTCATGCTTGGATTGTTCTTCTACCTCTATTTTCTTTAGTAAGAGCTCTTCTTCATCTCTCTTTCTTTGGGCCTCCTCTATAGCATTCGCTTTGGCATCAAGGTCTTCCTTTTCTCTCCTCTACCAAGGCTTATCCTCTTGAAGGTCATGAATATTTTGTAAGAGGGCCAACCACTCCCTCTCTGTATTAGCTTTCCATTCATTTTCCTTTTGTTGCTGCAGGAAATCCTCCTTCTCCTCATGTTTCCTAGCTAGCTCTTCAGTCTTTGCTCTAGCTTCAACCTCTTGTTACTTTGCAAGTGCATCAGCCTATGCCTTGGAATCAACCTCCTTCTTTGCATCTTCAAAGAGTTTCCATTGGTCCTTTGGAGTTGGTACATCATTGGTTCTAACATCTTCAGTAGCCTTAGTAGATGTAGTCACTAGAGGCTCATGGTCTGATTGTGTGGCCTCTGAAATAGTGTCTACATCATGAATCTCAACCTCCTTTTTCTTATCTTTTAAAGATTTCTCATGGAGGCTACCTACAAGTAATTCTATAGTAGATTCTCCTAGGAGAGAAGGTTGAGATGAGGCTCCTTCTCCAGCTATTGTATTTTCCACACCTTGTGACTCATGGGTTTCTTGAGTAGGTACTCCTAGATCATCTCCTCTAGAGCTAGGAGGATAATACTCCAGTTGTTCCTTAGGTGCCATCCTCCTCTTGGTTCTCCGATAACCTTGGGTACCTCTTAATTTCCTCTTCTTTAACAATTGATCTTATGGCTCCATTATCCTCATGACCACTTGGAAAATAGATATTTGGCACCCTAATCTTTTCTAGCACTTCAAGGGTTTTTCACCAAAAAGGAGAAAGAAGGGCCAAAATGCTTATCTTCTACATTCAAAGTCAATGATATATGGATGGAAAAAGGATTCAATATAACTAGATGCAATGCTTGAATACAACAAACTAACAAGATTGATTGATTAATGAAAGAAAACTAAAGGAAAACAACTTGTTTGAAAACATATTATGTAATGCAAAAACACCTAGAAATGAATGCAAAACTAAACAGAAATGAACCAAACTAAAAGTGTGCACTTGGAATGTCGATGAAGACTAAAAAGGCTATTTGAAATGCAATTGATGCTAATTTTCAGGCCTAGTGGGACTCATTCACCATTCTGGGCAAATTAGTCCCAGTTTTGCAAAACTGTTCTACAACCCATTTCAGACAAAAGCGTATCTAAAACTGCAGAAAACTCAAAATTGACCTAGAAGTGGGACTCATTCGCAACCCATGGGGAATTAATTCACTTTTTAACTTTTGATTGTTCAAAAGTGGAATCCAAAGCTCTCAGTTTGCACTTTGATTCTCTACAGGTGTTTGCTTTCGAAACTCTTATTTTTGAACCTAAAAATGAGTTTTTGTTGATATTTTGGCTTTTTGAATGAAGAGAAGAATTGAGTAACTTTTCAAATTGATTCTTAATTATTTCCAAGCTGCAAAGAGTCCTAAATCTACAAACATGTAAGACAAGAGAGATAAATTTTGAATGTTAGGACATGGGTGTTTGCCTTGGTCAAACCCCTTTTAGGTAATTAAACCAAAATGATGAAAAAATGGAATGAAACATGAAATAATGGAGTTGATGACCTTTCCATGATGTTTGATTTTGAATGTCTGGAACAAAACATGAAGAATCTACCCTTGAATGTTTGAAAATTGATCTTGAATGGCTTGTAATGTTAAAACCCTTGGTTGCTTGACTTGAGATGGAAGAATGATGGATGAATGAATGATAAGAGATGTGAATTAGGGTTAAAATATTTATATTTATAGGAATTTCACCTTATTCACCCATTAATTGGATCCCTAAGGCTAGCATGAAAGAATATTAAACTTAAATTTCTCTTTTTTCCCACTCAAAGGTAAAAATTGAGCCAAATGGGACTCATTTGCCAGTCATGGAAAATGGATCCCACCTAGATGGGACTGATTCACCATGGACGGAAAATGGGTCTGATAGAGGCCATTTTGACAGCTAAGATGCTAGGAGATAAGGAAATAAGGCTTAAATTACAACTTTTTCAGGGATTTGATCAATTTAAGCATTGAGATGCACAATATGGGTTAATAGGGGCCTATTTGTGATGATGTAAAGCATAATTAGGGCTTGGGAGATATAATTCAATGTGAAAGTGTGATTAAATACACTTTACAACACTAAAATGAAGTCCACATAGCCTAGGAAAGAACAAGAACCAATGTGAATGTGTAAGACACATTACAACACTAGTTTAACTTTAAGATTAAGTTAAAAACATTCTAGATTGATGTGATAATGTTATTAGACACATTTTATAATGTTGAATTAGGGAGGAATGGGTTCAATAAGTCTAGAAAAGCATGAAAGTCTTTTACAACAACTTACAACACCTTTACAAGACATCGTTAAAAGAATGTTATTTAATTTGCAAGGGTCCAAGACCTAGTGTGGATACATAAAATTCCTCATAGCACTTGAATCAAGGCCTCATTAACTCCAATTTATCATGAATTATTCCCATTTCAAGCAAGTTCCCTTTTTTCTATGGTACATTTTTCCCCCACTTTAGTGAGAGGATGAACTTGCTTCAAACTCACACTAAAGTAGACATTCAAGAGAGATCCAAGTGTAACAATGTAGATGATAGAGAATGGAAAAGATCAAAAAGGAAATCAAGCCCCCAAGATCAAAAATCTTAATTCAAACCATCAAGATGCATAATCATGCAATGGAAAGAAAGAAGATGAAAATGAAAAGGTGTGAATCAAGCTTAAATCATTTGTCCAGCTAGTTGTGGATTAGATGTAGGCTGTTTGTTTGGGCAAAAAATGCATACTCACTTTGTGGTGACATAACTCTTGGTTTTCTTCTGTGTGAGAAGTCCACAACATACTCACTCTGGGGTCACAAAACTTCTAATTGTTCATGGGGTGAGAAATACCAAAGGTGAGAAGCATATGATAGTTTGTATGCACTCAAGCACATAGGTGGCTATGGGGAAAGTCGTGCCTAGGAATGGGCTTCCTGCTCAAACCATATCAAATTTATACCTCTTGATAACTTTAATAAGTTTCCACAATGAAAATTTATTTTTGAGCTCTATGGGGTAAGAAAAAAATCATATGCTTAGCACTCATAGACATTCTAAGCATTGTAAGGAATGTTCAAAGGGATTTTGCTTTGTTCATGCAAGGTCTCATCTTAGGGGATATTGTGCTTAACATCTCCAAGAGAGGATGTGTCAAAAGAAGTATCACACTCTTTGAGGGAATCAAGCCCAATGACTCCACCAACTAAAGGACACATCACAAGAAGAAAAAAATCGTACAATGAAATCTGAGAAAGTCATGGGGTATGTGTAGGATCATGATGGGCCAAAAAGTGGCAATATGATGGGTATGTGGTTGATGACTATTTTCTTACCCAAAATTGATGAAACGAAAAAGGGTTTTTAAAGGAGATTCTCAGCTTTCCAACAATATAAATTATGCTTTACTTTGAATTTAATAAGTAATTATTATTCATTTTCTATTCAAATTATGACTAAAGTCTTGATTGATAGTTTCATTGAAAAACATCTATAGCTTTCAAATGGTATCACATTTTTTGAATCCAAAACATGCGTCACATTCTATGTTTCGTATACTATAGGATTAAAAAAAGAAAAACCAAATTTCATGAAGGTTTGACCAAGTTAAGGTGGTCAGAGATACAATTTTTAATATGTTTTAAAAATTTGTAATAAAAAATTCATAATTAATTATTTACTTGGAAAATAATTACAAAAAATTATGCATCACATTAGGGCATGAGTCCTCTAGTTATATCTAAAATCTTATAAAAAAATATTATCATTTTATTATTGTTAGGGTGGTCAGATAGACACCTACTTCTTATTTTTTCCCTGAAATTTAAGTACCGCTGCATTGAAATTTCAAATTTTCACCAAATAGATTTAAAAAAAAAAAAACCTAGTAGTTTAGAAACTACATTCAATTTTCTATAGATTCTATTCTTACATATTTTTTAAATAATATAGATAACTTATTCAAATTTTTACATCAAGTTGCCTAGCTTTGATTTTTCTGATTTTTTTGCCACTTAAGGGCCTATTTTTTCCATGATGATCTTGCACATACCCCATGCCTCAAAATGGGCCTCCCACTCAAACCATACCAAAGTTATACCTCCTAATAACTTTAGTAAGTTTCCACAATGAAAATTTATTTTCGAGCTCTATGAGGTAAGAAAAACTTCATATGCTTGACACTCATAGACATTATAAGTGTTGTAAGGAATGCTCAAAGGTATTTTTCTTTGTTCATGTAAGGTCTCATCCTAGGGGACATTGTGCTTAGCGCCTCCAAGAGAGGATGCGTCAAAAGAAGTTTCACACTCTTGGAGGGAATCAAGCCCAATGACTCCACCAAGGAAAGGACACATCACAAGAAGAAATATATCATACAATGAAATCTAAGTGGTGATGCATGCCCCCAATTTAAAGTAGTTGCAAGCACAAGTACTATGAGAAATTGCTTTAAAGTAGAAGAAGAGGTCATGAGACCTTACTCAGAAAGCCCTATGCGAAGTCGTATGTTTCTAATAAGCTACGTCATGAAAAGGGGAGTATGCCATATGCGAGCCAACTTAAGGTATGTTGTCCACATCCCAACCTTTCTCTTATGTAATTATGAAAGGTTAATGACTAGCCAAAGAAGGAAACCACAAGTGGCATATGAGGATGAGGCTACATTACCCCTTTCTCCCACTAAGTGCAAGATAAAGGTGAATCGAAATGATTGAAGAAATGCATAATAGAGTGAAAATCAGTATCAATTAGAGGAATTAGGTGCCGCCACAGAGGGAAGCATACCAAACTTCTCAATTTTTTGGATTTTATGACTCAAGGATTTACATTCATTAGTGGAGTGACCATTAACTCTATGATATGCACAGAATGAAGTCTTGTAATAATATTTCTTTGAAGTTCTTGGAAGGAGAGAGATCAAGTGATCTTGGAGGAGTTTTGACAAGATTACCTCTTGATCAAGAGGATAAGGAGGTCTTGTAATTTGTTTCAAAGATACATCATGCTTAGGATTGTATGTCATACTTACACATGTTTCTCTAGATGGTGGGATTGTATTCTCCCCATTATGGGAGGGTATAAAATCTAACAAATTCAAATCATGAGTGTTTTGCGAGATGAAATTGACATTAAAAAAAGGTGTAGTTGTTTGTGTCATATTTTGTAAAGGATGATTTGCAAGAACACCATTATTGATGAGTTAAGGATGGATGGTGGTTAAGGTTGATTTAGTAGTATGTTGTGTGGGATTATTGATGTTGAGTGAAGGTTTATTCATCTAGGACAAAGGACAATAACCAATACCATGAGTTGTGTGTTAGGCTATATAGGGTTGTGGATATGTTGTTCTTGAGCACCACATCCTTTTCCATTATAGCCAAGTTGTTTTGTGAGCTCAAACATTTCCATAAAGCATTTTCATTACTTTTGAATTGGGTGGTTGTTCGTTATTGTATTCATCAAAGGTTGTTGTGTGGTTTGCTTCTTATTCTAAAGTGGTGGAGGTGGATGATTTTGAAGGGTCATATACTATTTCATTTCCCCTATTTAAATCTTTGTGTATGATCTTGTACTCACCCATGAAGTCATGTTCAAAATCCAAGAAACCCCAATCATCATATGTAAGGTGTTGTTTGTTGTTTTTTTTGTGTGGGTTCCACTTGTGTGGTTGGTGTTAATGTGTTCAAGGGGTTCTCTTTAGTTTTTTGAAGTTGCAAGACCCTATAAGTCCCATGATCAATGTTGAGTGTGTACACTTTGTTGTTGTGGATATATTTCATTTGACAATGAAGAGTGGAAGGCACACAATTCATTGGATGAATCCATAGCCTTCCTAGAAGAAGGTTATATGAAAGATCATTAGGCATAACATGGATTGGTGCTTCCAATGTGGCCACTCCAACTGTAAGAGGTAAAGTGATCACACCAAGTGGTTTTTTTCTTAGATTGTCAAATACCCTGATGGATAAAGAATCGGATTGGATTTTTTATCTATTGATGCTAACTCAATCGAGAAGGTTCACTCCACATACATACATGTTAGGATTTATTCCTTGGATTATGGTTACGATGTTAGTTGGTTGTGCATTAGAAGGGACGTGAACTTGTATGATGGGATTAGGCAAATTTAAGTTTGTTGGGTTTGGTTGGTGCGGTGGTTGTAGATACTTTGAGTGCTATATGTATGAGAAATGATATTATAACTAGGTTGTTGTGACACATTAGTTTGAGGTGGGTAGAGGGTGAATTTAGGTTTATGTTGAGTTTGTTTGTGTGAAGGGGGATAAAGGATGAGTTGAGGTTGAATAATGTTAACATCTCGTAAAAAGTGAGAGTATTCATTGTCTTTGAAGGGAATATTATCATTAGTGCCTATGTTATCTTTTTCTTGGGTCATAATATCCTCCCTAGAAGTTGAGTTCTTAGGAGAACAATAAACCATATGCTTGTGACATTTAAGGTTTGGTTCATCCAAAATAACTTCATCGCAACTAAGGGAGTTATTAATGGTTGAATAAATTTGATTATGGATAATAGGGAGATTAGGGGAAGACTTTATGTGATTGTTTGTTGTTTGTAATGTATCATTCTCTTGTTCTATATTATCTACCCTACTAGGAAAGCTTCTAATATGTTCATCTAAGGTTGAAATTTGTAAAGTACCTTCATCACAAGTGGGAGAGGAATCAAGAGAAGAATCATTATGATTTTCATGTAGATCTTCCCATAAAATAGGGACATTAGGGAAGGTAGGGGAATTTTTCTCATGATCTTGAATAGTTATATCTTCTAATACCAACCTATACTATTTACATCGAGGATGGATATTAGGAGAAGAACAAGTTTGATTATCATGATTATGGAGAATATGTAAGGTAATTTCTAGAAATGTGTCTATGAACTCATATTCATGTTGTGTTGTGTGATCATCATGATTGCTTGGTGTGATGTCCTCTACTTTAGTAATGGTATGTATAATAGGAGAGATAATAGGAGAGAAACAACTCATATTGTCAAACATCTCATCAATTGGTTCTTCTAGCACTAAAATATCTACTTCACAAGTGTGAGAGATAATAGGAGAAGAAAAAATGTAAGTGTTATGGTTATCCAAGGTTTCTTTCACTAAAATAACCTCATCCACAAAAGGGGAACTAGGAGAGGGATCTATGATGAACAAAAAGAGAGGGGAATGGACCTCATATTCATATGCTTTTAATAAAACTCTCTTACAACATACAATAAGATCTAAAAAGACAACATGCAAGATGATAACTATAGAACTTTGTAATGAAAACACAATGGAATGATTATTTTAAAAACTTGAAATTTAACAATTCTAGAGAAAATATGCAAAAGAGGAATGCATTTTTTTAGATTTTAAAGATGACAATTCACTGATTATGAAATGTAATAAGATGTAAATGCAAACTTGAAATTGAAACCATGGATGAAATGAGCTAATTTAGGCTAGATGTAATGTAAAGTGTGTTACAAAAATGTAGCCAACTAATACAGCTAGGAAATGGCTCCAAACAAAAGCCTAAAAACAAGATTTTTAGCCCTATAAAATGCAGTTTGAAGGGTTAAAAGGGATTGATTCGCCCAAGGTGGTGAATGAGTCCCTATATGGAATTTTTTCAAAATATTTAGAAATTTTTGATGGATTTTGATGTTTTCTAAGTGCTATGATTCATAACTAATTGAAAAATGTAGAATTTGAGAAAATTTACATGAAGTTAAATGCCAAAAATGCACCCTAAATGCACTTTTTATCAATGCAAAATTTGAATCCTAGCATGCAAATTATTCATGCAAACCCTAATGCAAGATCAATACAAGAAAGATGTATGATGAAGGACTCCAAATCAGACAAGAAGGTATTCAAAAAAGCAAGTTCACCAAACTAAAACATATATTTTTGGCACCCTAATCTTTTCTAGCACTTCTAGGGTTCTTCACCTAAAAGGAAAAAAAAGGCTCAAAATGCTTATGTTCTACATTCAAATTCAATGCAATTTATGGATGGAATAAGGATTAAATATACCTATATGCAAATTTTTAATGCAACAAACTAACAAGATTGATTGATTAATGGATAGAAACTAAAGGAAAACAACTTGTTTGAAAACACATTTTGTAATGCAAAAACACCTAAAAATGAATGCAAAACTAAATAGAAATGAACCAAACATAAAGTGTGCACTTGGAATGTGGATGAAGAATAGAAATGACATTTAAAATGCCACTAATTCTAATTTTTAGGCCTAGTGGTACTCATTCCCCATTCTGGGTGAATTAACTAGTCCCAATTCTACAAAAACTCTTTCGAAACCCGTTTCAGACAAAAGGGTATCTAAAACTGTAGAAAACTCAAAATTGACCTAGAAGTGGGACTAATTCACCACCCATGGTCAATGAGTCCAATTTTAAATTTTTTATTATTCAAAAGTGTTATCCAGAGCTCTCAGTCTACACTTTGATTCTCTATAGGAGTCTGCTTCCAAAACTTTGATTTTCCAACCTGAAAATGAGTTTTTGTTGATATTTTGACTTGTTGAATTAATAGAAGAATTGAGTAACATTTCAACTTGATTCTTAATAATTTACAAGCTTCCAATCGTCCTAAATCTTCAAACATATAAGACAAGATAGAGAAATTTTGAATGTTAGGACATGAGGCTTTGCCTTGGTCAAACCCCTTTTAGGTAATTAAACCAAAATGATTAAAGAATGGAATGAAACATACAATAAAGAAGTTAATTACCTTTCCATGATGTTTGTTCTTGAATTTATATAGAAAATCATGAAGAATATTCCCTTGAATGTTTGAAAATTGATCTTGAATGGCTTGTAATGTTAAAACCCTAGGTTGCTTATCTTGAGATGGAAGAATGATGGATGAATGAATGATAACAGATGAGAATTAGGGTTAAAAGACATATATTTTAGTGTAGGAGAACCCATCTTCTCTTTTTTTATATGATGTATTTGATAGGAAGTGTGTTATGAGGTAATTTTTTGAGTCTTTGGGTCCAAATAAGGTCCTACGTGACCATTCTCATGTAATAAATCACTTTTGATAGGCTTTGTATTCATCTTGTAAGAAGTGGCTAGTCAAGTGCAAGGTTTGCCAAAGTTGATAAGGTGGTTTCTAGGTTGGTAGTATGATGTTTTCTTGAATAAGATGTGGTCCTTGGGTAAATAAGGTCTTATTAGACCACTTGTAATAGGCTAGGTTTTTATAAAGGTCAAGGAATTATAAACATTGCCATGTATGGAAGAATGTTGTTAACAAACATGTAAAGGTTGTGTTTATGACCTCCAATGGTCATTAAGGATTCAAAAATAAGTTTTAAATTTGATTGGTCCTTGGCTGATTCTGAATAAGCCTTTAAATATTGAATTCATTTATTTTAATGTTTGTGGTTCAAGGAGAGGACTGTTAAATAATAATTATTTGCTTTTCATATATTTTTCTGCATTTTCTCACATTGTTTAGAACTATATGGGCACATACTGTCAAATTATGATATGAAATCATCTCCATGTTGTGAATAATGGTATTAGCTTTTTTATGTCAATTTTGAAGGTATTAGTGGTGATTTGTGTTAGAAAACTCTATTTTCCTATAATAGGCCAGAATACCCTGTTTTGAGGGTTTGTGATCACATGAATGTTTTAAAGGGCCCTTACACCTTATGTGGAAACTATAACTCATGTAAGGGGCACTATAGGGTGTTATTTAAGTGTAGGATGCATGAAATGAGTGTTAGGAATGAAATAAGGGCAAACAAACTTGTTGTTCCTGAGAGTTTTCTGAGGAAAATGCATGTAAAGGAGGGGTTTTGGCCAAGGGTTTCATAAAATCTGTATGGGAGGTTTGTTTTTAAACTTTTAAGCATGTAAAGGGCTAATGGATAGTGTTCAAGTTGGTTTTAGTGCTTGGGATATTGTGGAAGTGTCATATCCAGTAAACCCTCTCCAATTGTGCATGAAACAAGGGTTTTCAGTTTTGGCTTGAAGTTGACCATACCAGAGGAGTCTAGTTGTGGTTTTGGAGGTTTGGGAAAATTAGAAATGCTTCCCCAAGGTTTCATGGGTGTGTGATAATTTTGAAGGCATGTTGCTTTGTAAATTAGGCCTAATAAGCCTAATGAGGTCAGCCTAGAAAGGGTGTTTTTGGGAAATTGGTCTAATGGACTTGTACCTAACTTTGTGATATGTGTTGCAACATTGTAATGGGTATCTAAATCCATCAATAATTTTTCTAGTGTTTTGGAGAACATTTGATTTATTGGGAAAAACACTAAGTTTCCACTACTACTAGGGTTCATGGGGTGAAAGTGGGAAACCTAATTTCTGATGATTGTCAAGCTTTGATGGTTGTTTAGATTGTTCAAATAGGTCATCTTAATATTGTTAGATTCCTCTTAAAGTCAGGTGATTATATTGATTGAGTTGAGCCTTCTAGGTCTACATCAAAGTGGTATCAGAGATTCATGGAAATGATTCCTTGTTGGTAATTTGACTGGAGAAGGGTCCTACCACAAGAATGTGTTACACTTTTTGGGACATCCTGATTCTTTCCTGAAATCACATATTTTTAGAAAATACAATGATTTAAGACTTTAAAGGTTTCATTTAAATTATTTTAATTAAAGAGGGATTGATCAAACCCCTTTAGATCAAACCCCCTTGGATAGAACCTTGTTAGATTTAAACCATACCTATAATCAAGTCTCCTCTACACCTATCAAAATGCTGATAAAAAACCACTTTTGATTTACCTTTTGCGTGATCAAATGAATTCATTTAAAATCTATGATTTGTAAGCATGTAGCCCTTATTATAAGCTTCCCAAAATGTATAATTTTAAATATGTTTAATTTGATTATTATATTTTTTTTTATTTCTTGTGAATGTAGGAGTTTCAATGAACATCAAGTTCTTTGTTTCACACATACGAAAAAATAGAAAAAATAGAAAAAAAAAATCTAGAAAATACATACGCACTAGGTATTAATGTCCTTATTCCAACAAAAAAAGAATAAGTTGATTCAAATGAATACAAAAAAAGTTATGTGGGCCAAATTATAGCTCTGTCCAAATTAAAATTACTCTGACTTGGAAAATTAATTAAAAAAAAATTATGCACCAAAAAATTATGAAAAAATATCCATGCACTAGATATTGGTGTGAAAAAATTGTATTTTAAAAATTAGAATTGTATCCTATCTATAAAAAAAAGCTATGCAATCCAAAGTAAACATCACTTCTTAAAAATGCTAATTAGTAGAAAGAATAAGTTATTAAAAATTACATAAAATGATTCACAATTTTTTTTTTAAATTTTTCTAAAAAATTATAATTAGAATCTACACAAAAGATCTAACAAATAACTAGTTTGATTCATCTCCCAATTCCTAATGGTTTAGCTGCTATAGGTGTAAGAAAGTGAATATTTGGTGAAAAATCCCGATTTTAATGTCAAGTTTGGCCAAAAACTATAACCCATTATTGTGGGATCACCTAGAAGATTCCTCCTACGAACATTGGGGCTGCTAGGGAGTTGCAAGATCTGAAGGAGAATCATGCTAAGCTTCTAGAATCTCACAATGTAGTGTTGGCAATGCTTGCAGCCTTAGAGACAAAGAAAAGAAGAGATGTTGAGGAAGAGAGTGAAATAGAAGAAGATGAAGATGACTATGAAGATTCTAATGAAGACCTAGATCCTAAAGATAAAAGGATGGTAAAGCTTCTCAAGGTAGTAAAATGTGGTACTCACAAGGTAAAATTTGATCTTCCTATTTATTGTGGTAATATTAATGAAGAGGAATTACTTGGTTGGATAGCTTATATGGATAACTATTTTGAAAGTGAGGATGTTCTAGAAGAAAAAATGGTGAAGGTTGCAAAAAAAGCTAAAAGGACATGCTCTTCTTTGGTAGGATTATGAACAAGCAGTGAGGAGAAGACAGGGAAAATAAAGAATCACTTCTTGGGACAAGATGGTGTAGAAGTTGAAGGGAAAGTTTCTTCTAAAGGATCATGAGGTTTAGTTGTATAAAAAATTGAAAGGTATGAAACAAAAAGAACTAAATGTTAAGTCCTAAAATGATAAATTTTACAAATTAAGTATAAGATCTAGGAAGGTTGAGGAAGAGGTTGAGAAGGTAGCTAGATATCTAGGAGGTTTAAGGTTTAATATTCAAGATGAACTTGTAGTTGTTAACCCCAAATTTATGGAAGAATGTTTTCAACTGGCAATTAGGGTGGAGGAGAAACTTAAAAGGAGACAAGATAAGGCATTAAGAGGTAGAGGTGGTATATCTAGGGGCAGAGGCACCTTTTCAACATAAAGCAAATACAAAGAGAGTTAGGAGGATGTTGGGAAGGCAAAGAACAAGGGACTGAGATTAGAGGTGGATGGAGAGGTGGAAGATAAAATCATAGAGGAAGAGATTCAAATGAATTTGTAGGAATATGTTATAGATGTGGTGAGTTTGGTCACCCTTCCTTCAATTTTTTCTGACAATTTTGGTACTGCGAGAAGTGGAAGTTAAAGAAAAGGTGATAAGAGAGTTCAATATGTGCAAGGGGATGAAGAAGAGAGTGTGATTTCATCAAGTAGACCTGTGAATCCAAAGGCATGAGAGGAACTCATGATGAGAAGGACCTTGTTGAAAGCACAAAAAGAGGAAGCTTTGAGTGAAAGAAGGAGCCTATTTAAAACCTCATGCAAATGCAAAGGTAAAGTATGTCAAGTTGTAATTGATTATGGTTCTCAATATAATATGGTGTCTAGGGAGATGGTAGATAAGTTGAGTCTAGAAAATATTCCACATGTTGCACCATACAAAGTTTCTTGGGTGAATGATAGTCAAATGTTAGTGGTAAATGAACAATACTATGTGTATTTTTAGATTGGGGAGTACAAGTATAGAGTCCTATGTGATACATTGCCAATGGATTGTTGACATCTGCTCTTGGGAAGGCCATGGAAATTTTATAGGAAGACTATGTATGATAGTTGGTAAAACACCTACACCATTTGGAAGGATAATCAATGTTTCAAGCTAAATCCTTTGCAAGAAAAAGAGAAGGACAAGGGAAAAGCTAAGGTGGTGATCTTTGGAAAAAAGGAACCTATAAACCTTGAGGATGGTAAGAGTAACTTGTTTTTATTTTGGAGTAGAGTTATGATATTAGAATAGAAAAAAAAAGACACCTATAAATGATTCTAGGAAAATGGAAACTCATGGTGTTACACCTATTGAGAAGATGATTCAAAGGTCTAAAAAGCTTGATGTTCAATTGGGAAATCAAAATGATGTGAAGCCTATGGAGAAGACTAATACATTGATGAGAAGAAATTTGGGGGAAAATTGGAGTAAGAATGTGTTGGTAGGAACAATCATCTATCCTTTAGTGCCAAGTACACTTGTCAATTATGGAGATTTTGTAGATACCAAGGTGCAAAGATCTGACAGTACAATTAGTACCATACATTTTACTCATAAGAAAATGGTGGTAGGTGCTAATAAAATAGTCTCTGACAATAGAGGAAAAGAGATAGAATATACAAAATAATGGACATGGAGGTAAGCCAAAGGGGAAGAAAGATCAAAAGGACACTAGTACTTGTTTCTTTGTTGGTGTTTGTGCAGGAATACAATCTAGTTTTGATCAAAGAATAGGGGAAGACCACTTTCAAGTCTGAATGTTAAGTTGAATCCAACTGCTATGGAAACCACAATCAAATATGTTCAATGTGCAAAGAAGATTGAACCCAATTCAATAGACATATACTAGGGAAAAGTATTTATGGACCCATGGAGCCTGTGGGAAGCCTGGAGACAATGGAGACATGAGTTGTTTTATGGTGGTGTGTATGTGTAGGAGCACCCATCTTCTCTTTGTTTCTATGACATATTTGATAGGAAGTGTGTTATGAGGTCATGTGTTGAGTCTAAGGGTCTAAATAAGGTCCTAAGTGACCATTCTTATGTAATAAATCACTTTTGATATGCTTTGTATTCATCTTGTAAGAAGTGGCTAGTCATATGCAAGGTTTGTCAAAGTTGACAAGGTGGTGTCTAGGTTGGTAGTATGATGTTTTCTTGAATAAGATGTGGTCCTTGGGTGAATAAGGTATTACTAGACCACTAGTAATAGGCTAGGTGCTTATAAAGGTTAAATAATTATAAGCATTTGCATGTATGGAAGAATGTTGTTAACAAACATGTAAAGGTTGTGTTTATGACCTCCAACGGTCATTAAGGATTCAAAAATTAGTTGTAATGTTGGTTGGTCATTGGTTGAGTCTAAATAATCCTTTAAATGGATTGAAGTCATCGATTGTAATGTTGGTGGTTGAAGGAGAGGATTGTCAAATAAGAATTCTCTGCTTTTCATATATTTTTTCTTTGTTTTCTCACAATGTTCAGAATTGTATGGGCATGTAAAGTCAAATTGTGATATGAAATCATCTAAATTTTGTTAATATTTGTATTATTTTCATTTTGTGTCAGTTTTAAAGGTATTATTGGTGATTTGTGTTAGAAAACTTTATTTTCATGTAATAGGTTGGAATACCCTATTTTTAGGGTTTGTGATCACAAGAATGTTTTAATGGGCCCTTACACCTTCTGTGGAAATTGTAACTCATGAAAGGGGCCCTCTGGAGTGTGATTTAAGTGTAGGATGCATGAACTGAGTGTTAGGAAAGAAATAAGGGGAGACAAACTTGTTGTTCCTTAGAGTTTTTTGAGGAAAATGCATGTAAAGGAGAGGTTTTGGCCTAGGGTTTGATAGAATTTGTATGGGATGTCTTGTTTTTTGAACTTTTAAGCATGTAAAGGACTAATGGATAGTGTTCAAGTTGGTTTTAGGGCTTGGGAGATTGTGGAAGTTTCATATCTAGTAAACCCTCTTGAATTGTGCATGAAATAAGGGTTTTCAGGTTTTGATAGAAGTTAACCCTACCAGAGCAGTCTAGTTGTGGTTTTGGAGGTTTGGAAACATGAAAAATTCCACCCCAAGGTTTCATGGGCCTGTGATAAGTTTGAAGTCAAGTTACTTTGTAAATTAGGCCTAATTAGCCTAATGAGGTTAGCCTAGAAAGGGTGTTTTTGGGAAATTGGTCAAAATTACTTTAACCTAACTTTGTGATATGTTTTGTAACACTATAATGGGTGTCTAAATACATCAATATTTTGTTTTTTTTTTTTGCAGAACATTTGAGTTATTGGGAAAAAACTGAGTTTCCACTACTACTAGGGTTAAAGGGGTGAAAGTGGGAAACCTAATTTCTGATGATTTTCAAGCTTTGAGGGTTTTTTAGATTGTTCAAATAGGTCATCTTAATCTTGTTAGATGCAACTTAAAGGAATTTTGTTAGATTGATTGAGTTGAGCCTCCCAGGTCCACATCATATTTATAGGCATTTCACCTTATTCACCCATTAATTGCATCCCTAAGACCGACATGAAAGAATATTAAACATAAATTTCACTTTTTTCCTGCTAAAAGGTCAAAATTGAGCCCAATGGGACTCATTTACCACCCATGGTAAATGGGTCCCACTTGGATGGTACTAATTTTCCATGGATGGAAAATGGGTCCCACAAGGGCCATTTTGATATCTAAAATACTGGGAGATAAGGAAATAAGGTTTAAATTGCAACTTTGTTGAGTATTTCATCAATTTAAGCCTTGAGATGCATAAAATGGGTTAATAGGGGTGTATTAGTGATGATGTAAGAGTAATTAGTTCTTGGAACATAGATTTCAATGTGAAAGTGTGATTAAATATAGTTTACATCACTAAAATGAGGTCCACAACCTAAGAAAGCACAAGAAACAATGTGAATATGCAAGACACATTACAACACTAGTTTAACTTTAAATTTAAGTTAAAAATCTTCTAGATTGATATCATAATGTTATTAAAAGCATTTTATAATGTTGAATTATGGAGAAATGAGTTCAATAAGTCTAGAAAAGTGTGAAAGTCTTTTACAACAGTTTACAACACCTTTACAAGACATCGTTCAAAGCATGTTATTTAATTTTTAAGGGTCCAAGGCGTAGTGTGTATGCATAAAATGCCTCACAACAATTGAATAAAAGCCTCATTATGTCCAATTTATCATGAATTATTCCCATGTCAAGCAAGTTCCCTTTTTTGTATGGTACACCACCCATTGGATGCTTCTATCCATTACTGTCCTGGAAATTTGTTTAATGCCAATAAACTCCTCTTCATCCCAATTTATTGGGTCTAATTTATTGGTACCTATATTTTCTACTTCAAACCTAGGGTCCAAAAATACATCATCATCTATTAGTTTTTTAAGAATGTCCTCCTTTACCCCATATTCAGTCATTAGTAGAATGGTAAACCTCTCATAATTTATTTTCCTTACATCATAATCATCCTATAAATCTATCCAAAAATCCTCTAACAAGTTATAATATTTATCAAAAATGGTGGGAGCTAAACCATTCATCTTATGCTTTGGGTCAAAGTGTTTCCTAGCTATATGCAATCCCAACTTTAAGTAACTTAATTCTTCACACACTACCTTTGCAGCCAAATTGTGAACACAACAATATTCTCCCAACTTGATGGGAAATTTGTGGCATCCTGGCTTGTGTTTACTCAAAAAAATCTATTGACTCCCATAGCCTGATATATAAACTCCACAAGAACAATCCTGTCATTGCAAAATCTTGGCAGTCGATGAGGACATCCATCAAAACTTACCAACCTAAAGTAAGAGAACTTGGGGTACTAGATATACAAATGTCCCCATTCGGAAATGATAGCCATAGCCTCCCTACTCATCCTATATCCAACATCTCCTGTCAACTAGTTTAAAATGACATAGAGGAATGCATCATTAACCCTTCTATAATGTAGCTCTGAGGTTTGTATGATCAATTGATCATAGTGTTCCCATGCCTTCATTTTGCAGGAGCTTCCCCTAATATGCATACTACATTCAATCCAGGGAATATGCCCATCCTTGTAGATAAATATATAACATTGGAGGCCATGAAGAAGTTCTTCATTTCCCCCACCTTGAGCATCTGATTGTGCAGGTTATCTGACAAAATCATGCTCCAATCAAATTGTTTCCTACCATCCAGAATTATTTCAATGAATGGAAACATTAATTCCTTAAAATATGTAGTATTTATTTCCAAACACCCTAGAAAGAATCATGATTAGGTCATCGATTTCCTTATTGAATTCTCCCGTCTTGGGTTGTTCAAGAACCTTGGTTAAGGACTTGTTAGTTCTCAATCACTTCTTATTCATGTGGGACCTATTAGCTTCCTTGTCCCTATTGAATAATTGCAATGCCTCTGCTTCAATCAATTGCTTGGGGTTCTTGCGAGTAGGTGCATTGAACAAGAACCTCATCATTTGCAGAGATAGATCAATGATCACATTCCCCTAGAGGTCCATACAATATCTTGATGAATGGTTGTAAGCCCCTATTTCTATGAGTATAAGCTCTAGGAATTGGATTGATAGAGGGAAGAGAGTGACATGTGCCAGTCTAGATTGGGCTATTCTTTCAGTCCTCCCAATCACATCCTCTAAGAAAATATCTAAAATCAACTCCTCACAATTGAATGGACCTATATTAGTGTCTGTGATGCCTGCCCATTCTAAATCTAACTTGCTAGCTATAAGAGTGGCATATTTTTCTTTATATCTCAAGGTGTAAGGCAATTGATCCACCTTTATCTTCTTCAGTTTAATTTCCTTTGAGCTTTCTATAGCTTTCCCTTCCTTTTGTGAAACCTCTTCTGATACTCCTAAAATTGTTTACTCCTGCAAGACAACCTTAGATTAGACCAAAAAAAGGTATAGGAATCAACATTGAAAATGTTACCTTTCATACTTCTCTATTCTTCCCTAGGTGAGCCTCCATACTTATTGAAATTTTAAATCTACCAGGAGCAGGACCAGGAGAAGATCAGGAACTGGAGAGCTAAAATAAATAATGCAATCAAAATTAGAACTAGGACTAGATCAGAAAATGGAACTTTTAAAAGTTCCAATATTTTGTATAATTCAGTGATCTCGTTCCACCAAGGCTAGAGGAATCAAAATCATAATTGGAACCAGAACCTTCTAGGAGTGGGATAATTTCTGGTACCAAAATCAAAGGTGAAAGTTCATTGGATGAGTTCATTTCTGGCTCTAGTTTGGCTACAGATTACGAAGAATTAGTTGAATCTCCTTGCACACCCATATCATTTTGGACTTAGGTTAGAAAGAAGGCATAGGGAGGTAGAATTTAAACTCAACTCCGCCTGAACAAACAAGACTAGGATCAAGTGAGCTAAGGTAACTATGCAAAAAGGGTGTGACACACAAACCCTAATTCATATGACTTGTCAAGTTAAATTCAAACTATGACATCAAAACCCTATGATCAAACCCATAAAAGCAAAATAGGCATAAAACAAAAGGGTCAAGAGAAATATTTTAAAATAGTTTTAAAGACTAGAGCCCTTCAAAGCAAATCCCTAATAACAACTAAGGCATGATGGAACAAAACCACCACCGAGAATGGAGAAAATGATATCAAAGCAACAAAAAAAATGAACGAAAGGAAAAGAAAAATGGAAAAATGGGATAAAAATGCAAACAAAACCAAAAACAAAATTTAAACACATATGGACGCAAGTGGAGATCCATGGGAAAGGTCTTGCAAACATGTGAAGAACAAACAAAGAAAGAAAATGGAAAACAAAAAGGGAATGGAAGAAATCCCACCTACCTCAAAACACAACCAAAAAATGTTGAAAATCGATAGGGATCTACTCATGAACACTCGACCACAACCAAATCATACTCCTCTTCGAGTTGTTTAGGCTCTTTCTTATTAAAACACTTTGGATAATAGTAATGATCCAAATAACCTTGATTAAGGTTTTAAAAACCATTTCACGAGTGTGATGAGGCTACAATTAATTCATATAATATAGTTGTTCTGGGACAAAATCAGAGGGAAGGTGAGTATATAACCACCATGTACATCAAAGGTAAAACGAGAGTGGATGCAAAGTCAAGATAGAACCAAGAACTTTGTCAAAGTTCCACATTTCATTCTAGATCTAGCTCTGGTCCCATGGTAGCGAAATGACAATAAAGGAATGGGGGTGGGATTAGAGACAAATCCAGATCCACAACTTGGAAAAGTTCCAGGTTTGGATTTGACTCCAGTTTCACTTCTGACAAAGAGAAAGAACAACAAAGGAAAAATAAAAGAATAAAGGAAAGTGGGATCGGGGCGAATCCCATCCCAAAAAATGATACAAAAGGAAAGAAAAACACAAGGTAGACCAATGGGAGCACAATCATAACCAAACCTAAATTCAAAACTTTTGCAAAGTTTTGGGCCCGGTTTTTGTTTCAGTTTTTCTTCTGTAAAAAAGGAAAAGAAAAAAAGAGGAAGAAAACAAAAGAGAAATCCAATGGATAAAGCAAACCCAAGATCACAAGACAAGAAAAATAATGAATAAGCCAACAAGGCAAGAAATGGAGTCGGGATCAGAACAAAAACTAGACCAGAAACCTTGTGAAAGTTCTAAGACTAGTTTTGGCCCACATCCTAAACCCACAAAAAAAGAAGAAACAAAGACTTAGGAGGAAAAATAACAACTCCTAGGACCCAAACAAGAACACCAAGGAAAAATAACACAAGGGGGACCCATTTTTACCAATGAAAAATGGGGTGGTTATGAAAGGCATAAGAAGGCTCTATGTTGGGTGTAATAAGCAACATTGGTTTCACCATTGATTAGAGTGGTGGACAATGTATGTTATTACTCGTGGATTTGGTGAGAGCCCATGAGGCTTCATGACCCAATATGATAGGATGGAGAGAAGGCCTTCTTTCAATGTGTTCAAATTATTTTTCATATGTGCAATTATGTATGTTTATGAGATTATATGCATATAACATTCATATGTATGGTAGGCTATATATGAAGTGTAATATTAAACATTGATGTTTGTATTTATTATAGTGGTAGAAAATATTCCTATACTTTGTATGTAATTCCACATACACACATTCCCACACATTATTTTTGTGTGTATATATATATCTATACAATAGATACCTAAAAATGTATCTAAGGGGTGGAATGCCTACATATGTTCTTGCAAAACAAAATCTACACCTATATATAGGTATTTGAAGTTAGATGCACCTTTTTAGTTATTGTTTCTTTAAACCTAAAAAAGGAGTTGTTAGAATGATAGGTTGTATATTAAGTGTAATAAGAAACATTTGTTTCACCATTGATAGAAGTAGTGGACAATGTATGTTCTTGCTTGGGGGTTTGGTGAGAGCCCATTGGGCTCCATGACCCAATATGGTAGGGTGGAGAGTAGGCCTTATTTTTGTGTGCTTCATTTTATATTTCCTATCTACTCTTTAGCTACATTGTTTCTCTTTAAGTTGATGTTTGCAAGCACTTTATCATCCTCATCGTAATATATGCATATGCATATGCATATGTATATATGCATATGTATATGTATATGTATATATGCATATGCATACATATATGTATATATGCATATGCAATAAAAAAAGTGAAGTTCTTTTCGATGGAGAGTGGAATGAAGGAATGATGCATAAGCATAAACAATAGCGACATTACACTCTCCTTTAGAAAATGCATCGTACCTTCCCTTCATTACACTCTACATCAAAATTTCATTGCATATGCATAGATAAATTTACATATACATATGCATATATGTATGCTTTGGTTTTTCTCCATAAGGGATTGTTGAAAAAAAAGAATTTGTGCACATGTGGGTTTTTTCCTGTGCATGGTTTTGTTACTGTGGATTCTTCTATTTTGTTGTTTTTCCATCTTGGGCATTGTTGAAATGAGTATTGTTTCATTTACGGCTTCCATTTTGTGTCAATGGTTGTAGTGGAGTAAAATAGTTAATGTTATAGAGTTTATGTTGTTTTCTAGAGGGCATTGTTGAGTGTTGTTCTTTGGCTTTTGCTATTTTGTTTCATATTCAATTCACTTGACCTCTTTAGTTATGCCATTTTTCTTTAAGTTGATGTTTACAAACATTTTACTATTTTCCTCATATTATGGTTATAGGCTCCTAAGCCTTGTTCAAGTTTCATCCCTACATCAAGTGTTGAACAAAAAAAGGTAACAAAACACTGAAGAAACCAAATCTATTATGTGCAACATAGATACCAAATTTGTGGAATTCGTTGAGTCAAATACTTGCACCAAAGAGCAGCTGTAGTTCATCCTTGCTTGCCCCCACCTGACCAAGTAAACAGAACACAATTTCTACCAACCCCATTGGAAGAACATGCTCACTTCTATAGTCCTATACCCCCCATCCATTGCTAGCCTCCGTACAACCTTCCTAGTGAAGGTGCCTCAACTATAAGTGGTTTTAGACCTCAAAAAACCATTGTTGGGTATGTATTACCAACCGCATTGTCACCCCCCCACCACTTTAGTAGCATGTTTAGAGATTCTTTTCACATTCTAATGTAGTCCTTTTGTTGGCACATTGATGCTTTTCTGATTTAAAAGTTTGTAGGGTTTGCAAGGAAAGCTACACCAACATGAAAGTGCAAGCATTTAACACATAAAACATTTTTCTACATTGTGCTTCTAAAAAGGGCACCCATATATTCAGTTTAGTGAACAAGATGAATCCAGTACCAAATCCTCCTATCCTTGCAAAGCTTACTTGGGGTGAGGAAATTCTTATAGCTAGATTTGCTTGAGTTTGGAAAGTGACCCATGCTAAAGGAGGCCATTACATCATGGCCATTACAACTTTGTGACCACATCACCTACATGATGGTGAAGTGGTGATTGTTCAAAGAACTAGAATTTAGGGGATGAACTATGATTGCTATGTTGACAAACATAATGCCATGGTTGTATTAATATACAAAATTGAGAATGATCCATACTATAGTGATGTTACAATTGATTGTGATGCTTTAAATTTGTTTCCTGCCACAAGTACTGACATATTTGATCTTCTACACACAATGAAAGAACCAATACATAACATAGTTGAACTAGGGGTAACTCTGAAAAGTGTTGTTGATGAGGTAGTCGAGCTTGAGGACTCATTTTCATTTGTTCCATTGATGCCCAACCCTCCTCGAGAATTGTAGGAAATTGGAGATGCCTTGCAGATTGAAGACATTAGTCAAGATACTTTACCTTGGCTTGAGATAAATTCTAATCCTATCAATGAATACAATATAGAAGGGTTATTAAGCATAGATTTTACAATATTGTTCCCCACTGGAACAATGATGCCCCTACAATCGAGAAGCATACAGATTTACATGAATATGCATTGCACTTGATGAGATACTATGATAATAGATTTGGGAGGCATGTTATATTTAGATACTACCTTTATAATTTGATAATGATACATCAAAGCAAAAAGTCAACTTACACTTTATTGAAAACAAACTTAGAAGAAAGGATTTGAAAGTCTATTGTTGCTTTGTAATAATTGATTTGAGATGCACCAGACACCCAAATAGTAGACCAACATATTTTCTTTGGTGCATCTTTGTGAGGGATGCACTCATATTGGGGCAAGTGTTGGTAAGAGCTCGCAACAACGATCTACCAACTTGGCACAATGAATCTCTTCTTCACTTTGAGCTCTCCAGACACAAAATGGCTTGATTTGGACAAGGTAATTGATCCTCATTCCTAGCCACATATTCCATACTCCTGAAGATGCTTCATAGACAATGTCATCCATAACCTACACATAACAACCTTCTACATGCACTTGTGGTTCACCATTTTCTATCAAGAGGTTATTAAGACACTTTTCCATACAAAGGATTACTGGTATAGGTATGAGTGGCAACATCATGGATTAGCACATGACCATAGTTTATTGTGGCTTCTAATGCCTCGAATATGGACATGCTTGATTGGACCAACCCACATGAGCTTCAGTAGGAAAGAAACTCTTTTGATCACTATGTTTCAGCATGGAATCCTTATTCCTTAGAACAACTAATATCAAGAGTCCACCACTCTTCTTTGGAAGACCTGTGTTTTCTTAATAGTCTACAAATTTCTTGCATGGATCCAATGGTGGATTATGAACAATTGCTGAGCACGATACATAGGCATACCAAATGTACTTAGTACACTTTCCTTAGGTAAAAGGTCCACCAATTACAATGTTGCTACAAAGCTCTATGAAATGCACAACGATCATCGACATTGGTTATTGATAGTGAATTGAAAAAATCCTATAAGCCAACAAGAACTTATGAGCATGTTAATAGCTACAACACTAAGATACTTGCAATCTAGCAAGAAAATGTTGATTGCTAGCCAATCTTGTCAAGATAAATTATGCTAAACTACATTTCCAAATATGCATCAAAGTGTGAAATTTTTTTTGAAATCTATATTGATATCTTGTAGAGACTTGCAAATAAAAATTCATTTTGAGATAAAGTGTTGCTTTCCTATTAAAAATTCATGATGAACTTGGTTGCAAATTGTGACATTGGTGCATAAGAAACATGCCATATACTACAAAAGTTGCCCCTTGTCATCTCAAGTTGGCATTTCCTATCTTTGAATGTGAGTAGGTAGACATTCCACCATTTGAAAATAACTGATAATGGTGAAAAGCTTACAAGTGGTTATATTCAAAGCTACATGCAAAGACCAGTTGAAATGGAGACTATATCGCTTATTCAATCTACACAATTATATACATATCAAAAAAATCACAAAGGTGGGGGTTGGAATTTGCAACCACACCCTACTATCATCATTGTTTACCTGCTATTCAAGTCTAACTCGTAGAGCATAGTGATACGTTTGAAACATTTGGTTGGTTGGAATTGCTAGTATACAAGCCTTTTTGAAATGTTGAAGTAGAAATAGGCTTCACTAGAGATAGTATAACACAAAACTGGAGGCTATTTCATGTTCCTAGCTATCACCCTTGGCATGCCAATAGAGTTATTGCTCCACCCACCAATGAAGAGGAAGGTAATAGTGATACCGACAATACCTAGTCTCTGCCTCCCATAGACGAATATGAATGGGAGTTGCTTTCTCACCTTGGTGCTACAAACAATGTTTGCTTTGACTAGCTGCAATTATTGTGTAGATGATATCTGCATAATGTTGTTGTAGAGTTCATCTCAACAAGTAAATTGCATACAGCTGAAGATACTCTTTTCCCACTAGTTGCACCTACACTTTCTCACCAGCTATCTCCTAAGAAAAAGATTGCTCTAAATATCATTGAACACCATCTTGGCCCATCTTTATCATCATCGTTGCATATTATTATCAAGGTACTACTAGTACAGGTAAATTATTTCTTATAGACAACATCTAAAGAACACTAAATACATCACTGAATCAGAGAATGAATCATTTGCTTTCTTTGGCACCAATGAGGGTGGCCGCCTATAATATACATGCCTCTACAGTGCATAAAACTCTCTAGATACCAGGGTCATCCCACAATAATGGGTTACACTTTTTGGCCAAACTTGACATTGAAATCAACATTTTTAGAGAAAACTTCACTTTTTGACACATAGTAGGTAAACTATTAGGAATTTGAAAATGATGTAAACTAGTGATTTGTGAGATTTTGTCTGTAGATTTTAAATATATTTTTTTAAAAAAAATTGGAATTAAATTGTTTTTTTTTTTTTTCGTCTCCTTTGATAACTAGTTTTTAATAGTAAACAACATTTTTTAAAAGTGATGTGTACTTCGACACGCATAACTTTTTTTCTACAAAGGATAAAATTTTGATTCTTTTTAATTTAGGTTGCTAACACTGGTATCTATTGGTTTCATTTTTTTTCATAACATTTTGTTGAATTTTTTTTTTTTATTAAGTTTTGAAGTCAAAACATTTACAATTTAGACATAGGTGCACTTCGGCACACATAACTTTTTTGGTATTTATTGAAATTCAATTTTTTTTTTTGTTAGAACAAGGACATCAATACCTAGAGGATATATATTTTTCAATTTTTTTTCCTCAAATTTACTATTTTTCCACAATGATTTTTCATCGAACTTGAGGTTCGGTGAAAAACCTATGTACAGTAAAACTAAAAAATAAAATAAAAAATAAAAACAAAATATATTAAATTTATAGTTGTTGGAAAGCACATTTCGATCACTACAATCATCCAACTTGGTTTATCATTTGACTCCATTTGCACCTCCTTCGAAGCTTCGATAGTCAAAAAAATGCATAAATTTTGAAATGGTGGAGGGGAAGGTGAAAAAAGGGGGTTCATTAGAAGGGGGGTTCATTCGAACCCCCCTTATATGGTGCAAAAGAGGGTTCATTAGAAGGGAGGGTGGTTCATTAGAAGGGGGCAGGGTTCATTAGAAGGGGGGTGGTTCATTCGAACCCCCTTCATTAGAAGGGGTAAACCATTTTAATTTTTTTTATGAGAATTTCTAATTTTTCCTCGTTCGAAAAATTGTAACCCACTATTGTGGGTTTACCCACCAATTAGGTCATGAATCTATTAAAATGACAACAATTGATTATATTTCAAGAGGACTTCAAACATATTAAGTATATATTAATTGATTAAATGAGATTCTTGGGGCCCAAGTTGTTACTCAAAATAGATAGTCGATTGCGGCAAGTGTTTCTTGATATACATATGCATCCATTTGGTGGTGCCTTTGTTATACTTGTAGGTGACAGGAAAATTTCCACCTATTTTGGAAATGCCTATCTATGCTTCTTGCTCTATATCCTTGGCTCTTTGGCTCACTTTTAATGTTGTTGTCACGCTCGACATAGTCTTCTGCCAGCATGGACAATCTAATACATAACAGCTATTCTATAGACTCCTTTTGAATATCAGAAATTTTTAGGCATCTCAAGTTTATTGGAAAAATATTATTAATTGAATAAATTCCATCCTTTCAACTAAGAAAAACCAAGAGTTTGATGCAACTGTTCACTTATTCCCAACAAATAGGTTAGTTTCCTTGCACAATAGAAAACTACTTTAGTAGTTAAATGTTCCCATTACAATTAGTGCTACTGAAACTAATTATCAAAAAATGATTGATTATGGTGATTATGAGAAACTTTAAGTAAATATCTTACTTTCAATTGGAAAACAAGTAATGTTAACAACAAATCTTTGGGTGGCAGCTAGATTGGTTAATAGATCATTGGGTTTTGTGAAGTCTATCATATATTTTAGGGATGCTAAACCACCTCAACTTCCTGAATATGTTGTTTTCCACTTCCCAAACTACATTGGCCCAACATGGGATTGAGACACCCCAAAATCCATCCCCATTCCCCTCATCACACGGGGCAGCCAAAGATAGCTCCCCTTGACAATTTCTTGGGAAATAACAATACATAAATCTCAAAGCTTGATACTGGAGAGAGCTACAATAGATATTAAAACTAAAGAAACACAAGGACTAGTGTTCATAGCTCTTTCTCATTTAAAATTAGTAATAGGAATACATATATATTTTCCTTTTTCTTTTGACAGATACTCCAGACTACATTCTAACAAATATAGTGCATTACGAATCAAAGAAGAGGATCACTTCCAACAATTGTGTGCATTTCCATCAGGATGAAATATTTATATTATTTACGGTAACTATACAACTTCTCCTTTCCCTCTTCATTTCAATGCATTTAGAATTCCCACCATTTCTAATTTTTCTTCCTTTTCATTCCCTCCATAGTGCAATTGCAATCATTGTTGCTAAGCTACACAAAGTTTTGCTTCTATGGTGATTACTAAGAGAAGTTGCCATTCAATTCTTGCATTGTGATTCTCATCTCCTCTAATGACAAACCTATATTCCTTCCTCTTCTTTGGTTGACAAAATAACATTTATATTTAATTTTTCTCTAAATACCTTCCTCTTCTTTTTTCAATGATGTTGCTTTCAGTGCTCTTGCCTTCAAACCATTTGTATCTAACTATATTAGTTTCTAACCAATTTAGATTGCAAACATTCTCAGCTATAACTATAGATCTTGAAAATTCTTAATAGATCCATTTATATATAAGGCAAGGCTATATCTCCTTTATTCCATCTCTTATTTCAAAACTACATCTCAAATTCCTTGTCACAAATGATACAACTATATATGTTTTAAAAAATGAAGAACCATTATTTCAACTAAACAAAATTCTCAGGTGCCAAGACAAAATTATATGGGAGTTATAATTGTAATCATATCATGTCTCATTCTCTCCACAAGGTATTCCTACATCTTTTTTATGTGATCTCTTCTATTGCAGATGGGTCCTTCCATAATAATGGGTTACACTTTTTTGGGACATCCTGATTTTTGCCTGAAATCACATATTTTAAGAAAATACAATGATTTATGACTTTAAAGTTTCCATTTAAATTATTTTAATTAAAGAGGGATTGATCAAACCCCCTTAGATCAAACCCCCTTGGATAGAACCTTGTTAGATTTAAACTATACCTATAATTGAGTCTCCTCTACACCTATCAAAATGCTGATAAAAAACCCCTTTTGATTTACCTTTTGGGTGATCAAATGAATTCATTTAAAATTTATGTTTTGTAAACCTGTAGCCCTTATTATAAGCTTCCTAAAAAGTATAATTTTAAATATGTTTAATTTGATTATTATATTTATTTTTTATTTCTTGTGAGTAGGATTTTCAATGAACATCAACTTCTTTATTTCACACATACGAAAATATAGAAAAATAGAGAAAAAAAATTCAAAAAAATACATGTACCCTAGGTATTGATGTCCTTATTCCAACAAAAAAAGAATAATTTAATTCAAATGAATACAAAAAAAGTTATGCGTGCCGAAGTACACCTCTGTCCAAATTATAATTATGCTGACTTGGAAAATTTATTAAAAAAAATATATGTAACAAAAAATTATGAAAAAATATCCTTCCCCTAGATATTGGTGTGAAAATTTTGTATTTTAAAAATCAGAATTGTATCCTATCTATAAAAAAAGTTACGCGTGTCGAAGTAAACATCACTTTTTAAAAATGTTGATTAGTAGAAAAAATAAGTTATTAAAAATTACATAAAATGATTCACAATTTTTTTTTAATTTAAAAAAAAATATATAATTAGAATCTACACAAAATATCTAACAAATAACTAGTTTGAATCATCTTCAAAACCTTAATGGTTTAGCTGCTATAGGTGTAAGAAAGTGAATGTTTGGTAAAAAATCCTGATTTTAATGTCAAGTTTGGCCAAAAACTGTAACCCATTATTGTGGGATCACCCAGATGCATTACATATTATTTCTTATAAACTATAGAACTATTTATATTTCCTAATTTAGATGTTGTCTACCAATGAGACATGTTCACCACACTAAACTTCTCATTTCCTTGTGTCTAACTATATTTGATTGAGACCATTTTAGATTGCAAACATTCTCAATTGTAACTACACATCTCCACAATACTAAATAGCTTGTGATCACATGTTTGGCATGGTGTACAAGATGCAACTACATTTTATTTATATAGAAGGTAAGGCTATATGTCCTTTATTCCATCTCTTATTTCACAACTACATGTAAAATTATTTGTCATAAATGATACAACAATATATACTTTTAAAAATGTATAACACTAATTTCAACTAAAGAAAATTATCAGGTGCTAAAACATTGGTTTCACCATTGATCATAGTGGTGGGCAATGTATGTTCTTGCTCGAGGGTTTGGTGACAACCCATGAGGCTGCATGACCCAATATAGTAGGATGGAGAGCACGGATTCTTTTCTTCTATTCATACCACATCCCATAGGACCCATAAGATATGCCTACATCTTATTTATTTAATCCCTTTTATTGCACATGCATTGCATATTATTTGTTATAAATTATAGAACTCTTTATATTTCCTAATTTGCATATTGTCTACCAATGACACATGTTCATTGCACTAAACTTCACATTTTCCTTTTATTTTTTTAGAACATACTCAAGAAAAAAAATCATGTTTCACATAAGATAGTAATGTCTTTGTCAGTGATCTTTCATCTCAGCTTATATTCATGAGTACTATGGATCCTTTCACGACATTAGATCTTCTATGAAGTCAGCCTTGCCACAAGGCTTCCATCCAGGCTCTATCAACTACTCTTATTTTTAGTTTTTAGGAGTCCCAGCGTGGATAATGCTTTGAATTTCTATTATGATCCTAAAATTGTTAAGTTCTCAAATCATATAATGGGGATTTTGAGAAAGTAATATCCTATAAATGACCTTTGAGAATAATTAGTGACTGCAAAATCAGTCAGAATCATTAGAAATAAAATTAAAAAAAATAATTTAAAATTTTTGTATCAATCTTCAATAGAATTATATCAATGCAATTATCTCTTTATTCTTAAGGTTGTGTATGACTTATGTAAATACACTTATTTGATATTTGAATTATATTCTAAGCTTTCACATAATTGTATTATCCTTTTGAGATAATGTATATCTATCTCAACCTCATCCATTCTCTACTATCTTAGCGTAATGGTATAATAGAAGGGTTATTAATGATACCATGAGGATTTTTACATGTGGTCACTTGATCTCTCTCAAGCATTACTATGCTTGGCTATTATAAACATTCTTGTGCTTGGTTGTAGATTGAATTCGATTAGCTTATAGTCTATGTTCTTGCAAAACAACCAAACAAGAACATACATTGTCCATTGTTACAATTAATGGTGGCATCAATGTTCCATATAGCACTTAAAATACAATTTTTGCATAGGTTTGTTATTGTGATTTTTTTTGTTTGTGGGTTTTTCAATCTGCATCGTTGAAACCAATATTATTTGATTTATGACTTCCATTTTGTGGCTATGGTTGCAAAACAATAAAATAGTTAATGTGATATAGTTTATGTTGAATTTCATGAGATATTGTTCATTCCTATTCTCTAGCTTAGGCTATATTGTTTCATTTTCAATATGGTGTTGTTGAAAAGGCTATATTGTTCCTATTTTCGTTAACGTGTTGTTGAAAAAAGACTATATTTTTTCATAGGTTTGTTATTGTGATTTTTTGTGTTTCATGGGTTTTTCCATTTGGGCCTCTATTGAAACCAATATTTTTTGATTTATGGCTTCCATTTGTGGCTATGCTTGCAATGCAATAAAATAGTTAATGTTATACAGTTTATGTTGATGTCCATAAGGCATTGTGGATTGTTGATTTCTAGCTTGGGCTATATTGTTTCATTTTTTATAATGTGTTATTGAAAATGCTATATTGTTTCAATCTTCAATAAGGTGTTTTGTAGAAAATACTATATTGTTTGTTAAAACCAATATTGCTAAATTTAGGGTTTGTATTTTGTGGCAATGGTTTTGCATGGGTTTGTTACTATGAATTTTTGTGTTTTGTGGGTTTTTCCATCTCGATTAATGGTTGCATAATTATTCTAAATAACACAAAATGATCAAGATGTATCAATCGTGTGTTTTATCTACTATGGCATACATACATTTCTACACATAGGAGAGATACATTATCCATCACTATGAACAATGGTGGCATCAATGTTCCATTTAACACTCAAAATATGACTTATCATTCCAAGATGTGTCAATGTGTATCAATGTTGTTTTCATCTACTATGACATACATCAAAATGTACACATGGATTTATTAGTCAGTGAAATCAATGGTGACATCAATGTTGCATGTAACACTTAAAATACAACTTATCATTCCCTATGTGCAGATATGTATGTATCCTATTATTAATTCCTTCTATGTGCATGCACATCCTTGCCATTTGGACTTCCCCTCCACCTATTAGCTCATCATTGCATGTTGCTACATGCAGCTACTAGTTTATTGAATATCCTAAATTCAGGGCGCTAGAAGAAGTTGGGTCCCCTAAATGTTCAAATAGTGGAAGCATTTTTATTGATTTTCATAAAATTTCATAGTTGGACTTAAAATTTTAAGCACTTACACATTGAATCTTAAAAGATTTTAATAATATGAAATTTAGTATTTTGAGTTTATTTTTAAAATATGAAATCTATTCTAATACCTAGATGATACAAAATAATTTTTAATACCCATGTATACAAACCACTTTTTAAAAGTCATGTTTTTAAGACCATACCGTGCACGTGTATGGACACCATACTTTGACATAAATAAAAGTAAATTTATAATTCCTTTTGGGGAAAGATATATATTATAATGAAGATTTATTAAGATATATTTTTATAGCTTTTTTCATAATAATATTTTATTTATTAATTTTTTATTGGCCCTATTTTTTGGTTTTTCGAACCCTTGTGTATGGACACCATAACTTGACCTAAGCTTATTAATTTTCCAATTTTATTTTTTTCATTGTGTAAATTTTTTTTTATAGATTGATGCCAAATAATTTTTTTAACAAAAAAATTATCAAATTAAAAATTGTTAAAAAAGATGAAAAAACTGACATTTTGAGTTCATGGACCTATTTCCTCATAAATTAATTGAAAAATAGAAAAAATAAATAAATAAACAATTAAAAAACTTACACATTTGAAAACTAGACATTGTCATATATAATGGGTTTTCATTTCATAAAATAATTAAAAAAAAATCCTTACTAGGTATAATGCCAAAGTTTCTCTCTTGAAATTGCCATGACCTTGTACTTGCAGGTCTAAGCCTTTAGTGTTGGGTTACCATTCCTTTTTTGAGCCTAAATTCAAATGAAAAAACATGTCTTGTGAGTTTCAAACCTTTTGGAACAAGTACCCACTTCAAAATGGGTACCTATTTTAAAAAATGAGTGGGTATTTGTTTTAAAGCTGAAAATTGACACTTCCCCTGAATGTGGACCCAACTTCTTGCACTTACCCATTCCTCTAATTTACATAATTGAAGATTTGTTTAATTATTAAATTATTAATTAAATCTAATCCTACCACTTGCAAGGGATTATTCGTTGAGAATATTCCTCCTTTGCACATTCCTCGAAAAGGAAATATTCTCATGAAATATTCCTTCCCCTTTACACATTAAATTTGGTTTTAATTAACTAAAGGATAATTTTCCTCCAAAAAGGAATATTCCCATGGAATATTCTTTCCCTCTTCACTCATTTGAAAAATCTTCCTTTTAACAAACATTCAACAAATTTGGTAACATCAACTTGCACTCTCAATGCTTGATGGGATTCCATGATCAATGCCTCCATTTTCCTTCCATCCTAACCATTGATTGACTCTTTTTGTCTTGACCATCAATTTCATTTTTCCTATTCTATAAATAGATCTTGCATCTATTGAATAGGGATCCACCTTTTTAGAGTAAACTTATGTTGTTGAAAGTCAAATCCATTTCCACTCACATTTTATGTTTTAAAGGAATTTTAGTTTATTTTACATACATTTTAGCTCAACTTCCATTAATGACTTCCATGGTATCCTAGGTGCATCCATTTATCATATTTTTAAATTAGGGTTTTAATCTTTCAAATATTTCATACATTTATAATAGCCTTGTATACACTCACATAAATCATCATAGCATTTATCATGTTAAAATAGCTTTCATTATGTTTTACAACATATCTTTCATCGGTTTCATCAATTTTCCTCAATAAAATTGACTAGAACAAGCTCATTATCCAAGGTATTGCAAAAATGTCTCCATTATACATCAATGTGAAACAACTCCCCCAATAAGATAAGTTTCATTGTCTTAGAGTAGATGTTTATCAAGATTTCATACTTTAGAATAATAGTTTTAATGGCTTTTTCATTTTTTTTACATTGAATGATTTTATTGAATTAATGATTAGTGTATTAAATACACTTTGAGTCCTTATGGATCAAGTTTAGTTAACCCATACTATGCCATTGATCATAGGTAGTAATGTGACACATGAAGCCATTCTGGCAATAAATACAAATAAAGAAAATGTGGGTATCCCTAGCCTAGAAGCAAGAAAACGCAAGTAGCTCATAGAAACAAAAATGATAATTGAGATAAAGGAAAATATGTGAAGAATTTGAAAGAGAAGTGAAAAATTTATAGAAAATTGTGAGAAACCTATGGTACATAGTTGCTTGGATTGAAGTTTTGGAAACTGCAAGTTGTGCTGGCAACAAGACAATTTTCTCCAGAGAGAAATGTTAAATATAATTAATTCTCATAGAATTGGTGGCCATTACTTTGAAGTCAAAATTAATGGTAGTAATTTCATTATATTTGATTGAGTCATATTAATCATGAAGGTGTCCATGTGTGCAATGTAGGAAGGAGAATCAAACCAGTAAGGTGGCACACATCAACATCTAGAAAGTAAAGGAAATAATACATGCATGTTAAGGAATGAAAATTAAATGCAGAGTATTATGTTTAGAATTAAGTGTAATTATGAAAACTATGATTTATTAATGTGGTGCAGTGCCATCAAGTCAAAATTTCTAGCTACATATTTCAATGATTGCCATAAAAATTAAAATGGAAGGGTGGTAACTAGTAGCTCTAAATTAGATTTAATTTGGCGATTGGATTACTTGCTGCTAAATTTTAACTTATGCATATTTCTTAATAGATAGTGAATTAGAATTAGCTAGGATTTGGCATAAGGGTGGTAAAATTGAGCTTGAAAGTCACACCTGCAGTGAATAATTAAATGAGTTTTGGGAATTGGTGAAATGATGAAGGGATTTGCATTGAATGAAAAATCAAAAGGTAACCTTCGCTACAACTATGATTCCCAACCTAATAGCGGGCTCATTTCTTGCAAGTTGAAGCAAATGAGCTTACAATGAAATATCAAATAAAAAAGAAAAAGAAAAAATGGATATCAACGAAATGTCAAAAGACAAAAATTCAAGTCTTTAGGCTATCCAAATATCTCTACCATGGCTATGGATGCATGAATAGTAATAGAGCTATAGTTGGGGGAATTATAGAGATAATCTTGTCAGGGCTATGGATGCTTCACTAATCGCAAGGTTCTATCCATCGTTGGCTTTGGAGGATTACCAAATTATGTAGTTCAATGTCAATGAACTAATTTTTTCACTGAGTTTTGAAAACTAGAATTAATCAAACACAATACTACTTTTTGGAGAAATTTTACTGTCTTTACATCAAAATCTAGTAAAGGTAAGGATTTTTTGTTTGGAAATATGTATAATTTATAATTTTTAGTGGGTGATTTGATCTCGAGTTTCTTTTAAATTTAGTTTTATTGGTTTCAAGTTGTTTTGTGGTCTCACAATGTGCACCAAGACTATAAAACTTGGGGACCCAGTTCAAAACTAATGCTTATGCTAGGTGTTGGATAGTTGAAGAATTAAGTAGAAGCTAAAGTCAAAGGAAATTTTTGGAGTACTTCATGATTCAAGTGAACCATGTACCAGATATTAGGTACAAGAGGGGCATAAATGTAAAAATGGTCATGCAAAGTTTTGGGTGAAGTCTTCTAATATGATAGAAAGGGTTTGGGAAAATGTGGAGGTTTTGGTGGAATCCAGGGTCCAGGAAAAACTTTTGGTAAAAGTTGAGGTATCAGGTACTAGGTAACATTGCTAAGTTTAAATTTAAATTTTATGTTCTCCTGAGGGTTCGAAGGTACGATAACCTAACTAGAAGGGGATAATTATGCATGAATATGATTTTAAAAGCATGATATTTATGATGTGTTTAAAACGATGATCTATTAATGATGGTTTTTTTTTCATGGGTGTTTAATGAATGTTTTAAAGGTATTTAATGTGTGGAATTTGTACTTGTAGGAGGAATAGATTGTGATGCAACATTTAGGTATGGACAGTCAGGTGAATTTGGATCACAAATAGAATCATATGCATATTGGGTAACACATTCCAAGAGTCTATGTGAAGGAGGAGTTTGAGTTGTCAAAATGTGAGGAATCCTAGTATTACACATGTGGTGAAAGAATATACCAACCTTTGACATGACTCATTCCTGGAGTATTAAACCTGAGGCAGAACTAGAGTGTAGGAACAAAATATTCAATTTATCATTTTGAATATATGGGAAGTTCTTACATCCTATTCAGATTCAAGTTATTATACTGGTAATAATATGAAGATGAAGATCATGACAGGTAATAATGTGCTGAGGAAGGTTGACATCTATAGACTTTGTCAATAATTCCCTTGCTAGTTTTCATATTCCACATGCCTTGTTGTCATTCATCACTTGGATTCCCTCATGTAAATTTTTCCAACCTCCCTTGTGTCTTGTTCTTATAAAAGTTTGGGAAATGTCTCACTTTAAGTTAAGTTCACAATTTATGGATTTTAGAGAATCAATACTTCTTTAATTTTTGTTCTTTATCCTATTTTTTGTTCCATTCTAGATTAAAACATTATATGCACATAAAAGCTAATCAATATCAAAGCTAATTTGAAAGGTAATGCATAGTATGAAATTCTATGTAGACAGTTATTTATTCAACTAGACAAGACTATGGGTATGTGCAGAATCATTATGGAAAAAATAGGCCCTTAAGTGGCAAAAAATTCAAAAAAATTAGACTTAGGAAACTTGATGTAAAAATTTGAATAAGTTATCTATATTATTTCAAAAATATGTAACAATAGAATCTGTAGCAAATTGAATGTAGTTTCTAAACTACTAGGTTTTTTTTTATAAAAATCTATTTGGTGGAAATTTGAAATTTCAATGCAGTAGTAATTAAGTTTCAGGGAAAAAATAAGAAGTAGGTTTCTATCTGACCACCATAACCAGAATAAAATGATAATATTTTAGGCATAAGTAGAGCACTCATGTCCAGATGTGAAGCATATTTTTTGGTATTTTTTTCCAAGTAAATAATTAATTATGAATTTTTTATTACAACTTTAAAAAAATATAAAGACTCGTATGTCTAACCACCTTAACTTGGTGAAAACTTCATGAAATTGAATTTTTCTTTTTTAATCCTATAGTATTCGAAGCATAGAATGTGATGCATGTTTTGGATTCAAAAACTGTAATACCATTTGAAAGCTATAGATTTTTTTCAATCAGCCTATCAATCAAGACTTTAGTCGTAATTCAAATAGAGAATGAATAATAATTATTTATTAAATTCAAAGTAAAGCATTATTTATATTGGTGGAAAGCTGAGAATCTCCTTTAAAAACCCTTTTTATTTCATCAATTTTGGGTTAAAAAAATGTTGTCAGCCACATACCCTACAAATACCCATTATATCACCACTTTCTGGCCCACCATGATCCTGTACATACCCCTATATGATGTATGTGTCATTTAAGAGTACATATAGAACTTACTTTGTGTCCAAATAAACCCCCCTTTCTTTAAAATATCACATAATTCTATGCCTAGTTGTGAAGCCATCTGGTGAAGTATAGAGTGGTTTGCTTTGATTTGCTTAATTCTTGGGGCATATATGGATAATACCTTAGAGAAATTTTACTTTTCAATTTTTTTCTATTTTATTTTAGAATAAATGTTTAAATTTATGAAAATGTTTCAAAAAACATACAAATGAATGGAAATTTTATTACAAATCTTTCGATTCCATAATATTGTTGAATGATTAAAGCTAAATTTACTTAAGTGATTGATAGTAAAGTTATTTGAAATTCATTAAATGTTATTACAAATCTACTAATTTCTTGAAATTTTCTGATGACCAGACTAAGAATATCTTTAAATTATCCTTATGGTTCCTTTGAGAACTAGAAATAACCCTTTACCCCTTGTGATTAACATCATTATCACAAAAAATCCTAATGAAAACCTAGTGTGGTTAAGACCTAACATAAATGAGCCTTGGAATTGAACCATAGATTTTTAAGGAAGTTTATAGGCTACTCTTGCACTCTTAGGGTTTTTCGCCTAAAACAAGAGAGATAAACCCTTAAAATCAAGGTGGTTCATTCAATATAATGTATGTATGATGTGATTAAGGCTAAATGAGATGATATAAATGAAACTAAATGAACTAATTGACTAATTATGAATGCAAAGCCTAAGAAATGTGCAGTGTTTGCAACCACAATATGATATGTAGAAAATGCACTAAAGAAGTAAACTAATGCAAATAGAATTAAACAAGGCTGAACATAGTGCACCTAGGAATTTGATGACAAATCTGGAGTGTGCTAAATGGTAATAGAAATCAATGAAGATCACTAGTGGGACTTGTGAAGTGTTTTTTCCTTAGTCATTTTCATTTTTGGCTTGTGTAAAGGTTTTCAGTTTCGGGTGCACCCATGCTCATGGACAATTATTAGAAAGGTGCACAAAGAACCATGTGGTGGTTGTGTGGCTTTTGTCTCTTGTCTTCCTTTTGGGAGAAAATTCAGGACACATGTTAACTCATCAAGAATTTTCTTGGGAGCTATATTCATGAGCTTGGAGGTTTCCACCTAGTTGACATGTCACCTCTTTGTTGCAGGTAGTATGCATCCCCTATAGAGTAATATGATTAAGGATATTTTAGAGCTTGTTGGCCTTTCTTTTCTTGATTTTTGGCAATGGAATTTTTGAGTTGGTGCCTTAGAATGATGTGATCATTCAACTAGGCCTCTTGCGAGGCTATTATTTCTAGGATTTGATCTTCTATGAGCCCTTTATCTTTGCTAAATATCTAAAGGAAATTAATGTAGTAGTTGAGAATTAATGAGCAAAAATCTTTGTGGCCTAACCAAGGATCTAGGAATAGATTGCAAGCTATCAAGTAGCAACATTTGGTAGTAATTACTTATGTGCTGAGGCGGTGCTTTCTTTTCTTGGTGGCTATATAAGGAGATCAACGAAACAATGAGTGGTTGGATTCCAAGTTATAGTTTCTTTGCTAAGAAAATTTTCTTTAGTTTCCTTAAGGTTTTTAAAATTATTTTTAGAAGCAAGCTGTAAAACTACTTTACTTTGGCATGTTATATCTATTAAGGTTTAAACTATTGTCAGATTGGCATCTGACCTCTATTTCAAAGTTCATTTGATATTTAAAAGCATGGAATATTTTGGAGAATTTGTTGAGACTGTGCATGCATCCAACCTTTTTCAAGCTTTCTTTCATATATTATTGTTCTAAATGAAATAATATGTCTTGCAAGCTAAATCTACATAGTTGAAGTAGCGGATTTCTATATTGTATTCTTGTATGTTAGAATAGTAGCTTAGGAAAATTGGATTATGTCTTTGGAATTCTCTGTTTTTCTAAAAGTTGTTATTTTATTGTACTATGTTGTATTAGGAGGAAGAGTTCATGTGATTTCTAAGATATTTTTCTATTAATCATAAGAAATCTTTATGTTTGATCGGACCTTAATGAACATTGCCTATGGAAATAATTGAAAGTCTACACTATGCTTGAATTTACCCTCTGCTATTCGTTCTCTTTACAACAATGAAGGGTTGTGGAATTTTGTGTCTACTTATATCACTCATATGAATGATTTTGGTTTGAAATTTTGTAAAAGCTTTTGTGCATCACCTTATATGTTTTATTTTTACATTTCCTTCTCCCCTTATCTCAAAACCTCAAAGAAGAGTTGTCTTTCTATAAAAATATCAGAGGTATTCAGTGAGATGCAATTTGTTCCCCACTCGCTAAATTTACCATAAGACTATTGGAGAGGTGCAAGATTTGATGATCAATAGTTATTTTTCTATCATGCTCGATGGGACCAAAGTTTTCCAAATGCTTGATTAGAAGTTAGAAATATTTCTTGAATCAGGCTAAGGAAACTTGAAGTTTCATGCATAGATTCCAAACAAGAATATATCCGAGAGGTCACTTCCAGTACTCTCAGTTACCTACCTCAATCCCTAGGAGGAGAAGACTTACAAGTTTTGTATCACCTATAAGTTGCAATAGAGTAAGAAGTAAGAGCCCAGTATCTAGAGCTTTATCTACTCCAGTAAGAGGATTAAATTTCAAAATTAGAATACCTGTATATTTGATTCATAGGAATCTTTTCTCTATGGCTCACGTCCCTCCCCCTACTCCTAGGAACTTCATAACATGGGATAGTGGTAGTTCGCTACAACCACCACACCCCCAAATGTATGTCCTACCATACCCACTAATGCCCTCAAGGCTATTCCAAGATGCTCTGAAAATTATTTTAAAACCCCTTCCCTAACACCTTAAAGGAGAACGTCGCATTGAGACTACTAGCTACCTCTTTTAAGGGAAAATCCCAAGATTGGTATCAATCTTTGGCTTTGAGCTCTATCCTCTCCTGGGACCAGCTTGGAGAATACCTGTTCAAACACTTCTTAGAGAAAGGATATCGCTCCTCATTGCTGCAACAATTGATTACCATCAAGAGGGCTCTGAATGAGGTAATGAGTGACTTTAACACTATATTCCATAAGACATAGCAAAGGATCCTCATGACTACTTGACCTTAGATTGCCATGGCATTCAAGTTCTATTAGAAGGCCTTCAACCCAAATATCATAGTCATGATAACCTCTTTGGAAGGGGATATCTTTCCCAATACATACGAGGTGGTGGTTCATGTGGAAAAGAGTCTGATCAATGTTGGAAAGCTTCTGCCTTGACCCTTGATGCTAGTTTTTATATAAATCTCCAATGGGCGAAAGGGAGAAGCCACTTCATGCACTCCCATGGCACAATTAACACTGGTCACCCCACAATCTATGAACATAGATCCCACCACACAAGAAAGCATGTTAGGATTTTCCTCAATGGTGGTAGATATCAGTGACATGAAGGATCTAATGTAGACTTTCACTAATGGGTTGGTCATTATCAAACGACAACAAGCAGTGCACCAAAATTTGACCACACAAACCTATGGTGGAGGAAAACCCTCCTATCAATAGAATCCATATCAAGGATTCTCCAAAGGAGGAATTAAATAGATGACATCTGTGAACAAGATAATTCTAGTCACCAGGCCATTATAAACAATCAAGGATAGGGTATGTGCAAGATCATGATGGGCCAAAAAGTGGCAATATTATGGGTATTTGTAGGGTATGTGGCTGACAACTTTTTTCTTACCCAAAATTGATGAAACAAAAAGGGTTTTTAGAGGAGATTCTCAGCTTTCCACCAATATAAATTATGCTTTAATATGAATTTAATAAATAATTATTATTCATTTTCTATTAGAATTATGACTAAATTCCTAATCGATAGGCTAATTGAAAAACATCTATAACTTTCAAACGGTATCATATTTTTTGAATCCGAAACTTGCTTCACATTCTATGCTTCACATACTATAGGATTAAAAAAAATAAAAATTAAATTTCATGAAGTTTTGACCAAGTTAAGGTGGTCAGACATACAAGTTTTTATATTTTTTAAAAGTTGTAATAAAAAATTCATAATTAATTATTTACTTGGAAAAAAATTACAAAAAAATATGCATCACATCGGGACATGAGTCCTCTACTTATATATAAAATATTATAAAAAATAATTATCATTTTATTATGGTTAGGGTGGTAAGATAGACACCTACTTCTTATTCTTTCCATGAAATTTAAGAACTACTGCATTGAAATTTCAAATTTTCACCAAATAGATTTTATTTATTTTTAAATAAACTTGGTAGTTTAGAAACTAAATTCAATTTTCTACAGATTCTATTCTTACATATTTTTGAAATAATATAGATAACTTATTCAAATTTTTATGTCAAGCTTCCTAACACTTTTTTTTTGAATTTTTTGCCACTTAAGGGCCTGTTTTTTCCATGATGATCCGGCACATACCCAATAGCTCAAATAAAGAGCTAGTCCCAAGCTAGAACAATTTGGTAGAAGACGAGAATGTTTGGTGCTTCCTATGCAGCAATAGTCATATGCCCCAAAATTTCCCAAGGGGGAAGATGCAACAGAGGGTAGTAGAAAAAACAAGCAAGGGAATGTTCCTGATTGTGGATGAGTACGAATCATTTGAAATGGAAAATGTGCATTTTATAGCACAAACACAATGGATGTCCCTAGATCAAGAGGTAAACATAGTTCCTAAAGAAGCTTTATTCTCATGGCTAGAGGAGGAAGAGGCCATGTTCACAAATGAAACTCTGATGATTGGTGTTCCAAAAGTGCAGTTACTTTACAACACAAGATCAAAAAGAAGGCTCATGGGAGAGTATGTACAACAAGATTTTCCACATCCTCCGCCATGTCAACCATTCCCCCAAGAAAAGTTGGCTTCATCGCCCATCATTTAAACTTTTATATAGCCATAAAACACATCATTGGCTAAGGCTGAGATGACTAAAACACCAAGCTCGATCATGACAAAATGATTTCTGCCGAAATTGAGAGAAATACCACCATTTAAGCCCAAGACCCAAACAGTAGGGATGCTTAATGTGGTGGAGAAATTAAAAAAGGCACCAACCCATGTATCATTGTGGGACATCATATCAATTCCCAAAAAGAAAAAATTGCTTCATGAAGTGTTGAAAGAAGAAGAACAAAGCCCGCGGGAGGATCCAACTCAATCAGACAATCAAAGAGGAGATAATAGATCTATGCTACCCCCTCATGCTCTGAAAGCAACATCTTGTGTGAATGGTGTAGGTAACACAAAAGAGAAAGAGGTAAGCAGAACAAAACCCACACCTTTCTTTTTAACACTTATAGTAAGAGATAAACTACTGCATAATAATATGATTGATTAGGGGGCTAGCACCACTATTATGCCAAAACAATTGATAGATTATTTGAAGCTTAAGTATGAGCCTCTTAAAAAATGAATCATGCAACTGGAAGGGAAGAATATTTTGACAATTGGTCAGATGAAGGACTTGTCTCTAACTCTTTTCTCCTACCCAAGCCAAATAGTCATGCAAGAAGTAGTAGTGATAGATATTCCACCAGTCTTCAGAATATGTCTATCAATAGATTTCACTGCTAAACTTGGTAGATACCTAGCACTTGACTAGTCCCACCTGATATTGAGAACCAAGCATGGGGAAAAGATGAAGATCATGTTTGAATCCTTGCATCTCAAAAATATTGTTGATGATGCAAACCTATGCTTTGGGGATGCATATACCTCTATCCCCAAGCAAGAGAGATGATGTGTGGAAATGCTAGAAGAAGGGGAAGGTACAAGTGGGCAGATTCCTAAAGAAGAGGTGATGCTCAACCAATTCACTGATTTTGATCCATTTGGTAACTTCCATGCCACAGGGTTGGGAACCTATGTAATTTTTCATGGTGATCAATTTTTTTTTAAACTAATCAAGGATCAGGATGAATTTGATGACACAAAAGATTATCATTTATGGACCTTATATTTTGATGGTGGCAAATGAAAAGCCGGTTCTAGAGCAGGTTTATGGTTAGTATCTCCAACAGGATCAGAGACTAGAAAGTCTTACCATTTTCAGTTCTTATGCTCCAACAACAAGGCCAAGTATGAAGCTCTGGCGCATGGGTTGATTCTAGTGTAGTAGGTAGGCGAGAGTAGGATACAAGATTTTGGGGATTTAGAACTAGTGATAAGTCAGATCCATGGAGAAGCAACTACAAAGAATACAAGGATGGAATCTTACACACATAGGATATGGAATCTCATCGAGAGCTTCAAAGCTTTCAACATATAAGTAATTCCCCGATCAGAAAATAAGATTGTTGATTAGATGGTTCCTAATAGTCCACAATTTGAACTAGTTTCTAACCCAAAGAAGCAGAGCATGGTGCAAATAATTTTCCATCCCTCAATTCCTGACGATGATCAAAATTGGAAAATTTTGGGTGATGACATTCAAATAGCTTTCGAATATCTACAATTAGAGATAGATTTTCCCAAAGACACAAGGAATGAAAAACAAATATTTTCTAAAGATTCAGGGGTATATAAAGAACATGAAGTTGGAAGCAATGGAAAAATAAAGGATGGAATGGGAGAACCTTCCAAAGATAGGAAAAGGTTGAAGGATCTATGCTTCAAATATGATCTCAAAAGATAAGACCCATGCATATTTTAGTGTACTAGTGATTTGGAGAAAGCATCCAAACCTTCCCCACAAAAACAAAGGTTAGTTGACTCGAAGGTTGAATCCTCAATGGCATAGGAGCTCGCCAGGTGGGTCAAATCCAAGACCATATGTGCTTTTCCATTGATGGAAAGTATTTTAATGACTATGACCAAATCAGGAATGTTCTCCATATTAGATAATTCCTCCAGAAGCAATCAACTCTATGTGAATGAGTCCAACCAATGTAGGATGATGTTTACCACTAAGTGGGGAATGTTTTCATATTAAAAGATGTCATTGGAACTCTCTAATGCTAATAAATATTTTCAATAGGTAGTAAGCATTGTGTTACAAGGGTTGATCAGTCAAACTATCCTCATAGATTTAGGTGATTTAACAGTCTTTTCTAGATCAAGAAATGATTATTTCAACCACCTAGAAAAGGTTTTTCCATAAATACCAATAGTTTGAGAATTCTTTAAATCTACAAAAATGTGTCTTCAAATCACCTCAAAGAAAGCTTCTTGACTTTCTATTATCAAAGGAGGGAATAGCCATAAAGCCCGAAAAGGTTTGAGCACCAAAAGGGGTGTGATCTTTTCTAGAGGATATTAATTTTATTAGTAGATTCATATTAGATGTCATGAGCATCGCATGATTGGTCACCCTAATGTTCAAAGAAAACCTACTTTTTGAGTGAAATTTCTAGGGCATAGCAGCTTTCGATGAACTAAAGACGACCCTCTCCAAAGCCTCGGTGTTGGTTAATCCAATTTTTTTCAAATTATTTCTAATCTACGAGAAAAGTGGCTAAGATAATATAGTTCTTGTGCTTACTCAGAAGAACAAGGGATACCATGAAGAGCATCCTATTGTATACCATTCAAGGACCCTAAAAGGTTTTGAAGCCATTGTGCGAGGATACATCACATTCGGAAAAATTGTCAATATCCTTATAGAGCTAATAGCTAGGTTTGGTCAACTCAAAATTGTTATGTTCAACAATGCCCTAGTTGTTGTGGAATCATGACTTTAGATTTTTCTATCAAATGTAGGATTCTCCTGAAGGGTTCATCAAGTTATTACCCACAAGGGAACGGGTTAGCAAGATCAACGAACAAAAACCTAATTAGGTTAAACAAGTGTACTAGGTCAAAACAACAAAAGGATTGGCATAAATATCTATGAAATACATTATGGGTAGACTGAATTACCCCCAATCATAGTTTAAAGATCTCCCCTTATAACTTGGTGTATGAAAAAGAGGTAGTGATATGAATTTCCATGGAAATTCCTACTTTACAACTACTAAAAGCCCTAAAGATTGAAAAGAATTGTGGAATGGAGGTACGGCTAGTAGAATCCCTAAGATTGGAGGAAGACAGAGAAAAGGCTCATGGAGCCATGACCAATTTCTAGAAAATAGCCTAGCAAGGGTTTGACAAAAGGACTTCTAACCCAAAATTCAAAGGAGGGAGATTAGTTCCAAAGTATGAGGAACGTACTAAAAAACCAGGGCAACATATGAAATTTGAAACACTATGGAAAGGACCTTTCTGAATCAATGCATGCAAAGAAAAGAATATGTACAAACATGAAGATATGTAAGGAAATGCTTTAGATATATTGGTGAACAATATTTGTCTAAAAAAATTCCATTAAAATGCATAGTTCTTTCAAAATTTTAACAATTATGTATCATATGTAAAAAAAATTGTAAATATTTCAAAATTTTGAGAATAAAATAGCCAGTAGATCATCCTCTTGAAGCTTTCCTTTAGGACCCTAATGTCTTCATCACTACCACCCCGCTAGAAAAAAAATTTCAAACCAAGTGCAGTAAGATTCTTATGGACCTCCTCGATGCTTGTGTTGCTTTAAGTTAACATTTTATTAAATTCTTGCAATCCTTGTTTGGAAATTTGATGTTTTCATTCCACTCTCTTGTTCCAAATCATGCAACGTCTTTTAGTAGTATTATTAATTATTTTCTAACTAGCCAATATATTCATTCCCATATTCAACATTACTTTGATTTAATTTATGTACTGATCCCATGTAATACTTCTTCTTTATTAGAAGTAGCAATATCTTTCTCCATTTAAGTTTTTGAGGCCTATGATTTTAGATGAATCTTCAACAAGTTTAGAATGATCTGATTTCCTTAGTTTATTATGCTATTGCTCCAATATTCTATGGCCTTTCCAAATACCTCAAATTTTTTCATCTTGCTTACTACCTCCTTCCACATCATCAACATCAAATCAAAGGATGAATCAACTTGAAAGATTGGATGAGGAGGAAGATCAAAGACTGATTTTAAACATTCAATTAAAATCTTAATTTGGTTTTTTAATTAATTTTTACTCTTTTTGTATTTATTAGATCACTCAACCAACCTTGTTGTTGTTAATTGGAAGTTGTGAACATCTCCATCTCTCATAGAGGGTCCTAATTTTATCTTAGTAATATCAAAGTCACTTGGAGTTCCTTGACTAACCTCTTTTAATTGAGTAGGGTAAGAAAATTTTAGACACAAATTCCCTTTATTGTCATCCTCCATCAATCTGGTGGTATTCTTTAATCTTTTGGACTTAGGATTCTTGTTAAGGAGTTGACCCACCATATCTTGTTTTGCAAGATCCAACTGAATTTCTTTCATTTTCTTTGACAATGTATCTTCCAACCAAAGTAGAGTAGTAGGAACAATGATAACCTTAGAACTAGATGAATTAAATAACGTCCTCTTTGTTGGAGGGGTGTTAGTTTTCACATCTAGTGATGAAGGTGGAGAAAACCCAGTTCTTAGAGGTTGATTCACTTCTCTAATAGGTGATGAGTGGCATGATGAAAAAGAGGTACTAATTGCAATGTTACCCAAATCTTCTTAACCCTCAACAATCTCTTTATCTTTATCAAGTTGGGATAGATCAAGGATATCTTCTCCAAAATTCCATTTAAACAACTTCTTATCAATAGGCTCATCATCACCATGACCTTAAGATCTTGATGAAATTTGGTTGAAAGCTGACATAGAAGTCGCCAAAATTACAAGTTCTTGGTTACTTCCTCCTGTAGGTTAAATATCTTGTGACCTAGTCTAAGGGCGAGATGGCTCTATTTTATTTTTAGCGACCCATTCTTGTGTCCTCTATAGAACATAATTTATATTTCTTGCTTCAATTAACTAATCTCTTTATTAGTGAAATCCATAGCAGCAATGGGTCAATGAGATAGAATATTTATAAATATTGGATCCAATAAATCCAATCCATCATCTTCAATACCCTAGACATACTAGTCTAAACCAAATGTGATTATTTTTCATAAAGACAACCTCATACAACTTCTCCTTCTCTCTTCAAATTGATCAAAACAGTCAGCCGAATAATCTTCTAGGTCAAGAAAATGAAAGAAACTAGGTCCTAGCTACAAGTTTCCTTTCAATTAATTTTTAATATCAAAGGGAAAGTATTCATCATAAAATAATAGTGCATATTTAGATATTTACCTTTCAATGTTCAAAGCACCAGACATTGAATTTTAGGTGAAAGGACCAAAACTCATAGTAAATTGAAAATTTACCCTTATGCACTATTGGCATCTCTTATTCACGTTAAAAGGTTGTATAAATACTTCAATAATTACAACCTTATCCTTTATGTACCTAGAATTTTTTTGTGGAAAGCCACCAAAACTACTCATTCATATGTAGGAGAACCTCTGAAATTGAATAAAATGGCTCCCATATAAACCAACAATCTACATAGCTCATGGAGTGAGTCTCATTTCAATTTTCCCCTATAACTCCAAGACCATCCTCGTATTGAAGGTGTCTAATAGCCTTCTATGGTGAAGGAAGCTCTTATTCAACTACAGCTTGTCATAATATCTAAAAATTGGTATCTTGTCATGGGGAAGGTTGCTTGGCTTCAAATTGGGCCAAGGTCTAGTATTGGAAATGGCATAGATTAAATATGAAGACATATGAAAAGTCTTGTTAATTTTGTAAATAAGACTACTAAGTTATGTATCCTATCAGTGATAAGTTGTGCCCAATCTAAAAATTGATCCCCTGCAAGCAAAATTTGGATGAAGTACATCTAATCTTTGAACCCATGTGAATCTTCATTCCATCTAAGTTTGTGCAATAACATGATGATATCTGATATATACTGAACAAAATGATTCATATACCAATTTCTTTGCAACTGGGATTTTCCTCTCCTCAGCTTTGGTAACCAATTATTTTCCATTTATTTACAATAGAGGTTGTTTGTAGCTAAGAATGCAATCTATAAATTGGTGAAATTTAGGGCTGAGAAAATTTTCCTTTAAGGGATTCTCAAACATTAGGAAAATGTGGTTCTTTATATTTTAACCACTAGTTTGTTATCTTCTATTTTATTTTATGGTTTTGGGAATGATAATCCTTGATGCATTCAATTACTAAGTCTAGGCCTTTAATTTCTATAGGTAATGCTTCTACTTCAATTAATCCACTAGAAAAACTTTGTCATGTGATGGGTGGTTTATTTGGTTTACTAAATTTCTCTCTAAATTCATCCATATTCACCTACCCTAGTTTGGTATCCCCTATTTCAAGCACAATATAGGTTAACTCAGAAATGTATTCATAACCTTGATATTTGTGCATCATTGTAGCTAGGACCCTAGGGTTTTTATGTAATTGCAAAAGAGTAGATGATCATGCTAAATTTTCTTTTGAATCCAAAGTATAATTAGAAAAAGGATACTATACAAAGTAGGGAGACAAAAAACTTAAACAACTATGGGATCCAAGAAAACCATGCCTGAGCAAGTATTCTCTCCCCTTTTTGTATTTCCTAGTCTTGAAGTTGAATTTTGCTAATTTTTATTGGCTTAAATTCCTTTTTATCCCTCCCCATTAGATGTGTAAGTAGATTTGCATTTAATGGGTACCCCTTGTCATCTTGGCACATGTAGCCTTTCACATCATCACCTCAATATAACTACCTCTTAAGTTTTTTTAAGGAAATGACTACCTTGTTCGTGAAAAAGGAAGTTCATATAACTTGGGAAGACACTTCCATGATTTCTATAACCAATGTAAAATATGACCCGCACTTTAGTAGCTACTTTAGACATCTTAAAAATCTCCATTATCTTTGTGGAAGTAAAAGAAAAATATTTCCTAACTTAGCGGATCATTCCTTGAGTGTCTGACACAATGTGGAACATGCCTCAGTTGTTTTTTTCAAAAACATTTACAAGTGGAACTCATTGTGACCTATGTAAAAAAAAACATGCTCCCATAAGATAGTGAAACTTTGTTGTCCACTAGGTGAGCCCCCAGGGGTGGAAAATGAGAGAATCTTTATAGGCTCCCATACCATACCAAATTTATACCTTTGATAACTTTAATAAGGCACCACACCATACAAACTTTGAGATCCATAAGGCTTCGTAAGACTAATTATACTAAAAAATTATGAAAAAACAAGGTACCATAGGCAAGAAAAGTGTATTATGCTTTGTGGCCATCAAAAAGGGTTGTGAAGTGTATAAAATTGTACCCCTTTGTAGGAGAAAGTACAATTTCATACTTATTTGGACCTATTTTCATGACCTCTCCATTAGTTAATTTTAAAAATTCCATCAATAGGCCCCTAATACCCAATTATCATGTATCCCAAGGCCTATTTAACTCAATTTTATTTAATTCCTGACACCACAACCTACATTGATGGTGATCCCACAATACTGGTTTACAATTTCTCAGAGATCCTAATTTTTGTTGAAATTACATATTTATAGAAAATATAATGATTTAAGCATTGAAAAGTTCCATTTAAAGGATTCCAATTGAATAGGGTTTGATAGAACCACATTTGATCAAAACCCCTTGGATAGAACCCCGCTAGTTTTAAACCATGCCTATAACAGAGTCTCCTTTGAACCTATCAAAATACTGATAAAAAACCACTTTTGATTTACCTTTTGGGGGATCAAATGAATTCATTTAAAATTTAATTTTTTCAAGTATGGAGCCCTTATGATAAGCTTCATAAAAATTATAATTTTAAATAAATTTAATTTTATTATTATATTTATTTTTTATTTCTTGTGAATGTAGGTTTTTTCACTGAAAATCAAGTTCTCTGTTTTGCACATCTAGAAAAATAGTAGATTATAAAAGAAAAATGAAAAATATGAGTGCACCAGATATTGAAGTCCTTGATCCAACAAAAAAACAAAATTCTATTTTGATACATACAAAAAAATGTTACACATTATACGGTCTACCTATGCCTAAATTATAATTCATTTGACTTCAAAACTTGATTAAGGAAAAAATATTTAATAAAACACTATGAAACCAATTGAAGTACTAGATATCATAGTTACAAATATAAATTTTAAAAAATATAATATTATCCTTCATGGAAAATACGTTATGCATTATACGGTGAGCATTACTCCTTAAAAATGTTGTTTATTGAAAAAACTAGTTTTCAAAGGAGATGAAAAAAGAAGTGCAATATGATTCCAAATTTTTTGAAAAATATATATTTAGAATCTACAAAAAAAATTTCACAAATCACTAGTTTGCATCATCTTCAAATTCCTCATGATTTAGCGGCTATAGGTGCCCAAAAGTGAAAATTTAGTTAGAAAATTTAGTTTAGTGTCGAGTTTGACCAAAAATTATAAACCAGTATTGTGGGATCACCCTTGAATAAATGCTATAGATCAAATTAATGCCCCAACATTTTTGGTCCTGAAGTTTTAGGTCAAGACCATTTTCCCATAGGCGAATGGGTCCTCATTAAGTGCCTTAAACTAAACTTTTGATATGTTCTTAGCATAATTTCAATCTCTCAAATTCAAATTTCATTGGTAGATTTTGGGGTTTGATAATTGGAAAATTATATAGGAAGCCTATAAAACTAAGTCTCACATTCATTTTACACTAGAGAGCAAGAAAGGAAGAAAAGAAGATAAATTCATATGAGATCAAGCATTCAAGAAAATGAAAAGAATTCAAAAGTGAAGTCTTGGACCAACATTTAAGTTATTTTCTTAGTTCTTCAAGCTCCTTTTGTTATCAAGATCAAGCATTTCCAAAGGATTGATGATAGTTTCCTATAGAGGATCATGATGGATTCTAGGTTTTGGGATATGCACAAGACATTCAACCAAGCCTAATGAATTATTTCTTGATTGATTCCATCTTCTATTATGTTTCTAATTTTAGCCTAAGGAAGGTATATATTTGACTTATTAAGGTGATTTAAGATCTCCTAAAGTATGTCTTCATCATTGTGAATGTTCATTTAGGGCTCACATTCTAACACACTTGAGTAGGGTTTCTCTTAATCATAGACAAACTTAAGGTTAGGATTGCACACTCATTTCATGTTTCAGATCTATGCTTTGCATCAAGGTTTAATTACCAAACATGGGGTTTAGAGGGCAATTTTTTTCCAAATCTCAATTATCTTCTAGGAGTCAATCACTTATTCAAAGTTTTCAAGAAAACCTACTAGGACACAATCACCCTAGGGCAAATGAGTCCCTATTCTTCCTACAAAAACAACAACTTTTGAAAGGTTCACAACATTTATTCCTCTTAGTTTTTCCAAAAACTCTATTGGTTCTTTTATTTTTATGTCAAATCTACTATATCAACTCTTTAGAAGTCATTTTTGAGTTTTTTTCTTTTAATTCTTTCTCCCTAAAGTGTTGTTTGGCCTAGACCCTAGTCCTTCTAAGAAAGGGAAATTTGTAGATTCGTACTTTGAATTGACTCACCTTTTTCTTGACAGTCATTTCATTGTTTAAATATCATTTCCTAATGAATTGAGGAAGAATATGACCCTTGTTATTATCAGTTATGATAAGGGGGGACTATCAATTGTGATAAAAATAATGCATTATCTAGATGATTACTTTGTATGAGTAACAATTTTTTTGTTTAAGGAATTATTAATATTGATAATAATAAAATAATATTCACGTGATATGTTTTAATAATAATAGAAATGATCAAGTTGTGACTAATATTAAAGATAAAATTAATAAAATGGAAATATTAAGAGCAATATTAATAAGAAAATTCACAAGTATTAGAGGAATTGATGTTGTCATAGCAACAAGTAATATTATCATATGATTCAATATTTGCACTAGTGGGGTTTCATAAGAAATGATAATACCCTTTAGTTATTGATTGGATTAATACTAATGTTATAATAAATATTAATATGCAAATAAGAGTAATTTAAATATTGATATTAGTATTTAAATATGAAAGTAGAAATTAATTGATTTAAACATGTATATATAAGTATAATTTTTAGCGAATAATGGTAATATTAATATGAAAGTGATAATTGAACAAATTGAATATTATATTATTATCATTTTAGCTAATGATATTACTGTTAATATGAAAGTAATACTTAATATTATTATCAGTAGAATTAATAATAACTATATTAATTGTAGAATATAGCTGATTATGGTGTAAATATTGTTATGCATGTAAGAACTTGCCCCATGGAGAGTTAATAATGACCAAAATTTTAATGTGGGGATCATTGTTATCATCTATTTGGTGAGCGATAGTATTTTTTTACTAACATGGGTATTAAGGTCAATGCTAATATTAAGAGTAACATCTTATTGATATTTTAACTTCAATTATACATAGGAATGTATTAGGTTATAGTTATTTGTTAGTTTTTTAAGTATAAGTGGATCAATTTTATAATGGTATGGTTGTATATTGCTCGTTAGTGAGTATTGAAATCAAAATATGTTACATTAACTCTTATATTTCAAATGTTTAAAGTGTTAATTAGCTAAATTGATGTATTAAAAAAATACATTTGATTTTTTTCTAGCAAAATTTTGAGGATTAAATTTTTCCATGTATATATTATGCAATATTTATATCTATGTATTTGATAATTCAGATTTATCAATTTTATATTTATTTATAGGAGTTTGTAATCTACGATCCTAATATTTAACATTACCACTTACACATTTTATAAATAAATATATATATATATGTTATTTATTGTCTACCATGTTACTTACTAGGTCAAAACTTTTTAAAACTATTATAAGGCCAAATATTAATGAAAAAGTGTACCATTTATTTAATCTCATGGGTTTTCCATGTAGGATGCTCTTTTCCATGGGGTAAAATTATATGAAAGAATAGAAATATTATATAACTAAATTAGATGTGGGACTTACAAATGCATAAGAAAATTACCAGTCACTTACTCCTAAAACTACAAGTTTATGAAAATATAGGAAAGTACATTAACTTATATTCTCACAATATTCATCTCAAAACAAATATTTTAACATGTCCACAAATATTGGATATTTTTAAATAGCTAAACTATGAAAAATCTAAGGTAATTTAATTAATGAGATATTAGTGTATATTGGATATTGGGAAGCATGTGTTGAAGGAGGTAGGATTTTCATAGAATTCATTTTCCAAATTTTATACAAATTATTTTGTATAGGTCCCCTAAAATAAATTTCATTTACTATGTAAGTCTCACGTTATTGAACAATGGTCAATTTTCTAGACAATATAGTATTATATTATATTAAAGCCTTGTGATCGTAGGCATATGTACCTAATCCCAACACTATTATCATAAAATATGGAGACACTAAAGCTTTCATATTTTTAATGTAATCCTATGCATGTCTCCTTATGTTTTTTTATTGAACACCTTTTAGAAATGAAACGACCCTACCAAAAAAGAATAACTTGTTATATCTAATGTCATTCTATTTCAATTTATACTAGCATTTATTTTCTAATTGAGATTTATTTTATTAGGTAGGTTTACTGTGAGGACTAGTACAAAAAGAGTTTCAGAGAAGAGATACATCTAGGTTATCTATGGGATGAAATATGTTTTAGAAATCACATAACTTATTTTTATCAAGATAATATAATATCTGAAATGACAATAAAATTAAAATTTTAATTATATATAAATATGGATAGTTCCCTAAATTAATAAAATAATAATAATAAGAAAACATAAAAAATATCAGAAAAATTATACATATAATACATACCGTTAAAAAAATATTTAAATTATAGTAATTTATGCAAAATATATATGACAATATAAATATTAATCATAAAAATTAAATTTTACTTTTTCTTAGTACCTTAGAAATTCATGTGCTATATCCTTGGTTTATTATCTTAATCCCATATAATGCAATTACTATTAGAGAATGAAAACAAAAACATCCAATAATTCATACCTATTTGTTTTTGCCTCGCACCTCCATGCGAGCAGAGGTTCCTAACAATTGGTATTCCAATCCAGTTATTGAAGAACTCTTCTAAATAAACTGCACAAAAAAGATCTCATGAAAATTTTAGGTAACAAGTGTAATTGTGATGTCATTTGTAATTGTACTTGTAAAAATAATGAATTGTATGACGGCATATTTATGTTCATCCAATGAAACAAAACTATTGGGCAAGGTTTGTAAATAACAATTTAAGTAGAAACAAGATTCCTTAACATTTGTACAATTATCACATATTTAAGTAATTTCATAGTATGAAAACATTAATAAACTCTTAAAATTTGTAAAAATTAATTGATTAAATTTTAATGATTATTAAATCATTAATATCATTTATTTATAATAAATGTAAGAAGGTCTAATCATTTTTTATTAATCGTATGTCTTGATCTCATTGTATTGAATGTATTTCGTGATTGGATAAATTAATTTTAAAAAGCATCTAGCTCACAAAAAGTTCACTAAATATGACTATAATATTAAGTAGGAACTATAAAAAATTTTAAAACTATTAATGAATTTCAAATCTACAACATAGTGAAAGTGATTATATATTAGAATTTTTCTTGTTTATACCAATTCTTTTAAGATGTAAAATGGTCTATGGTATGCATTATAAGTCATATATTATATATTTAATATGTAGTCATATAATTGTACATTCTCAATTTTTTTGAAAATATACAAATATAAATTTATTTATAAATTATTTGAATATATTAAATTAATAATTGCTTTAAATTACTCTTAATAAAATTTATATTATATTATATTTAAATGTGACTTTAACTCATTACATTATATTTACTTATAAAAAATGAAAAATTATTTAAACAATATTTCAATTAAGTTATTAAAAAATATTTTAATTATATATAAAACAATTTAAAGATTAAAATAGTTTATCATAAAAATATAATCTTAACTAAATTTTTATTATTTAAATTCTATCTTTTCATTTTTTGAACTATGTGATATGTGATGATGAAAGATAAATATCAACTAGAAACTACTAACAAAAATATGATATTGTAATAAAGTCCTAACATTGAAGGTGATTATATCATATATTTCATTAAATATAATAAGACATAAAAAATCCTTAACATTTCCCCTTACAAAAGAGAAATACCAATATCTAAACTGTGACAAATACAACACTGTCAAGAATCTTTTGTTAAACTATTTTGAATAGATAAGTAGAAGGTATTTTTCCAAAGTGTGTCAAATTGTGAGAGTGCTATCAAGATTCTGAATAGTTCAAGAAATACTGAAAAATGTTAATGATATTGAATACATACTATAATATTTGATTTATATAATTAGAAATGATAGCACTGAACTATAAATGAATTATTTTTCACCGCAACAATAAAATTCATTGTTTTTTTTATTTTTTTAAATTCCAAAACGACAAGAAAATGTCAAAACTGCATTAAAGAAAATGTTTGTACTCAATGATAATCATGAAGTGTCTGGCATCAGAGGCAGAACACATACTGCGCCAAGAATGAATTGCCCATAATATTTTTCATTCATAAAGATATTATGGACAAGTCATTCTTGGCTGAGTACTAAGTAACAAGCTCTGCCTGCTAATGTAAAACACTCGAATGAATTTATCCCACCTTCCACGCATTATCAATTCAATACATCAAACCAGAGAAATATCGAATGAAGATTACTGCCCTCGCAACTGGTTCTTTAATAGTTTCGTAAAAGGCTGGAGGAGTAGTATAAGGGAATATATTCAAAGGTGAAAAGGATAATTTATGTTCCTGTCGGACGAATAAATAAGGTTGGATAGCAAGCGATATCATTTCGCCACAGAAAAAACATGATTGGAAAAGGTTCACGAATCTGACGAATACTTATCCAGATGATCTATGCTATAGGAATTCCTATGTAGTACTAAAATACACGAGAATTACCTTGTTGATCTCTGCTTTACTTATTGACACCTGGCTTCAACAATTCAGAATAAAAATGAATTACTGGCCTTGTTCGAATATTTCGATTTCAATGGAGGAAGAATAAAATGGAAAATCGGAGCACTTTAGTAAAGGACCATATGGCTGCCAGCACGTAGAAAGCTTTGTGACTGGCAATTTTGTGTGTGGAGAATGGCATAAGGAAAAGAAATGAAAGGTTTCCGAAAAGGTACGTTTTCATGTAATTCACAATATATGGGAATAAATTAAATGACAGCGAACAAGAAGATTCTAACAATTCTTATCATTAACTAAGGTGTAGCCTACCTTCGTTGAAATATTTACTAACATTTAATTCTGATTTTTAATATTTTAAGTTTTTTTTTCCAAATTTTAAATTAAATATAGGGAAAAGTCAATGAAAACAAGATTACGTCAAAAAGTTTTTTGTGATATATTGACATTAACATGATAAAAAAAATTATTTAATATTTATTAGTTGTGATTTAATATTGATAATCGAAAGGTATCAAGCTTTAGTTTTGACTTTTATAATATTAAAAAAATATATCTTTTTAATGTGAATGATGATGTAAGATATAAAGTTTGAGTTCTTATTTTTATACTATTTAAAAAATTATCCTCTCAATATAAATGATAATGTCTCTTATTTTAGTTCTTGATGCTTGTTTTTGTTAGAGTGGATAATTTATTTATTCACTATACTTAAGTGTATTTAGGTTGATAAAATTAGACATCTTGTCTATCTAAATGTGCAACCTTTAAGCCTATTGAGGCTACCAAGTTGTTTGGTAAATCCCATGCACATACCTTTTTGAGGTTGGAAGAATTTTCATCTCATCTCAAAGGTCACTCAACACTTGGCACACAAAGTTGATGATTTGGTTATAGAGGTTGTTGAATTGTACATTGCAAGTGATCATAAGGTTGACACCTATAGGACCCTTGCCTACTCATTTGTGCCACATCTTGGGGAACTTGTAAATCTACCTCATAGGTGTATTGCCACTTCCTTTCCTATTTAGGTAAGCTCATATTGTAATCAAATAAACTCTTTTATCAATATCATTTTGATAATGGAAGATTAGGTAATAGTGTTCACAAGTTTATCTTTGTACAAGTACATGGTTTTGGTTGTCCCGATCTTGGATGAAAATCCTAACATGGTATCAAAGCCATGCAATAAAAAGCCTTCCCAGAAAGTTACATCAAGTCTAAGTAGAGTTCCATGCAATTTCATTTGCATGTAAAATTGATCTTTATTTGGGCATGATCTCAATCTACTTGGATGGATTTGGAGAGGAATTTGTGAGAATAATCTTGGTAGTGTCAATCTGCAAGTTCATGGTCTTAGTTTAAGAGAAATTGGAGGTGTTTTCTGAAAGCATCATCTTGCTTCATCTATCATGGTACTCTTTGTTTCACTTTATCTACTAATCAGATTTTTGTGAAGAGGTAGGAGAGGATACATAGGAGGACTTGAGAAGAATCATATTCCAAAGGTGTGCTCCATTCTCTAAATGCCTCCTGCAATCCTCACCAAATCACTACTTATTGTAGTGTAGGAAAATGTATCCCTTTTAACACTTAATTTGGGAATTATTATTATAATGAACTATATTATGCCTTAATTTAGTGTTGCAATATGCATTTTACATATTCACATTAAGTTTAGTTCCCTATTAATTAAAATGGACCTAATTGTGGGGATGACCTTGCAACACGGCGATTAGCTATGAGCCTCTCACATGGGAGGTCTTGGGTTCAAGCCTGCTCAAGACCCATGTGCATGACATAATGGAGGGATGGAGAATGATGAAAATCCAGGACAAGGAATGATCAAGAAAGGATGTTGGTGTCAGGGGTGGCTTTGGGGTCATCGGTAGAATTCTAGTGGTAGTGGCAATCAAAGTAGGGGACAAAAAGGGTGTTGACCAGATTGTAGAAAGAGGAAGGAGAACATATGAAATATTAGCAACAAAGGTAGGCTGAGAAGCAGTGTGGGGGGGGTGGAGTCGAAGGAGGTGAGAAGAGAGGAGAGGGAGGAGAGGTGGAAGTTCAATGGAGAGGTGGAATTGACAAGATTGTCTATAGAAGAGATGAGAGGAAGAAGGGAGGCATGAGGAGGAAGCGAAGAGACGAGAGGAAAGGGAGGAAGAGGAAGGAGGGATGATGGAGGAAGCAGAGAAATGGGAGGAAAGAAGGAGGTAGGAAGGAAAGGGTGATAGAGGAAGGAAAGGAGGAAGGAGGGGTGACAGGAAAAATAGAGAGATGGAGGAAGGAAGTAGGAAGGAGGGGTAATAGAGGAAGGGAGGCCTAAGGAAGAATTAGTAGAAAGATAGGAGGAAAGGAAGGAAAAAGGAAACAACAACAAGAGGAAAATCAAGGAGGTGTTAATACCTCAGCATGTACTCGGGGATGGGGTCTCACATTGTGACACCACTGGTTCGAAGCTCTAGTCAAAAGTGATTCCAATAAAAAAAATGGACTTAATTGTGCCTTATTTTTAGTGTTGTAGAGTGTACCATTTTACACTTTCACACTTATTCAAGTATTTTTTAATTAATTGAGGTTAATTTTCCTTAATTACACCCTTTAATGCATATCCAACCATAATTTATTTCAATTTCCAAAGAGGAAATCTTGACATTTATTAATTCCTAAACATAACACCTATCATTGAGCAACGTGTATCCTAGGTGAGTGACCTAGGACCTATTCGCCCATGAAAAATGGGTTCTCACATATACTTATTCCACCTAAATTTAATTTATGTTTTTGGTAGCATTTTAGTGATTTCAAATCTATATTCACATGTTGTCTTGTGCTATTTGAATTTTGGGAAATTAATGTTACATACCTATAAATATAAGGTCATTTCACTAAGTTTCATCTAAGAGTTTCTAGGAAATTATCTAAGATTAGCAAGCTAAGGATATTCAAGTGAGCATTATCAAGAGAATTTCAAGAGTATTTCAAGGCATTAAAGAGAATATTTAGTGAAGAATTATTGCAGCAATCAATATCCAATTGGCATATCAAAGCCTTCTAGAATTATGCATTTTATTGGAGCTAATATGTTGATGTAGTGTTCAAAATCCATTTAAGCATTGAAGGCATCATTTCAAATAAAGTTTCAAGATCAAGATTCACATCCATTGAAGCCATTTCATGCTAGTTTTAGATATACATTCCAAGGTTCATCCAAGGGTTTGGTGAGTTGTGATATTGCAATGTTCATTCATCATTCATTCATGTTTCATTCCAAGGTCTAATTACCAAAATGAGGTTTGACGAAGGAAAACCTCCATTCACCAAAAAAAAAAAGTACCACTGTAGTTTTGTTTGTAGATTTAGGTAGAAGATATCTTGAATATATCTTAAAGAGTAAGGTTTTCAAAGTCACAAAAGTTTTCAAGAAAGTTTTCATCCCATGGAAACTCCATTACGAAATTTATTTTCAGTACTTTGAACTTGAAGCCTATGCAAATTGAGAGATATAGACATCTTGCAAAGGCTCCCAAAAGCTATAGAAAAACCCTAAACCATGACTTGTTCATACTTGGGTGAATGAGTCCCAGGTAAGCTTCAAAAAATCACCTTTTGTGGCTGGTACATACCTTCTTACCTCTCTGAAGTCTATAATTTGATTTCTAGTTCCATTAGTATTGAGCTTAAATATTGAAGATCGAAGTTGTAGATCACATTTTGGAGTTAGTTTTCTATTTTTAATCTTTCTCCCCAATGTGTTGTTTAATTCACATTCACACTTTAACTTGACAAAAGAAGGAAATCAACAAATTCACACATTAACTTGACACACATTAAGGTTGATAGTTTTTTCATTATGTGGATACCATTTCCTAATGAATTGAGGAAGAATAGGTCTATAATTCAGTTGTCAATATCATTATGGTAACCCACCCTATTTTTCTTCATTTAATTTTGGTGAACCTGAGTTTGATCATTGCTAGTTTGTTTTATTTTTGGACTCCTTTTCAATCCTACATTTAGATCTTGCATTCATTTTAATTTTATTTCATTTAATTGAGTCTCATTTAGGGTTATTTAGCTTGCATTAACTTTTCATTTCATTTAGGGGTTTTAGAATTGCATCTTTGCATTCTTGAAATCTAAAAACTAGAAAAATAAGTCTTTTTGCAAATAATTTACATCACATTACATCATTATTCATTTACAATTGAAAATTGAAAAAAAATTCACTTCAAATAAGGTCTCCTAGTTTGCCATTTTTTCATATTTTGCATTTTCATTCAACCTTAATTTCACATAGAGCTCAAACTATAACTTACTGTTTTAAATCAAAATCCTAAAACCACTAGAATCAGCTAAAAAACTACAATATTTTTTTTTTAAACCATAACTTAGGACCCATTCACCCCTAGGTGAATAAGTCCCTAATCATGGTCATTTCACACTTTCTAGGGCATTAAAACATCTATTTTTGCATTCTATTTTGCTATTTTTCATTTTTATGTTCTAGTTTGTAAAATTTATGTTAAGTGGAATTTATCATATTTACCTTCATTTGATAAATTTAGTGCACCATTTCATTTCAAATTTCATTTATAAGACATCATTTTTATGTTTTCCAAATGTGTAATCAAAAAATTACCTTCTTTAGAATCTAAAAATTGCATGTACATATTTGCATTGCGCTTTACATCCTAGGTCACTACTTTGCATTTCACCTTCTTTCAATTATGGGTGTGTACTAAGTTTGTGAAACTTGTATGAGCTTTACAACTTGGTTTCCTATTAGCAATAATATTGTGAGACTAAGTTCAAAACTCATGTCATCCAGATACACCATTCGTTGTTGATCTTGGGTTCTCCAACTCTTTCAGTATTAGTGTAGATAATCAACCCTCCATGGATCATAGTCTTGATACCTCATTTCCAATGAATTCCCTACCTACAAAGAGTGTACATGATGTTGCTAATAGCCCATAAGAAAAAATAATAGGGATGGATGAAGAAATAGAAAAATTATAAAACTTTGTGAATTTTGAAAACATTGATAGTAGTGCCATTCCTACTTTAGATGATGTGAGAAAAATTCTTGAAACTAAACATGGAATAGAAATTTTATATTTCCTTTCTTACATCCTTAACAAGAGCATTAAAAATAAAGAGACTGATATTATATATACCATGGTCAACTTCATTGATGCTAAACCTCATAAGAGCCTAACTAAGATGTGGCTTGATATTACTTTCTCATAACAAGATTGGAATCATGGAAAATGAGGGAATGATATGAACTAGCACTTGCATCTCAATGAGGTGCAATGGTTATGCCGATAGCAAGATATACTATGAATATATATTGAAGGACATGAGAAAAAAGCGCAAACAAAAAGTGTTTAAAAATAATATATTTTTATTAATTATTTATGTAGAAACCAAATTCTCTTTATCACAATGGATGCAATTAATGTTTCTTTTCAAGTATTTCACTCAAGCTTAATCTTTATTGCAACATATTTGGTAAGATATGGGATGCTAGTTGAGTTATTTGTACACACACAATCACAAAGATGTTCAAAGATGGGTAAACAATCAAATCCAAGTGAAAAATGGATGCATAAAGACATACATAGATGAATGATATAAAAATAAAGCAAATGCATAAAAGTGTTTCCATATAAATAAGAACTAAACTCATATAAATAAATACATATAAAAATAAATACAATACAAAAATAAAAAACCCACCTTCATTTAAAATTATACCATTTAATAATATAAGCATTTATTAAAATGTTTCTTTCAAACATACATACAAATTTCAGCATTCAAAAATAATATTACCTTTAACCTATTTCATTATTTTATCTGTGCAACTGGCGCCATTTTTGATTGACTGTCAAAATCAATTTGTGCACACCTTTCGACACGACAATCAACAACTCTGCTCATGAAAAGCGTTCCTTAATTAATGTTGTTCCTCTAGAGAAATGATGAGGAACCACCTACATATATCTAAGATTAACTCCTCCACAACACAAATTAATGACAATTAAGCCACTGGCCAGACAACCATTTATATAAAATTAGTTTTTTTGATGAATAAAAAAGTTGAGAATTAAATGTGTAAATTTGTTTTTTTATTGACGTATCCAATCACACTCCTGATTCACTGTCCAAATGACAAGAATTTACACAGTTAATTCCAAATGCATTTTTTCTCATCTTAATTGGACTCTAGAAGGCAAAAGAGTATTAAGGAAGCCAAGCTACATTTCCTAAAACACTTCAACTCAAATTTGTAGGCACCTACCTCTGTGATATTTTCTGACATTTTTAATAAAGAAAGAAAGTTAAAAACAAAGCTAATTAAAGACACAATAAAAAAAAAATTATTTAAGGCAAAAAAATGTTTAAGAAAGAGTAAACAGACCATTTTTATTAAAGCATGTAAAGCCAATATAGTTTCTTTCAGTTGAAAGAACTAGAACATACCATCTGTTCAAACCATAGTAAGATACCATCCATCTCAAGACCATTGGTAGATACCATCCATCTCAAGACCATATCTTCCTGATAAGGGTTAGCCATCCATGAGACCTACATTGTCATAACAGAGGTTAGCTTTTCATGGGAAAGTAAATAAACGCATTGTACTATCATATATTTATAGGACACAACATCTGCTTTGCACCTTGCAACAATTTATTCAAAAAGGTCATCATCGCAAATTATAAAGAGGCAGTGAAGCACATGGTTGAATGCATGGCTTTAATGCTCTTGCTCTGGATAACTACAACAATATACATCCTCCTACCACATGGTAGAGCTTGCAAAAGGGCCCCTCTTTCATAATACATACTCTATTGAAATTCCTTATTGAACTAAGAGTCTCCTAGCCTTTGTATCTACAAAAGTACAGACATAAGTTTACATATGCTTCTACGCAAGGAAAAAGTGAGTTATCAAACAAATAAGAAGTGGATTAAGGAATTTTCCCCAAAAAAATATGTAGATGTTGACAAATCAACTCTCTTTAGGTAGAGACTGCCCCATCGTCAGATTTGAGTTGTAGACACCATCAAATCTTCATTCACCTACCGATAATGCCCATTCACTATTCCCTATATAAATGTATGGGGAAAAATGCTTGACACAAAAAAATTACCATATCAAAACAAAATGCTTTCATGCAAGGACTCGAGACGCATTTCCCCTTGACAGCTGTTCCAAGACTGAAATTTTATTAGGACTCAGACAAGCATGCCATTTAAATAAAACCCCCACAGCCCAATAAAAATATCATAAACAATACATGAACATTTATTTAAAAAACTGTACATGATCTGCACAAGATTTACAAGTTTGATTTAATCATAAAATGTTACTGTTAGCTACTGGGAGAAATCCCTAGTAAGTCCATTCATTAGGAAAAATAATATCAGAGCCAGGCAGCTGGGCTTTTACTAAATTTCTAGACACATTAATGGTAAATAAAAAATAAAAAACAAAAAAGGCCACTATGAACATAGAATTAAAATTTTGAGAAGGAATTTATTAGAAGAAACCCTTACCATTGGTGAAAGCACAAGTTAATCCAACAGAAAAGCTGATGCCAAGCTTAAACTAGGCCAGGAGAAAAAGATTTTTCGGGTGACTATGCGAGTAATAGTATAGAGGAAACACCACTGCAACAAAGAATTCACAAAAATATGAGAATTTGAAAGAAATATTGGCTTATACAGTGGATTATAAAGAAATAGCTGACTTACCGATGAAGGAGAAAATGATCAAGAATATGTATAATCCAAGACCGGCTAGAGTGGAGACAAAGAAGTGAGCATCAGGGTGAACAAAGTTAATTACGGTGGCCACAGCAATGGTCATCAACAACTGCAGGCTCAAAATTGTGTAATTTTTTCTTAGGAAGCCCAAGAAGGGGCATTCAATCAACGTGCCTCCCTCTTTTTCTACTTTTTTTGCTTTTGGATTCACGTGCGTATTAAATGTATGTCGGTCAATGTTGCAGTTAATAAGCATGGCACCCCCCGCTCACCCCATACTTCCATCCACCTTCCCACGTGAATGAGGTATCTTTAATTTTTTGGCAGCGGAAAACTTAAACTGGTAGCAAAAAATTGAACATCAGACAAATCTGGTAGGTTTTCCGACCCAGAATAGCCTATCTGCTAATGAATGATGTATTCACACCCACATTTAAAGAGGTTCCACTGAAGGATAACCCTAGAGATCTCAATGCAAAGGAGATTGAAATCTAGCGATAGGGATATCTTAAGGATTGAATGATAGCTAATGTGGGATTCACCACCAAGTGTAAACCTGGAAAAGACAATGAGTTGGAAAACACAGTGTGATATTTAAACAAATGCTAAATGACCTAAAATGATGAACAAACTATAATGAAAAGATATGAAACTGAAAGTGTGCACCCAGAAGACTGGAGGTCTGACTCACTAAAAAATATGTTGTTGATGCTTGTTGGGACTGATACATTAGGTTGGGTGAATCAGTCCAACTTTTAGGAAAATGCACTAGAGTATGTTTAAGAAAAAAGGGTATCCAAATCTGGAAAAATATTGATTAGGCTTGTACAATGAGACTCATTTTCCAATAGTGATGAATCAGTCCACTTCTAGTTTTCCATAAATTTTGAAGTGGATTCTATGCCTCTTAGGCTACTTTGCTCTTTTTGACTGGTTTCTAGATCCGAAATTGCAAAATGCCACTTGTAGATTTTCTCCAAGCTTCTCCAAGGCATGATGACAACTTTAGGTATTTTGAGGACAAGACAACCTTTCTCCAACTTTACTTCTTAAAAAATATGCAACCTAACCCTACAAATCACAAATAAGAAGAGCGAAAAATGTTGTGGGGGCTAGGGAATAAGGGTTTTCCTTGGTCAAACCCCTTGTTGGTAATTAAACCTTGAAATGATAGAAAATATGGAAAGAGAATTATGAATGAACAAAAGATAATGTTGAAACTAACCAAACCCTTACAATAAGGTGCTACAAACATGTAGAAAATGGCTACAATGGATGTCGTTTTTGACTCTTGCTTGTTGTTGATAGATCTTCAATGAAGGTCTTGCTTGAATGACAAACCCTACAACATAATTGTTAGCTCTAAAACAACATGATGCAAGCAATCTTTGACATGATGAATGACACTTGAAGAAAGCTCTAATAATGCTTGATAATTTCCCCTTGAAATTCCTTGAATGCTCTTGTGAATGCTCAAATTCTCTTGTGAAGTCTTGAATGCTAGGTATTGAATGCTTGAATGCTTAGGATGAAAATGAGTGAAAGAACCTTGTATTTATACTTAATTATGCAAGGATTCCCAAAAATACAACACTACAAGCTAATTTATCATATCTAAGAGAATAAAATTCCACTAGAGATTTGATTTAAATTTTAATTTTGGTCAAACGGGACTCATTCGCCCAAGGTGGCGAATGAGTCCCATCATGTATAATGTATGGGACCAAAAATGAAAAATGTCTAGAAATGTGTGAAACCTGCATCAAGGCTAAAAAGGCCTAGGTGGGACTCATTTTCCCAAGGTGGTGAATGATTCCTAGAAACTAAATCTAGGCCACACAAGCTAGGAACACTTGAATTATGATTGGTTACTTATTGGTGTCGGGATTATCCTTGAATAGATGTAATAAATGAGGCTTATGGATGTAAAATAGGGCCAATTAAAGAATACAAAAGCCCAATTATTAGTAATAATCCTAGAGGAATGTGAAAGTGTGTTACAACACTTTACAACATTCCAAATAAGCAAGATTAAATTTTATTTGATTAAAACTATATTTATTATGCTTAATTGATAAAACCCTAGATAAGTGTGAAAGTGTGTTACAACACTTCACACCACTTTTGCAAGTCACCATTAAAATCCCATTAGTTTACAGGGGCCCATGACCTAATGTGAATGTATTATCCACATTGCAACACTAAATAAAGGAAACATTAAGCCAAAATCACAAGGGCCCAAACAAGTCAGAAAAAGTAGAAGGATTACATTTTTAGTGACTCCAAAGACATACTCCTGAAAAAATTTCACAAGAGTAGGAGCATTGGAACAAAAGGTGCATTATTGTTTCCTTAGCCTCATTACATAGTTAGCCCTTACTATCCAAACAAAAAAACCTTTTTTCTTGAAATTATTAATGGTTAATATTTTGTCATGCACCACTATCCACCATAAACAATTCACTTTTGGGATTAAGTTCTTATTCCAAACCATTTCCAAATTGAAAATTTTCTTTGGAATCAGTGGGATTTATAAGAATTCATAAGCAAATTTGACATATTTTTTCTCGAAGAGCTTCTAGTCCATATCCACTCATCTTCACCATCTTTTGAAAAGAGATCATCTTCCCCAATCTGCTAAAAAAGAATGCATAGGGGGGAAACCCACTTTTACTATATTCCACCACAAGGAACAACAACATATAAATAATTTTGAAATTAATCCATTGAGGTTTCCATTTGTCCTAGTTAAAATAAATTGTGACCCTTTTTCCAATAGTTCTCACCAACTTTTGTTTAATTTGTGATAAATGATTATTAGAAGAAAGTGGAGCACCACTAATCTAAGCTTCATCCCAAAAATAAGTCCTTTGTCTATTTCCTATTCTCTTTTTCATTCCTAGCCTCAAGGTACCTCTAATCTTGAGCAAGTTATTCCAAAAGAAAAAACCATAAGGAAGATCTTCTTCCCAAAGGAAACAACTCTAATTCATATTTCTTAAGTACTTTTCTCTAATAATCAAAACCCAGTCTTTAGCTCCTTTCAAAAGGAGCCATCCCATTTTAGCCACTAAGGCTTTATTGAAGAGATTTAATCTTTGAATACCCAATCTCACTTCCTTTTTACGAGCATAGACTTTATCCCAACCAACAAGATCCATCCTTTTTCTATCTTCCATTTCAGTCCACAAAAATCTTCTTTGTATCATTTCTATTTTTTTAGCAATAAAGGTCGGGATGTTGAAGATGGAGAGGTAATAGACCAAGATATTCTATAAATAGGCTTTCACAAGTTGTAATTTCCTCACTTGGCTTAATAACCTCCCTTTCCAACCATCAAGTTTCCTTTGGATCTTTTCAAGGATGTAATTCTTATGGACATGGAAATTGTACTCCTTTGCAGGAAGTACAATCTATGGCCTAATTTTGACCTATTTTAGACACCCTTGGATCAATCACCTCTTAAAACTATATTTGTAGGCCCCTAATGTTCATTATTTTTTATCCAAAGGCCCATTTCACTCAAAAATAATACAAATTCTGACAAATAATGCTTAAAATGTTCATATCTCAAAAACCCACCTCCTAAAAACTCATGTGCGACCCATTCGCCACCTTGGGTAAATGAGTCCCCTCTTGTGGGATCCATTCACCAAGGGTGGAAAATGAGTCCCTTTTGGGGGAATTTTTAACTTTAAGTGGGAAACACACTGACTTAATTCAATTTTTTAGTGGATGTCAGCCTCTTAGGTCTTAATAACAAGAAATTAGGTATTGATGCCTATAAATATGTGTTTTTAGTTCATTTTTCACATCTCATAGTCATTTTTATAAAGAAAAATCAAAATTCAAGTGTTGAAAATCTTCCACAAGAACATTTATTAGTATTTCTACATCAAAGTTGAAGCTTTTGAATAGATAGATAGGGTTTTTGTAGGTCTTCAAGCTCACTTCTCATTCAAGATCCAACATTGCAAAGAGTTGATAATGGATGCCTATGGAGAATCATAGAGAAATCTAGGTTGAGGAGATGCAATTAGCCATCAAATCACACCTTAAGACTTTTTTTCAAAGTAATTCCATCTTCCATTTTGTCTCTATCTTCATATTTAAGGTTTGCATGTCATTTATATTTATTTTTTAATTTTGTAGGGTTTCTTGTATTGAAGTCTTACATCATTCAAGCTCCATTTAATCATCTCATTCAAGCACATTAGAATAGTGTTTTGTCTTACTTCAGATTTTCCTAGTCTTAGACACACTTAGGGATAGAGTTTTATGCATATTTCATCCATTCAAGGTTTAATTACAAAATTATTAGTTTGACCAAGGAAAATCTCCCATTATAAAATAAATTTTAAGCTATTTTGTAGGTGTTTTCAAAGACTTAGATCTAAGATTTTGTTAGGAAGTGTTGTGCAGGTGACAAAGTGAAAATCTAAAACTGTATTTTTTTGAAAATGGAAAGAGGACTAATTCACCATGGATAGTGAATGAGTCCCACTTGAGGTTTCTATTAGAGAAAAGTGTAGATTCCAGTATCGTTTTGGCAGAAACAAAATTCTAAGTAGAAAACCTGGCTTGGGACTAATTTTCCTAGGGTGGGGAATGAATCCTAGTCAGTAAAAAAGTCGACATTTTTAGGTTTTCAGTCATTTCCAGTCTCCATCAGGTTTACAGGTGCACACATTTAGTCTTGAAACTTTCTGTTTAGTTATTTTCACATTTTTATTCATCTTTCTAGGTCTTTTGCATATAACACTCTATTTTCAAACACTTCATATTTCCTAGTTTGCATTTAATTAGTGATCTATTTTATCAGTTCCTTGCATTTAGTTTATTTCATCTAAGCATATTTCACCCACATCACATCAATCTTTGAATGTAACATTACATTTTGGCCCCAAATCTTTACCCATTTATGTGAAAAAACCCTAGAAGGGTAACAAGCATTTAGGTTTTCCAAATTATTTGGTTACATTTTGGTGAACCCATCTTTAGAACATTTTTACTTCTAATTTAAAGTGCATTTGCATCCTATTTTTAGTTTCCATCAACATTGCATTAAGTTTTCCATTGTTTTGTATCCTAGGGTGTTCAAACATTGCATTAGTGAAAGCATCATATATAATTCACTATTGCATTTACAATCATTCACACTATTGAAGTTTTGTATCTCCGCTTTAACTTAGCAGTGTACAGACCTGAAAATATATTAAAGAGTAAAAAAAAAAAGATTTTTTTTCAAAACACCCCTACTGGGACTCATTCACCACCTTGGGTGAATGAGTCCTAGTACACATTCTACATCATTATTTTTAGAATTTAGTTTCTAGTTTTTCACTTTCTATTTGTTACAATTACTTTTTTGTTTATGTCTAGTTATTTTCTGTTATATTCAATTCATTAGCATTAGCATCATTTACTTTAATGGAATTTATGGATAGCATTAGATTTTTTATAATTTTCATTTTCATCATTAGTTCCTTCTTCATTTAGATTAACTTCAAAAAAAATGAACAAAAGCATTACCAAAACCAACAAAATAATCAATGCCATGATTCAATTTAGGCAAACTATATCATCCAAACCTCTTAATAGTGATGAATTGGATAGGTTAGATGAATCCTTGCAGGTTTTTCTATCACTAATTTCATCCACTAAGGCTTGTGATGACAAACCTAAACCAACTAATGATAACTTATCTCACAAACCTTTTAGTAGTGATGAGTTTGATATGTTAGATGAATCCCTTGAGGCTTCATCTCACAAAATCCATCCACTACGATTTGTTGTGAGCAACCTAAAACACAAGATGTCAATGTAATTCAACCTGAAATTTTCATTTACCTTCCTTCACATCAACCTCAACATCCACCTAAACCTGAGTTTACCCTTTACCCACCTCAGCATGATGCTATTGCACATGCACATTACACTAAAAATAACCCACAACCATTGCAACCAACCCCAACCTCCTTACCTTTGCCCAATACCACACTACCTAGTGCTCCTCGATTAAGAGAATATGATCTTATTAAGAAACTTAAGAGCACTCCCACCAAAATTTCCTTTTGGGAAACTCTTCAAAATTCATCAAGCTATAATTTTATGCTCCAAACAATATCACAACAAATAGTGGTTCTTACCTGTAAAAACAAAACTGATGTGGCAGCTCTTATACAAGGAAGGAATATAGTTAATGTAGACATTACCTTTCATCAAAATGAGCTCCCTCCATTAGAATTAAGCAACCAAAATGTAATCTTTATGATAATTTCTTAATATAATACAACGAGAATAAAAAGAACCCTTATTGACAATGGCTTTTCCCTTAATGTGTGGTGTAAAGCTCCTAGATAGATTACATGTAGATAAATCACAAATCAAACCTAATTACTTATCTATTAGGGTATTCAACAATACTACAAAGAAACCGCTTAGTGTAATCACTTTACCTAGCATAGTCAAAGTAGTTACCTTGCAAAATCCTATTCATGTCATGTTGTATGATCTTTCATACAATCCTATTTTGGGAAGGTCATGGATTCATGAGATGCATATAGTACCTTTGACCCTTCATTGAGTCATGAAATATATCTATAACAACAAAGTTTATCAAGTTGCAATATAACTCGAGCCTAAAAGTTGCTTGCAACTTGAAAAAGGAACAAGTCATCTAAACACTTTAATTTCAACATCTCACATCGAACCTCTTCAGACCAATAAACAAGAAGAAGAATTAGTCTCTAAGTTATTAGGTGACAATTGGGGTACATTAGAATTCACACCTTCATTTATAGATGAATACATAATCACATGAAAAGAGGATGACAAACAAGAACAATCAACAGTTATGAAAACTTAGAACTCAAAAAAATCCTCCCCAGCATCTACCTCATCTACTTTAGAAGAAAATACAACCTACACAACGATTTTTGATGAGATGTATTATCAACAACCACCCAATCTACAATAAATGGAAAGAATTTATGGATGAGGCTATGAACTTGTGAAACAATTGGGATATAATGGTAAAGGATGTGGAAAGAATGAACAAGGAATTGGTGTCCCTATAAAACCTAATAAACAAGAGACAAAGACTAGTTTGGGGTATTCTTTTTCTAAGATAACAAAAGCAACTCAATGCCCATCACTCAACATAAACACCATCACATGTAAACCAAAAATCAATCCTACATTGGAACATACTCAATTCCTCGATATGGATTCCCCACTGTCTTGGGAGTACATTGAAAGTGATGAAGCCTTGAAACAACTTTAAGGAGCTTTAGATAAGTTGTCTTCTTCCAAGAGAAAAGTTACCTATGCTACGATTAGTACCAAGCAAAAAGATGTTGATACTAATGAGAAAAACATAAGCATGGAACCATATGATCTTAAAATTCCTAAGTCTAATGTGCTTCCCTTAGGAGATACAATTGGCATACCAATGGACATAGATGACAATGAAAAAGTTATTAAGATTGGTAAGTTCTTTGATAATGAAGAACAAGAGGATACTACAACTTTGCTTCATGATTTTCCTAAAAAAATTACTTGGAAATGTTCCAATATGCTAGGAATAGACTCGAAGATAGTCACACATAACATTGTTCTTGCTGAAAATGCTAAGCCTGTTCAATAAAAGATACACAAAATCAACCCTAAAGATAGCCTTGCATGTTAAAGGAGAACATGAAAAGCTCCTCAATGCAGGTTTTATTTGACCTATTGATTATTCTCCTTGGATCTCAAACATTGTCGTAGTTGCTAAACCTGATAATTGTATTAGGATATGTTCAGACTTTCATGATTTGAATAAAGCATCCTTAAAAGACGATTTTCCTCTTCTTAATATAGACATGATCATGGATTCAACTATTGGACATGCCTTTTTGTCATTCATGTATGGACTTTTTGGTTATAATCAAATCTTCATTAACCCACAAGATCAATGCAAGACAACATTCACAACTATTTGGGAATATTTTGTTGGGTTATTATGCCTTTTAGATTAAAGAATGCAGGAACAACTTATCAAAGAGAATTGAAGTTGATATTCCATGATTACATACATAAAATCTTGGAAGACTATGTTGATGACATGCTTTCCAAATCCTTAACAAGACAAGACAATGTGAATTTACTTTGACAAATCTTTGAACAAATGCATAAATACAACATTAGAATCCAAAAAAGTGTGTTTGTGGAGTAGATAGAGCGAAACTTTTAGGTTTTATCATATCTCATAGAGGCATTGAGGTGGACAAACATAAAATTGATGCTATAATAAACATGCCACCTCCTTGGAACATTTTTCAATTGCATATGTTACAAGGAACAATTCAAGCCATTTGTCATTTTGTTGCTTCCTTAGCTAATCAAATGTTACCTATCATGAATCTCTTCAAGAAGGATATATTTTAATTGGAATGATAATTGTAAAAAATCCTTTGAGAGTCTTAAGGAATTCCTTGCAACTCCACCCATTTGAGAACCTGCTATGCCAAGTAAACTATTCATCCTTTACATAGCCGCATTAGCCCATGCTCTTGCAACATTGTTGGCTCAACAAGATGATAATGGAAAAGAATATCCCATCTATTACATTAGTCAAACTTTAATCGATTATGAAATGTGTTACACACCAATCGAAAAAAAATGTTTGGCTCTTGTATTTGCTACTAGTAAGTTGCGACATTATTTACTAAATCTTGAAATACAAGTCATGAAAAAATTTGATCCTCTCAAACATTTTTCAAGAAAGAAGACTTATTAGGACATCTCGGTAAATGGGTAATGTTGTTTCAACCAAATTTGAACTGATTTTTTTTTCACAAAAAGAAATCAAATTCCAAGCCTTGATTGACCACTTAGTTGATGCTCCTTCCCCTCTAGCGTTACCTAGCAATGATTCTTTTATTGATGATAGTGTGTTGACAATGGACGCTGAAACATGGGAACTATATTTTGATGGATCTAAGTGTAGAAAAGGCTCTGGTGCTAGGGTTATATTGATCCCACCTATAGGAAAGAATATTCCTTGTCATATCGATTAAACTTCCTATGTAAAAATAACACAACTAAATATGAGGTGTTAATTGTTGGGTTACATGCTGATTTAATCATTGGTGTCAAAGATATTAAGATCTTTAGAGACTCACAATTATTAATTAAATAAATCCATGGAGCATATCAAGCTAAACATGACAAATTATCCAAATAAAAAGATCTTATTCTGCACTTCTTAGGTATATTTCAGACATTTACCATTCACAACATTCCTGTTGGATCTCTGTTGTATTTATAGTTTTTCCTTGATGACAAAATATATTTCAATTAGTTCTCTTTGATGATCACTCTTAGGATGGTTCTCTTTGCATACCACTAGTGTATTTCACATGATTACAAGCCATTTGATTACATTCTTTGATCTCACAATCTTGAAGGCATTACAGTTACCTTGGTTCTGACATCTCATTTGTCTAAAGGTATTGGTTGTTTCTCATTTGGGCTTACACTTTTTGGGGTGAAAATGGTAGGGTCTCCCCAATCCATTTTTGAAATGTCTTTGTTGCCTATCGGCAAGACATTTATGATGTCATGACGATTGAATTTAACATACTGGTAGCTATCTGCAAAACCTTTTTTTTGTTTCGGTGATAGAAAGTGTTCTCTATGAGCATATGTTATTCTGTCGGTATGTGGTCTCAGCAAAATTGGTATGTCACACCGATCGAAGATTAATGGAAACACATTGGCAAGAGCTTAAGGCTTCGGCGAAGGGTCATAGTGAATGTGCAATGTCACATCGACCGCCATTGGAGAATTGCCTTTGCCAGGACTTTTTGGAAGTTTCGGCGAACAAGTGTGAATTCAGGGTGTTTTGGTATGACTGAAACGATCTACAAGACGTTTCCCTAATAGTTTGAAGTTACAATGACTTTTCGATTGAATTCTTTCAAATTTCTCATCGGTAAGAGATGTTCTCTTTGGAATAGGTCTTCCTGAGAGTGATATGTTACGGTGACAATGTGTATCAAGTGACCTTCGGTGAAAAAAAATCTAATCTATGAGAGGTCTCTACGATATCGTATGGTCACAGCGAAAGTGAATGAAAGTAAAGGGCATCTCGGTGAGAAGTTTCCTTATGTCTCAGCGAATGAAAAATACACTAAGGAAGCCCATCAATGAAACTCAATGTTGGTTGTATAACATCTCCCCGATAGTATAATGTCACAACGACACACAAGTGGATGAAGACTTTCAGAAAGACATGGTGTGCTCTACAAGAGGCCTCCTCGATATCATAATGTTATAGTGAAGCACATAAGACAAAAGGTTTCTGTTGGTGTGAGAATATTAATGTCTTGGTGATCTATTGTGAGCTCGGGGCTTTTTGAAAAACAAAGTGAATTCTCTATATGGTGTACCCGATAACGAAGGGTCATGGCAAAATAGAAGGAACCAAAGTCTGAGTAACGGTTAAGTTGCCTTTAGCATACCATTACATCGATTGAAAATAATGTTAGGGTAAACTTTTCGAGTTTATTCTTTTAGCTGGGTAGCGAACCCTAGCCTGACCACCATCATGAGAAATTTTCATAAATTGTTCTTTACTATTGTTGCTAGCTGTAACGACATTGTCAGGATGAAATTCGTTTTTGGTTTAGAAATGAATGGTATGGCTGCTATGCTTGATGTGCCTCTCTGGATGGAAGCTCGACAGTGGTTGATGGAGCCATGGGAGTTGCAGATTTGTCTGGTATTTTTATTTATGCATTTCATGCTACACATACTGGTTTATAATCAACATTTTCTTTAACTGCTCTTTGCATCTCTGTTACTAAAATGATAAATGATGTCCTGACTGAGTATTGTCTTTCATGCATTAGAGGTTATGATTTTCTCTGGTGGCCAGTTGTGCTTTTTATGTAGTGAAATGATCTCATAAGTTTCAAACTTGTTGAGGATAGCTCTTAGCCAGGTGAAACGACTCTTGTTTTGTTTGGTTGTTCAGTCGTTACTCCTGAAGACATTTACCTATCTAGTAGATGTATAAAAAGAAGCAGAAAACTCTTTTTTGTTGCTATTGTTGTAATTCTGAGATTATCATTCCTTGGCTATATGAAAATGTATGGATAAACTCTGCAATAAAATTTGAATAACAAGATGCAGAGATATTGTAAATTTCTTCTCTATATAGTATTTTCGGGATTCAATTATTGAATCTTTAAGGTATTTTGTAGATGGGAAAACAAAGAAACTTGTGCTTAATGATAAATAGAGAAATCCTCTGAGTTATTATTGTTGTTCAAATCATAATTTGAGGGGTTGGTAATGCTTGAGATAGATATCTCTAAATGAGGGGTTGGTACTCCTTGATTGGGTGCTCAAAAATTAGCTTATAAGGCATTGTGAATAGTTGTTCAAAAGATTAAGCCTGGAAGGCATTTTGGGAGTGGTTTTTATACCCTAGGAGGGTTTTCCACTTGGAAAATTCTTGTGTCTCTTTGTTCCTCTAAGTTCTCACTACTTTACTGTGTTGCAATTATTTCAGTTCACTGTATGGTTATTACTTTTCTCAATTCTGTTTATGAATGATTACATTGAATTCATGAATGTTTTAATCTAAGTATATTGAGATCAAATCTGAGCTATGTTTTTGATTTTATTTTGAAAATTGGTCAAATCTATTAAGACACTAATTCACCCCCCCCTCTCAGTTTCATTTTAACTACAACAATTGGTATCAAAGCGTAGGGTCCTCTAATAGGTTTTAATCACCTTGGATTGATCTTGGTCTTGGATTTTTTTTAATGGCACATTCTCAAGATGGTTCCTTTGTAACCAGAGCTCTATTATTTGATGGAACAAATTATGTGTTCTGGAGAATCAGAATGGAAGCTTTTCTTATTTCTTTTGATGTTGATGTTTGAAGCATTGTTATAAATGCTTACATTGTACCAGCCTCTATTCCCATTGATCTTGCTAAAAAAAAGAGGTATGAAACAAATTCCAGAGCTAAGCATTCCATCTTGTGTGGGTTAACTAAAAACATGTTCATTAAAGTCATGCATTGCAAATCTACTCATGATATTTGGGAAAAACTTGAAACTATATATCAAGGGAATGAGAAAGTCAAACTGTCAAAAATCATTACACTCAAACATCAGTTTGAGGAGTTGAAAATGAAGGATGATGAAAAAGTGGTTGAATATTTCTTAAGAGTTGATGAACTTGTCAATACAATGAAAGGTCTAGGTCAAGATGTTAATGAATTTGATGTGGTCACAAAAGTTGTTAGAACCTTACCATCTAAATTTGAATCTAAGGTTTCATCCCTAGAAGAAAAGAAACACTTTGATCAGCTTACCTTAGACAGCCTACAAGGAATACTTACTGCCTATGAAATGAGAACTAGCAAAAACAATTCAATAGGAAAAGAAACTTCCTTTAACACTGAAAAGAAAGAAAAAGTCAAAGTCAGTGAATCAGAGTTGTCAGATTCTAAAGAATCCCATTTTGTTATAAGATTTAAAAAGGGATCAAGAAAATATAAGGGAAAAATTCCCTTTAAATGTTTTAACTGTGGAAAAATAGGTCACTTTGCTACAAAGTGTCCCTATGATGATCAAATTTGTGACAACGAGAAAATTGAAAAACTTCCTAAGAAGAAGGCCTTCAAACCTAAATGAAACTTCAATTTCAAAAAGAAGAAAAGTGTGTTTAGTAAGGATGAATGTGATATTGAGTCTGAAGATTCATCAGTTGAAGAAGATGAAACCTTGTTCATGGCTGAAATTACTCAGCAAAATGATTCAAATACTATTGATGTTGAAGAAGGTGAAGTAGATCTTGAAAGTGAGCTGAAATGTGCCTTAGAAGAGGTTAGAAAACTCAAGAAACAAGTTCTTGCTTAGGAACTTAAACGAGATCAAGAAATGGTCTCTCTAAGAACTCAGCTTGAAAAAGATAAAAGAGTTGAAGACTATGTTTGAGAGACTGTAAGCTGCAAAGATCAAGAAATTCAAAAAGTGGAACAAGAAGTAGTTTGTCTTAGGAAGGAAATTGAAAAATACAAAAGCACTCTAAAACTGAATGAGATCCTCAGCAAACAAAAGATGTACAAAGATAAAACTGGTGTTGGTTTTGAAAAGGGTGAATGCTCAATTGACCATGCAAAAAAAAACCCCTCTTCTGAAGTCAAAGGTTTAGGTTCAAATCACTCAAAATTTGGTAAGGATCATGTTCAGTCTTTAAGAGGTAATAGATCTTCTTATAGTGTCAATCCTTTCTTCTATGGTTATTGTTTTTTCTGCAACAAATTTGGCTATAACGTGAGCACTTGTAGGCTTATGAATCCTAGAATACCCAAGTTTGGTCTTAGGCAACACTATGGTTTTGTAAGACATATCAGATGTTTTAAATGCAATACTTTGGGACATTCTGTCAAACAGTGCAGAACTGATCTGCAATCTAAACAATAGAAAATTAAAAAGGTTTGGAAACCTAAGACTATCAACAACATTGAGCAAACTATGTTGGTTCAAACAGATTGTCATTCCAAGAAAAAGGACTTATGGGTCCTGGAAAATGGATGTTCTAACCATATGACTGGAAACAAGGATAAGTTTATAAATCTTGAAGATTATGTAGGTGGTTATGTTAAGTTTGGTGATAACTCTGGTATTCAAATTAAAGGTAGAGGTTCACTTCTTCTGAATGAAGACACTCCTATCTATAATGTGTACTATGTGGAAGGTCTTAAGCACAATCTTCTAAGTGTTTGTCAAATCTGTGATAGTGGTTATCATGTTCTTTTCACTTCGCAGGGATGTGAGATTAACAAGCTTGGAAAGGTTGTTGCAGCTAGAAGGATGACTAAAGGAAATGTGTACAATCTTCTTGACATATCAAGTAATGACATTAATCAAGGTATGTGTCTAATGGGCCAAATTGAAGAGAATTGGTTATGGCATAAAAGATTAGGACACATAAACTTTGAAAATCTAGTTAGAATCAGTAAAAATTAGAATGTTAGAGGTCTACCAGTTCTTAGAAAGCCAGAAAATTCTATGTGCAAAGAATGTCTAAGTGGTAAACAAACTAAAATCAGCTTCAAAACAAAAGAACATTCTTCGTCAAAACCTTTACAGTTTATGCATACTGATTTATGTGGACTAACCAGAACAAGGTCTATTAATGGTGAAATGTACTTATGTTGTTTGTGGATGATTATACTAGAATGATATGGGTCACATTTCTTAAGCACAAATCAGAAGCCTTTGGAAGGTTCAAAATTTTCCGTAAAATGGTTGAAAAGGAATCTGATCTGAAACTTAAATGTCTATGATCTGACAAAGGAGGTGAGTTCACTTCTCAAGAGTTTATTGATTATTGTGAACATCATGGCATTAAAAGACAATATGCTACAACAAAAAAACCTCAACAAAATAGGGTAGTTGAACGCAAGAATAGAACTGTAAAAGAAATGGCTAGAACCATGCTAGATGAAGCTAAGTTGACTGATATGTATTGGAAAGAAGTTGTTCATACATCTGTATACATTTTGAATAGAGTGCAGCTTAGGGTGAAATCTAAAGAAACCCCTTATGAACTTTGGTATGGAAAAACTACTTCTGCCAAATACTTTAAAATTTTTGGAAGTAAGTGTTTTATCAAGAAAGATGATGATAACCTTGGGATCTTTCAATCAAAGAGTGATGAGGGTATCTTTTTGGGATACTCAACTCACAACAAAGCTTATAAATGCCTTAACAAAAGGCTTAATAAGATTGTTGAAGTTGTTAATGTAAAATTTGATGAAAGACCACATTTGTATGCTAAATCTTTGCTGGATAATGAGGAAGAAGAACTTGAACTAGAAATAATTTCAGAAGGAGCTGAAATAGCAAAGCCTAATACTGATTTAGCAAGCCCTAAAAATGAAACAGTAAGTCCTAAAAAGGTTGCATCAAAATCTCTAGCTAAATATCACCCCAAAGATTAGATTATTGGGGATAAAAATGCAGGAGTTCAAACTAGAAGAAAGGCTGCAAAATCTGATGAAAAGGCACAAATTGATTTTTCTTTAGTTACTCAGTTTGAGCCTAAATTTTTTAATGAATCTCTCATAGATTCATGTTGGATTAATTCTATGCAGGAAGAAATTGATCAGATTGAGAAAAATCAAACTTGGAAGTTAGTCCCAAGACCAGATGACAAGAATGTCATTGGAGGCAAATGGATATATAGAAACAAGGTTAATGAAAAAGGTAACGTTATTCACAACAAAGCAAGATTTGTCTGCAAAGGCTATGCTCAATAAGAAGGTATTGATTTTGGTGAAACCTTTGCACCCATTGCTAGATTAGAATCTATCAAAATATTCTTGGATTATTTTGCTTATAAAGACTTTATTGTTTATCAAATGGATGTCAAAACTACTTTTTTAAATGGCTATTTAGATGAAGAGGTCTATGTTGAACAACCTAAAGGATTTATGTGCAAAGATAAGCCTGATCATGTTTACAAATTGAAAAAGGCCCTTTGTGGCTTAAAACAAGCACCTATAGCTTGGTACTCTAGGATGGACAGTCATTTTCTCTCAAATGGTTTTGTTAGAGGAGGTGTAGATAGCAACCTTCATGTTAAAACTGAAGGTTCTGACATTCTAGTTGTTGAAATTTACATTGACGACACTATCTTTGGCTACAACAATGTTACAATGAGTAAAAAATTCTCTCAGCTAATGGAATCTGAATTTGAAATGTCATTATTAGGAGAATTAAATTTCTTCTTGGGTCTTTAAATCTCTCAACATGAAAATGGAATATTTCTTTCTCAAACCAAGTATGCTAGAGAGATGCTTAAGAAATTTCAAATTGATGAATGCCATCTAGTTAGCACTCCAATGGTTACTGGATGCAAACTTACTAAGGTTGATGATTCTCCTGATACAAATAAAACTGAATATAGATTAATGATTGGCAGTCTATTATATTTAACTGCTTCTAGACCTGACATCATGCATGTAGTATGCTTTGTTGTACAATTTCAGGCATCACCTAAAGAATCCCATGTCACTGCTGTTAAAAGGATTTTTAAATATATTTAGGGCACTCTTGATTATGGTCTTTGGTATCCTAGAAGCAATGATTTCTCTTTGATTTCTTATACTGATGCTGACTGGGCTGGTTGTTTGCATGATAGGAAAAGCACCAGTGGTGCTGCATTCTTTCTTGGTGATCATTCAGTGGCATGGCACAACAAGAAACAAGTGTCTTTTTCTCTTTCTACTACTGAAGTAGAATACATTGCTGCCACTTCATGCTGTACTCAAGTTCTTTGGATGAGTCGGACTCTTTAAGATATGGGTATTGATGTTTCTAAACCTATTTCCATTCTTTGTGATAACACTAGTACGATAAATATTTCAAAAAATCCTGCTATGCAATCTCGCACTAAACATATTGCTATTAAGTTTCACTTTCTTTGAGAAAAAGTTTTGGCTAATGAAGTCCAGTTACAGTTTGTTGACTCACAAGATCAGGTGGTTGATATTTTTACTAAGCCCTTAGCTAAAGAGTTATTTGAAAGGTTGAGACTTCGATTGGGAGCTATCTCTCAATCTTTACTTCTCTGATTTTACTTACATTGGCTTAGGGGGAGCATATTATCTATTTTGATTCACTTATAGCTCTCCTACAATCTTGGTTGGCTTCTCAATTGTGATTCAAGGAAATGCACATTCTTCTCTTCTATTCTTTGTCATTGACGCAAAAAGGGGGATAGTAATTTATGTTTTGCCATCAAGGACAAAGGGGGAATTTGTTGGATCTCTGTTGTGTTTATAGTTTTTCCTTGATGACAAAATCTCTTTTAGTTAGTTCTCTTTGATGATCAGTCTCAGGATGGTTCTCTTTGCATACCACTGGTGTATTTCACATGATTGCAAGCCATTTGATTACTTTCTTTGATATCACATTCTTGAAGGCAATACATTTACCTTGGTTCTGACATCTCATTTGTCTAAAGGTATTGGTTGTTTCTCATTTGGGCTTACTCTTTTCGGCGTGAAAATGGTAGGGTCTCCCTGATCCATTTTTGAAATGTCTGTGTTACCTATCGGCAAGACATTTGTGATGTCATGACGATTTAATTTAACATACTGGCAGCTGTCTACAAGACCTTTTTTTATTTTGGTGATAGAAAATGTTCTCTATCGGCATATGTTATTTCGTTGGTATGTGGTCTCACCAAAATTGGTATGTCACACCGATTGAAGATTAAATGGAAACACATAGGTAAGAGCTTAAGGCTTCAGCAAAGGGTCATAGTGAATGTGCAATCTCACACCAACTGTCATTGGACAATTGCCTTCAGTAGGACTTTCTGGAAGTTTCAGCGAACAGGTGTGAATTCATGGTGTTTCAGTATCACTAAAATGATCTACAAGATGTTTCCTCGATAGTTTGAAGTTACAATGACTTTCGAATGACTTCTTTCAAATTGCTTGTCGGTAAGAGATGTTCTCTTTGGAATAGGTCTTCCTGAGAGTGATATGTTACGGCGACAATGTGTATCAATTGACCTTTGGTGAAACAAAATCTAATCTATGAGAGGTCTCTACGATATCATATGGTCACAGCAAAAGTGAATGAAACTAAAGGGAATCTCGGTGAGAAGTTTCCTTATGTCTTAGTGAATGAATAATACACTAAGGAAGCCCATCGATGAAACTCAATGTTGGTTGTATAACATCTCCCCAATAGTATAATGTCACAACGACACACAAGTGGATGAAGATTTTCAGAAAGACATGGTGTGCTCTACAGGAGGTCTCCTCGATATCATAATGTTATAGTGAAGCACATAAGACAAAAGGTTTTTGTCGGTGTGAGAAAATTAATGTCTTGGCGATCTATTGTGAGCTCGAGGCTTTTGGCAAAACAAAGTGAATTCTCTATAGGTTCTACCTGATAACGAAGGGTCACAGTGAAACAAAAGGAACCAAAGTCTAAGTAACGGTTAAGCTTCCTTCGGAATACCGTTACATCAATTGAAAAGAATGTTAGGGTAAACTTTTTGAGTTTATTCTTTTAGTTGGGTATCAAACCCTAGCCTAGCTGCCAACATGAGAAAGTTTCATAAACTGTTCTTTACTATTGTTGTTGGCTGTAATGGCATTGTTAGGATGAATTTTTTTTTGGTTTAGAAATGAATGGTATGGCTAATATGTTTGATACGCCTCTCTGGCTGGAAGCTTGACAGTGGGTGATGGAGCCATTGGAGTTGCAAATTTATCTGTTATTTTTATTTATGCATTTCATGCTGCACATACTGGTTTATAATCACCATTTTCTTTAACTGCTCTCTACATCTCTATTACTAATATGATAAATGATGCCATGACTGAGTATTGTATTTCATGCATTAGAGGTTATGATTTTCTTGTGGTGGGTAGTTGTGCTTTTTATGCAGTGAAATGATCTCATAAGTTTCAAACTTGTTGAGGATGGCTCTTAGCTAGGTGAAATGACTCTTGTTTTGTTTGGTTGTTCAGCTGTTACTCCTAAAGACAATTATGTATCTGGCAGATGTATAAATAGAAGCTGAAAACTCTTTTATGCTATTGTTGTTGTAATTTTGAGATTATCATTCCTTGGCTATATGAAAATGTATGGATAAACTCTACAATAAAATCTGAATAACAAGATGCAGAGATATTGTAAATTTATTCTTTATATAGTATTTTAGGGATTCAATTATTGAATCTTTAAGGTATTTTGTAGATGAGAAAATAGAGAAACATGTGCTTAACTATAAATAGAGAAATCCTCTGAGTTATTATTGTTGTTAAAATCATAATTTGGGGGGTTGGTACTCCTTGAGATAGATATCTCTAAATGAGGGATTGGTACTCCTTGAGTGGGTGCTAAAAAATCAGCCTATAAGGCATTGTGAACAGTTGTTCAAAAGATTAAGCCTGTAAGGCATTTTGAGAGTGGTTTTTATACCTCAGGAGGATTTTCCACTCAGAAAATTCTTGTGTCTCTTTGTTCCTCTGAGTTCTCACTGCTTTACTATTTGTAGTTATTTCAGTTCACTATTTGCTTATTACTTTTCTCAATTTTGTTTATGAATGATTACATTCAATTCATGAATGTTTTAATCAGAGTATATTGAGATCAAATCTGAGCTATGTTTTTTATTTTTATTTTTAAATTGGTCAAATCTTTTAAGACACTAATTCAACCCCCCTCTTAGTGTCATTTTAACTCCAACAATTCCATGAAAAGATAATTGGCTTGTAGATGCAATGGAAAGTGTGGCCTATCTTATATCCCCTTAGGATCCTTCCAAAAAATTCACATTCACTATTCACCCTATCATGAAACCTTTGATTGATGAAAAAATGGAAGAGGTTTTAACAACAAATGAGGAAAACTCGAGTGAATGGTATGATGCCATATTCAATTATTTAAAAAGTGGTACCTTTCCCCAGCCAACAACAAAAAACCTTTGTGCTTGTATACAAAATCTTGCATCTAAATATGTCATCCTTGTCGATGTGCTATATCAAAGTTCATTCAATGGTCTCTTGCTTTGATGCTTAAATAAATCTGAGATACCTCTAGCACTTCACCAAGCTCACAAAGGTGCTTATGGTCAACATTTTGGAGGGAAAATTTTGGTTCAAAAACTTATGTGTATTGGGTATTATTGGTGCAACATGGAAAGTGATTGCTTTGATTATGTTCATAAATGTCATAAATGTCAAAAACATAGAAATTTTCATCATGTTCCTACTAGTGAAATTCAAACTCAACTTCCAATATGGCCCTTTACAATTTGGGGATTGGACATTATAGGAAAAATTTCACCTACTTCTTCTACTAGATATACCTTTATCATCACTACAACTGATTATTTCACAAAAAGGGTAGAGGCCATTCCCCTTTGATTTAAAACAACTAAGGTAATATGCCATTTCATCTAAGAACTAATTATTGCTCGCTTTGGACTCTCTTCCGCATTAGTTTTTGATAATGCTACACCATTTAATAATAGTGAAGTGCAAAATTTTTTTGAGACCATTAATATCCAACATCATTTTTCAATGCCTTATTACCCACAATATAATGCTCAAGTTGGTTCAACTAAGAAAGTTCTTGAAGAAATCTTGAAGAAAATTTTCAACAAAAATCATAAGGATTGCAACACACAACTGCACTATGTGCTTTGGGCTTATCATACAAATGTTCGATCTTCCATGGGGACCACACCTTATAATTTGGTCTATGGTAGTGAAGCAATAATGACCTTAGAGTTAGAAATTCCTACAATAAGAATTGCTCTTCAAGGATTTGTTGATAAAACACATTATAAAAAATAATGATTAGATCAACTTGAGATGCTCAATGAACAACGAATTAACACTCTCGAACATCTTCAAGCTTATTACAAAAGGAAGCATAATCATTATAACCTTATTGTTATCTTGAAATCATTCCAAAAGAGTGATTTAGTTTTTTGTGATAATCAGTGCAACATCAACGTTGACAGAAATGAACATGATAAATTCAGTTCTAACTAGCTAGGACCTTACATTGTTAACAATTTTTTTGGTTTGGTGCATACATGTTAACTAAACTAAATGGCACACCCCTTAAAGAACCTATCAATGCCACACATTTTTGTTGGTATTATGTCTAATCTATTTGAATAGTATGAATAATAAATTAGTGCTATTAGAGCTATTGGATCATATCCTTTATGTTTTCACATTGCTTCGTTCCTGAAAAATCAATTGAATGCATATGTATTAAACACTAAAGTGATTATTTAATTCATCTTTATCATTACTTTAGGTTTTGTACTATTCAAACTTCCTCTTGTGTGTTATGATAAGTAAGATCATTAAACATATTTAATTTAGCATAACATACTTAATCATCATGTTATATCTAAAGGAAGTTGCAATAGGTTTTACTTAGATCACATAAGCTTTATTAAATCATGAAGACATTAATTAAGTAATCTTACCAATGTTATTTAATTAATCACATTGCCATTTAACATTAAACCACATTAAGACAAATCATAAAACATCAAATTCTCATATATATATATATATATATCCAAAGTTTTATGTACATCTCATCACAACATACAATATCACCAATGTTTGTGAGAACTAGACCCCTTAGGCTTTAGTGCTCATCATCTAGTAGTAGGATATCAAGAGATGGTCATATGTGATCATCACCGAGATCCACCAAACCCGAGTGCAAACTGTATGCCTTGTATCCATCCAAGTTCCACCTGATGCTCATATGCTATCGACTCCCTCTCTAGCTGTAGTTGTGATACCTCTACCTATACTCTCTCCACCTCTGCTAGAGTCTGGGATGATTGTCTTGTAGTCTCATCTTGATGGAGTCATCTCCTCATGCTCTCATACGTTGCATGTAGCCTTTTGAATGGTCTCAGTGACTCTGGATCCTCCTCCATGATTAGTGGGGGTACGTAATTTGGGTCCATATCCTCCTCATCGATGGATGTAGGAATTATCTCTATAGCTTCCTAATGGTATAACTCTTTCCAATCTCTCGTCACTCCTACAAAGTATAAACAATCCACAATCAATACACATCAACCTGATATATATAAAGAAGAATAAGCACTAAACTACAAGCATAAAATCAAATATTATCACCTATATCTCTGGTAGGCTGAAGAATCTCCACATCATACTGTGCAAGGGGCATGGAGGATGTGCTAGCCTCTCCATGACTCTGAGTATTGGTGCCTACTACAACCAAAGTTGGTGATCTCATCATATAGATGGGAAAGGAATCTCCCTACTCCTGTCAATCTCAAGCTGCTACATCATCACTCTCACTTAGGGGTGGCTCCTCCTCCTCATACTCCTCCTCCTCATCCTCCTCATCCTCATCCTCATCTCCTCCATCTTGGGCATTAAATTTAGGATTAGCATCCTCATCATACATATCATCTATAAATCAGTGAATATTTCTACAACCTTGTACTGTACCTCCTTGACCCTATCCTCTACCTCATCTCCCTCAGCTGGCCCTAGTCTTGCATGGCATATAGGGATATCCATCAAAAATATAGGAGTTGGTTGTGTCATTCGACACCACTCCTCATGCTCATTTGTGCTACTGATGTCATCAACATTGGAGACTAGTGACTAATCATGATATGAGAAATTAAAGTCACTTTGGACTACATGGTCTATAGTGAGTTGTATGGTATAACCTTGTCTTTGGGCCCTCCACACTGATCTCCTAATAAAGGGGTATGCCCTAGGTGATGTATGAACATGTCCAAACTATTGTATGACTTGACTGTAATAGAAACGATGTACTACATAGTCATGCCAGCCAATGAAAAATATATCTAATTGCATCATCCTTAATTGTCTCTTGACATCTAGCCATTGTAGCGTCAGTTGATAAGGTCTCCAAAGGACCTTGTCCTCTTCCAGTTGATCAAAACTGACTCTCCAAAAATGCAAGTATCCATACTACCATAAGCACCATAGAGGATAGCTAAAGGCTCAAGGATACCACACAACTATAACACATGGGAAACTGATAGGCTTCGTGTGTCTAATATGCTTAAGGCACCACACCTACAGAAGTTTGCAGTGCACCATACTGTTTATCTCTTGGAAAATAAATCAACCTAGATCATAGTGCAGATGTGTTAGGATACAATGTCCCCAAGCATAAACCATCCTATACTTTTTCATCCCACAAATCAAGTGAATCAATCATCCATCAAGGTGTTTCACTCATCCATCTAGATTAAGTACTAGTGCCACCATGTGCTTCATGATCCATCTCACCACTAGGACTCATGAATATAGTAGCATCGGTAGCTCTATTCATGCCCTCACATGCTCATCATGAACTGTTCCATCAAGGAAGTACTGCATGTCATCCTTTTGCTTGTGAAATGACCAATCTCCTTGGAAGCACACCCATTATCCCCAAATAGGAACTCAAAGAATATGGTGTACATCCTTAAAGGTAATCATCATCTCCCTAGTAGGGAGGTGAATTGTGCATGTATCAATGTCCCAGCACTTGCACAGAGCCATCAACATGGCATCGTGGTACCTCATGGGAGACATAAGGTATTCCCAATAGATGCCTACATCCTGAAGGTGCTCTATCTCCTCTACTGACAATGTTGGGTCTAGGTATGTCAAAAATATCAATTGTCTCCCCCCTAGCCACTGCCACGACTGGGTGGGTACCTATCAAAATCACAACAATATGCTTTAAAAAATCATCTAATATCTTTAATTTTTACATTATTCATCATGCAAGTGTACTAAAGTTCTTCTAGTGTGCTTTCATAAAGGCCCTAGACACTTTAGAACCCTTTTGGGACACTTCACAAAGAAATAAGACACTTTTCTAAGAAATAGGAGACTTTATGAAGAAATGAGACACTTTACGAACAAAAGGGACACTTTATGAACAAATGGGACACTTTGCAAAGAAAGGCGACACTTTACGAAATTTTTTTCCAAGATCCTAAATTAACCTCTAAATACATTACAAATCATTAAATCCTTGTAAAAACACTAAGTGAAGGTCACAAAATTGACTTACCTCATGATAATGCTCACCATGTCCCACTTGCTCTCGAAGCACATCCAATCATGAAGGCCTCTAATTCCATCTACTTGGCATATTCTTGTCTCACTTGTCAATCTCACGCTACAAGAAGGTAAAATGAAATAGTAAGTGAAAAAATAATTTACTTTCACCTCTTTTAACTCTTTTCATTCTTTTTACTCTTATGCATAAAAATAGGGTTATTTTCTATCTTAAGAGTTTATAAAGTACTTTTTCTTCAAAAAACCATAATGAGTGCTAGGGAACTCCATTCTCAACATTGTTTGATGCATTGGAATCATTATTCGATACCAAAATTATACTCCTTTCTAGAAAGTACAATCTGTGGCCTAATTTGGTCCTATTTTAGATAGCCTTGCATCAATCAACTCTTAAAAACTATATTTATAGGCCCCTAATTTTCATTATTTTTGATTTAGAGGCCCATTTCACTCAAAAATCATACGAATCCTGACAAATAATGCATAAAACATTATATCTCAAAAACCCACCTCCGAAAACCTCATGTGGTACCCATTTGCCAAGGGTGGAAAATGAGTCCCTTTTGGGGGAATTTTCAACTTTAAGTGGGAAACACACTGACTTAATTCAATTTTTTAGTGGATGTCAGCCTCTTAGGTCTTAATAACAAGAAATTAGGTATTGATGCCTATAAATATGTGTTTTTAGTTCATTTTTCACATCTCGTAGTCATTTTTATAAAGAAAAATCAAAATTCAAGTGTTGAAAATATTCCATAAGAAGATTTATTAGTCTTTCTATAGTAAAGTTGAAGCTTTTGGACAATAAGATAGGGTTTTTGTAGGTCTTCAAACTTACTTCTCATTCAAGATCCAACATTGCAAAGAGTTGATAATGGATTCCTATGGAGAATCATGGAGAAATCTAGGTTGAGGAGATGCAACTAGCCATCAAATCACACCTTAAGGCTTCTTTTCAAAGTGATTTTATCTTTCATTTTCTCTCTTTCTTCAGATTTAAGGTTTTCATGTCATTTATATTCATTTGTAATGTTGTATGGTTTCTTGTATTGAAGTCTTACATTATTCAATCTCTATTTAATCATCTTATTCTACCACATTAGAATAGAGTTTTGTCTTACTTCAGATTTTCCTAGTTTTAGACACACTTAGGGCTAGGGTTTTGTGCATATTTCATCCATTCAAGGTTTAATTACCAAATTATGGGTTTGACCAAGGAATACCTCCCATTATAAAATAAATTTTAAGTTGTTTTGCATGTGTTTTTGAAGACTCGGATCCAAGATTATGTTAGGAAGTGTTGTGCAGGTGACAAAATGTAGATTTGAAACTATAATTTTTTTAAAATGGAAAAAGGACTAATTTTTCATGGATCGAAAATGAGTCCCACTAGAGGTGCCTATTAGATTAGAGTGTAGATTCCATTACCCTTTTTGTAGAAAAAGAGTTCTAGGAAAAAACCCTCGCCTGGGACTAGCTCACCCAGGTGGTGAATGAGTCCCAATCAATCAAAAATTCAACATTTCTAGTTTTTTAGAGTCATCTCTAGTCTCCATCAGGTTTACATGTGCACACATTCACTCTTGAAACTTTATATTTAGTTCTTTTTGCATTTCTATTCATCTTTCTAGGTCTCTTACATCTAACATTGTGTTTTCAAACACTTCATATTTCTTAGTTTGCATTTAATTAGTGATCTATTTTATCAATTCTTTGCATTTAGTTTATTTCATCTAAGCATATTTCACCTACATCACATCAATATTTGAATGTAACATTTCATTTTAGCCCCAAATCTTTACCCTTTTAGGTGAAAAATCCTAGAAGGATAACAAGCATTTAGGTTTGGGAAAATTGTTGGTTACAATTCCAATATTTTTTGTGATTTTTTTAGCAATGAGAAGGAGTCCCAAGTAAGTGGCCAGGATAATAGCTTCCTAACAACCAATAATTTTTAAAAATTTCTGTTTTATAATTTGAGCTATATTAAAGAAGTAAATAATACTTTTGGGATAACTAATGTATTGTCCCAAAATATTAACATATTTATTAAGAGTATCCTTCCATACTCTAGCTTCTAAAAATGAGGCTTCTCCTATGAGAATGGTTTCATCTACAAATTGTTGGTGTGAAGCTAGAGGTAGCGAAGAAGAAACTTTGAACCCTTTTAGTTGTTTGGTATCAAGTAGTTTTTGAATGTTTCTCCCCAAGACATCTAACATGATGAAAAACATGTATGGTGAGATAGGATCACCTTGTCTTAGGCCTCTACCATAGGAGAAAAAATATTTCAAGATGACCATTAACCAAGACATAAAATTTAGGAGTCATCACACATGAAATGATTAAATTAAAAAATCTTCCCTTGAAACCAATTCTTTTGAGTACAACTATAAGGATTGGCAAAAAAATTTATCATAAGCTTTTGCAATATCAAGTTTTAGAGCTATATCGTGTTTCTTTCTTAATTCCATAGAGTGTAACACCTCATGAGTGTAAATATTTGCATCCAAAATGTGTCTTCCTTGAACAAACCCCTTCTAGTTACCATCAATCATCTTGTTCAAAACTGTGTTTACTCTATTAATCATGAATTTTGAGAAAATCTTATAGGTAGTATTACATAAGCTTATAGGTTTGAAATCAGCTTATAGGTTTGAAATCCATCAAAGAAGAAACTTCTTCATATTTAGGGATGAGGGCTATGAAAGTATAATTTTTTGGTGTAGGTTTTTATTTTTCTAGTGGGTTAATTTATTTTTCCTTAGTTCTAGGTTTTTCTTACACTTAATTAAGCTTGCTTAAGATAATAAAGTGATTTTATTACTAGCAGATAAGTATGTAGTGTCACCTTCCTTAAAAGGTGGAACAAATTCAACTCTTGGTGTTTTCCTCCACTTTTGGTGGTCCATAAATTCCACCTTTTGTGGGAATCTCCACTTTTGGTGATCCATCTCCACTTTTTGTAGTTTATTCCTATTGTTGGATTTTCTACCTACCTCCTCTCCTAAGTTTTATATAAACTCACCACCTAGATTTTAAATTAATACACTTGGAATACTCTTGCATCCATTCATATATATTTGCATTGTATCTTTTCAACTTCAAAGATCTTAATGCATTTTTTCATATTGACATTAAATAATCTCTCAAAGTTTTGGTGTGCATTCTTTATGATTTTCTAGTTCATGTAGCTTTGATTTTCTCTTAAAATTTCTTTGGGTTTGAGAGATGAGGATCATTAGGGTGGGTTGATTACACTTGATCCATGATGGATCAAAGCACAATTTATCCACTAAACCTCAATCTACCAAGCATGATCATTCAAATTGAAAAGTTAAACTAACCAATTATTGAAACTGAAAATTGTAAACTATGAAAATAGATAAATTCCTACTCTAATCCATTTGAAAATTATCCTATTTTGGAATTGGTGTCATGTTGATGTGGAACAATGAACCTTTCCCAATCTCATGATTAGTGAACCTATTTCAATTGATTCTATGGAAGAGAATCAATGAAACCATTGTGATAAATTGATCAAAACCTAATTTATGCTAAATAAAACATGATGCAAGCTAAGTTAACATGATTTTATGCTAAAAATGAACTAATTATACAATTTCTAAGCTAATCTAAGCTAATTCTAAGGTAAAATATGCAAACCCTAATTCATATACAAACTAATATGGATGCATGGAAGCTATTAATGTATGCTTTAAGCTATTACGCAATTAGAAATAAACTAAAACATGCTAAAAGTGAGTAAATTATGAGTGTGGATGCAAGTGAATTCAACAACATAAGTTTTCAATTGAAAGATGGATCCATTTGTCTCCAAATAGTGCTTTAATTATAGGATAGAAAATGAGAAATGGATGGTTGAGATCAAAAATATCAATCAACAGTCAAAGATGAAAGGAAGAACATGCATGGATCATGGATTTTCATCAAAGGATAAGAATGCATGATGGGATTTAATCAAGGGCTCACATTTGCTTCAAATAAACACACTTTTGACCTACTCACACAAGTCAAAGGTTAATTGTTCAAAAGGTTAAAGGTTAAAACTTACATTAGAAGCTAAGTGAAAATATCCCCTTTTCAAATGATGGAGGAATAAGAATATTCCTTGGAATATTCATTTGGGTGAGGATAAAAGGAATTATGAAAATTAAAAGAAATTCTTAGGTGTGCAAAAAGGGGATAAGGAATATTCCATGGGAATATTCCCTTCTTAGAAGAAATTTATTTTAATTGTTAATTAAACAAGGTTTAATCATGCAATTAGGGGATTTGGAGCAATTAATGTGATATTTATTAAATTAAATAATTTAATAAATTGGGGGGGAGATGAAACAATATTAAATTAAATTTAACTTAGGGTTATTTAATGAAATATGATGACTTAGGGAATTAAATTAAATGTTTTGATTTATTTAATTTAATGAGATGAAACATTAGCATGAAGGGGGGGTGAATTAATCTCAATTGATGAATTAGGTTAATGGATGAAAATGATGCCATTAATTAAATTGTCAAGGTTAGTTTAATTAATTAAGCAAAAAGAGGATGGGTTTAAAGAGGAAATGATGTTAGTAAAAATATTTCAAGTGTATGATATTGTTTAGGATATTTTCCATTGTCTATATGGTTATTCAATTTAATTCCAATTTCAAACATGGTATCAAATCTTTTGTTTTGAGAAATCTAAGTTCATAGATTCCTAATTGACAGATTGATTTTCTTGTAAAGATCTTGTAAATTTCTATATGCTCTTCTCTTGCATTTTAGAAGATCCAAAAAATCAGAAAGGATATGCAATGATCTAATAAAATCTTTATATTACATATATTTTTTGTGAGATTTGGGTGATTACAACACTTTTGGTTATACTGGAAGTATTTTTGAATGTTCCAACTTTTCCAGATAGCTCAAGAAATTTAGATTTGGCTTTTGTTTCATCCAAATTCAAGATCATTTGACAAAGTTGCAAATGGGGGTTTCAAGCTGAGATCTATGAAGAACTTTTTATTTGATCATTTTTGGCCCAGAAAAACCTTGCCATTGTGCTAAAAATTCCTAGAAACCCTTATTCTCATATAAAAATTGTCTATTTTAGATGAATTTGATTTTTGGAAAAATTTTCTTTTGCTAGGGGGTCGTCACTATAGGAAAACTTTAACCTATATATTTTTTTAAAATTCATAACTTTTCACCACGATGTCTGTTTTATACAAATTAGATATCTTTGGAAATTGGAGACAAGCACTTTCCATATACAAAGGTTTTGAAGAAAAAAAAATGTTTTTTTGCCAAATATTGCAGGTTGAATTTGTTGTTGCCTTTTTGCTTTAAAAGAACATAACGATCACCTCAGAGCTCCAATTTTTAGAAACGAATAGGAATTGGAAATGTATTGAAGAAAACTACACAACTACAAAGATAATTTTTCTACATTTTATCTCATATTCATTTTGTATAATAAGTTATAATCTTGGTCATTGTGGGCCTATTGAGCATTGTATGTTAGAAAAGGCTAGTGGAAAGGGGGGGTGTCTCTTGATGTCTCTTTTTCATTCACTTAAATTTATGGTCTTATATAAATCTTGGGGGGATTTTATGAACAATTTGTAATTAAAAACTAAGATAAAGTTCCATTTATGGGGGCATTAAGCTTGTCTCTTGAAAGTTATTTCCATCCTTCCACTGTCAAGTTAACTTTAGAGAACTATTTTTCCTAGAGACAAGGGATAGAGGGTCATTTCCTTGAGCAAGATCTACTTCCCTATATCCTTAGACTTGTTCCTGAGCCAAGTGACTATGATTAGAAGAATGCATGGTTTAACAATAATGACATGGTCTATGGACTAATATGTTTTACTAATTTTGAGGATATTCTACATTATGTAGAGCACACTGAGTGCCATTTCACTACTTAGATCTTCATATGAAAGTGGTGTTTCCTTGGAGAACAAGGATATTATGGATTATATTAAGACTTGTGTTTCCCCTTCTTTTGTGGATGATCAATTAATTGATACCCCATTACCATCTACTATTGCTACTTCAGATTCTAGTGTTGCTTCTTTGAAAATTTCTATTGATTCTTTGTAGTAGGACATACATTGTCTTTCAGATTCAATTTGGGATAATCTCTTGATAGGTATTTTAGACTTGTTTATGGGGACACATATTGGAGATTTGGAAGAAACTATTGTGTCTATTAATCTTCTTTTTGATGAAGAGGTATGTGCAGGATCATGATGGGCCAAAAAGTGTTGATACGATGGGTATATGTTGGGTATGTGGCTGAATTTTTTTTTTACCCAAAATTGATGAAACAAAAAGGGATTTTAAAGGAGATTCTTAGTATTCAACAAAAATAAATTATTCTTTACTTTGAATTTAATAAATAATTATTATTCATTTTCTAGTTGAATTACGACTAAAGTCATGATTGATAGGCTGAAAAACACCTATAGTTTTCAAATGGTATCACATTTTTTGAAACTGAAACATGTGTCACATTCTATGCTTCATATACTATAGGATTAAAAAGAAAATAATTTCATGAAGTTTTGACCAAGTTAAGGTGGTTGGACATACAAGTTTTTAATATTTTCTAAAAGTTGTAATAAAAAATTCATAATTAAATATTTACTTGAAAAAAGTTATAAAAAAATATGCATCACATAGGGACATGAGTCCTTTACTTATATCTAAAATATTACTAAAAATAATTATCATTTTATTGTGGTTAGGGTGGTCAGACAAACACATGCTTCTTATTTTTTCCCTGGAATTTACGTACTATTGCATTGAAATTTCAAAATTTCACCATATATATATATATATATATATATATATATATATAATAAACCTAGTATTTTAGAAACTACATTCGATTTGCTACAAATTGTTTTCTTACATATTTTGGAAATAATATAAATAATATAGATAACCTATTCAAATTTTTACATCAAGTTGCCTAACTCTGATTTTTCTAAATTTTTCACCACTTAAGGGCCTGTTTTTTCCATGATGATCCTACACATACCTAAAGATTATTTTTCTTTTGTTGTTGTAAGGGAACACTTTGAACCTCTTGTTCATTATCTATATGATCATTCCTTTCAGTTTCACATGAGTGTGGATACTTTCGATCATCATTTGGAGAAGACATCTCCAAAGGAGATACTTGAGTCTTTGGCTTATGCTCTACATCTGACTCTAGGAGATTCTAGCTTGTCATTTTCAACAATGTGGCCTAAAATGCTTGACTTGATTATGACAACTTTCAACATTGACATGGGGATACTTGAGCTGACTTGAAATACTTCTTACATTCTACACTTTCTTCCTATATATTCCTTTCAAGAGTGGGAAGATAGATCACATACACCTTTAGTTTTGTTTCTTCCTAAGGAGAGGAATATTGTTTGATTATTATGGACCATCTTCTACATCTAGTTTCGAGCATCTACCATTTGGATCTCTTTGGGGGGCTTGCTTTTTCTTCAACCTCATTTCTCTCCATTATGGGGAGCCTACTTCCTTTTGTGGGATGAGGTTTCTTCTTCCTTAGAGGGAACTTTATATGTACATGGGTACCTAACATGGCCTCATTTTTCAGGACCCGTCATCTTTTACATCCTCCTAAGTTGCACGTTAATGGGGGTGTTGGTGTAGGATTTTATTTTTCCTTGTGGGTTTATTTATTTTCCCTTAGTCCTAGGTTTTCCTACACTTAATTAATCTTGCTTAGGGTAATAAAGTGAGTTTATTACTAGGAGATAAGTATGTGGTGTCACCTTCCTTAAATGTTGGAACACATTCCACTCTTGGTGGCATCATCCACTTTTGGTAGTCCATACTTTCCACTTTTGGTGAGCATCTCCACTTTTGGTGGTCCATATCCATTTTTTGTGGTTTATTCCTATTGTTGGACTTTCCAACCACCTCCTTTGCTAAGTTCTATATAAAATCACTATGTACCTTGTATTTGCATACTTTTGCAATACTCTTGCATCCATTCCTACATATTTAAATTGTATCATTTCATCTTGGAAGATCTTAATGCATTTTGTCATATTGACATTGCATAATCTCTCAGAATTCTGATGTGCATTCTTTATAATTTTCCATTTTATTTAGCTTTTATTTTCTCTTAAAAATTTCCTGAGGTTATTCAATCTATTTTATACTTCTAAAAACGTTGAGGGTTAGTGCAAGATCATGGGGGGGCAAAATAGGCCCCTAGTAGCTACAAAAATTCAGAGAAAGAAAGTTACAGAACTTGACATAAAAATTTTAGTAGGCTATTACATAATTGGAAAAAATTGTAAAAGCTAAATTTGTAGAAAATTGAATGTATTTTATAAGCTAATAGTCCTTATTTTGAAAAAGTACATCTATTTGGTGAAAATTTAAAATTTTAATGCAATATTACTGAATTTTCAAGAAAAAAATAAAAAGCAGGTGTTTGTCCGACCACCCTAATGGAGAGAAAAAATAAATATTTTATTCTAAATATTTCAATATAACTATAGGACACATTCTTGGATGTGACACATTTTTTTGTAATTTATTTGCAAGTAATATTTAGTTATGAGTTTTCTAGTTGAGATTTTTAAAATATTAAAAAACCATTTGTTTGGCCAACCTAACTTGGTTAAAAAAATTTGATTTTTTTTTCTTTTTTTAAACTATAGTTTGTGAAGTGTAGTCTGTGATGCATCTTTTAGAATGAAAAAATGTCTAACCATTTAAAATTTATAGATGCTTTTCAATCATCCTATAAATCAAGACTTTAGTAAAAATGTATGTAGAAAACCAATAATAATTATCTATTTAACTCCAAATAAGGTATATCTTATTATTTTGGAAAGATAGAAATTTTCTCTATAAACCCTTTTAGTTTCATCAAATATGGATAAGAAAATTCATCAACTGCTTTTATGTCATATCATGACTACTTGGCCCCACATGATCCTATACTAACCCTTAAGCTAATTTAAAATTTTCCCTAATCTATAGAAATCCCTAGGAACTTTATAAGCACCAAACAAGAAGATCACTTTCTTAACTTCTTGCAGAGTCATCACTTTGGATAAATCTTTTAAATCCCACTCATTAATAATTGTAATGTCACAAAATTGCACCTAGGGGAAATTTTGCATTTTAAGCACCTTTTCTAGAATTTATGAGACCTAAACGCATTTATGGCAAGAGTCTTATGGGTCATAATTTCATGATTCCAACTCCATGTTGTGAAATGGTTAATAGTTTTCTGACTTGTTTCCTAAAAACTATCCTAAAAACTATCATTTTAGACATGTGCACGATGTGTAGACATCTATGTCACACACTAGTATCTTAGCAATTTTCTAAGTTTCAAATGTGGAATCTCAAATCCTAGCTATTGAAATGTGTCTTTATAGTCAGGCTCTTAGGTATAATGGCTCTTTTTGCCTTTGCATGTAAAAAAACTCGCTTTTGGCTCTCATTTTGGGGGGTTCTCTCTCTGATTGAAGGATCTCTTCTCAACTTCACTTCACTTCTCATTTTCCTCCAATATTTGCAATAATACTTCTACAAGTGAAGCTCTATCAAACTGAGGTCCCTCCAACATCCAACACTCTCTAGCAAGCATTCAACGGTGCATCTATGTGTTCAAGAGGGGGTTGAGACCTATTGGTAACACTCTCTTGCTCTTATATATTTATGAATTGATTAGATCTCTTTTTTCATTTACTACTTAGTGGTGTGAGTTTTCCTCCTAAAGTGGGTATTGCTTTCACCACTTCCTTTTGTCTATTTCAATTACTCTATCTCTATCTATCTACTTTTTCATGGAGGTGGGGACACCAAAATGGGGGTTTTACTCCAGTAAGCCTTGAAAAAAACACAACATTTTTCCCCATCCATCTTGTGTGAAGGTTATCAAGGTGGAGCTTGGAGGAAGGATTCAAAAAATTGGTTGCTTGTAGGTCCTCTTTTAGCTCTCTTTGTGCTTTCTCTTGCTTTTTGTTTCCTATCTTATTGTTTTGTTAAGAAAACCTTAGATTCTATGTTGAGCAGTGAATTTTTAATCTTTTTGTTGAAGTCTTGAGTTCTCTATTGGTTAGAATTCCAGTGCATCCTTTAGACTCTATAATGTCATGCTAGTTTCTTGATTCCACATTATAGTCCTTTGGTCAAGAGCTCTTCCTTTAGAGGCAAAAATCTAGAAACTTTTCTCTTTTAGACCTTGAAGTAGTCCTGTATAATAATTAGACCATTGTATATTTTCTCTTCAATTTCTTCATTCAACTATTCTTTAGGTGGTTAAAGGAAGTTCACTCCCTAAGATTCTCTTGAGAACAAAGAGACTGGAGAGTTGAAAATCCCCCTTATCTCACATTTTGGTGAACCTGGCATGAAATATGTCAAAGCTTTTTCTTCAATGTTAAATTAATTTCTATGATAATTCATTTTCTATGGAAGATTTTGATATGTTGGATTATGCTCGAGATTATTTCTTTGAAGCATGTTCCTTTATCTATAGCTCTTTTGAAAAAGCCTCTTCTTCAGAAGCTGAAGAGTTAGTCTGAGCAACTTCTCCAAGTCCTATAAGAAACTATTTACCTAACTCTAGCTAGCCCCTCTCCTAAAAGGATTCATTCTTTTTTTGGAATTCCAAATCATAATGACTCACTGTACTTATACTCAAGGTTTATAAAAGCTACAGACTCTACTTATAATGTTGTTTGGAACACATATGATACAAGAAGAATTAAGTATCTAACTTGGATCAACAATCTTCTATCTCTAAAACTCAACCTACTCAAATTCCTACTTCTTTACCACATTCTCAAAAAATTATTCCTTCAGCACCTAAATATGTGACTAAATCATGTGAGGATTGTGATCTTGTAGAGTAACTTCATGTTACTATAGCTAATATCACACTAGTAATGTCTTTGTGTTACTTCGTGTTAGTCCCCTTCTCAAGGGGGATACTAGTAAATTCTTCATGGATCCTAAGTCTCCCAAAAGGATGGTTAAAATTGGGAAGTGCCCTTCATAGAAGGAAGCTAAGGAGCACTCTGACCTTTTTCATTATCATCCTGATATCATTGCTTGGACATATGATGACATGACTGGTATTGATGAGTCTATAGTGGTTCACAATATTTTTTTATGTCCTGATGGCAAGCCTATTATGCAAAAATCCTAAAAGATCAATCCCAAGGTTGCATTGTTAGTTAGCACCAAGAGAAAGAAGTTGTTAATAGCCGACTTTATCCATCCAAGTGACTACTCACCTTGGATCTTGAATATTGTTGTTGTTAGTAAACCTGATGGTTCTATTCCTAGATACATTAACTTTTGTGATCTTAATAAGGACTCTTTTAAGGATGATTTTATGTTACTTAATATTAATATGATTGTATATTTGACTACAGGACATACCTTGTTGTCCTTCATGGATGGATTTTGAAGCTACTATCAAATCTATATTAATCTAAAAGATCAGTATAAGACATCCTTCACTACCCCTTGTGGTAGCTTTTATTATGTAGTCATTCCATTTCAATTAAAGGGTATGTGCAGGATCATAATGGAAAAAACAAGCCCTTAAGTGGCAAAAAATTCAAAAAAATCAGAGTTAGGCAACTTGATGTAAAAATTTGAATAAGTTATATATATTATTTCAAAAATATGTAACAATAGAATCTATAGAAAATTGAATGTAGTTTCTAAACTACTAGGTTTGTTTAAAAAAAAAAAAATCTATCTAGTGAAAATTTGAAATTTCAATGTAGTAGTACTTAAATTTCAAGGAAAAAATAAGAAGTGGGTGTCTGTCTGACTACCTAACCATAATAAAATGATAATTTTTTTTATAAGATTTTAGATATAATTAGAGGAATCATGTCCCAATGTGATGCATATTTTTTGTAATTTTTTCCAAGTAAATAATTAATTATGAATTTTGTTTTAGAATTTTTAAAAAATATTAAAACTCATATGTCTAACCACCTTAACTTGGTCAAAACTCCATGAAATTAAATTTTTATATTTTTAATCCTTTAGTATGCGAAGCATAGAATGTGATGCATTTTTGGATTCAAAAAATGTGATGTTTTTTGAAAGCTATAGATGTTTTTCAATCAGCCTATGAATTAGGAATTTAGTCATAATTTAAATAGAAAATGAATAATAATTACTTATTAAATTCAAAGTAAAGCATAATTTATATTGGTGGAAAGCTGAGAATCTCCTTTAAAAACCCTTTTTGTTTGATCAATTTTGGGTGAAAGAAAATTTGTTAGCCACATTCCCATCATATTGCCACTTTTTGGCCCATCGTGATCCTACACATACCCTAAAGGATGCAAGAATAACTTACTAATGGGAAATGACCTTAATCTTTCATGACTTCATTCATAAGATTCTAGAAGACTACGTTAATGATATATTGTAAAAATCCCTAACCTTTCAAGATCGTGTAGGGAACCTTCGTCTTGTTTTTGAAATACTTTGACTCTATAAGATGAAGCTCAATCCTCTAAAGTGTGTCTTCAATGTAGACATAGGTAAACTTTTGGGATTCATAGTTTCTCATTGTGGAATTAAAGTCAACATGAATAAGATTGATGCAATTGTTATCATGCCCCCACCTAGGAACTTTACTGAGCTATAGGCTTTACAAAGGAAAATTCAAATGATTCATAGATTAATATCTCAATTGGCTAACTGTACCCTTCCATTCACTTGTTTTTTAAAAAATGATGTTCAATTTATATGGGATTGGGATTGCTAGGAAGCTTTCAAAATAATAAAAACTTATTTGGACAATCCTCCTATATTAATTTTGACAATGTAGGATACACCCTTTTTGCATTACCTCACCACATCACCATATGCCTTGGCAGCTTTATTAGCGCAATATGATGATGATGGGAAAGAAAGAGCAGTCTACTACATTAGTCGTTTGTTGGTTAATTATGAAACTTTTTATTCTCCCATGGATAAGAAATGTATTACTCTCATCATTGCAACATAGAAGTAAAGACACTATCTTCTTCATGCTAAAACACATGTTATTGTGAAAAGTGATCTTGTAAAGCATCTCTTCTCTAGTTCCCACCTTTCTAAGAGGCTAGGGAAGTGGGTAATGTTGCTTTTTGAGTTTGACATAAAGTTTGTTACTTAGAAATCAATAAAAGGTCAAGTGCTTGTTGATCAATTGATAGATACTCCTTCACCTTGCTCCTTCCCTAGTTTAGAATTATTCCCTTATGAGAATATTTTTGTAATCAATCATGACCTTGTATGGAATATGTATTTTGATGGATTGAGATATCAGACTGGCTTCAGAGTGGGAAGAGTTTTAATTTGGCCTCAAGGTAAGTCAGTCCCTCTCTCCTTTATATTAGACTTCCCTTGCACCAACAATGTTGTTGAGTAAAAAGCCCTTTTCTGTTGGCTTGCATTCCACGATCATGCTAAAGATAAAACATCTTTGTATACATGGTGACTTTGAGGTTTTCTGAATATCGAGCCCTTTATTTTTCTTTGCTTAATAGATTCTCCTCTTTCACAATAGATAGTGTCCCTAGGAGAGAAAAATGATATGTATTCTATGGTGAGTGCCACCTCCCTAGCACCTTTAGATAAGGATATGAAAGAATACCACTTCATGGTTCACGTTCTTCAGTCTTCCACTTTTTCTTATCAACCTAAATCCAATGCTCTTGTGTGTTTTCACATGGACTCCAAAGAATGGTATTCTAACATGTACAACTATCTGAAGAATGTAAATTTTCCTAATGATGCAACAAAAAATGATCGCACTTGTATACGAAAGCTTTTAGTCCATTATGTTGTCTTATTGGATGTTCTTTGGGTATGTGTACGATCATGATGGACCAAAAAGTGGTGATATGATGTGTATGTGTAGGGTATGTGGCTGACAACTTTTTTTTACCCAAAATTGATGAAATGAAAATGGTTTTTAAAGGAGATTCTCAGCTTTCCAACAATATAAATTATGCTTTACTTTGAATTTAATACATAATTATTATTCATTTTCTATTTGAATTATGACTAAAGTCTTCATTGATAGGCTAATTGAAAAAACATCTATAGCTTTCGAACAGTATAACATTTTTTGAATCTGAAACATGTGTGACATTCTATGCTTCACATACTATAGTATTAAAAAGAAATGAATTTCATGGAGTTTTGACTAGGTTAAGGTGGTTAGACATACGAGTTTTTATAATTTTTAAAAAGTTGTAATAAAAAATTCATAATTAATTATTTACTTGGAAAAAAATTACAAAAAAATATGCATAACATCGAGAAATAAGTCCTCTACTTAAATATAAAATCTTATAAAAAAAATATTATCATTTTATTATGGTTAGGGTGGTCAGATAGACACCTTATTTTTTCTCTAAAATTTAAGTACTACTGTATTGAAACCTAGTATTTTATAAACTACATTCAATTTGCTACATATTCTATTCTTACATATGTTTGAAATAATATAGATAACTTATTCAAAAAAATTCATTAAGTTTCCTAACTTTAATTTTTCTGAATTTTTTGCCACTTAAGGGCCTATTTTTTCCATGATGATCCTGTACATACTCCTTTATCATAAATATTAAAATGGATTTCTTCTCTGATGTCTCACTAAAGCAAAAATACCGCTATCCCTTCAAGAAGCCCACTCAGGTTATGAGGGTGGAGACTTTGGTGATAAATCCCTAGTGTGAAAAATTGATCTGCATGGGATACCTATGGAAAATGATGGAACAAGACAATTTTGATGTTGTTACGAAGTGCCCGCAATGTCAAAAAATAGTGATCTCATTCACACTCCTGCACAAGAGTTATAAAACCAAACCTATCCTTGGCATTTTTTCAAATGGGTGTTGGATATTATTGAAAAGATATCACCTCCTTCTTTTGAAGGACACACCTTTATTATCACCACCACAAATGACTTCACGAAGTGGGTTGAAGCTATCCCACTTCAATCTATGAAAATTGAAGCTATTTGTAGCTTCCTTCTGAATAACATCATTTCTCTCTTTGGATTTCCTTCTACACTTGTCTTTGACAATGGCACACCATTCAAGAAAAAGGAAGTAATGAAATTCCTAGAGAAGTTCCACATTCAACATAGATTTTCTACACCATATTATCCACAATCTAATGGCCAAGTGGAAGCATCTAATAAGACTCTTGAGCTCATTCTTCATAAAATAGTAAAAAAACATGGTAAGGATTAGTATTTTCAATTAACATATGCTTTGTGGGCCTATTGCATAATTGTTTGTATGATGAAAAGAACAACACCCTACAACCTCGTGAATGGTGCTAAAACTATCATGCCTTTAGAGTTGGAAATTCCATCATTTTGGTTTCTTGTAAAGGATTAATGACAAGACCTACCAATTTAATCATTTGCATTATCTTGAGATGTTTGATGAGCATCGCTTACAATCCCTTGACCATCTTAAAGTTTATCAACGATTGTTATCTAGACAATATAATCAAAATGTACTCCCTAGGACTTTCAAGGTAGGTGGTCTATCTTTCTATGAGAACTAAAGAAATGTAAATGTGTCTCCTGATCAAGGAGGAAAGTTTAATCCTAATTGGCTAAGCCCTTACATTATAATCTTCATGTATGCTTCAAGTTTTTATGGGTTATCATCCATGGATGGGATGCCTCTAAAAGAACCTGTTAATTAAATCCATCTTCATCGATACTGTGTGTAGTATTTATGTGTCACATGTGCAATTCTTACTCTTAAAGGGTTGTAACGTTGCATATTTTTACATTCCTTCATTAAAATATTGTGAATTTTTTTTGTCGTAATGCAACCACATGTGTGTGTGAGAGAGACATACATACATGTGTTTTACTATGTTGTGTACCTATACATTACATTACATCTTTTTAGGAAATTAGATCATCATTGTATTTAATTAACATACATCAATGTGTGTTTTTTAAATCATGATAGCATCTACTCTAGACATACATTCATATATATAAAATCCATAGCATGAACATACATGAAAGTAAGGAACATACACATCACATAAAGAATGCCATAATTTTAGAATCAGTATCTCATGTGTATATATATATAAATATCAATGTCATGTACATGTATCATGCCACTATCATTAAAAATGAGTGGTTGTTGTATATGTTTATCAGTGTCTATACATAAAAAATAATCTACAAAATATATGTCACGACTACAAAAATGATGTACAAAAAAGGCTCTCTAAGCCCTAGGCATATGGCTCCCAGAGCCATATGCTCTAGCTATGGTTGCATCTGGGGTCAATATTTCATAATGGAGATCAATTGGGTGCAATGTGAGCATGAGATGGACATGGACACATGCATCCCCCTCATTTCTGCCTTAATGGAGGCAATATCAACATGGGCTTGGATGAGATCCTCCTGCAATTTCTAATCACATACCAAGATCACTATTGTTGGTTGCTCCATGAGGTCATCAATGGATTTTTAGGGCATCATGTGCCTACTCAGCACCATTATCCCTTGTCATGGCTACATCTTGCTTCACTAGTTCTATCCTTAGCTCCCTCGATAGTTGATCTTATTGTCCTAATAGAGTAGTGTCATTCGTGGTCCTCTACATAATCTCCACTTACGCCTCCACATAGGTAGTCCTCAAGTGGGATACCAAATCAAAAATATTGGCATGACACCTCATTGAAACTAGCCGATAAGAGTCTAGGACTACTCCTCAATAGGCACAGTACGGGCCACCTCTTATATGCACTAGAAAAAAAATCTAGTCCATCCCTATGTATCCACTGCAACCACAAAGAGATGAAGAATATTACCATCATGAGATGTATAGATACAAAACTAAAAAGCACAAAATATATATACATGACATGAAAACTGATAGTACTAAAATGAAATTACATATTGTGACTACTATACCTAGATCCCCTCATTCCTAGTATGGATTAGGAGGAGGAGGGGTGCTAGGCCTCACATCACCAACATCATGAATTTCCCTAGGTGTTGTCAAGGATTCCATTGGGATGAGGAGTGGTACTACGGAAACCAACGAAACTAGGATAGCCACTATAGGAGAGGAAATCCTTTGCTACTACCTTTGTGTTGGTGATGCCCCTCTAACCTCCTTAGCCTAGTCCTATTTCTCTTATTGAGGCTCCTCCTACTATTGCTACTCTTGCCCTTCCTCACCACTTTGAGCCCTCCATCTCTTCCCTATTGGTTCTAGTTGTGCATCCCCTTGTAGGCTAGAATCCCCCATCGAGGCATCAATCAAAAATATCGGTGTTGGAAAGTGTGCTACCCACAATGCTGGAAAGCCCCTCTGAATCACTACATTATCTACCATAACCATTGTAGATAGATCTTGATCATCAACATTTTCATCCAAAACTATGGCATTTGTAATTGTGGTACATAGATAGTCCCCTAGTTATACAACACTTCGAACAACTTGGGTGTATGTGTGGACTGTCAAGGGAATGGTTTAAATGTGACCATGTTGCTGCATAATTTAGCTTTGGTAGTATGGCATAATCACAAAATTTGTGCAACCCAAAATAAAATGTTCATGCTATATGTTTTGAAGGAATCTATAATCATCAACCCAGTAGAACAGCCTATGGGGTCTCTATCTAATTTTATCTATTTTCAATGTATCAAAATACAATGGCCAAAACTATAGATCTCCATGGTGCCACTACCACACAAGCTCATACATGTGAGCCATGGGCACTGTATAATCCCACACTCAAGGATAGCCCTTCTTCCTTGTGCAAGTGATGTGTGTGAAATCCCACACCTATAGTAGTGTGCATGTGGTGAGGATTTGGTACTTGTAATGGATGTAGCTCCTTCACTTATGATAGAGATGCACAAGCATGTTGCACTCCCATGTAAACACCATCTGATCCTCCACCATCTCAAAAATGGTATGGATGAGGCCCCCTTACAGGTGATATCTTCACCCGTCTATGGTGAATCCTATGGCCACAATGACCACCATGACCTAGTGTAATAGGGGTGTAGTTGTATGGGCTTGCTCAAACCATTGGGTGTAAATCTACCTAGTCCAATCCCTATTTTCCATCTAGTTGGAGTAGTGGTGAACACCCTCTGATTTCTCTTATATCGAACACATATTATCAAGCTCCACCTGCTAATAATTAATGAGAAGGACAAGGATGTTGTAGACATCCTATAGTGTCACGGTCATCTCTCTATTTGGTAACTAGAAGCTCGATGTGGTGGCATCCCACTTCTCGATCATGGCCATTAGCATCCTGTTGTGGTATAACATCTCTGGCATAGTGTACATGTGCTAGAGACCAACATGTTGTAGGTGTGTAACCTTGTCATCTAATAGATAGTCCCTCTGCCTTCTAAGAAGGTGAAGCACCCACCCACCAAGATGCTCCTTGATCTCAAGGTAGTCCTATGTAAAATGAAAAATTTTAAGTCAAAACATAGCCTGCTAAGAACACTCTCAAAAAAGATTAAGATATTGGGGGATAGATTCACGTCACATAGACATCTGTGCACTACACCAATGTCTCAATCTACTATTGAAGGTGCCAGGATGACAATGTTTCTTGGTGATGACAACATGCATTTTGGATCCTAGTGCACACAAAGGAAGCATGTGCACATCCAAGATGCCAAAGCTACTCTACATCTAAAAACTAGCTAAAATGATTAAAAATACACAAATTAAGAGGTTTTGAGGCCTACCTAGCTCACCTCAAGACCCTCAGCTATGTGGGATTGTAACTAATCCAATCTAGGTGCCTCATACTCTCATTTTCTTAGCCTTTTTCTAATTTTTCTCTCAAGAAATTCAACAAAATATTCATAATGAATAGTGAAAATGACCCTTCTAGGTGACTACCTTGGTATATATAGGCCCCACGGGGCCTATTTTTTCTTGAATTTTTGGCTCCCTAATTTCTCCTAATTTTACCCCACATAGCTAAGGGAAAACATAGGAGGGGGAAAATAATCATTCTTCTCGTCATTATAGCTTCTTTTGATTTTTAGGACTGAACGTTTTATAGAACAAAAAATTATGATATTTTTCATGACATGTATTTTTCGCTGAGTTCGATCAGTGGGGGCATGTTTCGTATCAACTAGCTTGACCTCTACAGTACCCTTTTTGGCATGCAAACCCATAAAAATTTTAATTTTTGGTGGAATTTTCTCTTTTCTACTTTAGTGTATCTTACTTTTCCAAAATCGAGCCCACTTAAGTGGGGAAAAAAATTTAATGTCACAAAATTGTACCTAGGGACAATTTCACATTTTAACCACTTTTCCTAGCATTTATGACACCTAAACACATTTATGGCAGGAGCCTCATGGGTAAAATTTTATGATTCCAACTCCATGTGTTCCAATGTTGAAACGGTAGTAGTTTGTCAACCCATTTATCAAAAACTAGAATTTTGGACGCCTACAAGGTGCATGGACGTTTGTGAGGTGCACTAGTGTCCTGGTGGTTTTCTGAGTTTGAAATAAGGAGTCTCAAATCCTAGATCTTGACATGCAGCTTTGCAGTTAGGCTCTCAGATGTAACACCTCTTTCCACCTTTGCATGCAATAAAACTCCCTTTTGGCTCTCATTTTGGGGGGGTTCTCTCTCATTGAAGGATCTCTTCTCAACTTCACTTCACTTCTCAGCTTCTTCCACTCTTTGCAATAGAACTTCTACAAGTGAAACTTTTTTGATTTAGGTCCCTCCAATAGCCAACACTCTCTAGAAAGAATTCAATGATGCATCTATGTGTTCAAGAGGGGGTCAAGGCCTATTGGTAATGATCTCTTTCTCTTATATATTTTCCAATAGATTAGATCTCTTTGTTCATTTACTACATAGTGGTGTGGGTTCTTCTTGGGTATGTGCAGGATCATCATAGAAAAAATAGGCCCTTAAGTGGCAATTTTTTTAGAAAAATTAGAGTTAGGAAACTTGACATAAAAATTTGAATAATTTATCTATATTATTTCAAAAATATGTAAGAATAGAATTTGTAGCAAATTGAACGTAGTTTATAAACAACTAGGTTTGTTAAAAAAATAAAAAATCTATTTGGTGAAAATTTGAAATTTTAATGCAGTGGTACTTAAATTTCAGGGAAAAAATAAGAAGTAGGTGTCGTCTGACCACCCTAACCACAATAAAATGATAATATTTTTTTATAAGAATTTAGATACAAGTAGAGGACTCATGCCCCAATTTGATGGATATTTTTTTGTATTTTTTTCAAAGTAAATAATTAATTATGAATTTTTTATTACAACTTTTTTAAAAATAATAAAACTCGTATGTCTGACCACCATTACTTGGTCAAAACTTCATGAAATTAATTTTGTCTTTTTTAATCCTATAGTATATAAATCATAGAATGTGACACATGTTTTCGATTCAAAATATGTGATACTGTTTGAAAGCTATAGATGTTTTTCTATCAGCCTATCAATCAAGACTTTAGTCATAATTTGAATAGAAAATGAATAATAATTACTTATTAAATTCAAAGTAAAGCATAATTTATATTGGTGGAAATATGAGAATCTCCTTTAAAAACCCTTTTCATTTTATTAATTTTGGGTAAAAAAATAGTTGTTAGCCACATACCCATCATATTGCCACTTTTTGGCTCATCATGATCTCACAAATACCCTCTCGTAAAATAGGGATTTCTTTCACCACTTCCTTTCATCTATTTTGATTACTCTCTCTATCTATTTAGTTTTCTGTGGAGGTGGGAAAACCAAAATAGGGGTTTGATTGTAGCAAGCACCAAAATAGCCCCAACATTTTTCCTCATTTCTCTTGTGTGCAAGTTGTCAAGGAAAAGCTTGGAGGAAGGATTCAAACAACTGGATACTTGTAAGTCCTCTTTTAACTCTTTTTGTGCTTACTCTTTCTTTTTGTTTCCTATCTTATTCTTCTATTAAACAAACCTCAAATTATATGTTAAGAAATGAAGTTCTAGTCTTTCTATCCAAGTCTTGAGTTCTCTCTTACTCGAGACACCAATAGGTCCTTTGGACTCTTGTGTGGCATACTCACATCCTATTTCTACATTGTAGTTGTTTGGTCAAGAGCTCTTCCTTTGGAGGAAAAACTCTAGAAACCTTGCTCTTTCAAACCCTATAGCAGTCTTGTATAATAATTAGTCAATTTATAGTTTCTCTACAATTTCTTCATTCAACTAGTATTGAGGTGGTGAAGGGAAGTTTGCTCACTAGGATTCTCTTAAGAATGAAGAGACTCATGAGTAAAAAATTCCCCTTATCTCAGAACAACTTCTCAGATTACCTACAAGAGGTGTTCAATGCAAACTAAATCTACCTTTGGCATAGCATGAAGATTTGAAAAGAAAGAGATCGCTTCATCGGCAATTTCCTCTTCTTTGTACAAAATTTGTCCATTAGTTGCTTTTAAAAATCTTATCCTACTTCTACTTACATGTTTAAGGGTTGAGTTATGGAAATATTTAGTATTCCTATCTCCTTCGGATAGCCATTGTATCATAGATTTATGTTTCCAAAAAACTTCTTCCTTCTTTTTTATTTTAAACCATTGTATTCTTAGCTCCCTTTCTTCATTGCAAATAGTTTCATCAATTTCTTCATGCTCGATTTTCTCTTGGATTTCCTTTAACTTGAGATTCAAGGAATTCTTACTATGGAAAACATTTCCAAAAGATAATTTACTCCATATTTTTACATGGTCTTTGACTTTGTTTAGTTTACTCACTAAAAAAAACATAGGGGTACTAGTACATGGCTCATTCTACCAACAATCCACTAGGGTTTTGAAATCTGGATGTAGTGTCCACATTATCTCATATCTAAAAGGGAAAGGTCCGTTCACCACTTTTTCATCCCAATTTCGGAGGAGAGTGCTATGACTTGAGCCTATTCTCAAGAGAGAACTAAGAGAGAGGTCCTAAAAAATACTCCAATTTGAAGAAATAATAAATTGGTCTATTTTAACTTGAATAAGGTAGTTACTGAGTTTCCTATTCAACCAGGTGACCAATGTACCAGTGAGAGGAATATCCATAAGGCCCATATAGTTAATGAATCCTACCAAATATAATATGCTTTCTAAGAAATCATCCAATCCTCCTTGCTTCTTTGAGGGATACAATGGAGAGTTAAGGTTCTTGCCTAACATCTAGAATTCATCCTTTCTATTATTAATTTTGATTTCTAACATCTCCCAAAGACAAATTCTATCTAGGTTCATATTAAGACCATTGATATTTATTAAATTCCATTAAAATATAAGTAGCCTTATCTTCAAAGGATACCATCAATTAATTTTTACATCTAAAACCAAAGGAACCAAAAATTCTAGTAGGGTTTGAGCAAGTAGCAATCAAACCCGGTGCCTCATGAAAATCACTAATAGAAAAAATAACATTATGCCAAAAACATCTAATAGCTTTTTCAAAAGTATCCTCCTTCATTTTAGTTTTCTCTATTAAGAAGATATCAAGTTTTAGATCTATTAAGCATATTTTTAAAATATGTTTATAGGGGTTATTTAAATCCCTTATATTTTGAGAAATCAACTTAATTACAAACTGAGGTAAAGCAGTATCACCTTGATACCAATTACCAAAGGGGCAAGCCCCCTTAAGTTATTTCTTTGTCGACTTGTTCCCAAAAAGGGAGTCAAGAGTTTTATGTTTTCTTGAAGCATCATCTCATGTTGTGTCTTTGTTCCTTAACTCCTTCAGAGGTGGCCTACCAACTTTGTTTCCTCCTCCAACATCTGACTTATTTGCCTTTTTTTATTTGGTTTGGATTTGGCTGCAATCTTCCTCCCCAAGGTCATCCTTGAGGAATGGGTAAGAAATATAGTTTCTAAAAACCAAGATAAGACTATTCGCTGAGTTTATGTTAAAAACCAAAGCAAGGAAATCAACATGTAGTTGTTTCTTTGCAAAAGAAAAATGGAAAGAAGAGGGCGACTGTTGATCCAACTGGGTAACAAATTGCGCTTTCTTAGAGGGAAAAATGTTTTCCATATGGGGGAACAAAAAATTACCATATTTTTATAAATACCACTTTGATTCAAAACCCTCAACTTGTAGGGCACCATTTAAATCAAAATGGGAGATCACTAGCACATAGACATTGTCATGGAATAAGGATTCCATATCATCTTTGTTAACAAAGTTTACCACAAGGAAATCTTGAGTGAGCCCATTGTCCTCACTAGAAGTAGGTAAGGAAAGAGAAATATTTGGAGGAATAAAAAAATCCAGTTCCCCATGAATTGAAGAAAATATAAGTTATGTTTGGGTTGTTGGAAGGTTTTATCCTATTTCCTTAGAGTTTCACTCAGGGAAACCCTAGAGATCTCAATCCAAGGATAGAATGAGGGAAAGAGATTTTCTTAAGGTTTTCCTAGGGTATGTTTAGAAACTAAAGAGGGGTTGACCACCAAGCTATGGATTGGAAAGACAAGTAACATGTAAAACCTAATGATTCAATTTTATGCTATGTAGAACTCAAACGAATGACCTAGAAATGAATGTACATCAAAAGACATAGAGGTGTACCTGGAAATCTGTAGTAGCTATCATGAAGACTTGAAATGATAAAAATGATAAATTTAATGCACATTGGTACTCATATGCTAGGATGGGGGATTTAGTCCCAGATTAGGGTTTCTAGGTAGGAATAGAAATCTAGTAGTGACAAGTCTAGAAATCTTGAAATATGGAAAAATGACTATACTGGGACTCACACTCTAGGAGTGGCATATCAATCTTCCATGGAGTTTTTGGATCAAGATCTAAATCTAGTCTTCAATCTCTACACTTTCCTCCAATCCTAATTTTTGGGTCTAAAATGCTAAATTTTGCTCTATAGATGTCTTTTAGTGATCTTGTGAACAAGGTGAAAATTTTGGTAACTTGAAAACTTCTTTGAATCTTGGTCTTCAAAGTATCTTAAACTTATGTCTACAAATCACAAATTAAAGAGAGGGGAAAATATTGTTTTCTTAGTGGGTAGGGATTTTCCTTGGTCAAATCTAATTTTGGTAATAAAACCTTGAAATTAAATGAAATAGAAAAGAGGAATGATGAATGAAAAAATATGTAATGTTGTAACTCACCAAACTATTGAATAAGATGATGCAAACATGTATGAAATTTCTATAAAGAATGTCGATCTTGAATCTTTCTTCAATGTAGTAGATATTGACTTGAATGCTTGCTTGAATCATAAAACACTAGATCACAAATTTTAGCTCAAAAATTATAAACATGATGCATGATGACTTTGGCATGATGCTTGGTACTTGAATAATTCTCCAAAACACTTGATAATCAATTCTTGAACGCTCTTGAATTATATTGTAGAATCTTGAATTCTCTTGTGAACTCAAATTTTCTATAATGCATGAATACTCAAGTTTCTAGGAGAAAACATGTGAAATAACCTTGTATTAATACATGTTTATCCCAAATTTCCCAAAATTACAACAGTATAAGCTGACATTAGATCTAGGAGAATAAAATCCCACAAATAATTCAAATTTAATTTAGGTATAAGCTAAGTGAGACTCATACTCAAATTATAGCATATGAGTCCCATTAGGCTAATCTTGAGACACATTTTTCAAGAAAGGATTAGATTAATGTGAAATCCAGATCAAGGCCTCAAAACCTAGGTGGGATCCATATGTACAAGGTTGTGTATGAGTCCCAAATCACTATATTTGGGCCATACAATCCAAAAAAACATAAATTATGATTGGATGTTGGATTATGTCAAGATTATCCTTGGAAAGATGCATTAATTAAGGCTTGTGAATTTAAAATAAAGCCAAATAAGGCATAAAAAAGCCAAATTAATTAATAAAAAAACTAGATTACTATGAAAATGCAAGAAAAAAATTTACAACACCCTAAATAAGGTACAATTATGTCCATTTAGTTCACAAGGGCCCAAATAAGTGTGAAAATGTAAATGGATACATTTTTCTACACTACATTTAGCCCCCACTTTAGTGAGAGGAGAAACTTGCTTCAGACTCACACTAAAGTAGCTAAAGTCGCATCAAGAGGGATTCAAATGAACCAATGCTATTGAGATAGGATGAAAATGATCGAGAGGGCTGCACAAGCCCCCAAGATCAAGATCCTCTGACAAACCAGCATAGACACAAAAGAAGACACATGAAAAGCAATGTAAGAAGAAATAACAAAGCACAAGAATACACTAGCAAAGACAAAGAGAAAGTAAAATAGAAAAAAAAAGGGGTTGTGGATCAGATCTAATTTTTTTCTTTAAAAAAAAAATGCATGTGCACTCTAAGGCAACGAAACTTTATGTTGTTTGTTGGGAGAGCATCCAAAAGGGTGAGACACATACACATGTAGATGATATGCAATCACACAGACAAGCAAGTGGCTATGGGAAATTCATGCCTAAGTTTGGCTTCTCATTCAAGTAGACCAAAGCTATACCACCTGATAACTTTGATAAGGCACCACACATAAATGAATTTTGAGCTTCATGAGGCAAGAAAATCTTCATATGCTTGAAACTCATGAACAAAAAAGATGGCTCCACTGGAAAGCAAAGTGTGTTATGCAAGTTGGCCATATAATAAAAAATGTTAAAAGTGTAAGGCACGTTCAAAGGAGTCTTTCTTAGTTCATGAAAGGTCTTAACTCAGGGAACATTAAACATAATGTCTCAAGAGAGGACCAATCAAAGAATAAAATATTCACAACTTAGGGCATGTAGTGTGTTTCATCAAGCCACTAAGAGGAATGTAATATGCTAAGAGAGATCATGATCTTGAGGGACATCACACATAATTTCACCACAAAGTGAAAGACACATCACATGAAGTAAGAAGACTATACAATGAAACATGAAATGCAAAAGAATAATTCCAATGTATGGCCCAACTTTAAAGATATTACTAAAAATCATGTGTGAGAAATTAATTTAAAATATAAAATGATAAATGCTAATAATAAAAAGGACATGAGAGCTTAGTTGGATAGCCCTATGCCATGTCATATGTTTCCAAATAAAGTTGCATAATGAGAAAGAGAAGAGGGTTTTCCCCCAAAATAAAATTCCAATTACATGAGGGATCCATGAGTTCAGGGTCAGTATGTTCTTAATACAATATTTTTAGGAGAGCTCAGAACTATCATCATTCCCCAAATACTCATGGAATAGGAAGAATGACACAAAGAGAGTGAAAAAAAAGAAAAAAACTTTTAGGTCAACATGGAAGAGAGATGAATATCTTAACACCTTGCATTATCGCCAAAAGGAAAACACAAGAAAAATGAAAAAGAAAAAGATTTTGGGTCAACATGGAAGAGACATCAATGTCCCGATGCCTTGTGTCATCCCCAAAAGGAAAACACAAGAAAAGGTTTATGAAATATAGAACAATGTAGATACAAATAGGAAAATGTCACAAAGAGAGATATACAACAAACATAATAGTATGGGGGATTATATTACACACATGCAACAACACAGAAACCATGAAAGGAAAATAATGCAAAAGACTAGTAAGGCACATGCAATTCAACCCATTAGTAGTTCATCAATATCCCAATTGTGTTCATCGAATATAGAAGGTGGAAAAATAGCCAAAGGGACAATAGCAGGTGTCAAACTAGGGTTATAACCAAGTTCAACACTCTTCCTATGGGAATTATCATTTAAGCTCATAGAAGAAGAAAATAATGTATTCATTTCATTGTACACTTCTTCATCAATTTTAGAAACCTCATCCTTATCATCCAATTTTATCACAATTGGAGGTTGAATGATAATGTCTAAAGAAGGATTAGCTTTTGTTGTGGTATAGGATCTTTTTTTTGTAGTGAAGAGGGAGACCCATCATGTATTCCTTCAATCAAGTTTGGATTTTTATTATTTATATTGTTTTCTTCATTTAACCTTTGAGAAAGAGCACAATGTTTAAGCCTATGCTCTCTAGAATTTATGTTTCTTTTATTAAGAATGTGTAGGAGTAGGTTTATCAACAATAGGTTTTTTATTAAGATTTTGAAGTTGTGTAGGAGTAGGTTTATCAACAATAGGTTTCTTTTCTTCCCTAAGGAGAGGAAAAAAAAGAACCATGGAAGTTTGTTCAACCACTTTCTCTTTATATTTCTAAACTTTCTTTAGCATAGGAAGCATGACAAGATATGGGATCAATTAATATCCCATTAGTGGGCTTATCATTGATTCGATTGGCTATGTAAAGATGACCATTAGGTGTATTTCTAATTCTATCTTTAGATGAGAAACAAATGTCAAGAGGCTTCTTAGTTCTGCTCTTAAAAGGTTGAGATTTGATCAACACAATTAAACCATTTTTAATAGTATCCATATTCATAGGACTAGTATCCATAAGATCTTGTTCAATAGTATCCATGTTTTCATCATCTGTGTCAACATTCATCACATCATTCTTTGTAGTTTTTGAAGCTTTTTCAAATGAAGTATTATGTTTTGGCATAGGTTTGGTAGAGATTTGCATGTTTTGGTTGGGAAGGGCAAAAAATTATTTCCTTGACTAGTAACGTACCTCCAATAGAAAGTTAACTAGAATTAATGAGATCTTGTACAAGATGTTTAAGATGCTTACAATGTTCTATGTCATGTAAAATTTTTGGTGATAATGGCAATAATAATTTTATTTAAAGTTTGGAGGTAAAGGCTTACTAAGATTAGGAGTTTTAATAGGAGGCAAGGTAATCATTTTTTGTTCTAAAAGTTGTGACATTATGTTATGGAGGGTATTGGATGAGGGAGTGAATTTCCTAGTCAAATCCCCAAATGCAAAAGGCATCTTCCTTATATCAGCTACTTGGGTATCAACATGTTGATTTATTTTTTGAGGGGGATTTAGTTGAATAAAGACTTTATTGTGTTTTTGAAAAGCTTGATAATTTTTTTGGTATGTGGATTTGAATTTCTCAGGATGGCTAGAGGTGGATTTTGTGTCAAGAATACTAACCGAGTTTTGATAATCATGAAGGGAAGTACACAAGTGTATGAAGGAGGGGAACTTTATCATGGTAATCTTATCTTGTATCTTGGTTTGGAAGTTCTCAATGAACATCCTTTGAAGGTGAGGGTCAAGAATCTTTACATTGATTTGGGAATAAAGCGATTGGTAGCATAAAATAAAGTCAGTAATCTTTTCATCGTGTTTTTGCTTACACCTCATCAAATTTTCTAATGTCATCTCAAGATTCATGTGCACTTGGAATTTTTTTATAAATGCCTCAACAAGTTCATTGAATGAATTAATTGTGTTATTTGGTAATGAGGAAAACCATTCTAAGGTAGTCTCCTTCAAGGATCTAGCGAAAATATTAGCTAGGAGCTTATCCTCAAGAATAAAGTCACTACATAAGGCAGTATAAGCAAAAACATGGTTAGAAGGATCTCCTTTCCCCCCATATTTCTCAAATATAGGCACCTTTATACCTTGTGGCATCAACGTTCTCAATATCTCCAAGGATAAGGGATTGTTTTTAACATATTATGTAGGTTTCCCATTTTCATTTTGGTTTATTGTGGAAACTTGATTTTGAAGGGATAAAACTATTTGCACAAGTTGATTTATAAGGGTGTCATTGGTTTTGTTTTGAGACAAAGGTGAATATGGTGGAGTTTTATATGTGTTCGAGGGAGTAGTGAATAAAATTATTATGGGAGGGAAGGTGGTAGAAGACATTATGTGCAATGCCACAAAGGTAACTAGGAACGCTAGTGGAAATAACCAAGGAAGAATGACATTAGTAGTAGGTTGTATCGTTGTTGTAACTTGAGCATTGGTATAGGTAGGAATAGAGGCAATGGTTGTGGGAGGAGGAATTTTAATTCCTCCTTGGCTTTGGACATTGTTTAAAGGTAAAGCACAACTAGTGGTTGAGGTAAAACATTTCCAAAAAATCTAAACTATGTTGCACACAAGATCAACTCTGTCCTCACTTTCAATAATGCTATGTATGTAATATATGATAGGGATAACTATGGTTGAAATGTTTTTAGTACTTATTTTATTTTGTAGGTTTGATAAGTCTTCATGAATTTGGATTATGTTTTCTTTTGGAATACTGCCAACCATTATTTCAACATTTGTCACACTACTTGAAGGTAAATAGTTATCAAAGGTATGGTCCATATGTAATGAACTAGTGTCAACACTAGTAGTGAAAGAGATAGATAACCCAAGATACACAACAATTGTGCTATTGCGGGATGACATGAGTCTCAAAGTTCATCTCACAATAGTATTAGCAATATGAAACCAAGATGAAAAGCTCATGCTAGGGACAATCAATGAAATGAAAGATGCAATGAACACAACATAAACACTATGCTCTAATTCTTATTCAAATGAAATTAAGCAATGAAATAAAGAAAACAAAAAATCTACAAACTGAAACACATAACTAACAAAAACAAATAGAAACACATAAACAAATTTTTTAATGCTGGAAAAAGTAGTTTAAGATTTGAAATGAGAATAAATTTCCTAGAGGGGCACATTAGTCCCAATCAGGGATTTTTCAGGGATTTAAATGTTGAAAAAAAATCACCATAGAATACTTAGAAACTAGGAAAGACAGCCTGTACTAGGACTAAATCACCTAGAGGGGTGTATGAGTCCCATATTAGGGTTTTTGCATAAATTTCAAAAAATTCTAACTGATTGTTATGTTTTCTGGTTTAAATGATGTCTAGGATAAGTGCAAATGCGAATTTTAGATGAAATTCAATGATGCAAGAGAAAAAAATGCAATATCTAAGCACTTTCACTAATGCAAGATTTAAGAACAGGTATGTGTAGGATCATCATGGAAAAAATAGGCCCTTAAGTGGCAATTTTTTTTTAAAAATTAGAGTTAGGAAACTTGATGTAAAAAATTGAATAAGTTATCTATATTATTTTAAAAATATGTAAGAATAGAATCTATAGAAAATTGAATGTAGCTTCTAAACTACTAGGTTTACTTAAAAAAATCTATTTGGTGAAAATTTGAAATTTCAATGCAGAGTACTTAAATTTTAGGGAAAAAATAAGTAGGTTTCTGTCTGACCACCCTAACCACAATAAAATGATAATATTTTTTTATAATATTTTATATACAAGTAGATAACTCATGTCCTAATGTGATGCATATTTTTTTGTAATTTTTTTCCAAGTAAATAATTAATTATGATTTTTTTTTACAACTTTTAAAAAATATAAAAACTTGTATGTTTGACCATCTTAACTTGGTCAAAACTTCATTATTTTTATTTTATTTTTAATTTGGATTCAAAAAATGTGATATCGTTTGAAAGATATAGATTTTTTCAATTAGCCTTTCAATTAGGACTTTAGTCATAATTCAAATAGAAAATGAATAATAATTATTTATTAAATTTAAAGTAAAGCATAATTTATATTGGTGAAAGTTGAGAATCTCCTTTAAAAACCCTTTTCGTTTCATCAATTTTGGGTAAAAAAAAAATTCATCAGCCATATACCCTACACATACCCATCATATTGCCACTTTTTGGCCCATCATGATCCTGCACATACCCGAACCCTTGATGCCAGTTAACTAAGTTTAAAACCTAATACAATGTTAATGCATACAAGAATTATGATTATGATGCACTCCAAATAAAAAAAATAGGCATTCTAAATGTAGGTTCACCAAAATGAAATAAACAAAATATGGTTTATGTTTGGGCTGTTGGACAGTTTTATCCTATTTCCTCCAAGTTTCACTGAAGGAAACCTTAGAGATCTCATTACAAGGATATAATGAGTGAAATAGATTTGCTAAAGGTTGTTCTAAGGTGTGTTTAGAAACTTAAGAGGGGTTCACCAACAAGCTAGGGCAAGGGAAGAAAGGTAACATGCAAAACCTAATGATGCAATTTAATGCTATGTAGAACTCAAATGAATGACCTATAAATGAATGCAAATCAGAAAATAAAAATTGAGAAGACACAAAGGTGTACCTAGAAACCTATAGCACTTGAATGAACACCTAAAATGCTTAAAATGTTGAATTTAATGCACACTGGGAGTCATATGCTAGGTTGGGTGATTTAGTACTAGATTAGGGTTTCTGGGAAGGAACAAAAATCTAGCAATGACAAGTCTGGAACTCTTGAAATCTAGATAATTCACTGTAATGGGACTCATACACCATAAGTGGCATATTAGTCCTGATTAGCTTTTCAGAGGATCAATATCTAAATCTACTTTCCAATCTTCACACTTTCTTCCAATCTTGATTTTCATGTCTGAAATGATAAATTCCTCTTTATAGATATCTTTTAGTGATCTTATAAATAAGGTGACAACTTAGACAGTTTGAAAATTTCTCCCAATCCTAGTCTTCAATGTATCTTGAACCTAGGTCTATAAATCATACACTAAAAAGAGGGAAATATTTTGTTAGTGGATAGGGGTTTCCTTTTTCAAACCCTATTTTGGTAATCAAACCTTGAAATGAAATGAAATAGAAAGGAGGAATGATGAATAAATAAATATCTAATGTTGAAACTCACCAAACCCTTAAATAGGATTCTAAAAATGTGTATAAATGGCTAGCATGAATGTGGATCTTGACTTGAATGCTTGTCTTAATCATTAAACCTTACATCACAAATATTGGCTCAAAAACAAACATGATGCATGATGACTTTGACATGATGCGTGGTTCTTGAATAATGCTCAAAAATACCTTATAATCAACTCTTGACAGATCTTAAATGATCTTGTGAACTCATATTTGATATAATGCATGAATACTCAAGTTTCTAGTTGAAAATATGTAAAATAACCTTGTATTTACACTTGTTTATGCCAAATTTCTTGAAATTACAACACTACAAGTCAACATAAAATCTAGGAGAATAAAATATCACCAAGAATTTGAATTTAATTTAGGTATAAGCTAAGTGGGACTCATATGCTAGTTGTGGTGTATGAGTCCCATTAAGCTAAACTTGGGAGACATTTTTCAAGAAAGGCTTAAATTAATGTGAAATCCAAATCAGGGGCTTGAAATCTAGCTAGGAACCATGTTCCCAAGGTGGTGTATGTGTCCTAAATCACTAAATATGGGTTATACAATCCAAAAACACATAAATTATAACTAGATATTAATTTATGTTGAGATTATCCTCAGAAAGATGCATTAATTCAAGATTGTGGATGCATAATAAGGCCAAATAAGGCATAAAAAGCCCAATTAATTATTAAAAACCCTAGATTAGTGTGAAAGTGCAAGAAAACACTTTACAACACCCTAAATAAGGTATAATTATCTCCATTTACTTCACAAGGTCCCAAACAAGTGTGAAAATGTAAAGGGATACATTTTTCTACACCCTCTAGAAGTGGGTAAGGCAAGAGAAAAATTCAGAGGATTAAGAGAATTAGGTTCCAAGTTAATGGAAGCACCATTATTAGAAGGAGAAACAATCTCTTTATCCTTTAAGTGGGACTTTGAATCCACAATATTCTTAATGCAAACATCTTGTAAATGAACAAACTTATTACACATCTAGCAATAGACTTTGGAATTTTTAAATTTGATAGGTTGGACCCATGTACCAAACATTGACTTAAGAGTAATAGTAGTTTGAAGAATATATTTGATAGTAACATTAACACAAAATATGGCATAAATCAGCCTTTATTTGAGTTGGGTAACTTTGTCAACACAAGATAGAGTACCAAAATACTCAGTAATTCCCTTAAAAATATATTGGTGCCATAATTCTAAACGAAATTCTGAGAGCTAGACCTAGGTAGGAGCCACCTTCTCTAGGTTAGTAGAAGAATCAAACCCAGGTTTCCATTTACAAAGGGATATAACATTTTTAAAGCCCCTATCAAAAGCCTAAGGCCCACTTGTAAGAACCTCAAGCATATCTTGTAGAATGATAAAACTAAATAGTAACAAACCTCTAGGAATTGCACTAATAGATACACTACCCTTAAGATTCCAAGTATCACTATCCCATGTTCACACTTGGTTGATATTTAGGTGATTAGAAAAATATTTTCTAACCAAAGACAATTTAAGTCCTTAGTTGAGATGTTGAAAAGCTGATGAGGAACAACAACCTCAGAGCCATTCATAGAGTAGGAAACAGACAAAGAGGTTCAAGGAGCTTTTGTCAACGGGCTACCCACAAGCTTGTCTACATAATAAATAAGGTCATCATGAGATAATAAGGCATCCTTTTTCAAAGCGTTCAGAATAGGGTACTTTCCAGAAGTACATTATAAGGACCCAATCAGGGGAATAAGAAGACATTGTTCCATTGGGGGAAAGCAAAATTTTTGGATGGGGGTCTGAATTGGCCGCCCCACCACTCTAAATCATCAAGATTCATAGGCGGGCACAAAAAAATTGAAAAAAACCAGACCACACACAAGAGAACTAATATTATTATTATGGATAGTAAAAATTGTTTACATGAAGTTAATTACTATTTTTTGAGATAAATCATCTTTGTTAAATATTTTGGTACCGAATTTCCCATAATATTGTTTCGATACATAAAATTAATTTTAGATACTTAGTTATTAAATATTTTAACCACCTTGGAACCAACAATAAAGTACATGCCCAAATGTACTAGGTTAGTAATTTAGTTGCACCCTACATTTTCCTATATTAGGAAAGCATGCACATTTGTAAGGAGGCTTATTTATATGTTAAAGAACCTTGAACATTGGATTTATAGGGTGAAAGATATATTTAAGAGGTTCTTATTATCATAGTACACAATAAACTTTTGGTTTTAGTTTCTTGAGAGAGAGTGTGGGATGTGGGGAGAATCTATATACATAAGTGTTATTACATTGAAGATATAAAGGAGTGATGGAAGTGAATGTATTTTAATCTTGAATTTGAAGATAATATATTCTTAGACTCTCTTCATTGTGGAATTTATTTTAAAATGGTTTTTCCATCTAAATATTATGTTTTGAGAATATATTATAGAGTTTCCTACTTTTTTATGTTGCTAATTTGTGCCTCTTTTTTTCTTTGATCATATGTATAGACGCCTAAATTTTTCCACTCCCAGTCGGTCAAATTTATCCTTATATTCTTCTAATCTTGCCTCCTTATCCATATTAATTAAATAATCTAGTATTTAATTAGTATTTATCCTATCTCAAATATTCCCTAAAGTGTTTAATTATATATTTAAATACTTTTCCCCATTTCCTCTCCAAATTAAATAAATATACCAATTTATTTAATTTGGTCATTTTTACCTACATGAATTAAATATATTTTTTAATTCAATTTTCTTTTTCCACATGTCACCATCCTCTATAATTCTTTCCTAATCTACGTTAACTTAATGAATGTTTGATTAGGATGTGCACACCACTAATTGTTGTTAGTGTCACATCCTTCATAAAATTCTACTTGCCCCTAATCCCATGATTAGCCTACCTAATAATTTGCACAACCACTAATCATGCTTAATTAAATCCGAACCTAGGTCTCTTTCCATTAATGACATGGGTACCCAAGTCAAACTTCTTAAATGTTGTCTCCTTTTGGAGAATAAATACCCATCCCCCAAGGAATTTTTAATTCCTTGTTTATTCCTCCAACGTGCCAAATTGTAATTTTTAATTCCATTTATTCCTCCAAGGCATCCCATGTGGAATTTTAAATTCCACTTTATTGTCCCTCAATCCCAATGTCCTTACAAGGGGAATTTTTAATTCTCCTTGCTCTTCCCAACAACCTTCTCCAAGTTCTAGAAGGATTTGACTTGTCATATCCTCCCACTATTTGGGGAAGGATAAGATGAGTCACGAATTTTTCCTCTCCCCAAGGTACTTAAAAGTACCTCCACTTGGAGCCACCTTATCTCCACATCACCCTACCCTTTCCACCTCACATTCCATATGTCCTCACCATATGTGTTGAGATGCCTCAAAGAATCTCAACCATTGGTCTTCAAAACCTAATTTTTATGCTAGCCCTCCTATGCCATACAAAAAAGGACCCTTTGCTTGACATGGGATTAATTCATGGTAAATTGGATTAATGAGGCCTTGATTCAGGTGTTGTGAGGCATTTTATGCATCCACACTAGGTCTTGTACCCTTGATAATTGAATTACATGCTTTTAACGACAACTTGTAAAGGTGTTGTAATGTGTTGTAAGATACTTTCAAACTTTTCTAGACTTAATGAACCTATTTATCCCTAATTAAACATTATAAAATGTGTTTAATAAAACTATCACATCAATTTAGAAGGCTTGTAAAGTAAACTTAATGATTAACTAGTGTTGTAATGTGTCTTGCACATTCACATTGGTTCTTGTGCCTTACTAGGCTATGTGGACCTCATTTTAGTGTTGTAAAGTGTATTTAATTACACTTTAACATTGATTTATGTTTCCCAAGCCCTACTTTACATTTACATCATCATTAATAGTCCTATATTAACCCATATTGTGCATCCTAAGGCTCAGATTGATCAAATACTCGACAAGGTTGCATTTTAGACCTTATTTCCTTATCCCATGGCATCTCGAGCTTTCAAAATAGCCCCTGTGGGACCCATTTTCCATGCATGGTGATTTAGTCCCACCCAGGTGGGACCCATTCGCCATGTGTGGCGAATAAGTCCCATTTGGCTCAATTTTAACCTTTGAGGAAGTAAAAAAGTGAAATTTTAGTTTCTCAAGCCTTCTTCTCATTCAACAAGTAAAAGTATCAACAAAATCTCATTTTCAAACCCGTAAATCAGAGTTTCAAAAGTAGACACTTGTATGGCATCAAAGTGCAAATTGGAAGCTTCAGGATCCACCTTTGAAAATACATTAAGTTCAAAAGTTGACTCATTCACCATAGGTGGAAAATGAGTCCCATCCCAAGGTCCTTTTTGGAATTTTTACATTTTTAGATACCCTTTTGTCAAAAAAAGGTTTTGGTACAATTTGATAGAACTCATACCGATTCACCCAGAATGGCGAATAAGTTCCACCAGGCCTAAAAAATAGCATCAAGAGAATTTTAGAGGAAATTTATAGTCCTCATCAAGATTCCAGGTGCACACTTTTAGTCTGATACATTTCAATTGCATTTTTCCATTCATTTATAGGTGATTTTGTATTACACAATGTGTTTTCCAACATAGCATAATTCTTAGATTTTTCATTTATATTTGATCAATTTCATAGCTTAGTTGTATTTAGTTCAATTCATCTAGCTTACATAAAATCACACATAACATAATTTGAATGAACCCTAAGCATTTTTGGCCCCACCTTTGTCCTTTTAGGTGAAAAACCCTAGAAGAGCTAGGGAAGTCCATAGGAACCCAAAAATCTATAGTTCACCTCCATTTCATGTACTCCAAATTGGCTAAATATTAAGCTAACTTCATTCATTTGATCACTCAACACATGCATTTTTCTCTCACATTTTGGGCTAACATACAATCTCCATTGCTGCAACATTTGAGCTCATATATTTGCATCCAACCCATTTTCATGGCCTCCATTGCATTCATCATGTCACCCACATCATTTTAATATAGGTTGGATAAAATTTTATCACTCAAGGAGCACACATATTCAACAATAAAAGGGGAAAACAAAGCATCAATTTGAGTAAGGTAAAAATTTGTGTTTTGTTTTTTTGTATTGCTTGAATTTAACTAGGCCAATCTTGATGTGTTGTTTGTGCTTTCCTTTTGCATTTCATTTTGTTTGTATAGTTAGCTAGGAAATTCGCTTGCACACAATATGGTCATAGTATCTTCACTTATTATTTTGTTAAGTTCATCTAAGGTGTTTGTAAGAATGCTAAAAATTAGTTGATATTAGAATAATAAAGAAGTTGACTATTTATATGTTAATTCCACAATAAGGAAACTTAATTTTAGAATTTCATACAATTTTTATATATTTAGATCAACATATAATCTTATTTCAGACTTGCATACAATTTTGATTTATATGTACACTCTTTTCACTATTTTATTTTCTTCTTCCAAAATGTTGTGATATATATGAAGGTGATTTGTATATTGGATCAAATACTCTTTTTGTATATTCTATCATTTTTGGAAACAATTTGGTAGTTTCTTGATATCTTTCTTCATTATTTTAGAGGAATCGACAAAGTTATTTGGAGATTGGTAATGAGAATTTTTTTATGCATATCATTGTATGTTTCCTTAATAATTTATGATAAATGATTTAGACACATCCTCTATGTAAATGTTATAGAAAAACTTGGTATGTATTGATCTATTTTAATATTTTACATTAACTATGTAGTGGGAGTATCCATATTTATATATTTTTAATTATTAGATTATCCTTTCAAGTGTCTTTATTTATAGCTTACTAATGTGACAATGCATTCAAAAGTTTTAATTTTTGGGATCTATAATTTCTTAATTTTAGTGGGCTACCTTTACCCATTGATTGAATAAAATGTTGTTGGTGGTTGTCATTAATGTCAACACTTGAGGATATTGTTGATTGTTGGTTATCATTGATGTCAAAACTTGATGAGATTGTTGATGGTTGTCATTCATGGGAGTTTGTTGGCAATAGTTGGTACTAATGTCCTCACTATAGTTGGCAACAATTGTCATTTTTGACAACTTTTAGTATGGACTGGCATTGATATAGAAGGGTTGTTTAAGTTCATGACTATTTGTCATGCCTTATCTTTATTGAATTTCATGGTTGGATGTCTTTGAATATGATTTCTATTAGTAGAGTTAGTTTCATAATGATACATTACTTGTTGAGGATTAGAAAACAATAAAAAGTACTATAGACAATGGAGAGATGTTGCTAGTGGTCTATAGTATGTCTTATACTCTCTCCTAATGTTCATGATGGAGCATGTGTTAGTGAAATAATGGTATGACCTCTACAATTTTCCTAAGTGTTTCTAGTTCAAGAAGCTATATTGAAGTCTACCTAGGAGAACACTCTGCATTCCTACATTGATGAAAATTCGGTCTTATGGTTTGAGATTCAATGTTTGTGCTCTATGAACATTATGTTCCTATATTTTTGGTTCACTTGTGTTGTCAAGGAGGTTTCTATGAATTGTAGAAGGTTGGTAATATTTTTTGTTGTCTAGATAGGTCTAGGAAATTCTTTGAATTTCTCTATTATGATGTTTGAAATCATATAGTTTGGTGAATGTAATGTTACTGTCTATGTAGTATCTTAGATCTAATTTTGTTCAATAAAGTTGTCCACAAGTTATTCTATTAATGTCATATCTCATGTTCATGGATTCTATGCTTTCCTAATATAGTTTTTCATTCCTATTAGTTCTATGGCAGTTTTTCATTGATTAGTAGTATGAAATAAGTGTATGGAACTATTTTTGGATGTTTAGAGAAAATCCCCATGTGATTCACACATTACTATTTGGCCACTTTTGTGTTGCATGGGTCTTGAGTTGGATTCCTAGGTTATTTGTAGATATCTAGTCAATAGGTCTTGTTCTTTTTCTTGTGTCATGTGATTGGGGGTCTACACCAACAATTGAAGATGAGTTAAGTTGTGGTGCATATAAATGCAAGATCATTTTGGATGCAACATGATGGTGTGGTGTACAAGTGTTAAGAAGTGCGTGTGAATTATATTGAATATCCAATAGAGATAGTGTGAAAATGCGTGAAAGGAAAGATCAATTATGCTTTAATGCCTTAGTCAATAGAGTGAGTTGTTGAAAAATATTGTAAACTCATAAAAATTTTGAATCTTGATCTATGATAGTGAGTGTCATTAGGTCCTCTATATCTTGCTCTTGGAGTTGATTAGTACTTTAGTGCTACAAGTCTTTTGTATCTTGCTCTGAGGTAGTGAGCCTTCTTGCAAGTATTTTTGGTAGTATTATGAGTTAACTTTCACCATGGTTTTTCCCTCATTAGGTTTTTATGTAAATATGGTGTTCTCCTATACATGTGTGTTCTTTGGTTTATCTTTCTTTTCTACTAATTTGATTAGAAGTATAATTGTTATATCTTTCATTTCTGAGGATTGTTTATCATACTAAGGGTTTAAACTAATATATTTTTTTAAGAGTCTCAATAAGAGGGTTGCATTGTGTTGAAAGTTTCAAGGTCTAGAAGAGATTAATTTTTTTAGTAGAGCAATTCACCTCCCTCTTAGTCTTCAAGTTTGTTCAAGATTAAAGAATTCAATGTGGACTATATAGATCAAAAGATTAATTTAGTACTAATATAGAATTTGTAAATTGACCTTGTTTATGGTAATTTGTGTATTGGTATGTTGCAATGAGAAGAAGATATGGATGAGTCAAGTTGTGAATATATATGGACTTGATTGTAGTTTTGAATTAAAATGTTGATGACATATATTTCTATCTTTATTTTTCTTTATTACCTTATTTTTTAGGTATGGCTAGATTAAATGAGCTACAATTTTCTGTGTAGTGTATACAAATTCCATCCTTGAAATTTTCACATTTTTTGGGGCCTCTCTACTTAAATTGGGCTTCTTTATGCCTTAAATTGGCCTTAGTTTTCATCCACAAGCCTTAATTAATGCATCTTTAAGAGGATAATCTTGATATATATGAACTGAAAAAACATAATTTAATGATTTGGAATGTATGGCCTAGATATAGTGATCTGGGACTCATGCCACCTTAGGCGTATGGATCCCACCTAAGTTTTGGGGCCTCGTCCTCAATTTTTCATTAAGCTTAACATTTCTTGAAATTTGTGTCCCAAGCCTAGGCTACTATGACTCATAGCCCCAATTGGAATATGAGTCCCACCTAGCTTGGACCTATTTTGAATTCAAATTCTTGGTGGGATTTTATTCTCCTGGATTTGATGTCACTTTGTAGTGTTGTAATTTTGGGAAACTTGGCATAAAAATTATAAAGATGAGGTTCTTTCGCATATTTTCTCCTAGAAATTTTCATGAGCTAGTGTGACCTAAGCATTCAAACATTCTAGCATTCTAGCATTCTAGGGCATTCAAGAATGCTTATCAAGCATTTTGGAGCACTATTCAAGTATCAAGCATCATGTCAAAGTCACCATGCATCATGTTTGTTTTTGAGCTAACATTTGTGATGTAGGGTTTCATAATTAAAGTAAGTATTCAAGTCAAGATCCATATCATTCAAGCAAGAGTCAAAATCTACATCCATTGTAGCTATTTCATACAAGATTGCAAACTTTTGTTCCTAAGGTTTGGTGACTTCCAACATATCATTGTGTTCATTCATCATTCCTCCATTCTATTTCATTTCATTTCAAGGTTTCATTACAAAAATAGGGTTTGACCAAGGGAAACCCCTATGCACTAACAAAAAAACATTTTTCCCTCTTCTTTTATGTGTGATTTGTATATTTAGGTTGGAGATTCATTAAAGAGAAAGATTGGAGAAAAGTTTTCAAGGTACAAAGTTGTCAAATTTGTCACCTTAATTGAAAGATCAAGGAAAGCCACCTACAAATTGCAATTCAGTGATTCTGATCTAGATATTTGACAAGAAGAAACCTACAAAAAATAACAAAGGATATCAAAGTTTCAGAGCAACCCTAATACTGGGACTAAAATGCCACTTGTGGCATATGACTCCTAGTATACACATTTTTCAGAAATTTTCTATAGATCTAGATTTAGTAGTTCAAGATTCTAGTTTTTGTCAGAAACCCTGATCTAGGACTGAATCACCCCTACTAGCATATATGAGTCCTAGTGAGCATTAACTTTAGCATTTTTAGTATTCCAGAGCTTGTTTCGAGCACATTCAAGTTTCTAGGTGCATCTTTGTACTTTCTTAGTTTACTATTTTGATTTGAACTCTTTTCTAAGTCATTCATTTAAGTATTGCATATCATTAGGTTTAATCATTAAATCTTACATATTCCTAGTCTTTCCAAGCCATATCTTGGTGGTGAACCCCTCTTTATTCTTTAATCATACCCTATGATATTCTTTAGTAGATCTCTTCCCTCCATTCTATCCTTGGATTGAGATCTCTATGCTTTCCTTGAATGAAACATGGAGAAAACTTGTTGTTCTATGTGCTAAACTATAGAGTGAGAATTTTTGACCTTTCACTATGTTTTCTATTCCAATTCATATGTGTAACGTAGATAATGAAATATTTTTGTTTTCATTTGAAATTGATGTGTAACATAGATAATGATAGTTTATATGTGTTCACCTTAGCATGGTCCCAATTCTATCATGGGATAACATAAAGGAGGATGAGTGGAGTTCTTACTTGAGATGGTGGTTATTTGGGTTGCTATTGGAAGTATTTTATTAGAGAATAAGAACATGTTTAATAATAATATGCCATAATTTTAGCTAATTAATGTTTTTCCTTGTTGATTTTCCTATGAATATATTGACAATTTATGATGTCAAGTGGGGAAATGTTAGGATTAACTATGCCATGAACCTCATAGATCATATATATTCAATTCTTCTAAATATTATTTTTAAATCACTTATAAGGGATGATGGTTTCACTAATAGTGGTAGTTATTTTTACCTTTAGGGTTTTACTAGAATGGTAACTTTTATTTATTGTGGAACATTAAAAATTATTTACTTGAAGCTAGTCACTATTTACCAAGGTAAATATAATTTTGGTTGTTATAGTTATTTTTGGAATCTAAGATCAAATGTTTTTTTTAATACTTGAAATGAATTTTGTAATGGCTATTAAATGTATTTAAATACCATCAAATAAAAAACAAATAGGTTTCCAAATGCAGTAGGTTAGTAATATGGTTTGAACCTATATTGACCTATGTTAAGAAAGTTTGTAAATTTGTATAAAGGGTTGTTGGAATGTGAAAGCTTGAACATCCAATTTAGTCGATGAAAACACTATTTAATAAGGCTTAAGGTGGTAGTAATTTAGATTAAATCAATAAGAAAGAAAATTGTATTTGTAGATGCTTGAGAAAGTGTGAAATTTATGGAAAATCCCTCTAAATAGGCATTCTTTGATTCAAGACACAAAAAGGAGTGATAAAAGTAAATGTATTATAGTATTGCATTTCAAGATTATACATTTTTGGCCTCTCCTATTGTTAGATTTTTTCCTTAGAATGTTAATGCAAATAATTCTTGTGTCATGAGATGATAATTTAGAATTTCATGCATTCTTATCTTGTTGATTTGTGCCTTTTTATTGTTGAACTATCTTATGGTGTTGTTATCTTACTTTCTTATTCTTGTTTTAATTTTATTGAAGATGATTACAAGCATGTTAAATTGGTTTATTTTAGCATCATATAAAGTTTAATCTCTATGTGGTGATTCCATATTAAGGAAACTTAATTTCATATTTGAAAATAATTTTCAATTTTTTATATTCATAGTAGTATAATACTTCTATCTCACCAATCAATATCATAGCTTGAATAGAGCTATGATGATTAACCTTTAGTTTAGAGATTCATATTTTGTCAAACAATATAGCCTTGAAAAGATATACTATAAGTTCAACATTTTTTAAGAGATCCTACCTCCTCCCCAACTTGTGGCTATAATAAATATCATAGTCAATATGTCACAAGAGATTGAGGATCTTATTTTTAAAGCTTTCAACTATAAGGAACTATGGAGTATGTATCCCAATAGTTGTCAAAATATTCTTGGGTAACTTGCACCACTTCTCATGTGTTTGGTGCTCCTAGTTGGTAAGATTATGGAAAGTTCTATCACTTGGAGCTAGCTACTTCCTTTATTCACTCTTCACAAAAAGTAGACGAAGACCATGAGGAAGATGGTGCTTTGCTAGCTAGGATCTTTTTGGTGGTGACTCCATCCTTTTGAATTTTTTGGTAAACCAATTGACAGTAGTCCCCATCATGCTAGTGTTCTATTTTCTCAGTAGCTTATGAGTGTTTGTGGACATTCAATATTAGCAAGATTTTAGCCATTTCTATCTTTTATTTAAAAATTTGTTCAACATTAACTCTAAGGGTGTGTCTTTTTACCACCCACATTTTTTTGTAATATTATATTATTATCTTTCGCCAAATACATCATAAAAAATAAACCTCTACTTTTTCTATGGAAGAACTTTTCTTACTATCTAATTATTTTGAAAAATATATTTCTTGAAGGACAATGGAGAAAGAGAATTTTTACTATAGAGTAGTATGAGAAATGGAAATGGATACCAATTATCCTTAAGAAGAAGTATTTGGTGTTGGATGATCAGCCATAGATTTGAACATACAAATGACAAAAATTTTGTCCACATAAATAAACTTAAAGTTATACAAACATAATTATAATTCATAAAATTTAGAGAACATAAATTTTATTTATTTATATTAAATATCATAATTTAAAATAAATTGTTAATATTTTTTTTAATAGACGAAAGAAAAAAAAACGCTTCTTCTAAAAAAACCAAAAACAAAACAACTTTGAATAAAAACATTTTAACAGATGATTGGATATGCAATTAAGTTTGTTTTGTCCCACCGATTTAATTTGTCATAGCAATAAAGAATAAGTACGTGTAAAGATGACAATGATGCTACGACCTTTATTCGAAACGATGTCGTCAATATGTCGACAAAATGACAGGCTATCTATCACAAGGAAGCATGACAGTCGACCGTGGCATATAGCTTGCTTCTGTACTAGAACATTTTTTGGTAGTGTCTCACGAATCTCGATAATCTTTTCAGTCATGGGACCTGCTTTTAGCTGCATGCTTCCATAAGGTCACTTCACTCTTTTCAGTAATGCTTTTATCAGGATAATGTGACTATTTTGTCTATGAAAAGGACTATGACTCTTACGAAAAACCACTGGACACATGGGTTACGCGGCGTACCGACTACACTAAATATTTCCTGTGATGATATTCACTATGATTACAAAGTAGCTGAATTTCGCTTTAATGTGGCACGTTATTCTTGGCATTGTATCGGTTCTTCTTATCGTGCCACAGCTTACATGATTCTTATCTATTGATTTTGATTTCATGAAAGGAACTGTTACGGTGGAGTGTCGTGGTGGAAATTTTTTAAAGCGTTGGCATACAGTCCTCTTCCAGATAAACTACATAGAAATTTTCAAGGTGATGCACTAATTTTTACTGATCTGACATAATTGTACATTCATTATTTCACATTAATAATTACACCGAAAGGAATCCTATGAGTGAATTTCAAACCAGAGTGGAGGAATAGAATTTCGAAGTCCCCTCATAAAAAATAGAACGGTGAGCACTGTTGGCAGTTTAGCGGCGGCAGAAATATATATACACGAGTCCTTTTGTTGAGCTGTAACAGGTCAGTTTGTAATCAAGATAAGCTTTTCATCTTAAGAACAAAAGCGCATTCTATCTCTGTACATCTTTAAGAGTTAAGCGTCCTTTTTCCTCTTAATCATGAAGGGTGGGAGGATAGGAAATTGCTCTTCTAAATCGGCGAAGAGCGAGAGCAGCCTAGAGGAGGGCGAGGGTGAAGACGAGGACGAACACGACCACAAACTAGGGAAGGGGGTGATAGAGGACTAATGGAACGGCTTGTCGGACGAGGAAGACGAACAGAGGTTCATGGATATGTGACTTTAGGCCCACCGCAACGTCTCGGGCGCGCGCTCTTTCAAAAGCATTGCTCGGCGGGTTAGTTTGGTGTTTCTTCTATGTCAAACGAACGTTTGACAACGGATTGAGCTGATTGAGCTGATAGGATTGGTTCTTGGAAAGGCGACCTTCTCAAATAGGGATTTCAACGAGGCTTCCTTCTGCTTACGGCTAGGATTTCGGGCTTTCCTGAGGAGCCCAATGTTGTTGCAGACATTCTGAACACCCTTTCTCGCTCGCCTCGCATCTCGCCTTTCCGAAGATGTTGTCGATGGTGGGCTGGCCCTGGTGTTTGAGTTTGCCTTGGTTTTAGGGGCTGATGCTTATGGTAAGCCGGCGAAATCGTGGGCAAATGCTCTCTAAGGTTGGATCGCCTTCCCTACCTCCCTGTCTTTGACTCCTACTGTAGACGGTAAGGATTTTCTGCTCTCTATCGTTGCTTCTTTCGTCGATAGTGCTACTGACAATTTTTTTGCATTTCTTGTTGGCAAATCTCTGACTGATAGGCCAAATACTCGTGCATTTAAGAGGTAGGCTGTTGGAAGAGGTATTCTAGTGGTCATCTCGAGGTTCTAGTTAAGAGGAAGGGCCTTTTTTTTTCCATTTCAGAACATGAAGATTGTATACAAATCCTCTCAAAAGACCCGTAGTTTCTTAGCAAGGCTGGTTTATTGCTTTAAACTGTGCACCAAGCTTTGATCTTAAGAAAGAATGTGTCAGAATATTTGTTATTAGGGTTAGGCTTGCGAAGCTGCCATTAGAATACTAGAAGGAACACGTCTTGTCATTGATTGCTAATTCTTTTTGTGAGGTTATGGCGTTGGATGTGGTCACGAAATCTAGAATACATTTTTGTGTGCCAGATTTTAGGTTTAGACGGCGGTGGAAAGGTGCTCCCTTTTGTGATCATCCTATCTCCAAATTAGGTGATTGGGTGGGATAGTCTTTGAAGATTCCTTAGTGGTTTGTGATAACTACAGCAAAGATGTTTAAGTAATTGTAGAGTTCCAAAATAATATGATATTACAAATTATCTAGAGGAGAAAAGAACTCATGGAACCATCTCCACCTATTATTAATTAGAAAACCAAGAACATTTAAAAATAGATGTCAAATATAGATAATAAGGAGAGGGAATTTGAGTAAGTTAAGGGTTTATAGGATAGCGAAGTTAATTCCATTCATTTGATCCTTGGACAAAGGCTTATTTGATTCATCTCTATCAAAAACGTATGTCATTAGCGTCCTAGTTGTCTCAAAATCTATGAGATGTTAAAAAAATTATAGTTGTTAAACAAGTGTTGCAAGATTGATTCCAACCAATGTAGACTTGAATTGTTGCATATAAACAATACATGACGTGAAATTATTATTTTTAAATATGCACATGAATATTTGTTCACCTTTGTCTTCTTACTATATACTTTTCTAGGATGGTGCTTTAAAGCACTATTATAGTTTTTCAAATTAATAGATGAATTGATAATCCTAGGTCAAGCCCATTTGGTGTATAAGGTTAATGGTAGTGACTAATAATAAAGACAATATATGCAAACATACAAATTTCCTATTTAATGTCATCAATATCTTTTTGATCCTTGCACGAATTAAAGTGTTTTCTATTAGTTTTATTTATATTTGTAAGAAAACTCCATCATTTTTTATTTGAAATCTTTTGAACATTACTAATTTTATTTATGCAAAAATATGACTCAAGATGATGAATTTGATTACTAGTGCAATGGTATCTATTTTACCCTCAAATATTAGAATTTTCAGATTGGCTTAAGTTTCAAAATCATTTAATAGTGTGTTACACTTGATTGTGCAAGTTGTGTTAGAACTTCTATGAGAAGATTCACTAAATAATGAAATTATCTAAAGATTTCTGAGAGTTATGCTCTCAATTTGACATTGAGCAACAATCACAATGCTAATAGATACATTGGTATGCATTCATTCACCATTGTATTCTACTACTTGTTTTCACAAGGTTTTTTGGATGCTAACCTATGTACATGATTATTTTGTTCTTCCTATGACTGTATTTGAAGATGCAATAAAATATTGAATAAATTTCATTGCAATACCAATGAATCAAACCCTTAGGAAGATGAGAAAACAAACCTAAAAAAATAATTATATAGATTCATTCACCAATCTTTTCAAACTAATGATTGTAATAGAATACTTAATAACATTATTTGAAGAGTTAATATTTCCTCCCATTTGATATTAAATCCTAGATCACTTGTTAGGTTTGTGAGAGGAGTAGGGTGTATTTTTGTATTAATCCTTGCAAAAACTATATTTTACTACAAATAATTATATTTTTAAGCAAAAAATATAACAACCACTTCTATAATGGATGTTGAGAAGTTTAATTAGATAAAATAGGATATTTTGAAGCTCATAATGGCATGACAAAAATAAGGATTATTTTAATATTAATCATTCTCAATGCGGGAGTTGAATGTAGTTAATCTTTTTGAAGAAAAATTTGAAAATAACTTCGATAATAGATGCAAAGAATTTTAATTCAAAAAATGTAAGCTTTAGAAGTTTAAGATAGAGGATTTCCTTATTGATGAAGATCTATGTATACTAGGTGAAATAATTGAAATGTGGAAAATTGGATTGACCTTTCTCTACCCTTGATTTGGGGCCTAGAAAGAGGCAACTTTCACAAACTTTCACTCATGAACAAACCCTTGAGATCTCTTTGCAAAGGAGAAAGAAATCTTACAAGAGGGAAGTTCTAGGGATTGAAAATGATCTAATGAGGGGTTCACCATGAAGTGTAAACTTGGAAAAGATAATGAAATGTAATATGAAATGCAAAATCCTAGTTGAATGCAAACTAACTCTAAATGACCTAGAAGGATGAACAAAATACAACAAAAACCTGTAAAAACAAAAAGTATGCACCTGGGAAACTGTAGAAGGAAGAATGATGGTCTGAATCATTAAAAAATCTATTGTTAAGGTTGTTTGCGACTCATTTTCGAAGCTAGGTGAATCAATCCAATTTTTGGGAAAATCTGTAGGAACATAAATTTTCCAAAAGGGTATCCAAATATGAAAAATCCTAAAAATATATTGGAACTAGGACTCATTCATGAAAGTTAGCGAATTAGTCCAGTTCATCTCTTTTGCAACTTTTGAAGCTAATTTTGTTCTTCCTTGTCTATTCTACTCTTCTTGAGTAATTTCTAGATCTAAATCTTTGATTTGTAGCCCGTTGGTCTTCTCCAAGGTTCTCCAAGACTTGATGACAACTTTGAAAATTTTGGATGATTTGCAACTTTTCTCCAATCTTGCTCCTTATGAAATATGCATTCTAAACCTACAAATCACACATAAAGGAGGGGGGGAAATGTTGTGGGGTTAGTGAATAGGGGATTTCCTTGGTCAAACCCTTTGTTGGTAATTAAACCTTGAAATGAAAGTAAATATGAATGGAGAATGATGAATGAACAAAAGAGAATGTTACAACTCACCAAACCTTAGCAATAATGTGCGACAATTATGCTTTAAATGGCTGCAATGGATGTGGTTATTGACTCTTTCTTGAATGATGTTGATCTTTCTTCAAATAGTTGCTTGAACCATAAAATCTACATCTCAATTGTTAGCATAATAACAAACATGATGAATGCAATATTTGACATGATGATTGACACTTGAATGCTACTCTAAAATGCTTGATAATCTACACTTGAAATGCCTTTGAATGCTCTTGTGAACTCTCTTGAATGCTAGGTGAGAATATGAGTGAAAGAACCTTGTATTTATACTCAATTACACAAGAATTACCAAAATTACAACACTGCGAGTTGACATCAGATTTAGGAGAATAAAATCACACAAAAAATTTGAATTAAATTTGAATTTGGGCCACATAAGGCCCATTCAACCAAGGTGGCGAATGAGTCCCATCAGGCATAATGTATGGGACGAAAAATGAAAAGTGCTTAGAAATGTGTGAAAACCAGTTTGGAGCCAAAAGATCCAGGTGGGACCCATTTTCCCAAGGTGGAAAATAAGTTCCAAATCCCTAAATATGGGCTACACAATCAAGGAACACTTGAATTATGATTGGTTACTAATTGGTGTCAAGATTATCCTAGAAAAGATGAAATAAATGAGGATTGTTCATGCAAAATGGGGCCAATTAAAGCTCAAAAAAGCCCAATTATTAATGACAAGCCTAGAAAAGTGTGAAAGTGTGTTACAACACTTCAAATAAGGCAAGATTAAGATTGATTTGGAATAAAAATATATTTTTTAAGTTTAATTATGTGATAAAACCCTAGGAAAGTGTGAAAGTGAGTTACAACACTTTACCAAGGTACCATTAAAATGCATTAGTTTAGAAGGGGGCAAGACCTAATGTGAATGTGTAATCCACATTACAAGACTAAATCAAGGCAACATTAAGCCAAAATCCAGAAGGAGAGCCCAAAAAAGTACAAAAATGTAAAGGGATCCATCTTTCTACACTACATTTAGCCCCCACTTTAGTGAGATGAGGAACCCACTTCCAACTCACACTAAAGTAGACAATCATGCATCAGGAGGGGTTCAAATGTACCAATATTAATAAGATGAGTCAAAAATGGTGAAGAGGGGTTATCCATTCCCTAGGATCAAGATCCCATGGAAAACCAACATAGGAAAAAAAGAACACACATTAGAATGATGTAAAGAACAACAACAAAGCACACACATGCACTGTTAATGATGAAAAAGGTAAAAGGTAAAAAGATAAAATAGAATCAAATCAAGCTTTGACTATTTGTCCATCCCAATGTGGATAAAATCTAGGTTGTTTGTCCAAAAAATGCATACTCACTCTGAGGGAATGAAACTCCTAGTTTTCCACTAGATGAGAAGTCCTAAAAGATGAGAAACACACACTCATTGATGGTATGCACTCACTTACATGCATGTGGCTATAGGGAAAGTCATGCCTCATTTGGGCTTCCTACTCAAACCATACCAAAGTTATACCCATTGGTAAATTGAATAAGGCGACACACAAAAACTATTTTTGAGCCTCATGAGACAAGCAAAAATTTGTATGATTGGAGCTCATGAACAAATAGAATGGATCTTTAGGCATGCAAGCTATGTTATACAAGGTGGCCATATAGCAACAAATGAAAAATACAACATGTAAAGAATGTTCAAAGGAGTCTTGCTTATTTCATGCGAGGTCTTTAACTTAGGGAATATTGTGCCTAATGTCTCCAAGAGAGGACCAACCAAAGAATAGAAAATTCACAACTTATGGGATGTAGTGTCGCATCAAGAAAATAAGAGGAATGTAATATTCTAAGATAGATTACAGTCTTAAAGGACATAACACCCAGTTTCATCCACAAAGAAAAAATGCATTGTATGAAGTACGAAAACTGCACCAAGAACAATTAAAAATAAAAATGCAAAATAATAATGTCAATGTATGCCCCTACTTGAAAGGAATTTCTAAACACCATATTGTGAGTAATTAATTTGAATTATAAAATGATAAATTCAAACAATGAAGACATGATAGCCAACTTGGAAAGCCCTATGCCAGTTCATATGTTTGCAAGTAAAGTTGTGTCATGTAAAAGAAAAAATGAAAAGAGAGGGGTTTCCCCAAAAATGAAAACACAAAACACATAATGAATCTATTGATATGGGGTTTGTATGTTCATTGCTGCAATGTTTTTAGAGACCTTGGAATTGTCATTATCCCTCAAATACACATAGAACTAGAAGAATGACACAAAGAGAATGAAAACAAAGAAAAACCTTTTGGGTCAACATGGACGAGACATGAATGTCTCCATGCCTTGCATCATCCCCAAAATACACATAGAAATGGAAAAATGACACAAAGAGAGTGAAAACAAAGAAAAACCTTTTGGTTCAACATCGAAGAGACATGAATGTCTCCATTTCTTGCATCATTCCTAAAAAGAAAACACAAGACAAATGAAAATAATGAAAAAGTGAAAAGTAAAAGATTGATGACATAGAGAAGAATGAAGGTACAAATATGAGAATGTTATAAAGAGAGAGAGAACATAAAACATAACATCACAAGGAATTGTATCATGCACATTCAATTACAAAAAGAAAGGAAAAATGGAAAAAGACTAGTAAGGCACATGCGACTCAACCTATGAGCAGGTCATCAACCTCCCAATCTTAGTCTGTATAAGTAGAAGGTAGACAAAGTATCTAAGAGACAATGAAAAATACATTAATAGGACAAGGCTATCAACTTCTTGCCCCCACTAAGTGCAAGACAAGAATGTGTTGAGGTATGTGATGGGAAAGGTCATGTAACCGTGAGAATAGAATGTTTTACAATGATTACATGACAATGGATGGAAAAGGATAGGCTATGGAATCACTGTATGGAAGCCATTGCCATCGAAGTGAAATTTTTTTAATCTGACTAAGTTGAATACATGAAACTCATCAGTACTATTTTCAAGAGTTTTGTGGTATCAAAAATGTGGAACTTTTACATCTTTAGGATATAGCACAAGTCTATATTTCATTGGTGGTAGCGTTATGAGTTATTTGTTCAAAAATAATTATAGTTTATGTATTATGTATATAAAATTTATGAATGAGTAATAACACTACACAATCAATGAGACGTTGTATTAGAGAAATTTAAATAAAAATCTAATCAAATTGAAACAAAAAACTCTCTAAAGTTGTCCCATTGTTCTCTATCTTCAAGGATTCGTTAAATCGTAATAGCTCTCAGATTGTGTATGCAATATGACTTTTAGAATGAAAAATTGAAGAACGAGATGCTAGAAAATGCAAGAAATCTATTCCTACATGATTGATAAACTATATGATTGATGAGTGATATGATAATGATCCTAATGTTGCTATATGAAAATGAAGGTTATGCTATGATAATGATGTGATCAAACTACAAAAACTAAGATGCACCTAACAACCAAGCCATTATTATGGTAAATAATTCTAAATGATAAAAATACTAAATGCTCACAAATGCTCTAGTGAAAATTCTACAGAGTAAGATTGCTCAAGAGTGGGACCCTTTTGTTGTAGAATTAGGTTGTGTTTATAGATTTTCCAAGGCATATTCTAAGGTGGCAACAACCAATGCTCTGAATTTAATATCGAGAGATGAACAGTGGAGGATGAAGAGATTGGAGAGAATCAAGGAGAGTGTTCCCTTTAGTAAAACAAATTGCGAAGTATTAGGAAGAATAAATAGAAGAAGAGAGACACGTGCCCCAAAGTTTTTTGGAAATTTGTTTAGGATAATGCTAAATTAAATATTTGACATATTCAATTTGTTGAGACACATGATGAGGTGGAAGGAGGAAAAAGTTGTAGACATGTGACTAAATTCAAATTTAGCATTTAAATATAATAAGAGGAAAGTTAATTAAAGGAAACAAACTATTTAAATTTGTTTATATAATTAAGATTAGATGAATATGATTTAAGATAGAAGAATTAGAAAATGAAGTATATAAATAAATTTAGAATTTATTTATAAGTAGATGAAATAAAGATCAATGAATTAAATAACTTGTATTTAATTAATAAATTATCAATACCAATTTTAGGTGTATACAATTTCCTTTCACTTTTAGGTGGTAGACAAGGAAACTTTAGTTTTTGTAATTTGTAAGGCCTTTTATGTTTCCTAGATTCACTAACTTCTTGAGTTGAATGTGGAGGAGGAGGACCTAAGGTGGTGTTATCATCCTTGTCATTGTTATGGGTGATTGTTTATTCATTAGGAAAAAGGACATTCATATCACAGGGGGAATCAAAGATCATTGTTCCATCATTGCAAAGCCTTATATATTATTTATGAGGCCTTATGTTATGAGAGGGGTCTTGATATCCAAACCCCTTTTTGTTTTCATGAGTTGGTATTTGCTCTAGTATTTGATCTTGTGTTAACTTGTTGTATCACATCCTTGTTTACTCAAGATTGTGAATCCTTTTCCATATGTTTCTTCTAGATTGATGGGAGTGTTTGTTAGACTTTGTTATCATAAAATGGTTGAGTGTTTTCTTGTTTAGAGGAACCAAGTTCAACTATTGTAGGGAACTTAGGTTCAAATTTTGTTTCAGGATTTAAGTAACCAAACGTCTGAAGAGGTGGTATTGTAGAGGGATTTGGTTGTTTCATGGAGGGATGAAAGGAAGCATTATCTTCAAGGTTGTCAAGACAATCATTTAGGAACATATTCATGCTATCATCATCTTCTCCAATGATGTCAACATCATGAGGAGGACACACATTAGGAGTCGAGTGAGCATGAGTAAGGTCAATGTCATTAGGATCATTTCCAAAGGCACAACTTGGAACATCCAGTAAGGAATTTAATGACATACAAAGCTTGTTAAAGCACATATCCATGATACAAATTTTAGATTGTAAACTATGCAACAATGTTGTCAATGCAATTTTTATTTTAAGAAATGCACAAGATGAATGAATTTAAACTAAATTCTATGAATTGAATGAAACATAGTCTACAAACTAAAACAAAAGGGTAACAACAACAAATAGAAAAATAGAAACTAAAATTTAAATTCTAGAAAATTCAATGCAAATTATGCAAACGAACTGATTTTCTCAAGGTGGTGAAGGAGTCACAATGATGATTTTTTTGAAAATTTTCAAAAATTTTGAATTCAATTTTATGCTTTTTATGTTTTTTGATCTATGTCTAAGATGAAAAAGTAGTTTTTGAATAATTTTCAATGAAAATAATTGCAAAAATGAAAGCTAAATGAGTTTTAACTAATGCACAATTTGAAATCCTAAAATTCAAGTTAACCAATGCAAATTCTAATGCAATGTTAATGCAAACAAGGTAATGCACTCCAAATTAGAAAATAAGGTATTCTAAATGCAGGCTTACCAAAATGAAAGGTGGAAAATTTGCTTCACCTTTCTCTACCCTTCATTTGGGGCATAGAAAGGAGCAACTTTCACAAATTTTCACTCAAGAACAAACCCTTGAGATCTCTTTGTAAAGCAAAAAGAAATATTGGAAGAAGGTAGTTCTAAGGACTGAAAAATGATCTAATGAGGGGTTCACCACCAAGTGTAAACTTAAAAGATAATGAAATGTAATGTGAAATGAAAAACCCTAGTTGAATGCGAACTAATTCTAAATGAACTAGAAGGATGAACAAAATATAATAGAAAACTATAAAAACATAAAGTGTGAACCCGTGAAACTAGAGAAGGTAGAATGAGGGTCTGAAACACTAAAAAATATGTTGTCAAGGATGATTCAGACTCATTCACGAAGCAGGGTGAATTAGTACAGTTTCTAGGAAAATGTGTAGGAACATAAATATACAAAAAGGGTATCCAAATTTGCAAAATCCTAAAAATACACTAGAACTAGGACTCATTTGCCATAAGTGGAAAATTAGTCCAATTGGTCATTTCTACAACTTTTGTAGCTGATTATGTTCTTCCTTATCTGTTCTACTCTTCTTGACTAATTTCCAGATCCAGGTATGTGTAGGATCATCATGGAAAAAAATAGGCCCTTAAGTGGCAAAAAATTTAGAAAAATCAGAGTTAGGAAACTTGACGTAAAGATTTGAATAAGTTATCTATATTATTTCAAAAATATGTAAGAATAGAATCTGTATAAAATTGAATGTAGTTTCTAAACTACTAGGTTTGTTTTATAAAAAAAAAATCTATTTGGTGAAATTTTGAAATTTCAATGCAGTGGTACTTAAATTTTAGGGAAAAAATAACTCGGTGTCTGTCTGACCACCCTAACCACAATAAAATGATAATACTTTTTTATGAGATTTTAGATATAAGTAGAGGGCTCATGCCCCGATGTGATGCATATTTTTAGTACTTTTTTTCTAATTCAATAATTAATTATGAATTTTTAATTACAAATTTTTAAAATATATAAAAACTCATATGTCTGACCACCTTAACTTGGCCAAAAATTCATGAAATTCAATTTTGATTTTTTTAATCCTATAGTATGCGAAGCATAGAGTGTGACACATGTTTTGGATTTAAAAAATGTGATACCTTTTGAAAGCTATAGATGTTTTTCAATCAGATTATCAATCAGGACTTTAGTCGTAATTTGAATAGAAAATGAATAATAATTACTTATTAAATTTAAAGTAAATCATAATTTATATCGGTGGAAAGTTGAGAATCTCCTTTATAAACCTTTTTAGTTTTATCAATTTTGGGTAAAAACATAATCGTCAGCCACATACCCGGCATCATATTGCCACTTTTTGGCCCATCATGATCTTGCACTACCCATCTGAATCTCTTATTTGTATCTTGTAGGTCTTCTCCAAGGTTCTCCAAGTCTTGATGACAACTTTGAAAATTTTGGATGATTTGTAACTTTTCTCCAATCTTGCTCCTTATGAAATATGTAACCTAAACCTGTAAGTCACAGACAAAGGAAAGGGAAAAATGTTGTAGGGTTGGTGAATAGGGTTTTGAATTGGTCAAACCCTTTGTTGGTAATTAAACCTTGAAATAAAACAAAATATGAATGGAGAATGATGAATGAACAAAAGAGAATGTTACATCTTACCAAACCCTAGAAATAAGGTGCTTCAATTATGCTTGAAATGGATAAAATCTACATCACAATTGTTAGTACAATAACAAACATGATGAATGCAATCTTTGACATGATGATTAGAACTTGAATGCTGATATAATGCTTGATAATATGTCCTTGAAATATCTTCTAGTTCTCTTGTGAATGCTCAAATTGTATATTATGAACTCTCTTGAATGCTAGGTGAGAATGAGTGAAATAACCTTGTATTTATACTCAATTATGTAAGAATACCCAATATTACAACACTACAAGATGACATCATATCTAGGAGAATAAAATCCCATCAAAAAATTGAATTATATTTGAATTTGGGACACATGGGACTCATTTTCCCAAGGTGGCAAATGATTCCTATCAGGCATAATGTATGGGAGGAAAAATGAAAAGTGCTTAAAAATGTATGAAAATTGGTTCAGGGCTAAAAGATCCAGGTGTAACCCATTTTTCCAAGGTGGAAAATGAGTCCTAGATCCCTAAATATGGTCCACACAAGCCAAAAACACTTAAATTATGATTGGTTACAGATTGGTGTGAGGATTATACATGAAAAGATGCAATAAATGAAGCTTATGGATGCAAAATGGGTCCAATTAAAGTGCAAGAAATCCCAATTATCAATGTAAATCCTAGAAATGTGTGAAAGTGTATTACAACACTTTACAACACTTCAAACAAGGCAAGATTAAGGTTGATTTTGATTAAAAATAGATTTATTATGTTTAATTATGTTATAAAACCCTACAAAAGTGTGAAAGTGAGTTACAACACTTTACAACACTTTAGCAAGGTACCATTAAAATCCATTAGTTCACAAGGGCAAAAGACCTAATGTGATTGTGTTATCCACATTACAACACTAAATCAAGGCAACATTAAGCAAAAATCTACAAGGAGGGCCCAAAAAAGTGTGAAAATTTAAAGGGATCCATTTTTTCTAGACTACAATAATAAGACTACATGAAACGTTAAGCCTGGAACATTGTTGACTTGACCTTAAGAAGCTATATTAGCCTTTTCCTTGTGAAATTAGTGCTTCTATGTTTTTGGAGAGATAAATTCACTATGTTCAAATTTTGGCATTTTAGTCTTTATGAGGTCAAAGGAAAAGATAACATTATTTTAAATCATCCTATTAGCCCAACTATGTCCTTCCATGAAATGTAAACTTGATTGACAGGACATTCACTATTTAAACTATTTTGGCCATATACTACTAGGGTCACTTGGTAGAAGGGAGAGCTTCTTAGAAAAAATATGGTATAAATGGGTGATGATGACTTTTTTTAAGAATAAAAAAGATGAATTTGATCAAAGGAAAGTAAATAAACAATTATCTTTTAAATAAAATATTTTTGTTCTTAGGCTAGAAAATAGTCAATATAGATGCACATTATGAAAGAAGAGATGTCCAAACAATTTTTTATTTGATGAAGTTTAGAAATATGGGGATATGACAAAGGGGAATTCTTCTTTCCCTTATATGTTATAAGAGTTATAGGAGTCTTATTTGAAAGGAAAGGGAAGATTTTTTGGGGGGATGGTATCTATTTAAAAATGCTATGAAAACCATTTTTCCCTCTAATTTAGATTGTTAATATTGACTTGTAGTTTGAATGGATTTAATGGTATGCTATACATGATCATAAAAGGTGTTTTTTCCATTATTATTATATGAGTCATGAGATGAAAAACCAATCTAAATACCTCCTTTCATTATTTTATAAAAGTCACATTGAGTAGCTATTGAATTCAAACAAATCCCTAGGTATAGATTAATTGACAATTATTTTCTTCTTCTAAATTTTATAATGTTACTTAGATGATTCTAGGGGAATGATTAATTTATTGAGCATATGATAGAATTTAAAAATAAATGAAAATATTGAAAAAATAGATGTGATACCAATTATTCAAACCCTAAGGTTTGGCAAAGAATAAATCTATAAATTAATCTAATAAACATCATAGTTTGTAGATCTTATAATTTGGGATTATAAATTACTATGAATATTGAAATTTAAGAAGGTTATAATACTTTTCACAATGCAATTATAGAGAATGAAAGAATGATCTTAGAACATTATGTATGTATCAAATTGATGTAGTGATCTTAATATTTTTTTCTAGTACAAGAAAACTATATGAATAGGGAAATAACCAATTATTAAGAAAATAAGGTAAAAAATATCAGTAGTGTGGTAAAATGTGTTTGTTGTTGAGAGTGTGAAATATTTTGTGCTTGTGCGGTACCAAGTGACATTACTATATGGTTGGTAAGCATATGCTCCATCTACATGGAAAATTTGTATACAAGAAATTTTGTACAAGGGTACATTAGATGGATGAATGGTGTACTAAATGGTCTTGTATAGATTTTAAATAAATATTGTAGAGTAGGAAACATTATCCCTTTTCACACCTAATTTAGAATTAAATATTAAAATGAACTTAATTATGCCATAATTTAGTGTTGTAATATGTATTTTTCATATTCACATTAATTTTAGGGCCCTATTAATTAAAATGTCCTTAATTATGCCTTATTTTTAGTGTTGTAGAGTGTACCTCTGTACACTTTCATATGTATTTAGGACTCCCTTAATTAATTGAGGTTAATTATATTTAATTGGCCCCTTTAATTCAAATCCAAGCCTAATTAAATACATTTTTTGAAGAAAAAAGCCGACATTCATTAATTCCTAAACACAACACTTCTCATTAAGAAATGTGTGTCCTAGGTAAGTGAACTAGGACCCAATTTCACCTATGGGAAAATAGGTACTAACTTAGACCTACAACCTAAATTCAAATTATTTTTTCTACAGTATTTTAACAAATTCAAATCCATATTCACATGTTGGCTTGTGTTATTTGAATTTTGAGAAACTTATATTACACATACACACACACATGCACACACACACACACACACACACACACACACACACACACACACACACACACACACACACACACACACACACACACATATTTAAGGTCATTTCACTATGTTTCACCTAACAAATTTATCTAATAAATTTTCATCAGATCAAATTATAGTTCACAAAAGCATTTCAATGCATTCAAGAGTAGATTTAGTGAAGAATTATTACAAAACTGAAGATCCAATCATCATGTCAAAGTCTTCATTCATTATGCATGTTATTAGAGCTAATATGTTGATGTAGAGATCATGATACATTCAACCATTGAAGGAATTTTATCAAATCAAGTTTCAAGATCAAGATCCAGATCCATTGAATCCATTTCATGCTAGTTGTAGATCTACATTCCAAGGTTCATCCAATGGTTTGGTGAGCTATGACATAGAGTTGTTCATTCATCACTCCTTTCATGCTATTTTGTTTCACTACAAGATTTAATTACCAAAAGGGGTTTGACCAAGGAAAAACACCATTCACCATAACAAAAAAATAATACCCTATTGGTTTGTGTTTACAAATTTAGGTGGAAGATATCTTGAAGAGCTCCTGATGAGAAAAATTTGAAGAACTTGTCAAATTTGAAAAAGTTGTCATGAAAGTTGTCATCTCACAAAAACTTAATTATAAAATTTATTTTCAGCACTCTAAACTTGAAACTTGGGAAAATTAAGAGATTCATATCTATTGTAGAAGCTCCCAAAATCTGTAGAAAAACCCTAATCCAAGAGCCATTCGCCCCTAGGTGAATGAGTCCTAGGTCAACTTAAAAAAAAAAAGGTGACTGGTACACATCATCTTTCCTCTCTTAGATCTGTAATAAGATTTTTTATTCCATTAGTATTGAGCCTAATATTCAAGATCTAAGTTTAATATTGCATTTTTTGTGTGATTTTCTATTTTTTAATCTTTTTCCCCAAAATTTTGTTTAATCAAGACCCCCATCCTTGCAGAAAATGGAAATTAACAGATTCACACTTTGACTTGACTCACATAAAGGTTGATAGATCTTCCATTGTGTAGATTTCATTTCCTAATGAAATAGATGAAGATAGGTTCATCATAATATTATTTCCCTTCATAATTTCTATTGGTGAACATATTTTTCTTCCATTTCATTTTGGTGAACTCAACTTTTGATTAGTACAATTTTTTTAATTTTGGAGTCCATTTTAGCCCTATATCTAGATTTTGCATTAATTTGCATTGTGAATTGCATTGAATTAGGTCTCATTTAGGGTTTTAGGATTTCATTTTTGCATCTCTTAAAATCTAAAAATTACAAAAAAATCAATCATTTTGAAAACCATTGACATAGCATTGCATCATCATTCATTTAAATTTGAAAATTGAATAAAAATTGCACATAAATTCAGGTCTCGTAGTTTATCAAATTTTAATATTTTTTCATTTACATTCAACCTTCATTTCATAGAAAATTCAAATTGAAACTTATTGTTTTAAATAAAAATCTAGAAACCACTAGAATCAACTTAAAGATTTGTAAGAAAATTTCTAAAAAGCCTAACTTAGGACACATTCACCCCTAGGTGAATGAGTCCCTAATTAGGGCCATTTCTTGAATTTTTGAGCATTAAAATTTTTATTTTTCCCTTCTACTTTGTTGTTTTCAATTTTTTGTTTCAGTTAACAAAATTTTTGTTACTTAGAATTGATCGACTTTTGATCATTACAATTTTTTGATTTTGGAGTCCATTTTAACCATAGATCTAGAGTTTGTATTCATTTGCACTATGCATTGCATTGAATTAAGTCTCATTTAAGGTTTTTTAGCTTGGATTAGTTTTCATTTCATTTAGGGTTTTAGGATTACATTTTTGCATCTCTTGAAATCTTAAAAAGTACAAAAAAATCAATCATTTTGAAAATCATTGATGTAGCATTGCATCATCACTCATTTAAATTTGAAAATTGAATAAAAATTGTACATTAATTTAGGTGTTGTAGTTTATCAATTTTTCATATTTTGAATTTTCATTCAATCTTCATTTCATAGAAAATTCAAATTGTAACATATTGTTTTAAATCAAAATCTAGAAACCACTAGAATCAACTTAGAGATTTGCAAAAATATTTTTTAAAACCCTAACTTAGGAAACATTCACCCCTAGGTGAATAAGTCCCTAATTAGGGCCATTTCCTAAATTTTTGAGCATTAAAACACTTTTTTTTGCATTCTACTTTGTTGTTTACAATTTTTTGTTTTAGTTTATAGATTTTTGTGTTACTTATAATTGATCATATTTAGCTTTAGTTGATATATTCATTACATTGTGTGATTTAAAAATTGCATTTACAAGACATCATATTCAAGTTTTTGCAAAGCTTAGTCAAAAAATTACATTGTTAAGAATCTGAAAATCTAAAATTCCCCTTGCATTTCAAATAATGGACATGCTCATTGGTAATTTATAGAAGTCTATAACATCTATAGTTGAATTTTTAAGTTGTGTTTTGGGAAATGATCCTAATGTGATAGAACCTGATCATGCTCAATCAAAAATTGATGAATGTCCTAATTAATTTGACATCATTGGAGAGGATAATGATAGCATGAACAATTTTATAAATTATTTCCTTAACAATCTTGAGAAAAATTCATTCCTTTACCCATCCATGCAAAACCTAACAGCCCCTATGATCCCACCACTTGAGATGCTTTGTCTTTTACATCCTACAATTGAATCATGAACTAAGCCTAAACCTCTAATAGTGAGTAAACCTAGCTCCTCTAATCAAATGCATGAATATGCATCTTATGTTAACAAAGTGATGAACACACCCATCAACCTAGAAGAGACTTATGGCCAAGGCTTTAATATTTTAACTAAGCAAGGATGTGACATAACTAACGAGGATGAAATTCAAAAAAAATTATAACAAATTCCTACTAAAGATAGTAGGGGACTAGGCTATCAAAATTCTTATCCCTCGACATGTTCTAACTTGGATACAAATGTACTCCTTCATAATGATGAAGTAATCTCTAACAAGGATGATATGATCATCTTAGGTTCTCCTCCTTCCACAAGAAAATTATAGAGGCCTTAAAAACTTAGCAAGTTAAAGTTCCCTTGTCCCATGTCTCTCACTAAAAGGAACTTACATATACTTATTAATAAAGGATTTCTAACATTACCACCCATCAAAGAAAATAAAAATTGAAAACATGAGAACACAAAATATGTCTCATTTTTAATATCATAGATTTCTTGGTAATATTACTGATGAGTGTCATGCCTTAGGGAGGATCCTTAAGAAATTTTATATGATAGATATAATCCATTAAGGCATGAGCTTTTCTCCTTGTCATGTAATAGTTTTAGGATCCTAGCATTCTCACTATTACATGTTTAAAATCATTGTAAATCATTAAATTTATTGCAAGGAGCTCATTCTCATCATTTATGTCAACTTACCCTTGTCTTGCACTTAGTGGGGGAAAGGGGTTATATAGCCTTCTCCTAATTTTAGCACTTGATTCTATCCCTTTGGCTAGTTGTCGGCCTTCCGTATATATTGAACAAGATTTGGATGTGGATGACTTTCTATAGGTTAACTCGCATGTGCCTTACTATTCTTTTTCTTTGCTTTATTTTGAATTTTATTTGTGTTATTGCATGTGCATAATGTAATCCATTGTACTATTCTATTTGATGTACCTAGATATTTATGTGTATTCCTCTATTTATACCTACATTCTTCTATATGACATAAACATTTATCTTTTGTTTTTTTTTTCTTTTTCCTTTTGGGGAATGAAACTAGGCATTGAGACATTTAGGTCTCTTCAATGTTGAACCAAAAGAATTTTCTTTTCTTTTTTCACTCTTTATGTGTCATTCTTCCTATTATGTGAGTATTTGAGGAATGAGGACACTTTTGATCTCTATAACAATATTGTAGCGAAGATATACTAATGCTGAATCTGTAGATCCCTTATGTGTTTTTGGTGCAACCCCTTCCTTTTCATGATGTATATTCATTTGAGAACATATGACTTGGAATAGGGATTTCTAAATAAGCTCTCATGTATTCTTCATTGGCTAGTTTAAAGAAAATTTCTTACAACAATTGTGTTATCGATTTATTTAAAGTGGGTGCACACATTGACTTTCATATTTCATTATGCAATTTTCTTTCTTCTTGTGATGTGTCTCTTTCTTGGTAGTTTCATTGGGTTTGATGTCCTCTGAGAGGATGATATTTCTTAGCATACAAATTTCCTCTCAGTGGTGATGCTACACATTACATTCCCTATGTTGTGATTCTCTTACTTAGGATTTGTATATTCTTGGAGACATTAGGCATGATGTTCCCTAAATAGATACCTTACACGAACTAAGAAAGATCCCTTTGAATGAACCTTTACATGCATTTTATTCATAAGTGTTTAGCATAATGAAATTTTTTAACCTTGTGAAGCTCAAACCCCTCCCTTTGAGGCCACCAAGCATAACACACTTTGCTTGATAGTGAAATTTTTTCCTTGTTCACATGTGCTTAGCATAACGTAGCTTGTTAGGCCTTATAAATCCTGAAGCCTTAGTTTTGTGGCACCCTATCAAAGTTATCAAAGGGGTGACTTTGGTATGGTTATTATGGTGAGATTATGTAGACCTAGCATGATCTTATCACTACGCCACTTTCTTGGTGGCTCACCTAGTGTATAGCCGAAGACTCCATTAGCCCAAAGTTAGCATGCACATTGTTTGCATAGTGTGCATCAAGTTCTACTTGCCAATGTTCCTAGACAAACAACTGAGATGTGTTCCACAGTGTGTTGGATAGTCGAAGATTGATCCTACTCCCTTTTCCTCTAGTCTTTGATGTTGTATGATTGAGTTTCCTTTTAATTGTTGCATACATATGTCTTGAATGTCTACTATAGTGTGAGTTTGACATGGGTTCATCCTCTCACTAAAGTGGAGGCTAAATTTAGTGTACGGAAATGTTCCCTTTTTCACACCTAATTTAGAATTAAATATTAAAATAAACTTAAATATGTCTTAATTTAGTGTTGTAATATGTATTTTTATAATTCACATTAAGTTTAGGTCCCTATTTATTAAAATGGACTTAATTGTGCCTTATTTTTAGTTTTGTAGATTGTACCTCTTACACTTTAATACTTATATAGGACCCCCTTAATTAATTTAGGTTAATTTTCCTTAATTGTCCCCTTTAAATTCCAATCCAAGCCTAATTAATCACACTTTTCAAAGAGGAAACCTAACATTCATTAATTTCTAAACATAACACTTATCATTGAGAAATGTGTGTACTAGGTAAGTGACCTAGGACACATTTTCCCATGGGTGAATGGGTTTGCATCTAGACCTAGGACCTAAATTTAAAATATTTTTTTGGAAGTATTTTCATAATTCAAATCCATATTCACATGTTGGATTATGTTATTTGAATTTTGGGAAATTAATGTTACATATCTATAAATATAAGTTAATTTAAATATGTTTCACCTAGCAAGTTCATATAAGCAATATTCATTTCATGAAGTGATAATTAACAAATGAATTTCAATAGAATTTTAAGGCATTCAAGAGGAAATTTAGTGAAGAATTATTGCAACAATCAAGATCCAATTTTCGTGTAAAGTCTTCTTGCATCATGCATGTTATTAGAGCTAATATGTTGATGTAGAGTTTATGATCCATTCAAGAATTTGAGGCATTTTCTCAAATAAATTTTCAAGATCAAGATCCAAATCCATTGAATCCATTTCTTTCTAGTTGTAGATCTACATTCCAAGGTTCATCCAAGGGTTTGGTAAGTTGTGACATAGAGTTGTTCATTCAACACTACTTTCATGATATTTTGTTTCATTAAAAGTTTAGTTACCAAAATGAGGTTTGACCAAGGCAAGCCTCCATTTGCCATAAATAAATAATTTCTCCCTCTTGATTTGTGTTTTCATATTTAGGTGGAATATATCTTGAAGATGTCTTGAATTGAAAAATTGAAGCACTTGTCAAAGTTGCAAAACTTTTCAAAAAAAATCTTTGTCATGGAAACTTAGATACAAAATTTATTTACGACACTTAGAATCTAAAACTTGGGAAAATTGAGAGATATAGATCTATTGTAGAGGTTCCCAAAAGAAAAATACAAACCATAAAGCATGAACCATTCACCCCTAAGTGAATGAGTCTCAGGCCAGCTCAAGAAAAGAACTTTTGGTGACTAGTAAAAATCATCTTTCCTCTCGTAGATCTACAATTTGATTTCTATTTCCATTAGTATTGAGCTTAATATTCAATATACAAGTTATAGATTGCATTTTGTGTTTGATTTTCTATTTTTAATCTTTCTCCCCAAACTATTGTTTAATGAGGACCCCAATCCTTGGAAAAAAAAACAAAATCAACAAATTCACACTTAGACTTGACTCACCTCAAGGTTGATAGTCCTTTCATTGTGCGGATCTCATTTTCTTATGAAATAGAAGAATATAGGCCCATCTTAACCCTATTTTCCCTCATTTCTAATGAAAAACCTATTTTTCTTTATTTCAAATATACTTACCATATATTGGGTGTACATAGACATGAAATTTGAGTAAATATATTAGACTAGATAGTTTTCAAGGTGACAAGAGTTAGATAAAAAGGAATTTTTTGTTCTTGTCCAAATATATTTTGAATTATTTTGATTGTGACATATATTTTGGGAACCTAAATGCTTACTCTTGCACTTCTAGGGTTTTTGACCTAAGAGGAGAGAGATTTCAGTCCAAAATGCTTATGTAACATTAAAATTAGGATGTATGCAATGTGATATGATGTAAATGGATTGATATAAATGAATCTAAGCTAAAAAATTGAATAATTAAACATGCAAAACCTAAGAAATATGATTTTTTTGAAAACACATTGTGTATTGCTAAAATGAACTAAATGGAAGAAATGTGCAAAACATAAAGAGATGGATAAAATCAGAGTGCACCTAGGTAAAATGTGATGAATCTGGAATGTCTTGAATTTTGATTGATGATGTTTCTCAATCCTAATAGGACTCATTCACCATCTAGGGCAAGTCAATCCCTATTATGGTGAAAACTTTCGACAATAGGTTTCAAACTACCGAGAGATGAAATACGATAAAAAAATATTTTAGACCCACATATGGGACTAATTCACCATGCTTTGAAAATTAGTCCTCCTTTAGGGATCTCAAAAGTTAGGACTTGATTCTGTAGCTTCAGATTTTGTCAGAATCGGGTCTGAAAATGACTTTATGTTGATGTATTGACTTGAATGAAGAGAAGAAGACTTGAATGTATTTTCAATACAATCTTCAATGATCCTCAAGCTTCCAAAGGACCTAGATTTTTATACAAACAAAACAAGAAATAAAAATTGTTGATTGTTAAGGCATGGGGGTTTGCCTTGGTCAAACCCCTTTTAGGTAATTAAACCAAAATGATGAAATAAGTGAATGAAGCATACCACAATGGAATAAGTTACCTTGTGATAATGATTGATATTGTAATTCTATAGAAATACATGTAGAATAAACCCTTGATTGCTTTAGAAAGTTAACTTGAAGACTTCTAATGGAGAAACCCTAAGTTGCTTGACTTAGAATGAGAAAATAGATGATGATCTAATGGTAAGAGATGTAAAAATGAGTTTTTAGATGTTCTTGGATGTAAAATGGGGATAAACACACTTATTTATAGACAATTGTGCCTTAGTACCTGATAATACCTCATCACAGGTCGACATGGAGTGAAAATAGACTTTAAATTTTACTTTCTATCACTTAAGGGTCAAAATGGGGGCCAGATAGTACTCATTCACCACACATGGAAAATGGGTCCCATCTAGATGGGACTAATTTTCCATGCATGGAAAATGGGTCCCACAATGGCCATTTCAACACCTAAGAAGCCAAGGAATTAGTAAATAAGGTTTAAAATGCCATCTTTTTTAGGTATTTGATCAATTAAAGCTTCAAGATACATAATATGGGTTAATTAAGAAATATTAGTGATGATGTAATTATTTAATAGGGATTGGGACACATAAATCAATGTGAAAGTGTGATTAAATACACTTTTCAACACTAAAATTAGGTCCACATAGCCTACAAGGGCACAAAAACAATGTGAATGTGTAAATCACACTGCAACACTAGTTTGTCATTAAGTTTACATTAAGAATCTCCTAGATTGAGTAATAATGTTATTAAACACATTTTATAATGTTGGATTAGGAAGAAATAAGTTAATTAAGTTTAGAAAAATGTGAAGGTCCAAGACCTAGTGTGGATGCATAAAATGCCTCACAACACTAGATTAAGACCTCATTAAGTTGAATTATCATGAATTAATTCCATGTCAAGGAAAGGGTCCTTTTTTCTATGGCACATTTAGCCCCTACTTTAGAGAGAGGATGAAATTACTTCAATCTCACACTAAAGTAGACATTCAAGAGAAATCCACATGTACGTATGCAAATGATAATGAATGACAAAGATCAAATGAGTCGGCCAAGCCCCGAGGATCCATGATCCTAAGTCAAGCCCCCAAGATACAAAATCATGCAATGGAAAGAATGGAGAGAATGAAAGACAATTTAGATGTACTCACTCTAGGCTGATGAAACTTCTTGGTTGTCCACTGGGTGAGAAGGCCCAAAAAGTAAGATACATATGCTAGTTGGTATTCACTCAAAAGCAAAAAGGTGCCTATGGGGAAAGTCATGCTGCTATTTGGGCTTCCTGCTCAACCATGTTAAAGCTATACCGCTTGATAATTTTAATAAGGAACCACAAAGAAAAATGATCATGAACATAAATAAAGATACCACAATCATGCAAGTTGCATTATGCAAGGTGGAAAAAATGCAAAAATGTAAAATGAAAGAATGTAATGTGAAAGATTTTTCAAAGGAGTCTTGTTCAGTTTATACAAGGTCAGTCACTTAGGGAACATTGGGTCTAATATCTCCAAGAGAGGACCGATCAATGAATAGTATGTTCACAACTTAGGGGATACAGTGTGTCACATCAAATCACCAAGAGGAATGCAATATGCTAAGATAGATCACACTTATGAAGGACATCACACCCATTGTCATCCATAAAGTGACAAATGCATTACATAAATGACAAGGTTACAATAGGAGGCATGAATGCAAATGAAATAATGATAATGTATGTCCCCCACTTTAAAGGAATTGATACACACCTTTCTATGAGAAATTACTTTAAAGTAGAAGAGGAAAGAGAAGAATACATGAGAGCTTACATGGAAATCCCTATGCCAAGTCATATGCTTCTGATAAGCTGCATCATGAAGAAAGGGGAGTATGTCACATGTGAGTCAATCTTAAGACATGCCATCCACATCTCAAGATTTCTCTTATGTTCATGAAAAGTTAATGACTAGTCAAAAGAAACAACAACAAGTGACATACGAGGACAAAGCTATCATACCCCCTTGCTCCCCTTTGAGTGTAGGACAAAGGTGAGGCTAAAGTGGATGATGGTATGCTGCCCCTTGCAATGGATGCAAGACATGTAATAGTGAGAATGGAATTATCCTAGAACTATTACATGGCAAGGAGCAACAACTAAGGTTATTGATGTGAATAAGGGGGAATCTTGGAAGAGTCTTGTGTGATAGTATTGATGTTGAAGGCAGGAGAATAACCAAGATCATGAGTTGTTTGTTGTGTGTTAAGCTCTATAGGGTTCTGGATACCTTTCTGTTGAGCACCACAACCTTTTCCATTGTACCTAAGTTGTTTCATGAAATCATACCCTTTTCCATAAAGCTTTTGGAGTGTTTTGGAATCGGGTGGTTGTCTGTTGTTGTGTTCATCAGGGATTGTTGTGGAGGGTTTGTTGTCTAAAGTGGTTGAGGTGGATGCTTTTGAAAAGTTATATGAAATTTGCGTTGACATGATGGGTGGTTGTTCTTTTTCTTTTTCCATCTTTTGTGAGAATATGTAGTTTCCCATAAATGAGGGTGTCAAGTATAGGGATGCCCAATCATCACCAAATAATTTAGATTGCCATTCTCGATTGTTATGTTCAATTTCTATGTTGGAGGTGGGAATCAATGTGTTTAGAGGACTTGTAATCCCTTTTTCAAGGTTCAAGTAACTCTCAGGATCAGGATCTACTTCAACTTCATAAATGTTATTTTTATAGACATATTTCATTATACGGTGAAGGATTGACAACACTACATTCATCTCATGAATCCATGGTCTTCCTAGAAGAAGGTTGTATGAAATATCATAAGGCATAACATGAATAGGAGTTTACAAAGTAACCACCCCAACCATAATAGGAAAAGTGATTACACCAAGTGATTGCTTTGTTGTATTATCAAATCCTTGAATAGAGACAAAATCAAGTATTATTTGTGATCTATCGACTTCTAAGTGATCAAGGAGACTCACACAACACACATTAAGAGAAGAACCATTGTCGATAAGAGTCCTTTTGATTCCTGTTCATTTGTATTGAGCAATAATCTTTGAAGTCTCACTTTTTTTTCACAACTCCAAAGAAGGGAGCTCATGTTGGTGAAAATTAATGTCAAGATTAGTGTGATTCATTTTATGAATTAAAGTTGCCACATCATTCAGAGTTGATCTATGAGGAGATGCAATTTGTAGAAAGGATATTTTAAGAATAGTGTTGCAAGTTGGTGAGGTGTGAAGTAAATCCTAAAGGGAAGTCTTTGTAGGAGTATTCTTTAATTTTTCAATAATATTATACTAATTTGTTTGTAGGGTGTAGCGAGGAGAACTAGGTGGATTATGTAAAGGTAATGATGGTGGAATTGGTTGTGGCAGTTGTGGATTGTTTCATGTGTTATATGTATTAGCAAAAATATTAGTAGTAGTTTGTTGTGATACATTAGAGGGATGAATGGGATCATCTATTTCTTCTGTCAAGGGTGGAGGTTGATTTTCATTATTGTCTTCCATACGATATTGATGAGTAAGGAGATGACGACGATGCCTACATTCTCCAACACGACGGTTTTGTTTAATTCTATTTTGGAGTTGGTGAGGTGTAAGAGGGGATTGAGTCATCATAGGATCTTCTTCTTCCAAAGAGGGAAGAGCAGGAGAAACCGAAGAGGATGGATCAACCACTTTCTCTTTTTCTTTATACACTTGTTTAATATGAGTAGGCAAGACAAGAGTTAGTTCATTTTCCCTTGGTCATTTAAACGATGGAGGGGAAGTGTCAAGAGGGATTTTTTTAGAAGGTTGTATGGTTTTCTCAATGTTGGAATTAGGTGTAATCATGGTTTCATCTAGGATAGGAGGGGTGGATGTGGATGAAGATGTGTTATGAAGAGATAATTCAGTGATTTTTTTGGCTTTAAACTTTTAATAAGAAATGTAAAAGAAGTCCTTATGAGGGGTGATAGGTTCCATGGGTTTAGGCCAAAAGTATTCTAATCAAAATTTACCTTTGGAAGATAAATAATTAAAGGAACTATGGTGTACGGTGAATACCTCATTGCCATGTGGAAACTTCAAGCACTTATGAACAATTGATGGGACTACTTTCATTGAGCAAAGCCAAGGAAATCCTAGCCACAAATGAAATTGGTTAGATTGTGGAATAATGGAAAATGTTACATCCAAAGTCTTAGGTCCTATGTGAAAAGGAAGCACGATTGATCCAATCGTACGGAATGCAAAACCATTATGTGTTTTAATCCATGCAATCAGCGTATTATAGTCATCTTGATATAGATCATGTAATACTAGAAATTATTCTCTGATCATGTTCTTACCACAAGTGGGATCTATTAACATCCCATTAGTAGGTTTATACTAGATTCTTCCAAATATATAGAGTGGACCATTAGGAAGCTTTTGTAGTATGTCTTTAGTAGAAAAAGTAATATCAAGAGATTTAGTGTTTTGGCCCTTGTGTGGGATAATGCCTATCGTAGCTACAAGTTTATCCACAGGACTAGCTTGGGTAACAATAGGTGTATCAAGTTGTTCATTGTGTGTATCAATATTCATTATATCAGGCTTGGAAGGTTCACTGGCCTTGAAAAATGAGGTAGAGTGTCTAGGTATAGGATTGGTGAAAATTTATAAATTTTTATTAGGAGGTGTGAAAGACTTATTACCTTGATCATTAACACCCATAATCGTCAATTCACCCGAATCAATGAGGTCTTGAACTAAATGTTTAAGAAACTTACAATTTTCGGTGTCATGGCCATTTTGACGATGAAAATGGCAATAAGTGTTAGGTTTGAAGGTAGGTGGTAAGGTTTGATTAGGATCAAGTGGTCGAACTAGTGGTAAGGTAAGCATGTATTTTTGAATTAATTGGCTCATTGTCTAATGGAGGTTATCGGGTAAAGGGGTGAAGTGTGTATTCAGATCGCCATAATGATAAGGCACAATTATCTTAGCAACAACCATTGAATTTTGAACTTGTGGAGTTGGTTGTGGTTGGGGTGAAGATGGTGGATTAAATTGTAAAAATTCTCTATTAGGTTTACAGAAATTTTCTATGTTGTTTTGGTTTTGATTGTTATGTTCAGGTTTGTCAACTCGGCTAGAAGTGGATTTTGACTCATGACTTGAAACCAAATTTTGATAATCACAAAAGGTTGTACACAAATGCATGAGTGAAGGGAATTTCATCATGGTCAAGTTTATCTTGAAGGTTAGTGTGCAAATTCTCAATAAACATCTTCTACAGATGTGTATCTAGAATTTTAACATCAACCTGAGCGTATAAGGATTTTTAATAGGAGATTAAATCTATCACTTTTTCATTTGTGTTTTGTCTACATCTCATAAGGCTATCCATTGTCTTTTTAGGTGTCATGTGCACTTGAAAGTGATTAATGAAAGCTTCTACCAATTCATTAAATGAACAAATGGATTAATTGGGAAAGTTGGAAAACCATTCTAATGGTGTATCTTTCAAGGTCCTTGGAAAAGGTTTTGCTAAAAGTTTATTGTCAAGGACAAAGTCACTACACAAATCGGTATAAGCATTGACATGGTTGATAGGGTCTCCTTTTCCTTTGTATTTCTCAAACCTTGACATTTCTATCCCTTGTGGCATTGGGGTACATAAGATTTCTAATGATAAGGGGTTGTTATGGACAAGATATGTGGGTGGATCTGTTTGACCTTGGTTAATGGTGGAAAGTTGGTGTTGCATGGATGAAACATTGTTAAGGAGTTGTGTAATAAAAGGATTAGGATAAATGGGTTGAGGTGGAAAGGAAAATAATGATGGAGTCTAGGTGATATTAGGGGAGGTGAAAGGAATGCTAAGAAGTGTGAAAGTGGTGGAAGGAGTTTGTGATGCCACAAAAGAAGTAGGAATGCTAGTGGAAATTGGGAAATAACTAGCCACATAATTAGGTTGATGCATAGTTGTGTTGACTTGTGGATTGGTGTAAGTTGGTATGGAAGCTATAGTTGAAGGGCAAGGAACTTGAGGTGCTCCATGGCTTACAAAAATGTTTGCGGATTGGTTATTTGAAGAGGCATGTTTATTGTAAATCCTGGCAATTTATTTCAAAACTTGCAAGCCATCATCACTCTCAATTAAGTGAGGAAGCTTATCAATAGTAGGTATAACAATGGTGGAAATATTTTCAAGTGACAAATCTTTTTGTAAATATGAAAAGTCCTCATGAATATTAATGACCTTTTCTTCCGAGAGGGATTTGTTTTGGTTGTCAATATGCATAGGATGGAAAGGTGAAGGAATGTAAGTGGTACTTTCAAGGCCTAATGCACTATTGGCCATACCAGGAGTAGGAGCTCGTGAGATCCCAAGGTCCACAATGAAAGTGCTATCACGGGATGCCATGAGTTTAGAACTTCTTCTCACTAAAGTATTATAAACTAGGCTCCAAACATTCATGCAAGTACCACAAAGGAAGGGTGGATGGAAATGCAAGCTAATCTAAGAATGTGAAATGAAAAAAAAAAAAAAATCCTGCTAACTATAGAAAAGATACAAATACAAAAAATAGAAATGCAGAAAATTTCTAGAAAAAGCACAAAACTACCTTCTAATATGTGTAGAGGGACTGATTCGCCCTAGGTGGTGAATGAGTCCGAAGATGCAAAAAAAAAATTCAGAATTTGAAGAATGATTTAAGTATTCTATAGAATGCAATTACAGATGCAAAATACAAATTTTTACTTTTCTAAATGAAATTGAATGCAAAAAATGAAAACTAAATGAATGTTTCACTAATTTAAAATGAAAGGTCCTAGAATGCAATAACAGATAAATTCCCTAATTGAATGCTAATGAAAATGGAAAGTATGATGCAAGATATGAATGAAATAATAAATTTAAAGTGTTCAAAAGTCAGGTTCACCAAAATGTGACATAGATTTTGCGAACATAAATGCTTGCTCTTGCACTTATAGGGTTTGTCACCTAAAAGGAGAGAGATTTAGGTCCAAAATGCTTATGTAACACTCAAATTAGGATTTATGCAATGTAATATTATGTAAATGATCTTGAATAAATGAAATTGACTAATTAGAATGAACTAATATGAATGCAAAAATGCAATTTAAGCTATGTTTGATAACACATTGTGATATGCAAACAACTATGAAAATAAAGAAATTATGCATAAGAGAAGGTATAGGGGTAAATGTAAGTGCACTTGGATGAAATATAAGTATTTTGGAGTGTCTGGAATGCTGATGAATTTTACTAATTTTTCATAGTGGGATGCATTCACCTAGGGTGGTGAATTAGTCCTCCTACTAATGAAAAATTGTTGGGAGCTGATTTTTGTTTGTCAGGATCTAAAATTTGAAAAAGTTGAAGTTTACAATCCTAAGGTGGGACTCATTTGCCACAAGTGGTGAATCAGTCCTCTCCCAAAATTTTGAAAAACCAGGAGACAAATCTGCAACACCAAATTTGGGAATGTTTGCTTGTCAGGTTGCCAAAGTCAAATCTATAAAAAAAGAAAAATAAGTCTCTCCAAGCTTGAATTTTACTTATGTTGATTTGAAGTATGTATTTGACATGAAAATAAATCTTCAACACCTTATAACCTATAAAATCTATAAACAAAAGGGCCGCAAATACACAAGAAAAAGGGGGAAAATGCTTAGGGTTAGTGAATAGGGCTTTGCCTTGGTCAAACCCCACTTTTGGTAATTAAACCCTTAAAAAGATAATGAAATGCAAGAGATAGATAAAGCAATAACATACAAATGATATCCACTCACCTAACTCTTGATCTTGTAATTCTGAAGTAATGCAAATGGCAGCTTCAAAGTGCTTGAAAAGTGCTTTAGTTGTTGATGTAAGATCCTTGAATGAATTTATTGTAGGAGATTGCTTGAATGAAATAGGAGATGTAAAATGAGATTAAAAATGCCTATTTATACAATTATTGTGCCTGACTATCCATTCATACCTCATCACAAGCTGACATCAAGTCTTTTTGAATAAAACCCTGAAAGGAAATTTGAAATGTTTTGAATTTGGGGCTAAGGGGGACTCATTCACCACCTATGGTGAATGGGTCCCACCTAGGACCTAAATATTTTTTTGGGAATAATGTCGTATTTAATGTTATTTATTAGGATAACATGCAAAGATACACTTAAGTACAACTTATGAGGGCATAAAGAGACCAAATAAAGCATAAGAAGGGTGTAAATAGTGAAAATATTCCTACAAGAGCGTGGAAGCTTGTTAGAAGACTTTGCAACACTTCAAAATAGGGCTTGTTGATGAGTGAAAAGGTGTTTTTAAGGTGAATTGAATTAAATAGAGTCTAGAAGAATGTAGAAATGTCTTACAACACCTTCACAAGATGTCATTATTTGAGTTTTAGTACCTAAATAAGCATGTTGAATCAATGATACAACATAAAATTAAAGAAAAATATCTTGAACACCATGAAAGAAGACCTAAAAGGCCATGAAAATGAAAAGGAACCATTTTTCTACTACAGATTGATATATAGACAAAATAAATATTTTCTCTTAACAATTTTCTTGTTTTCTTCCTTTCACCCCATGTTCTTTTTTTTCTTTTCTTTTTTAATGTTTCCCTAGTCTCTTTACTATTTACTTATTAAACATGTATATTATCTTATACCACATACCCCATCTATGAGTAATCAAAATATTTAAAATAGCCAAAATACTACCAAACAAGTATTAATTCCATGTAAGTTTGATGTTGGACATTTATGCGATTTCAACTATTATTAGCCTTTTCTAAAACCTCGCAAGGACCAAAATGTAAGAAATTATATGTTTCAAACTAATTATATTTATATGGTAAATGAATATTAACATTAGTCTCAATATGTTAATATATATCCTCAAAAGTAAGAAAATGCATCAGCCTTTAATCATAGAGGATAGTTGAACTACTATAAATTTAACCCAAAATGATTAAACTTAACCAGTATTTGCTATGAGGCATCTTCCAATAACATCTTATTCTATTTAAACATGTGATTTTAAATTTTTTTTCCTCTATATTTATTAGTTATAATAACCTTAAAAAACTTAATATTTCCTTGTTTTATCTCAATTAGTTGTTCTTTCTATTTTTCAAATAGCATTTCATCTTCTTTGTTTTGTTATGAAACCTCCATTTCATGATATGTAAATAAATATAAAAAGTTAAAGATAGTAGAGACACCTTGATCAATTATTTGATCAAAAGTATATGCATTTGGTGGAATTTTCTACACAACATCACAAGGCAAAATTTTATTTTTCTTTAAATTGTTGTAGTTCTTATTTTTAAACATATCCTTTTAGAGATGAGTAAGAACTATATATCCAAATTTAAGATTCCTCTCTTTTCTCTTAAGAAGAACATTTTCCTACAATTTTTTCTAGTCTGTTCAAACTTATCCCTTACTTTCCTATGTAGATCTTGCATTTATTTAATAAAATATTCACCGCTAGTACTCTTTAGATCAACCTTAAAATTATAAATGTTTCTTAGTTTAAAAATACTCCTTATGCTATATAGATATATATTTTAGAATGTGATTTTACTTTTTGTTATATTCCTTAAATTATTGAATGTAAATGTTCCTAATTGTAACAAAAAATCTCATTATTTATGCCTCTCACCAACCAATTATCTCTACAAGTTTGTAAATATCATGTTATCCAAACTCTAGTCTAACCATGATTTTAGATATGATACTTGGAAAATATTTAAATATTTATTTACATTTTTCTATATGATCAGTCGAATGTGACTTGAGTAAATTATATTTTAGTTTAGAACTATGATTGCAGCTAACACATGTATCCTAGATAACTCTCGATACAATTAAGTTTTAGTTTGAGTAGAATGGTTGGTATTTTAACAACTTATTGAATGCGTAATTTTTTAGATATATCAAGATCAACTAAGATGTAATCACTAAAATTTTAAGTTATGTAGACATGTAAAATATGCATACATTTAAATCCACTAGTTTAATTAAATAACCTTCATTTAATCAAATCTAACATTTCATCCTTCAATTAAATAAATTCACTTTGTCATTACCTCATTTAAATAAATCAATGAAATCCTAACATTTTATCTTTCATAAATCATCTTCCAGATTCATCTTCCTCAAATTAATTAACCTTTATCTTGCATCATCCTTTTAATTAAATAAACCAAACTTTAATTAATTAAATCTAAAAATTCATATTCCTCCCTCTTGATTTAAATAAATCAAAATATTTAAGTCAAATGGGTCAAAACCCCTAATCACCATCTTAAGTTAATCAAACTATGATTAATCTAATCTAACCACCAATCACATCCTCTAGCTTTTCCCACTTGCACCAATAAAGAATTTTAATTCAATTATAAAATCCTCGTTTTCCCTCAACAAAGCATCTTTTTGGAATATTCTCCAAGTTTCAATTTGAAAAAGCAAGTTGACTTGTCCCTTAAGACATGGCAATAACTTCTCTCTTACATGTCCCCCACTTAGCATTTAACTCTCAAATTCAAATTTGAATCTCTCCCTCTTTGGCACATTGACCAAAACTTGCACATTCCTCAACCACTCACAAGGTGACAAGTGGCTTCATCTCATTGGTCAAAAAATTATACCACATTGCTCTCTTTTGAGCACTCTTCCAACTTGAAAATCTATAAATGAAAGCTTCATTATTCATCTTAACATCCACAAATCTCATGCAAAGTCACTCTCTTCAATTGAGAACTGATTTTGTCCACTTCACTCCATCTTCAAGGCATTGCATCATTTGAGTTTTAGGAAGGATTGGGAAAGGATCACTTTGCACAAGTGACAACAATCCAATATAGAATAGGTATATATCATGCTTCTTTTATGCTTTCAATTAGTTTTCTTATGAGTTATGATGTGTTATTTCATAGGAGTATTCATAGATTTACATTTATGTGAACTAACCCATGACTAATATGTGCTTGAGGTTTGAGCTATTTGAAAATTTAGGGGTGCTTCAAGTTATATGTAATCATAGCATTAACTCCATTCTTAAATATCATGATCTCTTAGGAATAGGAAATGGTTAATACAAACCCATATTTTTTCTCCTTTTTGTGCCATATTAATAAAATCTACAACTTAACTTATTATGTAGGTGCATTTGGATAAACATTCTATCCCCATCAACCAAAAAAAATTCCTTATTTTTTCATTCTATTTATTTCTTTGTTATTTTTCTTATAGGAGAGGATGATAATTTTTTGTAAAATTCCTAATGGTTCATGGCCAACTATCCCTTTCACCTTAAACAAGAGCCAAAAGGGTATCCACATTTCAAGTTTGAGTTATATCTAGTCAAATGGAGCATGTTATGGAGTTGTGGAGTTTTATCTTGCATCTAAACATTATGTAACTTCTAGCCTCATCTAGATCCCCTCTAAAAAAATCTAGGACCTTTTCAACACTAAATTTTCACCTAAGACTTATAATATAATGAATTACAAAACTTTTTCATTTATCTATATTGTGAAATTTTAACTTGCATTTGGGCCTCATCTAGTTACCTCTTGTTTTTCCATAATTTTCAATTCTCCCATTTTCCCACATCATCAAATGGATAAATTTTTCTTGCTATCTGAACCAACAATTTTGTGGTTGGATATTGACTTCTCTTGCACTCTTAGGGTCTTTCACCTGAAAGGAAGGAGGTAGAACCCCAAAATTCAAGTGGTTCACTCAAATAGAGGATTTTACAATGTGAATATGACTAAATGCAATGTTGTAAATGTAACTAACTAATGAAATTGATTGACTATTGATGCAAAACTTAATGAAATATGTAGTGTTTGAAAACAAAGTGATGTTTGTAAAAAGCTTAAACAGATGAAAAAAAATGCAAATGAAACTAAAAAAAAAAATTCTTTTCAAAATGTGTGCACCTATAAAGCTAAAAAACTTTGGAAATTTGGATAATCATACTTTTATGTTGACTAGGGCTCATTCGCCACCCTGGCCAAATCAGTCCCAAGATAGGGTTTTCTGCTAGAAATTGATTTTTGCAAACTCAGTCTCAGGATTTGCATCTAACTCAAAAAGTCACCTCAAGAGGGACTCATTCGCCATCCATGGAGAATCAGTCCACTTTCAAATTTATGCAAATTCAAATCTCTGTTATGCACCTTTAAACTTGTATAGTACTTTCTGATAGAAACCTGAGTTGGGATCTTAGAAAATTCTTGCAACACTACTTATAATTGATTGTCTAATGAGGGGTTTCCCTTGGTCAAACCCCTAGTTGGGTAATCAAACCTTAAATAGACAAAAATATGTATAATACCATTTAAAATTTGGGTGTTAATAATGATAACTGCATTAATTAAATCACACACCCCCTTCAGAAATTGCAATTAATTATGTTGGTAAATGTATTTTTTTCCAATTAGAGGCTTAATTAATTACATTTAAACTATTGGACACAAACATGGTGTGAAATGTAGAGGATTACATTTTTTGACACTACATTTATCCCACACATTAGTGAGATGATGACCTTGTGACAAACTCACACTAAAGTACACAAATATGTGTTAAGAGGGGTCCATGTACAAAAATGTTGATGGGATAAGATGACAAGTCAAGGGGGTGAAAAATCCTCTAGGATCTAAGATCCCATGTAAAACCAACATAAGCACAAAGGGACACACAAAAGATGTATAATATGAAGGAAAAATATACAAATATACAATGTGAAAGTTAATACAAAGATAAGAAAGATAGAATAGCAAGTTTTATTATGTCACTTCCATCAAGTACACTCACGAGGATGTAAAATAACTTATGAAACACATGGTTCCATAGGCAAGAAATTTTTATTATGCTCTATGGCGATGAAAAATATGGTCATAAGGGCTAGTGAAATGTGTTGTCCACTAGGTGAGCCACCAATAAAGTGAGAGAAACACATAGTCGATATACACCAACACAAATAAGTGGCTTATGTGAAATTCATCCTAGTTCCATAAGATCCCATGGACCAGCAATAACAAAATTATGCATCAAGATAACTTTGATAATGTTAAAAAAAATTTAGGTATGTGCAGGATCATGATGGGCTAAAAAGTGGCAATATTATGGGTATTTGTAGGGTATGTGGCTGATGACTTTTTTTTAATCCAAAATTGATGAAATGAAAGGGTTTTTAGAGGAGATTCTTAGCTTTCCACCAATATGAATTATGCTTTAATTTAAATTTAATAAATAATTATTATTTATTTTCTATTAGAATTATGACTAAAGTCCTAATCGATAGGCTGATTGAAAAATATCTATAACTTTCAAACGGTATCACATTTTTTGAATCCAAAACTTATGTCACATTCTATGCTTCACATACTATAGGATTAAAAAATAAAAATTAAATTTCATGAATTTTTGACCAAGTTAAGATGGTCAGACATACGAGTTTTTATATTTTTTAAAAGTTGTAATAAAAAATCATAATTAATTATTTACTTGGAAAAAAATTACAAAAAAATATGCATCACATCTGAACATGAGTCCTCTACTTATATATAAAATATTATAAAAAATATTATCATTTTATTATGGTTAAGGTGGTCATCTGAGACACCTACTTCTTATTTTTTCCACGAAACTTAAGTACTGCATTGAAATTTCAAAATTTCACCAAAAAGATTTTATTTATTTTTAAATAAACCTAGTAGTTTAGAAACTACATTCAATTTTCTACAGATTCTATTCTTACATATCTTTGAAATAATATAGATAACTTATTCAAATTTTTACGTAAAGTTCCCTAACACTAATTTTTTCTAAATTTTTTGCCACTTAAGGGTCTATTTTTTCCATGATGATCTTGCACATACCCAATTGTTACAAGTGTGGGAAGCTACGTTATGCTAGGAACCCATGAAAAAGGCTCCCCTAACATGAAATTTGTGTTATTCTTGGTGGCCTTGGTATATGTAATAAGATAGGATATTAAAAGGGGTTTTTCTTAGATCATGAAAGGTCTCACATTATGGAACATTGTGCTTAATGTATCCAAGAGAGGACTAGTAGAGGATAAGAGATTTACATCCTAGGGAATTTAATCCATAGAATTACCACTAAGAGGAATTTCATATGCTTAGAAAGATCACAATATTGAAGGACATAAAACCCAATGTAACCAAGAAGAAGAAGCATCACATGAATTGCTAAGACCACACTTTGAATAAAAAATTCATACTTCCTAGGAGATGTATGCTATCATCACTAAGAATAGAACATATATACAATGAATGGGGGACAATATTTCACCCACCTAAAATGTTAACATACATAGTATGTTGGTATTTTAAGTAGAAAGAGAGGAAGAGGTGATCCTTGAAAAGAATGCACACCTTGAAAAATAAGTTAAGCTTGCCCCCTTATCATTGAGACAAATACAACCACAAAGAACTATCATGTTGCTACCAAGAGATATTTGATTGCACCTAATATTGTACCACCATGAATGGAAATGAGAAAGACACATAAAGCTACAAATTCCACATAGTGATGAACAATATGATAGGATAAAAAAAAAATCAATTAGCATAACTAGTTGCTTCAACACAAGGAAGAGTACCACAATCCTTAAGATGTTGAATTTTATCATCCAAAGGCTTACATTCATTATTAGAATGACCATTAACTATATGATATGAACAAAATGAACCATTTTTTTTGCAAAATATCTTTCATGTTCTTGTAGTGGAGATATCAAGTAGCCTTGGAGAAGCCTTGACAAGGTACTCTCTGGATCAATAGCAGAATATATTCCTTTCTTTTGTGTCAAGGGTATTTCTTGCTTAGTACAAGGTGTCATGCATACACTAGACTCTTTATATTGTGAGATTTTGTAATCCCCATTAAAGGAAGATGTGAAATCTAATGAACCCCACTCATTCCTAAGGCATGTGTTTGAAGATGTCCTAGGAGTGTTTTGCATGATGAAATTGATATTAAGTGATGGCTTATTTGATTCTTTCATGTGTATGGAGGGCCAATAACCAAGACCACTAGTTGTTTCTATTAGTACAAGATGCACCAAGGTTAAAGTTGTCTTAGAATAATCTTTTGTAATAGTGTCAGTATTGAGTGAAGGCTCTTTTGATGCTTTTGTTTGTTTCAAGGGACAATAACCAAGACCACTAGTCGTTTCTTGTATGTTAGGATCTATAGGGACATGGATAGCTTTTTCTCTAGCACCACATCCTTTTCCACTATAACTATGTTGTTTTAAAATTATGTAACCTCTTCCATAAAGATTTTCCATTTATTTTGGATTTGGTGGTTGTTCATAATCAAATTCATTAATTTCTTTTGTGTAATTTATTTATTCTTCTAAAGTGGTTAAAGTTGATGCTTTCAAAGGCTCTTCTGATTTTTTTATTGTTATGGATCAACTCAATGGTGGAATTTGTTGATTCCTTATGATTTAGGATGGGGGTATCAACCCGAATAACACATTGGGATCGAACTAAAAATATTAAATCACCAAAAATATGAAAGCTAACACTTAGATTTTTTAGATGAAGCAAAAAATTATGAGAAACAACAAAGTTCTAGTAGGGCTTAGAAAGGTTAAACACTATTTACCTATCACCAAAATAACTTTCTAAAAAAGCTATCTGGGACTCATTTTCCCACTCAGGAATGAGTCCTTTTTACAAGAATAAAATTTTTATTTCATGATCCTCAGGCCTTGGGTTTGCATTTCCGATTCCCACAAATCTCACTATTGAAAAGATATAAATAACTTTGACATTTATGTTTCTGTGGCTAGACAACAATGGTGACAACAAATGCAACTTTAACAACTTTTCCACTTTTTCTCTTCAAGAGATCTTCAATCCTTCTTCAACCTAAGATCAAACCCTTGATTTGAAAAAAATGAATGGAGATCCTTAAAGGATTGAACCTTTCATGAAATGGCTTCGGTGGATGTGGATCATGATGTTTGATATATGACATAGATGCTTGATTTGGTCTTGAAACCTACATCACAATGTTAGCTCTAAAAACATGGATGATGCTTGATAACTTTGACATGATACACGATATCTTGAATATTGGAACAAATTCTTGAGAAATCTATTCTTAAATGCTCTTGTTAATAATATTTACTCATATAAAATTTCACTTCTTGCTAGATGTTTTGAAATGATTTAGAATAACCTTGCTTTTATAGAGGATTTTCTAATTTCTTGAAAATTAAACATTACAAGTTGAAATTTGAAAATGAATTTGGGATCATGAAAATACTTCCAAAAAAATATTTAAATTTTGAATTTTCAACTTAATGGGGAGCCATTCATCCACATGGAAATGGGTCCTAACCTAAGTTATCAAAATTTATGAATTATAGGGTGGTAATAATTATAAATATATTAATTAAATCACACTCACCCCTTTGGAAATTGGTATTAATTAAGCTTTAAAAAGAAATTTTTGGCCAATTTTAGGCTTAATTAAGTCCATTTAAACTAGGGTACTCAAACATGTTGTGAAATGTAAAGGAGTAAATTTTTCAACATTACATTTTGTGCCCACTTTAGTGAGAGGATGGCATTGCATCAAACTCACACTAAAGTGGATAAATGTGTGTCACGAAGGGTGTAAGTGCACAAATGTTGATGGGATAGGATGAAAAAGATCAAGGAGGTGGCCAACCCACTAGGATCTAAGATCACATGAAAAACCAACATAAGATATAGTCAAAATTTTGAATACGATAATGCCAATGTATGCCCCCACTTTAAAGAAATTGCTAAACACCATGTTGTGAGAAATTAATTTAAAGCAGCAAATTGTAAATGATAAAAAATAAAGAAGAAATGAGAGCTTATTCAAAAATAACTATGGAAAACATATGTTTCTAAATGAAGTTTCATCATGAAAATGGGGTTGTCCCAAAATAAAATCCCAAACACATAGGGGATCCATGGATTTAGGGACAACGTGTACCTTTGCTACAATTTTATTATAGATCTTAGAAATTTCATTATTCCCCAGATACTCGTATAACTGGAAGAATGACACATAGAGAGCAAAAACAAAGAAAATATTTTGGGTCAACATGGAAGAGACCTAAATGTCTCAACACCTTGCATCATCCCCAAAAGGGAAAAAAAATATAGAAGGAAAGATAAATGTTTATGACATATAGAAGAATATAGATACAAATAGAGGAATGAGCACAAAGACATGGCAAACAAAATAGTATGGGGAATCACATTATGCACATGCAATCACAAAAAGAACATGAAAATAAAAGAAAGAAAAAACTAGTAAGGAAAATGTGAAGCAACCTATACCAAGTCTTCCACATCCCAATATTGTTTGATATATGGAAAAGGTGAGTAGCTAGACAAAGGGATAATGTCAAGTGCCAAACTAGGCAATCACCAAGTTCAACACATGGTGAATCACTCTTTGTAGTAGAATCATAATGGTTGTTGTCATTTAATTTCATCAAAGAGGAAAATAATAAATTTAACTCATTATGTACTTCCTCATCAATTTTTTCAATTTCTTTATCATCATCCAAGTTAATCACAACAGAAGGTCTAATGATAATATCCATGGAAGGTGCTTGTTCTGGTTGAGATATAGGATTTTCTTGTTGTAGGAAAGGAAAAGAATCATCATGCATTTCTTGAGGTGAGTTTGGATTTTAGTTTTCTATGTTATTATTTTATTCTTTTTTTACCTGTAACAAACAAGCAATAGAAAAACATCTACGCCTACACTCTCTAGAATTTTGATTTATTTTTGTTCATTTTTCAAGCTGTGATTGTGTAGGAGGAAGTTTATCAACCATAGGTTTTGATGGAACCCTCAAAAATATTTCTTGTTCCATCTTAAACCCTTATTACATTTGAGTGTAGGGTTACTAGTTGAGGGTTTAGGGTTCTATTTGTTATAAGTGCTTACATTGTTCTATTTAGTCATTGACTTTCTATTGCCCGCTACTAGTCATTTTGAAACATCTTACGTCATGCATTGTTACCTGGTAATAGGTCCTTCAAGCCTAAGTCAAGACCTTCTATTTTACAAGGTTGAATAAAGGATCTTTTGGCCTTTACAACCTTTGCATTTCATGACTCAGAAGATTTCAAGTCTATTATTTTCCTAGGGATTCCCCATCATTAATAACAACTTAAGTGCACGTGTCAAAAATCTCCACTTAATTTTCAATGGCCCTCATAACTTTATCACTTATTGCTGATTTATTCTTAGGTCCACACCTTGAATTAGCAACAAGTGATGGAATGCTGTTTTCCTTTGATGTCGCTCATCGCTAATGGCTTTTGAGCCTTAAAATTAGTAATAGTGATGAGTGATGCTTTTGAATTTGTATTCTTATCACCCATCGTAGATGATCATGAAAAGATAAACTTGAATTAGCGATGAGTGATATGACGTGTTTTCCTTCATATCATGTGATCACAAATATATCTTAAATGTAATTATCACATTAGCGATACATGATGAACCTTATAAATGTTGTAAATATTTTCGTCACTAATTGCTTGAAAAATATATGAGGAGAATTAACGACATGAGTAAAGGCCTTATGTTATAAAGATCATCGCTCATCACGAATTTATTTTATAACTTGAGTTTTGAATTTGCGATAAGAGATGGGTGTCCTCTAAATGGTTTTTCTATCACTAATTTGATATGATCCTACGAGAGATGTATTTCATGCCATTTACTTTGTGTAGGTTGTACATGTCTAAAATATCATGCCTCCACAACATCTGTCATCGCTGATAGGATCCTAGGTGAAAAGTTTGAATCAATGATGCATGATGAAGGGATGAATGTGACCAAGGGTCAGGGAACTAGACTACGGGAAAAGGATCATCACAAGTATGTTTACATCACTAATGGGTTTGGGAAAGGATGAAGTAAATCAATGACAAGTGATGACCATTAATGAGAAGGGCAACGTGGTAGTATCTTTTGAATTTTGCATAAAGAAAATAGGAAAGCAATGAAAGGACTAGAGAACCATTGATAAAGTTTAAAGCAAGGTCATCCAATTAACTAAAAATCATCGCATGAATAACTTCATCACTAATTGTGCCCTAAGATTTGGGGATGATCAGAAATGAAGCGATGAGGTGTATAAAGAAATTTTCCCTCTAAGAAAAATTGGTCTTGTGTACTTCATCGATATTAATGAATGCATAGATTAGGTTGGTGATACATGCTGATTGATAGATCACAACACTTTTGTTGGCATCACTGCTTTCTATGAGCAAGTTGCTAAGGAGAAAAAGAAAAGGATCATATCACCATGGATTAAGTTTTAAATGTTTTAAAATCAACGACTTAGATTCAATATTGAGATATTAATTTATTAACTCGTTCACATGAAGAATTATGAGATCATTAATTTTGCATGCTTCAAATTTCCTATTTAATCAATTTTTTTGTTAGTCTTTCTCATCAAAATTTGGTGTGCACTGAATAGGAGGCATGGGTTCATAAGGAAGTTTGTGAGTATTAATTTTTTTGGAATTGGGGTCTTCTCCTAATTAACTAGATCTACCATGATGGTTCGAGAGTCTGAGGAGATGCGTTTATTTGAGTTTGAGGAAGATGGTCTTAAGGATGAAATTGGAACACAAGGATCTCCTGATACACCAAAAGGAATAATAGGATTTAGGAAATTCAAGGATTATGGTAACAAATAAAATTACCATCGATGGGAGTAGATAATTTCTGAAGAATTAGTCAAACACAAAGAAAGGAGGATGGTGGATAAGAAAAGAAGGAAAGGACAGAGAGTGATCATTGTAAGGCCTATCTAAAGAGAAATAATTCTCCATGTGAAGTTTCTAATAACCCTTCAGGCAGTGAGGGTGACACTAATCGAGAGGGTGACTATTATCCCATCTTCATGGTACTATCAAGGAATTTAGACTAGGAGGTGTTGACAGTTTCTCTAGTCCCACCACGAATCATGGGTGAGTATCCTCTGAGGTTCATGACTCAGATAGATGACTGCACCCTACTTTTTGTTTTTGATAAAACCATGCCTTTTTTGTTAGGATTGTCTTATTCAGTACTCATGGGATATCTTGTTTCATGTGCTGAGGTGGAATATTTTTGAGCTGGTATGTAGGATAAATGTCAGACTAGTTATCCTTGGCGACATGTGTGTTGTTTCTATATAATATACAAGTTTGTGCTACAACTGCTATTAGAGAATCTTCTCTGGTCAACAAGGATGAGGATTCAACATGGTTGCATCAAACTCTACCCTCTGAGGAGCTAGCGCATATTCATTCAGGGTATGGAATGTGGTTTTTTACTCTTCCATTTTCCTTAGATGATTACATGTAACAAACAAGGAGTATGTAGAATTCTGGTGCAAATGAAATGAAATGTAAATGTAATTAAGCCTAATTCTTGTAGCTCCCTTATTCTATAAAAGGGAATTCAAGGCTTATTACAAAGAAGTAGGTTATATTATGAAGTCTCAATAGGGTTCTAGGTGAAAACTAAGTTAAGGAAAGGCACTTAGAATAGAATACTGGAAATAGATTAGTAGTTTGTCTTGGATGTGAGATCATGTATGTAGTGATCTTAAATAAGTTTTATAGAAATTACTTATATGAGAATAAATATTAGTCTAGAATTAAATACTCTGCTATGTATGTCCCTTGTGAGTTATGAATGAGAAATGCTAATGGTGTTATCATTTGTCTTCAAATATTTTATTTGCATGTATTACTTCGTTTTGAGATTTAATTCAAGGAGTTAATTAAAATTCTTGAATAGGGTTATAAAATTTGTAAGGAAGGGCTTAGGATTTCTAAGAAGTAAATGTTTCTTGCACAACGAGTTTTCATAAATACATTTCAATATGAAGATAGTCTATTTCTTCCTTAAATGAGTAATTTGTAAATTACTAATCCTTATATACTTGACTCCATTGCTCCAATTGATGAGACACTAGTTATTTTGTAAGAAAATCTTGCATAAAATTAATAAATAGTGTTCGTAGCCCGAGAATTAAGATGAGGCACTATTTAATTAAAAATATTTCAAAGGATAGTATAGGTGGAATTATCCCCAATTCCTAGCAAATAACTCGTCACTGACTTGAAATTTTGCCAAATCTTCTGTGAGATGAACTTTATTTGTAATAAGTAGGAATCAATCTATGTATAAATGTGTCACTAATCGAATACAGTATCTAAAAAAAAAATTGGGATCACCAACCTAGGTTTCACAGAGCCTGAAGTGAAGGAGTATGGACCATAAAATCCTATGCTTGTTGTGTTGGCCACTAACCTAGAAATTCTTCATCATAGGAGTTGGCTACTTCTTAAAGAATTGTTTGGTTTTACTAGAAAAATCACCAACAGAAATGGTGACTCTATTGGGGAATACTTTGATTCCTCAGTTATAGACCATTAGACTCAAGGAGTTCATGAATTAGAACATCTAGTCTAGATATTGACGGATTTTTAGACTTGGAAATGTTTATGTTGAAAAAGTTTCAAAAGGTATATGAGTGACTCTACTATTGGAAAGAACTTGGAAAGGTATTCATCTTTGAAGAAGCTTCATATTGCTTGTAGTTCATTCCTCTATGAAGAGAGGTGGTGACTCTGTCAAAAGAACTTAATGAACATGTGAAGAATGTTTTAGATCAATAAGGATTTCCAATCAAAAATAAAAAATCATAGTAGCTCCACATATCTAGGTATTCCTCAGTTTTTTGGTTTTTAAGAAAGATAAATATGTATATGAAAACCATACTTGTAAGACTAGAAAAATTGGTTCCCTATTAAGTGATTGAGCACTAAGGGAGGGAATAGTAGTGATGAGCTTGCATACTTTTGTACTACTAGATTGTAATATTTAATATGAAGAGACGTATGTAATGTTTTTAAAGAAACACATTTAGAAAGATATTAAGCAAGTAAAATGTTCATTATAAGAGCTTAAGATTATGTTTTAAAAGAAGTTTGAGTTTCCTTGTGTAATTGCATGATGAGAAAAGGTTGGTAGAACTATAAGAAAAGGTGCATTAATATATATGGTTCCTAGTACAACCATGGTTTCTAATCAGCCCCTGTCATGTAATAAAAGAAGATTCGGCATTAAAAGTTACATGGCCATAAGTTTTGATGGTGTTTGTGGTTATTGAAATGTTATTTCATCAGAAATCATAAGTGAGCTACCAAATTTTAGTGCTACATATTGTGAAATAGCAAGTAGGAACCTATAGGAGTTCAATAATTTAACTGATGATTATGGGATAGATCATGAGGATGTTATCATGAGGTTGTTCATTCAGTCTCTAAAAGGAGATTCAAGAGATTGGTTCTCTAATTTACCTATATGCTCTGTCTATTCTTGGAATGATTTCAAAGTAGTGTTCATGGAATAGTTTTGTGAAAAGATTAGTGTTGGCTATTTGCTCAATCAATTTATGAACATTGAGAAAAAGGATGATGAGTTAATCCCAACATTTAACTAAATATTTGCTAAAACATTAAGGGATGTTCCTGATGTTTTGGAACTAAGTGATGTAGTATGTTTGGTTGTTCATTTGGGAGATTTTGATAATAAGATGAGTTATCTACTAAGAGATAAGGATCCCAAAACTTTGCATCAAGCATATGGGATAGCTATGAGCATTGAAAACAACCTAAATTATGGAATATATAAGGGTCATTTGAATACAAGTGTTTACTGCCATAGAACACCAAATGTTGATAAAGGGTATAAGCCATAAGTCAAAAATTAATGTAAGAACATTTACACCCCTATTGTTCTATCTTACACAACATTCTATAATATCAATCTCATAAAGCCCGAAACACATCATCAAGAAACCATCATGTTTGCAACTTACAATGATAATAACTTGGTTGATTTATATTAGTCGAGTAGTAAGATGTCACATAAAGGGGAAGAAAATAGGTTAAAGGATGAAAATGTAGATGAAGCAAATGGTAGACTTGTGGTTTAAGTACTATTGAAACATCCATTACCTATGCTCCTATGGACGAGGTAAGACTGAGCATTCAACCTAATAATTCTAAACGTAATTGCAATATTGATGAGTATTCTTGCTATAGTAATAATGATGGAATAGGCTATGGAAAATTTGTATTTATTGTGATTATTCTCACGAAGTAGAGATTGAATCATTTGTTGTAGATGAGAAATGTGCTAATAATGATGTAAGTACAGTTGAAAATTTGTCTATTTTTTTCTTCTAGTGATTATAGTGATTTTGGATAGAGTAATGACTTGAAGGAATTAGACCTCCATGTGGAGAAAGTTAAGGCTCTTATGTCAGGAATGAACGTAATAGAAAACCCATTATTTTATGAGACTCCATCTTCACCATAAATGAGAAATTATCCTTATTGGTGTAGAGATAATCCGCTCTTTGTTGAGGATTATGATGATGCATCTAAAATAGAGTTAGAATTTGGCCTTAAGAAAACAAAGCAACACATTAATGAAATCCTCAAAGGTATTCTTATGAATCTTTTACATTTGATGTAGATATTGTAGACAGGGTTACGTATCATGATGCTAGCTACATGAAAGAGTACAAATACTTTCAATTTTTTATTTAGCTAACATATATTTTGATACAACATGAAAATAAGATAAATAACAAGGGATGTTATTTTTAGTATGAATATGTTCTATATTATAAAAATAACACATATGTGTCATGTGATAATAAAATGTTATAATCAAAAGGGTTGTGAGAGATGTTGTGAGAGATTTTCATAGCAATAATTGTGATTAGGAAAACTCTCACTTGTTTAGAAAAGGCATAAAATTTGTTTTGGCTAGATTGAAATTGCTCTTACTTCAGAGGTACAAGGAGGGAAAATGTGGATGGAAAGACATCAATTCTTTTAGGAGGTTGGGCTTTTATAGAGGCAGAAACTTATCCAGGGTTTTTGTGTCCCAGTGCCACCAATCAGGAGATAAATCCTAGTTAGGTTGAAAGGTGCATACTACAACTTGCATCTCTAGGGAATCTTCACATTTTTATTGGGGGGAGATTGGGCTCCCATTTCTAGGTCCTTTTAGGCCTGTGTATATCTTGTACATATGTTGTTTCCTTGGTTTTTTTCTTGCGCCTAGTTTGCTTCACCTAAAATTTTGGAATCTCACCATACCTACAAGAGGCATGTATCCCAAGTTGTAGCCACTAGTGGAACCCTTAAAAAGTCTTCTTGTTCCATCTTAAACCCTTATTGCATTTGAGTGTAGGGTAGCTAGCTGAGGGTTTAGGGTTCTATTTGTTATAAGTGCTTACAATGTTCTATTTGGTCATTGACTCTCTATTGCCCACTACTAGTCATTTTGAAACATCTTATGTCATGCACTCTTACTTGGTAACCGGTCCTTCAAGCCTAAGTCTAGACCCTTATATTTTATAAGGTTGAATGAATGATCTTTTGGCCTTTACATCTTTTGCATTTTGTCACTCAAATTTTTTTGAGTCTATTCTCATCCTAGGGAGTCCCCTTCATTAAGAACAACTTTAGTTCACATGCTCCAAAAATCTCCACTTAACTCGCAATGGCCCTCATAACTTTATCGCTTACTGATGATTTATTCTTAAGTCCACACCTTGAATTAGCAATGAGTGATAGAATGGCATTTTCCTTTTACATCACTCATTCTTAATGGATTTTGAGCATTCAAATTTGTAATAGTGATGAGTGATGCCTCTGACTTTATGTTCTTATTGCCCATAGTGGATGATCATGAAAGGATAAAATTGAATTAGCAATGAGCAATATGACATGATTTCCTTCATATCATGTGATTGTGGATATGTTTTAAATGTAATTCTCACATTAGTGATACATGATGAACCATATAATTGTTGTAAATATTCTCATCGCTAATTTCTTACAAAATATACGAGAAGAATTAATGATGAATGAAGGCCTTATGTTATAAAGATCATCGATCATCGTGGATTTATTTCAAAACTTGCGTTTTGAATTAGCGATAATCAATGGGTGTCCTCTAAAGGGTTTTTCTCTCACTAATTTGATATGATCCTACGAGTGATGTCTTTTGTACCATTTACTTTGTGTAGGTTGTATGTGTCTAAAATCTGGTGCCTCCATAACATCTCTTGTGGTCGATAGGATCCTAGGTGGAAAGTTTGAATCAACGATGCGTGATGAAGGGATGAATGTGACCAAGGGTCAAGGAACTAGGCCAAGGGATAAGGATCATTGCAAGGATGTTTACCTCATTGATGGATTTGGTCAAGGATGAAGTAAATTAGCGACAACCGATGACCACTAATGTTAAGGGAAATGTGGTAGGATCTTGGGGATTCCATGTAAAGAAAAAAGGAAAGCAATGAAAGGACTTGAGAACCATTGATAAAGTTTAAAGTAGGGTGATCCAATGGACTAAAAAATCATCACATGAGTAACTTCATCAATAATCGCACCTAATATTTGGTGAAGATCAATAGTGAAGCGATGAGGCATATAAATAAAGTTTTGAGTATGTGCAGGATCATCATGGAAAAAATAAGCCCTTAAGTGGCAAAAAATTCAGAAAAATCAGTGTTAGGCAACTTGACGTAAAATTTTGAATAAGTTATGTATATTATTTAAAAAATATGTAAGAATAGAATCTTTAGAAAGTGTAGTTTCTAAACTACTAGGTTTATTTAAAAATAAATAAAATCTATTTTGTGAAAATTTGAAATTTCAATGCAGTAGTACTTAAATTTTAGGGAAAAAATAAGAAGTAGGTGTCTGTCTGACCACCCTAACCATAATAAAATGACAATATTTTTTTATAATATTTTATATATAAGTAGAGGACTCATGTCTAGATGTGATGCATATTTTTTTGTTATTTTTTTCCAAGTAAATAATTAATTATGAATTTTTTATTACAACTTTTAAAGAATATAAAAACTTTTATGTCTGACCACCTTAACTTGGTCAAAACTTCATGAAATTTAATTTTTCTTTTTTTAATCCTATAGTATGTGAAGCATAGAATATGACGCATGTTTTGGATTCAAGAAAAGTGATACAGTTTGAAATTTATAGATGTTTTTCAATTAGCCTATCGATCAGGACTTTAGTCGTAATTCTAATAGAAAATTAATAATAATTATTTATTAAATTCAAATTAAAGCATAATTTATATTGATGGAAAGTTGAGAATCTCCTCTAAAAACCCTTTTTGTTTCATCAATTTAGAGTTAAAAAAAATTCATCAGCCACATACCCTACAAATACCCACAATATTGCCACTTTTTGGCCCATCATGATCCTGCACATACCCTTTCCCTCTAAGAAAAACTAGTCTTTTGTACTTCATCAATATTAATGAAAGCACGAATTAGGTTGGCGATACATGTTGATTGAAAAATCACAACACTTGAGCTGGTGTTGCTGCTTTCTATGAGCAAGTTGCTAAGGACATAAAAAAACAAGGCCCATATCACAATGGATGAAGTTTTAAATGTTTTAAAATCAACGACTTAGATTCAATACCAAGTTGTTAAATTATCAACTTGCTCACATGAAGAATTATGAGATGATTAATTTTGCATGCTTGAAATTTCCTATTTAATACAGATTGTCTATTATTCTTTCTCATCAAAATTTGGTCTATACTAAATAAGAGGCATTGGTTTGTATGGAAGTGTGTGAGTATAAAATTTTCTAGAATTGGGGTCTTGGCTTAATTAATTAGACCTTCCATGATGGTTCGGGAGTCTAAGGAGCTGATTTTATTTGAGTCTGAAGAAGATGGTCTTAAGGATGAAATTTGAATTTTGGGTGCTCCTAATACACCAAAAGGAAGAATGGGATTCGAGAAATTCAATGATTATGGTAACAAAAAAAATTACCATCCACGGGAGTAGATAGTTTCAAAAGAATTAGTGAAACGTAAAGAAAGGAGGGAGAGTGAGCACTATAAGGTCTATCCAAGGGGATGTAATTCTCCATGTGAAGTTTCTAATAACCCTTTAGGTAGTGAGGGTGACACTAATCCAAAGGGTGATTATTATCCCCTCTCCTTAGTACTATAAAGGAATTCTGACAAGGAGGTGGTGACAGTTTCTCCAATCCCACCATGAGGAAAAGGTGGTAGAGTATCCTCTTAGGTTGATGACTCAAAGGGATGACTATGCCTTGCTTTTTTTATTATTATTATGAAACCATTCCCTTTCTATTAGGATTGTCCTATTTATTACTCATGTGATTTCTTGTTTCATGTAATGAGGTGGAATGTTTTCGGGCTGGTATGTAAGAGAAGTTCCAAACTAGTTAACCTTTGTTGCATGTGTGTTTTTTCCAAACAATATATAATTTTGTGCTAGATTTTCTATTGGAGAATTTTCTTTGGTCAAAAAGGATGAGGATTCAACATGATTGCAATAAACTTTTTCTTTTGAGTAGCTGGCATGTCTTCATTCAGGGAATATGGAATGCAATCTTTTACTCTTCCATTTTCATTAGATGATTACATGTAACAAACTAGGAGTATCTCAAATTCTTGTGCAAATGAAATGAAATGTAAATGTAATTAAGCCTAACACTTGTGGCTCCCTTATTCTATAAAAGATATTTCAATGCTTATTACAAAGGAGGTTGGATTCTGAAGTCTCAATAGGTTTCTAGGTGAAAACTAAGTTTAGGAAAGACACTTAGAATATAATACTGGAAATAGATCAACAATTTGTCTTGGAAGTGAGATCATGTATGTAGTGATCTTAAATAAGTTTTATAGAAATTACTTATATCAGAACAAATATTAGTCTAGAAGTAAATACTCTCCTATGTATTTTCCTTACGAGTTATGAATGAGAAATGCTAATGGTGTTATCATTTTTCTTCAAATATTTTATTTTAATGTATTACTTTGTTTTCAACTTTAATTCAAGGATTTAATTAAAATGCTTTAATGGGGTTATAAACTTTGTAAGGAAGGGCTTAGGATTTCTAAGAAGTAAATTTTTCTTGAAAAATGAGTTCTCATAAATGCAAAGCAATATGAAGATAGTTTTTGATTTCCTTAAATGAGTAATTTGTAAATTACCCTTGACTTTGTTTCTCCAATTGATGAGACATTGCTCATTTCATAAGAACATCTTGCATAAAATGAAGAGATAGTGTTCCTAGCCCTAGACTTAAAATGAAATATTCAATTAAAAATCTTTGAAAGGATAGTATAGGTGGAATTATCCCCAATTCCTAGCAAATAACTAGTCACTCACTTGAAAATACACTAAATCTTCGGTGAGATGAAGTTTATTTGCAGTAAGTAGGAATCAATCTATGTATGAATGTGTTACTAATCAAATACAATATCTAAAAACACAATTGGGATCACCCTCCTAGGTTTCATAGAGCCTAAAGTGGATGATTATGGACCATCAAATACTATGTTCTTTGTGTTGGCCACTAACCCAATAGTTCTTCATCATAGGAGTTGGATACTTCTTAAATAATTGTTCGGTTTTGCTGGAAAAATCACCAACGAGTTTCTTTTCTTCCCTTATGGGAGGAATGAAAAGAACCATGTGAGGTTTTTCTTGAACCACTTTCTCTTTATATTTATAGACATGTTTGATCTTAGGGGGTACAATGCGAATTATAAATTTTTATCTTGTGGTCTCTTATAAGAAATAGGTGAAGGATTTTTCATGGGTTAGTTTGGTTACTTGGAAGGTCTTTTGGTTCAATCATAGTTTCATCAAGGATAGGAGGCTCAATTGTGGGTTGAGGCATATTGCTAAGGGATAATTTTGTTATGCACTTTTCATTACAATTTTGATAATATTTGAAAAAAAATTCCTCATGAGGCCTAATAGGTTATATAGGTTTTTTCCAAAATAAATCCAATGAGAAATTCCCATGAGAAGACACAATACTAAAGCCACTATTGGGCACTATAGAGATCTCAATGCCAAATGAAAACTTTAAGCATTTATGCACAAATAACAAGATGTATTTCATGGAGAAAAGCCATAGGTAATATAACTTCACACAAAATTGGTCTAATGATAAGATGATAGAAAAAGAGACACTTGATGTTTTTGGTCCAAATTTTAGAGGAAGAGTTATCAAACCTATCATAGGGAAAGAAAAACCATTGCGCATTTAGATTAATACTTTCATTTTTTTCATAAGTATCTTTATAAATATCATGCATGGAAAATAATTCTTTAGTGATCACATTCTTTACACAAACATGGTCAATTAACATCCCATTAGTAGGCTTATCATTGATTCTTCTAGCTATGTAAAGAGGACCATCAGGTGCATGTTTAATTATTGCACTTTTTGAGAAAGAAATGTCAAGGGGTATTTTGGTTAGGCCCTTATGAGGTTGAAATTCAATGAGGTTGACCAAAGTGTTTATAGGATACTTTTTCTAGTGTGGAATTAGAATGAGGGCGATCCAAACACACACTTGATAAACTTTGAAAGTAGTGTTAAACACAAGGTTGACTGAACTAGTGTAAAACACATAGAATGATTAAGCACACACAACCCTTAAGCTGATCCAATCCTTCTAGAGAACTAAATTATCTCCAACATGATCAAAACAACTTCACTCTAGAACCAAAAGTAATAAGGTTTATCCAAAAGGAAATTTGGAGCAATTACATTTCTCTCAGACCTTAGCCAAATACACAAAAAAGAAAATTTCACAACTGGTAAACATAAATCTCACTATACAATGAATAAAAAGCCCAAAATCAAGATATAGAAGCTTCCAACAACCATTATCAACATATCTAAACCACACAAACATAGGGAAAAAACCTGAAGTAACCACTGGACACCTGCAACCTTTATTCATTACTATTTTCTCAATATCCTCAACACATACAACCAATTATATGTATCCATGACATCAATGAAAAACAACCAGTTAATAGCCAATTGACTAGTTGACATCAATGACAACACCTTCATTCTTGCAATATCATCTTCCTTTTTCATTGATGGCAACCCATGATGTGAAAAATCATCAAAGACAACACAATAGCTCTTAATACACTTTTCATGATTTTACTTTTTGTTTCTCCCCCTTAGTAGATAATCTTTTTTTTAGATCTCCCTCATTCCTCATGTCCCCCTTTGACATTAGTGGCAAAGGAAAAGGATATTTTACATTTATTTCCCCTTTGAAAGTAAGAACATAATACTCTTTCAATGACAACACCTGAAACTACCTACTCCCCCTTAGAGGTAGGCACCAAAACATCAGTCTAGAAGAGAGATAGATCCATAGACCCACTGAACTGATGCATCTTCATATGCATCTATTTAAATAAAGGAGGGGAAATAATCCTTAACTTCTCCCAAAGATACTCAAAATTATCTTTAGGAAGAGCCTTTGTAAATATACCAGTAATTTGATCCTTCATAGGTACATAGTGAAGCTTTACTTCATTCTCCACAATGTTATCTCTCAAGAAGTGATACTTGATAGATATACACTTTTTCCTCAAGTGCATCACTATATTATTTGAAATGTTAATTGCACTTGTATTATCACAAAAGATATAAATAGGATCATCATACATTAATTTTATATCTTTCAATGTCTATTTCATCCATAAAACTTGTGTACAACAAGATGTAGGAGCAATATACTTAACTTTAGTATTAGATAAGGAAATTGAATCTTACTTTTTACTCAATCATCCCACCAATATAAAACCAAGAAATAATATACCACCACTTCACTTTTTCTATCATATACACATCAAACCCAATCTGCATCTATATAAGCACTTAGTGTGAAGTTAGTATCCCTAGGATACCATAAGCAAAAATTTGGAGTGCCATTCAAATATTTGAATATTCTTTTAATAGTAGCCACAAGATAGACTACATGCATAATATTTGGTCTAGTAGTAGTGAAATACAACAGTCCACCAATCATACATTTATATTTGCTCTAATTATCCTTAGGTGAATCATCATCTTTACTTAATTTGTAACTAGTCACCATAGGAGTGCATACCGGTTTGAAACCATCCATCCCAAACATCTTTAACATCTCCCTCACATAATTTGACTATGAAATAAAGATACCTTTCTCGATTTGATTTTTTTGTAGCCCAAGAAAGAAATTCATTGCACAAAACATGTACATCTCAATTTTTTTTGCATTTCTTCCACAAACATCTTACACATAGTTTCATTTCCTTAAAATATAATTTCATCAACATATATATAACCAAAATGAATATTTTGTCATTTTCAATTGTAAAATATAGATTACTATCTATTGTACCTTTGTTGAAACCATGTTGAATCAAATACCTATCCAACCTTGCATACCAAACTCTAGGAGCTTGCTTCAATCCATATAAAGATTTATTCAATTTGCAAACCATATCTAGTTGATCTAACAACTAAAATCCTTTTGATTGTTCCATGTAGACCTCTTCTTCTAGTCCATCATTCAAAAATCTAGACTTAATATACATCTGATAGACTTTGAAATATTTATGAGTAGAAAATGCCAAGAACATCCTGTTATCTTCCATGCTTACCACTGGAGAAAAAGTATACTAAAAGGTTGTGATGTCTACTTGTAAGTAGCCCTTACACACAAGCCTTGCTTTAATTTTGACCACTTCTCCATTCTCGTTCAACTTGTTTTTGAATACCCATTTTGATCCAATTATGTTTTAGGTTGCCAGTCTAGGGACCAATTATCATGTTTGATTCTTCTCAATCTACATAAGTTCTTTCATAGCTTCCATCCAATGCTCATCTTTACATGCTTCACTTATAGTCTTCCGTTCAATCTCAAAAAGTAAACATAGATTTATCTCACTAGTAGCAGCTCCACTTCTTGTCAATACTCCATTTGTCTTGTCTCTAATGATCTGTCTTTCAGAGTGATTTTTCTACACATATCTAGGTGTCTTAGGGGAAACCACCAAAGCTTCTTCTTCTTCTTCATTTTGCATCTCTTACTAATAATTTTCCTATTCTTCCACAAATTCTTCAATCCTTATGCAATCAAGTTGATCAGATACATATCCATCAATGTCAATAGGATTCTTCATTACTTCATTAACCTTGACATTTTTGCTTTCTACAATATTTCTTAGTCTTTTATTGAAAAATTTGTAAGCTTTGCTTCTAATAAAATATCCAATAAAAATACCTTCATCACCTTTGGCCAATCAAACTTCCTTAAATTTTCTTCATCTCATCTGATATAACATTTTTTGCTAAATACCTTGACATACTTAATACTAGGAATTCTTCCACACCATAGCTCATAGGGTCTTGGTATTGTTTTCTCTTTCTTTAACTCAATTGAATACATAAATAACAGTGTGCATAACTTCTCTTTGATAAAATTCCATTAGACTAGCCTCAACAAACATTGATCTAAAAGCTTCTTGAATTGTTTTATTCTTCATTTCAATAACTCCATTCTTCTATGGAGTTCTTGGAGAAGATAGCTATAATTTTATTCCATGAACTTCACAAAAAATATTAAACTAATGGGAGGTGAATTCACCACCTCTATCTGACCTTAAGCATTTTATCCTCAAATTTACTTCATTCCCAACCATAGATTTGAATGTTTGAAATCTATCTAATAATCATATTTCTCTCTAAGAAATGTAACCAATATATACCTAGAGCAATCATCAATCAAAAGAATAAAGCACCTTTCACATTGTAGAATTATCACTGTTGTGGGATCACAAAGATCTATATGAATTAACTCTAGTGGTCCAATAGTATATTTTTCCTTTGATGTGAAGTTATTTCTTTGTTTCTTTCTAGATTGAAAATTCTTACAAATAGCATTATCAGGCTTTGTAATCCTTGGTAAATCTCTCACAGCCTATACTACTTTAATCCTTGCTAGATTATAAAAATTCATATGACACATTCTTTGATGCCATAACCAACTGTCATTAATCTGTGTCATAAAGCAGTTCCCATCAACACCCTTAAGTTGAGATATATTTCCTTCAAACTTCTTTCCTACAAAAACCACTATTTTAGAGTCTTTCCTTATTTGAAATATCTCATCCTTAAAAACAAGATTATATCCTTTACTACACATTTGCCCAAAACCTTTACTACACATTTGCCCAAAACTTAAGAGATTGTTCCTTAATCCCTTAACATAGTACACCTCATAAGTATTATGCTTGACATCAAAACCTACTAAACCTAACTGACAAATCTTAGTATCATGTCCAAACATAATAGTGGTTTACAATTCCTGAGATGAACGAATTTTAGCTGAAATCACATATTTTTAGAAAATATAATGATTTAAGCCTTAAAAAGTTCCATTTTAAGGATTCCAATTGAAGAGCATTTGATCAAATCACCTTAGATCAAACCCCCTTGGATAGAACCTCGCTAGTTTTAAATCATACCTATAAATGCGTCTCCTTTACACCTATCAAAATGCTGATAAAAAATCACTTTTGATTTAGCTTTTGGGGGATCAAATGAATTCATTTAAAATTTATTTCAAATGATTATGGTATTGCTCAGAACAAGCTATCCAATGAATATAATTTTAATATGTTTTGGTTTTGTTATGTATTTGTTTTTTAAGTTTTATTAAACATAGGTTTTTCATCGAAAATGAATTTCTTTGTTCTTCACATGTGGAAAAATAGAAGATTATCAAAAAAATTTGAAAAATATGAGTGCACCAGATATTGAAGTCCTTGATCCAACAAAAAAAAAATAAATTTTGACTTATACAAAAAGTTAAGCATTATAAGTCCTGAATTGTAATTTGTTTGACTTTGAAACTTGATTAAGGAAAAATAGTAAAACTATCTAACTAAGTGGAAGCACTAGATATTAGAGTTACAAATCTAAATTTGAAAGAATTAGAATTTTATCCTTCATGGAAAAAGATGCTATATCTTTTAAAATGTTGTTTTCCAAAAAAATCAATTTTCGTGGGAGATGGAAAAGAAGTGCAATTTGATTCCAAAAATTTTGAAAAAAATATTTTTAGAATCTACAGACAAAATTTGATGAGACTCTAGTTTGCACCATCTTCAAATTCCTCACAATTTAGCCGCTATAGGTGCTCGAATGTGAAGATTCAGTTAAAAATAATAATTTCAGTGTCCAGTTTGGCAAAAATTGTAAACCACTATTATGGGATCATCCCCTCCATCATGTTTTCTAAGTTTAACAAACTTACTCTTATCATCAGTCAGGTGATGTGAACAACCACTATCAAAAACCCAATAGTTCTTTTCCTATTTATAATGTAGGGAAGAGATTACAATACCTTCACTTTTCTCCTTCTCTAGAGGGTATTCCGTCACCAATTTTTTAGAATTAGCAGAGCTAGGTTAATATTTTATAGCTAAGAAGAATCATTCATTTTCATCAAGGCCTCCATAATTAGACTCCACATCAGAAATACTATTATCCTCATTCACATAATATGCTTTATTGATCTTCCTACCTCTGTTTTATTTGTTAAATCTTTGTTTATTCCTCTTAGCTCTTTCTAGACATCTCGAAGCATAATGACCTATTCCTCCACAACTAAATCATTTAAAGGGTAACTTACCTTCATACTTACCAGAGCCTTTCTTCATCCTTCTCACAAAGTTAGTTTCTACTTCATCAAGATTTTCCTCATCTGGATCTTCAACACTTGTAGCCTTAAAAGTAGTTTTTGATTTGGATCCATTTCTCAAATTTAGCTTTCTCATCTAATAAGATGTCAGAGTTCCCAATAACTTATCTTTAGTGTAAGTCTTGTAGTCTATATGTTCTTCAATAGCACATACCCTTTTGTTGTATGCATCAACGAGAGTTCTAAAAATCTTCTTTACAATCTTGGATTCATCTATTGTACCACCAATTCCTCGCATTTGAGGTACTACCTCATCCAATATTTGTACATATGATTTAATATTCTCATCTTCCAAAATATGTACGAGCTCAAATTGTCTCTCCAAATTATGCAATTTGATTCTTTGACCCTTTCATCTCCTTCATGCATCTTTTCTAAAGCATCATAGACTTCTTTAATAGTATTCATATTTTAAAATTTAATCAGCTCAGAATGTGGAAGACTATGCTTCAAAGTGAAATTCACCTTATTTTTCACTTCATGCCCCTTGATTTCATCAGTTGTACTCAAACCATTAGCAGGAGGAGTGTAATAGTTTTGTAAGCTTTTTCAACATCATATCAACAATACTCCAAATATTCTTCCATCAGTATTTTCTAGATAGCATAATTAGTTCCATCAAGCTTTGGATACTCAAAAGTGATCTTTCCACCCATCTTGGACCATCTTTAAGTGGTTAAGATCTTCTCCAAGGAACCAAGCTCTATTACGAATTGTTGAACAAGACAACTAAGAGGGGGCTGAATCAGTTGTAGAAAATTTTAAACTTTAAAACATTCAATGAAACATTGATCAATCACAAATCCTTTACTTTGCTAAAATGATTAAACATTAACTACAAAGGAATAAACTAAAAAGCATCACACATACACAAAAATACCATGTTTACATGGGAAAACCAAAAAGGAAAAAACCACAGTGAGGATTAGCTCACAATATTAAAAATATCAAAACTGATTACAAAGGCTCACTTCCAAAGAAGGCTCATTGCCAAAAGAAAAACTAATTGTTTAGATTATTTTTCATTTCCCAACAAGGGTTAGCCACTTAGAAGGCTCACTACCATAGATATAAAAAGAAGATAGAATAGATATGTTAGAGATAGAAGATCTCAATACAATAGATATTTCAACCACAATTAGCTCAAACACTTAAAAACATGCATGAATTAAAGAGTACACCTTCAGCTCACTACATCCAGAAACTCAACATTTAGAATTCACATTGATCTACAAAAATTTCATCACATACAGATTGTTTCACATCTGTCTTGCTATGTTTCTTTTAAATTATCTCTTTGTATAACTTTCACCATTATCTTATCCTATATTTATAACATCTTCAACTTTGAAACATATCCAAAGTCAACCATCCATTATTTAAATTCAAATTAGGTGGGTGCCAAAACATTCTAGGGTGGAAATAGAATGAGGGCAACCAAAACACACACTTTTTTTGTTTAAGCAAAAGGCCAGGCCTAACATTATATATTAATATAAAAATAACTTTAGAAACTTAATCAGAATTATAGTATTGATTAAACCAAGACAAAATAGAGAATAGAGACAACCACCAAATATTGAATATACAATAATAGCCAACTATTAACTCCCATCCCTAAACCATCTATGTATCACCAATTCAAAAAAATTAAACATGATAAGTTTGAAACATGACTTTACAAATATATGATCACTATAAAGTATAGTATACTAGAAGAAACCTGAACTTTATAAGTGAAATTATGAAAAATAATGACCTTATAACAACCAAATTTATTTCTCAAGCATGATATAAATTCATTCTTCCATATCATTTGCTTCAGCTTCAGAACCTTGCATACCATACACTGCAACTACAACTGGTACGATGCAATTTATGCCTTCATCTATATTTATTCCTTTCCCTTGAACATTTACCAAATTTTTTTCATCCTTTCCTTCTTTCAGCTTTTTATTATCGACTTTTACTTCTTCACTTGCTGCATCTTGTTGTTGAATGCCTAGAATACAGAGAGGATGACCACACCTGCACTGGTGATTAAGCATGTATGAAAAAGCATAAAATTTTTGATTAAATTTTTCCACCATTGGACTTCCTAAATCACTAGAAAACATAAGTTTAAAACTCTCTTCAGTGCCCAAGGATCTTCATTTTTGAGCCCATTTCTCATTGGTTCAAAAGTAGACCTAAAACATTGTTTTTTCTTGAGATATTTCCTAGGGAAAAGCTCTTTGGCAAGACCTTTTACCCTATCAAAATTATAAGAATTCACACTTTGCAGAAGCTCATAATCACAGAACACATTTGGGAGTACCATTGTATCAACTATAACCTCTAATAGATTAAAAGACTACAAAAGATAAAGAGCATTTGACAAAAAAATGGAGAGCAATTGGGATGGAAAGAGAATTCAAGGTGCACTTGGGGAAAGCACATGCTCACCAATGACAACTCTAATGCTCTCAACCAACTCAAAGCAAGACACATGGAAAAAAAATATAATTCAAATTCATTAATCTCTTTAGAGAATGGGCGTTTACTTGCTCAAATTTTGACAAGAACCCTAATTTTTTTTACTGAATACTCCATTGCTATTCTTTTGAGAACTGACTTCCACAGTTTTAAAATTAATTCTTAGACCAAAAAAATTGCTACAAGGAAAAAACCTCTGATAGATCCAAAAGTATGTAAAGAAACTTCCAAGAGTATGAAAATTAGCTCCCAGACAAAATTACCACTCTCAAACCATATGGAAAAACATAAACTATGTGCAAGCGACTAGCAAACTTTAGAATTTTTTACCACCTTATGATTAAAAAAAGAAACATTTGTGATAGCTGTCGAACTGGCACATAACTAGAATCTCCACTTCTTAGTGAAAAAAAATTGAGAAGCTCTTGCAAAGAAATTTTCTCAACAAATGTATTTAAACAAAAACTGTAGTATAGAAAAATGTGACCCAACAAAAGCTTGATATACTGCTCCCACGTATAGAAGGCCACCATCCTTACCATGATTAATATTGCTTTCACTTTCCCATTTAAATCCATCATTCTTCATATACAAATAAAATATAGCCAATATTTAAAATGATGCAACACAACATGAAGGTACCATGTGCCATGTGAAGTTTATAAGGCATATCAATAATGATGTTTCCTACTAATTACGAATCCTTGAAACTTGATCAAACCATCCTTGAATACACAAGGAAAAGATACCCTCCACCTTAGAAGCCAGTATGGCATGTGTCAATTCCACATCAGAGCCACCTCAAGAAAACTCAGCACATGTGTCATTGCTAGAAAACATTTGGTGCATTCATAATGTCTCCAAAAACATTGCAGAAAGAACCACCCGCCAATATCTTTAAGAGCTTTAGCAAATATTTGAAAACAAGCCTCCAAAGTCACAAATTCTAATTAGCAGAAATGATTAAACAAATTTTAAAAACTAAATAATTGTAATTATTGAAAATTTAAATTTCAAAATCAGAACACCTGCATCCATTCAAAAAATCATTAGTTAAAAAAGAAATCAATTAAGAAAGCTTATCTTTCTCTAGATTGATCAAATCTTGTAAAGGAAAATTGAATTAGTTTGAGTTCAATCGATAACAAATTTCATTCTCCTACTGATCACAACCAAGATTCACAAGATGATATGCCACAAAATTTCCTTCCCTATATATGTGATTCATAACAAAACATTCTAGAGAATTGAGTAAAACCCAAACCTATTACAAAACATATTGAATCTTCCAGTTTGTTGAACATTTGCTCCTAAAGTAATTTATAATTAATAAAGAATCACCTTCAGTTGAAACCTTTGTATATTTCATATGCTTAATAAACTGTAATCTAATAAGCAGAGCATTGACTTCAGCTTGATTATTTGTGCCAACAACAAGATGATTAGATTTTGCAACAATGAGCTCCCTAGAATGATTTCTAATCACAACCCCTACCCCTGAATCACCATGGTTTCCCCAAGAATCAACATAAAAATTAAACTTTACGAAACCAAAAACAGGAGGAGCCCAACCAATATTTTTCCTATCTTGTTTAACATTAACATTTTGTTGCCTATTCCCTTTCAATGGAAGTTGAAGAGAAGGACAAGCCTTCAATTGCTTAGAGTCCCATTTAGTAAACTCCAATCTAACATGTTTTGAGTTATGTACATAAGTATTAAAAAAACTCCACAAATTGATCTTTCCAATATCTACATCACTTGATCCAGTGTTGAGGTCTCTTTTCTGAATATCCTTTTATTGTGCTCCCACCATATACACCAAATAATAGAAGAGGGAATAACTCTCCATAAGCATGCAAATAAAGAAATTTTATATAAAACGGGCCAACTTGCAAACATATCCCATATAGAATATGGGGAAGGGGAAAACCAACCTAATTTATGTTTCACAAACTCCCAGCAAGCAATAGCAAATGGACACTATAAGAAAAGATGATCAACCTCCTCAAAAGTTGTATTACAAAGCACACATTTGAAAGGAGAAGATATTCTAAGTTTCACTAACCTATCACTTGTTAACAATTTATTCTTAATTAGTAACCAAGAAAAACAACCTACCTTTGGAAGTACTACCGAATTCCAACAAAAAGTCATGGCTCTTTTTGGTTGAATTTGTGCTTGCATATTCTCGAGAGCCTTATACCCCATTTTTATTGAATATATACTTCCCAAATTTAGAAGGATCCCAAATTAGGATATTAGATTTAGTAATTCTAAAAACCACTCTCTTACTTAATATCTTGATTAACTCCTTTTGTTAAATGTCAGAAATTGAAGAATGCTTCCAACTTTTCCAAACAACTTTCCTTCTGTGTGAATCAAAACTGTCAATATGTCACTAACTTTACAACCAAAATTTTGAGACCAATATAATTCAACAGATTGAAAATCATACAAATAATGAAGAGGAGGATAACCATTCTAGGAGTCTCTCCAAAAAAATTCTTTCAAGCCATCATGTATCTCCCAAGTTAAATGAGGGGAAATAACCTTTGTACAAACCATCATAAAATTCCACATTGTTGATCCTTGAGGATTAGAAATAGTGAAAATACATCCTGAATCCTCATAATCTAAATATTTAGATTGCATTATCTTACACCATTTTGAATGAGATTTATCATACATGTGCCAAACTAACTTTTCCCCTAAAGCCAAATTATGAACACAAGCCCCACCTTTAATTTTATCTCTACAAAGCTTATCCAAAGAAATAAGTAGAATTTTCTTTTTTTTATCCAAATTTCCCTTCCATAGGAATGATTGAATCATTTTCTCAATAGTGATAATAACTAATTTAGGAGCCTTTAATACCGCGATGAAATAATTTGGAATTCAAGATAGAATTGACTTAACTAGTAAGATTCTCCCTGAAAGAGAGAGCCAACACCTTTTCCAATTAGAAATTCTAGATTGAATACTAGTGATGACCTTGTCCCAGTAAGAAATCCTATTAGGACCAGAGAAAAAAGGAACAACCAAATATTTACATGGTAATTCATCTTCTTGAAAACCTAAAAGTTGAATAATTTTATCCTTTAACAAAGGCTTAGTATTTAGAACACATACTTTAGATTTATTAACATTTATACACGGATTGGAAGCCAACGTATACTTATCCAATAAAACCTTAATCTTCTTCGCTTTAAAAACTATTGGCACACCAAAAAGAAGTGTATCATCCACAAACAAAGAATGATTTATTGAGATATTAGTAGATGGAATCTTAATTCCTCTAACATGATTTTGAACATGTGCATGATTAGAATACCTACTCAATGCTTCAACAAGGATAATAAAAAGGAAAGGAGACAATAGATCACCTTGACACACACCTTGAGATGAACTGAAGAAACAAGAGGGAACACCATTGATCAAAACTAAAAATTTTGCTCCAGACAACAAAGAATAAATCCATTTACACCAATTTTCATAAAAACCAAACTTTCTCAAAATTTCCATTAAGAAATCCCAATTTACTCGATCATACGCCTTCAACATATCCAACTTAATGATTAAAGTAGGAATATAGTTTGAAGAAATGGAATGCAATACTTCATGAGCCACTATAGCACCTTCAACTATTTCTCTTCTAGGTAGAAAACCTCCATATTCAATGGAAATAACTTTTAGAATGACACCAATCAATCTCATATAAATTGCTTGAGTAAATATTTTGTAAACAGTATTATAGAGAGAAATTGGCCTAAAGTTGGCAAAAGAGGATGGAGTAGTCACTTTAGTAATAAGAGATATGTGAGTGACATTGAATTGCTTCAACATACTACTCGAGCTCCTAGAATCTTCCAATGCTTTCAACAAATCATTTGCAATAAAATCCCAACATTTTTGAAAAAAACTAGCAGTAAAACCATCTAGCCTTGGGGCTTTATCAGGAGGTATAGAAGAGACAACTCTTAAATCTTCAAGAGTAAAAGGCTTAAGAAGATGTAAATTATCCTCCTTAGAGATAAGAGTTGGTATTGCATCCAACAATTCATTTTTGGCCAAAACAAATTGATCTGACCTTCTACCTAAAGTTGTTAGCAAATTTCAAAAGAAAGCAACCCCTTTACACTAGATGTCTTCCTCTTTGACTAAGGTTTCCACCATTTGACTATCAAAGATGGAAAAAATAGCATTTTTATCCTTTTTAACCTGAGCTGATCTGTGAAAGTTTTTCATATTATTATCCCCTTCTCTTAACCACAATTCCCAAGAATTTTCACACCAATAAACCTCTTCTCTAGTAGCCAACTCTTCCCATTCAGCCTGTAACATTTTTTGCAATTCAAAAGATCCCAAATTAAGACCATTTTGAATTATATCTTCATTAACCTTTGTAATATTTTTAAAGACAAGATCCTTTTGGTGAAAAAAATTCTTGAAAATAGAAACATTCTAATGCTTAACTTTTCCCTTAACATACTTAAGCTTACACAACAAATGAAACATCATTCAAACCATTATTCTAACTTTAAGGAGGGTTTATGATGAAAAGAAACCTTATTCTAATCAATATGTAAAGCTAAAGGAAAGTGATAAGACCTCACCCAAGGAAAAATCTCATAAGATAAAGTAATTTTAAGATTGATCCACTGAGGAGAGTTTAAAAATCTATCTAGATGCACAACAATTTGAAATTTGTCCAGCTAAAGTTTCCATTGCCTAGCTTTACATCATTTGAACAATTATTACTTATAAAATCACGAAATACTTTAGAGTTTTATGAGGAATAATACCACCCTTTTTGTTAGACTAACTAAGGATTGCATTAAAATCACCTGCTAAAATTAAAATTTGAGAATCAAAATTACTCAAAAGTTTGAAAGTAGTGTTTAACACAAGGTCATCCAAACCAATGTAAAACACATGGAATGATTAAGCACATAGAACCCTTAACCCAATCCAATCCTTCTAGACAAAAAAATTATCTCTAGCATGATCAAAACAACTTAACTCTAGAACCACCAGTCATAAGACTCAACCAAAACGAAATCCAAAGCAACTACATTTGTCTTGAATCTTAGCGAGATACATAGAAAACCATAGTTCACAACTAGTGAACATAACTCACACTATACAATGAATCAAAATCCCAAAATATGGATATAGTAGCTTCCAACAATCATGATCAAAATATCTAAACCACACAAACATATGGGCAAAACCTAGAGCAACCACTAAACATCTACAACCTTTCTTCATTACATTTTTCTTAATATCCTCAACATATACAACCAATAACATGCATCCACAACATCAATGACAACAATAACCAATTGATAACCAATTTACTAGTTGACATCAATGATAGCACCTTCATTCTTCTAACAACAATTACTTGAATGCACAAAATAGACTATTTTAGATAATCAATACCTAGATTTGAGAATAGAAACAAAAATAGAAAAAATAGAAGTTAAATAACACTGAAAAACTTTTCTAAAAGGTATATACAGGGAATCACTCACCCATGGGTAAATGGGTCCTTTCTCAAGGTTTTTTAAATTGATTTTTAGAAAATATGAGTTTACTAAATTTGGCTTTTGTTCCTAGTTGTAGATTGAGAGTTGTTTAATTGATTTTTCAAGAATAAGGGTGTCTAAATGCAATTTCAAATAAGATGAAATTGATGCAGGAGCATCCATTGGTGTAAGGGAAATCTTGCATCACCCAAAAATAGTTAAATTTCAATTTTCTCAGTTTTTAGATGTTTTTACATTTTTGGATAACCTTTTTGTCATAATGAAATTCCCAATTTACGGTTTTTATTTTCTATTCCTGGGTTGAAAGATATTGCAGTTTTAGTTTCCCAGATCTGTACCTGAAAATCTTCCGAGTTAGATTTGAGGCACTTAGAGTTCCCAGAACGGCCCCAAAACTTGTGGAAATTGGCGTAGTAGATTTTGAGTGCATTATTGACTTCGAGACCTTTCCAACGGTTCAAACGATTTGGAAATCGGAGTCCTAGATCAAAAGTTATGGCCCTTAGAAGTTGGCACACTTTCTAGAAGATACAATTGCAAATGTTCTTTTGAAATTTGAACTTCAAGTTGTAATTTTTTGGCGCCAAACTGCCTAAACTCAAATTTGAATGTTGTTTTGGCTCCAAACTAAAGAGGAGCTCTACTTATGGGCGAGTTTCTAATTTTTGGGTAGCTTTTTGGGGATGAGCTCGCATATTGCAAAAGGGTGATTCTGTAGCTTTCTATAACTGCATGTGTTGTAGAACTTGGGGATTTGAGATCCTCTACATGTAAGAAACTCCATTTTTTTGAAAAATAAAATTATTCTCTTGTTTATGGTTTATTTTCTAAGTCTCGGGCTACGCCCTCATCAAGTGGTATCAGAGCGGGTTTTCTTGAGCGTGTGGACAGATGATCGCCGATCATGAGGCAGTTTGCACCAAGACTGTGGTTGTGGTCGAGGTCAAGAAAGATGATCCAAGAGTGATGCCTGGTAGGCATGGTGGTGCCATAGGTGGTTGAGGTGGTACAAATTTTGGTGGAAGAGATGCACTGGCAGCCCTCCAAAGATAGATTGATGTGTTACAAGAGCAATTGAGAAGAGGGTTAAACCTAAGGGAGGAAAGTGAGGATGAAGGAGAGGAAGAAGGTTCAAATGTAGAAGAGGAAGAAGAAAAAATGTATCAAGACCAAATGCGGCTAATAAGGGCCATTTCAAAGATTAAGAAAAGACCCAGAGCAGAAGTCCCCAGTTATTCGGGAAGTCTGAACCTGGAAGAGTTGACTGACTGGATCAATGAGCTAGAAGAATATTTTGAGTATGAGAAAATAGAGGACCCAAATTGGGTTAAGTTTGTGAAAATGGAGCTGAAAGGCCATGCTAGTATTTGGTGGAAAGAGGTCCAGTTGCAAAGAAATTGAAGAGGAAAAGGAAAGATCACCAGATGGGATCGCATGGTAGAGAAACTGAAGAAGCAGTTCATACCAGTGGACTATGAGTTAGAACTATTGAAGAAATTGCAAGGGTTGAAGTAAGGAAGTAGATCTGTGAAAGAATATACTGAATATTTTCATAAGATAATCATTAGAACAAGCCACATAGAGGCCAATAAGGAGAAGGTAGCCTGATATCTTAATGGGTTATGACCGAGCATTCAGGAGGAGTTAAGACTAGTCAGAATGACCACCATTGAGGATGTGTATTAGTTTGCTCTGAAGGTGGAAGAGAAGCTAAACAAAAGATTTGATGGCAAGCAAAAATGATGAGGTCAAAGTGGAAGGGGCAGTGGAAGACCTTCAGGAAGCTGAAATAATCATGAAAAGAAAACTGAAGATGTGGGTACCAGCCGAAGCCAAAGGAATGACAACTTCTACCGACCTCATGATCAAAAAAATCATGATCAAAGAGGTAGAGGACTAGGGAGATATGGACAAGGATCTGGAAGAGGTGGTTTCAAAGGAACGTGTTTCCAGTGTGGTGAAGAAGGGCATCCAGCCTATGAATGTCCACAACACCAAGGAAGGGAAGACAAAAGGCCAAAAAGTCATGGAAGGGTTACACATGCAGATGAGGAGGCCCAATATGAACATTTAGATGATGCTGAAAGGGGAGAAGCCCTAGTGATTAGGAGAGCCCTAGTGACTGAGGAAAAGGAACCAGAATAGAGGAAGAATCTGTTTCGCACAAGGTGCAAGTGTGAAGGAAAATGTTGTGATGTCATTATTGATGATGAGAGCACCAATAATCTGGTGTCAAAAGAGATGGTCACAAAGTTGAAGCTAAAGAGGGAAAGGCACCCACATCTGTATCGGATTGCCTGGTTGTAGAGAGAGCACAAAGTTTTTGTCAATGAGCAGTGCCTATTAAAGTTCAAGATCAGGAGCTACCATGATGAGGTACTCTGTGATATCATCCCCATGGATGCATGTCACATGTTGTTGTGGAGGTCGTGGTAGTTCGATAGGTGAGCTATACATGATGGCCATGCGAACAAATATTCCTTAACAAAGGATGGGGTTCATCACAAGTTGAAAACCCTGAAGGAGACCAAAGAAAAGGTATGCAGTAGTGCTAGAATTTCTTATGTAGATAGAAGAAATTTTTTAGAAAGTATGAAGCATGAGCATGTGTGTTATGCATTGATTCATAGAGTGAGTAAGGAGGATAGTGAGAAGGTTCAAGAACAAGTTTCTGGGATGTTGGATGAGCTTCACAATATTGTTTCTGATAATGTACTTGTGCGTTTACGACCAATAAGGAAGATCAGTCATCAGATTGACTTGATTCCTGGAGCCAATTTTCCAAATAAGGTAGCTCATAGAATGACTCTAGCAAAAAATGAGGAGTTGAATAGATAAGTTAAAGAGTTGTTGAGAAAGGGTTTGATATAGGAGAGTTTGAGTCCATGTGCATTACCTGTAGTACTAGCACCAAAGAAGGATGGGGAGTGGAGGATGTGTACAGATTCTCAAGCCATAAAAAAAATAACAATCAAGTACAGATTTCCCCTGCCAAGGATGGATGACCTGATGGACTGTTTGAGTGGAGCTCAGTACTTCACAAAGATTGATCTGAAGAGTGGATATCACCATATCCAGATTCGAGAGGGAGATGAATGGAAGACTACCTTCAAGACCAAAGAGGGCTGTACTGAGTGGTTAGTCATGCCTTTTGGCTAACTAATTCAGAGCACATTCATGTGCTCATGACGTGGTACTAAAATTTCGGGAAGTTTTGTTATTGGTATTTAGATGATATTTTGATTTTCAGTAAGAAGTTGGATGAGCATCGATGCATATTAGAGAGCCTTTGAGAAGTTAAGAGAAGAAGCTGTTGATTAATCTGAAGAAGTGTAGTTTTGTGAAGAGGGAGTTAGTGTACTTGGGGTTTGTTGTCTCAACAGAATGTCTCAAGATGGACCCAGAGAAGGTGAAGGCTATTATGGAATGGCCTACCCCAAGAACTTCTACAAGGTGAGATCTTTCCATGGTTTGGCTAGTTTTTATAGAAAGTTCATTAGAAACTTTAGTAGTATTTGTGGACCCCTGACTGAAACAATGAGAGGGGATAGAAAAGAATTCAAGTGGAGGACTAGAGTGGCAAAGAGTTTTGAACTGTTGAAGCAGAAGGTAATAGAGCAACTTGTTCTAGCTCTACTAGATTTCAACAAGGTGTTTCAAGTGGATTTTGATGCTAGTGGTTGTGCCATTGGAGCAGTGTTGAGAAAAGAAGGTAAGCCCATTTCCTATTTCAGTGAAAATTTAAATGATGCCAAGAGAAAGTATTATGTATATGATCAAGAATTTTATGCAATAGTTCAAGCATTAAAGAAATAGAGACATTATTTGTTGTTGAAGGAATTTTTTCTATATAATGATCATCAGGCCTTGAAGTACCTAAATAGTCAGGGAAAATTAAATTAGAGGCATATGAAATGGGTAGAGTTTTTGCAGAGTTATAGCTTTTTTTTGAAACATAGGAGTGGGAGTTCAAATAGGGTTGTAGATGCCTTAAGTAGGAGGCATACATTGATGACAAAGATGCGGATTGAAGTGGTGGGGTTCAATGAACTTAAGACACTATACGCAAAAGATCCTGATTTCACAGAGACTTGGAAAGCTTGCAAGGAACCTGCTAGAGTAGACAGGACAAGGTGGTTGGATTTCATAATCTGGGATGGCATGTTATTTAAGGGAAGTCAATTATGTATCCTAAGGAGTTCCATGAGAGAGAACCTGATAAAGGAGAAGCATAGTGGAGGACTGGCAGGACATTTTAGTCGGGATAAGACCATTTCCATTATCAGTGAGCATTATTATTGGCCTCAGTTGTCGCAGGATGTGAGGAAGTTTGTACAAAGCTGCAGGGTATGTCAAATGGCTAAAGGAGTGGGCTAGAATACAGGCTTATATCAGCCCTTACCTATACCAGAGAGGCCATGGGAGGATATAGACTTTGTTCCTAGTTTTCCAAGGACACAACGAGGGAATGATTCAGTCTTTGTGATAGTTGATAGGTTTTCAAAGATGGCACATTTCATTCCATGTCAGAAGACCCATGATGTAGTACACATTCCTGACTTGTTCTTCAAAGAGGTGGTGAGGCTACATGGTATGCCAAAGAGTATTGTTTCATATCGTGACACCACATTTGTGGGGTACTTTTGGAGGACCTTGTGGAAGAAGCTGAAGACAGAGTTGAAGTTCAATTTTGCACACCATCCACAAACAGATGGGCAGACAGAGGTTGTTAAGAGGAGTCTAAGTAACCTACTGAGATGTTTGGTAGGAGATAAACCCAAGGGATGGGACTTGAACTTACCCCAGGAAAAATTTTCTAACAACAATTATGTCAACATAAGCACTGGTAGATCATCATTCCAAATTGTGTATGGAGGTAGCCCCAGAACAACTCTAGAATTGAGGAAGATGGACCAAGAGAAGAAAATAAGTGTTGAAGCCAAAGATTTTGTAGAGCACATCAAGAAGATACATGAGAAGGTACGAGAACACATTAATAAGATGAAGATACAATATAAGGCTAAGGCAGATCAGAAAAGGAGGAATAAGGAGTTTCAGACTAGCGATGAAGTAATGGTCTACTTGAGGAAAGAAAGGTTTCATGTGGGAACCTATAACAAATTGAAGATGAAGAAATTCGATACCTGTAAGATTTTGAAGAAGCATGATTCAGGGAATTCATATGAGGTAGAGGTGCCTGATGGAATCAACATTTCCCCTATGTTCAACATTTCAGATTTGATAGAGTATCATGAAGGTTGAATGGAGGAAGCACCAGCAATAGGGCAGTATGGAATTCCAGCACCTACTTCAGAAAGGGAGGAGATTGAAGCAATCTTGGATAGTTGTGTGGGAAGGAGTACCAGAAATAGGTAGTATGAAGAATATCTGGTGACATGGAGAGGAAGGCCTATGGAAAATTCATCCTAGCTATATAAGGTAGCGGTTGATCAGTTGGGTTTTCCTTCACCATCTAAGACGTGACGGGGTCACTTCTCAAATTACCCTGGGTGTTTGATACAGGAGCATCCAATGGTGTAAGGCCAATCTTGCATCACCCAAAAATAGTTAGATTTCAAGTTTCTTAGTTTTTAGATGTTTTTACATTTTTGGATACCCTTTTCATCATAATTAAATTCCCAATTTATGGTTTTTATGTTCTATTCTCGGGGTGAAAGATATTGCAGTTTTAGTTTCGTAGATTTGCACCTAAAAATCTTCTGAGTTAGATGTGAGGCACTTAGACTTCCTGGAATGGCCCCAAAACTTTCCAAAATTGGCATAGAGTTCTTTGAGTTCGTTATTGATTTTGAGAGCTTTCCAATGGTTCAAACGTTTTGTGAATCGGTGTCCCGGATCAAAAGTTATGGCCGGAGGAAGTTGGCGCACTTTCTAGAAGATACAATTGCAAATGTTCTTTTGAAATTTGAACTTCAAGTTGTAATTTTTTTGTGCCAAACCACCTAAACTCAAATTTGAATGTTTTGTTGGCTCCAAACTAGAGAGGAGCTCTACTTATGGACAGGTTTCTAATTTTTGGGTAGCTTTTTGGGGACGAGCTCCAATATTGCAAAAGGGTGATTTTGTAGCTTTCTGTAACTGTATGTGTTGTAGAACTTGGGGATTTGAGATGCTCTACATGTAAGAAGCTCCATTTTTTTGAATAATAAATATATTCTCTTCTTTGTGGGTTATTTTCTAAGTCTCAAGCTACACCCTCATCAAGTGGTATCAAAGCGAGTTTTCTTGAGCGTGTGGACAGATCACCGATCGTGAGGCAGTTCACACCAGGACTGTGGTTGTGGGTCAAGGTCAAGAAAAATTCTTCCAAAAGTGATGCCTAGTAGGCGTGGTGGTGCCAGAGGTGGTCGAGGTGGCAGAAATGCTGGTGGAAGAGATGCACTGACAACCCTCCAAACACATATTGATGCATTACAAGAGAAGTTGAGAAGAGGGTTAAACCTGAGGGAGGAAAGTGAGGATGAAGGAGAGGAAGAAGGTTCAAATGTAGAAGAGGAAGAAGAAATAATTGATCAAGACCAAATGCGGCTAATAAGGGCCATTTCAAAGATCAAGAAAAGACGTAGAGCAGAAGTCCCCAGTTATTTCAGAAGTCTAAACCCGGAAGAGTTGATCGACTGGATCAACGAGCTAGAAGAATATTTTGAGTATGAGGAAATAGAGGACCCAAATCGGGTTAAGTTTGCAAAAATGAAGCTAAAGGGCCATGCCAGTATTTGGTGGAAAGAGGTCCAGTTGGAAAGAAATTGAAGAGGAAAAGGAAAGATCACCAAATGGGATCACATGGTAGAGAAACTGAAGAAGTAGTTCATACCAGTGGACTACGAGTTAGATCTATTGAAGAAATTGCAAGCGTTGAAGCAAGGAAGCTGTAGACATGCAAAATTAACATTTTGCATTTGATCATGTTCATTTATTAACTGAACTAGATTTTGCATTAGGTCCATTCATCGATTGATCAGATTCACCTTGATTCATTTATCAGGTAATTTCATTAATCTCCATTTCCTAAGATCATTTATTTAAAATCAAATAAACATTATCATCAGCCTTTTAATAAATCAAACATCCATTTAAATCAAATCCTACATCATATTCCATCATTTTCTAATTTAAATAAATCATATATCAAAGTCCTAAAAGTCAAACTCACCTAATCATCATTTATTTAATCTAATCATGATTAAATACTAATCTCACCCACTTGCATTCTCTAGATGTCTCCACTTGCACAAATAAATCAATTTTATTGATTTATTAAAAAACCCTCATTTTCCCTCAACATGACAAGTTGATTTGTCCCTCCAACATGGCATTTATTACTATTTTTCTTGTCCCCCTCTCAAAATTTATTACAAAATTTGAATTCAAATTCTCCCTCTCATTGGAACTCTTCCCAAATCTTGCACATCCATTGACCACTCACCACTTGACAAGTGGCCTCTTCTCATTGGAGGATCTTGAGTCCCACATTCACCATCTTGGCCAATATCTCATCAATAAAATCTATAAAAGAAGGCCTTCATTCTCATTCATGGATCCACAACTTTTATGCAAGGTTACTCTCTTAATTTGAGAACTCATCTTGCTCATCATTTCCATTGCATTTACATCATCTTGAGCTTTGATCAAGGATTGGGAAAGGGTCACTAGCACATGTGACACCAATCCACTATGGAATAGTTAACTTGTGGTTGCTTTCATAATGATTTTAGTTTTATTTCATCATTTGTTGCATTTTGAAGCATTTGCAAGGTATTTCATCGGGGCATTTTGATGGATTTGTGAAATACTAACACCTATATGAAGTTTAGTGTTTGTAGATTTTAATGGATGCCTACATAATGGCGCTAGAAGGAGGGCTATGACCGAAATCAAAGAATGGGACAAAATGACAATGGGCTCTTAATACCAATCATGCCTGAGACGCGACCTATAACAAATCTTGGTCTTGGATGTACCCCTCCGAGAATAACCATATGTGGCCGAAGTCCTCCGGTTAGAGCCACTAATGTTTCTCCTCAGCCAGTCCTAGTACAAGTGCACTCCCCAATACCCATAGGGACAAACATGCATAATTTTATAACTAAGCCCTATAATAGTATTGATGACGAAGATACCTTATCCAACCTACCTAGGTTATTCGAAGATAACATCCTGTGTATGATTAGTGCCATATCCTTTACACCAGATAGTCAAAATCATGAGATCCACTTAGTCTATCCCCAACTGATCGACTATGACCAACAAGGACCACCAGTTCTTGATACATTCAAAAATGATGAAGCGCTCTCAGAATTCATGGGGTTGAGGGATAACATTCCAGATGGAGATCACAAGGCGGGATTCATAATGGAGTTGGACACACATGCCTATTATGGGTAAACGATTGAATCCTTCAGTCGCAAAAGTGAGAAACTAAGAATCATATCCAAGTCCTTGAGTGAAAACCACACCGTGACACTCTCTGACAAGAAAATAGTAAAAAGAAAGGACATATCCAATGGTGAAAACCTCTCTAAGGCGCCTGAGGATGAAGGATTCAATCTTCCCCTAAGAGCTATTCATCAAGAGAAGTCAGCAATCTTGGCCGAAAAATGCAACCTAGTCAACCTAGGAACAGAGGAGACCCCGCATATCACATTCTATGCGGAATCACTATTATCAGAAGACCAAGAACTCCTAGCAGCATTCCTAAGGGAAAGACAAATAAACTTTGCATGGAGTTATGTTGATATACCAGGGCTTGATCCAAATACTGTGGTCCACCACCTAGCAGTGTATCCAGATGCAAAACCTGTTAGACAAAAGCTTTGAAAAATGCATCCTCAAATTGCTTTGTTAGTCAAAATGGAGCTCAAAAAGCTATTAGATGTTGGATTCATCCGACCAATTGATTATCTAGAATGGGTATCGAACTTGGTACCTATTTCAAAACCTGATGGAGCTATCAGAATCTGTACAAATTTTAGAGATTTGAACAAAGTATGTCCCAAGGATGACTTTCCACTTCCCAATATCGATATGATAGTGGACATGACAACAGGGCATGAGATGCTATCACTAATGGATGGATTCTCAAGATATAACCAGATCATAATAGCAAAAGAAGATCAACACAAGACAACTTTTACTTTTCCATGGGGGACCTATTGTTGGAACTTGATGCCATTCGGCCTAAAGAATGTAGGAGCAACATATCAACGGGCCATGACGCTGATATTTCATGATATGATTCACAAAACAGTTGAAGACTATGTGGACGACATCCTAGCTAAATAAAAAAAGACAAGATCATATAGCAACCCTAAGTGTTATCTTTGATAGATTGGAGGAATACAAGGTTAGACTAAATCCCAAGAAGTGCGTCTTTGGTGTACAATCAGGAAAATTGCTAGGATACATAGTGTCCATGAGGGGTATCGAAGTGGATCTAGAAAAAGTGAAAGAAATCCTTGAGATGGAAGCACCAAGGAATTTAAAACAACTGAGAGGCCTCCAAGGAAGACTTCAATCCATCTGACGATTCATAGCACAACTAGCGGACAAGTAGAACCCATATTCACACCTTATCCACAAGGGGGTATCATACAAATGGGATACAAAATGCGAAGAGGCATTCAACAAAATAAAGGAATATCTACTGACACCTCCAGTGTTAATGCCACCTATCCTGAGAAAGCCATTGATCTTATATGTGTCAGAAATAGTAGCAGCCCTAGGTGCTCTCTTGGCTCAGCATGATGAAAACGGAATAGAAAGAGCCATATACTATATCAATAGGACAATGGTCCGAGGTCATGAGCTAAACTACACCTTGATTGAGAAAGCTTGCCTTGTAGTAGTGTTTGCATCCCAAAAATTTAGACACTACATGTTGGCACACAAGATCAAGATTATTGCCAAAATTGACCCCCTTAAATATCTCTTATCCAAGGCAATGCTCACAGGTAGAATGGAAAAATGGGTCATGATATTATCAGAATATGACATCAAGTATGTTGAAAGAAAAGCCATCAAGGGTCAAGTTATTGCAGACCAATTAGCAGAAGCACCTATGTATTCTGAGAATCCCCTTGTCTCAGAGTTTCTAGATGAGTCTATTTTTAACCTCAACATTGTTGATCACTAGAAACTATACTTTGACGGGTCATATACACAGCATGGATCAGGAGCTGGTATCTTCTTCATCACTCCACAAGGGGACTGCATACCAAGGTCATACAAACTAGCATTCCCTTGTACGAACAACATAGCGGAATACGAGGCTTTGACTATAGGTCTCAAGATAGCAATGCAATGGAATATCATAGCCCTCAAAGTCTACGAAGACTCTCAATTGATCATAAATCAATTCAATGATGAATATCAGACTAAGGATGACAAGCTAACTCCATACAAGAAATTGGTGGAGACTCTCAAGGAATCCTTCATTGACATAACATTTGAGCAGATTCCAAGAACCAACAATAGAGTTGTTGATGCCATGGCTACAATTGGGTCTCTAGTAGACATCCCTCACAACGTGCCGAAATATGAATTTCTGATCGAGCAGCTTCTCGTTCCCACATTCAAGGTATCGAAATCAGAATATGTGTGTGAAATCATTGGTCGTAGTGATCCTTGGTATCATGACATCTATACATATCTTCGAATAGGAGTTTTACCCGCTGACCTACCATCGAGCCTAAAATGAACCTTTATCAAAAAAGCATCCATATTTGTCATCCTAGGTGACACCTTATACCATAGAAGCATAGAGGTTACCTTACTATGCTATCTAAATGTTGAGGAGGCATTAACCGCTCTAACTGAGGTTCATAATGACATTTGTGGCTCACACTCGAGTGGAATAACCATTGCCAAGAAACTACTAAGGTTGGGGTATTACTGGCCCACAATGGAGTGAGAAGCACATGATCACACTAAAAGGTGTTTACAATGTCAGCAGCATGGGGACCTCATCCATGCTCTAGCTCAAGAGCTTCATCCGATCGTTACACCATAGCCTTTTTCACAGTGGGGACTCAATCTCATTGGGAAAATCTCACCCACCTCATCCAACGGCCATAAATTCATTATCATTGCAACTGAGTACTTCACAAAGTGGGTGGAAGCCATACCCATGAAATATATCACTAGGAAGCAAATCTCAAAATTCATCCTGAACTATCTCATCTGTCGTTACGGTGTTCCACAAGCCATTATCTTAGATAATGGGACACCATTCAAGAACCAGGAGGTTCGCGACTTGTGCGAAAAATTCAAAATATAGCATCGCTTCTCCACCCTGTACTATCCCTAAGGCAATGGCCAAGCAGAAGCCACAAACAAAACCATCCTCAAAATCCTCAAGAAAATAGTCAATGACGCAGGTCATGACTGGCACTTGCAGCTTAATCCTTCCCTCTGGGCTTATCGAACAAGCATAAGCACACCCACTGGCGCCACCCCATTCTCCCTGGTCTACGGATCATAAGCTATAGTACCTATTGAGATCAAGCTCCCATCCCTTAGAATATCACTGTAAAATCTCATCACTGATGAAGAATATTAGGTTTCAAGACTAAACAAGCTTGAGCTATTGGATGAGAGAAGGATTGATGCTTTGAATCATCTACAAGTCTATCAGAATAGACTCAAACGGAGCTACAACAAGAAGATCAGAAGTAGGACTTTCCAATTCAGAGAACTAGTCTTAAAAGAAAATTAGAAGAATGTCCTGAATCCCAGCAGCAAAGGCAAGTTCAAACCCAATTGGTTAGGGCTTTTCATCATCCAAACAAGCTATAAATTAGGGGCATATCAGCTATCAACACCCGAAGGGGAACCTTTGCAAGAGCCCATGAATAGCTCCCATCTCAAAAAAAATTATGCCTAATTCTTCCGGGTATAAAACCAAAAAATCCAAAAAAAATCAGAAAAAGTCATGAAAAAATGGTTACTTTGGCGAAAACCTGGCAAACAGGCATCATGGTAGCAACAAAAAAATTAAAAAAAACAAAAAATCTAAAAAAAAATTAGAAAAAGATAAAAAAAATCATCCTTTAGTGAAAACCACTTTGGTGGCACTTTGGGCAAGTACCTTAGTAAAACCGCAAACAGACGCCTTGTGTAAATAAGCACTTTCCATCCACCGGGCCTTTATAGCTTGTTCGTCATTATCCCTCCATTTCACTTCCATCATCCATCTCATCCATATCTGCATTCATCACTCATCCACTCACATCCGCACCATAGCTTGGTCCTGTGTTCGTATCATGATCCCTCCTAGTACTACTCAGCCCATTCTCAAGGTCAAGACTATTCGCGGTATGGTCTTAAAGTCCTCAGAAAATTAGAAAATCCAAAAACATCAGAAAATTAGAAAATCCAAAAACATCAAAAAATCAAAAAATCCAAAAAAAATGAAAACATCAGAAAATCCAAAAACATCAAAACATTGAAAAACTCCAAAAACATCCAAATATTTGAAAAAATCCACCCACCTCATCTCCCTTGCACCCACAATAAACATCATTCATAATAATAAAGTGATCGTCATCCTCAACCTTTGGTGAAACAGTTAGAAAGAAGTCTAGCAGGTTAAAAGTAAATCTCGAATGCGTCAAGCCTCAAGTCTAAGTTAGTACATAAACAAGTTGGTCAAGTCTTTGTGTCGATAGTCCATCATCCAAACAGTCCCATATCAATCATCTGATAACATCATGTCCTAGGATGAATCCTTCCTACAAGGGGCATTATTTATCAAAAAGAACACTTTGGATAAACGAAATGATGTGCCGCCATCCACTAACATGTCCTAGGATGTATCCTTCCTACAATGGGCATTATCTTTTGGCAATAAGTTTCGGTTCTTATCCTTAAAAAAACATTCCCTTTTGGTTAGCGGTATTGAAGAACATCAACTTGTTTGTGTGCTTTATCTTTTTCTTTTGACTTATCTTATTGCGCTCAGTCCAAGGACCTCTCGATGATATCCGAATGAAAGATTTAGAGAGATAGGAATGGGGCAACGATCATTATTCTTTTTTTTGCTATGCTTGTTGGACGTTCTTGTAAAATAACTTGGCAAATACTTGCTTTATTAGATATGTATGGAGGATGTTTTGGATAGCTTGTTGACTATTACATTGATTGGTTATACTTTTCCATGTTTTGGTCCGAGATGTTTGAAACTTCTAAAGTGCATCCTAGCAAGGTTTCCGTATGTCAGGTGTGAACAGGAATACTCCTATCTATTTTTTGAGTCAAAGTCCATCACACTAAGTAAAACGCCATCCTGGCCCTTCATACCTTGATGCATCGTACTTAGGCGTGTTATCAAACATAAAGTAAGTGACCCTTTGAAAATCCCAATCCTTGATAAAGCAAAATCATCCATCTATCATCACCATTTCTTATCATCATTTCTCATCATCATCTCTCATAATGTTGGCTTGTTGGATCCTCTTGTCATCATCTCATTTCCATACTAACACCAATTTATCATTAGTTCATCCATCATGCATCCATCGTGCATTCATATCATCATCATAATATAGATCTGTTAGTCTAAGCATCTGCATAAATCATCCATTGCATAATCACAACATATCACACCATCCATTTTTGAAAGCATCATTTAAGTTGTTTAGGATAATATAGATTTGTTATTCTAAGCATCTTAAAATCATCTCATTTGAATCATCATCCATAACCATCCATTTTGAACCTCTTTATTGTGAGATCGACCCTCAAATTGAATTTTTTCGCTCAATCTCTCAAGGGGGCAATGTACTAGTGTACTTTCTACTAGGGCATCCAAAAATTCAGAATTTTTTTAAATTTTGATCATGGTAAGATTATTCTTTGAACCAACGCAACAAGTACATTGCTTTAAAGAGGGGCAAAATGTGGACATGCAAAATTAACATTCTACATTTGATCATGTTCATTCATTAACTGAACTAGATTTTGCATTAGGTCCATTCATCGATTGATCAGATTCACCTTCATTCATTTATCAAGTAATTTCATTAATCTCCATTTCCTAAGATCATTTATTTAAAATCAAATAAACATTATCATCAGCCTTTTAATAAATCAAACATCCATTTAAATCAAATCCTAAATCATATTCCATCATTTTCTGATTTAAATAAATCATATATCAAACTCCTAAAAGTCAAACTCACCTAATCATCATTAAACCAACATAATCATCATTTATTTAATCTAATCACGATTAAATACTAATCTCACCCACTTGCATTCTCTAGATATATCCACTTGCACAAATAAATCAATTTTATTGATTTATTAAAAAACCCTCATTTTCCCTCAACATGACAAGTTGATTTGTCCCTCCAACATGGCATTTATTGCTATTTTTCTTGTCCCCCTCTCAACATTTATTGCAAAATTTGAATTCAAATTCTCCCTCTCATGGGAACACTTCCCAAATCTTGCACATCCATTGACCACTCACCACTTGACAAGTGGCCTCTTCTCATTGGAGGATCTTTAGTTCCATATTCACCAGCTTGGCCAATCTCTCATCAAGAAAATCTATAAAAGAAGGCCTTCATTCTCATTCATGGATCCACAACTTTTATGCAAGGTTACTCTCTTAATTTGAGAACTCATCTTGCTCATCATTTCCATTGCATTTACATCATCTTGAGCTTTGATCAAGGATTGGGAAAGGGTCACTAGCACATGTGACACCAATCCACTATAGAATAGGTAACTTGTGGTTGCTTTCATAATGCTTTTACTTTTATTTCATCATTTGTTGTATTTTGAAGCATTTGCAAAGTATTTCATAGGGGCATTTTGATGGATTTGTGAAATACTAACCCCTATATGAAGTTTAGTGTTTGCAGATTTTAATGGATGCCTACAGAAGCAAATCTATGACAGAATATGCTAAAAAATTTCACAAGATAATCATCAGAATGGGCCACACAGAGGCCAATAAGGAGAAAGTAGCCTAATATCTTAATGGGTTACAACAAAGCATTCAGGAGGAGTTAAGCCTAGTCAGTATAACCACCATTGAGGATGTGTATCAATTTGCTCTGAAGGTGGAAGAGAAGCTGAACAAAAGATTTGATGGCAAGCAAAAAGGACGAGGAGGTCAAAGTGGAAGGGGTTGTGGAAGACCTTCAGGAAGTCAAAATGATGATAAAAAGAAAAAGTGAAGATGTGGGTACTAGCCGAAGCCAAAGGAATGACAACTTCTACTATCCTCGTGATCAAAATAGTCATGATCAAAGAGGTAGAGGACGAGGGAGATATGGACAAGGATCTGGAAGAGGTGGTTTCAAAGGAACGTGTTTCTAGTGTGGTGAAGAAGGGCATCGAGCCTATGAATGTCCACAACACCAAGGAAGGGAAGAAACAAGGCCAAAAGTTCATGGAAGGGTTGCACATGTAGATGAGGAGGCCCAATCTGAACATTCAGATGATGCTGAAAGGGGAGAAGCCCTAGTGATTAGGAGAGCCTTAGTGACTGAGGAAAAGGAACCAGAATAGAGGAAGAATCTGTTTCGCAGAAGGTGCAAGTGTGAAGGAAAATGTTGTGATGTCATTATTGAAAATGGGAGCACCGATAATCTAGTGTCAAAAGAGATGGTCACAAAATTGAAGCTAAAGAGGGAAAGGCACCCACATCCATATTGGATTGCCTGGTTGTAGAAACACCACAAATTTTTGGTCAATGAGCAGTGCCTAGTCAAGTTCAAGATCGGGAGCTACCATGATGAGGTACTCCATGATATCATCCCCATGGATGCATGTCCCATGTTGTTGTGGAGGTCGTGGAAGTTTGATGGGCAAGCTATACATGATGGCCATGCAAACACTTATTCCTTAACAATGGATGGGGTTCGTCACAAGTTGAAACCCCTGAAGGAGACTGAAGAAAAGGTATGCAATAGTGCTAGAATTTGTTATGTAGATGGAAGAAATTTTTTTCAAGGTATGAAGCATGAGTGTGTGTGTTATGCATTGATTCCTAGAGTGAGTAAGGAGGATAGTGAGAAGGTTCCAGAAGAAGTTTCTAGGATGTTTGATGAGTTTTAGGATATTGTTTCTGATAATGTACCTTAGGGTTTACCACCAATAAGGAAAATCATTCATCAGATTGACTTGATTCCTGGAGCCAGTTTGCCAAATAAGGCAACTCATAGAATTACTCCAGCAAAAAATAAGGAGTTGAATAGACAAGTTAAAGAGTTGTTGAGAAAGGGTTTGATATGGGAGAGTTTGATTCTATGTGTAGTACCTGAAGTACTAGGACCAAAGAAAGATGGGGAGTGGAGGATGTGTATAGATTTTTGAGCCATAAAAAAGATAACAATCAAGTATAGATTTCCCCTGCCTAATGGAATATTTGAGTGGAGCTCAGTGCTTCACAAAGACTGATCTAAAAAGTGGATATCACCAGATACGGATTCGAGAGGGAGATGAACGGAAGACTACCTTCAAGACCAAAGAGGGCCTGTATGAGTGGTTAGTCATGCCTTTTGCACTAACCAATGCACTGAGCACATTCATGCAGCTCATGAACGAGGTACTAAAATAATTTCTCAGAAGTTTTGTTATTATGTATTTAGATGATATTTTGATTTTCAGTAAGATGTTGGATGAGCATCTAATGCATATTCGAAGAGCCTTTGAGAATTTAAGAGAAGAGAAACTATTCATTAATATGAAGAAGTGCAGTTTTGTGAAGAGGGAGTTAGTGTACTTGGGGTTTGTTGTCTCAGCAGAAGGTCTCAAGATAGACACAAAAAAGGTGAAGGCTATTCTGGAATGGCCTACCCCAAGAACTGCTACTAAGGTGAGATCTTTCCATGGTTTGGATAGTTTTTAAAGAAAGTTCATTAGAAACTTCAGTAGTATTTGTGGACCCCTGTCTGAAACAATGAGAGGGGATAGAAAGGAATTCAAGTGGAGCATTGGAGCGGCAAAGAGTTTTGAACTGTTGAAGTAGAAGGTAACAGAGCAACCTATACTAGCCCTCCCAAATTTCAACAAGGTGTTTCAGGTGGATTGTGATGCCAATGGTTGTGCCATTGGAGCAGTGTTGAGCCATGAAGGTAAGCCCATTGCCTATTTTAGTGAAAAGTTAAATGATGCCAAGAGAAAGTATTCTGTATATGATTAGGAATTTTATGCAATAGTTCAAGCATTAAAAAATGGAGACATTATTTGTTGCCGAAGGAATTTGTTCTATATACTGATCATCAGGCCTTGCAGTACTGAAATAGTCAGGGAAAACTAAATCAGAGGTATATCAAATGGGTAGAGTTTATGCAGAGTTATACCTTTGTTTTGAAACATAGGAGTGGGAAGTCAAATACGGTTGCAAATGCCTTAAGTAGGAGGCATACATTGATGACAAAGATGCAAATTGAAGTGGTTGGGTTCAATGAACTTAAGACACTATACACAGAAGATCCTAATTTTGCAGAGGCTTAGAAAGCTTGCAAGGAACCTGTTATAGTGGAAAGGACAAGGTGGCTGGATTTCATAATCCAAGATGGCATGTTATTTAAGGGAAGTCAATTGTGTATCCCGAGGAGTTCCATGAGAGAGAACTTGATAAAGGAGAAGCATAGTGTAGGAATGGCAGGACATTTTGGTTGGGATAAGACCAGTTGCATTATCAGTGAGCATTATTATTGGCCTCAATTGTCACAAGATGTGAAGAATTTTGTACAAAGCTACATGTTATGTCATATGGCTAAAGGAGTGAGTAAGAATATAGGCTTATATCAGCCCTTACCTGTACTAGAGAGTCCATGGGAGGATATAAGTATGGACTTTTTTCTTGGTTTGCCAATGACACAATGAGGGAATGATTTAGTTTTTGTGGTAGTTGATAGGTTTTCAAAGATGGCACATTTCATTCCATGTCAGAAGACCCATGATGCAGTCCACATTGCTGACTTGTTCTTCAAAGAGGTGGTGAGGCTACATGGTCTACCAAAGAGTATTTTTTCAGATCATGACACCAAATTTGTGGGGTACTTTTGGAGGACCTTGTGGAAGAAGCTGAAGATAGAGTTGATGTTCAATTCTGTACACCATCAACAAACAGATGGGCAGACAGAGGTTGTTAACAGTAGTCTAGGTAGCCTACTGAGATGTTTGGTAGGAGATAAACCTAAGGGATGGGACTTGATCTTATCCCAAGCAAAATTTTCTTACAACAATTCTATCAATAGAAGCATTGGTAGATCACCGTTCCAGATTGTGTATGGAGGTAGCCCCAGAACAGCTCCAGAATTGAGGAACATGGACCAAGAGAAGAAAATAAGTACTAAAGCCAAAGATTTTGTAGAGCACATCAAAAATATACATGAGAAGGTACAAAAACACATTAATAAGATGAATATGTAATATAAGGCTAAGGCAGATCAGAAAAGGAGGAATAAGGAGTTGCAGACTGGCGATGAAGTAATGGTCCACTTGAGGAAAGAAAGGTTTAACATGGAAACCTATAACAAATTGAAGATGAAGAAATTCGATCCCTGTAATATTTTGAAGAAGCATGATTCAGGGAATGCATATGAGGTAGAGTTTCCTAATGGAATGAACATTTCCCCTCTGCTCAACATTTCAAATTTGACAGAGTATCATGAAAGTGGAATGGAGGAAGCACTAGCAATAGGGTAGTATGGAATTCTAGCACCTACTTCAGAAAGGGAGGAGATTGAAGCAATCTTGGATAGTCGTGTGGGAAGGAGTACCAAAAATATGTAGTATGAAGAATATCTGGTGAAATGGAGAGGAAGGCCTATGGGAGATTCATCCTGGCTATCTAAGGTAGCAGTTGATCAGTTGGGTTTTTCTCCACCATCTGAGATGTGACAGGGTCACTTCTGAAATTACCTTGGTTGTCTAATGTAGGAGCATCCAGTGGTGTAAGGGCAATCTTGCATCACCCAAAAATAGTTAAATTTCAAGTTTCTCAGTTTTTAGATGTTTTTACATTTTTGGATACCTTTTTTGTCATAATGAAATTCCCAATTTATAGTTTTTATTTTCTATTGCTGGGTTGAAAGATATTGTAGTTTTAGTTTCCTAGATTTGCACCTGAAAATCTTCCGTGTTAGATTTGAGGCACTTAGAGTTCCCGAAATAGCCCCAAAACTTGTTGAAATTGGCATAGAAAATTTTAAGCACGTTATTATCTTCGAGACCTTTTGAATGGTTCAAACAGTTCACGAATCGAAGTCCCGGATCAAAAGTTATGGCCCCGGGAAGTTGGCGCACTTTCTAGAAGATACAATTGTAAATATTCTTTTAAAATTTGAACTTCAATTTGTAATATTTCGGCGCCAAACCGCCTAAACTAAAATTTGAATGTTGTTTTGGCTCCAAACTAAAGAGGAGCTCTATTTATGGGTGGGTTTCTAATTTTTGGGTATCTTTTTGGGGACGAGCTCACATATTGCAAAAGGGTGATTCTGTAGCTTTCTGTAACTACATGTGTTGTAGAACATGGGGATTCGAGATCCTCTGCATGTAAGAATCTCCATTTTTCTGAATAATAAAATTATTCTCTTGCTTGTGGGTTATTTTCTAAGTCTCAGGCTATGCCCTCATCAAGTGGTATCAGGGCGGGCTTTCTTGAGCGTGTGAACAGATCGCCGATCGTGAGGCAGTTTGCACCAGGACTATAGTTGTGTGTCGAGGTCAAGAAAAATGCCTCCAAGAGTGATGCCTGGTACACGTGGTGGTGCCAGAGGTGGTCGAGGTGACAGAAATGCTAGTGGAAGAGATGCATTGGAAACCCTCCATAGACAAATTGATGTGTTACAAGAGCAATTGAGAAGAGGGTTAAACCCAAGGGAGGAAAGTGAGGATGAAGGAGAGGAAGAAGGTTCAAATGTAGAAGAGGAAGAAGAAACAATTGATCAAGACCAAATGTGGCTGATAAGGGCCATTTCAAAGATCAGGAAAAGACCCAGAGCATAAGTCCCAAGTTATTCCAGAAGTCTAAACCCGGAAGAATTGATCAACTGGATCAACGAGCTAGAAGAATATTTTGAGTATGAGGAAATAGAGGACCTAGATTGGGTTAAGTTTGCGAAAATGAAGCTGAAGGGCCATGCTAGTATTTGGAAGAAAGAAGTCCAGTTGGAAAGAAATCGAAGAGGAAAATGAAATATCACCAGATGGGATCGCATGGTAGAGAAACTGAAGAAGCAGTTCATACCAGTGGACTACAAGTTAGATCTGTTGAAGAAATTGCAAGGGTTGAAGCAAGGAAGCAGATTTGTGAAAGAATATACTGAAGATTTTCACAAGATAATTATCAGAATGGGCCACACAGAGGCCAATAAGGAGAAGGTAGTCCAATATCTTAATGGGTTACGACTGAGCATTTAGGAGGAGTTAAGCCTAGTCAGAATGACCACCATTCAGGATGTGTATAATTTTGCTTTGAAGGTGGAAAAGAAGCTGAACAAAATATTTGAGGGCAAGTAAAAAGTACGAGGAGGTCAAAGTGGAAGGGGCAGTGGAAGACCTTCAGGAAGCCAAAATGATGATAAAAAGAAAAGTGAAGATGTGGGTACCAGCCGAAGCCAAAGGAATGACAACTTCTACTGCCCTCATGATCAAAACAGTGGTGATGAAAGAGGTAGAGGATGAGGGAGATATGAACAAGGATCTGGAAGAGGTGGTTTCAAAGGAACGTGTTTCCAGTTTGGTGAAGAAGGGCATCGAGCCTATGAATTTCCACAACACCAAGGAAGGGCAGACAAAAGGCCAGAAGGTTGTGGAAGGGTTGCGCATGCAGATGAGGAGGCCCAATCTAAATATTCAGATGATACTGAAAGGGGAGAAGCCCTAGTGATTAGGAGAGCCCTGGTGACTGAGGAAAATGATCCAGAATAGAGGAAGAATCTATTTCACACAAGGTACAAGTGTGAAGGAAAATGTTGTGATGTCATTATTGACGGTGGGAGCACCGATAATCTAGTGTCACAAGAGATGGTCACAAAGTTGAAGCTGAAGAGGGAAAGGCACTCACATCCATATCGGATAGCCTGGTTGTAGAAAGACCACAAAGTTTTGGTTAATGAGTAGTGCCTACTAAAGTTCAAGATCGAGAGCTACCATGATGAGGTACTATAGGATATCATCCCCATGGATGCATGTCACATGTTTTTGGGGAGGCGGTGGCAGTTTGATAGGCGAGCTATACATGATGGCCATGCAAACACTTATTCTTTAACAAAGGATGGGGTTCGTCACAAGTTGAAACCCCTAAAGGAGACTGAAGAAAAGGTATGTAATAGTGCTAGAATTTGTTTTGTAGATGGAAGAAATTTTTTACAAGGTATGAAGTATGAGCGTGTGTGTTATGCATTGATTCCTAGAGTGAGTAAGGAGGATAGTGAGGAGGTTCCAGAAGAAGTTTCTATGATGTTGGCTGAGTTTCAGGATATTGTTTCTGATAATGTACCTAAGATTTTACCACCAATAAGGAAGATTAGTCATCAGATTGACTTGATTCCTAGAGCCAGTTTGCCAAATAAGGTAGTTTATAGAATAACTCCAGCAGAAAATGAGCAGTTGAACAGACAAGTTAAAAAGTTGTTGAGAAAGGGTTTGATACGGGAGAGTTTGGTTCCATGTGTAGTACATGTAGTACTAGCACCAAATAAGGATGGGGAGTGGAGGATGTGTACAGATTCTTGAGCCATAAACAAGATAATAATCAAGTACAGATTTCCCCTGTCAAGGATGGATGACCTGATGAACTATTTGAGTGGAGCTCAGTACTTCACAAAGATTGATCTGAAGAGTGGATATCACCGAAACCGGATTCGAGAGGGAGATGAATGGAATACTATTTTCAGACCAAAGAGGGCTTGTACGAGTGGTTAGTCATGCCTTTTGGGCTAACGAATGCACCAAGCATATTCATGCGGCTCATGAACGAGGTACTAAAAGAATTTCTGGAAAGTTTTGTTATTATGTATTTAGATGATATTTTGATTTTCAGTAAGACGTTGGATGAGCATCTGATGCATATTCGGAGAGCCTTTGAGAAGTTAAGAGAAGAGAAACTATTGTTTAATCTGAAGAAGTGTAGTTTTGTGAAGAGGGAGTTAGTGTACTTGGGGTTTGTTGTCTCAGTAGAAGGTCACAAGATGGACCCAGAGAAGGTTAAGGCTATTTTGGAATGGCCTGCTCCAAGAACTGCTACCGAGGTGAGATATTTCCATGGTTTGGCTAGTTTTTATAGAAAGTTCATTAGAAACTTCAGTAGTATTTGTGAACCCCTGATTGAAACAATGAGAGGGGATAGAAAAGAATTCAAGTGGAGCACTGGAGTGGCAAAGAGTTTTGAAATGTTGAAGCAGAAGGTAATAGAGCAACCTATTCTAGCCCTCCCAGATTTCAACAAGGTGTTTCAGGTGGATTGTGATGCTAGTAGTTGTGCCATTGGAGCAGTGTTGAGCCAAGAAGGTAAGCCCATTGCCTATTTCAATGAAAAGTTAAATGATGCCAAGAGAAAGTATTTTGTATATGATCAGGAATTTTATGCAATAGTGCAAGCATTAAAGAAATAGAGACATTATTTTTTATTGAAGGAATTTTTTGTATATACTGATCATCAGGCCTTATAGTACCTAAATAGTCAGGGAAAATTAAATCAGAGGCACATGAAATGGGTAGAGTTTTTGCAGAGTTATACCTTTGTTTTGAAACATAGGAGTGGGAAGTCAAATAGGGTTGCAGATGCCTTAAGTAGGAGGCATACATTGATGACAAAGATGCAGATTGAAGTGGTTGGGTTCAATGAACTTAAGACACTGTACGCAGAAGATCCTGATTTCGCAGAAACTTGGAAAGCTTGCAAGGAACCTGTTATAGTGGATAGGACAAGGTGGCTAGATTTCAAAATCCAGGATGGCGTGTTATTTAAGGGAAGTCAATTATGTATACCGAGGAGTTCCATGAGAGAGAACCTGATAAAGGAGAAGCATAGTGGAGGAATGGCAGGACATTTTGGTCAGAATAAGACCATTTCTATTATCAATGAGCATTATTATTGGCCTCAGTTGTCACAAGATGTGAAGAAGTTTGTACAAAGCTGCATGTTATGTCATATGGCTAAAGGAGTGAGCCATAATACAGGCTTATATTAAACCTTACCTATACCAGAGAGGCCATGGGAGGATATAAGTATGGACTTTGTTCTTGGTTTGCCAAGGACATAATGAGGGAATGATTCAGTCTTTGTGGTAGTTGATAGGTTTTTGAAGATTAGACATTTCATTCCATGTGAGAAGACCCATGATACAGTCCACATTGCTGACTTCTTCTTCAAAGAGGTGGTGAGGCTACATGGTCTGCCAAAGAGTATTGTTTTAGATCGTGACACCAAATTTGTGGGGTACTTTTGGAGGACCTTGTGGAAGAAGCTGAAGACATAGTTGATGTTTAGTTCTGCACACCATCCACAAATAGATGGGCAAACAGAGTTTTTTAACGGGAGTCTGGGTAACCTACTAATATGTTTGGTAGGAGATAAACCCAAGGGATGGGACTTGATCCTACCCTAGTTTGAATTTTCTTACAACAATTTTGGCAATAGAAGCATTGCTAGATCACCGTTCTAGATTGTGTATGGAGGTAGCCCCATAACAGCTCCAGAATTAAGAAAGATGGACCAAGAGAAGAAAATAAGTGTTGAAACTAAAGATTTTGCAGAGCACATCAAGAATATACATGAGAAGGTACGAGAACACATTAATAAGATGAATATGCAATATAAGGCTAAGGTAAATCAGAAAAGGAGGAATAAGAAGTTTCAGACTGGTGATGAAGTAATGGTCCACTTGAAGAAAGAAAGGTTTCCCGTGGGAACCTATAACAAATTGAAGATGAAGAAATTTGATTCCTGTAAGATTTTGAAGAAGCATGATTCAGGGAATGCATATGAGGTAGAACTCCCTGATGGAATCAACATTTCCCCTATGTTCAACATTTCAGATTTGACAGAGTATCATGAAGGTGGAACGAAGGAAGCACCAGGAATAGGGTAGTATGAAATTCCAACACCTACTTCAAAAAGGGAGTAGATTGAAGCAATCTTGGATAGTCGTGTGGGAAGGAGTACCAAAAATAGGCAGTATGAAGAATATCTAGTGAAATGGAGAGGAAGGCCTGTGGAAGATTCATCCTAGCTATCTAAGGTAGTGGTTGACTGATTGGGTTTTTCTCCACCATCTGAGACGTGATAGGGTCACTTTTGAAATTACCCTGGGTGTCTAATGCAGGAGCATCCAGTGGTGTAAGGGCAATCTTGCATCACCCAAAAATAGTTAAATTTCAAGTTTCTTAGTTTTTACATGTTTTTACATTTTTGGATACCCTTTTCATCATAATGAAATTCCAAATTTATGGTTTTTATTTTCTATTCCTAGGTTGAAAGATATTGCAGTTTTAGTTTCCCAGATTTGCACCTGAAAATCTTCCGAGTTAGATTTGAGGCACTTAGAGTTCCCGGAATGGCCCCAAAACTTTCCAAAATTGGTGTAGTGAAATTCAAGCATGTTATTGACTTCGATACCTTTCCAACAGTTCAAACGGTTAACGAATCGAAGTCCCGGATCAAAAGTTATGGTCCGCAGAAGTTGGCGCACTTTCTAGAAGGTACAATTGCAAATGTTATTTTGAAATTTGAACTTCAAGTTGTAATTTTTCAGCGCCAAACCACCTAAACTCAAATTTGAATGTTGTTTTGGCTCCAAACTAAAGAGGAGCTCTATTTATGGGTGGGTTTCTAATTTTTGGGTAGCTTTTTGGGGACAAGCTCACATATTGCAAAAGGGTGATTTTGTAGCTTTCTGTAACTGCATGTGTTGTAGAACTTGGGGATTTGAGATCTTCTGCATGTAAGAACCTCCATTTTTCTGAATAATAAAATTATTCTCTTGTTTGTGGGTTATTAAGTCTCGGGCTACGCTTTCATCAGAAATGATGAACTAGATAAGTATTTTTAGAATGTAATTTGAACCTAAATCTAAACTTAAGTAGTTGAATAATGATCTTGATGCAAGATGAATGGAAGATGAATTCAAAATTATTGTAATTTTTTTAATTTTGTATGGATTTAAGTGATACAAACATGGGAAATTAAACCCTAAATGAATACTAATTCAAGCTTAAAGAACCCTAAATGTAAAGTAAATAATACAAATATAATGCCAACCTAGTGAAAAACCTAGATCTAGGGTGGAAATAGACTCCTAATTTCAAAATTTTGTTCTACAAAGTCAGGTTTACCAAAATGAAATCTAGAAAAATAGGTTGGATTAATTTGAAATGGAGGAAATGTGGGTAAGATAGACCTATCTTCCTATTTTGACTAGGAAATGAGATCGACACAAAGAATTGACATACAAACCTTACCTATGAACTCAATGAGGGAATCAACTAATTTCCTTATTCTAGAGGATTGGACTATTAGCCTAAACAATTCTTTTGGAAGAAAAACTAAAAATAGAAAATCCACTCAAAAATGAAAGCTAACACTTGTATCTTGTAGATTAAGTGTAAATTTTTTAGAAATGCCAGAGATATGGTAAATTTCAAAAGGTTTGGAAGTTATGCACATGTCAAAAAATGTTGGTTTTGTGAGTCTATCAAGCACTCATTCACCCATGGGTGAATGCGTCCAGGTCTCCTTTTCTATAAAATTTAAAACTAAGATCTAAGTCCTATGTCTACATTTTGTTCTTGCACTTTTGAACCTTCACTTTTCGATTTGTACTAGTGATAAATATCAAATAAAAATTGTTGTTTTTGGGGTGGATAAGGGTTTTTCTCAGTCAAATCCCATGTTTGGTAATTAAAACTTGATGAAAGATATAGATTTGAAACATGAAAGTTTGTGCAATCCCTAATCTTAAGTGTGTCTAATATTAGTAAGATCTAGCAAGCAAAGAAACCTTATTCAAGTGTGTTAGAATAATATCCCTAGATGAAACATGAACAATGATGAAGACCTACTTTGGGGAATTTCAAATCATCCTAATAGGTCACTAATTTGATAATACCTTCCTTTGGGTAGAAAGTAAAATGATAATAAAGGATGGAACCACTTAGGAAACAAGTCATTAGTCCTAGTTGGAATGGCTTGGTGTATCTCCTAAAGCTTAGAATCCATCATGATTCTCCATAGGCATCTATCATCAATCTTGGACAATTCTTGTTCTTGTTGGAAAAAGGAGCTTGAAGACCTACAAAAATAAATAGAATGTTTCTTGAAGACTTCAAATTTGAATTCTTGAATGATTTCACCTTCCTCTTGAATGTAAACCCCTATGATCCAATGTGAATCTTTCTCTTGTCTAGTTAAAAATGATTGAAAGACTTAGCTGTATAGGCTTCCTTTCTAATTTCCCATTTATTAAATGCCTAAAGATGACTCTTGAAATTTGGATTTAGCACCTCAAAATTCTACGAAAATAATATTTTAATTTTATTTTATGAACTTAGAGGGGCCCTATTTTCCCATGGGAAAATGGGTCTTGACCTAAAATTTTAGGATCTAGATTATGTTGGGGCATTAAAAAAATTATTGGCTTTTATTAAATGTGGGTAATATTGTTGGTAAATAATAAAAATGGGCCTTGGGATGCATAATAAAGGGTATTAGTGGCTTATTAATGAGGTTTAAATGCATAAATGCATGGTCAGTAAAATAGGTGCAAACTAAGTGTGAAATTGTACTTTCAGAGTAAAATTTTTATACTAAGATTCCCACATGTATGATGATATTGAAAAAAGTATTTTTCATTAAAGTTCAATTCTAATGGTTTAGTTGTGTCATTAGGCCTAATAGGAGGAAGTTGAATAATATTTTTTTCTCACAATTCAACATAATAGAATAGAAAGAATTAAGAACTTATAAAACTTATCTATTAGCCTAAATTGATATGATGCGGATGGTTCAAAATCTTTTTTTTTGGATTCTATTAGATGATTGAGAATTGTTTATCTTTATGGATTTATTTTTTTATTTTTTGAATGGTTGATAGTTATCTGATGTATTATTTTGAATTTATGAGCAAGAGCTGATGAAGATGTTCCTTTATATTGGCTAACCAATCTTTGATATTTGTTAAGGGTTGTACATAAGTGTCTAGATGAAGGATATTTCATCAAGATGATCTTATATAAAATTTTAGGTTACAAATATCCAATAAAAAAATTTCATATATCAACATATAGAATCTTATAGGGGATTTGTGAGTAAGGAGATTATTTTCATCCTATAAAGACAATAACCTTCTCTTTAAGTCCTTGTTTAGAATAAACTAAAGTTATCAATGTAATTTGAGGTCAACTGTTTTCTTGAAAGTGTTGAATGAATTTTTTAAGAAGTTGTGTACAAGATACTATCAAGTTATTTGAAAAGAACAAAACCAATCAAAGGAAACATCTTTCAATGACCACAATAACAACTTAGCTAACAATCAAGACACTCATGAAGCTCTCTTTGGGTCACGGTGATGGTGGTTGAGAAATTTCAAATTTGGGGAAGGTGTTAAACCTTGAAGATGTAGCAGGTGTTAATGGAAAATAGTTTGCTAATGGTAAGGTGATGTCTCATGGGTCCCTAGATGAAGGCAAGTGGTGTGGGTCACATAATCTGGAGAATGGGTATCTTGGTGGGAAAGGATCCTCTAATATTCCTTAGATTTTGTATTTCCCTTTATCCTTGTCTAAGCCAAGGAATCTTGGTGCTAAAAAGTATGGCTTTGGTCATTTTGCTACTAACATGGTTGTGGGTTTCAAATATTCTTGCTTAGAACTTGATGGTAATTAGATAGGGTGTGGCCTTGTTTTGGAGTATGATATCAAGTGTTCAAATATTTTTGGAGAGAAGCCTAAATGTAAAATCTCTTCACCCCCGTGGCTTTCATTTCTAATGTGTTGATAGGTGAATTTTAATTCTATGTTACTAACTATATTGTTGAGGAAAGTGTCTCAAATATGGAAATGAGCTCATTGGCAAAATTTGTAGGGCCTCACCCTCATATTGAGCTAGTTTGGAAGTTCTTTCTAAATTTTTGGTATCCTAAGGGTCAAGTGGATGTGGAAGCTATGCAAAAAGGATTTTTCTCCTTTTCTTTCAACTATGAAGATGATCTTATTTTGGCCCTAATGAGGGGTCCTTGGTTTACAGGGATGTCCTCTCTGATGCTTAAAAGATGGGAGCCAAGGTTTAATATGAACTCCTCCTCTTTCTCAATGGCCCCTATCTTGGGGAGACTTATAGGTCTTCCTATGGAATTATGAGATGAAAATGTCCTTAAATGGATTGCTAGTACTTTTGGAAACTTCTTATCTATTGATCAAATGACTACCTCTAAAAATCATCTTGTATATGCTCACTTCTATGTTAATGTTGAATAGTCAATGGATATTCCTTTAGTCATGAAGATTAACACTAAACTTAGGATTTTGGAGCAAGTGGTGTAGTTTGAATCTATTCCTTTTACTTGTTTCCATTGCAAAAAAGTGGGTCACTAGGAAAATAAATGTCCTCTAAAGGTGCAAAAGCCTATGGTTAAGAGGTGGAGAGAAAAGGAGAGGGGTCATGTGGCTGAGGGTGCATCTAAGGTTCTAGTGAATAATGCTAAGGTTGATCTTGATAATGTTGTGTCTATGGTACTAGATATGCAAAATACAATCTCGTTGGGCTTAGTTGAAAGTGAGAATAGTGTGGATCTTGAGTTGATTATTGCTCCCATTAATATTGTGACTCCTCCTAGTCCTAAGGGGATTGAGGAGTTGAAAAGTGGGCTAGATATGTCTATGGTGTCCACTCTTCAAAAGGAGGTGGAAGTTTTGATTTCTAAAGTTGTTTGTAAGGTGTCATAACCCTTGGTGTCTCAAGATATTAGGGGTCTAAACTCGCCTATTATTGGTAGTGATTCTACTTATGTTCTCAAGGTTTTAGAGGAGTGTATGACTTGAAAACCTACCCAAAAGGAGATTGAAGAGGTGGAGCCTCCCTATATTCCTATGGAAGGTAGTTGGAGTAGAAAGAAATAATCTCCCCCTTTGAGAGTGTCTACAAAAAAATAGACAAAGGTATGACAGTGGATTTGAGCCAAGAGGCAAGGGTTTCCCTCCTTCCAAGGTTACTATAGATAAGGAAAGAAAAATGGATATTTCTGATAGTACTGAGAGGAGTTCAATAGAAATGTGCTCCAAGAGAACCCCTCTCAAGTTCTCATAATATCATTCCCTAGAATATGCGAGGGTTAAATAAACTTCATAATATTATCTCCTTTCAAATCTATTAAGGGTTCATAAACTCGATATTATTTTTCATTAAATAAACTAGAATTTGATCAGATAAGCTGAGTAAAATAAAAACCAAACACTTTAATAGAGGTTGTGGTATGCATTTCTCTAAGGTGGCTAGGATGTCGAGTGGTATGATTACCTTTTGGAATCAAAAGATGATTTAGGGATTGGCATTGTTTGAAGATCATAATCATGTGGCAACTTCTTTCATCAATGTTTGGGATAAGTTCCCTTGGACTCTCTCTAACATATATGCACCTAATAGTAAGAGTGCTAGGAAAAAAATTTGGGAAAATATTTTTTCCTTTAAAACTCTCCATCCAATTTCTAATTGGTTGGTTATGGGGGAATATAATATCCCCTTGCATGACACTGAGAAAATGATTGGGTCTGTGATTGTGGATGAGAGGAGGTTTGACCTCATGAACCTTATTAATAATAATTCCCTTTTAGACTTGGATTTTATGGGGCCTCTTTCACTTGGTCTAACTAGTGTGTGGGTGAAGCTCTAATTTAGGTAAAGCTTTGCCAAATTATTATCTCACTTGATTGGATTTCTTGTTCTCTTTTGGCCCTGACTAGGTTGGGGTCTAACCACTTTCCTCTCTATCTTTCAGTGGACTTGTTGGGGAGAAGGAAACATTTTCCTTTCTAGTTTGAAAAAATGTGGATTTTTCATCCTAACCTTAATGGTCAGATTTGATCTTGGTGGGATATTCAAGTGGATGGTTCTACCAAGTACATGGTTACTAAGACACTAGCCAATCTTAAAAACAATGATAGAAACTAGAATAGATCATATTTTGGTCATTTTTTGTCAAGGAGGAGGCTATTAAGGAGGATATTTTTACTGTTCAACAATCGATTCAAGTGCCTGGATATGATCAAGGTCTTATATAGCGGAAGAATGTTCTTTTGTCTAGATTGCATAATATTGTGCCTAAGGAGGAGGATTTTTGGAAACAAAGGTCTAGAATCTTGTGGTTAAAATGTCAAGACAAGAATGCAAAGTTTTTCCACCTCTCCACATTGAAGCATTGTTCCTCCAAATGCATCAATTCTATAAAGGTTCAACAATCAAGTGCTCGATAAGGATGACGATCTAATGCAGGAGGCTTCTTTTTTCTCTAATCTTTTTTCTATGAATGGTGTGTTGGACACTTCTTGTCAAGATAATCTTAATTAAGATATCACTCATATAATTTATGATGATCTCAATTGATAGTTAGTTCAAATCCCTTTATATGATGAGATAAAGAATGCAATTTTTTTGTTTAAAGGAAATAAGGTGCCTCACCTTGATGGTTTCCCTATATTATTTTTCTAGTCATTTTGGCATATTGTCATGAAGGATATTGTAGATTATTCTAAAGAATTTTTGTAGCTTTTCTCTTTTGAAGGAATTAAACTCCTCAATTTTTTTGGTTTTGATCAAGCTGGGGGCCTCTTCTTTTGATGAGTTTCATCCTATAAACTTATGTAACTCTATCAATAATATCTTTTCTAAAGTAATGGTTGTTAGATTATAGAAGGTTCTCACTCAAATTATTTTGATCTAGCAAAATGGTTTTGTCTTTGTTCTAAATTTTCATGAGAATATCTATTCCTTATTGCTTAAAAAAAATGTACATTTTTTTTTTCTTAAGTTGGACCTTCTCAAAAATTATGATAGATTTGATTAGGATTTATTCCTAAACATTTTGAAAGCTTTTGGATTCAGGGAGAAGTTGGTGTTGTTGGTTTGTTAGTTGATCTCTACTATGAAGCTTTTTGTTCTTGTTAATGGTTCTCCTTCTTGTCTTTTCATCTATTCGAGCCATTTGATAAAAGGAGATCCTATCTCTCCTATTCTCTTTATTATAATGGTTGAATCTCTTGGAAGATTAATTCAAATATTTATTAATACTGGTTAGTTGTCAAGGTTCTCTCCTTTTTGAAATCAATTTTTTTCCCACCAGAAGTTTGTGGATGATAATCTTATTCCTGAGAAGTCCTCCATCAAAGAATATAAAGCTATCATACTTATTTTGTAGAAATATGAAGCTGCTTATGGGGAAAATATTAGTTTTCCTAAGAGTAATATGTTTTTTCCAATACTCCTGAGCATAGGAAGCATAGAATTGCATGGATATTGTAGTGTCAAATTGGGGATTTTTCGTCATCATATCTAGGCCTCTAATGTTTTCAAACTTTGTTCTTGATTCCTTCTGGTGTGGTTTGGTTGATAAGCTTAACTCTAAGTTGGTTAGTTGGAAAGGGTCTTTGCTAAGTCAAGCTAGGAAAGTACAATTGACTAAGTTGACCTTTCAAAATGTTTCACTCTATGCTCTTAATATTTTTCATATGCTATAGAACTTTGTTGATAAGATTGAAAGTATTTATAAGACTTTCCTTTGGCCAAGTGTTAAAGAGAAGAAAAGGTTACACTTGGTTTCTTGGGATGATTTTTATAGGCCTGAGAAGGTGGGTGGCTTAGGAATTCATAAAATCAAAGAATTCAACTCAGCTTTACTTGCTCAGAAATTTTGGAACCTTACCTCTAACAATAGTCAATGGGCTCATATTATCACTAGTAAATATCTTTTGGGAGTGGACCATATCAGGGATCTTCTTGCTAGTATTTTCTCCCCTCCTTCAATCTTGGACCTATGGAACTTTATGGTGAAGTCTAGAAATAATGTTTCTAGGGGATTGTGGTGGCAACTGGGGAATGATAGAAGGATTCTCTTTTGGGATGACTAGTGGTTTCGGAATGGTCCACTCAAAGATGAGCCTTGGGCTCTCCCTTTAATGGATCTTTGTATTCATTAGTTGGGAAGGTTTGTTGCTAATTATATTGATGATGACTCATAGAAAAGGTTGCATGAGATTAACCTAGGTTTTGAAGTTCTTTTCAAAGCATTATCTTCTATTCATATCCTCTCTTTTTCCTTAGCTCATAAGGTGGTGTGGAATTTCTCATCAAATGGATTTTTTTTTCTCTTTAACCTTTTCTCTCCAAGTCTCTTTTGCTGGACCTATCCCTATTTGGGCCTCTCTTTGGTTTCCTAAATTGAATTTATCTTTTGGTTATTCTTCCAAAATAAGGTGCTTACTATTAATAATATTGTGAATATAGGGTATATGACTCCTAATAGATGTTTTTTGTGTGAATAAGTTGTGTACGATTTGTATTATCTTTTGATTGGTTGCAGGTATGTAAGGGAAGTTTGGGATCATGTAATTTATTTTTGGAATTTGATTTTGGTTTATCTATCCTCTATTCGGAATTTTTTGTCTCAATGGGTGGGCCCTTCTTTTAATACCTCTTTTCTCTTTCTTTGGTATCTTTTTGTTCATCATATTGCATGAAGAATTTGGTTGGAAAGAAATAATAGAATCTTTAGGGACTCTTCCTTTCCTTCTATTATGCTTGCTTATAAGATCTATGTGGCTATCATAGAGAACTTTCTATCTAAGGCATCCTTTTAGAATGGACCTAATATTGTGGTGGTACTTGGTGATGATTGTGTATCGTGAAATTGGAACTTACCTTGTGATATCTCCCTTCCTTTGAAAAAAGGTAAGGCTTCTAAGAAAGATGTTGCTTGGAAAGCTCCTCCTAGTAGTTGGGTGAAAATAAATTTTGATGGAGATGCTAAAGGTAATCTAGGTCCTACTAGTTATGGGGGACTACTAAGAGATTCTAATGGTAGGTTTGTTTCCTCATTGACACTCTCTTTGGGAACCCATGAAAAGAACTTTGTGGACCCTTTAGCTGCCTATCATGGGTTGAAGATGGCTTAGTCTAAATGTTTTAGGAATGTTTCTATTAAGTGTGACTCCCTAAATGTTATAAACAACCTAAAGAAGTCTACCCCCCTTTGTAGATGGTCGAATATCTCATTTTGGATGTTGTGGATATCTTGAGCTCCTATGATTAATGTTTTCCTTCCCATATCTTTATAGAGGGAAATTGTCTTGTTGATGTTTTTACTAACATTAGGGTTAATAAATATATGTTAATATATGTTATAGGAAGGGAATAATCCCCTCCACTTTGAAGCCCTTTGAATCTTAAAACATGGTGTACAAATGTGATGAGGAGGGGGTTATTTTCATCATTGGGTTATATCACATGAGCATTATTATGTGGCTAATTAAATATAGGTGTCATCTCCATGTACTGGGTTATACTTGTGTTTTTTCTATGTGAATATTTTCTCATAAGGAGAAACTTTCAAGATCAATTATTTCTCCCTACCACCTTTCCTTTCCCACATAGATTGTGAATGGTTGTAAGGCTATCCTCTCCTTGAGGATCCTTATTCTATGCAAATCTTTCAAGCTATTGTTGTTTTTGATTGCGGCTATCATGGGTGGTGAATAAAATAGAGCTAATCCTATTTCTTGTGATTCTTTGAAGACCAATGAGAAATTTTTGGAGCAATTGCAAGTTGGGGGAGTTAGTCCATACATGAAGAGACTCCATCGACATGACCCTAAGATGACACAAGTTTACGTTTAGGGTTGGTAGAACAGAGTATTGAAGCTTGGAGGGTTGAAGTTCAACATTACTAAATATCTCATTAGTGAAATTATGGGTCTATCTACCAAGGAAAGAAAATATTACAAAGATAAGAAGGAGTTGAGTGTGGCCATGGAAATTTTCTTCAACTATGATGAAAGGAAAAGACTTAAGAGGATGAAATGTGGGGGCTATCTTTGAAAATCTATTAAGGATATATAGGGTGATGTTGTTGAAGAAATTATGAGGTACTTTATGCTTGATGGGATTTTTTTTGTTTTTTCTAGGTACCATTTTATTTTACTCAATCATTTTAGGAATAATAAAATGGTTTTCTTTCCTTTTTATCTGCTTATTTCCCTAGAGAGTAGTATTAGAGACCATGCACAGAAGACAAAGAATCATATTCTCTACATGGGTCTTATCCTACTAATCTTAGAGTATGCCAGGCCCTACATTATTCTTGACAAAACTAAGAGGGTTTCTAAAGGTTGAAAAAAGAAACTTGATTCACAATATGACACTAAGTCTGAATTGGGGTATGTTGATATGGACTATATGCCTAATTCAGAAGTCTCCATGGAGTTCTATTTGAAGCCTCTTGCTTCATTCGAAGATATGAGTATTAAGAAATGGAAATCAATCAAAACCCCTAATTTTGAAGATTCTGCAATGGGCAGTGATGAGGTGGAGGTTGGTAAGACCTTGGGTGCTAAGAAATCTAAGGGTGATTCTTTGAGTTTGAAGAAAGTGATGAAAAGTGATGTGGGGGATAAGGTTGGGGATACCCCTTTGTCTAGTTTGAAGAGGAAGGTGGGTTTGAAGGTTGGAGCTCCCAAATGAAGTCTAAGCATAAATTTGGCCTAAATCAAGAGGAGACTATTTGTATTGGTGTTGATTATCCTAATGATGAGCCTCTATAGATTACAAGTGGTTTGGATGATTTGAAGGAGAAGGAAAATGGGTTGATGGAGCAAGAAAATGGGAGGACATGTTTGCTAAGATTGAAAGTTCCTTAAGCAATATTAAGGTTCCTGGTGCTAGTTAGAAAGGGAAGGATCTTCTTGAGAATGAAAATATTAGTAGTGATTCCTTTGAGGAATGTGAAAATGATAGGGATGTCTTCAATTGCAATAGGGAGGAGTCACCGAACATGCTTGGTATTGAAAAACATGGTACTTTAACTGTCTTTAGGCTTTTTAAGTAGGCTTTAAATGAATTGAATCTCACAAATGTGAAGGTTCATGGTCCTTTTTAATAAAGAGGGGAAGTCCTGTACTACCAAAAATCCTTCTATGTAGACCCAAATTAATTAGTTAGTTGATACAATAAAAATTATCACTAGTGAGATGTTGAAGATGAAAAAGGATTTTGAAATGAGAATCTTAGCTAAAGAAGAAAAAATGGATCATGCCTATCAAAAGCTGGATAAGGTTGTAGATGTTATTAAGTTTTCAATGAAAAATGAAGCCAAGGGTATATGTTTCCTAAATGATAAAGTGAGGGAGTAGATGGGGGATGCATCTAGTGGGAAATATGTTGTTGATGATGTGGTTGACATCCCTAATTTTATGATTAAAGGGGTTAATGGGAAGGGTCTTTGTACTAGGATAGGTAATAAAACCAAGTTGAATGTTGGGATCTCTATTAAGGAGGTCACTAAGGTTTTGAATGTGCACAAGAAGATCATGGATAGTGATTTGGAAGTGGCTAATATCTTGAAGAAACTATAGTCTCTTCTTGTTTCTATTCCTTTTTTTGGTTCATGTTTTGCTAGTTTTTTGCTACTTGTTGGCTACTCATTTAGTCTTTGATTATCTATTTATGTAGCAGTCTTTCTTGTAAATGGTTTCAAGTCCCCATTAAAACCTAGTTTACCTATAATAAAAAAAAAACTTAGCTAAGTGTGGATATTCAAAAAGTAAATCACTATATAGAGTTGTGAAAGTTGATATGTTCTTGCTGGGATTTCCTTTATTGACATATTTCTCTAAGTGAGACATTTCAATGTTCTTGGGTATGGAAATATTTAAAATATTGAATGAAAATTGAATATGTCTAAGGTGTGTTGGAGGGCTAGAATTGGATTGACTTTTGTTCTTGTTTGAGATTTGTTTTTGTAATGATGGAAAGTTTTTCAAAAGTTAACTTGTCATAGTCATTTAGTGACATATTTTAAGAATGTGTTGAATATGGAGGACTATTAAGTATGAATGATGTGTTATTGTTTTGCATTTTTATAACAAATCATGAACATATAAGAGAACTATAGGTATGGTTGTAAAGCTATAAGGATTTTTGTTAGAAAATCCTACAATTGTATTTAGACCATTTATATCTTATGTGGTTGATTCTACTACTATAGGGGTAAAGGTGGGAAAAGAGGCATTATTGTAGGAAATATAACTTATTTTCCTAATTTTTTTTGAGCATTAGTAAAGGCTTGAGTGCAACTAGGAATTATAAGAATATTTTTACCCACTATTTTAGCTAGGCTATGAGCACTTTTATCCCTTACAAATTGTTGATTAGCTTCCTAAGGTTTTCCAAAAATATGAACTATTTCTACAACCAAAGACTTAGTACTTAAGAATTATGGAATTCCTTCTAGGTATTTTTCCAATTATTTCAATTTATCTTCATGGGAATGGGAAATTAAAACCTCCATGTCCATAAAAAATTTAGGTTATGACAAACATATATTTATTGTAGGTATATGAACAAAGTGAAAGGTATATTGAGTGGATGTAACACCTTGAGTGAAAGATTTTTAAGGTTCACGCTCAACATGGTATGTGATTAGATCCCAAGAATCCTTAAGTTTTAAGCTATGTCTTCTAGCAGGTATTAGACAAGGGACACTATGTCATAAAATCTATAAATTTATTACAATATTAAAAAAAATTAAGTGATCATATAATAAAGGGAGAAAGAAATAACAATGACATAAACTAAAATAGTCTATACAAAAACTATACAAATCTACTCAAGAATATTAGAGATAAATTGCAATCCAAATTTGGCCAAAAATTAGTTAGACAAAGCTAGTAGCATGTGGATATGAGGTCTATATTCTTATGAATTTCAAAATCTAGAAATGAGATATAGTGTTTAAGGATCCTAATTTGTAGTGATTCAGGTCTTGCAATAGACATGTTTTCTTGAAATACACAATCATGCATACAATTTTATATTTTTAAAGTAATGCAGTATTTTCAAAAGGGAGCTTTTAGATTTAAAAATGCATTAATTGACTAAACCCACTTTAAAAAATCTATAAATTGAATGTTCTTTATCTTTTGAAATGACCAAAGCTATAAAAATATTTACTATTTAAAATATATTAATGAAATACACATGCATAAATGAAAAATTCAAGCACTCTCAAATTTCATTCAAACTTTAAAATGACATAATTAATATTTCAAATGGTTTTTAAAGTACAACAAATGCCACATTCACGAAAATGTGATGTGAGAAAAAGGGATCTAGGGTCTAAAATGTGATGCGAAGTCTAGATAGAATGTTTCTAGGGGATTGTGGTGGAAACTGGGGAATGATAGAAGGATTCTCTTTTGGGATGACTAGTGGTTTGGGAATGGTCCACTCAAACATGAGCTTGGGCTCTCCCTTTAATGGATCTTTGTATTCATTAGTTTGGAAGGTTTGTTGCTAATTATATTGATGGTGACTCATAGAAAAGGTTGCATGAGATTAACCCAGGTTTTGAATTTATTTTCAAAGCATTATCTTCTATTCATATCCTCTCTTTTTCCTTAGCTCATAAGGTGGTGTGGAATTTCTCATCAAATGGATTTTTTTTTCTCTTTAACCTTTTCTCTCCAAGTCTCTTTTGTTGGACCTATCCCTATTTGGGCCTCTCTTTGGTTTCCTAAATTGAATTTATCTTTTGGTTATTCTTCCAAAATAAGGTGCTTACTATTAATAATATTGTGAATATAGGTTTTATGATTCCTAATAGATGTTTTTTGTGTGAATAAGTTGTGTAGGATTTGTATCATCTTTTAATTGGTTGTAGGTATGTGAGGGAAGTTTGGGATCATGTGATTTCTTTTTGGAATTTGATTTTGGTTTATCCATCCTCTATTGGGAATTTTTTGTATCAATGGGTGGGCCCTTCTTTTAATACCTCTTTTCTCTTCCTTTGTTATCTTTTTGTTCATCATATTGCATGGAGAATTTGGTTGGAAAGAAATAATAGAATCTTTAGGGACTCTTCCTTTCCTTCTATTAGGCTTTCTTATAGGATCTATGTGGCTATCATAGAGAAGTTTCTATCTGAGGTGTCCTTTTACAATGGACCTAATATTGTGGTACTACTTGGTGATGATTGTGTATCATGGAATTGGAGCTTACCTTGTGATATCTCCCTTCCTTTGAAAAAGGGTAAGGCTTCTAAGAAAGATGTTGCTTGGAAAGCTCCTCCTGGTAGTTGGGTGAAAGTAAATTTTGATGGAGATGCTAAAGGTAATCTAGGTCCTACTAGTTATGGGGGACTATTGAGAGATTCTAATGGTAGGTTTGTTTCCTCATTGACACTCCCTTTGGGAACCCATGAAAATAATTTTGTGGAACCTTTAGCTGTCTGTAATGGGTTGAAGATGGCTTAGTCTAAAGGTTTTAGGAATGTTTCTATTAAGAGTGACTCCCTAAATGTTATAAACAACCTAAAGAAGTCTACCCCCCTTTGTAGATGGTCGAATATCTCATTTTGGATGTTGTGGATATCTTGAGCTCCTTTGATTAATATTTTCCTTCCCATCTCTTTATAGAGGGAAATTGTCTTGTTGATGTTTTTACTAACATTAGGGTTAATAAATATATGTTAATATATGTTATAGGAAGGGAATAATCCCCTCCCCTTCGAAGCCCTTTGAATCTTAAAAAATGGTGTACAAATGTGATGAGGAGGGGGTTATTTTCATCATTGGGTTATATCACATGAGAATTATTATGTGGCTAATTAAATATAGGTGTCATCTCCATGTACTGGGTTCTACTTGTGTTTTTTCTATGTGACTATTTTCTCATAAGGAGAAACTTTCAAGATCAATTATTTCTCCCTACCACCTTTCCTTTCCCACAGAGATTGTGAATGGTTGTAAGGATATCCTCTACTTGAGGATCCTTATTCTATGCAAATCTTTCAAGCTATTGTTGTTTCTGATTGCGGCTATCATGGGTGGTGAATAAAATAGAGCTAATCCTATTTCTTGTGATTCTTTGAAGACCAATGAGAAATTTTTGGAGCAATTACAAGTTGGGGGAGTTACTCCATACATGAAGAGACTCCATCAACATGACCCTAAGATGACACAAGTTTATGTTCAGGGTTGGTAGAACAAAGTGTTGAAGCTTGGAGGGTTGAAGTTCAACATTACTAAATATCTCATTAGTGAAATCATGGGTCTATCTACTGAGGAAAGGAAATATTATGAAGATAAGAAGGAGTTGAATGTGGCCATGGAAATTTTCTTCAACCATGATGAAAGGAAAAGACTTAAGAGGATGAAATGTGGGGGTTATCTTTGCAACTCTATTAAGGATATATAGGGTGATGTTGTTGAAGAAATTATGAGGTAGTTTATGCTTGATGGGATTTTTTTTTTTCTAGGTACCATTTTGTTTTACTCAATCATTTTAGGAATAATAAAAAGGTTTGCTTTCCTTTTTATCTGCTTATTTCCCTAGAGAGTAGTATTAGAGACCATATACAGAAGACAAAGAATCATATTCTCTGCATGGGTCTTATCCTACTAATCTCAGAGTATGTCACGCCCTACATTATTCTTGACAAAACTAAGAGGGTTTCTGAAGGTTGAAAAAAGAAGCTTGATTCATAATATGACACTAAGTCTGAATTGGGGTATGTTGATATGGACTATATACCTAATTTAGAATTCTCCATGGAGGTCTATTTGAAGCCTCTTTCTTCATTTGAAGATATTAGTATTAAGAAATGGAAATCACTCAAAACCCCTAATTTTGAAGATTCTGCAATGGGCAGTGATGAGGTGGAGGTTGGGAAGATCCTTGGTGCTAAGAAATATAAGGGTGATTCTTTGAGTTTGAAGAAAGTGGTGAAAAGTGATGTGGGGGATATGGTTGGGGATACCCCTTTGTCTAGTTTGAAGAGGAAGGTGGGTTTGAAGGTTGGAGCTCCCAAACGAAGTCTAAGCAGAAATTTGGCCTAAATCAAGAGGAGACTATTTGTATTGGTGTTGATTCTCCTAATGACGAGCCTCTATAGATTACAAGTGGTTTGGATGATGTGAAGGAGAAGGAAAATGGGTTGATGGAGCAAGAAAATGGGAGGACATGTTTGCTAAGATTGAAAGTTCCTTAAGCAATATTAAGGTTCCTGGTGCTAGTTAGAAAGGGAAGGATCTTCTTAAGAATGAAAATATTAATAGGGATTCCTCTGAGGAATGTGAAAATTATAGGGATGTCTTCAATTGCAATAGGGAGGAGTTACCCAACATGCTTGGTATTGAAAAACATGGTACTTTAACTATCTTTAGGCTTTTTAAGTAGGCTTTAAATGAATTGACTCTCACAAATGTGAAGGTTCATGGTCCTTTTTAATAAAGAGGGGGAGTCTTATACTACCACAAATCCTTCTATGTAGACCCAAATTAATCAGTTAGTTGATAGAATAAAAATTATCACTAGTGAGATGTTGAAGATGAAAAAGGATTTTGAAATGAGAATCTTAGCTAAAGAAGAAAAATTGGATCATGCCTATCAGAAGCTGGATAAGGTTGTAGATGTTAGTAATTTTGCAATGAAAAATGAAGCTAAGGGTCTATGTTTCCTAAATGAGAAAGTGAGGGAGTAGATGGGGGATGCATCTAGTGGGAAATATGTTGTAGATGATGTGGTCGACATCCCTAATTTTATGATTAAAGGGGTTAATGGGAAGGGTTTTTCTACTATGATAGGTAATAAAACCAAGTTGAATGTTGGGATCTCTATTAAGCAGGTCACTAAGGTTTTGAATGTGCACGAGAAGATCATGGATAGTGATTTGGAAGTGGCTAATATCTTGAAGAAACTATAGTCTCTTCTTGTTTCTATTCCTTTTTTTGGCTCATGTTTTGCTAGTTTTTTGCTACTTGTTGGCTACTCATTGAGCCTCTGATTATCTATTTATGTAGCAGTCTTTCTTGTAAATGGTTTCAGGTCCCCATTAAAACCTATTTTACCTATAATAAAAAAAAACTTAGCTAAGTGTGGATATTCAAAAAGTAAATCACTATATAGAGTAGTGAAAGTTGATATGTTCTTGCTGGGATTTCCTTTATTGACATATTTCTCTAAGTGAGACATTTCAATGTTCTTGGGTATGGAAATCTTTAAAATATTGAATGAAAATGGAATATGTCTAAGGTGTGTTGGAGGGCTGGAATTGGATTGACTTTTGTTCTTGCTTGAGATTTGTTTTTGTAATGATGGAAAGTTTTTCAAAAGTTAACTTGTCATAGAGTCATTTAGTGACATATTTTAAGAATGTGTTCAATATGGAGGACTATTAAGTATGAATGGTGTGTTATTGTTTTGCATGTTTAGAACAAATGATGAACATATAAGAGAAATATAGGTATGGGAGTAAAGCTATAAGGTTTTTTGTTAGAAAATCCTACAACTGTATTTAGACCATTTCTGTCTTATGTGGTTGATTCTACTATTATAGGGATAAAGGTGGGAAAAGAGGCATTATTGTAGGAAAGAAAACTTATTTTCCTAATTGGTTTCGAGCATTAGTAAAGGCTTGAGTGTGACTAGGAATTATAAGAATATTTTTACCCACTATTTTAGCTAGGCTATGTAGCACTTTTATCCCTTACAAATTGTTGATTAGCTTCCTAAGGATTTCCAAAAATATGAACTATTTCTACAACCAAATACTTAGTACTTAAGAATTATGGAATTCCTTCTAGGTATTTTTCCAATTATTTCAATTTATCTTCATGGGAATGGGAAATTAAAACCTCCATGTCCATAAAAAATTTAGGTTATGACAAACATATATTTATTGTAGGGATAGGAACAAATTGAAAGGTGTTGTGCCCTTAGCACACACGCCTCGTTCGGAACGGGGACCCTTTTTTCTTTCGCTTTGTCGGACCTTTCGGGGCCACCTTATTTTGTGTGCCCCTCTTTTTTGATGTTCCACATGGTTGATATCTCTCCAAGGTTTCATCCTAAAATCAACCACGCTTTCCCTTTGGCATTTTGGCCCTAGGCTGCCCTGGGCCCCTCCGGGCCCGGGCCTCCGGAGTTCTCTGTTCGGACTGCCTTGTATCCTTCGCCATCCCCGACGACATTCTCCAGCCGCCTTTCCGCCCCTTAGAGCCCGCCCTACCGTTTTCCATTGAAAATTCGACAAAATCTCCCGGGTGGCACTTTCTCCTCCGGGCCCTGGTCCCCTGAAGTCCGCCACCAGACTTCTGTCTGGGGATCGCCATCTGCAACGGCGAGCCTCTGGAGGCGTGCCGGCTGCTGGACCCCGCCTTGGCTTTCTCCTCCGCGGGTTAGTTTTGACCTTATGCCGCGGGACTTGCCGGGCCCGGCCGTCCGGAGTTCCGTCCTCGGAACTCCGTGACGGTTCTGCCGTCGTCTACGGCGGGACCCTGCTGGCTTCCCGCCATCCGAGTCCTGGCCTGACCTTCGCTGCCACCGCTTAACAACATGCGAATCCTTAGGCGGCAAACCCCTGCCTGCTGTCCACCCTCTGAGTCCTGGCCCGACCTTTGCCGCCGCCGCTTAACAATGTGCGAATCCTTCGGCGGCGAACGCCATCCTGCTGTCCGCCCTCCGGGTCCCGGCCCGACCTTTGTCGCCATCGACCCAATTTGAAATCCTACCAACTTTTGGTGCGGCTGTACCAGGCATTTAATGCGGGGATTAATGGTGGTTGGGGTATAAAATTCCCAACCTGCCAATGTCATTTTCACATACCGAGTTGAAACGAATTGCAGAGCCAAGCATTCAGAGCCCATCACGATCGATAGCGTCACGACTGTCGCCATCAGCTTCACTCCCTTAATTCCCAGTGGATTCCGCATCACCCCGCTGCGCGCTTTGGAGGTAGGCCATCCCCGTTTGCCCTCCCATATTTTTTCATCATTTTGGGGACTTAAACGAATTTAACAAATGGTTAAAATGAAACAAATAAGAAGAGCACTCAATTGCGCCCCTAACCCATGTGTTAAAAAATGAGAAATCTAATGGGTTTACCCTCCCCGCCGATTCAGAGCCTGCCCGTTGCACAGCCATTCTTCGCCAGGGCGACGGGCCCCCTCGGGCCTAGTTCTGCCTTTCGCCGTCCCATTTAGGAGTATGGTTGTGGGCCAGCGGCGGTCCTCCTAGCCAGGTCCGGGTCGTCGGGCCTCCGCTCCCGGGATGCCGGTTGCATTTCGCTGCCCAGGCCACCTTGCCTCCCGGCCTCCGGCTCACGGCACATGCCTTGCCGTGAAATTGGAACCAGGTTGTCCTCCATTTGTGTGCTCGGGCCCAGGGCATTAGGGTTTTGTGGCCGTTTTTCTGCCGATGGGCCAGGCGGGGCCTCCACGGCAAGGTCACATCTGTTGCCCGCCCTCTAAATCCCGGGCTTCCCTTCACCGTCTAAATCTTGTCGAGCTCCGCCCTGCCATGTGACCTTGCGGGCCCGGCCATCCAGAGTTCCGTTCCCGGAACTCCTTGGGCGTTCCGCCGTCGTCCACGGCAGAAGCCTGCCTACTGCCCGCCCTTCGGATCCCGGGGATCCCTTCGCCGTCGCCATTGCCCGATCGATGCCGAAACCTCACGGCGGCCATCGCTCCGCGTCTTTCCGGCCATCAGGCCCCGGAACCCCTACCGCTGCCTTCGTTCAAATCAACGCAAAATTCATGAGGCGGCCGTCGCCCCGCCTGCCGGGCCCCGGGAGCCTCCTCGCCGCTGTCGCCCGAACGTTGCACATATCTTACGGTGGCGTCCAGCTCTCGTCCTCCCACCGACACTGAAGATATCTTACGGCAGTCGATGCGATGCGTCGTCCCGACCACCATGCCCTGGGGGTTCGAATGCCGCTGAGCCTAAGTGGCGGATCTCATAACAGTTGTCCTTTGGTCTCCCGGACCCCGGCTGTCAGACTTCCACCTCAGGATTTTTGTCTGCCCTCCGCTATTGCCAGCTGCCTTCTCCTGCCGGCTTCCAGGCCTGAAACCTCTGATACGCCTTAATTCAATCGAAGCAAATTCAAACCACAATCTGACTTTGACCCACATCCTAAATCATGATGTTCTCCATCATGAGTCTTTTGAAACTTTGAAATTTGGCCAAGGGGGATCTCAGGGAGCTTTCGGTCACATCCTCCCTTCCTGACAGCATTCCTGCCAGGGAAGTCCAACCCTCTGGGCCCAGATTGTCCCAATGCTCTGAAATGAAATTGATAACATCTGGAAGCAAGATTTTTTAATATACTTGATTAATTATTGAGGTTTTGTCTTTGAAATGTGGACTAACATTAAAACTTTTGAAGTTTTGTTGTGCTGACTTCGCCCTTTGCTTGCAGGATATATGGAATCAGCTGCAGGAACTTCAGGGGCCTCCGCTGAAAAGGACAAGGGCAAGAAATCAGTGAGAGCCGCTCGGGGAAAGGAAGATAAAGATCAGATGAAGTTTCAGTTTCAGGGTGAACCGCTCCAGTCGAAGGTCTCGACCGACTAGAGAGAAATCTCAGATACTAACATCGGCCAAGTAGACATAGATGAGTTCACCCAGAGGGTCAAGGTCAACCCTAAAAAAAAGAGTGCCAGATTAATATGTCAAAGTGGAATCACCAATGCTGCCGGCTTCCCTCCCTCTCTAGTGGCACCTGAACTCGTAATGGCTTGCCGAGAAGCCTACCAAACGGACACCAGGACAATCATGGACAAGGAGGGGAACATCCTCACCGACATGTCGCAAGAAGGAATCACAAAAACATTCCACATTCCCACATTCCCACATATGGAGGTTTCCACTTTAAAGCAGTACCAGGCGGCGTGGGATGCCAATCCGTTGGGCTACAAGAAATCAGTTAACCTTTACTAGCTTAAGGAGAAACAAGGTAGCGCTGCAAAGGTTCCTCAAGAGCTATTCCACAGCGACTTCCATGAAGACTACCATGACCTGGTAACCATGCTGAGCAGGGTTATGGGTCTCCTGGCAGCTGCCTACTTCCAAGAGTGGATGGCATATTACATTGAGCAGATCCTGTGAGGGAATGAGGACGCTAACACCAAGAGCTCATTCTACTAGGGAGGCATCATCAACAACTGCTTCCATGAGCAGTTTGTAAACGTTAAGAAAAGCTCCAAGTTTTACATGACCTCCTACCTAGTATACTCCCTGGCAGAACAAAGACAATACAGTGGGTTATTTGTGGCACCCGACCAGGGGCACAGGTGAGGGATCAAGCCTTTTGACAAGTACCCTCAGCTTCAATATCGTATCTTTAAGAAGGAGTACTGTCGGGTCAATGATGCCTTCATTGGCCACATCATTAGATTGATCGCCAGGGACTTCGAAAGAAGTGTCTCCCACAGCGCCAGGGCACTCCTCAAGGAGTATGCCTTCCTATATATCCAGTTCCCCAAGTTCACCTACATTCATGCCCAGGGATTCATAGAATAGCTAAACAGGTTGCCAAGATACCCTAATGACAGGGTCATTCTCCTAGAGCTTTCTCGGTAGCTCCAACACATTCAGACGGTCTTCAGCAACAAGTACGTAGTAGGGATCCCTTATCCCATGACCCTCGGCCAGGGCCCGTATCAACTGTAGACGTCTCAATGCGCCGGCAACTCTGAGAAGGAACTCAAGGAATACAATTTTGAATGGTACACTGCTCGCCTGCGAATGGACCCACATGGTCATGTTAGGAAGGCATTGGGGACGGCATACGCCCACAAATACCATATTGAAAACTTCTGGGCTGACTGCAAGGATGATAAGGAGGTACGCATGAGGCACTACATGTGCATGGCCGTGCAGTTCTTAAGGATAGTGCAACCGTTCCCAGACCAGACTAGCTTGAGGAGGATGAGTCCACAATAATGCACTCGAGGTACTTTGTGATTGCCAACCTAAAAATCCCCTCCATTGATTGGGACGAGCAAGAGGTCGAGGACCTGGACACTATCACCCAGCCAATCATAACTCGTACTAAGGAGTGGGTCGACGGGCAAGTGGCGCAACTGAAGCAACAAGTGGTGGTCCTAACATATGAGGCACTCAAGAGCGAGCCAAGCGTCACGGAGGACGTTGCCGCCACCACATCAGCTGGTGAGACTTCCAAGTCTCCCCCCGTCACCAGGTTTCAAAAGAGAAAGGGAACAAAGACAGCACAGTCTGCAGACCCCAAAGAGCAAGCAAAGAAAGAAACGGGAGGATCATCTCCCAAAAGGCTCAGGCAGACCGTGGTTGCAATAGAATCGCAGTCTCCCTTGGCTCTCCCTACCCCTCCTGTTGCACCGCCTCCCTCCCAAGCAATGGTCGCCACATCTCCATCAGTGGTAGACATCTCTGTCCATCTCGCCCCTTCACCCCTTGCTGGGTCAGTGGTCGTCATTGATTCCTCCTCTACCGTGACCACTCCTCCTTCCTCTGCCACCATGTCTCCCATTACATCCCTCCCTCTGGTAACAATAGCATCACCTGTTCCCCTTGCCACTATACCCGAGGCTATCAGGTGGCACCTGCAGAGTCTTCCCCCTGAGCTCTCGCAACTCCTAATGGACCCCGCACTCCAGGCAGCCCTCGCCCAAGCCCTCGCAACAGCTCAGCCTTCATAACCACCAACAGGGCCGCTAGCCATGAAGACTACAATGCAAATCTCGGAGGAGTTGGAGAGACAGGAATGGGAAGCCTCGAAGCCCATGGAGCAGGAGGCCGATGACTATTACGAGCACCCCGAGTACGAGCATCGAACCATCAACAAGGTGACTTATGAGGAAGAAGAGATAGGCTCTTCCAAGAGCGGGGATGAAGAGGATGGCTCAGGTGACAAGGAGATCATCCAAACATTTGATGAGGACCTTAAGGAGGAGTCAGCTCAGCAGCCAAACGATGTTGGGGAGGAGGCAGAACAACCATAACATGGTGAAGAGGGACAGCCGGAAGAGGAGCAACCAGAAAAGGATATCACTGAGGCTGAGACCCATGTTGTGAAGAGCGCTAAGGCTGCAGCTGCTGAAGAGAAGAAATAAGAGGAGGTAGAAAAGGAAGAAGATCCCACCCGGGTATTGTCCACCAAGTTGCCCATCAGGCACCTTGTATTCGTTCAAGACTTCGACGAGGAGGAGGACGCTGCTAAAGAGAAAGAGGAGCCCCAAAAGGAGAAAGAGGCCGAGGTCTTACCTTTGACAGAGGGGGGTGAGGGTAGCCATGATGCACCTAGGGATAAATCTGCCATGCCCATCTGGTTGGAGAAACAACTTGAAAGGGAAACCCCAGTGCTAAAGGACCCAAGTTCAAGATTCAAAGCCATCTTGACTCGATCCCTAACCACAACGAAGAAGGAGAAGAAGCCTAAGGTCCATTCCAAGATAACCATGAATGCTTCCGGCTCCCGAGCAGCACAAATAGCAATGCCAACTATTGGCCAAGCCAGGGTGAGTTACAGTATCTCCACCATCGACTTGGGGACAGCAACCAGAGAGCAGAAGGTTGAACATCTGGAAGAATCGGTGGCCACAGTGGTGCACCTGATCAAGTAGGACAAGGTCACCAAGGACGAGCTCAAGGCCCAGGTTGCTACCCTAACTAACTACATTTAGCAGTGGTCCTCATTGGATGACCTGCCCACCACCTCTACAGCCGTACCGCAGTTACTCTCCAAAGAACAGATAGATAAACTAGAAAGGAGGAAGAACTTGGAGAGGACCACTGAGAATTGGTTCCAATAGGTCGTAAGCATCAGAAACGTGGGAATCAGCTTGGCTGTGCAGATAGCCAACAAGTTCCTGGACCTGATCCAGTCCCTGGAAAGCACAAAGAAACTCTGCACCAATTTCCCAACAATCTACGACTCCACCTTCCCGAGAATTGAAGCCATTCTTTAGACACCAGAGAACACGTGGGAAGAAAAGTTAGGGCTAAAAAAGGAGGATCATTGGTTGGTGGATGTGTGGTGCAGAGACCTCATCAACCGAGAGGAGAGGATGAGGCAAATCCAGAGTAGAGTGGATGCAGATATCAAATGGATCAAGGAAATCTGGGCAGAATGTACCGAGTATCTCAAGCTGATGACGGGCTATGATATGCCCACAGTGCAAGTGGATGCCGAGAAGGTGAAGTCATACTTCCAAGAGAAGATGAAGGACGGGACAGCCAGAGAAATAATAACAGAATTCCTGAGTTTTGCTACCTGAGCCTTCGATCGATCAGAGCTATTCAGAGACCAAGGCTCAAAGTATGACGAGGATTGGAAACAGCTAGAAGAGAACGCCAAAGAATGGAGTTACCAGGCATTAAGATGCGAGATCCTCGAGGTAGATAAGCTCTAGGCCGTCATCCTTAAGTGCATTGAACACGTAGCTTCTGAGGAGCACGAGGACAGCCCAGCTAAACAAGAAGACCTCCCTGAAGAATAGCTACAACAAAGAGGATAGCAATTACCTACAAGACGAAAGAGCAATAGTGTCATCCACTAGATGACAAAATAGGGAAGGGACAAAGAATATTTTTAAATTGTAAATCTATTTGGGGGTAGGTGAAACCCTATTTTATAATGAATCTTTGCCACACAACTATAATGAATCTTGGCCATTCATTTAACTTTTTGAAAACTATAAATAGAGCACTCCCCTCATTTGCAAAAGTGGGAGTTGAGTTGTTGTAAAGGCATGCTGCTAAAATTTATAAGAAATAACATTGATTTGGTGTATTTCCTTGATTTCTCTCATGTCATTTGATTCATTTTTCCAATTTCACATGTTTAGTTTAGATTTCTTTGTTGTTTAGTTAGCTATTTATGTTATTTGGGTAAATCTTCGAAATGTTGTTGGCTGATTGTGAAAATTCCTGCTTTGTTGATGATCCCTTAGTCCATACTTTTTGTTGTTTGCTGAAGGTAGATAGCTGTGCAAAGTTAGCCTGGACTTGATTTAAAGCTGCCCCAAACATTTATCTTTAATTCATGCATGTATGTGGTGAATGAAGGATGAAATATCTACAGTCTTTAGAAGATAGCACAATTTTCATGATACTGTGAAATCCTTGGTTAAGTGGGATATTGTTTTGAGGAATTGTCCATTGCAGGAACTCCATTGTCACTATTCATTGCAAGCTTCAAACTTAGGAACTTTTCTTCCCCTTCACTCTTTTCCCCTTTTTTAGAGAACTAAACAATACCAAGGTTCATTGCACATTGTAAAGCCAAATCCAACAACTAAATAGAGTCCAAGATTGTCATTTGAACCTACAACCGATGCATATCAACATCCCATCCCAAGGACACCTTCTCAAAGATCCAACTTCATGCTTTATGTCCACACTTTGTATTTTCTATAAGACCGCCTTGTGATTCCAACAAATCACATCAAACTACTGAGGTATCTAAGCACTATCATGACCTGACATCTAAGAGACCTTGTGATAGTGTTCTGCAATTTGATTGTGGCAGATTGTCTTTTAAGAGAGGTAGTGCGCCTATGCACTGCCTGTGTTGAGAAGTGCATAAAAAAACCATCAACAGAACTGGTGCTAGAGGGAGGGCCACGATGAATATACTAAGTCAAGGGATAAAGTGAAGCTAGATCAAATCGGATCATTATCCCCAGAGAGATTTCAATAGATTCTACGATCAACACCTAACAAGGGAGATTTTGAAGAATTGCAGCCTCCCACGAGGGCAAAACGAGCATAAGGAAGCAGCTCCGTCTCTTCCTCTTCCTCCATTTCATCTGCTTCCATTTCACCCCCACCTTCATTTGGCTGGCTTTCATCTTCCACCCAACCATTTCAAACAGCATTTGCACATCTTACCTCCGGCAGCCAGGGGTTCGCTCCTCTCCTGGCCCTTTCAGCCCAAGGTGCAGCCAAGACAGCCATAGCTCAGGGGCAGCTCCAAATTGCTATTGTGTTGCAAATACAACCTCAAATTCCTATTTTCCAACAGCAAGTGCCACCTCTGCCTCCCCCCATGGCTTGGCTTGCACATAACCCTTCGCCGATACATTTTGCGGTCTACAATGATATGCCCAAGAATCCAGAGGGCTTTTGTTCGAAGTTCCACCCGCGAGACATGCAAAGAACAGCCGAGGAGCATATCAAGATATTCGAAACGATGATCACCAAAATACAAGTGGACCATGAGGATGTTGCATGTCGCCTCTTTCCGCATTCGTTAGGAGAAGAGGCCTTCTACTAGTACATCAATTTGTCGAGGGGATCCATTACCTCATGGAAGCTGATGAAGAATGTCTTTCTGCAGAAATACAAGATCCCTGTCAACCTCGCGAACCTTTACCAATAGTTCATGTCTATCAGAAGGGAGGTCAATGAACCTATCGGCTCCTTCAATGACCGCTTCCATCGGGCTCACATGAGGCTTCAGGATCCGTACGTCCATAATGATGCAGCAGCTCTCCGAGTCTACTATGCGGCCCTGGACAATCTAACGTCGGCTTTGGTGAAAAGGATGCGCCTGCCACCCGCTACTGGCCGCCTATGCAGATACCGTTGTTGCAAGTGCGGATCTGAGACAAAATATCTCTGGCCCATTGCCCTCTTTGGGACCTGTCGCCCACCTAATGCAGATTCAGGGGCTTAATCAGGCGTTTGCTCATCAAACCCCTCTTATGAACCAGGTGCCTCAATTGCCTATGGTGCCACATCCGGGGCAGCCGTTGAATTATGCACCTCCCGTGACTTCCTATTTGCAGCCCCAGTAGCAATACAACTATTCTCAGATGGCTCCACAACAGCAAGTGTATTGCTAACAGCCCCAAACGCCATTGTACTTGTCAGGACCGGATTTTCCTTCAGCCTATCAAAATCAGCCAGTGGCCCCGCCCGCTTTTCTCCAAAATCCAGCCCCATCGCCTGGAGGTGCGACCGAGAAGGATAAACTAGAAGAACTAACATAAATGATTAAGAAGATGTCTACAGAGATGATGCATCTGAAGAACCAGAATAATCAGTTGCAGGCCTCCCAACGTAACTTCCAGGCCAATCTCAACAGGGACAGTCGAGAGTCTCGAGACAATAGAGACAACAGAGATAATCAGGAAGTAGGCACCTCCTCGGGGCAGAATTATGAGAGGGGGCAGAATTCCAATCAAAATACAGAAAGAAGACCTTCTCAGAGAAAAAATTGCATGTGGAACACCAAGCCCAACAACGGTGGTGTTTCCATGCCATTTGATCAACAGGCAAGAAACGACAAAACATCCAGCGGTGTATATTTGGCCGAGGCAGCCTTGTCCGGATGGTGCCGACTTCACAAAACTACTAGGCATTCTGAGCTGGATTGTCCCGAGTTCCAGATAGCTACTAAAATCTTCCAGGTGGAGGTATAAAATGCGGTCGACAATGCTAACTACAGGGACATCGTTCCATCTGAGCCCTACGATTCTTCATGTCTGGTGGTCAATCAGGCACCGTTTCCACAAGGCGACCGCAACGAGCCCGAAGCTGAGCCTACTCCTATTGAGGATGAGAAAGCGCAAGAGGTAAGTAATGAACAAACTTTGGCTTAGCTTTTTGATTCAGTAGATAATGGTCTGGTGGATGAAGAGGAACCATTTGTGGATGAGGTCCACATGTTCCATCAACGATCTAGCCCCTATTTCCTTAGAAATAGGCAAGTGGGTGGACCCTTCACAACTTCTACCCCACCAAATAATTTTCCACCCCACCTGATCCAAATGTCAGTAACAACCCTGGGCTTCTTCATTTACCTGCCCAAAACCTCAACAAGAACCAATCTCAAAACCAGTCACAAAATCAGCCTTAGGGCCAACCCCAAAATTCGCCTGGGCAAACCAAGATTCAAACCCCTAGTTCCGCTATAGGCCAAGATTTCAGCTCTGAAATTGAGCAAATGGGCGAATATGTGGCGGATGAGTTCAAGAAGGTAAAGATCAGCTTATCTACCTTTGAGTTACTCAAAGTTCCTGCCTTGAGGCATGCCTTCTTCAGGGTTCTGAATGGGACCCCATCCTCTAACACGACGCAAGAGACCCCAGCCAAGAGGGTAACCTTCGAGGAGCCCAGGAAAGAACAGGAAATGCAGGACAATACCAGAAGAAGGAACATTGTGCCCGCAAATCAGTCAGCAAGTAGATACATTGAAAAGGAGTCAGAAAGGGCTAGTAGACAGCCTCGCAAGGACCAGCAATTTAAGCAAACCAAGGATACGGGTAGTGATAGGAACAAAGGTCAAATAGCTCAAATGGACACACCTATGGGCATCCTCCAAGGGAGACCAAAAACTCCCCCTTTCCTGACTACCATTAGGGTCTTTGGGAAGAACTTACACAACTGCCTGCTCGATTCAGGCGCATCTGCCAACGTCATGCCCTTGGCCGTATGCAATGCTCTAGGCATCACCCCCACGCCTTCAAAGAGAAATGTGACCCAGCTGGACAAAATAGAGATCAACATCGTGGGTGAAATAAACTGCATCCCCATGCAAATTGCTGCAGACCCCCGGATACAGCAGGTCGTTGATATCCAAGTGGCAGACATTCCCGATGCTTATGAAATTATTTTAGGGAGGGAGTTCACCAACGCGCTGAATGGATACACTGCCATAGACCTTTCTCATATGTGGCTGTCGTGGAAGGGGTTGCCAAATCATATCTGTATCGACTGTGAACCCCGTATGAAGTATATGATCATGAAATACAATAATCTCAATGAGGTGTTGTTCGTCGAGACCGATTTAGGGAATTATCACCCTTGTACCTACCAAAATGACCTTGAACTTCAGGTAGAATGGGCAGATGAAGTATTGCTGGTGTTGTGTAGTCCCTCGGCAGGTTCCACACAAATGCCCCTAGATACGGAAACATTGGTAGAAGCTAATGATGAGCTGAATAAGGATGAAAACTGGGGATTACTCGATGGCTTCCAGGAGTTCATAGAAAAGTGGTTAAGGGATCAGCTCAGCCTAGGAGCTAGAATGAATTTTCAGGATCTCTTGTTGCCAAACTGGTGTAGGGTCCACAATGTTGCTCACTCTGAATTTGATTGTTGCCTATGCCAAGCAGCAGTGGAGCATGTTAAGAAAGCTGCTGCTCCTCCAACAGAAATACCAAAGGAGACGCCGGTAGAACCACCTGTCGATCATTTCCTTGAACCAGAAAACCCCCCTAAGATCACAAGGCCCGCCGTCTAGCCAAAAGGGAACAGAGGTTCAATCAGACCTGAAGATAAGAAATCCTCTATGTGTTGGATGCTCTGATTTGATGGATCAAAGTCGAGGCAAGGAGCTGGAGCGAGGATCGAACTCATTAGTCCAACGGGTAAGACATTTCTCACTGCCCATCGATTATAGTTTTATTGCACTAACAACGTAGCAGAATATGAGGCCTTAGTCCTTGGCCTTCTTATGGCCTTGAAGAAAAATGTCAAAGTGCTGCAAGTCTTCGGGGATTCCGCACTTGTAGTTAAGCAGGTCAGGAAATTGTACTCCTATCATGATCAGAGACTCACCAATTATAGGCACAGGGTTTGGGATCTCTTAGAGGGCCTAGATGCATTCAACATACAATTGATCCCTCGTGCTCAGAATCACACAACTGATGCCTTGGCTCAAGCAGCCAGCACACTACAACCTCTCTCTTTGTCTAGGCTCAAGAAATTCACTGTTGAGCTAATATCCATGCCATCGGTCCCAGATAATGTTACTCACCTACAAGTATTCAATGATGACAAGCACATCCTCCAGTTTATCACCAGTTTCGACGTCTTCGTAGCTCAAATAATTGATGAAGCTGATCCACACGAGGCTGAATTAGATATAGAGGGGGTCATCAACCTCAAAACCAACACGATCCCCAGGGGCATGGTTCAGTTGGAGCGCATATTTGATTTGGATCAGATCAGGGATTAGGATCGGCAAACAAAAAAAGAGGCTATAAGCAACCAGTGCAACGCTCACAACCTGGGAACGACCGAGGATACCAAGAATGTTTTTATCGGAAAGGTGTGCAGGCCTGAGGAAAAGAAGGGAATCACGGATGCGTTACGAAGATATCATGATGTGGTGGCATGGAGTTATGAAGATTTGAAAACTTACGACACCTCTATCATCACACACACCATCCCTCTGAAGACTGAAGTGAGGCCATTCCATCAGCGGCAGCGCCCTATCAATGCCTTGCTAGAACCTATTGTTTACAAGAAGGTGCAAAAATTGCTTTCAACAAGAATCATCTTTCCTGTCAGGCATTCCACGTGGGTGGCCAACTTGTTCCATGTTAGGAAAAAGAATGGAGAGATTAGATTGTGTGTGGATTTCTGCAATCTCAACCGTGCCTCAGAAAAAGACAACTATCTAGTGCCTTCGCTGGACGAGGTGCTGCAGATCATCAACGGCTCCCAGATGATGTCATTCTTTGATGGGTACTCCAGGTACAATCAGGTAATGGTACAATATGAGGATTGTCACAAGACCGCGTTCACCACTAAGTGGGGGACGTTTGCATGCAGAAGAATGTCGTTCGAGCTCATCAACGCTGGCGCCACTTTCCAACGTGCCATGGATATCGCCTTCAAAGACCTAATTGGCAAATGTATAATCATCTATATGGATGATTTGATCGTATTCTCTAAGAAGTGGGGTGATCACGTCTCCGACTTATGCAAGGTATTTCAAAGATGCAGGAAATTCAGGGTTTCTCTCAACCCTAAGAAGTGCATTTTCAGAGTGACTAAAGGCAAGCTGCTCGGGCACATAATTTCAGAACAAGGAATCTCCATTGATCCTAAGCGCATTGAGTCGTTACTCAAGATTCAGCCCCTGGGCAGTAAGAAGGAATTAAAATATTTGTTCAGAAAGATCAACTTTGTCCAGAAATTCATCACAAGTTTCGTGGAAATTGTCAAACCTCTCAACGCCATGCTAAAAAAGGACGCAAAAGTTGAGTGGACGCCGGATGCCAAACAATCCTTCGAAGAAATCAAATGGGCCATTACTGAGGCACCTATGTTAGTCAGTCTGGATTATCTGAAGCCGTTCTATATCTACTCATTTGCTTCAGAGCATTCTTGTGCTAGCATGTTGACCCAGAAAGACAACGAAGAAAACGAGTATCCAATCACCTTCATCAGTGCTCCCCTCAAAGATGTTGAATTGCGTTACCACAACATAGAAAAGCAGGCATACGCTCTCGTCAGAGGAGTGAAAAAATTTAGACACTACATTCTACGCAACAAGGTGTTCGCCATTGTCCCCGACCCAACAGTCAAAACGCTGCTTATGCAGAATGAATTGGGTGAATGAAGAGCTCAGTGGGTCACCCTACTTCAAGAGTATGATATGGAAATCCAACCGATGAAATTGGTACAAGGGCAGGAACTCACCCGTACAATGGCCAAAACAGCAGCAGAGGCTGGACCTGAACTCACGGTATAGCAGTATCAGCTTAAAGATGTCTCCCCAGGAGAATGGTACTAAGATGTCGTTTACTATCTGCTGAATCATAAGTGTTCGCCGCACCTGTAAGGAGTCCAAAAGTGAGCCCTGAGATTGAAAAGTAATGGTTACATTCTGCAGGGTTCCATTCTCTATAAGAAAAATCATGAAGGCATTTTATCTGAGATGCCTTGGCAAGGAAGAAGTAGAACGTGTCTTGAAAGAATTTCACCATAAATTTGGCACGGTCCATGATTCTGGTTCCTCCACGGTGCATCAAATATTAAGGGCAGGGTATTATTGGCCGACCGTCTTCAAGGATGCCCATTGTCATGTTCGTTCATGTCATATGTGCTAGACCGCTGCCACTAGGGAGAGGAATGCTACTGTCCCACTATAGCCCGTGCTGGAGGTAAGGCCTTTTGCGCAATGGGGTCTCGACTTTATCGGTCCGGTAAGCCCTCCATCATCTGCGAGACACAGGTAAATTCTTACCGCTACTCATTATTGTACTAGATGGATGGAAGCAATAGTATGTAAGCATTGCACAACTGAAGTAGTTACTAATTTCTTAGAAAGTTTCATCTTAAATCGTTTTGGTTGTCCGTATGCTTTGGTATGTGATAATGGACCTGCATTTGCTTCATTAAAATTTGTGAGCTGGGTGTTTGACTATGGAATTGCCCTCAAATTCTCATCTAATTACTACCCTCAGGGCAATGGCCTTGCTGAATCCATGAATAAGAAATTGATTACTATGATCAAGAAGCTGCTAGATAGGAATCCCAAGGACTGGCATACCCAGCTCCGTTTTTCCCTTTGGGCTGATCGCACCCGCCACAAGGCTGCCCTTGGTGATTCTCTGTTCCACCTTGTCTATGGCCTTGAGCCTATATTCTCCATCCACCTGAAGATTCCTACTCTCTAGTTCATTAATGATTTTTACAAGGGAGGAGATCGTAGGGAAGCTCGGTTAGCTGAGCTTTTACATTTAGAGGAAGTCCGAAATCGCGCAATAGAAAATTTTGCCAAGCATCAGGGCGTAGTTAAGAGATGGTTCGACTGCCGAGCCAAGATCAAGGCCTTTAGAATTTTAGATTTGGTCCTATATTGGGACAAGGTCCATGAAAGGAAAGGGGGACACAACAAATTCGACAAGCTTTGGCTTGGCCCCTTTCAAATAGCTGAGATTTTTGGGAGATAATGCCTTCCGCCTAAAGAACTTAACCGGTGAAAACGTCCCGTTGCCAGTCAACGGGCAGCACCTGAAGCATTACTTCCAGGCTTGAGCTCTTTCGAGCTCTTCATTGTAAATACCTGTACATAGGCTAGGATAGTTGCTTTCTTGCTTGTTTGTTTTCTGTTCGTGTCACCTTTTTGCTTTCTCCCTCCCAACAGTTTTGTTTTGGAAGATGTTTCCTGCTCCTTTGCAATGGCTGTGCTTGCCTAATAAGCGGTCCACTTTGCTGCCCGTTTTTTGTGTTCTCTAGCTAAACATTCACTCTAGACTATCGGTCTTTGCAGAGCTGTCCGCGAATGATTTCCTTGTCTGAACTCTGCCCAGAACTTGACCCTTCATCGGATCTTTTTACCCGCATCTCAGATCTTGCACAAATTACATAATAATAAATTCTAAAGGACCGTACTATGGTTGTTATGACACCCAAGTGAGTGAAAAATCTTAAGTCTACACCAGTGACCATTGCAGTCTCAAACCCATTGTAGGCTTCAGTGCTTACCCGGTCGAACTAAATGGTTAAAGAGAAATGAAATATCAAAGCAAAAAAGAGAAAAAAAGAATTCTGAAAAAGAAAATAAATGACCGTATGGGTGTTTGGGTAACTCTACCAGGGCTATGGACACCCGGCCGGTAGTAGAGCAATATCCATGAGATTGTAGTGACAACTCCGTCGAGGCTATGGACACCCAACTGGCAGCGGGGCAATGTCTAGGTTACTTTTGGTGTTAGGCAATTTATGTAGCTCACTTGGTTGAATTGATAACCCTAGTTACTATCCCTAGGGAAGGAATGAACTCACTTCACACACGCTTCTGAGATACTATGTAAGCTGACCCAATTAAGGATCTCATTCTCCCAGATTCGTCCTTGGAAGCCGCTCCTGGTCTGTGAAACCAGAGATTCTGGGTCTTGAATGAATATTTATCCCTAGAACGCTCTAGAGTGTTCTCCAACAGAGTCGCCATTTGTTGTGCCCTTAGCCCACACGCCCCGTTCAGAACAGGGACCCTTTTTTCTTTCGCTTTGTCAGGCCTTTTGAGGCTGCCTCGTTTTGTGTGCCCCTCTTTTTTGATGTTCCACATGGTCGATATCACTCCAAGGTTTCATCCTAAAATCAACCATGCTTTCCCTTTGGCATTTTGGCCCTAGGCGGCCCTAGGCCCCTCCGGGCCCGGGCCTCTGAAGTTCTCTATTTGGACTACCTTGTATCCTTCGCTATCCCCTGCGGTGTTCTCCGGCCACCTTTCTGCCCCTCGAGGCCCGCCCTGCCATCTTCCATTGAAAATTCGACGAAAATCTCCCGGGCGGCGCTTTCTCCTCCGAGCCCCGGTCCCCGGAAGTCCGCCGCCGGACTTCCGTCTGGGGATAGCCGTCCGCAATGGCAAGCCTTTGGCGGCGTGTCGGCTACTAGGCCCCGCCTTGGCTTTCTCCTCTGCTAGTTTGTTTTCACCGTCTGCCGCGGGACTTGCCGGGCCCGGCCGTCCGGAGTTCCGTCCTCGGAACTCCGTGACGGTTCCGCCGTCGTCTACGGAGGGACCCTGCCGGCATCCCGCCATCTGGGTCCCGGCCTGACCTTCACCGCCGCCACTTAACAACGTGCGAATCCTTCGGCGGTGAACCCCTACCTGTTGTCCGCCCTCCCGGTCTCGGCACGACCTTTGCCGCCACTGCTTAACAACGTCCAAATCCTTCGGTGGCAAACCCCTGCCTGTTATCGGCCCTCCGGGTCCCGGCCCAACCTTCGCCGCCGCCGACCTAACTTGAAATCCTACCAACTTTTTGCGCGGCCGTACCAGGCATTTAATTTGGGGATTAATGGTGGTTGGGGTATAAAATTCCCAACCCGCCAATGTCATTTTCACAGACCGAATTGAAGCGAATTGCAGAGCCAAGCATCCAGAACCCATCACGATCGATAGCGTCACGACCGTCGCCATCGGCTTCACTCCATCGATTCCCAGTGGATTCTGCATCACCCTGCTGCACGCTTTGGAGGTAGGCCATCCCGGTTTGCCCTCCCGTGTTTTTTCATCATTTTGGGGACTTAAATGAATTTAACAAATGGTTAAAATGAAACAAATAAGAAGAGCACTTAATTGCGCCCCTAACCCATGTGTTAAAAAATGAGAAATCTAATGGGTTTACCCTCCCCGCCGATTTGGAGCCTGCTCGTTGCGCAGCCGTTCTTCGCGCAGGGCGACGAGCCCCCTCAGGCCCGGTTCCGCCTTTTGTCGTCCCATTTTAGAGTATGGTTGCGAGCCAGCGGCGGTCCTCCTAGCCAGGCCCGGGTCGTCGGGCCTCCGCTCCCGAGATGCCGGTTACATTTCACTGCCCAGGCCACCTTGCCTCCCAGCCTCTGGCTCATGGCACACGCCTTGCCATGAAATTGGAACGAGGTTGTCCTCCATTTGTGTGCTCGGGCCCCAAACATTAGGGTTCCATGGCCGTTTTTCCACCGATGGGCCAGGCGGGGCCTCCACGGCGAGGTCGCATCTGTCGCCCGCCCTCCAGATCTCGGGCTTCCCTTCACCGTCTGAATCTTGTCGAGCTCCGCCCTGCCATGTGACCTTGCGGGCCCGGCCGTCCGGAGTTCCGTTCTTGAAACTCTATGGGCATTCCGCCGTCGTCCACGACGGAAGCCTACCTGCTACCCGCCCTTCGGATCCCGGGGATCCCTTCACCGCCGCCGTCACCCGATCGATCCTGAAACCTCACAGCAGCCATCGCTCCACGTCTTTCCGGTCGTCGGGCCCCGAAGCCCCCGCCGCCGCCGCCTCCGTTCAAATCAACGCAAAATTCATGAGGCGGCCGTCACCCCGCGTCGCCCCGCCTCCCGGGCCCAGGGAGCCTCCTCGCCGCCATCACCTGAACGTTGCACATATCTTACGGCGGCGTCCGGCTCTCATCCTCCCGCCGATGTTGAATATATCTTATGGCGGTCGACACGATGCGTCGTCTCGGCCCCTAGGCCCTGGGGGTCCGAATGTCGCCGGGCCTAAGTGGCAGATCTCGTAACAGTCGTCCTTTGGTCTCCTGGACCTCGGCTGTCAGACTTCCACCTCCAGATTTATGTCTGCCCTCCGCCCTTGCCAGCTGCCTTCTCCTACCAGCTTCCCGGCCTGAAACCTCTGATGCGCCTTAATTCGATCCAAGCAAATTCAAACCATAATCTGACTTCGATCCACGTCCTAAATCATGTTGTTCTCCATCATGAGCCTTTCGAAACTTTGAAATTTGGCCAAGGGGGATCTCTGGGAGCTTTCGGTTGCATCCTCCCTTCCTGACAGCATTCCTGTCAGGGAAGTTCGGCCCTCCAGGCCCAGATTGTCCCAATGCTCTGAAATGAAATTGATAACATCTAGAAGCAAGATTTTTTAATATACTTGATTAATTATTGAGGTGTTGTCTTTGAAATGTGGACTAACATTAACGCTTTTGATGTTTTGTTGTGTTGACTTCACCCTTTGCTTGCAGGATATATGGAATCGGCTGCAAAAACTTCAGGGGCCTCCGCCGAAAAGGACAAGGGCAAGAAAAAATTAGGGAGAGCCGCTGAGGGAAAGGAAGATAAAGATCAGATGAAGTTTCAGTTTTAGGGTGAACCGCTCCAGTCGAAGGTCTCGACCGACTGGAGAGAAATCTCAGATACTAACATCAGCCAAGTGGACATAGATGAGTTCACCCAAAGGGTCAAGGTCGACCCTAAAACAAAGAGTGCCAGATTAATACGTCAAAGTGGAATCGCCAAGGCTATAGGCTTCCCTCCCTCTCTGGTGGCACCCGAACTCGTAATGGCTTGCTGAGAAGCCTACCAAACGGACACCAGGACAATCGTGGACAAGGAGGGGAACATCCTCGCCGACATGTCGCCAGAAGGAATCACAAAAACATTCCACATTCCCATATTCCCACATATGGAGGTTCCCACTTTGAAGTAGTGCCAGGCGGCGTGGGATGCCAATACGTTGGGCTACAAGAAATTAATTAACCTTTACTGGCTTAAGGAGAAATGGGGTAGCACTGCAAAGGTTCCCCAAGAGCTGTTCCGCAGCGACTTCCATGAAGACTACCATGATCTGGTAACCATGCTGAGTAGGGTTATGGGTCTCCCAGGAACTGCCTACTTCTAAGAGTGGATGGCATATTACATTGAGCAGATCCTGCGAGGGAATGAGGATGTTAACACCAAGACCTCATTCGACTAGGGAGGCATCATCAACAACTACTTCCATGAGAAGTTTGTAAATGTTAAGAAAAGCTTCAAGTTTTACATGACCTCCTACCTGGCATACTCCCTGGTAGGACAAAGACAATACAGTGGGTTATTTTTGGCACCAAACCAAGGGCACAGGCGAGGGCTCAAGCCTTTTGACAAGTACCCTTAGCTTCAATACTGTAACTTTAAGAAGGAGTATTGCTGGGTCAATGACACCTTCATTGGCCACATCATTAGATTGATCACCGGGAACTTCCAAAGAAGGGTCTCCCACAGCACCAGGGCACTCCTGAAGGAGTATGCCTTCCTATATATCTAGTTCCCCAAGTTCACCTACATTCGTGCCCAGGGATTCACAGAACGGCCAAACAGGTTGCCAAGATACCCTCACGACATGATCATTCTCCTAGAGCTTTCTCGGCAGCTCCAACACATTCAGACGGTCTTCGGTAATAAGCACGTAGCAGGGATCCCCTATCCCATGACCCTCGGCCAGGGCCTGTATCGACTGCAGACGTTTCAATGTGCCGACAACTCTGAGAAGGAACTCAAGGAATACAATTTTGAATGGTACACTACTCGCCCGCGGATAGACCCACATGGTCATGTTAGGAAGGCATTGGGGCTGGCATACACCCACAAATACCATATTGAAGACTTCTGGGCTGACTACAAGGATGATAAGGAGGTATGCATGAGGCACTACATGCGCATGACCGTGCAGTTCTTAAGGAGAGTACAACCATTCCTAGTACTAGACCAGCTTGAGGAGGATGAGTCCACAATAATGCACCTGAGGTACTCTGCGATTGCCAACCTGGCAATCCCCTCCACTGATTGGGATGAGCAAGAGGTTGAGGACCTGGACACTATCACCCAGCCAATCATAACTTGTACCAAGGAGTGGGTCGACGGACAGGTGGCGCAACTGAAGCAACAAGGGGTGGTCCTAACATATGAGGTGCTCAAGAGCGAGCCAAGTAGCACGGAGGACGTTGCCGCCACCACATCAGCTAGTGAGACTTCCAAGTATCCCCCGTCACCAGGTCTCAAAAGAGAAAGGGAACAGAGACAACACAGTCTGCAGACCCCAAAGAGCAAGCAAAGAAAGAAATGGGAGGCTCATCTCCCAAAAGGCTTAGGCAGACCATGGTTGCAACAGAATTGTAGTCTCCCTTGGCTCTCCCTACCCCTCCTATTGCACCGCCTCCCTCCCAAGTAATGGTCACCGCATCTCCGCCGGCGATAGACATCTCTGTCCATCTCGCCCCTTCACCCCCGGCTGGGTCAGTGGTCATCATTGATTCCTCCTCTGGCGTGACCACTCCTCCTTCCTCTGCCACCATGTCTCCCATTACATCCCTTCCTCTGGCAACAATAGCATCGCCTGTTCCCCTTGCCACTATACCCGAGGCTATCAGGCAGCACCTGCAGAGTCTTCCCCCCGAGCTCTCGCAACTCCTAATGGACCCCGCACTCCAGGCAGCCCTCGCCCAAGCCCTCCCAACAGGTCAGCCTTCACAACCTCCAACAGGGCCACCAACCATGGAGACTACAATGCAAATCTCAGAGGAGTTGGAGAGACAGGAATGGGAAGCCTCGAAGCCCATGGAGTAGGAGGCCGATGACTATTACGAGCACCCCGAGTACGAGCATCAAACCATCAATGAGGTGGCTTATGAGGAAGAAGAGATAGGCTCTTTCGAGAGCGGGGATGAAGAGGATGGCTCGGGTGACAAGGAGATCATCCAAACATTTGATGAGGACCTTGAGGAGGAGTCGGCTCAGCAGCCAAAGGATGTTGGAGAGGAGGCAGAACAACCATCACATGGTGAAGAGGGATAGTCGCAAGAGGAGCAACCTAAAAAGGATATCACTGAGGCTGAGACCCATGTTGTGAAGAGCGCCGAAGCCATAGCTGCTAAAGAGAAGAAAGAAGAGGAGGCAGAAAACGAAGAAGATCCCACCCGGGTATTGTCCACCAAGCTGTCCATCAGGCACCTCGTATTCGTTCAAGACTCTGATGAGGAGGAGGACATTTCTAAAGAGAAAGAGGAGCCCCAAAAGGAGAAAGAGGCCGAGGTCTTACCTTTGACGAAGGGGGGTGAGGGCAGCCATGATGCACCCAGGGATAAATCCGCCATACCCGATTGGTTGGAGAAACAGCTTGAAAGGGAAACCCCAATGCTAAAGGACCCAAGGTCAAGATTGGTAGCCATCTTGGCTCGATCCCTGACCACAACGAAGAAGGAGAAGAAGCCTAAGGTCCCTTCCAAGATAACCATGGATGCTTCTAGCTCCCGAGCAGCACAAATAGGAATGCCAACTATTGGCCAAGCTGGGGTGAGTTACAGTATCTCCACCATCGACTTGGGGACAGCAACCAAAGAGCAGAAGGTTGAACATCTGGAAGAATCGGTGGTCACAGTGGTGCACCTGATCAGGTAGGACAAGGTCACCAAGGATGAGCTCAAGGCGTAGGTTGCTGCCCTAACTGACTACATTCAACAGTGGTCCTTAGTGGATGACCTGCCCACCACCTCTACAGCTGCACCGCAGTTACTCTCCAAAGAACAGATAGATAAACTAGAAAGGAGGATGAACTTGGAGAGGACCACTAAGAATTGGTTCCAATAGGTCGTAAGCATTGGAAACATGGGAATTAGCTTGGCTGTATAGATAGCCAACAAGTTCCTAGACCTGATCCAATCCCTGGAAAGCACAAAGAAACTTTGCACCAATTTCCCTGTAATCTACAACTCCACCTTCTCGAGAATTGAAGCCATTCTTCAGACGCTAGAGAATACGTGGGAAGAAAAGCTAGGGATGAAAAAGGAGGATCATTGGTTGGTGGATGTGTGGCGCAGAGACCTCATCAACCAGGAGGAGAGGATGGGGCAAATCTAGAGCAGAGTGGATCCGGATATCAAATGGATCAAGGAAATCTGGGTAGAATGCACCAAGTATCTCAAGCTGATGATAGGCTATGATATGCCCATGGTGCAAGTGGATGCCGAGAAGGTGAAGTCATACTTCCAAGAGAAGATGAAGGACGGGATAGCTAGAGAAACAACAATAGAATTCCTGAGTTTTACTGCCCGATCCTTCGATCGATCAGAACTATTCAGAGACCAAGGCTCAAAGTATGACGAGGATTGGAAACGGCTAGAAGAGAACGCCAAAAAATGGAGTTACCAGGCATTAAGATGCGAGATCCTCGAGGTAGATAAGCTCCAAGCCGTCATCCTCAAGTGCATTGAACACGCAGCTTCCGAGGAGCATGAGGATAGCCCAACTAAAGAAGAAGACCTCCCTGAAGAATAGCTACAGCAAAGAGGATAGCAATTAGCTACAGGACGAAAGAGTAATAGTGTCATCCATTAGATGACAAAATAGGGAAGGGACAAAGAATGTTTTTAAATTGTAAATCTATTTGGGGGTAGGTGAAACCCTATTTTGTAATGAATCTTGGCCACACAACTATAATGAATCTTGGCCATTCATTTAACTTTGTGAAAACTATAAATAGAGCACTCCCCTCATTTGCAAAAGTGGGAGTTGAGTTGTTGTAAAGGCGTGCTGCTGAAATTTATAAGAAATAGTTCATTGACTTGGTGTATTTCCTTGATTTCTCTCATGTCATTTGATTCATTTCTCTAATTTCACATGTTTAGTTTAGATCTCTTTGCTGTTTAGTTAGCTGTTCATGTTATTTGGGTAAATCTTAGAAATGCTGTTGGCTGATTATGAAAATTCCTGCTTTGTTGATGATCCCTTAGTCCATACTTTTTGCTATTTGCTGAAGGTAGATAGCTGTGCAAAGTTAGCCTGGACTTGATTTAAAGCTTCCCCAAACATTTATCTTTAATTCATTCATGCATGTGGTGAATGAAGGATGAAATATCTGTAGTCCTTAGAAGATAGCACAATTTCTATGATACTGTGAAATCCCTGGTTAAGTGGGATATTGTTTTGAGGAATTGTCCATTGCAGGAACTCCATTGTCACTATTCATTGCAAGCTTCAAACTTAGGAACTTTTCTTCCCCTTCACTCTTTTCCCTTTTTTTTAAGAACTGAACAATACCAAGGTTTATTGCACATTGTAAAGCCAAATCCAACAACTAAATGGAGTCCAAGATTGCTGTTTGAACCTACAGCCGATGCATATCAACTTCCCATTCCAAGGACTCTTCTCAAAGATCCAACTTCATGCTTTATGTCCACACTTTGTATTTTCTGTAAGACCGCCTTGTGATTCTAGCAAATCACATCAAACTACTGAGGTATCTAAGCACGGTCATGACCTGACATCCGAGAGACCTTGGGATAGTGTTCTACAATTTGATTGTGGGAGATTGTCTTTCAAGAGAGGTAGTGCACCTATGCACTGCCTGTGTTGAGAAGTGCATAAAAACACCATCATCAAAAGGTATATTGAGTGGATGTAACACCTTGAGTGAAAGATTTTTAAGGTTCACACTGAACATGGTATGTGATTAGATCCCAAGAATCCTTAAGTTTTAAGCTATGTCTTCTAGCGGGTATTAGACAAGGGACACTATGTCATAAAATTTGTAAATTCATTACAATATTAAAAAAAATTAAGTGATCATAGAATCAATGAAGAAAGAAATAACAATGACATAAACTAAAATAGTCTATACAAAAACTATACAAATCTACTGAAGAATATTAGAGATAAATTGCAATCCAAATTTGGCCAAAAATTAGTTGGACAAAGCTAGTAGCATGTGGATATGAGGTCTATATTCTTATGAATTTCAAAATCTAGAAATGAGATATAGTGTTTAAGGATCCTAATTTGTAGTGATTCAGGTCTTGCAATAGACATGTTTTCTTGAAATACAAAAAATCCCAAATTTTTTGTCTAATACACAATCATGCATACAATTTTATATTTTTAAAGTAATGCAGTATTTTCAAAAGGGAGCTTTTAGATTTCAAAATTCATTAATTGACTAAACCCACTTTAAAAAATCTATAAATTGAATGTTCTTTATCTTTTGAAATGACCAAAGCTATAAAAATATTTACTATTTAAAATATATTAATGAAATACACATGCATACATGAAAAATTCAAACACTCTCAAATTTCATTCAAACTTTAAAAGGACATAATTAATACTTCAAATGGTTTTTAAAGTACAATAAATGCCACATTCACGAAAATGTGATGTGAGAAAAAGGGATCTAGGGTCTAAATCACACATTCACCTACAACACAATCAAAGTAACCAAAAATGATTACAAACACCTACTTAGCTATTAACTACTGTGGAAGAGCCATAATTGTAGATAATGATTTTGATTCTTTTCATTTGGTCATTGATTGATTGATTAATAATTGATTTAATTTGATGATACAATTGTGTACTTAGGTTAATTATTAAACTACAATAAACTTTTATGGTTTCAAGAAAACAAAAAATATAAACTCCATAAATTTGATCTTTCCTATGTCCATAAAAGTTTATTGTAGTTTCATAATTGTAGTTTCACAATTATATGGCATATAAATTTGAGCTTTCCTAAGTCCAACCTCATTTTGGCGTTTCTACCACCAGAATGGTTATGATGATGTAAAAAGGGTGCTTACCCTAGCTTTGGAAGAGGAAAATAGATAACATAATGATAAATTGAGATGTTTTGTAACTTACCACCCATATCTTTATTCCTTGATGGACTAAAATCATAATACACATCCCCTTGAAATATAATTTACATCTTTATTTCAAGTCTAGAATATGTTTTGAATTGATAAAACTTGAAGGGATAGTACCCATATTTATTTGAATTTTGGCATATGTTAGTGCTCACAAAACAAATGGACATGAAACATGAATAAACTCACAATAAATCTTGATGCATTTCTCACATGAATCTTCATTGATAATATATGTTGTAAAGTCTATTAATTCTTCTCTTGACTTCTTCTTAGGATGCTCAATTATCACTATGAATTTCTTAAATCTAAAATTTCAAATTTCAAATAATGAAAAGGATATGAATTCATAATCATTTATTTAACTACCCATATATTCAATCAACAAATGAATTCAAATTTCTAAATGATAAAATATTGATAGTGAAATTTTTAAGTTGGGGCCAAAGTAGGCTAGAGATGGGTGTTAGCACCCTAGTATAGACCTATTTTGGGTCTTTAAATTTTAAATAAATATTAAAACATATTCCCAATTTAATTTTTATTTTTTGAATATGCTCATACAAAGGAAAATTTCATAGCACAAATGGGTCGAGAAATATAGGAGAGTTAAACATAGTGTCAAGTTGTAAAGGGTGACAATTTACAACCCTACAAATAAAAAATAATAATTTCTTGATGGAAAGAAATGCTGAGGAGGGTAAACCTATAATTTACCCTTCATGGCTTTCCTAAAGTTGACGTTATATTTTCTAATTGTCTACTTCTAGTGTGTTAAGGTATAAAATATTACAAAAAAGTTATTTTTATTTTTACCTATAAGGTTGCTAAATTTTTGGATAAATCTCTAAGTTTGAAGGCTAGTAAAGGTGAAGAAGCTAACATTGTTATATAAATTTTATAGTTTTGTGAAGAACATAATAATGTGACAAGGTTGTTCCTATCATGAAGATAGCTAATTAAAGGAATTTTTAAAATTGTGACAAGGTTACAATTTTTAGAAAGATTGTGATTTTCCAAACTCCATGGATGTATGAGAAAGGAAGTGATTTCATAAAATTAATAATATTTTAGAACTTTAAGGTTCATGAGCTAAAGATAGGTATAACAAAGGATGACAAAAATCACTTATTTTGTTATTTCACAAAGTTTATGAGTTTGTCAACTTTGTGAAAATTTGATAAAGTTTATGGAAAGATAAAAGGTGCAAAAATTTGAAGTGAAGGAAAAATGGAAGTGGATATAAATAAGGAAGAGGGGAAACTTATTTTTTTTAAATGTCACAAAGATTGTGAGTTTGTGAAATGTGTGAAAGTTTGACTAATTATAAAATATCAAATTTCTAACTTGTGTTGCAAAGGAAATTTTTTATTCTAGTTTCGATGGGGAAAAAGATGATTAATTAATGTGGTCAATGCATACATGATGAAATCCAGTCATCTAGGCTAGATCCTCCATGAATTTTTCATAAAATTTATAGAAATATGATTGATGTGTTAAAAAGTTACGAGTCATTCTGCATTCAAAAGCTTTTGTCAATAATGTTGTGAGCATTGTGTTGAATCATAAATATATTAGGACCAAATTCCTTGGATTTTATAGGAATCATTCGATGAAAATACCTTCATTTAAAGAAACAAAGGATGAATATTTTTTGGTTTTATGTGATAATCTCATCCAATTGTTACATTTGTGATTCCCGATTATACAATTTTTAGATACAAAAAGTTTTTTGTATTTCTATCATTATTGTATTCATTTTCAATATATTTACTATAGTTTACTATTGATATTTTAATGATTATTATTACAACATATTTGTTGCATTCCCACTTAGATTGAAAAGAGGAAAAGGTTCTAAAATACATTCATAAATTGAGAGCACTCCTATCTATCTACAAATTATCATTGTTGTTGAAATTTTTTTATTGCAAATTTTCTAAAGAAATTTAGGCTTTCTCAGGTGTTGGTTAAATTTAATAATCTAAATTTTAATAGGAAACATAAACATATTAGGGATATACGTGTTACTATGTCTATGCAAATTGAGTATTTTTTCAATGCAAAATTTCTTTTGAGCATTTGTAAAAGAGTATTCCTTTGATCTTTTGTTGATACGAACTTATCTATTTATCCTAAGTCCATGATTCATTATAACATATGGTTTATTTAGTTGTAAGTAGATAAAATTTTACTTGAGCTTTCACATTTATAGGGATTTTTTTTATAAATGAGCTAACACAATATGTATTGTTAGTAGAGTTCTTCCAATTTGATTCTCTACTAGGGGTCACTCCCATCCTCACACATCTTAGTGTAGTTATAGTAAAAATATTTATGGTCGACATGATTCTTAATCACATGGTTTCTAGCCCCATAAGAGTAGAGACAAAGCTCAACCTACTTATTATTCATCTCAACCATCCTAACCACCTTTGAGCTCTTCATAGCCTTGTGATTGTATTCCCTTTGGCTCCTATATTGAAAAATTTCATCATCTTAGTTTGGTTATTTATCATGCTAGTCACACTCAACATTATACCAAAGAAAATGAATTTGTTATGATTAATTACTAGGATCTAGTTTGTGAATGCCAAGAGCTTCATAATCTATAACAAAACTTGGATGATTAAAGTACTCTAACTTCCCAATACTTTAGCTCTTATAAATAACCTCACTACTAGTGTGTTTCATTAAATTCATCTTTTAAATGTTAAACATATTTAGACTATTGAATATAAAATTTCAGACTTTTATATTTCTAGATGCATGTCATACAAAAAAAATTATACAAAGTAATATAAAATACTTCTTAACAAAGAAAAAATATCAAATAATGTTTTTAAGCTATATCTGTTATATTACAAAATGACTAAAATCATGATAAAGCTACAGTTGAGGCAACTAAAATACTTATAATAAAGACTGGTTTAGAGAATGAATATTATGTGGAAGTGAAATGCATGCCAACGCTTTTTAACATTTTCCACCTTGAGATGAACAGTAACAATTGCGTCCATGAAACCGAAATTAATACATAAGAATCATTTAGTGTGGTCGATGCACCTCGTAACGCAAGTGCCCACTGGTATTTCAGAACAGTCATAATCTTACCAAAAGACAAATGGAATAAAACTGTGTTGATAAGAGAATTATTGGAAAGAGTCAAGTGGCCTTATCAAAGGGTGGGAAAACAAAAGCATCTGTCACTGCTAATAGATCACTAAGATTCCTCAGTAAGCACAAAAAGCATGCGTAATAGAGAAATAGATTATTTCGTATGGTCTCCTGTCATGATTCCTTCTAAAAGAAGGCCTCACTTTATGTGGAGACAGTAACATCTTCGAATAAAGGTAATAACAACATTGTCTCTTTATAGATACATATTTTTTATTCCTTCCAAGGAACATTCCTCACGAACGGTGGCAATTTTTATTTAGTCTTAATTAACTTGATATTAAGTTGGATGAATTTAATTAGAAATTGTGATATTGCTATCAGGATTCATTCATGTAGTTTTATGAGTCAAACTTGTTGACCCATGTTTCATGAGTAGTGGTTCACAAGAACCCATCTCTCATGATAATAAATGGTTCCACTTAGCACTCATTACATCTAGGTGATGCTCATAGAGGTGAAGCACTGGGCCTTCCTCGGAGGTCACTCATCCAAGTACTACTCCAGCTTAAGTGCACTTAATCATAGAGTTTTCTCCAAGATTAAGAAACATTCCTCAGAAATGGTGGCAATTTTTATTTAGTCTTAATTAACTTGATATTAAACTGGATGAACTTAATTAAAAATCCTGTCATCTATCTAAAATGTTTTCATATAAAATTGTTTCTTCCTTTGTTCTTTCAAAAAGATTATTAACATTTTCGTAGGATATTATGATTTTTAATATAAATGCACAAATTATAAATTTTGCAAATTCTATCCGTTATACTTGTTTAGGTGAAATCTCATATATTCAAATATGTGCCTACTTCGCAATGGAACCTAAATAACCATACATTTTCTTGTGCATACTCTATAGCAATTCTGATTCGTCATGTCAGGCTAGAGTAACAATTGTCTCCATGCTAGAATGATGTTTAAGACTACCTTTTGCTGCTCTCTAAGAAATTTATTGTTGGAAATCAGATAAAAGGAAAAAATCCTCCAAGGAAAAATCACATGTTGACCACCACGTTTAGCTAAATAAAAAGGGGTCAAAATTTAAATGTGTGTTTTACTAATTACATAATCCCCTTTAGGATTCTATCATAGGAAATGATATACTAAATTTTCGTCTTCTTTGGCAGTCACAAAAAACTAATTTTACATGTATATTTCACACAACGGAAGATTTACCATCATGGGATATTATTAAATTATAATATTGTATAAGTGCATATTTTTATGTTTTAGGAGGGAATCAAGTTAAAATTAGAGAATCTTTATTTTGAAGTCTAAAATATTCTAGATTGAGTTGATTAAGAAAGCACAATAAATGTTAAAAAAATGTTATTCTGCTAGATTGCTCTTTTGTGTGGAAGATCTAATATGATATGCATCTAATTTGATGTCAATTTTATCAAGGCTTGATGAATTCAAAATTTGTAATGGATATGCCATATTTATTTTGATGCATTTTATGTAATCAAATAGACTTTCATTTATACAATTTAACTTCAACAAATTAGTTATATACAATAAAGGTCCTAAGAAAGTGGTGTATTGAGGGGTCCTAAGATGATGGCTTGAGGGGATAAAATAATTTGAAGCATGTATCATGTTCAATCACATTAGATAGATATAATTGTAAGGAAATTAGAGTAGCGGAAACAATTTCCTATGCCAATCTTTAGAAGAGTTGTTATGCAAAATTTAAAATTGATCTAATAGTTACAAAAAAACTAGAAACACATTCATAAGAGAAAATAAACATTGAACACAAGATATATGTGGGAGAAACCATTTTAGGTGAAAAACCCCACTCCAAAGCCTTCTCAATGTATTTCAAATCCAAAAACAAGATTGCATGCACTTGTAGAGCAAGTCCCTTACAAGAGTATCACTACTAAACAACTCTGGAAGAATTCTAACAACTATTTGACAACATAACAGTTGTTGCAAACTCAACACACAAACTACTTCTTAGGCCTTCAATTTATAAACTTCTGGCTATACAAGAAACCACCAACAGTTTACAAAACCATGTGCATAACCATTCATGAGGTGTATTGCCCAAAAACACAAGATTTTGCTCTAAAATTAGGCTCTCACATTGATAATATTCTCCCTATTTTTTGACCCTCAAAGATGTCATAAAATCTATCATAATATCTCTAAAATTAACCCTTCCATGATATACTATTACATGGGCATCTTTTGACAACTAATATTTCTATTTTCAAAGAACCTATACAAGAAAATTTTAAATGAAAACAAATCAAATTTGCGGAAATAGCAAGTTTGAGAAACCTCATTTCCAACATTCTCCCACTTGTTGAATACCTCGCAAGAGCCAAGGGAGACCTTCTATCATGGATCAAATGCTAGAGGCTAAAAGGCCCATAGACTCAAAACACCACCTAAATTTCATTGTGCTCACAGGCTTAGTTAATGCATCTATAACATTCGCCACTATCTCTACCTTTTCTAGCTTCACCCTACCATCCTTCACCATATCTCTCATGAAGTGATACTAAAAATCAATGTTTTTGGTCTTGTCATGAAAATTCAGGTTCCTCGCAAGGCAGATTACACTCTGACTCTCGCAATAAAGTGTAATTGCACCTTGTTTCAATCCAATATCTGAACACAAATTCTTCAGCCAAATGACTTCTTTATAGGCATGAGTATCTACCATGTACTCTTCTTTAGTAAAGGACAAAGTGACCACAGCTTGTCACTTGCTCATCCAACTGATTGCACCACCATTAAGAGTAAACACATATGCATTGGACCTTCTGCTATCGACATCATCAACCCAATTTGAATCCACAAAATCAAGAATACTCAGGGAATGTTGATCTCATGTACCATGAAAACATACAGAGTACTTTGTTGTACCCCAAAAATATATGAAGACCCTCTTAATTGCATCCCAATGCATTCTTCTAGGATTAGACATAAAATGAGAAAGAACTCCCACTGCTTGGGCAATGTATGGCCTTGTATAGACCATAGCATACATTAAGCTTCCAACTGTACTTTGGTAAGGCACTCTTCTCATGTCTTCCATCTTTGATGGGTATGTAGGAAATTTCAAAATAGACAGCTTCATTTCCCATTTATTAGGAACACAAAGTGGTTTACAATCTTGCACATTGAACCTTTGCAAAATAGAATAAACATACTTACTCTAGCTAAGCCATAGCTTTTTGTTCTCGCGATCTCTTCTAATCTCCATCCCAAGTATGTGTTTTTTGCACCAAGATCTTTCATTTCAAATTTCATAGAGATTTGAGATTTCCATTCTATAATTAAACCATTTCCTTTCCCAACAAACAACATGTCATCAACATATAAAGCAATTACCATGAAATAATCGCCATTAGATTTAAAATATACACATTGATTTTATTTAGATCACAAAAAATCCCAAACTCAACACATATCTATCGAACTTCTGGTACAACATCCTAGGACTTTGTTTAAGGCCATGTAGAGATATATTTATCTTACAACCCAACTTTCTTTTACCTTTTACCAAATAGTCCTCTGGCCATGTCATATAAATTTCTTCCTCTAGAAATCACGATGAAGGAACACAATTTTCACATCCATTTGTTCCACCTCTAGAAGACAAGTAATTATAATATATAGTAAAAACCAAATGGATGTTATTTTAGTAATAGGAGAAAAAATATCACCATAATCAATACCCTCAACCTGAGAGTATCTCTTCGCAACCACCCATGCCTTATAATTTTCAACATTTCCATATGAACCAATATTTTTCTTAAACACCCATTTACATCCAATAGGTTTCCAACCTTCAAGTAATGGTACAAGGTCCCATGTATCATTCCTTTTAAGAGTTTCCATCTCTTCATCCATGGATATTTTCTAAGACTCTTCATCATTCATAGCCAAAGCCTCTTGCATAGATCTTGGTTTATCAACATTAGTACTCAAATAAAATATACACTTCCAATCATCAGGTGAATACCCACAACTTTGAGGTGGTATCCGTTTCCTTGTAGACTTTTAAACAAGCTAAGGTAGAGGTTCTTCCACTTCTTCCTCCTCTTATTCCTCTTTTGAAGATTTAGAGCTTAATGAGCTCTCTTCAACTTCCTCTAGTGTAGAAGGAAGTTGAACCACATCCTTTTTTTTTCAATTTCTTTATGTTGTTCTGGTTGAAAATTAACAAGAGAAGATTTAGTCTCTCTAAAAATAAAACTTCTAGAATAAATTAGCTTTTGTGCAATAGGGTTCCAAACCTTGTATCCTTTCACACCATAGCTATACCCAATGGAGATATATTTAACAACCTTAGAATCCAATATTGTTCTCTTCTCCTTAGGCACATGTGCATATGCCGCACAACTAAAACCTCTCAGATGTCTAAGTGAATGGTTTTTCCCTGACCATGCCTCCATTGGAATTTTATCAACAAGCACTAATATAGGAGATCTACTTATCAAATAGTGAGCAATGGCAACAACTTTAGCTCTAAATTTTTTTTCTTGACCAGCTCCACTCAACATGCTCCTAGCCTTCTCCATCAACATTATGTTCATTCTTTCTACAACTCCATTTTGCTACGGAGAATATGGAGTTGTCTTTTGTATTTTAATCCCACAAACTATATAGAATCTATCATAGTCTGCAGAATAATACTCACCACCATTGTCAGTCCTCAAAAATATAATTTTCTTTCTAGTTTGAGTTTCTACCATAGCCTTGAACTCCTTAAAATGACTAAAAACTTCATATTTACTCTTTAAAAAATATACCCATGTCCTCCTACTGAAATCATCAATAAAAGTAACATGATAAACTGATTCACCAATAGAAGAAACATCAATAGGACTGAATATGTATCATAATGAATAAGATCCAAGATACATGAAGACTTATGAGAAGATGAGTAAAATTGAACGTGGTTATATTTACCATAAATACAATATTCATAGAAATCAAACTCTAGATTGCAATCATTCAACCCCTCAATGAGGTTATTAAATTTTAGGGCTTTTAAATCATTCTCTCCAATGTGGCCAAGCCTTTGGTGCCATAACATGGTCTTCTTTGCAAGCAACCTTGAATCGGTAGACAAAGCACCCTTGGGTACCTAGAAGCCACAACCATTTGCAGAAGAGGAAACCATCTCTTTTTTTAGTGAAGTAGTTTTTGGATTAATCTTATTAGAAGTGATATTGCATTCAACTATGCATGCATCGAGCTGGTACAATGTACCCAATCTGCTTCCTCTCACTATCGCCATAACACCAGTTACCATTTTCACACCTTCTTCAGAAAACTATACATTCACACCCACGACTATTAGCTTGCTAATAGATAATAAATTTCTTGCTAGTCTTGGGATATGCCAAGACACCATCAAATTGTCTAACTCTACCATCATTAAATTTCACATGAATACTACCATAGTGGACAATATCAAGGAAAGAATCATCACCCAAATACACCTTACCAACATCATAGTTTTTATACTTACTAAACTAGTTTTTGTTAGGATTCATGTGGAAAGATCCACCTAAGTCTATCAACCATACATTATCACCTGAATGAGTAGCCAAGGATACAATAAAGGCATCTCCATCTTCCTTTTTAGACTAAAAATAAAAATATTGCTTCTTCTTCTTCTTTTCTCTTCTTTACAGTCCTTTAGGAAGTGTTTTAGTTTGCCACAATTCTAGCATATTGTCTTAGACTTACTAGAAAATTTTGATCTCCCGTTCTTTTTGGACTTGGAATGGCCAAACTGCTTCTAATCTTTTCCTCATTTTTTTTTCTTGCACAAACACTCAAAGACTTTCTGGCATTCAGAGAGTTCTTCCTTCTCAGGTATGTGCAAGATCATCATGGAAAAAATAGGCCCTCAAGTGGCAAAAAATTTAGAAAAATCAAAGTTAGGAAAATTGAGGTAAAATTTTGAATAAGTTATTTATATTATTTCAAAATTACGTAAGAATAAAATCTATAGAAAATTGAATGTAGCTTCTAAACTATTAGGTTTTTTTTTTTTTAAATCTATTTGTTGAAATTTTGAAATTTTAATGCAGTAGTACTTAAATTTTAGGGAAAAAATAAGTAGGCGCCTATCTGACCACCCTGACTAAAATAAAATGATAATATTTTATTATAGGATTCTAGATATAAGTAGAGGAATCATGTCCCAATGTGATGCATATTTTTTTGAAATTTTTTTCCAAGTAAATATTAATTATGATTTTTTATTACAAATTTTTAAAAATATAAAAACTCGTATGTATGAAAAGCATAACTTGGTAAAAACTTCATGAAATTCATTTCTTTTAATCCTATAGTATACGAAGCATAGAATGTGACACATGTTTCTAATTCAAAAAATGTGATACCATTTAAAAGCTATATATGTTTTTCAGTCAGCCTATCAATCACAACTTTATTCATAATTTAAATAGAAAATGAATAATTATTATTCATTAAATTCAAAGTAAATAATAATTTATATTTGTAGAAAGTTGAGAATCTCTTTTAAAAACCCTTTTCATTTCATCAATTTTTGGTAAACAAAAAGTCATCAGCCACATACCTTACACATACCCATCATATTGCCACTTTTTGGCCCATCCTAATCCTACACATACCCTCTCATCTCTTCAAAGAGTAGAGCACCAAAAATATCCTCCATCTTCAAGATGACAAAAGTGCTCCCAATGGCCATCACTAGGATGTCCCATGAGTCTAGTAGCTAACACAACAAAGTTTGGCACCTTTCTTCTTCATCCATCTTAACCCTAACTAAAGTCAACTGACTCACCGACATATTGAAAGTTTCTAGATGCTCAAAATTTCATCCACCTTCTTCCATTCTCAAGGAATACAATTTCTTCCTTGAGAAATTCTTATTTACTAGAGATTTAGCTAGGTATATCTCACCCAACTTCTTCCAAATATTGAAGAAAATTTATCAGGATTGAATCTACAAGATATAGTGTAATGAGACCTTTAGCTTTTCTATCCATTACATCATATTTTGCAGAGAAAGTTGGATCCATAGGCCTTTCGACATTTTCATCCACTACATCCCATAGATCTCGATCAATAAAAAAATATTCCATCTTCAACTTCCACATTTCAAATTTCATACTGGAAAACTTCTCTACCTCAATCCTCTTAGATGTGTTCCCCATTCAAAAAATATATCTACAACAAGATCACAAAATATCCTCTGCACAAGCTCTCACTCAAACCTTGATTAGCTCAAAAAATAAAACAACCCACAACTAAAACAAAAGGTGATCAAGCTCTGATACTACTTGAAATAAAATTATAGTGGAAACAATTTTCTACACCAATCTTGAGAAGAGATATTATGCAAAAATTAAAACTGATCTAATAGTTAGAAAAAAACTAGAAACACATTCATAAGAGAAAATAAACAGTGAACACCAGGTATATGTGGGGAAAACCCTTTTGGGTGAAAAGCCCCACACTGCAAAGCCTACTCAATTTATTTCAAATCCAACAACAAGATTACATACACATATAGAGAAAATCTTTTACAAGAGTATCACCAATAAACAACTCTAGAAGAATTTTAGAAGCAACTTGATAGCATAATAGTTCTTGCAAAATCAACATACAAACTACTCCTCAACCCTTCAATTTATAGACCTCAAGCTATACAAGAAACCACCAATGATTTACAAAACCATGTGCATAATCTCTCATGAGGTGTATTGTAGAAAAATGAAAGATTTTAGTCCAAAATTAGGCTCTCATATCGACAATATTCTCCCTAATTTTTTACCCTCATAGATGTCATAAAATATACCATGATATCTCTAAGATTAACCCTTCCATGATACACTATCGCATGGTCATCTTTTGATAACTAATATTTCTATTTTCAAAGCACTTGTAGGAAAATTTAAATGAAAACAAATAAAATCTACAAAAATAGCAAGGTTGAGACACCTCATTTTCAACAATAATTAGGATCTATATATCAAGGTCTTAGGAAAAATGATGGCTTATGAGGTCCTCATAGGATGGCTTAAGGGGATGAGAGAATTAAAAGTATGTCTCATGTTCAATCACATTAGATAGATAAAATTAGGATCTAGGAATTAAGGTCCTGGGAAAATTTTTGGCTTAAGGGGTCCAAATAGGATGGATTAAGGGGGTCAAATAATTTTAAATTTTCTTAAGGGGATCAAAGAATTCAAGGTATATATCATATTCAATCACATTATATAGATATAATTAGGATCTAAGAATTAAGGTCCTACAAAAAATGATGGCTTAAGGGGTCCTCGTAGGATAGCTTAAGGGGTCATAATAGTACGGCTTAAGGAGATCAAAGAAATAAAAATATGCTTAAGGGTATTAAAGAAGTCAAAGTATGTCTCATGTCCAATCACATTAGATAGATATAATAAGAATCTATGAATTAAGGTGCTAGGAAAAATGATGCCTTAAGGAGGTCAAATTTGGTGAAGTTTCCCAAGACAAGAAAATTTAACAATAATATATTTAATATTGATTTATATATATAAAAGTGTAGAGTAATTATGTATGTACATATAAAATTTTTGCATATATGCAAACTCAAACAAATATTTACAAAATATGGCATATGCCATCTCAAGGCCTGTTTGTACAATGTACATCTCAAATAGCTATACCATGTCAAGAAAATGTAAAACTTTTGGTTCATCATGAAAATGTTTCCTCTTAATGTAACTTGATATCAAAATGAAAATAGATAGATTTTAACTAGGTATATAAGCAATATCAATTTATCATCAAAACATGTTAAAAAAATTATATAAAAGTATATGTACACTTACCTATATTTATTAGTATTCAATTGTAGCTCATCTATTACCTCTTGTTATTGTCTCAAATAATGTGATGATGGCTTAAGGATACAAAATGACAATAAATTAATATTAACTATGTATATAACCAATATCAATTTATCACCAAAACATGTATTTAAATTTATATAAAATTATATATATACTTACCTATATTTACAAGTATTCCATTTTATGCTATATGTATCCTCTCTTTTTTGTTTGAATGTATATGATCAACGTAATGATGGCTTAAAGATACAAAATGATAATAAATCAATTTCAACTATGTATTTAAGAAATATCAATTTATCATCAAACCATGTATCTAAATGTATATAAAGGTACATGTAGTTAAATATATAAAACTATATATACTTTTATTTACAAGTATTCCATGTTGGTTGAATCAACATCATTTCTTTTTTGACTCAAATATGTGAAGAATGTGATGATGGATTATAGAGAGAAAATGTCAATTAATCAATTTTAGCTATGGATATAAGCAATATGAATATATCATCAAAGCATGTATATATATATATATTCCATTGTACCATCTACATCCTCTCTGTTTTACAATGCATCTTTGATTGTCTCATGCTCTCCCATTCAAATTGTCCATAACTCTTTAGTAGTAGGTATTCCACAATACCTCACTAGTTTTATATTTGTTGCCACCACTAAGTGTGAGTGGTTTATAATCTTCAAATGCAACCAAACCATTCTTCCTTGTTAGATATTTTTGTAGCTAAGTGCCAAAAACCACTACTAAACCTATCAGATAATGATAGCCATCATCATCTTCTTTAGATTTAATTAACTTATTTTAAGTCTCTACACATTGAGCAAAAAAATATTCTATTTCCTCTTCATTCTCCTTAGGTGCAACAACAACATACACATGTCTTACAAAAAAAAATTAATCCAATAACTTGTGTGACATATAATTTGACAAATCTACATACACACATTCATATAAATAATAAAATATATTACAAGCTATTAATAAAGTGAAATAAATGAAGGTATGTGTAGGATCATCAATGAAAAAATAGGCCCTTAAGTGGCAATAAAATTCAAAAAAATCAAAGTTAGGCAACTTGACGTAAAAATTTGAATAAGTTATCTTTATTATTTCAAAAATATGTAAGAATAGAATCTGTAGCAAATTGAATTTAGTTTCTAAACTACTAGGTTTATTTTTTTTTTTTAAAATCTATTTGGTGAAAATTTGAAATTTCAATCAGTAGCACTTAAATTTTAGGGAGGAAAAATAAGTAGGTGTTTGCTTGACCACCCTAACCACAATAAAATGATAATATTTTTTATAATATTTTAGATATAAGTAGAGGACTCATGTCCGATGTGCTGCATATTTTTTATAATCATTTTCCAAGTAAATAATTAATTATAAAAATTTATTACAACTTTTAAAAATATAAAAACTTGTATGTCTAACCACCGTTAACTTGGTCAAAACTTCATGAAATTCAACTCTTTTTTTAATCCTATAGTATGAAGAATAGAATGTGATACATGTTTTGGATTCAAAAAATGTGATATTTTGAAAGCTATAGATGTTTTTCAATTAACCTATCAATCAAGACTTTAGTCATAATTCAAATAGAAAATGAATAATAAGTATTTATTAACTTCAAAGTAAAGCATAATTTATATTGGTGGAAAGCTTAGAATATCCTTTAAAACCCTTTTCATTTCATCAATTTTGGTAAAAATGTTGTTATCCACATATCCTACACATACCCATCATATACGTTTGGCACATCATGATCATGTACATGAAATAAATTGAATTAAATTTCCTTCTTACATACAAGGTCAAGAAAATGGTAATATCATGCGAACACTTGATCTTTGTTTTCAATTGTTGTTTTATGTTGATCATGTCTTTATATAGGTGTGAATGATCTTTTCCTCCACTCTTCAACCTATTTTGTATTATAACATGCTTCCAAATTTCTTGAAATATAAAACTTAAAAAAATGAAAGATCCCTTGTATAGATAGTCAATGTGTTTGTATTCGGACTCTTAAATGAATTTCATTTCATACATCCACTAATTTTCTAACAATATAGTCTCGTATAATGTTCTCTTCTTCAACCAACCAAAATAATCATCAAATTGTAGAGTACTTTCATGATCTTGTAGATAATTTTATATTGCACCGATCTAGAATTGCATGTGCATCTTTAAATTATATTGCATCATCAAATTTGAATTTCTATCTAGAAATAATTATTTTAAAAAAATTTCTAGCCACATCATGTTCTCATTTACCATGTCCAGCTTCAAAAAATCTCCACATATGCTAGACAATAATTTCCTTATGAACCCTAATTTTCCAATAATGCATTTGATCATTCTTGAACTATCCTACATAATTATCTTACCATATATGAGATGTTCTATCATCTAGATTACTCTTTCACTTAAACTTATATAAAACATATTGAAACAATATTGAATAAACTCTAACAAGTGTAACTAGGTGTTCAAATAAAAATGATATTTCCTCAAAAAAAAATATATTATCCTATGTACTATCATCTTCATGTATGTATATAATATTAACAAACATAGCCACCTGCACTTAATTGTAATATTGTTATTGGATTTCCTCTTGAGCAACAAGAGTATATTTTTTTGCAAAATCAACCATTGATAGTATAGTTCCAATTGCAAATTTGTTTCTACATGTGTGAAGTTATCCTTCAATCCATTGGGTTTGTTGAGAGTGTTTGACATATTTTGGTACAATATTACTCTTAAATGCTTATATGAAATTGTGTACAATATTTTTTTCTGTGGTTAAATCACAACACTTTCCTTTTTTTCCATTCTTTAAACAATACTCAACATTCTATGTAATTCTTTTAAAATCCACTAACTGTTGTCCAAACTCATTTTCAACACTTTCATGCATACAAACTCCTAAGAATGAAATATTTCTGAAACTATTCCATTGTCCAGAAACACATGAACTTGAATGAAATAATTTACCATTAGATCTTTGACAAAAAAACCTACTATAAACTCCTTGATTGTTTTAGGTGCCATATTAATACCATATTCCTACATAATCATGTTAGTATGTAAAGTATAATGTATACATCAAGAAAAATAATAATAATGATGAAATTACACATGAATTTTACAACAAGAGATTCATTGGTTATTAATTTTTAATACTCAAGGTTTACATTTTTCAAATAATCTTTAACTTATACTAATATTTCCATGTAACATTGAATCATCTTAAAAAAATTTATAAAACTTTGTTTGAGTTGTGTCGAGTACCTGTGTTTTAGATGAGTATCATGAATTTTAGACCCAGCACTTAATTTGAAAAAAACTCTTGTATTTCATGACACACTAGTATTATCACGTCAATATTTTTCAACCAAAAGTTTTTATTTCAATATTTAATTTCATGAAAAATCTTGGGAGTCAACCACTAAAACTCAAACATTGGTCAATTGGATCATTTTAAATAATTTATCTTCTCTTTGCCCATCTTATAAATGTTTTTCAATATATGTTTAAAAATATAAATTTTTTTGAACATTCTTTTATCCAAAGTTTTTTATTAACTATATTTGTTATAGCTCATCGTGCCATAGTCTTAACTTTATATCAACTATTCTTTCCAATATAATCAATAGCATTAGAAATGGTAAATATAACATGTTTAAGAGATTCATTTATTTTTGGTGTCACAAAAATTCCTAATTTTCTCATTTTCTACATTCTCATTAGTTGCATCATTATTATTTTTATTTTTTTTAGATTGCAAGAATCGGTTAGGTATTCATCACCCTATAAAATATAGTGTTCCTGGTAAACTTTTATCATGTGACTAGTTGTGCTTGTACAACACGCCCTCCGATACAACAAGGATGATGGGGAGAATAGACCTCATGACATCTTTCCTACAATAAGATACATTATCCAATCAAGCTAGGTCCTCTACCATTCATCGATTGCATCATGAGGTGACATTGAAATGATATATTTTTGATAAAAAATAGTTTTTATAATAGATTGGAATACATGATTATTTGTCTCCAAGAAATATTACTAGAAATTTTAAATTCAATTTTAAAAAATATATTTTCAATTTCAATAACACAAGGATTTTCATTTTCAACAACAAAAGGATTTTCATTCTCAAGAATAATTTTTTTTATTTTGACCAACACCTAATATTTCATTCTTAGTAATAAAAGAATTTTAATTTTTACCAACACAAGGGATTTCATTTTTAATACTTGTTTCTACAGCTTATCTATGAATAAAATCTATCTCATCATTGTTATATCTAGATTCTTGTAAGTGATCAATACAAATATCATCTAGAATCACATTTTTAATATCATTCAAAGGTGAATTTGCAGATGTACCTAGATTCATTTCTATTGTAATATTATCCATCACCTTGAAAGGTCGATTTGAAGAAATATGAAGATTAGATTCTATAATTACATTATCTTCCACATTCACATCTAGAAAATTTGCATCATCTACATCCATACTCTCTTCAATATTGTTATCTTCAATAGTCATAGAATTGGATGCTTCAACATTATTTATTTATCAAATCTTCATTCCTCTATCTCTTTTTTTCCCTCCATCTCTCTCTTTTATTGAATTTCTTTAGGGGTCAAAACCTTCCTATTTTTCCTCTTTTGATGATGTTGTGATTCCATCATTACAAAATTATGAAGTAAAAATGAGTTTGAATAGTAAAAGTCTTTCTCTTTTATTTCTCCTTGAAATGAGTAGAGAATGACCAAAATTCCACTCCAAAATTATTCCAATATATGACTCCTTTTGAAATTGAAATGAAATTGCAAGTTGGAAAGCCTGTATAAGACAATAATTGATAAAAAAAAATGGAGAGTTAGTCTTTGTCAGATGTATTGTAATAAAATTTCAAGTTGCAAAAATCACAACTAATTTTTTATCAGTAAAACATAAAAAAAGGTCAAAAATGAAATGAGGTCCCATTTAATATACTAGATCTCATAGAAAATGTGATACCATTTTTATTTGAACAATTCAAAATAATAAAATAGGAAATTAGATCTCATTTCTAGAATGGTGTTATATTTCTTAAAAATTAAATTATGGGCTTCAGTTTTGCTATGGGATTCAGGGAAAGAAAAGAGATTAGGGACCAGACCCTTAACTTTGGACTTGCTTTGACCTGAAACTTGAAGGGATTGTTAGTGTCACTAGAAAAGAGTGACTTTGGACATATGCTTGAAGATTTTTGTTTGCGTAAAAAATTGATGAAATAAAAGCCCATCATAGATGATATTATGTAGATTTCAAATATTTTTTTTTTTTTACAATTAAATTATCTTTTCCATTTTTCAAATAATTTATGACGAATTTGGTCCAATAAATTGAAATAATAGGTTTTCTTATTATTTTAATAACTATTTATTAAAACATTTTTTAAGAAAAAAAATTATATGTGAACAATATTTAGACAATTCTTTTCAATTTGAAAAAAAATAAAAATTGATAAGTTTAAGTCATCTTATGCATGACGCCCATGAGGGATTTTCAAAGTAGTAGTTACGACCAATAAAAATTTAATAAAAAATATTCAAAATAATTACAAAAATATATCTTGAATGATGTTCAATGTCTTACAACAACCAATCTCAAGGATGGCATTGCACTTGGATGAAGTTGTGGTCAGTTGTAGGTTGTGACGTACATGAAGGCTGGTGGACCCTTACATGTGCATGCCATGGGTGGCCAATGTTTCCTTAGTGTTTGGGGAGTGTGAGAGTTGAAAATAGTGTGGAGAGTTGTTATTTTTCTATAATCAAGTTGGATGCCTATGTTTCAAGTAAGGATTATGGCTGCAATTTGGTTTTGTGTAGTGTTTCTTTGACTAGGAGTATGGCTACAAGTATAGCTTTAGATTCTAATCATGGTATGACCCTTTGTGATGTTTCAAGTGTTTTTCCTCCTCCATCCTCCCATGCAAAGGAGGTATATTTTTTAAATAACTCTATTCATGGTGGTAGCTCATTGCAATTAGGGAGACAAAATATTTTCAAAGTGAATGGATGCTTAGAGAGGAGCATCCCTCATCTAGTTTTTGTGATCCAACAAGATTCGATAACGGAGGATGTAAGCTACCTATTTAATCATTATCTTATCTACAAGTATATGGGTAATCAAGTTTCACTCCAATTCTTGGATTAATGGACTTGCTACACCTAGAATCTAGAAGGTGATATTGAGGTGATGTTAGCTACAAACAATTATTTCATTGTGGTGTTCTCTTGCCTTGAAGATTGAAATAAGGGATATGAGGAAGGACCATATTTTTATAATAATGTGGGTCTATTTATTAAACCTTGGAATATTTTTTCTAATTCATTAGAGGAGCTCACATCAAAAGTCCATGTGATTATGCTTTTATTCACAAGCTAGTAGGCCCATCGCAACCAACATTAAATATGAAGCTAATTTCCTATGATTGTATTTGTATTAAAATTTACCTAAAATAACTTTGCTAGACTCTCAAAATTCATGTTAGGGTATGTCGATTCAATATTTGGACTATGGAGCTCTTCCTTTCTGATGTCAAAATTTTCATGAGTGGAAGCACTTTCAATGAAATTGTCCTAAAGCTCACCCTTCGAGGTAGGATAACTATAGTTCTTAAACCAAATCTTTGTCCTATGTCAAGCAAGTGAATGACAAAGGGAAGGCTCCAATATGTGAGGTGTCACTAAATGTAGAGGGGTTTATTCTAGTTAAATCTTATAGTAGAGAAAGGGGCCTAAAGTGCTCTCTCAAGGATAGGCATGTTGATGAGTCTTATAACTACTTCAAGGTCCTCAAGGATAGGCATGTTGATGAGTCTTATAACTACTTCAAGGTCCTCAAGGATATTGACATGATAGAGGGGAACTCAAGTAGTATAATCTTGAGGAATCCTCCTTTAGGAAAAGAGTAGTTAATTGAATTGATAAATGCCACTCTCAATAGGTAGGGGTCTATGATATTTAAGGTTTGGATGGTGATGAATCATGCATAGGTGAGGTCCTATGAGCTAGGGCCGACTGAGGGCTTGGATTTGGTTGTGGATTTATCTATTCACAATGCTTATTAAGGTCAAAAGAGGAGGTTTTTCCCCCTAGAAAAGGCAGTAATGTTTTTCCTCCACTAGGCTTGTAGAAAAATAATCTCAAAAAGTGGCCTCAAAAAAGCACTCCAAATTAGGGAGGAAAAGGGACTAGGATAAAATAAAGTTAATGTGTGAGAATTTGGTAGAATCAATGTCAGCTATGCCTATGGACTCCAATTTTTCTAACTCCCAAAAATGAAATTAAATTGCATTCTCCTAAAAAAATTTATTCGAGTACATCTAAGTTGTTGATTGATGAAATGTTTTGTATCATTTCAAAGTTATGAAGTAGAGGATAGTGTTAGTGTATCAAGGAACACAACAAGGTTGGAGGGGTTGTGAGCTTTTCGGATCTGTAGAAGGTGAATCCTCTATTTCTAGTAGCTATTTTTTGATAATGGCTTCTAGTTTTCTTTATGGGGAGGTGTTCCTCCTTACTAATGTAAATGATCATATGGGATTAATGGTAAAATCTAGTATATGGACTCACATCAACTAGTGAGATCTATTACTCCTCTTTTCCCTTGGATTATGGTAGGATATTTTCATGCAATTAGCTATTTGGAGGAAAAGAGGGGGGTGCAGCTAGGTTGGAATCCTCTTCTATTCTTACAAAGGATAATTTTTTTTGCTAAATTTGACTAATATTAATATTGGAAATGGTTTTTTCAATTATAAAAATGAGAGATATGGGGTCGAGTCCATTTTTGAGAGGCTACATAGATTCTTAGTTTCTAGCCTTCAAATTTGCATTATGTGGGTGTGCTACTCAAAGATTTTGGACTTCCAGAGCTCTGACCATTCACCTATCAAATTTTTAGCTTCAAGGTTGAGTCAATAAGAACCATTCCTTTAAGTTCCAATTCATGTGGTTTTGGGAACTATCTTTGTAGGAGTGTGTTAGGTATTTGTGGTGGATAGGAATTCCTATGCATGGGATTACCATGTATGAATTTGCAAAATTTCTTCAATTTGTGAATCTCTAGTTTAAGATGTTGACTACGCAATGTCTTGGGAATATCTTGTAGGCCAAAGCTATCACCCAAATTTCCCTTTATTTGATCACTAGATAGATATGGGATCATGTTTTTTTAGAGAGATCCCTAAATGGGATGAAGGAATTTATTTTAAGGAATTGGATAAGTGGGTGTTGCAGGAGATATACTAGAAACAAAAGTATAGGATTGATAGGATTCAAGAGGGGGATAGGAATAAGGATTTCCTTTTTAACTCTATTAAATATAAGAGGTATGGTAATCTGTTATATTCTCTAATGCTGCCTTAGGGAATCCAACCTTTCTCCTTCCTAGATATTTCAAAGGAGGCAACTCAATATTTCTCATCTCTTTTTAAGGAAGACTCACCTCCAGTTCTAGTAGAAGAGAACCTTATTCTAAATTGTATTCCTCTTGTGCTCTCTAATGAGATGAATCAAAGTCTTTGTAGCCATATCACTCTTGAAGAGGTGAAAGGGATTTTTTTAGATGAATAAAGGGAAGCATCCTAGACTAGATAGTTTTCCTATTGAATTATTTCAAGAGTTTTTGGATATTATTAAATATGGTTTAGTAGAATTTATTCAAGAGTATCAAACAAAAAAATAGATGTTGAGAGCTTTGAATGGTACTTTTTGGTGCTTTATCACAAGAAGGAAGGAAACAATTCACTGGATCTATTTATACTATTTACTCTTTACAATGTGGTCTATAACATCATCTTATAGATTATGGATGAGGGACTCAAATCTTATCTTGCAAAGTTATTTTGGAGGATTAGGGTGGTTTTCTGACTTGCAAGAAAATACTAGATGGGTTTTTTTTTATAGTGGTAGAGGATATCAATTCAATGTCTAACACCAAGTAAAACGCTATGTTGATGAAGTTGGACATATCTAAAGCTTATGATCAAGTGAGATGGTCCTTTTTTCCAAAAGTGCTTAGTGTTTTTCAAGTTTGGTAATGAATGGATCAATTAGGTAATGAGTTGTGTTACCTCAAAATATTACTTTGTTTGGGGTGTCATGTGTTTTTTGATAAGGAGACCCACTATCACATTATCTCTTCATCTTTTTGGAAGAGGGTTTAGGAATATTTAAAAATGACTATGTGAGATAAGGGCTCATTAAGGGATGGAGTTGGGGGTTTTATCTTCCTGACTTGTCTCAACTTTTGTTTGTTAATGATATTACTTTTCTAGGAGTGGCAGAGATTAAGGAAACTACCAATTATAGTTGGGATCTAGATATTTAGGTCTAGTTGTGTTAGGTCAAAAGATAAATAAAGGTAAGTCTTCCATTATTTTCAACAACCCTTTTGTGATTGAGTTGAGAATTACTAGAATTCTTAAGTTTTAGATTGGGTCCATCCCCTTTGACTACATGAAATTTCCTATCTCTATAGGCCCTTTGCCTCGAGTGACCTAGAATAAGATAGTTGATAAGTTTCAAGGTAATGTTAGTCATTCGAGTATCCCATGGCTCTCCATTGCAAGAAGTATTCTTCTTCTCAAATTGGTAGTACAAGATCTCCCTATATATAGATGTATGGTGCAAGTGGTTCCCTCAAGTTTTATCAAGGATTTAGATTATCTTTCCATAAATTTGTTATGCTCTAGGAACTTGGATTCTTCTAAGTGTCCTTTTGTTTAGTGGTCAGATATTTTTAGACGTCAATAGGAGTGGGGTCTTGGGTTGTGACAAACTATTCTCACTAGTCAAGCCCTTGTTGCTATGGTCTACTAGTGTTGGTGCACTAACTAGGACCAAGTCTCAACTAGGATTTGGACATGTAAGTACCTAAGAGGTAAAATGAGTCTTGATGTTCCTGGGTATGATGTTGTTGGAAGAGGCTACATGATTTGGTAGATCCTTAATATTTGGGAAAGTATAATCAAGCAAGTCTTGTTCTAGGTTTGCAATAGGGGTTCTAGAGCCCTATTCTAGTTTGATTCTTGGGATGGTCAACCCCTAATTTTTTCCTTGTACCCACATCTTCTTGGAGGTTGGATGGGATAAGGTTGAAGATTTTAAAGTCAATGTTTGGGTGGGCCATGAGGAGGTGCATATGTGGAAATTCTCTCATGAATTGCCACCAATTAGTTAAGTGGAGGATAATGCAAAGATTCATTTGATATTTGCTAGGAGGGAATGCAAATCCCTTTCTTTAGATGATACCATTGCATGGAGTCATGATACAACGGGGTGTACTCTATGGCTATTGGCTATTAGGTTCTTTGCATGAAAAAGTATTGTGGAGGGGAAGTACCTTGGTGGAAGTATGCTTGAAACAAGCATGTCTAACCAAAGTGAAATTTATTTATATCGCTTGTTCCTTCAAATTGGTGTCTCATTTGGGAGAATTTGAGGAAGCATAAATTTTAGGATCACTCAATCTATGCCTTGTGTCCCTTTGCAAGCTTCATCACTTGTGGAGTTTTGGAGAAGTATGGGGAGAATGTCTTCTATGGATTTTTGTGATGAGATGGCCTAGAATTTGGATCCCACTTGTATCCTTTGGTAGATTTTTCTTGAGAGGAATTGTAGTATTTTCCAAGATTAGTCCATGTGTTTTCAACATATCTCACTTAGGGTCATTGATATGATTGAGGAAACTATTTAGGATAATTGTGAGGTGGCTCTTCCTATTCATTGTGGGGAGGAAGAGGTGATGACAATATTGGTATTAAGTTGAAATGGAAGGAAGGACTCTATATTTTCAAGGGGTAGGAATCCCAAAATGAAAGTTCAATGAAATGGAAGGTGGTCTCTTCCTTCATATGGTGTCTTGAAGGTCAATATGAATGAGCCATCTGAGGGAATTTTTGGATATATAGGGGTGGGAGGAGTTGGAAGGCGTAAGTATGGGTGAGTTATATTCTTCTTTTCTATTTATAAGGTGCACCAAACTAATAATCTGACGGTGACTCTTACTATCCTTATTTCTTTGGAGAAGGCCTATACCTTGGGGTGGCACAAGATATCTTTCTTATTTAAATCTATGATTCTGGTGAATATATTGAATAATCAAAGTTTTTTGGGAATAAATTCACAATTAGTTTTATTACTAGACAAGTTCTAAGGCTGCACAATTATCTTGATGAGGTTTCCTCTCTCCACATCTCAAGGGAGTGGAATAGTGTTTTGGATTTCCTTCCTAAATGGGCATTAGAGGGCCATAGAGATTGGTAGGTTAGTGAATGAGAGGATCTCCTTGGGGATTATTTGGATAATTTATAGAGGTTGATTCATGTACATATTCATGGTTAATATGGTTGGTGGATTGGCGTCTATGTGGGTATGGTTAAGTTATGGTATTGTTTGCTTCTTTTTATTGGACATCTAGGCCCCCAAGGCTTCTTTCTTCTAATGTTGATTGTACTATTAGGATTTATGATTAATAATTTTTTACTATCTTTTTCATAGCTTAATCTTCACTGTCTTACATATTTTTTTCCCAAAAGTAATTATAAAAATACTTTTATTTAGGTCATAATATCATTGACATACACATGCATGGTATGGTTTGGAAAAGTGACTTTTAAATAGTGTTTTTTAGACATGCCTACTAAAAATCAATTTTTATGATATGCATATTAAAATACATGGCATATTTAGAAACTAGGCCCTGAGTAGTAAATTTATTACTATTCAACTTATTTAAGATTCAACCTTTCTATGCTTCAAATTTTTAGGTCAAATGTTAAAAATTCTAAAAATTGGGGAAAACACTCCCACTTTTTGGCCAAAAAGAGCAATCAACTTCTTGTACACACCTCATTCTTGCAAAAAACATTAATAATAGCATCACAAGACATAGGGACACATAATTTTGATAGAATAATTATAAAGGTAAAAATACAAAAAACTTTTACTAATATATATAAACCATCCTTCTACTTAATTTGATGATTATCATAATCAATTGTTAATAAAAACTTGTGAGAACTAACAAGTTATATAAAAAATCTCAATCCAATATATCACATAGCTTAATATCCTTAGAATTAAAACTATGTAGACTAACTATAAATGACCAAAACCTTCAAAAAGCATAAAAATCACAATTTTAACTAATAAGGAAAAAAACTTCCTAATAAATAATAAGAAATGAAATTAAAATTTTGCATGTTTGGGGAAAAGGTAAATAAAAATACTAGTGATATATTTAATACCCCTAATATACATTTACACGTAGTAGAATATTACTAAAAAAAAATTCTCAAAAGAAATACATTTCATTTATTTATAACATATCAAGAATAGAAAGACAATTATAAATTGTACGAATAACACTTCAAACCAAATGTAAAAAGCTTTGTTTATAATTAAATTTAATGAATGTCACATTAAGAAATCTAACCTACTTTCGACATCTATTGAATTAAAAAAAGTAAAATTTTAAAACCCTTCGTTTCTATCTACAAAGATTAATAGAAAAATTAGTTTATAATATTTCATTTACCATAAAAACAATCAAAATATTACGTCCTATGATAAACATTCCCATATACAAATTAAAGCATATATGTAGTAGAATAAATTTGCAATCAACACATTAATATTAATTTAATTTAATTTTTTGGTCAACTTTTATTGAATATATATTATATAAAAACTACAAACTCTATGAAGATTATTTCACCAAAACGTAAGGATTAGAGAAAGAAAAGGTACAATTAAATTATAGAAGTATCAACTCAAGTTCAAAACCTGTATCATTTACAAATTTTCCGATTACATCTTTGTAAATTTTTTATTGTATTTTATTAACTATGGTAGTAATGTTGACTATCAGAGTTCTATAGAAGAAGTAAGAAGTAGGAATTTCATTAAATAGGATATGAAAATATAAAAAATGTTTGACAGGATGGGGCGTGCGGCTCCGTTTTCTTCAAGACCTGCAACCTCAAACGGTCACGCTGTTGGCTTGCCCAGCATTTTTGAGGCGTTGCATCCAGATGAAAGGCACAAGATTTTTCCCATGTTATTTTGGGAAGGGATTTGGATCTGCAGAATAGCAAAAAGTCGTGTCGCTAATATCATTGGCGCCCAGATAGGGGGTTAGGGCACGGCTCCAGCGATGGGGGTCCTTCCGCCACCGTTGTTAATTGCGCGATAGCCAAACTATGCCCACACTTTCCTATGCGTCCCTCCTCAAAAATGCTAGAGGTCTGTTTGGACAGCATGGCTTTGGACAGAGAGTGTTTTTTGTTCGACATGCCTTGATTTGTCGGTTTACCGAGACTTGGCCGAAGTTGTGTGACTTGCATGCTTGGGTCTTAAAAAAATGGAAGGAATTCATGGAAGGAGAAATCAACATTTATCCTTGTGCAAAGGGGTTTTTTATTTTAGAGTTTGATTCTAGGATGACAAAGAGGTTTTTTATTTTAGAGTTTGATTCTAGGATGACAAAGAGTTGGTGCTGGAAAATGGTCCATAGATCTATCAAGGAGATTTTCAATGCATGAAATCCTAGTTTCCCAATTTTGACCCTCATACAGAAATCTTCACCACTACTTTTTGTGGGTAAGATTACCATACATTCCCATTCAATTCTGGGAACTAAACTACTTGAGGGCTATTGGTAACAGTCTTAGCACGTACCACTGCTCTTTTGAGGAAACAATTAACTATCAAAATTTAACGTGTGCTAGAATGTGTGTTGAAATGGATTTTACCAATGGTCTCCCTGCCGAGATTTTGTTGAAGGTTGGTAATAGATGTAGGAGGCAACTGGTCGATTATGAAAAAATTGCTTTCAAATGCAGGAAATGCTTCTCAACATAACACTTCTCCTCCAAATTGTCATATGCAATGCGATTTGGGGAACCTAATATTGATTAAACCAACTTGGTGGATTGGGGTTGAAACCAAACACTATACCATTCCACCAAATCCACCCAAGGATTTTGTACACCTTTCAGAGTTTACAAAGGAAAGCTTGCCTTCCTCACCTCCCCCTCATGGGGACAAGACTTCAATATTGTTTGCAAAGGTTGGAGCTTCTACAGTTAGTGAAGCCTCCATGGTTGTATCTTCATTGGGTTGTCTAAGCTCAAAAGGCGATGGTCTGCCTAGGTAATCTAAATCGACAAATTTAGGGGGAAAGGACCTCCTAGCAATTGCAAAGCAAGTTTCTTTAGATCCTTCTCATGTTGATAATGATTGGACTGAGGTGAAGAGAAGGAAACCTTTGGCTGGAAAACACCATATGATGCTCAAATCTGCCTCAAAAGGTGGAAATGGTGCTGCTTGAGTTTGATTATCAGAATATGTAATGGCCTGAAAAATTGTAATCGAGTTTTCCAAAGCAATAAGAAGAGTGCTATCTTCTTTGATAGTGATTTTCCATGTATATATATATAGTACACAAATTATCTTCATTATATAAAATTAGAATATATAAACACACAATTGTGATGTCCTTTTGAATGTAATATAATGCAAGCACCCTTACAAATCTATAGAATTACATTGCTAAATGAATTAACTCTTTGAAATATAATCTTTGAAAGGTTTTAGCTATTCATAGGTAAATATCGAGAAATTTTATTTTTTAGTTTACAATAGAGAATAAAGAAAAAAAAATTTATACTTTTACTAGGTATAAAATAAACTAAGAGTAGTTACATTGAGTTATTTTCAAAAGTCAAGTATGTCATGTTATATGTGCAACAAAAATTTATAATTCAATTAAATGATGTAAAAAAATAAAAAATAATGTGCAACTTTCCTCTTTCTTTCTCTGTCAAAATTATCACAATTATTGTGAAAGACTATAATTTCTATTGCATTGATTTTAGTTTGTATATCAAATCCTCATTACTCACTTTTAAATTTGTACAACTGATAACATCCTACCTAATAGATTATCCATGATTGTTTTATTATAATATACAAATCCTTACGCTAAACAATGTTTAAGCTTTAGCAAGCACAAATAATGACAAAAGATTAGCATCTTTAGATAGGTCATCCACTTGCTTTTATTTTAGTACATTTTGATCTTCAAAAGCATTGATTCTTTAATCTGCTTTTATTATTAAGTTATCTTCTTTGACTTAAGTTGGTATGAGATACACAATTAATATTTTTTAATATCATTTCAAAAATAATTAATTAAGATTAAATAAATAATATATAAAAGATATTAGATAAATAATCTTTTCATTCAACATAGACCATTAAAGAAAATATGAAATATATTATATAATTGTTTTTCTTAAAAAAATTAATAAATCATAAGAGATTATAATAAATACAATGATATATAAGCTAACTTTAATTATTATTTCAACTGATTGCTTGTAAATTCCTAACATAACATAAACGAAAAGGAGAAAAATAATAAATAATTTATATGTATAGAAGGTTTTTCTTTTTCTTTTTTAAAATAAAGGATAAATATATCTGTAAAGATGACCATTACGTTAATACCTTTATTCGAAACCGACGATGTCAATTTCTTAAATTAGTCAGGCCATCTGTTAGATGGAATCATCGCAGGCGAGTACTTTAATTAATTTACCTCTGCGTTACAGTATTCTTTTTGGAACATCTCGTGAATCTCAACGAATTTATCAGTAATGAGAAATGTTTTTTATTTCATTTTTCCATAAGGCTACTGCCACTTTTCGACAATGCTTTTATCTAGATAATTGATGTCCATTTCTTGAGTGGCAAGATTATCAGATCGAATATCACAGAACCCATGCGCTACGCGGCCTATCGAGCATACGAGATATTTGCTTTGAATATATTCTCTTTAAGGATTAGATCGACTTTAACGCAGCATACGTAAACAGTCAGCCCTTTGCTCTGTAAACAAAATTACTTCTGCAACTTCTCGATCTCGACGCTTCCTATCTAACGCATAATTTTGTAGGCGACTTTAGATCTGTCATTTTATTACTGACCTTCAAATTCGCAATACTGATCACTTAAGATTTACTATATATATTTGTTCCTCTGTGTAAAATATTACTCTTCACTCTAAATCTGTAGCAGGCGTTAGATTTTTATGAGGAAGTCTTGCATGTAGATGTAGATGCTGTTACTGAGCCAAGAATGATCTGCCCACATTACATTATATGATTTGGAGGAAGAAAAATGGATAGAGAAAATTATAAATGTCTTTTGGGCAGGTCTTTCTTGGCATCGTATCTGTTCTGCTTCTCATGCCAGACCCTACATAATTCGTATCCCTTAAATTTAGTTTCATGAGCGGAACTGACAACTGTGGGGCTCATTTTATCTAACTGGTATGTTGTAATATCGATTCAGTTAACTTGAAATCCTTTACGTTTACAACCCTAGTTAGATCAATGATGTTTAAAGCGGGATGTCGAAGAACCATTTGTTTTCTTTTTGGATCAGTTTGTGACAACTGTTTATATGAAGGCCTGTACGAGTCTGCTTGTATAGATTTAACCAATCAATAATAACATTTGTCATCTGCAGGTTAGATTGGAAGCCTTCAAAAAACAGTATTGATTGCACTACTTCCAACAAGGATGGGCAAAGCATGAGCTCTGTCAAATGAGTGCATCTCCTTTATCTTAAAGATGGTGGGTTAGTGTGACCTAATAATATGGAGGTAATGCTGATTTCACAATTTGTGGAGGTTATATTGTTTGTATATACCCTCCCTTGAAGTCTCAGGTGTTGAGTTGTTGTTTGGTATGTTGGAAGCCTATGTCAATATGTTTGGTTGCATAGAATGAAGGTGTTGTTGAGGTTTAGGTGGTTGTAGTAGTTGTGGCAAATATTTTGATAATTTGGAATATTTTGAGATGCTTAGGAATGTTGTTGTGTGGTTTGTGAGATGTTTCTAGACCTAGAGAGATGTGTTTGTGGTCGATTGTTAGTGTTAGTCCAGGTTTGGCCAACCTAGTGTGCTAGCACTAATTGCAGAGGATGATTGTTGTTTGTGGATTTGTTGAGTACCATGGTGATGTGGATTTGGGTCCTACTTAAGTAATAGTTTGGTCTTCCTTCACTTCTTCCCACCATGAAAGTGTTTGGTTATGATCTAATTAGTGTTGCATGCTTGAGGTGCATATGTTTTTTGGGTGCCAACCTTAAGAGTTTGTGGGGTCATGCTATAATAAGTTTATAGCTATGATTATTGGTCATGTTGACCTATTTTGATGGTGTATATGTTTTGGTTATGGTGTTGAATTGACAAAATGAGGTGCTATATGTTTCATCTAAATAGGACGACCTAATCAATGATACAAGTGTGTGTGAAGGATATATATACAAGGTTGATTGTTGGAGAGTTTGGTGAAGTGTAGAGAGATGTGAGGGATGTGAATGTGATAAAGAGTAGTAATCTGAGTGTGAGATTAATTCCTATTACTCTAATACAGTGAGTAGAAGGGTCTACATGTTTAGAGTGCTTGAAGTTGGAGGAAATGAGGAAAAGGTTGTGGATGGCATAAAGATTCAGTGGTGGATTTATTCTATTTCATTGAGATAGTGCATCTCCTTGTAATAGTATGATTCTATCTTCTCTCTTCTTGGTAGTGAGCCACCTATCAATGAGCCTTTCTTCCTTTTCTAGATAGTGAGCCCTTGGCAATGAGCCTATTTGTAATCTATGTGGCAATTCATACATTAGTGAGCTAATCCTCACCATGTCTTTTCCCTTCTTCAGTTTTCCATGTAAATTTGGTGTTCTTATGTGTTTCGATGTGCTTTCATTAATATTCCATATGTTTTCATTTTGCTAATGCATGATAAGGGTTTATGGTGTAATAAGGGTTTGAATGTTATTGAAGATTTGAATTTTTCAAGTATACAACTGATTTACCTCGCATATTAGTTGTCCTGTGCATCTAACAATTTAGTAATAATTTTTAAGAGTTTTGTGATTCTATAAAATAAAGATGAGGACTACCTCCTTTATGATGAGTATTCTTGGAAACAGCAAAGTAAAATTTGGAAAATCATATATATAATGAGTGTCATGATATCAAGCCCTTCATATAAAAACCATATATAAAGGACAATGGTATCAGAGGAGAAGTCAATAAAGAAATTGTAAATGCAATAGGATTTCATATTTCAAATATAGTGAGATGAACAAAAGAAAGTTAGAGTGAAAGGACATGTATAGATAAAATATACTACTATAAGTATAATGTCAAGTGACAGTCTTAACATAGAAGATAATACTAATATATGATAGAAAAGATATGATAGTTTTATAAAAGATAGTCATATATGTTATGTAAGTCATGTGGAAGAAGGAACATGCCAATCTACTATGAAAATTGACAATGTGTATTACAATCAAAATGTTTATAGAAAAAATTAGTCCATCATAATGGTAGGGTATTAAATGAAATAACATAGAGTTAGTCTTTAAAGTCTCATTGAGTTTTAGTGTTTTCCTCATGAGATGAGGATGTGCTAGTTATTAGAAGATTCCAAATGGTCTAATTATTAGGTTTAGGATAGAGACAAGGAATTGATAAATGTATTTCATAGAAGGTGATATACCTGAGGTTAAAGGAAGGAAACTCTAGAGTAATCATTTAGATATGACAAGGGGACAAAATTTGGCATGTTTTGGTAAAAAAAAACCATTTGGCATAAAGAATCACATTTGGCTTGGAAGAGTTTCAACAAGTTAGGGTTACCCTTTACCTTCAAGAATAATGATAGATTGTGGAGAGAGTAAAATCTATAGGTCCTTCACTGAGACAAATATTAAAGTGAAAGTGTGTTAAATTACACATGTTAGATTCTAAGGTAGATGTTTAAAATGCTTAGATATAAATATTGCAGCTAATAGAAGTAAGGTCCATAGGTTCAATTTCTTTCCAAAAAAATAATGAAATGAATACATTGAAGACTCCGTGAAAGGGGATTTATTTCTATCCTAAACCATATAAAATTGTTTAAAGAAGCTTTTCAAGATATCTTGATGACATGAAGGTGTGACTTATATATAAGGACCTCAATAAAGGATAAATATAAGAATAGTGCCTATAGGTAAACACCATCATAGGATAGTCATACATCAACAAAGGAGAGTGGATATGTTATTGAGATTCAATGGGAAATTTATATGAATACCTATATATCATTAATGTGCAAGAAATGAAAACCATTCATATGACATTCAAGCATGCATTATTAGTGATGAAATGCACTAAAGAAAGTAAAAAATTATGACAGCTAAAGGATAGAAGGATAGTCCCATAGCCATAGAAAAGTGTCTTAGTGATAATTTTAAGTGACATAAGCTAAGGATGTTAACTATATGAAGATTTTGTAGCTATACTGTGTGCATTGCAAAAACCTTTGTTGGGCTATTTTCCACAATTACTATTCATACCAATGCTTCCCATTTACAAAATACCACATCCATATTGTAATGATAGTGATGAATTTGACAAAATAAAAAATACATATGAGTCATAGCTACTTGTGATATATTAGTTGAATCTTCCTCAAATACAAAAGAGATTAAGCTTGAGTCTACACTTGAGCCTAGGGTTCCACCCATGCTTAGTATGTTGAGAAGTGCAAGGAAAGTGCCATGAGAACAACTAAATACACAATTCAATAGATGATCAAGTGAAGAAGTAACCTATAGTGGTTTGGGCAGTGGCAAAACCATAAATAGGTAGAGGGTAGTGATTCAAGTTGATGGGAGCACAATTTATAGTGAAAAAATTAAATAATGGATATTTTTGAGGGTAACATAAAGAAAATTCATTATCCATTACCACAATTATCATGGCCTTCATTGGGGAAATAGTTATGATAAAGAAAGTAATGAAATTGGAAACCACTATGATAGTGCCATGATTAAGAAGGCAATAATAAGATAGCCCTACAATATTGATGACAATGAACAAAGTGAAAGTAGTAACCTAGTAAAGGTGTGTTGTACAGTTGGAATTTTTATTGATAAATTTGTCCTAGGTTTATGATACTTACCACCTATTAACATTGATCACATTATTTCTCTACTACTCTTTGAATAGTGTAATCCTTAATGATGTTGAATATAAATTTTATATATTTCATGTATATGGAGGTAATGGAACTATAGGGTAAATAAGGATTGGAGAAAGAGTGATAACAATTGAAGAAACAATCAAACTTTCCAAGGTCCAAACTTCAAGTAAAATGATTTGCAACCACTAGAATAATTGGTAATATACAAGTTGGAAAGAAAATATATGGTGCAAACTATTGAATGTTAGGTAAGTAGATGGCCATAACATGGAGATGCAAGGGAAAGGAGAGTTTGGTGATGGTGCCAAGTGGTAGCAAAATAAACTAAAAGAACTATCATACACCTAGGGAATTTATTCACTTTCTAACATCTTTGAACATGCCTTATAAACAATTTTGACAACTATTAAAACACTAGGGATTTTGATGAGGACTATTAACATCTACCTAAGAAAATAATGAGTAGTTTGAAGATATCTAAAAGAGATTTGGGAGAATGTAGAGGAGGCTGTAGATAGATAGAAAACAACCTTACCAATTATCCTCATTCCTAAGTATCTAGGAGTGGCATGAGTAAGAAAAGGTCAAAAAATCAATAAGGAGCAAATGTCAAAGAGTGGATGAAGGAGGAAACTTAATTAGGTATCCAAAGAGGTTTGACCTATCTGGTACATGATGTAGGAGCCAATGTAAGGCAATCTTGAATCACCCAAAAAAATTGGTTTCTTTATTTTATTTAGTTTTTTTGAGTCCCATGATGGCACTTAAGGGGTATAAGACTGTCAGGCATCAAAATCACAAAAAATGAGCACTTACTATTTTTAGTAAGTTGGCCTAAATGAGCTCATATGAACATGAAAATTTACCCCAAGGATCAAAGTTGAAAAACATTTCCAGTCACGAAGGAATCATATCAATACTCTACACGGTTTACGAGAAATTAAAGTTTGTCTTGAGAAATTTCTCCAATGCAACTTCAAATTTTGATATAAAACTTTAGAGGCCTGAAAACAACTCAAAAAGTGACCAAACTGACCTGTGGTTAGTTTGTGCATTGTAGATCTCATCAAAAGCTTTCCAATAATATGAAATAATAACAAATCAAACACCCAAATCAAAAGTTATGGCCCCATGAAGGTGGTCCTCTAAAAAGTGAAATTCATAAAAAAATCTTCCTAGGCTAGAAATCAAATGGCAGGACTTTTGGCACCAAAACAAAAGGGGAAATTTGAACTTTATAGAACATTCTAGGGTGACTATTGGGGAAAATAGAAAAAGAGGTTAAGTGGGGGTTATAGAACATGGCCCTAAGAGTGTAAATTGTGGCTCCGAATAGTATATTTTCTTTTCAAAGTTGATTTTGTTTTAATAAATCAATCCCATGAGGCTGTAGCATGTAAGCTTTGAATCTGTAATTTATTTTTTGAGAATAATAAAAAGTGAGTCATTTTTTTTGGCTTGCATCTTCTATGTTGGTATCTGTTGTTGTGATTTTTGTGGGTTTTCTGCAGTGTGGCCCGTATTAGTACATGCCATTTTCTCCTAAGAATATGTTTATATATGTTACGATAGAGGTTCAAGTCATAATAAGACCCGTAGAAACTTTTTATAAGATTGTTGTAGTTTTTTTACATGATTGATAGTTTGTTCAAATAATTTTTCCCCAAGATTAATGTTTTCTAACTAAAAACCTGTCACTCTATGATTAAAAAATATTGGAAGAAAATCAATTTTCAAGAAATTTAAGAGAATTTTAGGCTTATTCTATTGTTTACACCTTTATATTAGTAAAATATTTCTTTTACTTCATAGAATTATTTTTAATATATAAATTGAATGATTGATGTGACCTTTGGGATTTTATGACATGGAATCCTTATGTTTTATTTTCAATAGTTTTAGAAATAAATATTACAAATGATATTAAGGTTATAAGTTTTGTTGCTGATTTAATAGGGTGTTAGTTTTAAATGTACTTTAGTTCATTTGAAAATATTGAAGAGACCATAACTTCCTATGGAATATTGATGCATGAATAGGACAAAACTTTGAGTTATGCTAATAACTAGCGCTTGCACCTCAGTGAGGTGCAATGGTTACGCCGATAGCAGGATATGCTTTGGAGTATATTGAAGGGTGGGGGGGAAAATCGCAAGAAAATGTAAAATGCTTTTCTTATGACTAACTATTTATAGAAAAACTCAATTGATTAATTCATTCCCATTGTCTGTATTCACTGATTCCAACTCTTATTTTACTTGTCTTGACAGTTGCCAATGTCCACAGGTCAACACTCAAGCATGTTGTGAGAGAATTCATAAGGAATGAACATGACATATATAAACAATAAGAAACAACAGTATCATGGCTAGTCACACTCGCAGTTGCACGGTATGAGTAGGTAGAGAATATGGGCACTATGAGCATACACCCCCTTTTAGTAGTTAATCAAATTAAATAGTAAAGTGGACCATATAGGGTGTGCTTTAATTCTATTTACATAGTGAAAAAATCAAAACTAATACAACATAAACTCAAATAATGGCAACAATGGCTAAGAGTGAGACAATAAACACCAGACAAATTGCTACCTCAAAGTACAATATTTTTTCAATGGATGAAGAAGATGTCAATTGTATCACATTCTAGACAAAGCCATACCATAGTAGAGATAGGCTACAATGAGGTCTACAGCATGAGTGCTACATGATAAGAGGACTGACAGGCTCTGCCTAACTTCTATAAGGAAGAGGGGCAAGCTTTGACACAAAACGTTATTTCCTACTCAAATTCCACAGAGGGAGAAGTTATATTAATGTTGACACATGATCAAAAGTAGGTCAATGGGACTTAGAAGTACACGAGAAAACTTTAGATCATTAATGTTAAAACCTAAATGTGCACATTATTGGGGATCTTCATAGTAATTTTCATTTTAATAAACTTACACTAAACCATCATGGAAACACTATGTTTTTTCAAACTGAACCTCACTAAATTGAAGAAGTGAAAGGTCAATACCAGGGAGGAAGAGTTTGGGGGAGCGAAACCATACCAAGTAATAATATTTCACAAGTTATATTTCTAGTAATCATTTAATGTATGGCCATAACTACAAGATATTCAAAATAGAAATGCCATTTAGCACGAAATTTTTAACATAAATAATACCATTTCACTATTTCAAATGTAATAAGAATTATACTCTAATATACTAAAATATATCTAAAATGATATGATTCAAGATATAGTATAATAACCTATACCAACATATCATTATATTTTGTAATTAACCTATGCTACCCTATCTAATCATAACATCCAAAACATTGTATAAATGTTAAGGTGTGATAGCCATCGATAGGTTCAATAGTAAATTCTTTGATTTATTTTTGGAGGAGATAAATCACATCCTCAACATGGGAGATCTATGCCAAATCAAAAAAATTGGCTTGGAAAAAGAAGGTAGCAACGTATTCCATATTCAAGGCTGTTACTTAATGATGTGGAAGAGAAGATAATAATAAATAATCATTTATCTTCCACCAAATATAAAGTTATCAATTTCATTTGGTTTGTTAAACATGCCCCCAACCTTAATTACGTCTATTAGAGTTGCTAAGAACCTTCGAGTATGTTTTGATTGGCACACTGTATCTAAATTCCAGCTCCACGATTGTTGCTAGAGAAATTGTTAGAGAAATTGTTCTAAGGGATGTGGACCGTCTCCATCATTTTAAATAGGTATGAATGTTCTTGTAGAGAATATTGGTGATGCTAAATGAAGAAATCTGGAAAAGAACAACTTGCACTATAATAGTGTGCATTGTATCAGATATCCAGTAATAATGAAGGGACATCCATCAAGCATTACAATGGAATTTTTCTATCACAAGTTGTAGTTACATTTTCCTTGCTAGACATAAATAAAAAATGTGGAAGCATAGACAAGGCAAGTGAACTGTTAATAGAATGCCTCATAGAAATGTGACCTCATGAAATGCAAAAATTGCAGGGTAAGCACAAAATGTATTTGTTTACAGTCTTTAGAAATTTCCAAGCAAATACAATCAGTAGGTGTAAAGTCAATTTCTCCAACCTTTAACAACATCCTCACTGCCTATGCCAAAAAGGGAGTTTTGGTATAATGTGTGCATATATGCAAGGCACGTGAGTTGTTTTCAAAGAGGTGCGATCTCATGGAATGTCAAGATTGTGGGATAGCACAAAATGGAATTGTTGAAAAGGATTTAGAAACTTTCAAGAAAATGCAATATGCAATTGTAAAGATGGATTCCAACATTTATCAGCAAAATGCAAAAAGCATAGACCAGGCACATGAACTGTTGGATAGAATGCCTCAAAGGTTTGTGTTCGCAAGGACTTCATTGATTGCACGATATGCACAAAATGGAATATTTGGAGCAGCTTAGGAACTTTCAAGCAAATGTAATCAACAGGTGTAATGTCAAATATTGCAACCTTTTCCAGTAATCCCCCTACGTATTCCAAACTAGGAGCTTTGGAACATGGCACAACATCCTTCATCAGACCAAAAAACTAATGCTACGATTTAACCAACAGTGACAAATTTCTTTTGGAATGCAATAAAAAACTCCCAAGAGAATCATTCAACCACGTACAGATTCCTAAACCATGGACGATGACTTACCTCAAGCTTCTACATAACTTTTGTTATCATTCTGCCCACATGCTAATCCAAGTAAATGGGTAGAGTTTGCAGGAATGAATAATACTACCAATGTTATTTCTTCTATCTCCCCCGAACGCAAGGTACTTTGATCCCCTCAAAATTATGTTTCCCGATATAGCCCCCTCTTGAGCAAGGGAGCAACCATCGCTCCAACCCCTAGAATCTTCCTACTAGAGAATGATGGTTTCCCCTTTTCCCACGTGAAGATTGAACATCAAGAAATAGGGCTCCATGCTTTATAAATGACTCCACCAACTCCCTTCCACTCCCCCATGCTTGGTAATTGCTTCTTGCAGGAGTAACATGCAGCCTTGACAGGGGTAATTCAGACTCTACGCGCTTTGTCCTCTGTCCTCTAGACTTTATGCCCTATTTTTTCCTTTGTCCTCCACTCGCACTCCCATTGTCTACCACTTATTAAAACCATTCTCGTGCCTTTTATTTTCTGGCAGTGGCAGAAAACTTTAGGAATTTTATGGCATCAGACATCAAACGAATCTAGTGGGATTTCCCACCCACAATAGTCTATCAGCTAAATAGTCTAATAATTGAAAAATTATGTCTAAAACAACAATATAGGTCTTAGTATTAACATTGGTGCATCAAATCATTAGGTTTTAAGCTTCATTTCATGTCATTTTTCTATCCCTTTTCTTGATGAGCAATTGTACCATAGGTTCATTTAGGTGAGACACCAATGGAATGATGCATCCTTGGATATTTACTATAATCTAAGGGAAACCCACAAGCACTAGAGTGATTCTAGGTTTCATTGGATTGTTGAGTAAAGTACTTGGAAAGGGAACAAATCCTAGTGACAATAGTTTTTTGCTTGCTTGATGGAATTACGAGTTTGTAGTTCATTCAAATGTTCATTTCATTTTTTATGTAGAATAGCTTTTCCAACCTCTAATATGTGTTAGAATAGATACCTTGCAAATATAAAGTTCTAGTTATGAAGGAATTCATACAAAAGTGAAAGAGAAGGATACAAAATAGAGGGAGTTAAAAACCATTATCCTACTTGTAGCTCTCCCTACCTAGAAGAAAAGGTAGAATAATTAGAAGAAAATGTTGAACACACTTGAATACTAAAAAGGTAGGTGAATTACTATGATTTAAAATTCAATCCTAGTTAACTACTATTGAAGTTTAGTTATACCATTTAAGCATTCATCTACTTAATAAAAACTAGAAAGAAGATAAGAAACCACACAAGAGCACATACAACACCATATTTACATGGAAAACCCCATAAGGGAAAAACCATGGTGAGAATTGTTGGTAGGAACTACTATGATAATCTAGAATCAAAAGTAAATAACAATTTACAACTTTGATTTTAGGCCAGAACCCAAGGAAGCAACTACTCCCTAACTTTGGCTTAGGGGATAAAACCCAAGGAACCTACTACTCCCTAATTGAAAGAAAGAACAATTGAAATATGATTAATTTTATGTCATCAACCACTGATAGCCATCTATTCTACACATTAGATCTGTGGTGAATCTTGTCACACTCTACTCACACACAAATACATATTAACACACTTCTGTAATTCTCTTCACATCTTTTATCCTCTATATATATTATCTACATGCTTGTAAAATACATATTTAGTTGGACAAAAAGAGGAAATTGTGAAACTTGTAGCATAGTGGCCTACATCTTCATTATTGGCATACAAAAATTATAGAACATTATTTACATAAATTCTAGATGAGTCAGTATGAGTCATACAACATCTACAAACAATTATTTGACTCCACTCAATATTGAAATAGTGGTGTATATAACTAACATACCCTAGTCGACCTCAACAACAACATAACTTCAAAAAATAAATTGAAAACTTTGTGGATTACTAGAAACAATAAAGATCTTCATGCACTTCATAAAATGAACACTATGTGACATATGGAGTTTCGACACAAAATGATACAAAAATACATTATATTCTTATGTTGGCACAAGTAAACAAATATATGTTCTATGGAAAACTAGGCATCCACAACCAAGTGTAACACTCTTTCACTTGAGAACTAAACTTACAAAGAAGAAAAAAAATTGAGTCAAAAATTGAGTGTTCACTATAGAATGCATAAGATATTACTAATAATGTCCCTAAATATTCTTGGCCAAATCTTCACAACTAGAGCAATGTGGAGTATTCTAAAAACATTCCTATCCACTTTGTACTCCTAGAGCATATATCATAACTCTGTTAATTGTAACTTTCACTCAAAAAGGATTAATGACTTGAAAAAATGGATATAAAACATTCAAATTTCCATCAACTTATCTTTAGAACCACAATATTAAATATTTTCTCTATGGAAGGATGCAAACCAAATCACTGTACATCTCTAACATAGAGAATATATTGTGAATGCCTTAGACACAACTTTTGTAACTTTTCTATAACTGTGATACATCAAACTAATCAAATATCATTATAGGCAATTTGAAAGCACGTTATGGGTGTAAGGCCCCACCTTGCATGTGATTAGTAAAGCCCTAATATGTTTTATGTGATCCTAAATAGATGGTAAGATGTATTATGGATGAAAAATAGTGTGATTATTTGATAATATTCTTGCTTATGCTACCATGAATGTAAGACCCCATTTCATACCCCCCCCCCATTTTATTTCAATCGAACAAGTAGTTAGATGATAATTACATATGATGAAATGAATGATAAAAATATTTTTGGGATTCATGGGAATTAACCTTGATTTAATTATGATAGATGCACATGTGAATTGTTGGATATAACTTGAAAGTGTTGGGTTATTTGGCATATTAAATTTTGGTAAATGGTTCATCATTAATGTTATAGGAGTTTAAAATGAATTACTAAGGTGGTAAACAAAATGATGGGGTAACTATTTCATTTACTATATTCTTGTATTGGAGTAAGTGTGTATTTCCTTTGATTATAATGAAAATTGAATCATTAGGTTCATTTGATGTATTAATGAGTAAATAGTTCATGAGTGAAAACTATGTGAATTGGATTAGCTAATAATATGAAGAGATATATGATCTAATCATGCTGACCTTGGTAATGTGCAGGAATCAATTATGGAAATAGGAGGATAGATAAATGTTGGAATCAAATCAAATACATCTTTGGGAAGTTCTAAGTGTATCCCTATTTGACTTAGAAGGGTTTGAGGTTTTATTATTGGCTGGGTGATTGAGTAGAATCCAATTGTAGGACATGTGATGTAAGTTTGGTTGGGGTTGGAACCCTTGGTTAAGATCAAAATTCGTATGGATTTTTGTCTGGGTTTTAAAAAGGGATAACTAAATCAATTTCCTTGGTTTTTGAACAAGAATAGACCCCTAGGACCTATACCTATGGGTTTGGAACCTTTTTGACTCATGTGAACTTGTCCTTGGAGTGTGAAAAGACCCCTAAAAAGTCCACATTCATGAATGTGACAAATTCAAAAAAAATGTTGGGGCTTGGGAAGAGTGACTTGCCACTCTCAACCTTCTACTCCCCAAAAGTTCTTGGAATTGGCACAAGACTCACACATGTGAGAGCACTTTTGGGAAAGAGTGTAGGTTTGGAGGATCCCTATATGTCTCAAGAAGATGGAACATTTGGGCATTGCCCACTTCTCCTTTTGGAAAATGGAAAGCTAGTATTCTAATGTACAATATGGAAAGCTAGTATTCTACTGTATCACAAAAGAAAATGGGAAAAGAGCAAGCCCCAAATCTGATATGTGTCTTTAATTAATTCTTTAAATTTATTGTGACATGGAATCTGGTGTAAGGTGTAACAAATAAAGAAGAAGAGAAAGAGCAAGCCTTGTTCATTAGTTTGTTCATTGAAGTAATGTGAAAAGATTTAATGTTGACAATCAGTTAGAGGCTATACAGAGGTGAATACTATGAAACTGAAGTCGTCTTTGTCGTACTGTGCTGAAAATAAGTTACAGTATACTGCTTTTGGAAAGAAAAAGATTGTATCTATGTTTTATGTTAAGAGAAAAAGAAAAGTAACATATTATCTATTGCATACCCATGTCACTACACTACATAGGATTTTCTCCAACTTTTCTTCTACATTGTTTATTATAGTTATATAGATTTGAGTTTTTCCTGTTCTAAACTTGCAGTCATTCTCATATTTGTGCATACACTTTTCAAAATGACTATATATATATATATATATATATGTACATATGTATACTACTATGTTTCAAAATACCAGCATGTAAATGAAACAGGTTACTCAATACAAAATGCATCAGTCATTAATGGATACTTTTTCTCTATGCCCTTCGCGCCCCGCTCGTTTACACTCATGACCCCTGATCTTTTCCATTAGACTTAGATGTAGATATTATTCTTATAAACTTAGGCAGCCTATATCATAGTCGTGTGAGAAGCTATGCTTTTTGGTTCTCTTTCTAGCCTTTGACTGTGGGCCAAGCTCGTAGCCCTTTTGCCTATTAAATCGCTTGACTAGGGGTCATTCTATTGTTTATTTCTTTGCAACTGCTATGTATGAGTTTTTATTTGTCCGACCAGTAGTAGGAAGCGGCTCCATAACCTAAGCTACCAAATCATTTTCGTGCCTTCCTCTCCAGTGTCGACGTGTGGAATTAGGAGGCCAGCGATGAAAAAGGACTAGCAAATAAAGTTGAGTCTCAATATTTCCAAATATAGGAACTGTGCAATTTAATTTCCTCTACAATCACTTATTTCCTATCGCCTAATTTACTCATCTGCCAGTCGCATTATTCTTATGAACAGTTGTGCCAAGAAGATGTTGTTGTAGATAGTTACTATGCATTTAAAATAGAGTTGTCATGGAGCAAGTCTATTATCATCTACATCTTTATTTCCTTTATATAGGGTTGAGAGAAGGCCACACAATTCCTCTTGGGCAAGCAAAAATTTCAATCTTAGTCTATCACCTCCTTTCACCTCGGTTGCCCTATCCTCCAAACACTGCCACAATGAAAAGAAACTAGACTTTGTTTGCTCAATTATCAAGGTCTATAGCTTAGACAATAGACTATGCCAATAAAACCAATTAATACAGCTAATCATTTATATGGGGATCTTACCTTTGGTTGGAGTTGATTTCGGTCTGGGTAGAAATAATAAAATAAATGACATCGCTTACTCTCTTGACAATATAACTGGATGGAGTTTAAAATCTTTACCATTGTTTAGTATCATGAATGAGACTTAGCGACGGAGGATCCTATAGCAGTTAACATTAGTGTGTGAGCACCTCATAATAAATGCAAAATTTAAGTCAATAATAACAGCTATATGGCATTGCATAGTGTTAATACTGGCATTATCAATAAGCTATTATGAATCTTCTAACTCGCCAAGTGTTTGTAGTAAATTTGAGAGTATTATTAGTAATAAGATACATGTTGCTTATGTTGCCTCGAGCATTACTCTTGGCATCAATGTCTATGGCAAAAAAAAATAGTTGTCATGTTAATGTAAATGTGGAGCCATTATACGTGCTAGAAAAAAATTTAGGCCCCCGATGGTTCTACTTATTAGACTTTTAAAGTAGGTGGATTGCAAAATATATTTTTATATGTGATAAGGAAAGAAGTTGAGGGGACCTATATCCTCATACTTGTAAAAAGAGATTCTAACATGTGGAATAATATTCCATATAAAGATTAAGAATAGATTTACTAGGGAATCTTCTTTTTAAGAAAAGAAAAATAAAATTCCTCTTTATTCATTCCCCTTCCTTTCTTTTATGAGAATTATATTAGGTATATAAAGGAATTAAAATGCATTTGATATTATTTTTTTAAAATATATAAATTTATATATATATTTTTAGTAAAATAAATAAATAAAAAATAAATTAGTAACTGCTATTAAAGTTTATATATGATTAAGTAATGTTATCTTGGTTAATTAATAATATTACTATTAATCTTTACCCTATTGTTATTGTTATCCTCAATCAAGCATGGAGTAAATCGAAACATCATTATAATGAGTGAGCTAATCAAATTATGTAATATATCAAAGTATTAATTAACCGATATTGTTAATACCATTATCAAATATGGGGAATTTTGTTGTTATTAGAAAGAGTAAATTTTGTTGTTATTAGAAAGAATTAAAGAGGGATATGACAATAATAATAACCATAGAATTATGAATATAATCGAATAGTAGTAATAACATAGTAAAATAATTATCGGCATGCAATATTAGTAATCTCACTATAACTATTAATATTATTTGAGGGTGAGCTTTTAATCGAGATTGAGATGACGAAAATGATAATGTTTTTAACATGTCAAATTAGATTAGACCATGCCACAGTACTAGCATCCTTAAGAAATCTTTATTAACATTAATAATGTGGTTCACTAATAACTGGAGAGTAAACAATGTTGTGTTCCCCTCTACCAATGTTTGCAATATTGATATAATATTAATTTATTATTGGCATTTATTTGAGTAGTAATATTAATACCAAACTTAGGCATAGATTAATATAGAATAATAATAATAATAATAATAATAATAATAATAATAATAAAAAATAATAATAAAATTATATTAATATATAAAGGATTGATGAAACAATAATGCCATCATCATTAAGGAATAACTCTTGGTATTATTAATACAGAGGATAATACTATAATCTATGGACAAATGGTGATGTAAATGTGTAAATGAGAATTAAGTAATAGTATTAGTACTACTTGGTTTATGAGGTAATAATAATAATATTATTGAGGATTAATTGTGTGTCTATTATGATAATTTTATTGAGTGATTTGTAATTAATAAATTGCATAGATAACTATTACACTTTTTTGAGAAATGACTTCATCCAAGTGTACAACTCATGCATATGTTAGTGTACATCTCAAGCCCTTGGAGTGTTAACTAGCTTAATACTTGTTAAAAAAATGGAAATAAAATAAAATAAAATTGGTTTGGTTTTATAGTGAAAATTTTACGGCATGACACAATTTTCTTGTCAAAAATTTCAAGCATGACACTTGGTATCAAAGCCCTTGGTTGCAACTCTAGGGAGCTCTAGGAATAAATTAGGTAGTAATTATTGTGAGTGCTTGGATATGTGCAAACCAACTCAAGTGTTTTCAATAAAATATTAATAAGGGAAACTGTAAGGGACTTGAATGGTGTAGTAAACATGAACCTAGTTGTACTTATCCAACCCAAATAAGATTTTAAAGTACCCATTGACAAAGAAACGCCCATTATAGATGGGTGAGCATGCATTGAATTGATTACATTCAACTTTTAGGAGAAACTCAATATAAAAATGGTTCCTTGTTTTAATTAAATGAGGTGAATGACTTGAGCCACATCTAAGTCTAGTTAATAAGGTTTATGGCATTAATATAGTATTTTTTACATTAAATTTTCTTAAACCTTAATTAGGTATAGTTTAGTTTTTGAAGCAAAATATTTTTATAAAGTGCATGAATGGTGTTATAGGACATCATGATGTGTAGAAACATTATTTTGTTGGATTCCTAAGTCTATAATTATCCAATACAATAATTATGCTACTTCTTGAATTTATGATTGTTTGGGAGAAACATATTTGCTTATAGAAACATTAGTACAAATATATAATGAAAATATATTATTATTATTATTTTGAAGACATATCATTAGGTAAAGGAAAGAATTATATGAACCTCAAAAGGGGATTAATGTGTTAAAGGTTGTGGTTGAATAATATTAGATCTCCACAACCCTTAAATTGATTAAATCAAAATAACAAAAAGAGTGAAACAATAGAAGATCTTCAGAATTGGTATTACATGTGCAATATGAGCATGCCATACATTTGGGATTTAAAATATTGTCAAAGATTAAAATTAAACCTTTAAGGTATAGATTATTGGACCTAAGTTAAGGACTTGTTCAGAAATTGGTATTAATATGTCTCATGAATTTGTATCTTGCACACCTTAGACCATGGTATATCTAGATCTTATCCATATACCCAAAGATCTTGATTTACACACAAGTGTATAAGAGTTAATCTAGTGAAGTAACAAATAATCTACTTTATGGTTAGTTGGATAAATTTCATGTATGATGGCACCAACTAAGGATCAAATCCTTACAATGCATAGTAAATATAATTTTTAAAAGTGGTCAAAACCATATTTTACCTTGAATTAAATGGTTAAACTTTAAGTTATCCTAACGCTTTTTCTAGTAAACAAAGTCCTAGTGAATTTAGTAGAACTACAACAACTACTAAATATTGGAGTTGTTTTACCTATAGACTAGAATAGCAAGTGAAATTAAATGATTCAAGTCAAAGGTGAAAATATGTAAACAACAACTAAGTTAATATTGATGAAAATTAAATTAGATATTATATAAATAACTTCTAGAAATTAAACATAAAACCTTTGTGAAGAGACCGTATCTAAATTTGTGTCAAAGTTAAAACATTATCTAGAACACATGCTATTACTACCTCCCTTATAAATGAGCTAAGAGCTAAAGACTTGTTGGTTCCAAAATAAGAAAGGATAAATGTCTTATAGGAAGTAATAAGATATTTAATTAGATGTTGACCTTTAAGGTTGTGTACATGTCAAAAGAACAAAATAATCAATTGTTGAATTTATAATCAATTTTTTTTAGTGAATTAAGTGACTGAGAAACTAAATGGTATCATCAAGGATATGAAAATTGTCATGAAAGAATCCCAACTAATGTTGTGAATTTCTATACCAATGCCTAGTACTCTAGAAAAAAAAAATATTTGTGTGTGTCAGTGAAATACAATGGAGAAAATTTAAATGTAGGAATTCTTACTTATCGCATGTCCTTGAACCTTATGTAGTTAGAAATAATTGTGATTATAAAAATGATGATTATAACATGTTATTAAATGAGTCAACCTTAGGTAGCACAATGAATTTTTTTTTAAAAAAAGATATATAGATTAATGAGTTGCGAAAATTACTATTCCATGATTTATCATGTGCATTATGCATTGAGTGTGGTTTCCTTTCTCATATTGCAATTCTTCAAACAAAAATAGTTGACTATCTTCCTTACTAAGTAAGAAACCTTCTCTAACTTGTGAAAATTATAGTGGAATTATCCATATTGATATGTTAATGAACATAAAAAAAAAAAAAACATGGTTGAATGAAAGAGGAAGACTTGTATGGATAAACATAGAGAACCAATCTTGATCCTATATGAGATTTCAAACACTAACTTAGTAAGATGGGAAGTGTGGTACAACATGTATTGTTAAATTTTAGGAAGATGGAGTAATATACATAAGCTACATTTGTGCATCAACTAGTGATTCCTTTCTCAAATGTAAAGTGAGTAGATATGTACAAAATTAAGAAGCAAAGTGAATAGTGTTTAAAGAAAAAGGAGTGTATGTAAACTATGAATTGATTTTGTTCTACAATATGGTGGATTTCATAAAGTGTATTATGTTATGACATGTGAAGTGAAAACCAGTAAATGTGTTGTGCCACAATTATGAGATATAGGGAATCTAACTTGGGATAAGGGTAGTGGATGTCTAGTACGATCCCCTATATGTCCCTTATGTGTACCCTTTGTGTAAGCTAGCTAGTTGCAAGTTTAAATAAATGTGTTAAGTGGGTAAGTGTGTTGATTAAATGAAATGTGATGTATCCCTTTGTGTTAGTCTTATTTGTATGTTAAATGTGTACCCCTAGTGTATGGTTCCCACCTTATGGGAGTGCGATGCCAGCTAGTGTAAATAGGGGTTGAGAGGCACATGTTCTCCCATTGGGAAATTATGAACTCAGGGCATTGTGCCTAATCCTGACAAAGGATCTATGTCGATAGTCATTGTAATCCTACCATGGACGTTGATCATGACCTACTCCCCCACATATTAGAGCCACACTCCTTGGTTCAAAGTGAAAACCTACTCCTTGATGTTTATAACCCATGGGTAAAGGATGGAATTTTATGGACCACTAGTTACTAATATTTATGTGGTCAGGGACCACTAGTGACTTGTATTTATGTGGTTAGGGACCACCAGTGATTCATATTTATGTGGTCAGGGACCACCAATGATGTAGATTTTTGTGGTCAAGGACCACCATTTATTCATATTCATGTGGTCAGGGACCACCAATTATTGCATGCTATAATACTTATGTGGTTAGAGAACCACCATTCCCCTCCTCCCCTTAGGTGGCTTATCAAGTCATGTGGTGCTCGTAATGTGTAAATTTTATTGTTGAAATATGAATTATTGGTAATTCTTGATTGATGTTTTATTTTATTATGCACCAACAATGTGAAATTTTGCAATTATTTTATTAGGCTATTTAGCCATTTCAAGGCTGTTATAGTCCAAATCACCTCAAGGACTTGTCTAATTTTATTTTTGAATTAAGACTGGAATGTTGCAATGTAGCTACAATTGATCTTTATTTTGTTTCTCTTTTGAATTGATAGTTTCCTCTTTGAGTTTTTTATTGAAACTTTGGTTTATGATCTTATGTTACTCGGTTTGAGGCTTTCTACTTGTTTGCAAATTGTTGGCATGTTTGATGTATTGTGAAATCTATAAACTTCCATATCCCAGGGGGTTCCCTGGCAAGTCGTATAGGGGAGTAGATGCACTGGGGAATTATTTTGAAGGGGGTTGTAAATGGGACCAGTATAGAACAGTCATTAATCAATCCTTCGGCTCATTCTATGATTGTTCTTATCAGTATGGAGGAGTCCTTAGAGAAGGGCCTTGAGAACATATTTCCTAATGGCTATGGTATCCAAGAATATCCATCCTTGTAAACCCCATTGAACCTTGTAATGTGACTTATGTGATTATTGTGATGTATGGATAAATTTGTAATTAAATAACATGTGAAAAGACTTGACTGCAATGTGAGAAAGAAAGTGATAAACAAAATTGGGAATATCATTATTCTAGAGACATGATTGATATTGGAAAGAAAATATGTTTGAAAACATCATGAGTGATGTTTATGATGCCAAAATGGAACCTTGAAGGGTGGATAAGGATATTATTGTGTTTTGGATACATGTTGGTGTAATTGTTAATAAAAAAAATGTTAATTACATAGATAATTACTAGTATTTATTACATTGTGAGTATATTAGTTAAATGTTCTATGGTGAGAAATTTTGTTTTAATTATTTAGAGGTTTGATGCATGGAAGGGATGTCTCTAATATGTGCTTATAGTTAAATATTTTGACTCACTTCATCACGGAAGTAAAGTAATTGGTATGTTTAATAGATTATGTACATTACTATATGAAGGTTATGTTTCCAAACCTTAACGACTTCCAGGGGGAAGTCTACATTAAGGGGAGGGGGATGTAAGGCCCCACCTTGCATGTGATTAGTAAATCCATAATATGTTTTATGTGATCCTAAATGGATGGTAAGATGCATTATGGATGACAAATAGTGTGATTGTTTGATAATATTCTTGCTTATGCTACCATGAATGTAAGACCCCATTTCATACCCCCCCATTTTATTTCAATCGAACAAGTAGTTAGATGATAATTACATATGATGAAATGAATGATAAAAATATTTTTGGGATTCATGGGAATTAACCTTGATTTAATTATGATAGATGCACATGTGAATTGTTGGATATAACTTGAAAGTGCTGGGTTATTTGGCATATTAAATTTTGGGAAATGGTTCATCATTAATGTTAGAGGAGTTTAAAATGAATTACTAAGGTGGTAAACAAAATGATGGCGTGACTATTTCATTTACTATATTCTTGTATTGGAGTAAGTGTGCATTTACTTTGATTATAATGAAAATTGAATCATTAGGTTCATTTGATGTATTAATGAGTAAATAGTTCATGGGTGAAAATTATGTGAATTGGATTAGCTAATAATATGAAGAGATATAAGATCTAATCATGCTAATCTTGGTAATGTGCAGGAATCAAATATGGAAATAGGAGGATAGATAAATGTTGGAATCAAATCAAATACATCTTTGGGAAGTTCTAAGTGTAGCCCTATTTGACTTAGAAGGGTTTGAGGTTTTATTATTGGCTGGGTGATTGAGTAGAATCCAATTGTAGGACATGTGATGTGAGTTTGGTTGGGGTTGGAACCCTTGGTTAAGATCAAAATTCGTATGGATTTTTGTGTGGGTTTTAAAAAGGGATTACTAAATCAATTTCCTTGGTTTTTGGGAGAATAGATCAATTTCCTTGTTTTTGAACAAGAATAGACCCCTAGGACCTATACCTATGGGTTTGGAACCTTTTTGACACATGTGAACTTGTCCTTGGAGTGTGAAAAGACCCCTCAAAAGTCCACATTCATGAATGTGACAAATTCAAAAAGTGTTGGGGCTTGGGAAGAGTGACTTGTCACTCTCAACCTTCTACTCCCCAAAAGTTCTTGGAATTGGCACAAGACTCACACATGTGTGAGCACTTGTGGGAAAGAGTGTAGGTTTGGAGGATCCCTATATGTCTCAAGAAGATGGAAGATTTGGGCATTGCCCACTTCTCCTTTTGGAGAACTTGTAGAAGATGGTAGAAAGGATGAGAAGAGGAAAAGATTCATGTTGGGAGGAGAGAGTTTCAGATGGTTTCGAGGAAAGAGGGATAAAAGAGTTAAAGTCCAATGCCTAAAGCAAAGAGATAAGTCTTTCCATTTTCTTTGTTTAGTTACAGCAAGAGAGTGATATATTTGTGTGGATTGTCATTGAGTATGGTGGGTGAAGGGTCTATAGGTGTGTAACATGAATGTTATACTATTTTCTTTACTTTGTAAAAGTTTGAGAGAAGCCCATTCATCATATTGGGGTTGAAATTGATTTCTTGCTCGGGGGTATGGCCAGAGCCCATGAGGCTCCATGACGCCATTATGGTAGGGTGGAGAGCAAGCCTAATTCAATTATTATTTTTATTCCTTGTAATTCTTAAAATTAGTTTGTAAAATGGAAAGCTAGTATTATAATGTACAAAATGGAAAGCTAGTATTCTACTGTATCACAAAAGAAAATGGGAAAAGAGCAAGCCCCAAATCTGCTGTGTAAGATGTAGCAAAAAAAGAAGAAGAGAAAGAGAAAGCCCTTGTTCATTATTTTTTTCATTGAAGTAATGTGAAAAGATTTAATGTTGACAATCAATTAGAGGCTGTACAGAGGTGCATCCTATGAAACTGAAGTCGTTGTCTTTGTCATATTGTAATGAAGATGAGATACAATATACTGCTTTTGGAAAGAAAAAGATTGTATCTATGTTTTATGTTAAGAGCAAAGGAAAGTAACATATTATCTATTGCATAACCATGTCACTGCACTGCAGAGGATTTTCTCCAGCTTTTCTTTTGCACTATTTATTATAGTTAGATAGATTTGAGTTTTTCCTATTCTAAACTTGTTGTCATTCTCATATTTGTGCATACACTTTTCAAAATGAAAAAATATATATATATATATGTACATACATATAATACTGTGTTTCAAAATACCAACATGTAAATGAAACAGGTTACTCAATAAGAAATGCATCAGTGATTAATGGATACTTTTTTCTCTCATGCCCTTCACGCCCCGCCGGTTTACACTCACGACCCCTAATCTTTTCCATTGGACTTAGGTGTAGATATTATTATTATAAACTTAGGTAGCCTATATCGTAGTCATGTGAGAAGCTATGCTTTTTGGTTCTCTTTCTATCCTTTGACTATGGGCCAAGCTCGCAGCCCTTCTGCCTATTAAATCGCTTGACTAGGGGTTATTTTATTATTTATTTCTTTGCAACTGTTATGTATGAGTTTTGATATGTCCGACCAATAGCAGGAAGCAGCTCCATAACCTAATCTACCAGAGCATTTTCATGCCTTCCTCTCTAGTGTCAACATGTGGAATCAGGAGGCCAGTGATTGTAAAGGACTAGCAAATAAAGTTAAGTCTGCATATTTCCAATTACAGGAACTGTGCAATTTAATTTCCTCTGCAATCACTTATTTCCTATCGCCTAACTTTACTCATTTTCCAGTCACATTATTCTTATGAACGAATGTGCCAAGAAGAGGTCATTGCAGATAGTTACTATGAATTTAAAATAGAGTTGTCATGGAGCAAGTCTATTATCATCTGCATATTTATTTCCTTTATCCAGGGTTGAGAGAAGGCCACACATTTCCTCTTGGGCAAGCAAAAATTTCAATCTTAGTCTGTCACTTCCTTTCACCTCAGTTCCCCTATCCTCCAAACACTACCACAATAAAAATAAACTAGACTTTGTTTGCTCAATTATCAAGGTCTATAGCTTAGACAATAGACTATGCCAATAAAACAAATTAATACAGCTAATCATCCATATGGGGATCTTACCTTTGGTTGGAGTTGATTTCGGTCTGGGTAGCAATAATAAAATAAATGACAGTGCTTACTCTCACGACAATATAAGTGGATGGAGTTTAAAATATTTACCATTGTTTAGTATCATGAATGAGACTTAGCGGTGGAGGATCCTATAATAGTTAACATTAGTGTGTGAGAACCTCAAAATAAATGCAAAATTTAAGTCAATAATAACAGCTATATGGCATTGCATAGTGTTAATATTGGCATTATCAATAAGCTATTATGAATGTTCTAACTCGCCAAGTGTTGGTAGTAAATTTTAGAGTATTATTAGATATAAGATATATGTTGCTTACATTGCCTTGAGCATTATGCTTGGCATCAATGTCTTTGGAAAAAAAAAAAAGTTGCCACATTAATGCTAATGCGGAGCCATTATACGTGCTAGAAAAAAATTTAGGCCCCCAATGGTTCTAGTTATTAGACTTTTAAAGTAGGTAGATTGCAAAATATATTTTTATATGTGATAAGGAAAGAAGTTGAGGGGACATATATCCCCATACTTGTAAAAAGATATTCTAACATGTGGAATAATATTCCATATAAAGATTAAGAATAGATTTACTAGGGAATCTTCTTTTTAAGAATAGAAAAATAAAATTCCTCTTTATTCGTCCCCCTTCCATTCTTTTAGGAGAATAATATTAGGTATATAAAGGAATTACAATGCATTTGATATTATTTTTTAAAATATATAAATTTATATATATATTTTTAGTAAAATAAAAAAAAATAAAAAAATTAGTAATTGCTATTAAAGTTTATATATGATTAAGTAATGTTATCCTGGTTAATTAATATTATTACTATTAATCTTTACCCTAATGTTATTGTTATCCTCATTCAAGCATGGAGTAAATAGAAACATTATTATAGTGAGTGAGCTAATCAAATTATGTAATATATCAAAGTATTAATTAACCGATATTGTTAATAGCGTTATCAAATATGGGGAATTTTGTTGTTATTAGAAAGAGTAATTTTTGTTGTTATTAGAATGAATTAAAGAGGGAAATGAAATTAATAATAACCATAGAATTATGATTATAATCGAATTTTAGTAATAACATAGTAAAATAATTATCGACATGCAATATTTGTAACACCCCGCCGTGCAAACCCCAAAGAACAACAACACAATAATTACAGCATAATTTTTTTTTAAAGAAAACATAACATACATGTAATACACATTAATTCGTAACATAAATTTCATTTAAGTAAATTCACTAACACATACATCCTTTGGGGTACACGAAGAGTCATTACGCAACTTAGATCCATACAACAACAATAAAGAATAAAATCCAAAAATATAATCCATAACAAAGTAAACATTAACAAATATAACACATACATGATGATCAATGATAAGAAACCATCTATGTACATAAATACATGATTAATTTAACACCTTAAATAACAACCACCATGGCCAATCTCCACACAAGGTTTAACGTTACATTACATTACAGTACAATGTTTAAGAAGTACAATGATACAAAAGTGTTTCCAACCATGAATGGAAACCATACAACAAGAATCATGATACAAATGAATAGATGAATACACAGTATCAAATTGGCTCCAAGATAGATACAACTCTAGAGTTGCTGCAACAACACCAATCCGCTCCTCTCGATCCTCAACTGGGGACCCAATGGGGTGCTTAGCACATTCCACCCGACCATGTGAGTCCGAAGACCCACCCCCCATGCTAGGAGCTAACAAGAAAGAGACCTCAACCAAGAACATCCAATCAGGGCACCACAAGACTCAACGTCACACAAAAGTATCATAAAACTCAAGGAGTACAATGACGTAACCAACCACATGCAAGAGTCAACCTAATAACTCAAAGTCATAAATCTCATCTCATAAATCAAAGCAATGACCAGTAAACAAGTAACCAAAGGAAGATCATAAAACACTTCCAAATCAAGCCGAATAAACATAATACAATTTTAAAATTGCAGTTAACCAATCCAATAACATCATATCACAGGACCATAAGGGTACAAGGTCATAAGTCAGATATCAACGAGATCATACAAGACCACAAAGTTCACCCAAGATAAAATAGGGTAAAACCATAATCATTTCAAACAACTATGTTTCAACAATTCAAGACAAAGAACCACTTCCAGAGGATTCCCAAAGAAGCAACATAAGAAGGAGTGTTAGAGGAGAGTGTCATCGCATGGCTTAACATGGATTCTCTAGACTACCACTATCGCAAGGTGCCGCCTCTGTCTACTGACGAATTATCCAGATAATCCGAGCGCTAGGAGCCACCTCCATCTATGGTTATCCAGACTACCTATCTCAAGGTGCCGCCCCATAGGGTTGCTCATGCGGAATCATTAACCTTTCATGAAGACAAGGTAACGATCTTTCCAACCACAGCCTTCTCAATCCCCTTTAGCCTGTGATAGCACTAAATGGCGGACGAGGCATCAATTATCTGTTTAATGTGATTCTACCCACCCCCTAATTAATTATTTAAATTATCACTTTTTAATTTCACTCTAACGAGGGCTATCCTGGCGCCCCTTTGTGCACCGACAACCCACTTAGAGCCACTCTCACTCTAGACACTCAAAACATAAAAAACCAAATCCAAGGGTTGTACAACATAACAAGTACATTAGATCACAACAAAGAAGCATGCAAGGCATTACCCATCTTGCCATAAATACATAATCAAAATCTCAATGATTCATGTACAACCCTTTTAAATTCCAAAAATCAAGGCACTTGCCACATCAAGGCACATAGAGAGAGAACATTGACCAACCATAAAAACAAGCCTCTGGAAGATTCTCAAAAAGTTACCCTAGGGTTTCCCCATGAAAATCTGACAACAATAAAAGCAAAACCTTGAAGAACTATTTTCAATCAAAATAAGATCAACAAATCCCTTAAACAACATCAACAACTTTGATACGAACTAAATCGGACATCCAAGGGAAACCTCTATTTTCTCCTCTCGGAATACCCATAACTCAAAGAACTTTTCAATTTGACTCATTAACAACTCAAGTAGAACCCTCAATCATAACAAAGATAACATTAACCAAATTGCCACTTAGGTAGAGAGCAAAAGAAAACATATAGAAATGTAAGTTAAATGAGAGAAAGTCCCTAACTCAAAATCAACTCACGAAAAGTCACATTGAAAGGATCTATCAAAACAATCCATAAATCCACTAATTCAAATATAATATATCCATTCATTCAATAAGAAGTAACTTGAAACCATCTAAAAAGAACATTATTTTAACGATCAATCATTTCCATCATTTAAGGATATCATGATATTGCAAAGTGAAGATATAATATGATGTTATAAGCCATAAGACACTAATTCTCAAGCATACTCTTCCAAACACAAATTAAAACCATCATGAACAATAATATGGGTTCCCATTTTACACACATAATTCCATACAAGGAAACCATCAAACACATCAACCTTGAAGAACACTATCTTAAAACACTTACAATGAACAGGCCATCGAGACATCTCCATAAATATCCCATAAATAACACCCAACTTAAAACAATTAAATATCACTTAAACCAGTAATCAAAACACTTTGTTTAAAACACATTTACTCACACATTATAACCATAAAGACCTTCCTTTAATTTAAGCATTATTTCAACGTTCTTACCACTTATTTTAACATATCCACTTAATTTAATTAAGAGAGTATTTACTACAAATAATTATATTTAAAATAACTATATCATCTATAAGATAATCAACTTCATCAACTGTTTAATACGAATCCTAATTATAACTTTAAAATGTAATACTAAGATGACAATTCTATAAATTACAACTTTATTATAATACTAAGGTGACAATACTAATGGATTATTTCACATAGTAGTTTGATAAATAATTATCATTCACAGACTCATTAGATAACAAAAAGGTAATTAAAACCATTTAACATTTAATCAGTATCATTTAAATTAATTAACCTATGAACCTGGGATTTATCCTCACTTAAAAATAACTTTATCATTTAACCTTCAAGTAAAAGAAACTATGTAAATGTAGAATCACTTATCTCCTTTAGTGAACCCTAAAACTTAATTAACCATATAAATCGATTTACTTTAACTAAATACACAGTTCATTTATCTACAACAAAATTAAATACCTAATTCAATAATGTTTATTCCGTTAAAATCTTTTGTTAAATAATATTTTACTAAGCAACCTATCGAAATAACCATTTTCACTTTAATTATTTACCTAATTCATTCCCTGGCACAATAATTCACAAGTAATTGTAGCAATATTTTATTCTAAGTAACCAACTACATAAAAAGTCTACAAGATATTAAAATATGACGAGATGTTACCATGAAGGCTAAAACGTGGCAAATAAAACATATAAGAAATACTAAAGAAATACATTTCTCTAACATTTTATCAAATAAACATACTTTAGATTTGTATAATCGAACTTACAAAAAGGTGTGTACCTTCATGCCTTTTGTCAACTTGCCTGAGTAGCGATACACATAGTTGTCAATGTTGGATGGTTAAATGAAGAAGCAAAATACAATTAATATCAATAAGATCTAATCATCCCTTAGTTAAAGCATAATTGACTTACTTCCCTATTTTCTAGTCTTAGTCCCATTCTTATATCTATTTAATAAGATCAGGGCCATTTATTACTAAATTATAGATAAGTAAATCTCCCTCAAAATAGCATAACCTAATAAATAAATATAGTTATCTTTTACATACAACTTAGTCTAATTTATTTAATAACTAATTCTTCTACGTGGAAAATACTAACACTATACAGTACAAATGCATGAGAAAGAAACTACGACTTAAAGATCAGATGCAGCCACTCCAATAGATTAACAAAAGAATCAACGGAATTATTTAAGTCTTTAAAGTTTCCTATTTTGTTCAAAAGCTTCAGAAATGATAGGTTAACAAAGGTAACAGGAAGGTTATTTAATCCTCTACAATATTCAGAAATATATTTCTTATTTATTCTTTTCCTTTTTATATCTCCTTTAAATGTGTATCTGCCTTTATTAGATCTGAATATCTCCTTATATTCATATGACTGCTTTACTTTCAGAAAATATTCCTTTAATCTCTTTATTATATCTGCTCCTTTTCTGAGGACAGTTTATTATTTATTTTGAATGCCATTCCCTTGATTGACCCTAATATGCTGATGTACTCAGAAATATGTTACAGATTACTTCCTTGAATGCCAATGTATTTCCCTAACTACTAATATTACGAATATTACCTAAAAGCAAGATAATAATTCATTTCATCATAGCAATAAAAGAATTTACCCTTCGCATAATATTTACCTTAACCTATTCATTTATAAAACAACAATCTCTATTACCCAATACTCTAATGCGTCACCAATTTCATTATAAAGTATAATTATTTAATTTTACACCCAAGATCATATTCTTTTCTAACATTTGGCAATGAAACTAGAGGGATTATTTAAACTTTTAAACTTCCATTATGCCAGGCGTCAGCAGAAACAGGTTGCAACCAGAAACAGAAAATTTATTTAAATCTATATCAAATATGGGGAATTTTGTTGTTATTAGAAAGAGTAATTTTTGTTGTTATTAGAAAGAATTAAAGAGGGAAATGACATTAATAATAACCATAGAATTATGATTATAATCGAATTGTAGTAATAACATAGTAAAATAATTATCGACATGCAATATTAGTAATCTCACTATAACTATTAATATTATTTGAGGGTGAGCTTTTAATAGAGATTGAGATGACGACAATGATAATGTTTTTAACATGTCAAATTAGATTGGACCACACCACAGTACTAGCATCCTTAAGAAATCTTTATTAACATTAATAATTTGGTTCACTAATAAGTGGAGAGTAAACAATGTTATGTTCCGCTCTACCAATGTTTGCAATATTGATATAATATTAATTTATTATTGGCATTTATTTGAGTAGTAATATTAATACCAAACTTAGGCATAGATAAATATAGAATAATAATAATAATAATAATAATAATAATAAAATTATATTAATATATAAAGGATTGATGAAACAATAATGCCATCATCATTAAGGAATAACTCTTGGTATTATTAATACAGAGGATAATACTACAATCTATGAACAAATGGTGATGTAAATGTGTAAATGAGAATTAAGTAATAGTATTAGTACTACTTGGTTTATGAGGTAATAATAATAATATTATTGAGGATTAATTGTGGGTCTATTACAATAATTTTATTGAGTGATTTGTAATTAATAAATTGCATAGATAAATATTACACTTATTTGAGAAGTGACTTCATCCAGGTGTACAACTCATGTATATGTTAGTGTACATCTCAAGCCCTTGAAGTGTTGTTTAATACTTGTTAAAAAAAATTAAAATAAAATAAAATAAAATTGGTTGGGTTTTTTAATGAAAATGTTACAGCATGACATAGTTTTCTTGTCAAAAATTTCAGGCATGACAAGGGGTATGTGCGGGATCATGATGGGCCAAAAAGTGGCAATATGATGGCTATGTGGCTGACTATTTTTTTACCCAAAATTGATGAAATGAAAAGGGTTTCTAAAGGATATTCTCAGCTTTCCACCGATATAAATTATGTTTTACTTTGAGTTTATTATGTAATTATTATTTATTTTCTATTCAAATTATGACTAAAGTCCCGATTGATAGGTTGATTGAAAAACATCTATAGCTTTCAAATGGTATCACATTTTTTGAATCCAAAACATGTGTCACATTCTATGCTTCATATACTATAGGATTAAAAAAATAAAAATTGAATTTCATGAAGTTTTGACCAAGTTAAGGTGGTCAGACATACAAGTTTTTATATTTTTAAAAATTTTAATAAAAAATTAATAATTAATTATTTACTAGGAAAAAAATTACAAAAATGCATCACATTGGGGCATAAGTACTCTACTTATATCTAAAATCTTATAACAAAATATTATCATTTTATTATGGTTAGGGTGGTCAGACAGACATCTTCTTATTTTTTCCTTGAAATTTAAGTACCACTGCATTGAAATTTCAAATTTTCACCAAATAGATTTAAAAAAAATAAATAAACCTAGTAGTTTAGAAACTACATTCAATTTGATACAAATTCTATTTTTTACATATTTTTTAAATAATACAGATAACTTATACAAATTTTTACGTCAAATTTCCTAACTCTGATTTTTCTGAATTTTTTGCCACTTAAGGGCCTATTTTTTTTATGATGATCATGCACATACCCTTAGGACATGTGTACCCACCTCTACATCATACTTGAAAAAAAAATGATCCATACATTGCATTTTTAATTTGCACCAACTGATATCTATCCACATTAACTATCTTTGGAGCATATAAAATCTTCAACATACTTATGACATCAACGAAAACCAATATTATCAAGCTTCAATAATCCTTCCATTTTTCATTGATGAAAAAACCAAAAAGATGTGCACAAAAAAACCCCTTAGGACACATTTCTCTCTCCCCCTTTGACATGATCAATAAAAGGCAACAAAACTTCCTTTGTACATATAGATCTTATAAAACCCCCCTTAAACTATTTAATTTTTACTCCCTCTAGGGTGTCTTTAAAATTATCTTCATATATATTGATTTACCTACTCCACATATATGTACACAACATAAAAAATAAAGATATATTACATTAAAAATAGAAATAGCTCACTTGGATGGTATAATATTCTTGTAGATAGACTTGATCTTAACCAAGCTACTTTCCATTGCTTCTTTTCTATGGTTAGGGTATCATGGACTTGATAGGTCAACTACATAAATGTATCTTTTGCATCTTCCAAAGAAGATGATGCCTTGAAATTTCAAAATCAAGCTATTAGCCTCTACCAAAAGTCCAATAAGTGAAGCCAACCTTAAGCTTCCTACTTCTCTCAATTATTTCACCTAACATTTGAACTCCTCCCTTTGATCTTGTAGTTGTATCTGGGAGTGCAAGCTTTCTACTTGTGCCTTGATGACACTATCACTATCTTCTACTAGATCATAGGTTGTTTCCACATTAGTGATCTTCATTTTAATTGCATTAATCTACTCATTTATAATTTTTATTGTTGCAAGAAATCTCTAGTAGAAAACATATTAAACTTTTGCTTCCTCCAATGACTTTTGAATATCTTTAATACATGTTTGTAGCTTTTCCAAAGTTTTGTCACACTTCACAAAGGCATCATTCAATATCCTTTAATTAATCTTCAATTCTTCCCTCTCCTTTAAATGAGATGAGTAAGTCTCAAAAGACTCCATTAATGACTTCATCTATTTTCTAGGGGGTAATAATCCCTTTTAGCTTCCAATAGTTGGGTTAGTGTATGATCATGGGGGTCTAAACTAGGCCCTCAAGTGGCAATAAAAATTAAAAAAATCAAAGTTAGGCAACTTGACATAAATATTAAAATAGGTTATTAGCATAATTTGAAAAATATGTAAGAAGATTTTTTTTGGAAAATTGAATGTAGTTTCTAGGATACTAGTCCTCATTTGGAAAAAAATAAATCTATTTAGTGAAAATTATAAATTTTAATACAATAGTACTAAATTTTTAGGAAAAAAAAGAGAGCAGTTGTATGTTTGACCAACCTAAGTACAAGAAAAATATAATATAAGTAGAGGACACATGCCTAAATGTTCAACATTTTTCTTATAATATTTTTTCAAGTAATTAATTAGTTATGAATTTTTTATTAGAATTTTTTTATAAAATATTAAAGTTTGTTTCTCTAACCACCATAACTTGGTCAAAAATTTATGAAAATAATATATATATATATATATATATATATATATATATATATATTCTATAGAATGGGAACCATAGAATGTATCACATCTTTCAGATTCAATCAGGCTATCAATCAAGACTTTAATTAGAATGCAAGTAGAAAATAAATAATAATTACCTATTTAATTCAACATAAGTCATATCTTATATTTGTAGAAATATAAAAATTATATGAATAAACCCTTTTCATTTCATCAATTTTGGATAAGAAAAAATGTCATCAACCACTTTTGGGTCATATCACCACTTTTTAAACCCCCATGATCTTGCACTCACCCAATTTGTATTCCAATAACTTCATTGCTTCTTACAATACATCTACACTCCGAACCTACTGTTGTAGTGATTCTTGTCTTTTTGTGGAGTGGAGTATATCTTCGAGTTTCATCTTGTGTAGGGGTGACATACTAGACAAATTGACTTTTCCATCAAAATTAGGAACATGCATTAGTTAAGGAGACACCAAAAGTTTTATCTACAATTCTTAAGCTTTCTCCTTTAGGAGACACCAAAGTTAGGAACATGCACCAGAGAGGAATATTTCTTCTCCACGCTTTCTCCTTTAGTAATTTTATCCTTCTCCTTCTCTCTTTCCTCTCATTTTCCTTATCTATTTCTTTCTCCTTTTCTTTCTCCTTCTCCTTGCCCTTTTTTTTCCATCTCCATATCATTTTCCTTACTGGAGACATCTTGCTCCTTTTTCAAATGCTAAACACCTTGTTCTTCTTGTTCACATGAAAAAACTTGCAAATTTGTGTTCCAAGAATGATGGTGTTGTCATTGATGCCAACAAGAAGTCTACTAAATGGTTTTTTCATTGATGTAAACTATGGGATGAAGATGTTGAGGATATTGAGAAAATTGTGAAAAAGGGAAAACCAGATGTGCATGTGTAGTTGAGACCTTGAGGAAGTCTTGTGATTACATGGATATTTTATTTTATTGCAAAGAATGAAGATGATTTGGAATGAAGTAATGAGTTGAAATGATGGTTCTAGTACTTGGTTTCCAAGTGCTTTTAAGAAAAAATAATAAACAAAGTAAATTGTGTTGTACCAATGTTCATAGTTTGCTTTGATAGTGTGCTCCATGTTCCTTTTGTATTGATGCTACTCATATGAAGATCTTACAAGTTATTCAAGGTTGGCATAGGTTTCCATATTTAGAATTTGGTTTTCTGGATCGTTGTATAGTGTGAGATATTTTCACCAGTGTGTGAACCTATTGTTTAGTAATATTTTTTGTGGTCTGGGACAAATGTATCTACTCTAAATTTATCTATTATTTTTATTTAGGTTGTATATATTTGAGAAGTTGCATACAATGCTTTTATCTTTATGTATTCATGTTTTTACTTGATTTGGTGTAGTAACTCATGTAAGTTTCATTTATTAGTATGCAAACAAGGGTTATCAATTGTCTTGAATTGGAGTAGTTTTTGATGTGGAGATTGGTTGAAGTGTTTGATAAATATTATCTAGTTTGTGGATTGTTCTAGATTGATTCCAAGTGAATTATGATATCTGAAACTTTTGACTTGATCTAAGGAAGCATGTACTTAATGTCTATGGTGTTTTGCATGGGTGTTGTCCCACCTTGTGTTTAATACTACATATGAGGCTTCTACAAGTGTTTTGGTATCTATTTGGGTCCTAATTAAATATTTATGGAGTTTTCGTTTCATTCATATCCACCACAAGAATGTTTGGGTGTCGACCTATTTCAAATTTGAATGTAAAATGGCTAGTGGCCAACATTGGAGAAAGTTTTGAAGTATAGGTTGAGATAAATATATATGGTGTTGATGCAAGAGGGTGTATGAAAGAGTAAAAAGAAAGATTGATGTGAGATTGGTGTAAGTATAATGAGATGTGAAATTGGGAAGAGCAGTGAAAATTTCATGTTAGGGTTTCTAAGGCAATGAGCTGAAGGCATTTGAAATCTTTCATGTGGGACTGTAAAAGTGTGTGAGAAATTATGGTGGACTCTTTGTTGCATTGAGAAGTGTTTCTTTATGTAACATTCTTCTTCTATATTCTTGTATTCTTTCTATGGTAGTGATCCCTAGTTGTGAGCCTTTTGGATAGTGTGTCCTATTATGGAAGTGAGCCCATTTGTATTAGTTCCACTATTACCTATATTGTGAGCTGATCCTACCATGGTTTTCCTCTCATTGGTTTTTCCACATTAATCTAGTTTTCTCATGTGTATGCTGTTGCAATTTCAGTTTTTGTTATATGCATTTCATGTTTAATTAGTCTAACAGAATAAAAACTTAATGTACATGCTTGAGGATATTTTTATTGTTGAGGGTTTTTGAAGGTTTAATTTGGTAGAACTAATTTTACCCCAGCCATCTTAGTTGTCTTGTTCATTTCAATAATTGGTATTAGAGCGAGGTTCCTTGAAGAAGACCTTAATTTCTTGAGACAGATCTAAAATGAAAAAGAAGATTCCTTTGAAATATCCGAGCTTCGATGGCTAAAATTATGCCTTTTGGAAGACAAATATGAAAGGATATTTTTTTTCTCAAGGATACAAGATTGAGAGGTCTTATTATAATTCGTATACTCCCCATCTGAATGGTCCAAGTACAAGTGAAAAAATAAATGCATGTGAGATCATTTCTATGATAGGATTTATTATTGTGAATATTCTTTCAAGAACTGAATCAGTTAAAGTTATGAGTTTGAAGACTATTAAAGAAGTTTGGGATAAGTTAGAAATCATTGTTGAAGGAGATTTGAAGGTCAAGCAAGCAAAGTTACAAAATTTCCAGGCACAATTTGAAATGATGCATATCTCTAAGGAGGAAACAATTAAAGGCTACATTTAGAGATTATATATAGTGGTAAATAAAATAATTAGATATCCTCCAAATTATTTTAGTGAAAAGGTATTTTTATATTTAGGAAATAGTTGATTATAATAAATATTCTAGAGATTAGTTGATTGGTACTTTGATTGCATTTGAAATGAGAAAAATGAAGAAAGGAACACAAGTAGAGACTGTTTTCAAGGCTCAAAAATCAGAGAAGGTCAAAGATTCAGGTGAACAAGATCTTGATGATCTAGAAGATAACTTCAAGAGGAAGATGAAAAAGGGCACTAATAGGTATCAAGGTAAATTATCTTTTAAATTTTTTAGCTATGGTGGTATAGGTCATTATGCTTCTAAATGTCCAAAGAGGGATTTAAACAGTAAGAACAAGGAAAGTAAAGGAAATATGATCAAGAAACCTTACTATGTGAAAGAAGATGTTGGAATTTCTACTGATGAATATGATTATGGAGATAGTAGTAATATTGAATTTCTATTTTTTGGCTATAAAAGAAGAATCTAGTTCTACTAACCCTAAAAGTTGTGTGAAGGAACATATTCTAGAGAACAAGGATAAGTTTTAAAGTACTTTGGTATCTACTTTTCATGTCAAAGAACATAAGAATTGCTTAGCTGTTAATAGTGGATGTTCTAATCATATGAGTAGAGATAAAAGTAATTTTGTTATACTTGAAAAATATGATGGGGAATTAGTTAAAATTGGAGATGATTCAGGAGCTAAAATTTGTGGAATACATTCAATAAATTTTAATGGAAAGCATAATACTAACAATGTCTACTATGTTAAGGGCTTAAGACATAATCTCTTGTGTGCTAGAGAAATGTGTAGCAAAGGTTACAATATTGTGTCTAATGATGAAGCTTGTACGATATAGAGAGGGTCAAAATTTGTGATTGTTGTAGGTAAGAGAATAGATGGAAACATTTATGAGATTAAGGTTGTTGATGTTCATTGCTTTATGCCATATATTAATGATAGTTACTTATGGAACCAAATGATGTGTAACATAAATTTTGATAATTTGGGAAGAATTAGTTCAACTCATGTTGTGAGAGATTTACCTAAGATCATAAAACCTATCAATGTTATTTGTGAGACTTGTCAATTTGAAAAAAAAAAAAAAGGAGTAGCTTTAAGGGGAAGGAACAATCTACAATCGAACCCCTAGAATTAGTGCATATAGATATTTTTGTTTCTACAAAGGTGAGAATTCTACAAGGTGATATGTACTTTATGCTTTTGATTGATGACTACTCTAGATTGACATGGGTTACTTTTGTTAGATAGAAATTTGATGCATTAGATATAAATTGAAGCATTTAAAGCTATAGTTGAGAATGAAATGGATTTGAAAATAAAATGCTTAATGTCTGACAGAGATGGAGAATTCTCCTCTAATGAGCTTAACATGTTTTGTGAAGTTCATGGAATAGGGAGGCATTTGTATGCCCCTAGAACTCCTCAACATAATGGAGTTGTTGAAAGGAAAATAGAGCTATTCAAGAAGCTACAAGGACTATGATGAAATAGGAAAATCTATCAAGTGTCTATTTGATAAAAGCTATTCATATTGTTGTTTACATACTTAACATAGTTCAAGAAAAAGCTAAAAGAAAAAAGACTCCTTATGAGCTATGGTATGGAAATATTCCTACTATGAAGTACTTAGGAGTGTTTGGAAGAAAATGTAATATCTAAATAGATGAAGAGAACTTAGGAAAGTTTGAGGCAAGTTATAATGAAGGTATCTTCCTTGGATATTCTATTAAGAGAAAATATTACAATTGTTACATCAAAAGGTTGAAAAATATAGTTGAAAGTGTAAATGTTAAAGTTGATGAAAACTTACAAAATTCTATTGCAGTTGATGGATATGTGTCAGATGAACTTAATTGCAAAGAAGTAGAAGGAATAACTTATGAACAAGAAGTTTTAAACGAAGAGGAAGAAGCTCTGAAGAAAACCCCTAAAACCTCTAAGTATGTGTAAAAGAATCATTCCAAAGATCATATTAATGGAGATAAGAGGAAATGTTTATTAACAAGAAGAAAAGTTGCAAAAGTTGAGGTAAATGTGTGTTTACTCTGTAAAGTTGAACCTAAATAAGTCAGTGAAGCATGAAAAGATGAAAATTGGATGAAGGAAATGGAAGAATAACTTATGTAGATAGAAAAGAATCATAATTGGTAATTGGTCCCTAGACTAGAAAACATGAACATAATTGGAACTAAAAGGGTATTCATGAACATGATGGATAAAAATGTAGAAGTAGTTAGGAACAAATAAAGACTTGTGTGTAAGGGTTATTCACAAGTAGATGATATATATTTTTAGGATACATTTTCTCCTATGGTTAGGATGGAAGCTATAAACTTTTTTTTGTCATTTGCAGCACATAAAGATTTTAATGTCTATTAGACGGATGTGAAGTGTGATTTTCTAAATGAAGAATTAGAAGAAGAGGTTTACATGGAACAACAAAAAGATTTTCAATTGCAAGAATATTAGACATGGTATGTAAATTGAAGAAGGAACTATATGGTTTGAAGCAAGCTCCTAGAGATTCGTATGGAAGTTTGGACGAGTACTTGATACAACAAGTTTTCAGCAAGTTCTTTGTAGATAGTAATATTTACTTTAGGATTCAAGAAGGAAAAATCTTGATAGTAGTTGTACATGTGGATGATATCATATTTGGTGGAAATGAGGTTATGTGCAAGAAATTTGTTGAAAAAATGCATAAAGAATTTGAGATGTCAATGTTTCATGAGATGAACTTCTTTCTTGGGCTACAAATCAACCAAAATGATAAAACGATTTTGTTTTCACAATATAAATATAACAAAGAAATGTTGAAGAAGTTTGGAATCGATGACTCTAAATCAGTATGTAGTTGTAACGCCCCATCGTGCAAACCCCAAAGGAACTAATAAAGACGCAACAATTTTTTTTAAAAGAACATAATAATTGTACTTAAGTATTACAACATAACAATGTTCTAAGTTGTACAACTAAATCCCTTGGGGTACACGAGGAGACATTAAGTTACACTAACCCACAACAAAGATACTAGATTAAACAATAATTAAACAATTACGTAGAACCATTCATTCTCACATCACCATTTGAAAACATCCATTAACAATAACCATATTAATAAAAGTAATCCAAATTAAACCATATATTTAAAACACAAATTAATTAATCATAAAGAAAATAAATATATATACATTGCGACAAATACACACAACATAATCAATAATTACCAATGATAGTTCACAATGATTGCATGGCCTAAATATACATTACATCAATATGATATTAGAACATAATGAACATATAAAAAATTACATCAAGATTCTCCCAACACATGTGGGAGTTGATACATCAATAAATAAATTACATCTAAAGTATAAACATACATCTGGTACATAAGAACACTGGATCAACAACATCTTCCAAAACCGTAAAATGAAAGACACAACTGCATCCAAAGGGAACCCAATGGGGTGCAAAGCACGTTCCACCCAACCACCCCCGTGCTACGAGTAGACAAGGAAGGATCCCCCACCAAGCATGTCTAACAGTAACACAAGACTAACTCTAGACAAGGCGACAAAACATCAAAGACCACATGGAAACTAGAAAATGATAAATCACCACAAGACATAACCATAGACCACCTTCGAAACATAACAATAAATCACTTTCCAAACATTACAACCATAAGTCATGACACACAACATCAATAAATCTCAAGTCAGAACATCAAAGACTACTTCCAGCGGACTTCAATGAAATAACACAAATGAAATGTTAGAGGAGAGTGTCATTATATGGTTTCACATGGATTATCCAGACAACATATCACAAGGTGCCACCTCCATCTCTATATGGATTATCCAGACAACCTATCATGAGCTGCTTCCTCCATCTCTATATGGATTATCTAGACAACCTAGTTTAAGGTGTTGCCTCCATCTATGGTTATCCTGATAGCCTATCTCAGGGCACTGCTTTGTAGAGTTACTCATGTTGAATCGTTAACCTTTCATGAAGACAAGGAAACGATCTTGCCAACCACGGCCTTCTCGGTCCACTTTAGTTTGTGATAGCACTAACAGGTAGACAAGGCATCACAATTATCTTATTATTGTTTAATCCCCACCCATGATTTATTACTTAAGTTATCACTTATTACTCTAACTCTATGTAGGTTACCTTGACAACCCCTTTGTGCATTGTCCCCCACTTAGAGCCACTCTCTCTAAACACTCAACACAAACTATCGAACACAAAAGGATTGTACCAACAAGAAATACTAAACCAACAAATGAATCTTCTGTGAGGCATAACCAACTCGCCAAAACATATGAAACACATTCACTAAATAGTATGATGAGGGCGTAGCCTAAGACTTAGAAAATAACCCACAAACAAGAGAGCAATTTTATTATTCAGAAAATGGAGCTTCTTAAATGTAGAGGATCTCAAATCCCCAAGTTCTACAACACATGCAAGTTACAGAAAGCTATAGAATAACCCTTTCACAATATGCGAGCTTGTCTCCAAAAAGTTACCCAAAAATTAGAAACCCACCCATAAATAAAGCTCCTCATTAGTTTGGAGCCAAAACAACATTCAAATTTGAGTTTAGGTGGTTTGGAACCAAAAATTTACAATATGAAGTTCAAATTTCAAAAGAGCATTTGCAATTGTATCTTCCAGAAAGTGCGCCAACTTCCCGGGGCCATAACTTTTGATCTGGGACTCCGATTTGTGAACCGTTTGAACCGTTGGAAAGGTATCGAAGTCAATAACATGCTTGAAATATACAAAACTGATTTTGGAAAGTTTTGGGGATGTTACAAGAACTCTAAGTGCCTCAAATCTAACTCAGAAGATTTTCAGGTGCAAATCTGGGAAACTAAAACTGTAATATCTTTCAACCTAGGAATAGAAAATAAAAACCATAAATTGAGAATTTCATTATGAAAAAAGGGGTATTCAAAATTGTAAAAACATCTAAAAATTGAGAAACTTGAAATTTAACTATTTTTGGGTGATGCAAGATTGCCCTTACACCACTGGATGCTTCTACATCAGACACCCAGGGTAATTTGAGAAGTGACCCCGTCACATCTCAGATGGTGGAGGAAAAACCCAAACGGTCAACCTCTACCTTAGGAAACTAGGATAAATCTTCAACAGGCCTTCCTTTCCATTTCACCAGATTTTCTTCATACTACCTATTCCTAGTACTCCTTCCCACACGACTATCCAAGATTTCTTCAATCTCCCCCTTTTCTGAAGTAGGTGCTGGAATCCCATATTGTTCCATCATTAGTACTTCCTCTGCGTCACCTTCATGATACTCTGTTAAATCTAAAATGTTGAACACAGGGGAAATGTTGAATCCATCCAGCAACTCTACCTCAAATGCATTCCCTGAATCATGCCTCTTCAAAATTTTACAGGGACCAAACTTCTTCATCCTCAATTTGTTATATGTTCCCACTGGAAATGTTTCTTTCCTCAAGTGAACCATCACTTCATCACCAATCTGAAACTCCTTATACCTCCTCTTCTAATTTGTCTTAGCCTTATACTGCATATTCATCTTGATAATATGTTCTCTTACCTTCTCATGTATATCTTTGATGTGTTCTACAAAATCTTCAGCTTCAGCACTTATTTTCTTCTCTTGGTCCATCTTCCTTAATTATGGAGCTATTTTGGGGCTACCTCCATACATAATCTAGAATGGTGATCTACCAGTGCTTTTGTTGATAGAATTGTTGTAAGAAAATTCTGGTTGGGGTAAGATCAAGTCCCATCCCTTGGGTTTATCTCCTACCAAACATCTCAGTAGGTTACCCAGACTCCTTTTAACAACCTCTGTATGCCCATCTATTTGTGGATGGTGTGTAGAACTGAACTTCAACTCTATCTTTAGCTTCTTCCAAAAGGTCCTCCAAAATTACCCCACAAATTTGGTGTCACGATCTGAAACAATACTCTTTGGCAGACCATGTAGCCTCACCACTTCTTTGAAGAACAAGTCAGTAATGTTGACTGCATCATGGGTCTTCTGACATGGAATGAAATGTGTCATATTCGAAAACCTATCAACCACCACAAAGACTAAATCATTCCCTCGTTGTGTCCTTGGAAAACCAAGAACAAGGTCCATACTTATATCCTCCCACAGCCTCTCTGGTACAGGTAAGGGCTGATATAAGCATGTATTCTGACTCACTCTTTTAGCCATCTAACATACCCTGCAACTTTGTACAAACTTCACATCCTGTGACAACTAAGGCCAATAATAATGCTCACTGATAATAGCAATGGTCTTATCCCGACCAAAATGTCCTGCCATTCCTCCACTATGTTTCTCCTTTATCAGGTTCTCCCTCATGGAACTCCTCGAGATACACAATTGACTTCCCTTAAATAACATGCCATCCTAGATTATGAAATCTAGTCACCTTGTCCTATCTACTATAACAGGTTCCTTGCAAGCTTTCCAAGCCTCTACAAAATCAGGATCTTCTACATATAATGTGTTGAGTTCATTGAACCCAACCACTTCAATCTGCATCTTTGTCGTCAATGTATGCCTCCTACTTAAGGCATCTACAACCCTATTTGACTTCCCACTCCTATGTTTCAAAACAAAGGTATAACTGTGCAAAAACTCTACCCATTTCATATTCCTTTGATTTAATTTTCCCTAACTATTTAGGTACTACAAGGCCTGATGATCAGTATATAGAACAAATTCCTTCAGCAACAAATAATGTCTCCATTTCTTTAATGCTTGAACTATTGCATAAAATTCTTGATCATATACAGAATACTTTATCTTGGCATCATTTAACTTTTCACTGAAATAGGTAATGGGCTTACCTTCTTGGCTCAACACCGCTCCAATGGCACAACCACTGGCATCACAATCCACCTGAAACACCTTGTTGAAATTTGGGAGGGCTAGAACGGGTTGCTCTATCACCTTCTGCTTCAACAATTCAAAACTTTTGGCTGCTCCAGTGCTCCACTTGAATTCTTTTCTATCCCCTCTCATTGTTTTAGTTAGGGGTCCACAAATACTACTGAAGTTTCTAATGAAATTTCTATAAAAGCTAGTGAAACCATGGAAATATCTCACCTCAGTAGCAATTCTTGGGGTAGGCTATGCCAGAATAGCCTTCACCTTCTCTGGGTCCATCTTCAGACCTTCTACAGAGACAACAAACCCCAAGTACACTAACTCCCTTTTCACAAAATTGCACTTCTTTAGATTAATCATCGATTTCTCTTCTCCTAACTTCTCGAAGGCTCTCTGAATATGCATCAGATGCTCATCCAACGTCTTACTAAAAATCAAAATATCATCTAAATACACAATAACAAAACTTCCTAGAAATTCTTTTAGTACCTCGTTCATGAGCTGCATGAATGTGCTCGGTGCATTGGTTAGCCCAAAAGGCATGACTAACCACTCATATAGGCCCTCTTTGGTCTTGAAGGCAGTCTTCCATTCATCTCCCTCTCGAATCGGATCTGGTGATATCCACTCTTCAGATCAATCTTGGTGAAGTACTGAGCTCCACTCAAATAGTCCATCAGGTCATCCATCCTTGGTGGGAAATCTATACTTGATTGTTATTTTGTTTATGGCTCGAGAATCTGTACACATCCTCCACTCCCCATCCTTCTTTGGTGCTAGTACTGTAGGTACCGCACATAGACTCAAACTCTCCTGTATCAAACCCTTTCTCAACAACTCTTGAACTTGTCTATTCAACTCCTCATTTTCTACTAGAGTCATTCTATGAGCTACCTTATTTGGAAAACTGGCTTCAGGAATCAAGTCAATCTGATGACTAATCTTCCTTATTGGTGGTAAACCCTCAGGTACATTATCAAAAAAAATATCCTAAAACTCATTAAACATCCCAGAAACTTCTTTTGGAACCTTCTCACTATCCTCCTTACTCACTCTAGGAATCAATGCATAACACACACGCTCATGCTTCATACCTTCTAAAATTTTTGTTCCATCTACATAACTACATAACAACTCTAGCACTACTGCATGCTTTTCTTGGTCTCCTTGAGGGGTTTCAGCTTAGCGAGAAATTAGACCCCATCAGCACAATCAAAGGGAATAAGTGTTTGCACTTGGCCCATCCTTGTATGGCTTCAGCCCTGTCCGGTGCCATAGCCTCAACAACATGTGACATGCATCCATGGGGATGATATCATAGAGTACCTCATCATGGTAGCTCTCGATCTTGAACTTTACTAGGCACTGCTCATTGACCAAAACTTTGTGGTCTTTCTGCAACCAAGCAATCCAATACGGATGTGGGTGCCTTTCCCTCTTCAGCGTCAACTTTGTCACCATTTCCTCTGACACCAGATTATCGGTGCTCCCCCCGTCAATAATGACATCACAATGTTTTACTTCACACTTGCACCATGTGTGAAACAGATTCTTCCTCTGTTCTGGTTCTTTTTCCTCAGTCACTAGGGCTCTCCTAATCACTAGGGCTTCTCCCTTTCAGCATCATCTGAATGTTCAGATTGGGCCTCCTCATCTGCATGCTTAACCCTTCCATGACCTTCTGGCCTTTTGTCTACCCTTCCTTGGTGTTGTGGACATTCATAGGCTCGATGCCCTTCTTCACCACACTGGAAACACGTTCCTTTGAAACCACCTCTTTCAGATCCTTGTCCATATTTCCCTCGCCCTCTACCTCTTTGATCACCACTGTTTTGATCACGAGGGCGGTGGAAGTTGTCATTCCTTTGGCTTCAGCTAGTACCCACATCTTCACTTTTCTTTTCATCATCATTTTGGCTTCCTGAAGGTCTTCCACTGCCGCTTCTACTTTGACCTCCTTGTCTTTTTTGTTTGCCATCAAATCTTTTGTTCAACTTCTCTTCCACCTTCAGAGAAAACTGATACACATCCTCAATGGTGGTCATTCTGACTAGGCTTAACTCCTCCTGAATGATCGGTCATAACCCATTAAGATATCGGGCTACCTTCTCCTTATTGGCATTTGTGTGACCTATTTTGATGATTATCTTGTGAAAATCTTCAGTATATTATTTCACAGATCTGCTTCCTTGCTTCCACCCTTGCAATTTCTTCAATAGATCTAACTCGTAGTCCACTGGTATGAACTGCGTCTTTAGTTTCTCTACCATGCGATCCCATCTGGTGATCTTTCCTTTTCCTCTTCGATTTCTTTCCAACTGGACCTCTTTCCACCAAATACTGGCATGGCCCTTCAGCTTCATTTCAAAAACTTAACCCGATCTAGGTCCTCTATTTTGTCATACTCAAAATATTCTTCTAGCTCGTTGATCCAGTCGATCAACTCTTCCGGGTTCAGACTTCCAGAATAACTGGGGACTTCTGCTCTGGGTCTTTTCCCAATCTTTGAAATGGCCCTTATTAGCTACATTTGGTCTTGATCAATTACTTCTTCTTCCTCTTCTACATCTAAACCTTCTTCCTCTCCTTCATCCTCACTTTCCTCCCTCGGGTTTAACCCTCTTCTCAATTGCTCTTGTAACGCATCAATCTGTCTCTGGAGGGTTGCTAGTGCATCTCTTCCACCAACATTTTTGCCGCCTCGACCACCTCTAGAACCACCATGCCTACTAGGCATCACTCTTGAAGGCATCTTTCTTGACTTTGACCCACAACCATGGTCCTGGTGCAAACTGCCTCATGATCGGCAATCTATCCACACGCTCAAGAAAACCCGCTCTGATACCACTTGATGAGGGTGCAGCCTGAGACTTAGAAAATAGCCCACAAACAAGAAAGTGATTTTATTATTCAGAAAATTGAGCTTCTTACATGCAGAGGATCTCAAATCCCCAAGTTCTACAACACATGCAAATTATAGAAAGCTACAGAATAACCCTTTCGCAATATGTGAGCTTGTCCTTAAAAAGTTACGCAAAAATTACAAACCCGCCCATAAATAGAGCTCCTCATTAGTTTGGAGCCAAAACAACATTCAAATTTGAGTTTAGGCGGTTTCGTACTGAAAATTTACAATATGAAGTTCAATTTTCAAAAGAGCATTTGCAATTGTATCTTCCAGAAAGTGCGCCAACTTCCCGGGGCCATAACTTTTGATACAGGACTCTGATTCGCGAGCTGTTTGAACCGTTGGAAAGGTCTCGAAGTCAATAATGCACTTGAAATCTGCTACAACAATTTTGGCAAGTTTTGGGGCCATTCTAGGAAATCTAAGTGCCTCAAATCTAACTCGGAAGACTTTCAAGTGCAAATATGGGAAACTAAAACTGCAATATCTTTCAACCCAGGAAAAGAAAATAAAAACCATAAATTGGGAATTTCATTATGATGAAAAGGGTATCCAAAAATATAAAAACTAAGAAACTCGAAATTTAACTATTTTTGGGTGATGCAAGATTGCCCTTACACCATTAGATGCTCCTGCATCATAGTACAACCCAAGTGCCACTAAAATCGCAACCACAGTCAGAGCACAAGCCAAGTATCAAATTGCAAAACTGATAATGACATCAGTATTCCTCACCTCTGGAAGTTCCTAATCAACTTAAGTTCGTATAACAGGATGAGCTAACTCTAGTGTTTTCCCACAAAACATAAACTCAATAAAAGAAAATCAAAATTAAATAAATGAGTAATCTCAACGTACCACATACATAAGAATGATGCCATTAAACAAATTACAATGAATAATAAGTTTCACCCAATAAATCAATCAATTACACAAGAAAATTCATTTCAAAACAACAAAAGTAATTCATTTCAAACTTCTCAACTAAACTATAACCTTATAAACTTTAAAATTAACCAATCAATTTAATCATAATTACAAAAATTATTCCCAATTTTCTAATTAAACTATAATATTACCACTTGTAAAATTATCCATATATTTCTTAACCATGACAATATAAATGACTATCCAACATACATATATACATAATTATATGTCTATACATGTATATATGCCTTTATACATATATACATATATATACATAAAAATAGTATACATATATTAAAACAAATATTTAAAATTCATTAAAAAAATTAACAAATAATTCATATATATATATATATAATATATATCTATATATATTAATATATATATATATATATATATATATATATATATATATATATATATATATATATATATATATAAATATATATATATATATATATATATCATATAACATAAAAATAATCACATGAAACTTAAATCAAGTTTTATTTCCAAAGAATCGGCACGCAGCACAGGGGAAGCCCATAGTACAAAGTATTGTGGGTGGGGAGGGTACGCAGTCTACAAGGTAATGCGGTCCCCACTGTGGGGATGATGCAGCCCCCACGCAGCTACGCACAACAGCCTCGACTACTATGCGTAGCCAGTGTTAGCTACGCCCAACCCATAGTGGGGTCGGGGAATGGTACGGCGAAAGCTATCCAATCTTCCCCACCTTAATACAATAAATTTTATTTTATATATATATTTTATTGTTTTAATATTTTATTTTATATATTTCTTTTCATATATAAAATACATATTTTATTACGAACCTCAAATTTCCCATAAATAAATTTCATTGAATATATAGAAAACGCAAGTTACCCTGCACATGAAATTTATTAGTATTATTATTATTATTTATTTAAATATTTATAATTTGTACCTCAAATATAACAACACCATATTTTTATATTAAATCTTCATTCGTACAAAAGTACAGAAGAATATGAATAGAATATGCAATGAATTAAATATATTTCATTTAATATTTATATAAATGAAATTACACAACTACATAATATATATATATATATATTCCTTTGAATGATTCAAATAGAATAATAATATATGTATATTTAATTTTTTTTTTATATATATATATATATATTTAACCCGAGATTTAGAACAACAATATAACAATAGATTTTTCAATAACCCAATATAGATCAAGCATTCAATTTAAGCATCAACTCAAAAATGATTTTGATTTCAAAACAATAAATTTCACTACTAAACTATATTGAAGAATTTTGAAAGGGTTTTACTAAAGTTTTCCACAGATGATTCGAGAGTTTTATTACAAACAAGTTTTCAATCACAGAACCACTTTCAAAGAATACATAGAGAAATTGATTTTCAAAAACACAGCAACCAGATTTTGTTTATGGAAAAATAAAATAATAATAACTTAAAAGAAGAAAACCTCAAGTCCTACTTTCAATGTAGAATCCCTTATGTGGCTTCCTCTCAAATTCATGCCTGCAACTCCCTCCTCAATCAATCTTTTCTTCCAAACAATTCTTTTACCCAGAAGCACAAAAAAAAACTATTCTTCCTTTCTTTTCTTTTACAGACCCAAAACAAAAGAAAAATCTCCGTGTGTGAAAAACTCTCCCATACTAAAAATAAATAAAAATCCATAAAGCTCTTCAAAAAAGAATTTCTCAAAAACTCCTCCATCCTCATGGGTCCTTTATCTAGTTTTAAAAGCACACACTTATCTACAATTTTATTTAAAATTTAATTATTTTCTCAAGATATTATCCACACAAGATTTTCTAATTTAATATTAAGAAAATGATAATATTTAATTATCATCATCAATATTTATTTAATTTAATTCCTGACACTTTTAATTAATTAAATAACTTTTTTAATTACAATATATATTTAAAATTCAACATGTAACTAACTCACAATTAATTAAAGCAATAAGACCACATTAATTAGTCTTATAAAATAAGATTAATTAAATAACTAATAACCATCAATAAAATAATAATCAACAATGAAACTACACAAAGACAAGGACAAAACCTCAATCATGACACAACTTAACTTGAAATAGGATGACGGACTTGGGATGGGAACACTTCCAAATCAACTCCCTTTTTCAACATTTTACCCATTGGGTTAATTTAATGCTTGCCCTATCCTGCCGAAGTAGGTGGAATCGAGACTTATTCCTACAAATCCTACATCCAAATAAACATCAAGTAACACATGTATATATAATCAAAAATATCATATCGTGAGAAGGAATTGTAGCGTAGTAGGGCACTCGTAAATGAGTGGTGCTACACTGTCCTCTCACCTAAGCTATACTATAATTACCATATCAATTATGAAATAACATTCCTAAATTAACTAATCACATCATAACTAATTATTAAACCAGTGCATCACAATGCATTACTAAAACCAATTAAACATCATAGAAACACAACATCAACATATATAATATTAATGAAAAACCATTGCATAATAAAATAATCCAAACACCACACAAAGTATCATAAATCAACATAATAATGTCAAATGTAGCAATCAACTAAACTACGCATCCACACACACCAGGTCAGTGAATTAATCACCATAATAAAATAGTATCACACTAACATATAAAAGTAACAAATAGTAGTAAATAGTATCAGCAACATGGGGGTATTACATCCTCCTCCCCTAGAACATGGCTTACTCCTGGAAGCCAGTAATTAAATATAAATAAAAAGTGAAAATAAATAAGATTCCCTGATATGGGAGGCATCCTCCCATGTTGCCAAGACCTCAATGTTAGGTCACCTTCGGACCCACTTGAGCTCAAGAGTCAAACACAAAGGTTTCCTAATAGACACAAACTACACAGAGGACCCAGCATTAGCAACCTTGGCTCTGATACCAAGCTGTAACGCCCCGCCACACAAACCCCAAAGGAACTAATAAAGACGCAACAATTTTTTTTAAAAAGAACATAATAATTGTACTTAAGTATTCCAACATAACAATGTTCTAATTTGCACAACTAAATCCCTTGGGGTACACGAGGAGACATTACTACACTAACCCACAACAAAGATACTAGATTAAACAATAATTAAACAATTACATAAAACCATTCATTCTCACATCACCATTTGAAATCATCCATTAACAATAACAATATTAATAAAAGTAATCCAAATTAAACCATATATGTAAAACACAAATGAATTAATCATAAAGAAAATAAATATATATACATTTTGACAGATACACACAACATAATCAATAATCACAAATGATTGTTCACAATGATTACATGGCCTGAATATACATTACATCAATATGATATTACAACATAATGAACATATAAAAAAATTACATCAAGATCCTCCGAATACATGTGGGAGTCAATACATCAATAAATAAATTACATCTGAAGTATAAACATACATCTGGTACATAAGAACACTGGATCAACAACATCTACCAAAACCCTACGATGAAAGACACAACTGCATCCAAAGGGAACCCAACAGGGTGCGAAGCATGTTCCACCCAACCACCCCTGTGCTGGGAGTAGACAAGGAAGGATCCCTGACCAAGCACGTCTAATAGTAACACAAGACTAACTCTAGACAAGGCGACAAAATGTTATCAAAGACCACATGGAAACTAAACAATGATAAATCACCACAAGACATAACCATAGACCACCTTCAAAACATAACAATAAATCACTTTCCAAACATTACAACCATAAGTCACAACACACAACATCAATAAATCTCAATTCATAACATCAAAGACTACTTCCAGAGGACTTCAATAAAATAACACAAATGGAATGTTAGAGGAGAGTGTCATCGCATGGTTTCACATGGATTATCTAGAAAACCTATCACAAGGTGCCACCTCCATCTCTATATGGATTATCCAGACAACCTATCATGAGGTGTCACCTCCATCTCTATATGGATTATCTAGACAGCCTAGTTTAAGGTACCACCTCCATCTATGGTTCTCCTGACAACCTATCTCAAGGCACCGCTCTATAGGGTTACTCATGCAGAATCGTTAACCTTTCATGAAGACAAGGCAATGATCTTGCCAACCACAACCTTCTCGGTCCCCTTTAGTCTATGATAGCACTAACAGGTGGAAGAGGCATCACAATTATCTTATTAATGTTTAATCCCCACCCATGATTTATTACTTAGGTTATCACTGATTACTATAAATCTATGTGGGTTACCCTGACAACCCCTTTGTGCGTCGTCCCCCACTTAGAGCCACTCTCTCTAAACACTCAACACAAACTATCAAACACAAAAGGATTGTACCAATAAGAAATACTGAACCAACAAATGGATCTTTTGCGAGGCATAACCAACTCACCAAAACATATGAAACACATTCACTAAACAGTCCAACCCAAGTGCCACTAAAATCACAACCACAGTCAAAGCACAAGCCAAGTATCAAATTGCAAAACCAATAATGACATCATTATTCCTCACCTCTGGAAGTTCCTAATCAACTTACGTTCCTATAATAGGATGAACTAACTCTAGGGTTTTCCTGCAAAACATAAACTCAATAAAAGAAAATCAAAATTAATTAAATGAGTAATCTCAAGGTACCCCATACATAAGAATGACGCCATAAAACAAATTACAATGAATAATAAGTTTCACCCAATAAATCAATCAATTACACAAGAAAATTCATTTCAAAACAACACAAGTAATTTATTTTGAACTTCTCAACTAAACTATAACCTTATAAACTTTAAAATTAACCAATCAATTTAATCATAATTACAAAGCTTATTTGCAATTTTCTAATTAAACTATAATATTACCACTTGTAAAATTATCCATTTATTTCTTAACCATGACAATATAAAGGACTATCCAACATACATAAATACATAATTATATATATAAATGTATAGATGCCTTTATACATATATACATATATATATATATATACATAAAAACAGTAAACATATATTAAAACAAATATTTAAAATTCATTACAAAAATTAACAAATAAGACATATATATACATATTAAATAAATAAAATATATATATATATATATATATCATATAACATAAAAATAATCACATGAAACTTAAATCAAGTTTTATTTCCAAAGAATAGACATGCAGCACAGGGGAAGCCCAGAGTACAAAGTACTATGGGTGGGGAGGGTACGCAGTCCGCAGGGTACTGCGGTCCCCACTGTGGGGAGGCCACATGTAACGCCCCGCCGTGCAAACCCCAAAGGAACTAATAACAACAGAACAATTTTTTTTTTAAAGAACATAATAACATACTTAAGTATTATAACATAACAATGTATTATGAAACACAACTAGTTCCAATGGGGTACATGAAGTGACATTACTATTCTAACCCATCACAACGATAATAAGATAACAATAAATAAAAAATTACGTAAATCTATTCATTCCCATTAACCTTTTAAAATATCCATCAACAATATCCATATTAATAACATATGCACATATGACAATACATGGAATTATAAAGATATAAAGTGTTACATCTTTAGAGAGATACAACTCAACATAACCATCTATAACAAATGATCCTGAATAAATACATGGCCTGAATAAACATTACATCCAAATGATAGTAAAATACAATTGACTGAACATACATCTCAACAACTACATATACAATTTACAACAAAGTCATCCCAACACATGTGGGAGATAATACAACAACAATGAATTACATCCGAAGTATATACATCTATCAGGTACAAAGAATTACTGGATCATCCACATCTTCCAAAACCTACAATAAAAATACATCTGCAACAGAAAAGGGAAACCCAATGGGGTGCGAAGCACGTTCCACCCAACCACCCTCGTGCTGAGAGTAGACAAGGAAGGGTCCCCGACCAAGTATGCCTAACAATAACAAAGACTAACTCCCAACAAACACATAACATCAAGACCACCTAGAAGACTCACGACAACCATTCCAAGAGGCACATCAACAAATCACTTCTGAACATAACAATAAAACACCTTCCCAAATAACAACTAGTCACACGCACAACTTCAATGAACTCAAGGCATGATAACAAAGACCTCATCTAATAATGACCAAAGAGAAAACAATCAAGGCACTTAACCACTACAATCACAATATTACTTCACAACTACAATCACAAAGTCACTTAACACGAGGTTACAATGCTTCCAGAGAACAAAGATCGTGAACTTCGCGCAATAACTGGCTAACTGTTGACATAGGAAGAGTGTCATGCATAAATTGCCATGAGTTACCCTGGCTCAACCTTCCTAGGCTACCGGAACCCCATCCTGGGTTACCCTGGCTTGCCTCTACCGGTCGCCGGACCCTCACGCAAAACTATGCATCCCATCTCATCTCGAGCCTTATCATTCACTTGCTTCACAAGAGAGACATCCTTTATCTTTATTAGTGTGAAAGCCCCCCATTAATTTATTTAGATTATCACTTAATTAAACTCTAGGTAGGTTACCCTGGCACCCCTTTGTGTGCCGGACCCCCACAAAGAGCCACTCTCCTATCGACAGCACACAAGGTACAATACCACAATAGGCAACTAGACATCACAAACTCTCCAATCCAAGGAGGAAACAAAACAAGGAAACTCACTCCAAACACTGGAGGAAACCAATACAAATACACACTCCTTCCAAAGGAGGTACATATCTCATTACCCCCTCCTATTTCCTAGGAGGCACAAATCCCCGTTCGTGGAAACCGGGTACACCATCATAGTACAATACATCAAGACGATTCACAAACTAAACCTCTACACCAAACACCCCACTCTAGAAAACTTCTCTGGAAGACTTACATAGACCTTTAATCCCATTTGCCCGACACGGAGAATAAATAATGTCAAGAAGAACAATTACATTTAACCAAAGCCACAAACAAATTAAAATGAATAATAATTTTCATCCAATAAATCATTCAATTACACGTGAAGACTCATTTCAAAACAACACAAATAAATTTATTTCAACCTTCACAACTGAACTATAATCCTATGAACTTTAAAATTAACCAAGCAATTTACTTATAATTACAAAACTTTATTCCCAATTTCAGATTAAACTAAAATACAATAACTTGTAAGAATTATCATATTAAAATGTAATCACAATATATATAAATCTTGAAAAGCATTCCAAACAATTCATTATCTACTTTTAGGGTTTCCGCGAGACACAAACCCGATCAAAAGAAAACCACAATAGGTTCAATGAAATCTCGAAAATGAGCAAACCACGCTACACAATTCATTCCAAAATATAATAAATTTCGGCAATAAAACTAATCAATTATTTGAGAATGTTCAATTAATTAACACATAGTTTATTTCTAATTTATTTATTGATTTATTTATTTTTTATTATACAATAACAATACAAATTTATACAAATTTTTTACATTACAACCTATTAAAATATATAACATCATCTAGTCTTTCCATATTCACAACATATAAAAAAAAAACTCATTAAATATATATAAAATTATATTATAGACCAAACCCGGATTAATAATAAAAAAATCAAATCATAACATTTATAAAATGTTATTCAGAAGAATATAATAAAATATATATATATATATATATATATATATATATATATATATATATATACTAATTAAATCAAATTATACTATATAACAAACTTGAATTTAAAAAAATCAAATGATAAAATTTATGTAATAAATCGAATCCGAATTAAATTGAGTTAACTAAATTTACAACTAAAAAAAAAATTCGAATTAAACAAAACTTAGATTTAAATTTTAAATTTTAAATTTAATAAAATTTTAAATTCTTTACAAGAAACGAGTTTCATTTAATAATAAATAGCTAATAATAAAAGAAAAAACATGTTGATAAATAGCCATACGCTGCCACTGTGGTACGCAGTACCATAGTTGCCTATGGTACTGTGTACCACAGGGGACAGGGTTGCAGCCCACTTGGCTGCGTACAACAGCCCTCGGCTGCTATGCCCAGCCCAGTGGGGCTGCGTGCGGCCTATGGGGCGCGGGGTACGGCGTTGGGCCGACCCTTTCCCCAAAAATTCTTTTAAATCTTTATTTTTTAAATTTTTTTTTTTTTTAAAATAAAATTTCTTTTATAATTTTAATTTATTTATATATATATATATTTTAATATTAAAATCCATACCTCCATTTCACGCACCGGTATGAAATTTTAACAATTAAATAAACGCTGCTTTTTTTAATTTTTTTTTCTTTTTAATTTTTTTAAATAACAATAATAATAATTTCATTTTTTTTAATGAATTTTAGCCTATGAACAATTTCAAAATCTTTACAAATACATTGCATAATATTTTGAATTTCAAACTATATAGATTTAGAGTTTATTTTTCCCTGTATATATATATATATATAAATTTATTATTTATATATTTATATATATAAGGAGAGATTCATAACAAAACATAAAATAACTTGTTTTCTTACACAAATCTGGGTATCTAGAATCAAATGATAATAAAATGAGATTTTCTTTTCAAACAATAATTTCCTCTGTTAAAAAAATATTGCATAATTTTGAAGGGGTTTTACTACGGTTTTCTACAGAAGATTTGAAAGTATAAATATAACAAGTTCTCAAATCACATACTTTATTCAATCAAGCTTCAAAACCCTAGCAACTAGATTTTTTTACAGAACGATAAAAATATTAACAACTTAAAAGGAGAAAACCTGGAATCCTTCGTCTGAAGAAGAATTCCTCCTGTAGCCTCCTCTCGATCTCCTCCTGCAGCTCTCTTCTCCCGATCCTCTGCCTTCAATGTTCTTCTGAACCATCTTTCCTTTCCATCTCACAATAAATTTTACACAATAATTTTACCCAGCAAATCCTCAAAACTCAAATCTATTTTTCTTTTCCATATCCAGAATAACAGAGTAAAAACTTGTGTGTGAAAAATTCCCTCATAAAAATAATAAATCACTAATTAAAAACAATAAATCTTTTTCCGCTTTCTTTTCCAAAAAGCCCCCTTTCTTATTGGTTCCTTTCTAGCTTTTAAAAGCTCACACATATCTAAAATTTTAATTAAAATAATTTATTTAATTCAGATATTATCCTCACATGATTTTCTAATTAAATATTAATAAAAGGTAATATCTAATTATTCTCATCAATATTAATTTAATTATAGTTATTTGCATTTTTTAATTAATTAAATCACTTTTAATTTATAATATATTTAATTTAAAATTTTTTCTAACTCTCAATTAAATCAAATAACCATGCAACATTAATTAATTATTTTATGAAGTACAATTAATTAATTAAACACTAACCAAGAATTAAACAAATACTCAACAGTCAAACTACATAAAGACAAAGACAAAACCTCAGTCATAACACAACGACTCACAATAGACGACGGACGTGGGATGGGGACACTTCCAAACCTACTCCCTTTTTCAACATTTTACCCATTGGGTTGATTTATTGCTCGCCCTGTCCTGCCGAAGCAGGTGGAATCGAGACTTATTCCTGCAATCCTGCATCCAAATAAATGTTATGTAGCACATGTATATATATATTCAAACATCCTATCATGAGAAGGAATTGCAGTGTAGTAGGGCACTCGTGAACGAGTGATGCTACACTGTCCTCTCACCTAATCTATTCTAACAATTGCAATATCAAAGAAGAGCTAACATTTCTAATCAAATTGATCATAAAGTAACATGATATTTAACTACTGCATCATAACTAATTATTAAACAATTGCATTATAAAATACTACTGAATTAAATAACATCACCATAGAATCATCACATTGGCATATAAACATTAATGAACAACTATTTGAATAAACAATAATCCAAATCAACACATCGAGTATCATAAATCATACTAATAATGTCACACGCAACAATTAACTAAACCACGCATCCACACACACCAAACAACAATACAGACAATCACCATCACAAAGCATCAATCAAAACCACATAAATGTCAAATCCAACAACACAGAAATTAATAAGTCTCAACAGTATGAGGGGTATTACATCCTCCCCCCCTAGGACATGGCTTACTCCTGGAAGCCATTAAATAGATAAGAGTAAGCACACAACAACCACACAGAGAACACGCCACAAACCTCTATAACTAACCACATATTCATTCATTTCCTATTACCATATTCCATAATTCCATACCATATAACCCACAAAAGCAACTCCAAACCCACATAGGGTCAATCAGGCAATCGCTTGCACAATGAGGTAAAGCACAAGAAGACATATAAGAGTGGACATGACAACAAAGCTGGTTGTCATCTCCCACACACAACACACAAAATTCACACACAACACAATTGTCCATAATGCATTCTTCTAGTAGGAAGGATATCGGTGCATTGTACACTACACCGAGGGTCCTATCCCTTCCACTAGTTTCCTGCGTCATTGGACCTACACCACGTAACAACAACTTTTGGGTTGCCAAGTCAGATCAACCCAAAAAGGGAAACATAAACTAACGAACAAAGCACCTAGGTCAACGCCATGGCTCATAATGCCTAGAGTATTACCTACGCCACTAACAACTTAATGGGTCCACATTATCCTAGAGCGCCCAGTGTTTAAACTTGGGCTCTGATACCACAGCCCCCGCGCGGCTGCGTAACAAACAACCTCGGCTGCTGTACGCAGTTGGTGTTTGTTGTGCCCAACCCATAGTGGGGTCGGGGAATGGTATGATGAAAGCCGTCCACTCTTCCCCCCCTCAATACAATAAATTTTATTATATATATATATATATATTTTATTGTTTTAATATTTTATTTTATATATTTCTTTTCATATATAAAATACATATTTTATGATGAACCACAAATTTCCCATAAATAAATTTCGTTGAATATATAGAAAACGCAGGTTACCCTGCACATGAAATTTATTATTATTATTATATATATTTTTATTTAAATATTTGTAATTCGTACCTCAAACACAACAACATCATATTTTTATATTAAATCTTCATTCGTATGAAAGTACAGAAGAATATGAACAGAATATGCAATGAATTAAATATATTATATTTAATATTTATATAAATGAAATTACACAAGTACATAATATATATATATATATCTATTCCTTTGAATGAGTGAAATAGAATAATAATATATGTATATTTAATTTTGTATAAATATATATATATTTAACGTGAGATTCAGAACAACAATATAACAATAGATTTTTCCATAACCCAATATAGATCTAACATGCAATTTAACCATCAATTCAAAAATGATTTTGATTTCAAAACAATAAATTTCACTACTAAACTATATTGAAGAATTTTGAAAGGGTTTTACTAAAGTTTTCCACAGATGATTCAAGAGTTTTAATACAAAAAAGTTTTCAATCACAGAACCACTTTCAAAGAATACCTAGAGAAATTGATTTTCAAAAACACAACCAAATTTTGTTTATGGAACAATAAAATAATAATAACTTAAAAGAATAAAACCTGAAGTCCTACGTTTGATGTAGAATCCCTTCTGTAGCTTCCACTCAAATTCCTACCTGCAACTCCCTCCTCAATCAATCTTTTCTTCCAAACAATTCTTTTACCCAAAAGCACAAAAATAAACTATTCTTCCTTTCTTTTCTTTTACAGACCCAAAACAACCGAAAAATCTCTGTGTGTGAAAAACTCTCCCATAATAAAAATAAATAAAAATCCATAAAGCTCTTCAACTTTTTTTTCCTCAAAAATCCTCCTTCCTCATTGGTCCTTTTTCTGCTTTTAAAAGCACACACTTATCTACAATTTTAATTAAAATTTAATTATTTTCTCAAGATATTATCCACACAAGATTTTCTAATTATTATTAAGAAAAAGATAATATTTAATTATCATCATCAATATTTATTTAATTTAATTCCTTACACTTTTAATTAATTAAATAACTTTTCTTAATTATAATATATATTTAAAATTGAACATGTAACTAACTCACAATTAATTAGTCCTTTAAAATAAGATTAATTAAATAACTACTAACCATCAATAAAATAATAATCCACAATGAAACTAGATAAAGACAAGGACAAAACTTCAATCATGACACAACATAACTTGAAACAGGATGACGGACTTGGGACGGGGATACTTCCAAATCAACTCCCTTTTTCAACATTTTACCCATTGGATTAATTTAATGCTCGCCCTGTCCTGCCGAAGCAGGTGGAATCAAGACTTATTCATGTAAATCCTACATCCAAATAAATGTCAAGTAACACATGTATATATAATAAAAAATATCATATCATGAGAAGGAATTGCAGCGTAGTAGGGCACTCGTAAACGAGTGGTGCTACACTGTCCTCTCACCTAAGGTATACTACAATTACAATATCAAATATGAAATAGCATTCCTAAATTAACTGGTCACATCATAACTAATTATTAAACCACTACATCACAATGTATTATTGAAACCAATTAAACATCATAGAATCACAACATCGACATATATATTATTAATGAAAAACCATTGCATAATAAAATAAACCAAACACCACATAAAGTATCATAAATCAGCATAATAATGTCAAATGTAGCAATCAACTAAACTATGCATCCGCGCACACCAAGTCGGTGAATTAATCACCATCAAAAAATAGTATCACACTAACATATAAAAGTAACAAATAGTAGTAAATAGTATCAACAACATGGGGGTATTACAGTAGTCCTATGGTGACTAGTTTTAAATTTTAAAAAATGATTATTCACCTAAGGTTGATCAAAGAAAGTATAGATCTATGATTGGTGGAATGCTATATTTAACTACTACAAGACCTGATACCATGTATGTAGTATTTCTTGTTGCTATATTTCAAGAATATCCTAAAGAAATGCATGTTGTAGTAGTGAAGAGAATATTCAAATATTTAAGAGGTGTAATATACTATAGTTTTGGCATCCTAACAATACTAATTACATATTAAATTCTTATACATATGTAGATTGGGTTGGTTGTGTTGATGATAGGAAAAGTACAAGTGGTGGTACATTCTTTCTTGGATGTAGATTCATATCATGGATGAGTGAGAAACATGATTCAATTTCTCTATCCACTATAGATGTTGAGTATATTGCAGTAGCATCATGTTGTATACAGGTATTAGGGATGAGAAAACTTTAAAAAATATCAGAATTATATTTGATGAACCTATATCTATCTTTTGTGATAATACAAGTGCAATAATTATTTCATAAAATGTAGTAGTGCAGTCAAGGAAAAAGCTTATATCTATCAAATATCACTTTTAAAGAGAGAATGCTATGGAGAATGGAGTGAATCTTCATTATGTTGCCATAAAGTATTAGATTGCTGACATATATACTAAGGCTATTCCTAAGGATACTTTTGAGTATCTTTAGGAGAAGTTGGGGTTGATTTCCCCTCCTTTCTTGAACTAGATATAGATAGAGGTGCATCAGTCGAGTGGATCTATGGATATATCTCTTTTTGGACTGATGGTTCTAGGCTAACTCTTAGGGGGAGTAGGTAGTATCATGTGTTGTCATTGTGATTTCTTATTTAGTTGGGTGTACTCCAAACAGGGAGTATTCACAGAAGGAAATTTTGGTTTGGTGTCAAAGAGGGATAAAAATGATTTTTTTTTTATCCTTTTACATTGATTTCAAAGTAGGAGAGAGAATCATGTGAAGAAAAATAAGGGCATGTGCATGATCATCATGGAAAAACACCACTTAAGTGACAAAAAATTCAGAAAAATTAGAGCTAGGAAAGTTGACGTAAACGTTTGAATAATTTATCTATATTATTTCAAAAATATGTAAGAATAGAATCTATATAAAATTGAAGGTAGTTTCTAAATGACTAGGTTTATTTAAAAAGAAATCTATTTGGTCAAAAATTTGAAATTTCAATGTAGTAGTACTTAAATTTCAAGGAAAAAATAAGAAGTAGGTGTTTGTCTGACCACCCTAACTATAATAAAATGATAATATTTTTTTATAAGATTTTAGATATAAGTAGAGGACTCATATCGCGATGTGATGCATATTTTTTTTAATTCCTTTCCATGTGAATAATCAATTATGATTTTTTTATTACAACTTTAAAAAAATATAAAATATCATATGTTTGACCACCTTAACTTGCTCAAAACTTCTTGAAATTCTTCTTTTTTAATCCTATAGTATGCAAAGCATAGAATGTGATGCATGTTTTCATTTCAAAAAATGTGATATTGTTTGAAAGCTATAGATATTTTTCAATCAACTTATCAATCAGGAATTTAGTCATAATTCAAATAGAAAATGAATAATAATAATTTATTAAATTCTAAGTAAAGCATAATTTATATTAGTGGAAACCATAGAATCTCCTTTAAAAACCCTTTTCGTTTAATCAATTTTGGGTAAAACAAAGTCGTCAGCCACATACCCATCATATTGCCACTTTTTGGCCCATCATGATCCTAGAAATACCCATAACTTATCTACTTAAGGGGAGAAGATCATTTGAAAGGAAAAAAGAGGGAGTGGTTAGAACTATTGTGTGGTCTTTTGTGGCTTGTTATATCTTGTGTTTCCATCAATGACAAATGGGGATATTTTTGCAAGAATGATGGTGTTGTCATTGATGTCAATAGGAAGTCTACTAACTAGTGTTGTCATTGATTTCAACTATGGAATGAAAATGTTGAGTATATTGAGAAAATTACGAAAAGAGGAAAACTGGATGTCCATGTGTAGTTGAGACTTTGAGGAATTTTTGTGAGTGCATGGAGCAATTCATTTTTTGCATAGTTTGAAGATGAGTTGGAATAAAGTAATGACCTAAAATTATGGTTTTGGTAGATGGTTTCCAAGTTCTTTTGAGAAAATTTAATAAAAAGAGTAAACAATATTGTACAAATGTTAATAGTATGGTCTAATTTTGTGCTTTACATTATTATTTTTTTGATGCTATTCCTATGTAGATATTATTGGTCATTGAAGGTTGAAAGAGGTTTCTATTTTAGAATTTTGGTTTCTCGAATGTTGTACAGTGCAAGATATTTTCACCAGAGTGTGAACTAGTTGTATAGTAATGTTTTTTATTGTCTGGGAGGAATGTATCTACTCTTTGTTTCTTTTCTATTTTTATTTAGGTTATGTAGATTTTGGATCTGCTTAAAATGATTTTATCTTTTTATATTCAAGTTTTTACTTGATTTGGTGTAGTATAGTGTAAGTTTCATTTATCAATATGCAAACAAGGGTTATCAATTTTCTTGAATTAAATTAGTTGTTGATAAAAACATTAGTTAAAGTATTTGATGAATCTTAAGTAGTTCATGGATTTTCTTGGATTGATTTCAAGTGAATTATCTAGTCTAAAACATTCAACTTGATCTAAGGAAGTGTGTACTTATGTTTATGGTGTTTTTCATAGTTGTTGGATGACATTGTGTTGAACACCATGCAAGGATTGTAGAAGCATGATGAAGTATGTTGGGACCTATTCAGGTCCTAATTAAGGATTTATTTAGGTTTCCTTTCATTCATATCCATTGCTAGAATCTTTTGGTGTTGACCTATTTCAAATTTGAATGTATAACGGTTAGTGCTCAACATTGGAGAAAGTTTTGAAGCCAAGGTTGATATAAATATGTATGGTGTTGCTAAAAGAGGGTGTATGAAATATCAAAATGAAATATATATATGTGAGATTTTTGCAAGTTAATTGTAATGAGATACAAAATTGAGTAAAGCAATGCAAATTTCATGTTAGTATTCTGAAGGTAGTGAGTTAAAGGCATCTAAAATATTTCATGTGAGACTACAAAATTATGTGAAAAATTGTGGTGGACTCTTTGTTGTATTGGGAAGTGTTTCTCTATTTAACATTCTTCTTCTAACTTCTTGTAATATTTCTATGGAAGTGAGCCCTTGCTATGAGCCTTTTTGACTAGTGTAACCTATTCCTATAGTGAGCCTATTTGTATTGATTTTGCTATTACCTATATTGTGAGCTAATCCTCACCACATTTTTTCACTCATTTTGTTTTCCATGTAAATCTAGTGTTCTCATTTGTATGGTATTTTGATTTTAGTTTTTATTACCTGCATTTCATATTTAATCAATCTAATAGAATAAGGACCTAATGTATGCTTGAGGATCTATTTACTATTGAGGGTTTTGAAGGTTTAATTTTCTACAACTAATTCAACACCCCCTCTTAGTTGTATTGTTCATTTAAATAATTTTAATCTCCTAGAGGTGGAAAATTATCATTGTCATGCTCTCTTGGAGGCTCCTATGCATCAACTTCAAGCTTAGTTTATATTTCTTCAATTATCATCTTCATAACTTCTTTAGTTTCTTACTAAATCTTCTTTTTAATATCATCATCCATGCTCATTAGAAGATCTATTCTTCACTTTGTGCTATGATATTTTTATTAATTCTAGATTTTTTTTCCTTTTCCTCCGGAGAGATGTAGGACCTAACCTTTTCAAAAAAAGTTAGTTCTAGTTCTTCATCTACCTTTATTACATTCTCTCTTCTTTTCCCCAAAGCTTATTATAGGATTTATAAAGCTTTATTAATAATTTCACTAAAATATATGTTATTCTTGAGCATTACTCAATGAAATCCCTTTCAATTGATTTCTAGTCTTTTGGAGGGACATCAACAAATGAAAAATAAATTAATGGCTCCAATATCGAGAGGTTCATGTTTCTCAGCTTTCCCTTCACTTTCTTATTCAATTTGGAGATATCTTCATCTCCTAATTCTTCCTCCTCTTTAGGTTTTTCCTCATTTGTCTTCTTCCTCTTAGCCTTCTACTTACGCCTGGTATGCATAGTTTTAGTGGCCTTATTTTGTGGAGGAGTCTTTGATGCAGTTCTTGTATTTCTACCATGATTCTTCTATATTGATTTGGAGGGTCGTAGAGTAGATGTATCAATAGAAGTTGATCTATGGAACCTTCTAGGAAACTTCTCTGCAACATTTTCTTAAGGATATGAGTGGATATTCATTGGAATTTGACCAAACGATGGTGGCATCATTTTAGACTACCATAAAATATCCCACTTCTTGAACAAATTATCCACTCTTTCTCACTTTTTTCGTCTATCTTCTTTTGTATCATCTTATCCATGATCTCTCTAGATGTAGAAAATATTTGTACTTTAGGATCCTTTGGCTTTAACAAAAAAATATCCACATAACCTTGTACATATTTAGGAGTGCCTTATAGGGAGCTTAAGAATCCATTAGGCCTAGGGCTCTACTACTTCCATGTAGCAATAATCATTTTCCACCATGAATGCCACTTCATTCTCATGTTTCTAGAAAAATATAGAGGGTGTCCTCTCTCTACTCTACATCTAAACTTGGTTAATTTTAAAAATTCCCTAATAGAATGTGTTGTATGCTTGGTTATCTTGGATTTTTTTGTGCTTCTTAATTTGTGTAGCTACTAGAGAATACTAATCTCATATTTTACCCTTAAATCTACTCTCCCAACAATTCATAGAGGCCAAAATTGGCACCTTCCTTCACCATCTCATGCGTAGTATGAATTGTGGTGGTGATGGAAGAACCTTCTCTATTTGTGAAATAGATCTTATATTCAATTCCCATTGAAGCATAGTGGACACCAAGATCAATGAATCTTTATAGTTAGGGTTCTCTTATCAAATTTTTCTTTGCTAAGCTCCATAACCCTTTCATTCTTTCTGAAATTTAGCATTGGGATAGGTATAGATGCACAAAGAATAGTAACTGCCCTAATTTCTTATTTTGTGATCATGTAGGGCTTATCCAACAAAAAAAAAATCATCACGAAATTGGCTCAACATGATTATTACCCATTCTTTGCACTAGTTAAAGTCTAGAAAATCTTCCTAGATGTCTAACCCTTTCACTCCCACATTTGCATACTAAGGATTGTATACATCATTCTAATTTAGTAGCTCATGTCATACCACTTCAAAAGAAGATGTGTGATCAATCCCATTTAGAGGGGCATGGACATATATTCTTACATCCTTAGAATACACCATATCCACATGAACTTTTGAAAATGCACGATCTTTATTAGCCTCCATAACCTTGAATGTAAAATTCTTGTATTTTTTCCTATATTTCTCCACAAAATCAATCACTTGTGGTATCTCCATTGATATTCCCTTTGAATTATTTAAAAATAGATACTAGTGTTTCACACAAATAGTTTTAAAACCAAAACACTCTTCTTCACACCCAAACCCAAATGCCTTAGATTGGAAATGAGAAAAAAATATTCAAATGAAACATAAAAATATTTCCATTTTCCCATACTTTTTTCCATTAATTCATTCACACTTGTTAGGTAAAACTTCTAAAAAAATTCTTTGTGTCATTATAGGGATGCAAATATTCTCAAGAAACCTCCACAAAACATTCCCTTTCTATTGAACTTATATCAAAAGGTTCAATCTAATTCACCTTCTATACTAAAATATTCAACACTTTATGCTTCTCAAGGGGCTAAAGGATATGCAAATGGTAGCTCCCCCTGAGATAAAGCTCTATCTAAATTTTTCAAAGGATCTTGTAAAAAATGCATAAGCATAGTATCATCCTTCTTTACATTCTCTTGACCTTGCTTCTCCTTCCAAAATTTTTCATTTCCATTTTTTTTTATTTAGGGTTTCTTCCTTCTTTTGGTTCTCAGTAGGTGGCTTCAAAGAACCACTTCTACAAAAAATTTCTTTATGCCTAAAACATCAAGAAAATGGTGAGATGCTTTCACATGGTTTAGGACATAAAACAAACCCACTTTCCAATTATCTCATTCAAGGATGACCTTAGAGATCTTAGTGCGAAGGAGAAAGAGATCTTTCAATAAGGATGTCCTAGGGGCTGATTATAAACTAATGATGGGTTCACCACCAAGTTAGGACTTGGAAGACAACTGCAATGCAAGATGTAATACTTAACCCTAATTTTATGCAATATTTCACTAAATGACCTAAAAATGTATGAAAATAAAAATAGAAAGTTGCAACATGAAATGTGTGCACCTCTAAATATGAAGATGACTAAATGAAGCACTGAAATGCTGAAAATGGTGACTTTAATACAAACTAGAAATCATATGCCAAGCTGGGTGAATCAGTCCCAGATATGGTTTTCTAAGCAAAAACAAGAATCTAGCAAATGGGTATTTGAATCTATAAAAAACTAAATTTTGATATAAATTGGGACTCATATGCCAAAACTAGTGTATCAGTCTAGTTAGGGTTTTCTGAAACTTCAAAGTTTGAATTTGGTCTTCAAGTTCTACTATGTGCTTCCCAATTGGTTTCTACATCTGAAACCCTAATTTGCAACCTATAGAAGTCTTTCAAGTATCTCTAATGCAAGGTGACAACTTTGAAAAATTTATCCAAACTTGCTCCTCAATGTTTCTTCAACCTAAACCTATAAATCACACAATAAAGTGAGGGAAAAAATGTTGTTTTGTTAGTGGATAGGAGTTTTCCTTGGTCAAACCCTAATTTGGTAATCAAACCTTGAAATGTAATGAAATAGTAATGGAGAATAATGAATGAACAAAATATGATGTTGTAACTCATGAAACCCTCACAATAAACTACTACAAACATGTATGAGGTGGCTCCAATGGTTGTAAAAGTTGACTCTTTATTGAATATGATAGTTTTTGAGTGAAATGCTAGCTTGAATAATAAAACCCTACATCACAATCATTAGCTCAAAAATAAACATGATGGATGAAGTCTTTGACATGATGCTTGATACTTGAATAATGTGCTAAATTTCTTGATAATTTTCCCCTGAATGTGCTTGAATGCTCTTGTGAACTCAAATTTGCTATAAGAATGCTCATTCAATGAACTAGGTCACTTGATTGCTTGTTAGGATAAAATGAGTGAAAGAAACTTGTGTTTATACTTAATTATGCAAAAATTTCCAAAATTACAACACTATAAGCTGACATCAGATCGAGGAGGATAAAATACCACTAGGAATTTGAATTAATTTTAATTTTTGCCCACACGGGACTCATATGCCCAAAATGGCATATGTGTCCCATTAGGCATAATTTATGGGACCAAATTCAAAAATACTTAGAAAGGTGTAAAACTAGGATCAAAACCAAAAACCCTAGGATCAAACCACCAAATATTGGCCACATAGCTTGAAAACACCTTAATTATGATTCAATATTGATTTGTGTTGGGATTATCCTCAAAAGATGCATTAAATGAGGCTTGTGGATGTAAAATAAGGCCAATTAAAGCATAAATAATCCCAATTATTAATGAAAATCCTAGAAAAGTGTGAAAGTGCGCTACAATACTTTACAACACCCTAAATAATGTAGGATTAAAGCACATTTTGAGGAAAAGGAGGTTTATTACATTTAGTCAATTAATAAAACCTTAGGAAAGTGTGAAAGTGTGTTACAGCACTTCACAACACTTTAGTAAGGTACCATTAAATTTTGCTAGTTCACAAGTTCCCAAGACATAATGTGAATGTGTCAAACACATTAGAACACTAAATCAAGGATATATTAAGCTGAGTTTAAAAAGGACCCAAACAAGCAAGGAAATGTAAGAGGGATACTTTTTTTGTTGCCACATTTAGCCCCCACTTTAGTAAGAGGATGAAATTGATTCAAACTCACACTAAAGTAGAAAAAAAAACATCAAGAGGGCTTTAGGTGTGCCAATGTTGGTAAGATAGGATGACAATAATCAAGAGTGGTGACCAAGCCCCTAGGATCAAGATCCCATGGGAAATCAACATAGGTACAAAAGAACAAACATGAAAATGATATAAAGAGCATCATGAAGGAACAAACATACATTACCAAAAACGAGGAGAAAAGAAAGGAAAAACAAAAAAAAAAAGGGCAAGTGGATCAAGCTTCAACCATTTTTCCATTGTGATGTTGATCAAATCTAGGTTTTTTGTCTAAAAATGCATGCTCACTTTGAGGTAATAGAACTCTAGGCTATCCATTGGGTGGAGATATGAAAGAGGTGAGACACATACACAAACAATGGGTATGTGCTCACACTCATACACAAGTGGCTCTTTGAAATTCATGCCTCGATTGGGTTTCCTGACAAGCCATACCAAAGTTATACCTCTTGATAACTTTGATAAGGCACCACACAATAATGAACTTCAAGCTTCACAAGGCAAGCAAAGCTTCATATTTTTGGAGATCATGAATAGAAATAATGGCTCTAGAGGCATGAAAAGTGTGTTAAGAAAGGTGGGCATATAATTGAAATTTTGTAAATGTAAAGAGTAAAGAAAATTCAAAGGAGTCTTGCTTAATTCATGTGAGGCCTTGACTTAGGTGACATTGTTCTTAATGTCTCCAAGAGAGGGGGAATCAAAGAATAGAAGATTCACAACATAGGGGATGAAGTGTGTCACATCAAGCCACTAAGAGGAATATAATATGATTAGAGAGATCATGCTCTTGAAGGAAATCACACCCATTTTCATCCATAAAGAAAAAAACACATCATATGAAGTAAAAAGACTCACCATGAACCATGAAAAAGAATAATGCAAAAGAATAATGCCAATGTGTGCCACCACTTTAAAGAAACTTCTAAACACCATGTTGTGAGCAATTAATTTAAAGTAGCAAATGAATTTAATGCTAACAATAAAGAAGACATGAGAGCTAACTTGGAAAACCCTATGCCAAGTCATATATTTCCAAATGAAGCTACTTCATGAAAAAAAAGGAAAAGAGAGGGGTTTCCCACAAAAAAGAAAATACAAATGCACATAAGGGATCTATTGATTTTGGGTGAGTATGTTCTTGCTACAATTCTTTTAGAGAGCTCAGAACTATCATCATTCCCCAGATACACATAGAATGGGAAGAATGACAGAAAGAGAGTGAAAAAAAAGAAAAAAAAATTGGGTCAACATAGAAGAGACAAATTTCTTGATGTCTTTCATCATCCCCAAAAGGAAATTACAAGAAAAAATAAAAGATAAAAGAAAAGCTTTAAGATTTACAACATAGAAAAGAATGTAGGTATAAATAGAGGAATGCCACATCAAATAGAACAATACAAGGGATCACATCGCACACATACAATCAGATAAAAGAAAAATAAATAATGTAAAGAAACTAGTAAGGAATGTGCAAGTCGACCTAAATTAGGTCACCTACATCCCAATTATGTTCATTGTATGTCGAAGATGAACAAGTAGCTAAAGGGACAATATCAAGTGTCAAACTAGGGTCATTACCAAATTCAACACTCCTAGAAGAATTGTTATGTAAGCTCATGGAAGACGAAGAATATTTGTTCAATTCATTATGCAACTCCTCATAAATTTTAATAATCTCCTCATAATCATCTAAATTAATCGCAATGGAAGGGGTGTGTGCAAGATCATCATGGAAAAAACAAGCCCTTAAGTGGCAAAAAATTCAAAAAAATCAGAGTTAGGCAAGTTGACATAAAAATTTGAATAAGCTATCTATATTATTTAAAAAATATGTAAGAAGAGGATCTATACCAAATTGAATGTAGTTTCTAAACTATTACATTTATTTAATTATATATATATATATATATTTGGTGAAAATTTGAAATTTCAATGTAGTAATACTTAAATTTCAGGGAAAAAATAAGTAGGTGTCTATCTAACCACCCTTAGCACAATAAGATGATAAAATTATTTTATAATATTTTAGATATAAGTAGAAAACTCATGTCCAAATATGATGCATATTTATTTGTAATTTTTTCCCAAGTAAATAATTAATTATGAATTTTTTATTACAACTTTTAAAAAATATAAAAACTAGTATGTTTGACCACCTTAACTTCATCAAAACTTCATGAAATTCAATTTATTTTTTAATCCTCTGGCATGTGAAGTATAGAATATGACACATGTTTCAAATTCAAAAAATGTGATATCGTTTGAAAGCTATTGATGTTTTTCAATCAACCTATCAATCAGGACTTTAGTTGTAATTCAAATAGAAAATGAATAATAATTATTTATTAAATCCAACGTAAAGCATAATTTATATTGGTGGAAAGCTAAGAATATCCTTTACAAACCATTTTAACTTCATCAATTTTGGGTTAAAAAAGGGTTGTCAACCACATACCCTACACATACCGATCATATCACCACTTTTTGTCCCATCATGATCCTACACATACCCAGAGGTCAAATGATAATGTGTAGAGAAAGGTTCAAATCATGTTGTGGTTATATTATAAGCTATTTTTATTTTGAGGCAAGGGTAGAGTCATCATGCATTGCTTTAGTTGAGTTTGGATCTTTATTTTCTTTGTTTATTTCTTCATGTAAGGAGCAAGGGCATGACATCTATGCCTACACTCTCTAGCACATCTATTTCATTTAGTTCTATTTTCAAGTTGCATTTGTTTAGGAGTGGGTTGGTCAACCATAGATTTTTTTACTTCCCCAAGGGGAGGAATGGAAGGAAACATAAGAGGTTGTTCAACAACTTTCTCTTTAACTTTGTAAACTTTTTTAATTCTAGGAGGTGTGACAAGATTATTTTTCATTATCTCTTAGTATTTTGTAGGAAGTAGGTGAAGTTTTTGTCTTAGGTTTGTCTTGGTCATTTGTAATTTCATTAGGTTCAATCATGGTTTAATTAAGAATGGTAGGCTGAGTTGTAGGTTGAGGCATGTTTTAGAGGGATAATTCTACTAGTTTCTTTTCCTTGAAATTTTGATAGGATTTGAGAAAGTCTTCTCATGGTTTGATAGGTTCTATGGGCTTGATCCAAAAGAAATATAAGGAAATTTTTCCACGAGATGATAGTAGGTTAAAGCCACTATGATGGAAAATGAAGATTTCATTGCCAAATTGAAATTTTAATCATTTATGTATAACTGAAGGGATTGTATTCATGGAGCGACTTCAACCATGGATGGCCTAGCTTGACACAAAATTGGTGCAACTATAGGATGATGGAGAATGAGATATCTAGTGTTTTTAGTCCTATTTGTAAAGGAAGGGTCATCGATCCCATCATAGGGAAAGTGAAACCATTATGCATCTTGATCCATGCTTTCGGTTTATCATATATATCTTGATAGAGTCCATGCAAGAGTAAGAATTTTTCAGTGATCACATTCTCTCCATAGATGGGATCTATTGATACCTCATTAGTGGGCTTATCATTTATATGGCCGGCTATGTAAAGAGGACCATTAGGTGCATGTTTAAGTATATCTTGTAAGGAAAAAATATTGTAAAGAGGCTTTTTAGTTTGACCCTTACAAGGAATGGCATCTATCACTCCTACCATATCATCCATAGTATCATTATCTATAGGATCATGCTGAATAGTATCATTGTTATCATTAACCGTATCAATATTCATCACATCATTCTTTGTAGCTTTACTAGCTTTGAAAAATGAAATGTTATGATTATGCAAAAGGTTGCTAAATATTTCCAAGTGTTGGTTAGGAGGGGAAACAAGGGTATGTGCAAGATCATGATGGGCCAAAAAGTGGTGATATGATGGGTATGTGTAGGGTATGTCGCTGACAACATTTTTTTTACCCATAATTGATGAAACGAAAAGGGTTTTTAAAGAAGATTCTCAGCTTTCCACCAAAATAAATTATACTTTACTTTGAATTTAATAAGTAACTATTATTCATTTTCTATTTGAAATACAACTAAAGTCCTGATTGATAGGCTGATTGAAAAACATCTATAGCTTTCAAACAATATCACATTTTTTGAATCCAAAACATGTGTCACATTCTATGCTTTGCATACTATAGGATTAAACAAAAAAAATGAATTTCATGAAGTTCTAACCAAGTTAAGGTGGTCAGACATACGAGTTTTTATATTTTTTTAAAGTTGTAATAAAAAAATCATAATTAATTATTTATATGGAAAAAATTACTAAAAAATATGTATCACATCTAGACATGAGTCTTCTACTTATAATATAAAATCTTATAAAAAATATTATCATTTTATTGTGGCTAGGGTGGTCAGACAGACACCTACTTCTTATATTTTCCCTGAAATTTAAGTACCACTATATAATTGAAATTTCAAATTTTCACCAAATAGATTAAAAAAAAAAAAACCTAGTAGTTTAGAAACTACATTCAATTTGCTACAAATTCTATTGTTACATATTTTTGGAATAATATAGATAATTTATTCAAATTTTTACATCAAGTTGCCTACCGCTGATTTTTCTGAATTTTTTGCCACTCAAAGGCCTATTTTTTGCATGATGATCCTACACATACCCACAAACTTATTTCCTTGATCATTAACACCTCCAATGGAGAGACGACTGGAATCAATGAGGTCTTGCACAAGATGTTTAAATGCTTGCAATGTTTTGTATGATGTTTGTTTTGTTGTTGATAATGGCAGTAAGAATTTGGTCTATAGTTTGTGTGCAATAGTTTATCAGGATCGAGTGTTTTAATGTGATGCAAGGTAATCATCTTCTATTCTAAGATTTGTGACAATATGTTATGGAGGGTATCAGGTAAGGGAGTAAATTTCCTTCTCGATTCCCCATAACTAAAGGGTATCATGGATTTAACATGAGTGACTTGGTTATTAGCATTATGAGTTGTTTGTTAAGGTGCATTGAATCGAAGGAAACCTTTATTTTGTTTTCTAAATGGTTGAGAATTGTTTGAGTTTTTAGGCTCAGACTTCTCAGTATGGCTAGAAATGGATTTTTTATCTCGACTACTAACCAAAATCTAATAATCATGGAGGGATGTACACAAGTGCATACATGATGGGAATTTTGTTATGTTAATTTTATATTTTATCTTACTTTGCAAATTTTCTATGAATATCTTTTGAAGATGAGGGCCAGGGACATCTTGATCAATCTTGAATTTAGTTATATTTTCTTCTTATTTTGGAATCAAATCTACCAAATTAGGAGTATGAACTTGAGAATAATGGAGTTTAGTTATCATTTTCTTAGCCAAGAGTTTATCATATGTTACATTGGATTATGTCAAATCATCAAATCGGTGTTTGTAATACCAAGGCTTCATGTCTTAGGAATGTAATCTTATATAAAGTTGTAGGAGATGACTTCACAAAGGAGGGAAGTGGTTGAATCAAAACTTCAATTACATTATTGTTGTACTTTGAGGGTTGGTATAGGTAGGAATAGAGGCAATTATTGTGGGAGGAGGAATTTAAATTCCTCCTTGGCTTGTGACATTGCTTGTAGGTAAATGACAACTAGTGCTTGTGATGAGGTGTTTTCCAAATATTTGAACTATGTTTTTCACAAGGCCATGTCCATATTCACTTTCAATCATGCAATGAATGTTATCTATAGTAGGGATGGTGGTAGTTGAAATTTTGTACCTTATTCTAAGGAAGGCATATCATGTCAAGTGACCTAGGGATGAATTCTTAGCCATTAGAGGTTAGTATCTAAATCAATGGAAAATGTCACTACATAAGGTGGTATAAGCATTAACATGGTTCAATTTAAAGATATCCCTTTCCTCCATATCTCTCAAATCTAGGAACCTCTACACCTTGTGGCATCGGTTGTTTGTAATATCTCCAAGGAAAATGGGATTATGTAGGGGGGGAATTTTTATTTTGGTTGATTGTGGAATTTTTCATTTGAATGGATGAAATAATTTGAAAGAGTTGATTTATGAGAGTTTCATTGCTTGCATAATGAGAGGGAGGTGAAAAAGGTGAAGGTGTGTATGTCTTCAAAGGACAAGTGAATGTAATACTTATAGGTTTTAAAGTTGTAGGAGATATGACATGTGATGTCACAAAGGTACTAGGGACGCTAGTGGAAATTCCCAAGGAAGGAATCAAATTACTAGTCAATTACATTATTGTTGTACTTTGAGGGTTGGTATAGGTAGGAATAGAGGCAATTATTGTGGGAGGAGGAATTTAAATTCCTCCTTGGCTTGTGACATTGCTTGTAGGTAAATGACAACTAGTGCTTGTGATGAGGTGTTTTCCAAATATTTGAACTATGTTTTTCACAAGGCCATGTCCATATTCACTTTCAATCATGCAATGAATGTTATCTATAGTAGGGATGGTGGTAGTATGAATTTTTTTCATTTTGTAGTTCATGTTATAGGTTTGCTTAGTCTTCATGGATTTGAATTATATTTTCCTGTTGAACACTACCAACCATTATTTCATCATTCATCACACTTTTTGGAGGCATGAAATTGTCAAGCGTATGGTCAATACCTAGTGCACTAGTGTCAATTCTAGAAGTGAAAGAGTTATACAGCCCAAGATCCATGATGATTGTGCTATCATGGGATGAACTAAGTCTCAAACTTCATCTTACTATAGTATTAGCAATAGGACACTAAATAGTCACACAAGGGATACTAAATGCAAGATAAATGAAAATGAAATATAAGATAAGAACAATGAAATGACTAACAAAAAATTTGTAAACTAAAAAAAAAGGCATCTACAACAAATGGGAGCTCAAAAATAGAACTTTAAATTCTGTAAAATACAATGTAAAATAGAGGGGTGTATGATTCCCAGTGGGTTTTTTTTCAAAACTTTTCAGCATTTTCAATTTATTTTTATGTGTTTTTTGTTGTATGATCTATAACCTAAGTGAAAATCCAGGTTTTATATTATTTTCTATCACATCTCAGCCCTGATGTAGGTTGCTTTTGGTTTGGTGTGAATTTTTAACATCTTTTGATGTGCATGGTAGAATAATAATTAATATGATGGTTTTTGGTGTTGAGATAAATGAAAGTGTTTATTTAAATTATAAAAAATTGAATAGTATTGAATGTGTTTTAATTTGAAAATGAAGCAAAATAGAGTAGAAACATCTTAATTTATGTAATATATTGCTTTATTTATATCTTTATGTGATACTAATTCAATTATTGTTGTGTGCCTGAGTGCACTTGAGTTGTAGGAGGTCGAAGACCAAGGGTGTGATTAAGGAGAGGAGGTTAGCTTCTTGACAGGACAAAATAGGAAGTCCTCTCGATCACACACACGAGCACTTAGATTCATGTAGTTTGCATTTAGGAATGTCAATTTTAGTGTGTTTGTTTTGAATTATTTTCAAATTAAGTAACAATTAGTAAATTAAATAAATGATGAAATGAAAGCATGATAAAGTAAAGGAATTAATTTTAATTATAATTTAGCTTGGTTTTAAATGATTATCATGATATAAATTTAAGTGAGGATCCTACTTTCTTTAACTTATGTTTTTGTGATAATAAAAATAAATAATAATTAATTGATATTTATTTAAATATTAGATAAATACTTATTTTGAATTAATTGAAATTTATTCAAATGTTAGAAGAAAAAGGGATATTTGTGATGAACATAGCCTTGTGTTAGTATTTTTGAAACGTTCTTCTTTGTTCAACAGTAATTGTGGATTATTTTTACATATCTCTTATTTAGGAATATGAAATGTAAAACACAAAGTTATATTTATATTTTATTTTTATTTTTAAAAAATCCATTTTCAAGATTAGGGTAGGAAATGGAAAGTTAAAACATTATTAGAAAGGGATCACATCTCAGCCCTGATGTAGGTTGCTTTTGGTTTGGTGTGAATTTTTAACATCTTTTGATGTGCATGGTAGAATAATAATTAATATGATGGTTTTTGGTGTTGAGATAAATGAAAGTGTTTATTTAAATTATAAAAAATTGAATAGTATTGAATGTGTTTTAATTTGAAAATGAAGCAAAATAGAGTAGAAACATCTTAATTTATGTAATATATTGCTTTATTTATATCTTTATGTGATACTAATTCAATTATTGTTGTGTGCCTGAGTGCACTTGAGTTGTAGGAGGTCGAAGACCAAGGGTGTGATTAAGGAGAGGAGGTTAGCTTCTTGACAGGACAAAATAGGAAGTCCTCTCGATCACACACACGAGCACTTAGATTCATGTAGTTTGCATTTAGGAATGTCAATTTTAGTGTGTTTGTTTTGAATTATTTTCAAATTAAGTAACAATTAGTAAATTAAATAAATGATGAAATGAAAGCATGATAAAGTAAAGGAATTAATTTTAATTATAATTTAGCTTGGTTTTAAATGATTATCATGATATAAATTTAAGTGAGGATCCTACTTTCTTTAACTTATGTTTTTGTGATAATAAAAATAAATAATAATTAATTGATATTTATTTAAATATTAGATAAATACTTATTTTGAATTAATTGAAATTTATTCAAATGTTAGAAGAAAAAGGGATATTTGTGATGAACATAGCCTTGTGTTAGTATTTTTGAAACGTTCTTCTTTGTTCAACAGTAATTGTGGATTATTTTTACATATCTCTTATTTAGGAATATGAAATGTAAAACACAAAGTTATATTTATATTTTATTTTTATTTTTAAAAAATCCATTTTCAAGATTAGGGTAGGAAATGGAAAGTTAAAACATTATTAGAAAGGGAAAAGAGTTCCCGAGAAAACAACCATTCTTGAAATCATTCTTGAAATTAAGCTCTGCAAATTTTACTTTAATGGCTGCCAAGGAAATGTTGAATCCTTCAGAATAGTGAGTTTGAGAATTATTCTTTGGGAGATAGTAGGAAACTTAAAGCGCTGGTAAAGCAACTGGAAAGGAGGAAAGAAGAAGAAGCTTTCTCAGAAAAACAAGATTGAAAAGGAGCAAAGAGAAGAAGTGGTATGAAGAACATCTATAGCTGGAAGCGTAATATCCAAGTTGTCCATTCTTTTTCCACAAATCTTGTTTGAAAAATGAAAATACCACTGCAAAATTTGAATGCCAAGTGTTTGAATTGTATGCAAAAACTGTGAAAATTTGAGAAAATGTTTCATTCTTATGTGTGCAATGAAATAATATGCATAATTTTACCCATTTCAGATTGGGGCTTTTTTCCCTATTCTAATGTGGTTCATAGATTTTTTTTTTGAATTCTAAATCTTTTATACAAAAACTTTGAATATATATATATATATATACACCCCTATTTTCTATGTGCATATGATATATATATATATTATATTCACTGTTATTTAAGCTTCTAGAACTGTAGAACAGTTGACTATATATGCAAATTTTTGAAGTCTATATTTGTTTATTTTATGCAAGGAATGTGGGGAATAAACCCCAACCCCGACCATAGAGGAAGGGGTGGTGCTATGAGAGGGATAGTACCCTCCACAGACCAAGGCCTGTGGAGGAGGTGTTGCTCCCTCGCATGAAGCACCTTCCCCTATGGGGGGCCGTAGTCCACATTTTCTTTACAAAAAGTTATTTATATTTGAAATGCATGTGTTGAAAAGTTTCTAGTATGTAAAACTTTCTATAAATTATATATGAATATATATATATATACACACACAGAGAGAGCTATATATATACATAAACATACACACATACATACAAACTCTAAAATTTGAAAACTCTATTTTTCCACAGAAAATATTACCTCTGTCAATGGAATTAAACATAAATTAATCATAGCAATATGGTATATGCATTTTGAAAATCTGTTTGAATTCCTTTTGTTATATGGATAAACATCCACACACACACACACACACAATATATATATATATATATATATATATGCTGACATAAATATCACTATTTTCTATAGTAAACTTTACTTGATTTTTTTTTTTTTTTTAAAAACAGAAAGATACAGCATTGTATTCAAGCTCAATATGTATATTCATTTATAAGTCTACCATGTCTTTATATATATATGTAAATATTATAAACAAATATATATATACAAATTTTTTTAGTGAATTTTGTTTATCTAAAAGTTCAAACTTAGAAGATGTAGAATAAATTCACATACATAGCACTGTGTATAGTAGCAAACTTGTATTTGTATACAAATCTAGTTATCTACATTGTTCGTCTTTTCTAAAAATGTTTATATTTCTGAATCTCGATGCATTGTTGGAATCACCATATATCATATCAGAACTTATTGAAACCCACATAAAGCTATGCTAAAAGCTGAAGATGAAACTTTATAGCAAATGTAGAGTATTGAAAACACATTTAAAACTAGTGAATTTTTTGAAAAGAGTAGTTTTCTTTTTTTGAATCTATTAATTCTATTTACTTTGATCAAGTTATTTTAGAAATCAAAACTTGGATTATTTTTTTTAAAATTAGTAACTTTAAATAGAAATACATATAGAAAAACTTTTCATACTGAGTGTATTCATGAAAAGCTATTTTGATAATCTTTGTGTGAACATTGGAAAATGATGAAATTTCTTTGGAATTAGAAATGTGTAAAATTGAATGTGAACTTAGATGGAAAATGCATTGTTTATTGTATTTTGAGAAAATTTTGGAATAGGATGCCAAAGGTGGACCCATAGAGATAGTAGTTTTACCCTTTCTAAAACTATCATTTGTTTTATTTATACTTGGCCAAGCACATGGACCATTGAAATAGATGGAACTAAAAGCCTAGAATTAAATCTATATAGGTCTCTGCCACCTCTTGTTTGCAAGAAATATGTGATTCTCATGTTAGGAATGCATATAGGCATCAGGCTTGCATCGAGAGTTCCCTCCTATGTTGTTGATTTAGGTTGCTAGGCTCCTCATGTAGGGCTGGGGATTTCTTTGAGTTAGGAAGAAACCTAAGGAAGTCTTGTACTTTTTGGTTGGGTGGAAAAGGTGCCTTAATCACACTCTTGGTCCTAGCTTGCAAGAAGACCAGTGGTGTCATGGTGGTTGAGGTTCAGAGGTTTATATGCTATAAATATATTCATGTATTAATGTGGATGGCTTGTAAATCCCACTTGTAAATTTAATTCTATTTGAAATTTAGTATTGTAACATTGAAATGGATGTATTGGAATGAAAATTTTGATGTAACATTGAAATAGATGTATTGATTGAAAAATAATGATGTAATTGAAACTTGAATGAATTTATGGAAACTCATTGGTATGAAAATGGCATTTACATATGTATCATTGCAATGATCTTTGTTGTTAATGAAATATACTTCTTCATGCATACATGGAATGAAATTTATTACTGAATTTTCCTTTTGAGAATTTATTGAAAGATCTTGATCCATGCATCCTTTGCTTTTAATATACTTGGAATGTAATAAGTTTTGGAAAATTATGTGGTTTTATGAACATGAACTCTCGAGTGTTACAATTTGGTATCAAAGAAGCAAGGTTCAAGTCTAGGACCTAAGCCTTATTATGCTTGATGTTATGTTTTGCCAAGGTAACCCTAATGGAGGGTAGATATTAGCAGCGGGAATGGGGAGGAGGATCCCATGGTGATTCCAATGATAAGTTGGATTAGATTTTGGCCATTTTATGTAGGCAAGAGACCAGGATTGATAACCTTGAGCAGGCAAGACAAGCTAAGCCAATAAGGTATGAACCTGGTGAAAGTGAAAACATCATAAATGAACCAAATGAAGAAAACCCTTAAGCTGAAAAGAATCAAAGTAAGCTAACAAAGGTAGTTGAAGAATTGGTTAAGGACCTCAAGAAAGTTGTGCGACCCAAGTTCAGTAGTAAATCCTTTGGTGATGGGGTAGAAGCATGAATTATTGAAATGGAAAGGTATTTTTCCCTTCGAAACCTATCTGAGGAAACTAAAGCAGAATGAGGATCCTACTAGCTCATAGGTGAAGCTGCTACATGGTGGGAGAATGAAAGGGATGATAAAAAAAAAATTCCTAGCAAAGTGACATGGGAACAATTTTTGTAGACTTTCAGGAAGAGGTGGTTCCACAGTCTTATTTTGATAAGAAAATGATAGAATTCTAGGTGCTCATTCAAGGAGGAATGATAGTGACACAGTATTGGGATAAATTCTCTCACTTTCTTAAGTAAGTACCTCAGTACCAACATGCTGAGAGGTTTCAAATTTAGAAATTCATTCTAGGGCTTAGAACTCAAATCAGAAATGAGGTGGATATGCATAAACCGACTACCATGGATGAAGGCTTTAAATTGGAACTTTTGCAGTAACATAAAATGCAGTAGGTTGCAAACTACAAGAAAAGCAAGGAAGCCAAGTATGGCAATAAGAAGTCCCAAGGAAATTTTCAAGGTAACAATAACCCGGGAAATCGAAACAATCAAGGTAACCAAGGAAATCATAATAGGAAGATAAATTTTTTGAAAAGGGGTGGTAGTCCTAAGAACCATAATGATGGAAAATAGAATAATAATAAGAGGGATAATTTCAATAAGAAGAATGACAATAACAATATGGATTTTTCTGACATTTCTAAGGCATCTCGTGGGGGTTGTTATAATTGTGGTGGTGAGCATTACACTAGTGTGTCCCCTCACAGGGTTAACAGGAAGAATAATAGGAATCAACATCATATCCATGTGATGGTTGACAATTGCCATGCAAATTATCAATCCACTCCTATCCAGCTATCGAGTAAACTTTTTGGATGTCTTGTTTCTATTTTGATTGATATTGGTGCCACTAATAGTTTTGTGGATCCTCATGTTGTATCTAAATTATCAATTACACCGAGCTATATGGAAAATTCATGGAAAGTTCAATATGGAAACCGGGTAGAGAGGAAGGTAGAGCAATGCCTGTTTTGTAGTGAACTTGAACTCCCTAGTCTCAAAACGTAAGTTAATTTGTATGTAGCACCACTAGGATCTTATCATGTGATTTTGGGAATAAATTGGATTTCTAAACATAAGGCCCTTGTGGATTGCAAAGACAAATCAATAAGGTGTCTTGATGACCAAGGAAATCATGTGGACATTTGTGGTGTAAAAAGGCCTCTAGAACTTAGGCAAGTCTCAGCCATGAAATTAAAGAAGGAAAGCCGAAAGGGATGCACTATATGTGCAATAAAGGTCAAAGACCTTGATGAGATAGAATCATCAGTTAATGATCATCCCATTCTAAAATAATTTGAGGATGTTTTCCCTAAAGAGCTAATTGAGCTACCACCTAATCATTTATTCAATTTTTCAATTGATTTAATACTGGGCATAGAACCTTAGTCCAAAGCCCCATACAGGATGAACACAATGGAGTTATATGAGCTAAAAGCCCAATTGGAGGAACTATTGAAATAGGGTTTCATTAGACCAGGTGTGTTGCCCTAGGGAACTCTTGTTATATTTGTGAAGAATAAGGATGGGACCTTGAGGTTATCCATTGATTACAGAATGCTTAACAAGATTACTATCAAGAATAAATACATGCTTCCCCATATTGATGATTTGTTTGACTAGTTAAAAGATGCCAAGGTATTCTAAAAAATAGATCTGAGATCGGGGTATCATCAGTTGAGAATAAAGGAAGAAGATATTCACAAAATTGCATTCAAGACAAGGTACAAGCACTATGAATTTACAGTGCTATTGTTCGGGCTAACCAATGCCCCTGTAGCCTTCATGAATCTGATGAACAATGTTTTTTGAGACTACTTAGATAAATTTGTCTTAATCTTCCTTGACAAAATTTTAATATATTCTAAGTCAGATGAATCACATGAGAAGCATTTAAGGATAGTATTTTAGCATTTGAGGGAACATAAGTTATATGGGAAAATGTCCAAATGTACCTTTTTCCAATCTAAGGTGCATTATTTAGGACACGTTATTTTAGCAGAAGAGATAGCCATGGACCCGTATAATATTAAGGAAATCTTAGATTGGCCAATGCCATAGAATGTTTCAGAAGTCTGAAGCTTTATGGGACTTGCAGGTTATTACAGAAGATTTGTGCAAGGGTTCTCGACAATAGCAGTGCCCATTACTGCACTCTAGAAGAAGGGAAAGAAATTTGAGTGGAGTGATAGGTGTGAAAAAGCTTTTCAGTTGCTAAAAGAGAAGCTTACTTATATATGGTCTATTCTAGTTGTGCCTGATCTGAATGGTCATTTTACAGTGATTACTGATGCATCAGGAGAAGGGGTAGGAGTCATTCTCATGCAAGAAGGAAAAGTGGTGGCATATGAATCAAGAAAGTTGAAGCAACATGAGTTAAATTATGCACCACATGATTTAGAGTTGGCAGCCATTGTTCATGCCCTTCAGATGTGGAGACACTATCTCTTGGGTAAGCCCTTTGACTTAAAAATAGATCATGTTGGATTATAGTAAATCTTTACTCAACCCAACCTAAATGCTCATTAAAGGCAATGGTTGGAATTTTTGAGTGAATATGACTTTGGCATAGAGTGCATTAAAGGGAAGGAAAATGGATAGCAGATGCCTTGAGTAGGAGAAGACATCTTGTAGCCATGGTTACCATAATATCTAATTTTAGAGAGCAGGTAGTTCAAGCTTTACCTAGGGATGAGCAGTATGAAAGGGTAAAACAAGCCCTAGAGTAGGATCCTTCATATCACATATTTGTTGGATATGCACTTGAGTCTAATGGACTCTTGAGGTTCTAGGGACGCATGTATATTCCTAATTTCGCAAGGTTGACAGAATTGGTGCTAGAGGAATTCCATAATACGCCTTACTTAGGACACCCTGGTGTAACTAAAATGGTTGAGGGACTCAAGCCTTTATATTTCTATCCAGGACTCAAAAGAGATGTTACTGCATTTATACCTTGTATTTTGGAATGCTATCCAGTTAAGGCCGAGCACATACATATGACAAGACTTTTATATCCTCATAGGGTACCAGAATATAAGTGGCAAATGATAACTATGGAATTTATTCAAGGATTGTCGATGTCTAGAAATTGACATGATACCATCCTAGTTGTGGTGGATAAATTGACTAATGTGGCCCATTTCATTCTTGGGAACCTCAAGGATGGTTCGATGGTTTTGGCAAGGAATTTTTTACAGGAAATCTTTTGACTTCATGGAGTGCCAAAACTGATCATTTTAGATCGTGACACTCAAATGACTTCCAGATTTTGGATTACTCTGAATTCTTCCCTCATAACTAAATTAAATTTCAGTTTAGCATATCATCCTGAGACTGATGGTCAGTCATAGAGGGTGAACCAGATTGTGGAGGATCTCCTTTGAATGTATTGTATGGAGCAACAACACAAATGGGAGGAGTATTTTCCTTTGGTGGATTTTTCATACAACTCCTACCATGCCTCTTCGGGTATGGCTCCATTCGAGGCTCTATATGGACGTAAATTCCGAACACCCATCAGTTGGGACAGGGTAGAGGACAAGATTGTGATTCATCTTGAAATGTTGAGGGAGATGAAAGATCAAATGAAGCTTATTAAAGAAAAGCTAAAGCAAGCTTCAGATCGATAGAAGAGTCTTGCAAATAAGAATAGAACTTTCAGACAATTCTCTATAGGAGACAATGTCTTTTTGAGAGTTCAGCTGCATAAGAGTTCAATCTCTTTCAGAAAGAACTAAAATATTTCCCCAGGGTTTGTTGGGCCCTTTGATGTTTTGGAGGTGATTAATCTGGTTGCTTATACACTTGCTCTGCCACGAGCTCTATCACAGATCCATAATGTTTTTCATGTCTCGGTGCTTAAGCCCTATCATCCTGATGTAGCTCATATTCTTGACTGGCATGCGTTGTAGGTACAGGACCCAAGAGTGATGCAAGTGGAGCCTTTTAGGAAGCACAACATTAAGTTGTGAAACTGGGACATTATATATTATAGGGTCCAATAGGACCAATACTCGGTGGATAATGCCACCTGGGAGAATTTTGAGGACATTGATAGAGTTTTTCCACACTTGAGATCTTAGCATTTTTTTATTTTCTTCCATTTAGAGAATTATGATACACTAATGTGACATATTTTGTTGTGTGGTTTTGTAATAAAACATTGAGATGATGTCTCTTCCTAGTGGTGAAGGATCTCACATCTCAGCCTTGATGTAGGTTGCTTTTGGTTTGGTGTGGATTTGTTACATGTTTTGATGTGTGTGGTACAATAATAATTAATATGATGGTGTTTGGTTTGTAGATAAATGAAAGTGTTTATTTAAAAAATGAAAATTTCAATAGTATTAAATGTGTTTTACTTCGAAAATGAAGCAAAATAGAGTAGAAACATCTTAATTTATGTAATATATTGCTTTATTTATATCTTTATGTGATACTAATTCAATTATTGTTGTGTGCCTGAGTGCACTTGAGTTGTAGGAGGTCGAAGACCAAGGTTGTGATTAAGGAGAGGAGGTTCACTTCTTAACAGGACAAAATAGGAAGTCCTCTCGATCACACACACGAGCACTTAGATTCATGTAGTTTTCATTTAGGAATGTCAATTTTAGTGTGTTTGTTTTGAATTATTTGCAAATTAAGTAACAATGAGTAAACTAAATAATTGATGAAATGAAAGCATGATAAAGTAAAGGAATTAATTTTAATTATAATTTAACTTGGTTTTAATTCATTATCATGATATAAATTTAAGTGAGGATCCTACTTTCTTTAACTTTTTTTTTTTTAATAATAAAAATAAATAATAATTAATTGATATTTATTTAAATATTAGATAAATACTTATTTTGAATTAATTGACATTTATTCAAATGTTAGAAAAAAAAGGGATATTTTTCTTGAACTTAGGCTTGGGTGAGTATTTTCGAAAGGTTCTTCTTTGTGCAATAGTAATTGTGGATTATTTTTACATATCTCTTATTTAGGAATATGAAATGTAAAACACAAAGTTATATTTATATTTTATTTTTATTTTTAAAAAAATCCATTTTCAAGATTAGGGTAGGAAATGGAAAGGTAAAACATTATTAAAAAGGGAAAAGAGTTCCCGAGAAAACAACCATTCTTGAAATCATTCTTGAAATTAAGCTCTGCAAATTTTGCTTTAATGTCTGCAATTGGTAAAGCAATTGGAAAGGAGGAAAGAAGAAGAATCTTTCTCAGAAAACAAGATTGAAAAGGGGCAAAGAGAAGAAGTGGTATAAAGAGCATCTATAGCTAGAAGCGTAATATCTAGGTTTTCCATTCTTTTTCCACAAATCTTGTTTGAAAAATGAAAATACCACTGCAAAATTTGAATGCCAAGTGTTTGAATTGTATGCAAAAACTATGAAAATCTGAGAAAATGTTCCATTCTTATGTGTGCATTGAAAGAAGTTGCATAATTTTACCCCTTTCAGATTGGGGCTTTTCTCCCTATGCTACTGTGGTTCATAGATTTCATTTTTGAATGCTAAATATTTTATATAGAAATTTTGAATATATATATATATACACCCCTATTTTTTGTGTGCATATTATAGATATATATATATATATATATATATATATATATATATATATATATATATATATATTATATTCACTATTATTTAAGCTTCTAGAACTATAGAATAGTCAACTATATATGCAAATTTTTGAAGTCTATATTTGTTTATTTTATGCAAGGAAGTGGGGAATAAACCCCAACCCCGACCATAGAGGAAGGGGCGAAGTTGTGAGAGGGACAACGCCCTCTATAGGCCAAGGCTTGTGGAGGAGACATTGCCACCTCACAGGCAACGCCTTCCCCTATGGGTGGCATCGGCCACATTTTCTTTACATACAACGATTTATGATATTTGAAATGCATGCATTGAAAAGTCTGTAGTATGTGAAACTTTGTATAAATTATATATCAATATATATATATATACACACATGCACAAAGCTATATATATATATATATACATAAACATACACACATACATACAAAATCTGAAATTTGAAAACTCAAATTTCCATAGAAAAGATTACCTTTGTCAATGGAATTAAACATAAATTATTCATAGCAGTATGGTATATGCATTTTGAAAATCTGTTTGAATTCCTTTTGTTATATGGATAATCACACACACACACACACACACACACACACACACATGCATGTGCACGCACACACACACACGCACATATATATACGCTGACATAAATATCACTATTTTCTATAGAACAATTTACTTGCTTTCATTATTATTTTTTAAATAGAAAAATACAACATTGTATTCAAGCTCAATATGTATATTCAGTTATAAGTCTACCATGTATTTACATATATATGTAAATATTATAAACAAATATATATATACAAATTTGTACGTTGAATTTTTTTTATCTAAAATTTAAAACTTAGAAGATGTAGAATAAATTTACATAGATAACACTATGTATAGTAGCAAACTTGTATTTGTATACAAATCTGGTTATCTATATTATTCATCTTTTCTAAAACTGTTTATATTTCTGAATCTCGATGCACTATGTGAATCACCATATATCATATCAGAGCTTACTGAAACACACATAAGGCTATGTTAAAAGTTGAAGATGAAACTTTATAGCAAATGTAGACTATTGAAAACACATTTAAAACTAGTGAATTTTTTGAAAAGAGTAGTTTTCTTTTTCTGAATCTATTAAGTCTATTTACTTTGATCAATTTATTTTAGAAAACAAAACTTGGATTTTTTTTTTTTAAATTAGTAACTTTAAATAGAAATACATATAAAAAAACTTCTCATACTAAGTGTATGCATGAAAATCTATTTTGATAATCTTTGTGTGAACATTGGAAAATGATGAAATTTCTTTGGAATTAGAAATGTGTAAAATTGAATGTGAACTTAGATGGAAAATGCATTGTTTACTGTATTTTTAGAAACTTCTGGGATAGGATGCTGAAGGTGGTCCCACAAAGATGGTAGTTTTACCCTTTCTAAAACTATCATTTGTTTCATTTATGCTTGGCCAAGCACATGTACCATTGAAATAGATGGAACTAAAATCCTAGAATTAAATCTATATAGGTCTCTGCCACCTCCTGTTTGCAAGAAATATGTGATTCTCATGTTAGGAATGCATATAGGCATCAGGCTTGCATCGAGAGTTCCCTCCTGTGGTGTTGTTTTAGGTTGCTAGGATCCTCATGCAGGGCTAGGGATTTCTTCGAGTTAGGATGAAACCTGAGGAAGTCTTGTACTTTGTGGTTGGGCAGAAAAGGTGCCTTAATCACCCTCTTGGCCCCAACATGCAAGAAGACTAGTGGTATCATGGCGGTTGAGGTTGAGAGGTTTATATGCTATAAATATATTCATGTATTAATGTGGATGGCTTGTAAATCCCACTTGTAAATGCAATTCTATTTGAAATTCAATATTGTAACATTGAAATAGATGTATTGGAATGAAAATTTTGATGTAACATTGAAATAGATGTATTGATTAAAATATAATGATGTAATTGAAACTTGAATGAATTTATGGAAACTCATTGGTATGCAAATGGAATTTACATATGTATTATTGCAATGATCTTTGTTGTTAATGAAATTTACTTCTTATGCATACATGGATTGAAATTTATTACTAAATTTTCCTTTTGAGCATTTATTGAAAGATCTTGATCCATGCATCCTTTGCTTTTAATATTCTTGCAATGTAATAAGTTTTGGAAAATTATGTGGTTTTATGAACATCAACTCTCGAGTGTTACATTTTCAATGAGATGAGGAGAAAAATGCAAGCTATATGCACATTCACTAATGTAAAATTAGAAACCCTAGAATGCTAATTAACTAATGCAATCCTAATGCAATGTTAATGCAAGCAAGATCTCGGATGGTAATGCATTCCAAATTAGAATTATGATTTTCTAAATGCAAGTTCAGTTAAATTAATGAATGGGAAAATAGGAAGATACTTTGATATGGTTTAGGACATAGAGCAAACCCACATTCCAATGATCTTATTTAGGGATAATCTTAGAGATCTCAATGCATAGGAGAAAGAGATTTTGCAATAGGGATGTCCTACACAATGATTATAAACTAATGTGGGGTTCACCACCAAGTTAGGACTTGAATAGACAATGTAATGCAATATGTAATGCTTAACCCTAATATGATGTAATCTCTCACTAAATGACCAAAAAATATATGAAAATAAAAATAGAAAGTTGTAAGATGAAATGTGTGCACCTAAAAATTTGAAGATGACTAGATGAGGCTCTATAATGATAAAATTAGTGAATTTAGTGTTGAATGGGACTCATACACTAGGTTGGGTGAATTAGTCCCAGATCTAGGTTTCTGTGCAGAAATAAGAATCTAGAAAATGGGTATATGAATCTATAAGAACCTAAATTTTGACCTAAACTGGGACTCATACACTAGAACTAGCGTATCAATCTAGTTAGGGTTTTCTAAAACTTTAAATCCTAATTTTTTTCTTCAAGGTTTTCTCTATGATTCCCAACTGATTTTTGTATTCGAAACCTTGATTTACAACTTGTAGAAGTATTTCATGAATCTCCAATGTAAGGTGACAACTCTGAAAACTTTAGGCACTTTGAAAGCATTCTCCAAACTTGCTCCTCAATGTTTCTTCAACCTAAACCAACAAATCACACACTAAAGAGATGGAGAAATGTTGTTTTGTTAGTGGATAGGGGTTTGCCTTGGTCAAAGATTTTTTTGGTAATCAAACCCTGAAATACAAGGAAATAGGACATTTAGAGAATGATGAATGAATAAAATATGATGTTGCAACTTAGCAAACCCTAGCAATAAAGTGTTGGAAAAATGTATGAAGTGGCTCTAATGGATGTAGATCTTGACTCTCGATTCAATAGGATACATCTTGGGTGAAATTCTTGCTAGAATCATAAAACCCTACATCACAATTGATATCTTAAAAACAAACATGATGCATGAAGTATTTGACATGATGCTTGATACTTGAATAATGCTCTTAAATGCTTGATAATCTACCCTTGAATTTTCTTAAGTTCTCTTGCAAATGATTGAATACTCTTATAAAATAAAACTTGTATAAGAATTCTCATTCAACATGCTAGGTCACTTGATTGCTTGTTAGGATAAAATGAGTGGAAGAAAATTGTATTTATACTTAATTATGCAAAAATTCCAAAAATTACAACACTACAAGAAGACATAAGATGTAGGAGGATAAAATCTCACTAAGAATTTGAATTAATTTTCATTTTGGGCCACACAGGAATCATAAATCCAATGTGGCATATGTGTTCCATTAGGCATAATTTATGGGACAAAATTCAAAAATTCTTAGAAAGGTATAAAACTAAGGTCAAGACCCAAAACCCTAGGTGTGACCCATACACCCAAGGTGGTGTATGAGTCCTAGACCACCAAATTTGGGCCACACGACATAAAAACACCTTAATTATTATTAGATACTTATTTGTGTTGGGATTATCCTCAAAAAGATGCATTAAATGAGGCTTGTGGATGTAAAATAAAGCTAATTAGAGAATTAAGAATTCCAATTATTTATGAAATCCCTAGAAAAGTGTTGAATTATGTTACAACACTTTACAACACCCTAAATAAGGTAGAATTAAGGAAAAATTTGGTTAAAAGGAGGTTTATTAGATTTAGTCAATTAATAAAACCTTAGGAAATTTTGTTACAACACTTCACAACACTTTAGCAAGGTACCATTTAAGTTCATTAGTTCACAAGGGCCAAAGACCTAATTTGAATGTATCAAACACATTAGAGCACTAAATAAAGGTAATATTAAGCTTAGTTTAACAAGGAGGACCCAAAAAATAAAGGAAAAGTAAAAGGGATACTTTTTCCATTACCACAATGGCCAACATTATGACAATTATAGCACATGATGTTGGGCTCTGGAAAAAAGGTTATTTATTCTAACTTTAGTTCTTCACTCTTCAACCTTATGACCAAAATTGTCACAAGCATAACAATATACATGAAATTAAATAACATTGTATCTTTGAGGCACAAATGGTCTTCTACCCATGTAATCATTTCTTCTTTCTCTGGATATACAATTAACAACCTTATGCCAATTTTTTTTCCAAGAATAACAATAACCTTGAAAATTTTGTGTGTACCCAGTAGGGATATGATAACTAGTAGATCAAAGACCTTTGAATCTCCTTTGTTCCCACACAAGAACAAATCCACCTTCATTCTTATATTTTTTGTCTTCATTTCTTGACCTAAACTTGCATCTCTAAAGGAAGTCTTCTTAGGATCTTTAGTGCAAGCTTTGTCTTCCTTCACTTTAGAGTTTTGTTCTTTGAAATTCTCATATACTTTTATAGTTGGACTAGTTATTGGACTTTAAACTTTTTCAAAACCAAGGGGTATGTGCAGGATCATGGTGGGCCAAAAAGTGGCAATATGATGGGTATGTGGCTAACAACTTTATTTTTACCCAAAATTAATGAAATGAAAATGGTTTTTAAAAGAGATTCTCAACTTTCCACCAATATAAATTATTCTTTACTTTGAATTTAATAAGTAATTATTATTCATTTTCTATTCAAATTATGACTAAAGTCCTGATTGATAGACTGATTGAAAAACATCTAGAGCTCTGAAACTGTATCATATTTTTTGAATCCAAAACATGCGTCACATTTTTTGATTCACATACTATAGGATTAAAAAAAGAAACTTTGAATTTCATGAAGTTTTGACCAAGTTAAGGTGGTCAGACATAAAAGTTTTTTATATTTTTAAAAAGTTTTAATTAAAAAATCATAATTAATTATTTAATTGGAAAAAAATTACAAAAAAATATGTATCACATCAGGACATGATTCCTCTACTTATATCTAAAATTTTATAAGAAAATATTATCATTGTATTGTGGTTAGGGTGGTCAGGCAGACACCTACCTCTTATTTTTTCCTTGAAATTTAAGTACTATTGCACTGAAATTTCAAATTTTCACCAAATAGATTTCTTTTTTTTTAAACAAACCTAGTAGTTTAGAAAATACATTCAATTTTTTACAGATTCTATTGTTACATATTTTTGAAATAATATAGATAACTTATTCAAATTTTTACGTCAAGTTGCCTAACTCTGATTTTTCTATTTTTTTGCCACTTAAGGGCCTATTTTTTCCATGATAATCCTGCACATACCCCAAGGCCTAATTTTCCTTTTGATATTTTTTGAGAGCTTATTATCTCATCAATAATGTTAGAACCTTCTTTCATCTTTAGACCTTTATCAATTTTCTCATTTTCTTTTTCTAGTTCTTTCCTTATGGAGACAATTTATTCTTCAATCTTTGAACATTCAACAATTTTATCAATGAGCTTGATATTTAGGCACTCTTGAATTATTTTACCTTCTTCAACTTGAAATTTCAACTTTCCAATTTTTTTCTCTAATTTTTCAAGTTTTTATTGAAGTTCTTGATTCTTTTCTCTTTCTTCATTTAGATCATTTAGGGAAAAAGTGATTTCTCTTTCATAATCGACTAGACAATATTCTTTATTGATTCTAATTCAAATTCATCATCCTCCTTATGGAGCATGTCCTCATCTTTTAGAGAGCTTTACTTCTTATACATTTTTTTATTCTCCATGTGTTCCAAATGCACAATCTACCATAGGTTTTAGGCTATATCAAGGAATCTTGCTCTGGTACCTACTATTGAACACATCAAAATACTAAGAGGGGGGTGATCAACATGCTTTAAAATTCAATTCCATTTAACTACTACTAAAGTTAAGTTATACAAATTAAGAATTTATATACTTAATCAAAAGAAGAAAGAAGACAATAAACCACACATGAACACATATAAAACTATATTTATATGAAAATCCCTATAGGGGAAAACCACAGTGAGAAATGCTACAAGGAGCTAGTCCTAATCCATACTCACAAGTAAATAATAGTTTACAAATTTGATTTTTGGGTACAACCCAAGGAAGAAACTACTCCTTGGCATGTTTTTTAGGGGCCAAAACCTATGAAAGTTACTACTCCATAATTGAAAGAAAGAAAAACTAAAATATAACTTATTTTATGGCTTCAACCATTGATAGTCTTCAATTATGCACATTATGTTGGTTATTTTTAAGAACCACAATAGTCTCTAGAAATACCTATGGACTTTTCCATTTCCAATATTTGGTACTCTGAAGGGATTGGCCATTGACCGAGTAAAAGAGCAAAGACTTCTACTCCTACACTTTTGGCTCTATGAAACCAAGGAGGGTGATCCCATAATTTATACTCAAGAATTCACATGACTATAATTAAATGCATTATCAATGATAGATACTTCTCATACAATCACTCAACAACATAGTACATCAAATAATTTGGCAGCTCATTTATTAACATCTTACACTTGGAGCATGAGAAGACAAAACTCAACAAAAAACAAACACAGTGGTATCCATTTGAATGTTTATAAAAGAAGATTGATTAGTTAATGAATTAATCAATAAACTAAATTACAAATACTTTGCACAAACCAGTGTCTTATTCCAAGCACAAAGTCAATATCAACCCATGCAACCAAACAAAAATTTATTAATAGTATGCTAAAATATCAAGAAACACTACTTTACAACATTCCCATATTACATTCATGATCATTACTATTTACAAATATCCTAGCACTTAATTCCTATGATTCTATAATCTCACCCGAGCATTTATATTAATTCATTGAACTAATAAGCAGGAATGAAATTAAACATCAATTGAGAAACAATAAAGACAAATAAAAGAATCCCTGGTTTCTTTCATTCAAAACTCATAAAATGAGCACAGGGAGAGACAATAGCCATGAAATTGGTATCACTCTATATTGTATTTGCTATATTGTTATCAAAATTACATACATGACAATAAAATTCTAAACTTAATACAAAACATAAAATATGCTTTGTATTCCTATTACAATTCACTATGTTAAATCAATTTTTAGTGAACCATTTCTTCTAGCCCTGAATTATTTCTTATAAAGATGAGAGAAAAACAAGCCTCTATCTAGAAGCGCACATGTCAAAACCTCATTGGACCATTGTAACAAATATTCCTTTCTCAGTTACACTTAGCTCTTCAGGTAGTGAAAATAAACATGAGGAAAAATTAACCCTCACTCATTGTCGAAATCTAGTCCCACTTCAAAAAGGCATCATTCATTTGTTACAACAACTTCAAAATATTTCCCACATGCTCAAAAAGTGTCCCCCATAGGAAACCTAGTCAACAAAACTACAAAAGATGGAAATAAGATAAAAAGAAAAAAATGGTTTATCCACATTAACACTTTATGCCAACCATTCTAAGTTGGGCAGAGAACAATATTTTGCAATGTTTTATCAAAAGAATAATTTGCACTATACCCAAGCTATGTATTGTTTTTATCCCATCCATTATTCACCTTGTCCATTATCTATCCCCACATAGATTCATTCGATGTAATTTTCTAACTAGGTGTTGTACTCTTCTTCAGTTGGCCACTTCACATTCAATAAACTTTGCACCTTAGTACTGCACTGAGAGTATCTAGCATCAATTAAGGCCCTGGCCTCGTTAACAAAAAATCCATCTTTGATTTAATCTCCACCATTGTATCAATATTTGAATTCAATAGGATTTAGTTGGTGAAAGTCAATGCCATCATAGCTATTGCAAGCATTCCTTCTAGACCCTTCTTCGAAGTGTCAAATGGCTATAACTCACCTTTAGGACTCAATATCCAAGGGATACCATGTTCCTCCATCTCTTTAAATAATTTTACCTTACTTTGGAGTTGCACACCTAGCTTTCCCTGAAAGGTGGTTATCTCATTAACTGAATCAATAGTTTGCAATATTTTAGGGATGCTAGTAGGTACCTCGAGATCCTCCTTCATTCTAGGTATCATTTCTCTTAAAGCACCCACCTTAGTACTCTAGTTACCCAATTCATTATTGAAGGCTTCTTGTACCTCAAGATACTTTGTTTTTTCTTCATGAATATTCTTATAGGTAAGCCAACCATCATTAGCATTGTTGACCAACTTGGTCACCCTATGCTTCAATGCATCCTCAAAGATAGAATTTTCCACCTTAACAGTTTAAAGTTTACCCTTCTTGACATTTTCCTCTTTAGTACTTAGCTGATCATTCAAATATTTAATTCTTAAGGCAAAGGTTTCCCTATCCTATGTAGACAAGTATAAGGAAGAAGAGGATGGAATGGATAGTGTCCTTACTGAGTGACTAGCTTAAACAATGGCCCTCATATTATTTATCTCATCCAAGGCCTTATTGTATTCCTTCACTATAGAATCATATTTTTTCTGAGAAATCTATGCAATGTCCACACTGAGCATCACAACATGAGTAGTTAACTTAGCTACTTGGAAAGAAGTTATATTTGTGGCTCTTTTAACCACCAAGGAACCTTTAACCTCTTCAATAGGTCTGGAAACCTCATGCTTTCTAGTATTAGGTGCCATAGACTGGATAGCTAAATTATGCAACTTTGGACTATATCCAAATCCAAACACCTTATCCTCAAACTACTCCTCTGATATTGAAGCCTAAGGTTTCCTTATTAATGCATCATATGCTATAGCTGAGGTGACAGTGCATCATGGTAACAACATGATTCCACTATCTATGACAATTTTCCTAGCCTCAATAGGAGTAATAGGTACAATTTCAGCATTGATCTTTTATTCCTCTACTTTCTTAGCTTCTTCCTGTTGAGAAGTTTCAACACTATCCCTTGCTAGTTCAACCCTTTCCTTTATCTCTTTACTCCTTTTCTAAACCATAAATTCCTAAAATTCCTTAGATTGTACAAACTTATCATTTTCAAGGAATTCATCACAATCCTTCATTTTGGGATCATCGTCACTTTCTTTATCATATTGCCACTTGAAAATTCTATCAAGGGGAACTTTTGAACTAAACATTTCTTCAATATTAGGTAGAGGGAATCTCTTCTCCACCTCCTCATCTCCTGGAACATGTTCTTCCATTTGTTCCTCCCTAAATTCTTGAACATATTTCGGTTGCTCTTGGATATCGATAGCTTGTGGTTGTTCCTCTAGGAGAGCTTGTGCTTTATTAGTAACCTCCTTCACCTTCACCTTAAAGTCACCATTTTGATAATCCCTTAGCTTTTTGAAATCTCTTTCAAAAGGGTTTGTAATTACATCATAGGGACTTACACAAAAGTCATTCCTTTTCATGGTACTCTCTTCAATGTCCATTATGGATGTCCAGTCCTTTCTAGATATGACAACCTTATCACTTGTCAAGTTTCTCAATACATCACCCTTGTACAAGAACTGATGATGTATCATTGATAATTTTTTTATCACTTCTCTTTCCGTACACAATTTTTTTTGGGTCAAAAATCGTAACCTCATCAACAGGCAATCTAAGATTGTTTACCATGATCCCAAACTTTTTATACCCCTTTGGGGTAGTAACTTTGAAGTAAGGAAAAGTGCATTGGGGATTCACCATAGTACCCTTCTTGGGATTCATGTACATTTCATTGTCCAAAACATCAATCTACTACATGAGTTCTATAAAGGCGAATCTATCAAAGACATATAGGGGAAAACAATGTCGTGCCACCTTAACCCCATATGATCTGATCAAAGTATATTCTAAATGGAGAAACCAATTTTCCCAATTATGTGTTCCATTTGATCTTGGTATATCTTTTGGGTGCATGATACTTTTGATTATTAGAGAAATTCTATGAATAGATGGTACACCCAACACTTCGAATATACCAAACCTTATAATATTAGTAAATATAAGATAATTGGAATTGGGAAAATCCTAATCACAAATGCGTGTCCACATTTATACTAGAAAAACATTATTCTCATCATCTCTTAATCTTAGTTTCAAATTCCTTTTCCAGTTGTAATCACCCTCAAATAAGAGCATATGCATTAGCAAAGAATAATTAGGGACATGCAAAGGGAGAACCTCCTTTAAATTGAGGAAATCCCCACACATTTGTTCAACAACATAGTTAGAATAATCAAAACCATTGTTCTAATTATGACCTTATATATCTGCCACTATTACCAATAGGTCAAGGGCTATCCTCACCTCAAAATTTTGGTCAAAAACTTGATTTAGGAAGTAGTAAGTGTTCTTGAAATAATCCACAAACTCCACACATTCAAAAGGCTCAACATCCTTAGGGGTAAATATCTCCTTGCTCATTCTATGTGAAAAAATCAATCTATTTCTATATCCAAATCTGTTATTCTCGTATTCAAAATATAGCTCTACATGCTTAAATTTAATAATATAATTGGGATTTAACCCAAATATCTCCACAATCTTGTCCTTTGTCACTTCAAGGATTGCATCACCATTTTTGCTCTTGATTTTTATGTCAATGGGATGATAGTTCCTGGTCAGTTCCATAATTAATTCCACCTCTACAAACACATTTGGCACCACCATATTTCCAAAGTTTAGCCCCCATAAGTAACATGCATGCTTACTATAATACTTCCTATTAAAACCATACTAGAATAGTTGTCACCTACTTTGAGGTTGGGCCAACACACCAATTTCACTGGCACCATCAATTAACCTGGTGGTCATGAAATTTAAGCCTTTTTAACTCTTTTTTGTTTTGGTTTCCTCTCATGTATAATAATGGATTCAATAGGCTCTAGTTCACTCATTTTTAGAATGTAGGATAACTAGGGCTTACAATTTCTTGCAATCAAAAAGACCCTCTCAGGTATAAAAGCTCAAGGCACTACTTACAAAATAGAATATTTCCCAACTTGACCCAATATTTATCACTGAATTGAGGATATTACAAATGAAAAAGTAATTTTTCTTCCCAATTCACTATTTCCCTTTCAAAATACTACAATTTTAACATTTTAGATAGGAGGAGATACACAGTTTGCTTACCCAGGTGAGCAATTTATACAATTCTTGCTAAAAAAATTTGTTGGAGCCTTCCTCACAATTTCTTCAACACCTAGCATTACCTTCTACTTCTAGGAGACTCCAAATGTGTGACAAACTAGGTATCTACCTTCTTTATGGCTGAGATATGGGAATGCTACCATTAATGTTTCATAGTAAGTTCGCATGAGTGAGTTGACATTTAGTTTTTCATGTTCAAACCCTAGTTATTGATCACTCCATTTTAAAACCATATCAATAGTTTTCAATTCACCTCGCTACTTTCTCTTTTGCTTTATATGATGTCCTAGGGATACTACCACATTTCCTTTTCCTTCAATAGTCATCACTTATCGCTGACACATTTCATCCTTTACTTGTTCTATCAGTGATGCAAGCATCCAAGTGATGAAATATTAACCCTTGGATCTATGGCCCATCCTCAATCACATTCAGCTTCCCATCAGGCATCGTTGACTCATACTTTGAACTCTAGATCACATCAGTGACATGAGATAAGGTGAAGAAACCATATTAAGACAAGTGCACCTGTATGAGAATCAATGATACAAAAGACATTACACATAAGATCTATTCAAATTGGAAAAAGAAACTTGAATAGCTAATTCCATCACTCATCACTATTTGAAAAAATAATCTTTAGAATGAATCCATGATGAGCAATAAAAGAAATTGGAAAAGCACTAGGGCCATCACTCATCGCTAATTCTCCTTATACAGTTTGCAAGAAATTAGTGATGAGAGATCCTAATGATTTGGATCACATATCGCTAATACAAAACTTAACATTCAAAAGAAATCCATGATGCATGAAATACATGAGATACCACATATTTCTCATCACTATTTGAAAAATCACCATTACATAACCATCTAGGATGAGCAATGAAGGAAAAAAAACAATAGGCTTGGAGGCCATCGCTAATTTCCAATACAATACTCAAGGCTCAAAAGCCATTAGCGATGAGTGAATCTTCAACAATACAAGGATAAGTAAGAACATAGATTATCACTATTTCATATTAAGAGCTCTCAGATTTATCCATGATGAGCGAAGCTTAAACAATACCGCTTGTCACTTATCATTGATTCAAGACATACACTCCAGAAGCAATCTGTGATGAGCAATAAAAAGAGGTGGTCATCGAGATTTAAGTGAAAAATTTTAAGCACATTCTCACAAGTTGTTCTAATTAAGAGGATCCTTTAAGATAACACAGGAAAAGGGGCTCAAAAGTTCCTATGTCATAAAATGCAAAGGATGTAAATGCAAAAATGCTCTTTACTCAACCTTATTAAAAATAAGAAACTAAGACCTAGGCATGAGGGACCAGTTACCCCATGACTGTTAATGACATAAGATATTTTAATGTGACCGACAACAGGGAACAAAAGGTCAATGGTAAATTAGAACCTTTGCATTAAAAAATACTTGAGGGTGCTTGAATGAAGGGTTCAAGATATTACAAAATCCTACAACAGTGATAAGAAGCAAAGCCCTGAGCCTTCAGATACTAATGCAACATTTAAAATATGATAATATTTTGAGATGGAATATAAAAAATTTGCAGGTTCTATTAGTGGCTTTGTTTGGGGATGCATGCCTCTTCCAAGAATGTCAAGATCCTAAAATCTAAGGTTGAAGTAGACAAACCAGACACAACAAGCCAAAAACTAGGGGACTACCCAGACTACGTAGTAGGACCAAAATAGACATAACCAAAGCAAACACACCTATATACACAATGTACAAAACCTGCAATGTACATGTAAATATAGAATACTTAGGAGAAGTATGGTTTTAAGAACTGTCCATGTACTAATAGTTCAAAAATTTCACCTGTCAAGCTTTGGAGAAAATAAGAATCATCCCCATGTGTGTTGGCTATCAGATAAGGGCTTACCCATAATTCTTAAGACTTTCCATGTTTACCCTTGTCTTGGGCCTTGCATTCTAGGATAACACCATGCTGTTCACCTCAAAATTTATGGGAGAAGCTCTCTTATCATGTAGATGCTTAACATGCAACTGCATCTTCATATTCTTAGCATGAGCTTCTCTTCTAGTCTCATCCAATTGTACCAGATTATTAATTCTATGTTTCATATCATCACATATATCCTCATCATACTCTTACATTAAATTATACATCTTGAATATGTTATTCTACGAAAATCTAGCATCTAGACCATATACCATGACAAATGATGAATAACCGGTAGCCTTTTTCACAATCACTCTATCTGCCTAGAGTGCCAACTTTAGCTTTGAGTCCCAAGCTTTCTTGTTCTTCTCCATCACCCTTTTGATGATTTTCATTAAGCTCTTATTGCTAGACTCAGCTTGACCATTTCCTTGAGGATGGTAATGTGAAGAATAAGAAAAGTGTATACCATTTTTATCACATAACTCTTTAAATTCCTCTGATCTAAAACGCATAGCATTATATGAGATGATCTTTCCTAGGATTCTAAACCTAATGAGAATATTATTCAATAGGAAATCCACCATCACTTTTCTTGTTTCCCTTCATTTGGGTACTACTTCTACCCATTTTGTGAAATAATCATTGGCAACAAGGATCCATGAGTACCCTCCACTAGACTTTTCTAGTATATCTCCAATGAAATCAATTCCCCATTGTTGGAAAGGGGCCTGAATAGTTATAGGTTTAAGTGATAGAATTCCTAAGGACTTTAGTTTTCCTACAAACCTTTAACAAGCATCACAATTATTAACAAACTTGTGAGCATCCTTAAAAAAAGGCCACAAGAATCTAGTTATTAAAATCTTCTGTAGTGGTCTTTTCCATGTAATGACCACCACATACGCCATTATGCATCTCCTACAAGAGTTCTAGTGCCTTCTTTCCATCTACACATTTAAGCAGTATAGCATCCAAGTTTCTCCACCACACCTCATTGTCAATAATCACAGACTTGACATGGCATGCAATTTCAATGTCTTCTTGTCATTGTCAACCATGTCTACAAGACACTGCAAAGTCTATAAATATTGAACAATTCTTCGATACCAACCACATCTTTGCATATCACAGATAGGTGCAACATTAATCACTTTTTCTTGATTAATCTGTTTAGCCTCCAAATTAGCTTCTTCCATCAATTTAGCTAGGCCCTACCCTCTTACTAATTTGGTGATTTAAACATCAATGTTAAATTATTGGATCCTAATGATCCATCTACACTTTCTTCCTTTAGTCTCTTACTGAGTGAAGATATCTTTTACAGTAGAACTTGGTAAAAAATATATGGTAGTAGCTCCCTATAGGTAAGTTCTAAAATTCTTTACAACCTTAACTAGAGCATATGCTTGTTTTTCAATCATATCATATTTCAACAGTGCAACTTGTAAATATTTTCTAAAGAATGCAGTGGGTTGTTCAAATCCCTCCTCATTTTTCTATAATAGAACAACAACAGTGGTATGAAAAGAAGCAAAAGAGAAAATATGCATTGTCTTAGATAAGTTAGGAGACTTCAAAACTGGAGCTTCCTTAATAGATTGTTTGATTTTCTTGAACACCTGACTAGGCTCCTCACTTGAAATCACCTTTTCTCCCTTCTTCAACATCTTGGAGATAGGTCTTGTTATTTCTACAAAGTTGGTCACAAACCTCCTCATGAAATTTATTTGTCTAAAAAATTATTGAATGCCCTTGACTTTTTTGGCTGAGAGATTTTATCTATGGCTGCTACCCTTTCAGGGTTTATCCTTAATCCTTCTTTAGACACAATGTGTCCTAGAAAATTTCCCTCAGTAACCACAAAATCACATTTCTTTGGATTTAGAGATATACCATACTCTAGAGACTTGACAAATAACATTTCTAAGTGAATACAATGATCTTCCTCATTATTTGAATAGGTTGTCAGGTCATCTTGGTATATATCCATAAATACATCAATTAAATCAAAAAAGGCTACATACATATCCCTTTGGAAAGTGGCACCCACATTGATTAAACCAAATGGTATCCTTACATAGACATAGGTTCCCCATGGAGTACTAAATGCAGTCTTGTACTACTTAGACTCCTTCACCTTTACTTGGTTATAACCTAAAAAACCATCCATCATTTCTAGTAGCTCACAACCTGTCACCTTCTGTAATATGGCTTCCATGTTTGGCAATGGGTAGTTGTCCTTTAATGAGGATATATTCAAGTTTCTAAAATCAAACACAACCTTATATCACAATTCTTTTTCCTTACTAGCACTAGATTGGATAGCCATGAAGAATGTCTAATGGGTTTTATAATGCCAACATCTCTTAACTTTACCAACTCCTCTTGCATCTTGGGAGCTATAGTAGGATTGATGGGTCTTTTCTTTTGCTTAAAAGGTTTAGAATTCTCCTTTAGAGGAATCTCATGCTAAAACAATTCTTCTCTATAAGCTTTTAGGTCACCATATGACCAAGCAAAGACATGTTTTTATTTTCTAAGTAGGGCAATCAACATTTCCTTCACCCTTGGCTTCATTTTCTTTCCTACATAGACTTTGTTAGGGGCATTGTCAGTCCCCAAATTTACTTCCTCTAGATCCTCTAGGTGAGTAGCAATTGTCTTAATCTTGATTTTATATTGATTGTCAAAGACCCTTTCAATTGTTAAAAGGCCTTTGGGAATTTTATTTGTCTTCAACTGGATAACCTCCTTTCCAAATACTATGTCCTTTCCATCAATATTTTCAACAAATCCATCATAGGTAAACTCATAACCTTCATATTCATCAACATAGTTTAAAAACTTAAGAATATCCTCATCATCATTGAAAATTTTCCAATTATGCACATTGTTAGAAATGGAAGGTCATGTCTGCACCTCAACTTTAGAGATACCTATAAAATTTATATCATTAGGTCTCAATCATATGTTTGCAAGTAAGTCAACTACTCTATTTTGTCCTCTTTCCATCCAGTCAATTTGAAAAGCATCAAACTGCTGAATGGAATCCCAAATAGCGTTTCTATATTGCTTCAGTATGTTGTTCTTGCAATCATATTTGGCACTTACTTGGGATATCACAAGCTCAAAATCGCCAATCACTATTAACTTTTTTATTCTGTTCTTGTTAGCCAATCTCACTCCCAGTAATAATGCTTCATATTCTACCACATTATTCATACAAAAAAAAGATAATGTGAAAGATAATTTATAAGTACTACCACTAGGTGATACTAGTAATATCCCTACACCAAATCCTTCTTTGGAACTTGGACCATCAAAGTACATTTTCCAAAGTCCATTCTTGTCAGACAGTCTTAAAACTTCATTTTTTTTATTTGTGTAGGAAATCTATCGATTTCTCTCGGTACTTCTTCCATCTTGAAATCACTGAGGTCAGTTTCTACAAAAAGAATTTCATCATCCTCAAAATCTTGTTTCAACATATGTGGTAACCTTGGTTCTCTTGTCACTTGAACATCCTCACCATCAATGGGGAATGTGGCATAAGACATGTCACATTCCATACTACCTCCCATAGATGTACTCCATTTCTGAGGGGTGATGTCATAATAGTGGTTTACAATTCCTGAGAGGAACAAATTTTATTTGAAATCACATATTTTTAGAAAATATAATGATTTAAGCCTTAAATGGTTCCATTTTAAGGATTCTAATTGAAGATGGTTTGATCAAATCACCTTAGATCAAACCCCCTTGGATAGAACCTCGCTAGTTTTAAACCATACCTATAAATGCGTCTCCTTTACACCTATCAAAATGTTGATAAAAAATCACTTTTGATTTAGCTTTTGGGGATCAAATGAATTCATTTAAAATTTATTTCAAATGATTATGGTATTCCTCAGAACAAGCTATCCAATGAATATAATTTTAATATGTTTTGGTTTTGTTATGTATTTGTTTTTAAGTTTTATTAAACATAGGTTTTTCATCGAAAATGAATTTCTTTGTTCTTCACATATGGAAAAATAGAATATTATCAAAAAAAAAAAAAAATATGAGTGCACCAGATATTGAAGTCCTTGATCCAACAAAAAAAAAATTAAATTTTGACATATACAAAAAAAGTTACGCGTTATATCGATTAGCATTGTGTCTAAATTGTAATTTGTTTGACTTTGAAAGTTGATTAAGGAAAAAATATTCAATAAAAAACTATCTAACCAAGTGGAAGCACTAGATATCATAGTTACAAATCTAAATTTTAAAATTAGAATTTTATCCTTCATGGAAAAAAAGTTATCGTTATCGGTGTCGTCACTTTTTAAAAATGTTGTTTTAGAAAAAAATCAATTTTAGTGGGAGATGGAAAAAGAAGTGCAATTTGATTCCAAAAATTTTGAAAAAAATATTTTTAGAATCTACAGACAAAATTTGATGAGACTCTAGTTTGCACCATCTTCAAATTCCTCACAGTTTAGCCGATATAGGTGCCCGAATGTGAAGATTTAGTTAAAAATAATAATTTCAGTGTCTAGTTTGGCAAAAAATTGTAAACCACTATTATGGGATCACCCTGAGATAGAAACATTCCATAATTAGGTGGGATATCCACTACCACCACACTCATCTTAAACTATTTGTCTAGGTGGGCTGCTAATCAGTATGGATATTCATTTATCACACCAATACCAGGGACTTTTCTTGAATCCATAGCATAGCACTTACCATGAGTGTTTTCAACTTTTAATCTTAATCCCTCCATAATTTTAGCTAGAATTGTATTATTTGATACTCCAGAGTCAATAATAAATTTTTTTATAAAGTTTTCCCCAATAATCAAAGTGAGAAAAAATGGGTCTACCTTCTTAGGACAAGTAGTTACTGAATTTCCTAAGAAGATATGGAGAATCTCAGTGATAACTCCCTCAACTTCCTTGTATTTCTTATCTTTTTCACTCAGTTTGGGTGGCATGGGCACCACTAAATCATTTCAAGCTATAGTAGCACCATTGATAAGGGCTACTTCCTTCTACTTATGTTCCTCTATTCTCATCATTTCAAGAAAAGGCACATATACTTTTACCTAGCTAAGTAATTGAAACATATCAATAGGAGTATACTTGGGTAATTAAATTGGGAGCATACCTTGTTCATTGCTACTCTGCTTCTATTGATTTTTTGTTGCCTTGGACCTATGCTTAGCATCCTTCCTTGTGACTTCAAGATTTTGCTTATGTGTCTTTATCTTTGCAACAAGAGATTTTAATTCTTGAGTACCTTTTGGCTTTTATATTCTCTTAGCCCAAATTTTATCTCCCCTCTAATTTTTATTGCTTCCATTTTTTCATCAGGATTTTTCTCTTTACCTTTGGCATTCTTCTCCCTTATAAAAATACTAGTAGGACTACCTTGTTGACCATTAACTATTTTATTCCTAAGATGATAGGAACTTTTGGCTTGGACAGCCAAGACTACATTATATTTCACAATCTCCTCATCTAAGGGCCTTCTTATTGACACACCATCTTTAGTCGCTTCCAACTTATACACCTTAGTATCACTATCAACATCCTCATTGGAAAGGAATTACTAATGATATGCACTAGCAATCTACCTTTGATTATCTACATTGACTTTATAAGAGTCCATATCAAAAGAGCACTCACTGTTAGCAACATTAGAGTCAATCATAACCATAAGTACATCAATATCCTCCTCATTTTATTGATCATAGTATTCAAGCATATCCTCTTCCACCTCAACCATTTTTACAACTACAAATTTCTAAGGAGAGTGTGGAATTTGAAAAACCATGCACAAAGGGACATCTTCAATAAAATTTCCTAAATTCTTCTACAAAGGATCTATAGGGACTTTATTCTGAGCATTCATATGATTATTAGGAACATGATTCCCATAATCCAAATTGGTATTATATGGGTGGTCTTGCCACCAAGGAGGTCTTTCATTCCTTTGATAATTTTTTGGTTGAGCCTTTTCTTGTTTTAAATTTGTTTCATTTATAATTTTCATTAAATTATTAATCTTGTCCTCAAGAGTTCCTCCTTTGGCACTTGAACTCTTATCTTCCTTTTTGGAATTTCTAAAGGGTTTTGCATCATCTCTTCTACCAAATTTAATAGTTTCTCTACTAATATTCTCAATATGCTCTGCCATCTTGAAGGCTTCCCTAAATGCCTAAGGATTCTTATCTAGCAAGTGGTCAATCATTTTTGTAGAAAAATAATTATAGTAATTTACCAAGCACAAATGGTCATTCAATTGTAAATGAGGAGGCAACCTGATCTTAGCCTTTTAGAATAATTTTTTTAGGAAAAATACTATACCATTCTCAAGTATCTTCAATGAGAGATTTCATAAGAAAATTCATCATGACATCTTCTGCATCTACCTCAAAATCATCCATAACATTAACAAATTCTTTGAGATGGTCCTCACCACTTAAGGAATAATTTCTACATAATCTGACTAGAGTAGGTTTGAAATATTTAGGAAATGGGTTAGGGTAGCCAAGTATTCTAGTGAAACACAACTACTAGTATCTATCTACTTGGAGTTGCTTCCTAGTATGTCGATCCCTATGAACATCCCTTTTTTGATCATCTCTTTTGTTGTTAGATTGAATACTATCCTTACCCTTTCCACTTTCACCATCACCACCTCCCTTCTTATTTCCTTCATCATCTTTGAAATAATAATTCTTATTCCTATTATTTCCTCCACCTCCACCACCTTGATCCCCATCACCACCTCCACTAGGAGTATGTCCTTTCAGCTTCTTTTTGTGTGTCTCACTACTAGTATATCTAAAGCTTGAAGAATTTGGACTGGGTGTGGACATGTCAAGAAATAAATCTTCCTATCCATCTTGACATTAGAAGCTTCTATCTCAACTTTCTTCAAATATTCTTGTAGTTTTTCATTCTCCAACTATAATCTGAAGAATTTAGAATCTGGAGGTATAGTGAATAGAATATGAACTTTTTGGAATTGTGCATGGGGGTTTCAACAGATGAGGTATGGGTAATGGTACTAGTAGTGAAGGTAGTTTTCTTGTGCTGATCAATAGGCCTATTCCCATGATCTACAAATGATGCAGTAGCAGGAGGATCTAAGGCTTTGGTAGTTGAGACATATGTGGTATAAGTATCAGTAGTGGATGTTTCCATTGGGATTGTTACTTCAGGGATATCATTAGTCATTTTAGCACAAATTTAAAGACATTTTCCTTAAAGGTATTACACCTAGTAGCATCTTCTCTCATCTTCTCCATTTTTTGTTTTCAAGCATCTCTCTCAGGTTTATTAGCTCTAATCCTATCTTACCTCTCCTTTAACACTCTTGTTCTATTATCCTCCTCTTCTATAGCTTAAATATCTTTATCTATGTCTTCTTCACTTTCTAGAACATCTCCAGGCTCACTAGGGTAGGATTATAGTAAGGTTGGTCAATAGGATCTTCCTCAAGAGAAAGGTGTACTTGTACATCAGGAGATTCACCTCTTGGCTTAAAATTTTTTCCATTAAAAATAAAGCCAACCCTATGGGTTGAAAGCTTTGAAAACTTTTTATTCTTTCCCCAAAATTCCCATCTATCCTCCTCTCTTGAAATATTAAGCTCATTATCAAACACTTTCTCAATAGGAAAACTTCCTTGGTCTTTGTTAGACCCTTCAACTTCATGTTCCTTTTCATGGATACTAGAACTACTTATGTCAATATTAAAATTTGGATATGCATCAATAGGGGAATCAACAGACTTGATTCAAAGCGTTTCTTGACCTAGGTAGGTTGCTTCTCTTTTGCAGGTTCAGATTCTACCTTTTTCTGAGGGTGCTTCTTAGCATAGCTTTTGGTCTTCTTCATGATGTCAAGTGTGTCATAATCCTTCTTCTTTTGATCCTTTTGATAACTTTTCTTTACAATGGTATTAAAGATTTTAGAGTCAACGCCTAGAATGTTGGGAAATAGAAAGTGATTGTAGTTTAATTTTTTCTTGTAACTTTAGAAAATATTTTAAACATAACCTGACACAAGTTGATTGATGAACTGATTCCTGATGCAAAAGACTGGGTATGATGTGATTACTACACCATAATTTAAACCAACTTTTCTTCAGACGATAAAGGATATCATAACAAATAATTGACTTTGATTGTATTAGATCTGAACTAAATACTTTGGTTGTAGCTAGTCCCCAACAAAGTCACCAATATGTGGGTATGTGCACGATCATGATGGGCAAAAAAGTGGCAATATGATGGGTATGTGGAGGGTATGTGGCTGACGATTTTTTTTATACCCAAAATTGATGAAACAAACAGGGCTTTTAAAGGAGATTCTCAACTTTCTACCAATATAAATTATACTTTACTTTGAGTTTAATAAATAATTATTATTCTTTTTCTATTTGAATTATGACTAAACTCATGATTGATAGGCTGATTGAAAAACATCTATAGCTTTCAAACAGTGGCACATTTTTTGAATCCAAAACATGCGTCACATTCTATGCTTCACATACTATAGGATTGAAAAATGAAAAATGGAATTTCATGAAGTGTTGACCAAGTTAAGGTGGTCAGACATACAAGTTTTTATATTTATTAAAAGGTAATAAAATATTCATAATTAATTATTTACCTGGAAAAAAATTACAAAAAAATATGCTTCACATCGAGACATGACTCCTCTACTTATATCTAAAATATTATACAAAAGGATTATCATTAAATTGTGGTTAGGGTTGTCAGACATACACCTACTTCTTATTTTTCCCTAAAATTTAAGAACTATTGCATTGAAATTTCAAATTTTCACCAAATAGATTTTTTTTTTAAATAAACCTTGTAGTTTAGAAACTACATTCAATTTGCTACATATTCTATTATTAGATATTTGTGAAATATTATAGATAACTTATTGAAATTTTTATTTCAAGTTGCCTAACTCTGATTTTTCTAATTTTTTGCCACTTAAGGGCCTAGTTTTTCCATGATGATCTTGCACATACCCATGTTGGTTATTTTTTAAGAACCAAACTGGTCCCCATAAATACCTATGGACTTTTCTATTTCCAATATTTGATACTCTGAAGGGATTGGCCAATGAACGAGTAAAATCAACAAGACTCCTACTCCTACACTTTGGGCTCTTTAAAACCTGAGAGGGTGATCCCACAATGTATACTCAAGAATTCACATGACTATAATTAAATACATTGTCAACAATAGATAGATCTCATAAAATTACTCAACAACATAGTACATCAAATAAGTTGGCAACTGATTTATTAATGTCTTACACTTGGAGCATGAGAAGACAAAACTCAACAAAAAACAACTATAGTGGTATCCATTTGAAATTTTTAAAAATAAGAGTGATTAGCTGATGAATTAACCAATAAACTGAATTATGAGTACTTTTCATGAACCAATGTCTTATTCCAATCATGAATTCAATATCAACCTATGCAAAAAGATAACATTTTATCAATATCAACCTACAATCTCAAGAAACACCGCTTTACAACATTCCCATATTACATTCATGATCATTACTACTTACAAATATCCTAGCACTTAATTCCTATGAGTTGATAATCTCACTTGAGCATTTATATTAATTCATTGAACTAATAAGTAGGAATGAAATTAAACATCCATTGAGAAACAATAGAGACAACTGAAAGAATCCTTGAATTCTTTCATTCATAACTCATAATTCAATTTTCAACGAACCACAACTTTTGGCCCCAAATTATTTCTTATAGAGATGAAAGACAAAAACAAGCCTTAGGATAGGAAGCACACATGTCAAAACCTCATTGGACAACTATAACAAATATTCCTTTCTTCAGTTACACTCAATCCTTCAGGTGGTGAAAATAAACATGAGGAAAAAATTAACCCTAACTCATTATAGAAATCCAGTCCTACTTTAGAAAGGCATCATTCGTTTGTTACAACAACTTCAAAATATTTCTCACACACTCAAAAAGTGTCCCCCATAGGAAATCCACTCGGAAAAATTACAAATCATGGAAAAAAGATAAAAGGACAAAATTGAATTATCCACTTCAACACTTTATTGCACCCATTCTAAGATAAGGAGAGAACAATATTTTACAATTTTTTATCAAAAGCCTAATTTGTGCTATATTCAGGCTATGTATTGTTTTTATCCCATCCATTATTCACCTTTTCCATTATCTATCCCCACACAGATTCATTCAGTGTACTTTTCTAACCAAGTGTTGTAGTCTTCTTTAGTTCGTCACTTCACATTCAATAAAATTTGCACCTTAGTAGTGTGCTAAGAGTATCTAGCATCAATTAAGGCCCCATCCTCTTTAACAAAAGTGTCCATCTTTGTTTCAATCTCCACCATTGTATCAATATTTCAATTCAACAAGATGTAGTCGATGACAATCAATGCCATCATAGTTGCTACAAGAATTCCTCCTAGATCCTTCTTTAAGATGTCAAATGGCTACAACTCACCTTTAGGACTCAATATCCAAGGCATACCATGTTCCCCCATCTCTTTAAATAATTTTATCTTACTTTGGATTTGTACACCTAGCTTTCCATGAAAGGTGGTTATCTCATTAACTGAATCAATAGTTTGAAATATTTCAAGGATGCTAGTAGGTGCCTCAGGATCCTCCTTCATTCTAGGTATCATTTCTCTTAAAGCACCCACTCTAGTACTCTAGTTACTCCATCCATTCTTGAATGCTTCTTATACCTACATATACTTTATGTTTTCTTCATGAATATTCATATAGGTAACCCAAACATCATCATCCTTGTTGACCAACTTGGTCACCCTATACATCAATACATCCTCAAAGATCTCATTTTCCTCCTTAATAGTTTTAAGTTTAGCCTTCTGGAAATTTTTCTTTTCAGTACTCAGCTGATCATTCAAATTTTTAATTCTCAAGGCCAAGGTTTCCCTATCCTGTGTAGACAAGTTTGAGGAAGAAGAGGATGGAAGAGATAGTTTTCTGACTAATTGACTAGCTTTAATGGTGGCGCTCATATTATTTATCTCATCCAAGGCCTTATTTTATTCCTTCACTAGAGAATCATATTTTTCTTAGAAATTTGTGCAGTGTCCACACTGAGCATCGTAGCATGAGCAGTTAACTTAGCTAATTAGACACGAGTTATGTATGTGGCTCTTTTAACCACCAAGTATCTTATAACCTCTTCAATAGGTCTATCAGCCTCATGATTTCTAGTATTAGGTTTCATAGACCAAATTTCATTAGTGCGCAGCTTTGGACTATATTTGGATCCAAACACCTTATCCTCAAACTAGTCCTTAGATATTGAAACCTGAGGGTCTCTTCTTACTACATCATATGCTATAGCTAAGGTGATAGTGCATCCTAGTAACAACATGATTCCATTTGATGGAGTTCCTAAAATTTCAAAACTTTGGACTCATTTTGTGCTTGGTAGTGGCCTGCCACATATATGCCCATGGGTGGGGTTTAGGGTTTTATCTTTGTAACCTTGCTTTTAAATCCCTTATGTTTGGAGCCTTGAATGTTATAATTTCCTATTGAAGTACTCTTCCTGATTTCTAGTTGAGCAAGTCATCACTTGGGCCATTGTAAACATTCTTTTATCAACCCCTTTTGCTTTGGTTTGTTGGTTTCCTAGTGTTATTCATCATTTCATTAATGCCTAAGGTCGGGTTGAAAATATTTTATAAATCTTTCCTTAGGAAAGTATACGCCCTAAGAGTCAAAAATCATTGAGCTACTAGGTTTATTTTAAAAAAAATCTATTTGGTGAAAATTTAAAATTTCAATGTAGTAGTACTTAAATTTTAGGGAAAACATAAGAAGTAGGTGTTTGTCTGACCACCCCAACCACAATAAAATGATAATATTTTTTTATAAGATTTTAGGTATATGTAGAGGAATCATGTCCTGGTGTGATGCATATTTTTTTGTAACTTTTTTCTGAGTAAATAATTAATTATGAAAATTTTATTACAAATTCTAAAAAAATATAAAAAAATGTATGTCTGACCACCTTAACTTGGTCAAAACTTCATGAATTTTTTTTTTTTTAATCCTATAGTATGCAAAGCATAGAATGTGAAACATGTTTCAGATTCAAAAAATGTGATACCATTTGAAAGCTATAGATGTTTTTTAATCAACCTATCAATTAGGACTTTAGTCATAATTCAAATAGAAAATGAATAATAATTATTTATTAAATTAAAAGTAAAGCATAATTTATATTGGTGGAAAGCTAAGAATCTCCTATAAAAGCTCTTATTGTTTCATCAATTTTGGGTAAAAAAAATTGTTAGCCACATACCCTACACATGCCCATCATATCACCACTTTTTGGCCCATCATGATCCTAGACATACCTGTCTTCCATAATTTTTTTTCATCTAAGTTCAAAATACTTCTATTTCTTGATCCGCCAAGGATCCCTAAAGAAATTCATGACTTCATAAGGCCTATGAAAAGTATGTCTAAGATGAATATAACCCATAATTGGGGAGAAATCATTCCATATCTAGATAGAACCATATTTAGGGTCTATGAGACTACTATTTACCCTTTTGTGTTACCAAGAGATGTACCCATCAAGATTGAATTTATAGAAGTCATGATATAGTTGGTTGGATCCCAATATTGTCACTTGCTAGAAAATAAGAAGGGCCCATTCTTCCTAGAGTACACATCATTTGCAGAATTTGTGTTGATAAAAGGAAATTGGAAAGCTTTAGAATAGGTGCTCAAGCCCTACAAATTGATGAAAACTCACCATAGGAACCATGACCCTGAGGTATTAATTCATGTAGTAAAAACAAAATATCATTGGTTGTGTTTGTTCATAAATTCTACTACCCTGAGGATGTTATTAGAAACATTTTTTATTTTCAAGCGCAAGAGGAAATGAAGGCTATGTATCATTCCTTCAACAAGATGGTAGAAAGGATTAGGAGATCAGATCCAAGATATGATCCTCTGCCTAACATCCAAGGGGAATTCAACTAGGTAAGGTATGCAATGGAGAATTTTGAAAGTGTTGTTGGTGTGTTGAGAAGAGTAGAAGTAACCAAGGATAAGGGAAAGGATTTGGAAACCAAAGAAGGACCATCTATACAATTGGAGGAAAATCCTTCATATCAGTTACCCAAAGAGATTAGGGTGTATACTAGGAAAAAGGAAACAATTAAGAAGGAGTAGGTAGAGCCAACCACTATTGTATTGGAGGATTCAAGGCTAGCTTCTCCAACAGGATCAATCTCATTACCTCCTAGGAAATCCTCACCTAGTATAATTGATATTGATTCCCCTCCAAGGAGTTCTCCTACCCTAGAGTATCCACCAATATAGAAACAAAGGGTAGAGAAGAGCATAGTAGTGGATTAGCCTAAAAATGATGAAGATTATATCGTGATAACTTCTGAAGATATGCAACAAGGGATGCCTTCTACCCCAAGAGAAGTTGCATCAAGTTCTGGGACATGTATCCTGATATTGAGAAAAGATGAATTGAGTGGTGTGAGTAATATTGATGACATGAGGGTGGAGGCTTGCAAAAAGTTTATGGAGAATGATTCATTTATTGAAACATCAGCTTTCAAGGATTTTGTATGGAGAGCAAAGGCTAGAGAATATGTAGAGAGGGTTTTTGTTGAAAGAAGTTTACATCTTGAACTACCAAAGAATGTTATCCAAGACAATGTTATGCAAGAGATGAGGAAGAAGTTTAAGAATATTACTTCTAAGGATGGAAGAGAACTTGTGCAAAAAGAGTGGTGTTTTGTTGTTACTTGAATGCGATATTACTGATGCAGTGGTACTAAATACAATAAGAAGGGTTGATGGGACTTTATTTCAAACTGAAGAAGAAGCCAAGTTGGCACTTCAAGGATATGCACTCAGTCAAAAATGGGATTCTTTGGCAATATGGTCATTGTCTCATAGTCCAAAAAATCCTAAGGTTGCCAAGTTATCAGAATTCAGTGGCATATTGATTATAAAAATAGTTGGAGATACTCTACCATTAGAAACCACTGAGATACTATAGATGCTACTAAGTTCTCAAAGGAAACAAATAAGCATCTCACTTGTGATAGGGATATGTTTAGAAGCAAGTACCATGAGATTATAGAGAAATATAATAAGTCACCGGAGAGTAGTTGAGCTTGAAATAGAGCAAGGAATTCTAGAAACAATAATTGGAAATGTTGAGATCTCAAGGGCCATCTAGCTCAAGCCATATTGCTAATGCTCCTCCTACAACTCATCCTCAATATCCTCCACATGAATAGTCATTGTCAATCATGCCTTACAACATGGGTTAGGAGCCCACTGTAATAGAGAAACCAAGTACATGAAATGCAACTATGTCCACTAAACCCACAAAAGAACAACTACTTCAAAAATTTGATGTACATAAGAAGTTGCTTGAGAAAATGAAAAACCTAATGCATGAGAATATTGCCAAGATTGTTCATACTATTTTGAACCACCTTAATAAGAAAATTCAAAGTAAATTGAATATTTTCCATTCTAATTATTCTTTGATGTTGAGAGAAATGGAGATGTCTCAAAGAGATGGAGAACTTGGAACCCCACTCTTAGATGGATTCCTAGAGTTAGTGATTTGAAGTTAATGGTAGTTGGGGAAAAGCAACGACAAGATATATTTCCAAAGGTGATTTAATCTTACATGTTTGTCAGTGATGTTATTAAGCAACCATTCCATGGATATGTTTCTCCATTAGAGAAGAAAATATAAAAGAGTTAAATATCAAGTATGATCAAGAAGAGTTGACACCATTACATAACATATTGCAAGGCCATGATGAAGTGAATCTTTTGAAAATGTGGAAGAATCAGGTGGACACTACAATTCCTTCCAAACAAAAATTAATTTGTGAGGATTTTAATATTGATATGATTAAAGATACTTTCAAGAAGTTATCTTTTATCATTAGTTTCCTCAAATACTTTGACAAGGAAGCTAATTCAATGATCACAAATTATGCTTACAAAAAGAAAATGGATGAAATTATTGAATTAAATTGGCCATCTAAAGAAGAATATGAACAATGGAAAAGGATATTTGTAGTTGGATTGGATTAGTGAATTCAGATTGGACCTTTGGCATTATAATGTATAAAGTATGTGTCTCCTAATTAAGAGTGCTATAGGTAAAGATTGATCATTGATGTGGATGCTAACTGAGATTTTTTTTTCTTTTCCTACCTTTGTAATTTTTGTCATCTTTCCAAATGGAATGGATGTGCTACAAAAATTTGAAGGATATTCTTTTCAACATGTGCCTTTTGGAAGTCAGGTTTTCTTCTTCACACTAAATAAAAAAAATGTTTGTCTCATGTGTATTCCCTCTGATTGAAAATGTAAATATAACTGCAAAGGGAATATTGTCTTGTAGTAGTTCAATTAGGATGTGACATGTTTACTATTGGCCCGAGGCTTGTTTTTCTCCCTTGTTTCCATAAAAGGGAATTCAAGGCCAATAGTCGGGGTCTTTTGTTGAATACTAGAATTGGATAGCATAAATGAAGAACACATAGTGAATATGTTAGAAGTCTTTGCCTAATGCTTTGAGCCTAGATAGTAAGTTTTGTCAAATGTATGGTTCCTGAGCATATCTAAATAGTAATGTGAGTTTTCAAATTTTGTAGTCTCTCCAATTTTAATCTATACTTGAGTTATTAATGAAAATTATAATCAAAGATCATTTCATTAATTATCATCATTGTTGTGCTTTGGTATATGTTTTTATTTTAGCTTTGGTTCAAAGAACTAGTTAAAATGCTTAGATCATATTGTAAATTCATGTACGGGATAATTGGATTTGATAAGTAGTCTTATAGCTCAACAATGGATTGGTGAATTGCAAATTACTTTCACTTAGGGGTATGTGCAAGATCATCATGGAAAAAATAGGCCCTTAAGTGGTGAAAATTTTAGAAAATTAGAGTTAGGAAACTTGACGTAAAAATTTGAATAAATTATCTATATTATTTCAAAAATATGTAAGAATAGAATCTGTACCAAATTGAATGTAGTTTTTAAACTAATAGGTTTTTTTTTTTTTTTAAATCTATTTGGTGAAAATTTGAAGTTTCAATGCATTAGTACTTAAATTTCAAGGAAAAAATAAGAAGTGTTTTTCTGACAACCCTAACCACAATAAAATGATAATATTTTTTTAGAAGATTTTAGATATAAGTAGAGGGCTCATGTCTCGATGTGCAAATTTTGAAATATAAAAACGCGTATGTCTAACCACCTTAACTTGGTCAAAACTTCATGAAATTCATTTTTTTTAATCCTATATTATGTGAAGCATAGAATGTGACACATGTTTCAGATTCAAAAAATGTGATACCATCTGTAGATGCTTTTCAATCAGCCTATTAATCAAGACTTGAGTTGTACTTCAAATATAAAATGAATAATAATTGTTTATTAAATTCAAAGTAAATCATAATTTATATTGGTGGAAAGATTAGAACCTCCTTTAAAAACCCTTTTCATTTCATCAATTTTGGGTAAAAAATGTCATTAGCCACATACCCTACACATACCCATCATATCACCTCTTTTTGGTCCATCATGATCCTGCACATACCCTTAGATCATAAGTGCTCATGATTAAATGTACCTTTCTTTCAATTTGCATCGACTCCTAGCCCATATATAATGGTACTAATCTTGGTCATTAAAAGCATTTCTTAATATTTTGGTCACCCAACTTTAGAACACCATTCTAAATAAATTTTTGATCAATCTTTAATTTGTTTTGGTTGGTGTTGTTCATATTCTTTGTTTAAGTTGTACAATTATTTCAAGGAAATGCCAATTTCTTGAAGGATTTCATCTTCCTAACCTTTCATGAGAATATATTTTCTTAGCTATGCAATGTATTTGTTAATTTTTTAGAAGATTCATATAATTTATATTGTGGGAGTACCCTCCCATGTTTTCCAGAGCCTGAAGTGTAGGTGATAAAGCAATTGGTGCTACATCTTGTTTGTTGGCCACTTATCTTGCAACTATTCAAGAATTGAGTCTAGAAAACTCATATGTATCTAGTGAGATCTGATTGGTTCATTGAAAACAATCAACACCTCTATCTGTGATAACTTTCCAAGCCTGAACCAGAGCAATAGCTGCAAATTTAGCTTTGATCTTTTCTTCCTCTTCTTTCTCAACTTCTTCCCATAGAGAAGGTTCAACACTAGCCCTTGCTAGTTCAATCCTTTCCTTTATCTCTTTACTCCTCTACTGAACCATAAATTCCTAAAATTCCTTGGATTGCACAAACCTATCATCTACAAGGAATTCATCACATTCCTTGATCCTTGGATCATCATGACTTTCCTTATCATATTTCCACTTGAAAAATCATTAGGGGGAACTTCTGAACTAAAGTTTTCTTCTATATTAGGGGGAGGGAAATTCTTCTCCACCTCCACATCTCTTGGCACACATTCTGCCATTTGTTCCTCCCTAAATTCTTGAACATCTATAGGCTGCTCTAGGATATCCATATCTTGTGGTTTATGCTCTAGGAGAGCCTATGCTTTATCAATAGCCTCCTTCACCTTCACCTTAAAGTCACCATTTTGATAATTACTTAGATTTTTGAAAGCTCTTTCAAAAAGGTCTGCAATTACATCATAGGGACTTACATAAAAGAAATTCCTTTTCATGATACTCTCTTCAATGTCCATTATGGATGTCCACTCCTTTCTAGATATGATAGTGTTAGTGTGAATAATTTTCTTGTACCTAGCTTAATCATTCACTGGGTAAATTAGGCGACATATTCACAGGGTTAAGTTTACTTAGGAAAAATATTCTTTCTAGAAGTCTTAGTTGGCTTTTCTAGAACTTATCTTATCTAGCTAGGATGCATCATTTCCTACGTGATTAGGTTGTTGGTTGTCTCATGCCATAGGATTATGAAATTTTTCAACATCATGTTCATTACTACATCTCAACCTTTCCTTTATAAGCAAGGAATCTCTTGTACATTAGCATAGCAAGCAATTTAGCCATTATTCAATCTTGTATTGTGAAGCAAGCTTTCTTTCCATTCTCTCTCTTGTGGAAGTGGTTTTTTGTCACAACTAATCTTGGGGGTGTTGGGGAGTCATCATTTACTCCCACATGGTATCAGAGCTCTCCAGGTGTTGCAAATTCCTTCCCAATGCTGAGGGTTATATTTTGGCTTGAATATTTTTTCCGGGTGCATATTGGAGTTTTAGTAACCTCACGGTTGAGATCAGAAGGTTCTGCAGACAAATTTTGACTATAAATTTGTCTGTTTTGGGTAAAGTTGTTTTTGAGGTAAATTTTTTTTGCTAGAACAACACTTGTGCGATACGATTTTCCCTATTTTTGCAAAAAAAATATTTTTGAAAATATTTTCTGCATATTTGTTGTGTAAATTTGGGGAAAATTTATTTTGTATTTCGGGCAAATATTACATATTTGGAGAAAAATATATGTTTTGTATTAGACACCATTTAGATCGTAGGGCACAAAGATCTTATCATTTGCAAGTTTTTTTATTGGTTGTCTTATCACTCTCATCGTTGTAAGTCTCACCTCCATTGGTCGTCATCGTACTTCATCAGCCATAAATCTGTCTAATTGTCGGCTTGTATTCGGCGTACAAATTCTGGCTTGTATCTTCCTTGTCTGGGCCTTTGGTCAGTGGGCACTCTTCTCACTGTTGGTGACTTATACTAGGGTATGACCAATGCTCATTGGCAGTTTAGATAGCATATTCCTTGTCAAATCATAATATACACTCTTGCATTGGCCTGGTATCTGCAACCATCAGCCCCATTGGCCCGTCCCATCAATGCAGGGTACGATCTAATCAACTGATCAACACATTCATTGGAAGGTACCCTTGTCCATCTATCCACTTTGTCAAGCTTTACTTAGCGATTACAAAGGATCTTTCATGGCTGATGTTGTAACGCTCATCCTGTAAACCCTAGAGAACACACACACATGAAAATATTTTTTTAAAAAAAAACAATTACATTAAACATGCAAACACATTATACCATAATCACATAACACATTACATAACATTAACACACTTAGTTCTTTGGGGCATGCAAGGTTACATCACAACAACTAAACGAAAATAAAGATAAAGATTACAACAATATCATTTATAATAATAACCAAGTATAAGGATACATCCAATAACCATGATGCGAGAATAATAAACATCGCATAATTACATCCATGATAAATCTCTTAATAGAGTTACAAATGATCCTAGCTATTACATCATCATTTTAAAGTTACATTACAATCTCAGATAAATGAATTACATTGAATTTCCCAACATGGGGATTGATACAAGAATAAAGGAATCTAAAATATGAAGTGAATACTGGTACAACTCCAACTGTGGAAATGCTGAGAAGACAAGATGCTGATGGGGAACCCAACAGGTGCGGAGCACGTTCCACCCAACCATGTGAATTACAAGTAACTCACCCCCCATGCTTAGAGGTGACGAGGAAGAGAACCCGACCATGAATGTCAAACCGACTCAACAACAACATGATACAAAACAAGTACAACTCAAAGCATACAATGAACAACCATCAATGTTCACAAATCACATAACAAGTTAAAACTAAGAAACTCATCACAATAACATGAAGTATCACCAATTAGCAATCATGAAACAAATTCAAAAGAATCAAAAGCATCATAAAGATACAATATCCAGAAGAACCGCAACAACATCTAAAATACATTTCCAAATAATTCTGAACAATAAAAAGAACATGATTCCATATAAGTCTAAAACAACAATTCAGTACACAAATTCCAGAGGCAACCAGAAACAAGGTAAACGGGTGTCAAGTGGAGAGGGTCATCGCATAGCTCTCATGGGATCCCTTGGCACTTCCTGCAACTGAGGCGCTGACACCCATCTATGGATTCCCTAGCCCTTGAAAATAAGATAAAGATACAATATCCGGAGGCAACTACAAACAAAGCACAAGGGTGTCAAGTGGAGAGTGTCATCGCATAGCTCTCATGGGATTCTCCTGGCCCTTCCTCCAACTGAGGCGCCAACACCCATCTATGGATCTCCTGGCCCTTCCTCCTAACTGAGGTGTCGGCACCATAGAGTAGCTAGTGCGGAGCCAATAATCTCTCATGAAGATGAGACTATGACTTTTCCGACCACGGCCTTCTCAGTCTATCACTAGTCTATGGTAGCCCTAATGCATAGACGAGGGATCCAGTGTTTTATTATCTTGTGTTTTTAAACTACCCAACCCCCTAAATTCTATTATTTAGGTTATCACTTGTTTAACTACTCTTTCGTGGGTTATCCTGAGCCCTTCCTCATCCTGAGGCGCGGGCGCCCACGAAGAGCCACTCTCCCTATGACCCCTAACATAAATCAAACCTAGGCAAGGGTTGAACTAAAACATATAAAGCATAATACTCAAAACAGGCTCATGCGAGGCATTAACCCTCTCGCGATATCTCATAACCAAAATTCTTAACAAACCGTTCAACCCTTCCTAACATAAAACCAATAACTCCAATAGCATAACCAAGCCGAGAATAACATTTTAACATAACAAGCCTCTGGAACAAGGATTACAAAATCAACAATAGGGTTCCCACATCGAAGAGTAAGGTTACAATAATTAAATGGAAAACGATAACCAGATCACACAAATTCATAACTTAAAGTAAACGATTAACTCAATTACACAAAAACACTCCAATTTTGAAATGATATAAATAAACACAAGAAGTTAATAATCCTACGTCAAAATATTTAATTCTTAACAAAAGACATTTGATAAATATCTAAAAATACATTAAAACCTCCGACCAAGGAAATCGAGAAACCATTGAAATTAAAACGTACAATAACAATTTCACTACTATATATAATTTGTTGCACTTAAAAACACATAAAATCCCACTTTATAATTTTCACAGATACAACCCAGTCTATAAATTCCAACCTTACAAACTATCTAAATTAATAATTACAATTTATTATATATATATGTATATCTACTAACATTTTCTTTTCTTATAATTCTCAAAACTCTTACAAATAAACAAAATGAATGTAATTATATTATTATTGTGAATATACACATCAAATATATATATATATATATAATTAATAACATTTAACAAATATTTTAAAATATATTAATAAATTTATATAAAAGCAAGTATTTAAAACTATCTTAATAAATATATACAAGTTAAAATTAAAAAAACAAATCTTAATAATAAAATAAATTTGCAAGACACGGACCCCTGGCCAGTCATACGGACTGCGCGCGGCAGTCCGTATGACTGCTGCGCCAGCAGTCCACGGACTGCTACGGCCGTCCATGGCCTGGCGCAGGGGCAGGGGAGGGGGTACGGCCCTGCGCCGTCCCACTCCTCTCCCATCAAATTAATTAATTTATTTATTTTTTTATCAAATTTCACTTATAAATTTTATTTTATTTTTAATTTATTTTTGTAAAAAATAAAGATCTGTCCTTTATTAGGTACGGGCGCCTACAGTAGTTCGGCCATGAATTCTTTTTTTTAACACAGATTTTATTTTATATATAAGATTAAGAATATATATATATATATATATATATATAATATATATATTTAGAATATATTCATATATATATATAATATATATATATAATATATATATATATATTTATTTATTTAAACACAGAATCACTGTTTTCTGTGTAAACATAGAAAATACACATTGAAGATAAATAAATACATTTGATAAAAGAACATTTCAAATCCCATACAATAAAAATGATTGACCTTTTTCACAACAAAGTACTTAAGAGAAATAGGGCATATTCAAATGGAATTTGACAGACATTCCTTCTATTTGTTTGCACTAGAAATGATTTTAGATTTCAAAAGAATTTTCATGTAAGAAGACCTAATTATTTATATATTTTCTTTTCACAACTAAATCAATTAATTCTAATTCTCTGAAAACATTTCTTTTACATACAAAAATTGATTTAAATCACATTCTTATTCTTTACAGATTCAACACAATCAAGAAGAGAGAGGGTGGAACCTGTAGTCCTACGCTCTCGAGAACCTGATGAAGCTGACTTGATCCCAATGGTTTCTACGAAGTGCTTCTTGTTCCTGCTTCAAAATCCCCTCTCCAAGCTTTCGTGTTCGAACTCGAATCCGATCCTTTGTTCAGAAGACTCCATAATAATACCAACAAAAGATTGCAAAACCCTTTCTAAAACTCCTTCAAAATATAGCAAGCAAAAGATTGAAATATCTTTCCTGAAAACTCCAGAAAACTCAACAGTACAGAACCATTAACTTGCACCACCTCCCTCTCAATAATCCTCTCCCTCCAAACTTACCCCCAAATTCTTAATTAAAAATGAAAGATATTGTAAATTTCTACCAAAAACTCTAAAAATAAAAAATAAAAGAAAATAATTCTTTAAAAGCAAGCTTTTTAATTAGATCTGTATTTTTATTTGTTCACACAACTTTTTCCTTCTTTTATTTGTTTTATTGTTTTACCACTTTTCTTGCACACCACATTATCTATCTAATTTAAATAATTTATTCTAATAATTATCCTCCACCAGATAGTTGATTAAAATAATTAAAACACATTTAATATTTAATTATCATTTAATTGAAACACATGACCTTATAAAATTAAATAAAACATTTAAATATTTTCATACAAATAAATCAACATTAAAATAAACAATTATTATCCATTTTTAATTAACTAATTCACAACTTATAAAATATCAACATCAATTAAATAATCATAACTTATAAAATACCACCTTAAATAAAATACGACAAAACACATAACACAAAACACAAATGACGACAATACACAAAATAACCAATACCAAACAAACAAGACGATCTGACATCATGGGACGAGATGACTTCATCGTCACCTTTGTTTCAACATTTAACCGTTGGGCTATTGGTGCTCGCCCTGTCCTGCCGAAGCAGGTGGAATCGAGACTTGTACCTGCAATACCTGCATACTGATGAAGTCGTGTACATGTGCATATATATATATATATAAAATCAAAGCATTAAATTAAAGTACCGCATTGTGAGAAGGAATCGCAACATAACAGGGCACTCACGAACGAGTGATGCCATATTGTCCTTCATCCCACCTATTCTAACAAGTATAATATAACCAATAAATCAACATTTCTAACTAACAATCATCTCATAACATATCTAATTAAACCACTACATCATATCATAACTCTGAAAATCAACTAATATAACCAACCATAATGTCATATGAAATAATCATGTCCATAATGAAATAACATCATCATCAAACATCTAACCAACCAAATCAAACAATAATAGTATCATCATAGTCACAAGTAGCAAACAAACGCATAGAAAAATAATAAATCCAAATAGTAAGAGGAGGGGTATTACAGATGTCTTGGGTACTTCATCCTCTTTGCATAGTATGGGTACAATTTGCATTTATATCTTATGCTTTATGTTGTAAAAATCTTGGTTGGCTTCTTAGTAAAGGTTTTTATAAACTTTGTCTTATACTTGTAAAATGTCGACCATGTTAGGATAGCCAATGGGTATATGTAAAATAGTCCTTTTTATTTTTGTATCTGACTGCCCCATGGTCGTATGACTGACCAAGTACTAGCGCCCGAGTGCCGAGAACTTGCGCCCGTTTAGGTGTCTTGATTTTGCCCCAAGTGCCTTTTTATAGGTTTTTTTTTCATTTTTTCATAACTTTGGGTAACGGAGGCAAAAATTTTCAAACAAAATATCATTGGAAAGGTGGAGATCTAAATTTTTTAGTGGTACAGATGTTTTGTAGAGATTTTGTAGTTTTGTGCCTCTTTTCGATTTGAAGCCCGATCAACATTTCCTACCTCGAAGCTCATATCTTTGTGCTCTAATCTTCGATTTTCTCCAAATTTGCGGCATTTGGAAGGTATTCAGGAGTACTTTAGATCTACTCATGCACTTTTTGTAGATTTGTTTCCAGATTTTCATATTTTTAATTTGCATCTGATTTGATAATTTGGGATACTTTGTTGTAAATTTGTAAAAAAAGTGTAAATATGTTGGTTCAAAGGGGTTGATTTCTTGTATTGTGAGGGAAATTTGTTGTTCTTCTTATGTAATATTTGTTTGTATCATGAATTTGACAAAAGTTGTACTTCTAACTCCATATAACTATCATAAGTGGAAATCTTAAATGGATTTGTTATTGTTAAAATCAAAGTTGCAAAGAATAACATTTGGTCAAGATCCAGAACCCGTAGGAGTAAAAGAGGAAAAAAAATGGCTTGATAGAAGGGAAGAAGCTCTTGGTACTCTCAAGTTGTCCATTTCTCTAGATCTTAGATATCATGTTGCATCTTGCACTCATCCTAATGAAGCTTGGACTACTTTAGGGAGTCTCTTTGGTAAGCCAGATAAGATGAGGGAATTTAAGTTGGAGAATGAACTAATGGGTCTAAATCCTTCAAATTTTGACAATGTCCAAGAATTTTTCTCTAAGCTCAACTCTCTTAGATTGCAATTATCTAATTGTGGGGTCACTAAAGAGGATGAACAATTGATTCTTTCTATTCTTTCTAAGCTTGGTCCTGATTATTCAGTGTTTGTTTCTACATTTTATGCTATAATGGATGCCCTTGGAAATGCATACAAAATGCCTTCTCTTGATGAATTTGCAGCTCAACTCACAAGGGAACAAGAAAAGTTGGTTAACATGGGAACATTGAAGTCCTCCACATCTCATGCTCTTGTTGCAAAGGATACAAAGGCTTCAAGTGGCAAAGGTAAGAATCAAAACAAGGATCCCAAGTCTAATGAGCAAGGTAAAGATCCTCCTTCACATAGCACTCATGATTCCATATCCTCTTCAAAAGAGGAATCATCTAAAAAGAAGAAGTTTAAGTGTGGATATTGCAAAATATTAGGACATGATGAGCATAGATGTTATAAAAGAAGATTGATGAACTTACACACCTTCTTCAAAAGAATAACATTAAGCTGCCCTCATTAGTGTCTTCTACTTCTTCTTCAACATCACAATCAACAATCCTCTCATCATCATCTCAATCACAAGATACATGATCTACATCTGGGCTACATAAAATGAAAGGACAAGTACTCTTGGCCTCTACAAGTCTTGAATTGCATAGGTGGCTTCTTGATTCAGGTACATCACATCATATGGCATCTTCTATGGATATGTTCTCTTCTTTTGAACCTTGTAATTCACCTCATATATTGATGAGTAATAATACATATATGAAGGTAAGTGGAAAGGGTTATATTGATATGGGGAAGGGGCCTTCAATGATGTACTTTGTGTTCCTTCCTTGTCCACTAATCTCCTTTCTATTTATCAAATTACTCATGGGGGTCAAGGTAAAATAGTTGAGTTCACTCCAGATAGAGTGTACATAAGGGACTTGGAGACTAGGGATATTGTTGCTATTGGGATGGTTGATCATTCATCTCGTGTATATTCCTTTTCACATTTTGCTTCAGAAGATGATAATGTTCCTTTGACTACGTCACACACTCCATTGAGTGTGAACCATGATAGTGAGGAGAATTTTGGTCATCTACACCTTGGTATTCTAGAGACCAGTGCCAACCTTCCTACTCGTCCACCTCCTGCTCCTTTAGCTATTAATGCTTCTATTCAGCAAGATGATCATAGTTTTTTAGATCTTGCTTTGTGGGATGAGTATTTGATAAGTATTTCTAGCTTATTCATGGAGTCTCATATTGCAGATTTGGAGGACACACTTGAGGGGATTTCTCTCCTCTTTGATGACAGTTTTAGCACAACTATTACACCATCTACTTTGTCTTTGGAGATTGACATTCATGAGTCTCATCCTTCACTTGATTTTTCATGTTTATTGGTTGAGTTTGACCATGATTATGTTGTGACTCATTCAAGCTTGGAGGCTTCTACTCAGTTTTCAGAGGCATACATGTTGAGAATTCATGATTCCTCCTTTCAATTAGACCTAGAGTGGCTTCTTCATCAGCTTATAAACTTGTTTCTTCCTAAGGGAAGATGTGTTGCTTGCAGACATTGGGTCATCTTTTATTTTCAGGCATTCTTCATTAGCATTGGAGCTTCTTCATCATGGGGGGGATATCTTATCTCTCTACTTCCCTCTTATGGGGGGGTAATTGGTTGTATATACATGATGCATGTTGTCCTTGTGGGGTATCATTGAGTCCTCCATACATCATGTTTTTTTTTTTTTTCTCTCTATTGGAGAGGAGTTTTTTCCCATTGGGTTTTCTCCTTTGCTCCGCTTGTGAGAGATTGTTTGCATTTGCATTGTAAATGGGTACCTCACATGGCCTAGTAGCTTGGACCCATAGTCATAGTCTTGGCATAGTGTGCATAATAATCTTCTCCCTAAGTTGCACTTAAGGGGGGGTGTTGGTGTGAATAATTGTTTTGTACCTAGCTTATTCATTCACTAGGTAAATTAGGGGACATATTCACATGGTTAAGTTTACTTAGGAAAAAGATTCTTTCTAGAAGTCTTAGTTGGCTTTTCTAGAACTTATCTTATCTAGCTAGGATGCATCATTTCCTAGGTGATTAGGTTGTTGGTTGTCTCATGTCATAGGATTATGACATTCGTCAACATCATGTTCATTACTACATCTTCAAAGGCTCAAAATCCTTAGGGAGAAATCTCTCCTTATTCTTTCTATGTCAAACAAGCTGTAACTAAGGGAAATATTCAGATTAGTAGATTAGTGCATAAATGAAAGAAAACCCAAAGTAAAAAATGATGCAAAAAGGAGGAAATAACATAGAAACAAGAACAATATTACCAAATATCTTCAACCTCCATGATTGACCTCCATTGCACCTTCTCTATTTTCTGTAATATGTAGTTTTCCCTTAGATTTTGTGTGAGCAACCTATGACTATGCCAATGCCCTATGAAAATGTTGAAGGATTCTATTCTAAATGTAACACAATGAAAATAAGCAACTATGAAGTAAGCCTAAAGTATGCAAATTTCAAGATGTCAAAATGCCAAGAGATGAAGTATGCCTAAGACAAGATTGCATCAGATGTCAAAATGAGGCCAAATTGGCCATTTTATTGAAAAGTCAATTTTTGCCGAATGGCCAAGATTGAATGTGATAACTCACAATTAGGGTTAGGGAAACACTAGGGTAAATTGGAAATGAGTGGACAAGATTTGATTTTAGAAAATCAAATCAATGGTTGAAAATGATTGTGACAAGGAGATAAGAATGGCACAGAAAATGAAAGAGCTAGAAAATCAAATAATATTAGAAATTACTTGATTTATGGAAGAAAATTGTTATTTTGAATTAAAAATTAATTTAATTAAAAAGGTGGGGTCATGTGACAGTAAATAATTAATTTGAATTATTACCAAGAGAATGAAAATTAGAAAGTGGGACAATTTTAAATAAATAATTTTATTTAAAATTGAGAAAATTCCAAGGTGGACAATAATTAAATAAATCAAAGAATTTGTTTAACTATGAGAAGACATTATAAATTAATGACGTATTTTAATAAATAAATTTTATTTATTTATTTAAATAATCAAGAGGAAATAATGGACAAAAATAATTAAATAAATTTAAGAATTTATTTAATCATGGAAAGACATTACATAATTAGTGACATATTTAAATAAATAAATTAAATTTATTTATTTAAATAATTAAGAGGAATAAAAGATATGAATTAATTAAATAATTATGAATTATTTAATTAATAGTTTAAACTAGACTATAAGACATAATTAAATATTTAAATTATACTAGGAACAAACATGGAGAAGATAGAATTTGCAAGCCTAGGTCAATTTTATGTGTTTACATTTTTCCCCTCTTTGTCATAATGTAGCCTATCACATTGTGACAAAGAAAAATCAAGCAGAAACATGCCCCAATGAAGGTATGGAGTATCTATGTCCCCTTAGGAAAATTTTCAAATTTTGGCTTGGTGACAAAAAATTTTGGAAAGTGTCCTGAGAAGCTAATTTGATGTCCACAAAGTCAATGGCACAAATGGTTTCAGATTTTGAGGTGTTTAAGGTAGCCAAAAAGGTGGTCAAAGTTGGTCCAACGAGCCTCCAATAATTTTGCTTTGAAGAAAATCTCACTTTGACCCTATAAATAGGTTGAAAATAGGTAAAAAGTCAATACATTTTTATTTTCACCTTTGTAAATTTAGAGAACTTAGAGCTAGGAGACCTCGCACAAAGATGGTGATTCTAGTGACTGAGCATCACAGATATATTGTGTGGACCTTAAGATGGCCAAAGGGCACAAAGCCATCAGTAAGTATGCCTTACCCACTTTGTAATTTTGTCGATTTATGTGTATTTTTAGGGTTTAAAGGTAGGTCAATGAATGGACTGCAACAAAAATGTGTTTGTGTAAGGGTATGTGTAGGATCATCATGGATAAAATAGGCCCTTAAGTGGCAAAAAAATTAGAAAAATCAGAGTTAGGCAACTTGACGTAAAAAATTGAATAAGTTATCTATATTATTTCAAAAATATGTAACAACAGAATCTATATCAATTTGAATGTAGTTTCTAAACTACTAGGTTTGTTTAAAAATAAAAACCTATTTGGTGAAAAAGTTGAAATTTCAATGCAGAGGTGTCTATCGACCACCCTAACCACAATAAAATGATAATATTTTTATAATATTTTAGATATATGTAGAAGATTCATGTCCTAATCTGATACATATTTTTTATAATTTTTTATAAGTAAATAATTAATTATGAATTTTTATTACAACTTTTAGAAAATATAAAACTCATGTCTGAAACACCTTAACTTGGTCAAAACTTCATGAAATTCAATTTTTCTTTTTAATCCTATAGTATAAGCATATAGAATGTGATGTTTTGGATTCAAAAAATGTGATATATTTGAAAGCTATATATGTTTTTCAATCAGCTCTCTATCAGGACTTTAGTCATAATTTGAATAGAAAATGAATAATAATTGCTTATTAAATTCAAAGTAAAGCATAATTTATATTTGTGGAAAGCTGAGAATCTCCTTTAAAAACCTTTTTCGTTTCATCAATTTTGGGTTAGAAAAAAGTCATCAGCCACATACCCATGATATTGCCACTTTTTGGCCCATTATAATCTTACACATACCCATAAGCTACATTCAAGTTTGTGTTTGACACATTTGATGCATTGAGACACAAACGTGATGGACTCGTTGGGTTTTGGTCAAGTGTGATGCATTTGATGGCTAGTGAGACACATTTTCCTTTTTGAACCACAAATGATAGGTTGAGCGATGCATTCACAAGATTGTAATGCATATTGGAGCCATGCAATGCATTCGACTTGCAATGATGCATTTCATAGATGGATTGACACAAGTGGAAGATGACACATTTATGAGTCAAAATTATGCAAGTGCGAATATGAGACACAGGTGGTGCATGAAATGACACAAACACCAGGGCATGACACAAATGAAGTCAATGTGATGCATTTGACTTTGATCATTGTTGACTTAAATTTTTCTCAATTTCTACTTACAGTTGATTAGATAGATGGTAATAATGATTTTCAATAATGTGTTAACTCTCATTTCTGCATGTGCAGAAATGATTACCACCAATCTAGGCATGTGAGTTCAGGCCATTGACATAGGAATTCAAAGATTAGCTAACAAAACGTGAGCAAAGGTGATTGATATGGTTGAGATTATATTATGTCACCAATATTCCCATTATCTGGGGTAATAGAGGTATTTTGATAGCACTGATTAGAGATTCCATTCAAAGACTTGTTGTACGAGGCAGATGATGGCATAGGCCTTAGCATCGAGAGGTGCGAGATTCAATGGGAGTACTTGGTTGAGCACTATCCGCAATAGGATGCGATGTTGTTTACCTTGACTGCTAAAGTCCATATTCTAGATCATCGGGGACATGGGTTCCCGATCTAATGGGGAGATGTGCTAGTGCGCATGTGATGGGATAAGACAGTTTTTGCATGGGGACCTTGTTTACTTGGTATGTTGTATCAATAGTTGCATGAGGTAGCCTATAGAGGTGTGCATAGCATTAGTTGCACGATGACATTGCTAATGATTTGGATGTGGGAGCATATTCCTATCTTTCATCTTCCCATTCAAAGACCACAATTGGTAGAGTGGATTCCCTACAAGAAACAAGAGTTGGAGAGATTTGATTATGGTTGCACCAGATTGATACTATGAATCCATTTTTTTGGAGGCCTTATAGGGATTGTGTAGAGTGGGTCAGAGAGGGAGATCGTTTGGCATTCTATTGGCAGTTTTGATATCTAATTGGGAAGACTATGCAATCATAGTTGATCATTGAGATGTACCTACCCCAATGGGTACTACATCAGTATGGTGAGTAGTAGGGTGTACTAGTTGGGACAACAAAGTATGCACAATAATCGTGAGAGCCAATGTGGATTCCAACGATATCTATTCCTTTGGATGAGAAACAAATAGACGGGTTGGTAGCACAAGCATGGAGTTGGAGTGGGGGTTTGAAAAATATGGGGATGCCTATAGATTATGATTTATGGTGGTAGACACATAGGCCACAACCACTGATAGATTTGGATGGTCCAACACTGATTGATCATAGATCAGTTATTACCTAGGTGCAGCGAGGAAGCCGCAGAGGTTGGTGTAGAGGGAGAGACAAAGGCCAAGGAGATGGGGGGAGAGCTAGTAGAGACATAGAAGGAAATGATGGAGGTGATGGAGGATACGGTAATGGTGTTAGGAGGAGGAGAGAGAGAAGGGAGACAGGTAGGTGGAGAAGAAGCCAGAGGTGGAAGCAGAGGTGAGATAGCCAGAGGTAGAGGTCAAGCTAGAGGCAGAGGTGTCAAGGGAGGATTTTGATGTTGGTAGAGATGAGGAGGTCATTGGGGATGACGAGATTGTGGGTGATGATGAGGAGCTATATATTCATGATGAGATTGATGAGGCAAAGAGCTATCTTCAAGAGAGGAAAATAGATGGAGATCAGGATAATATATGGGGATCAAGATATATATAGGGGACCTCCATTGTCAAGAGATTCCATAGTGGATTAGCATCTACCTGATATGTAGCAAAGACTAGATGAGGCCACAATAGAAATTAGATCCCTACAGGTAGATCTAGAGGTCACACAGGTTGAGAGAGATTAGGTGGAGATATGACAACAAGAGACAAAGAGTTGGTGTGCCAAATTTGCTCAATTATGTTTAGGGCCAATTGGTGATATTGCTAGAGAGTTAGCTAGGGTCAGCATGAGTAGGGGAAAGTATCACATGTTGTATGAGAGAGAAGTTTTGGTTGATTAGAGAGAGCCTGGTTTTTCTAGGTTACAGAGCAAGACAAGGATAGGGTGAGGGAGCAATAACCAAACACACAATAGTCTAAGTCAGAATAGTGTGGGTGGCTCTACTTCATCAAGGCATTCATCAGGTCACCACTCTCATCACAACCATAAGCATTCCTCAGGGCATAGATCGAGCGACAATCATGGGTCATTTGGTTATGGGTGTAGATCATAGCACAACTAGCCTTTGGTTACAAATCCATTAGCTTCTCAGACTCATATTTTAGTAGCCTCGTAGACTCATGTTGCCATGTCTACTATGCCATCAGTTTTAGTTCCTATCACTGAGCATCAGTCACCTTGGTCTTCTCCTTGAGGGGATGAGGAGGGTTTGGCATAGAAACAATGATTGTCATCGTGTTATAATGTTTGAGACATTATGTGATGACACTTATATTTTTACCATCGAGCCTGCAAGCTATATTTTGGGATATCTCATGACACTATCCTGTGACATGGTTTTTGAGATTATATATATATGATGGAGTTTTCATGTGGCCTATATGCTATATATGTTATGTGATGATGCACTATATAATTTTATGACAATGATTATGATGATGCATTTTATATTCCATGTGATGTATGCAATTATGATAGTTATTTATGCTTACATGTCATGATGATATTATGTTAGATATGATAGTTATATGATGATTGTGATGATGATGTTTTATATCAATGCCATTTTTATGATTATAGATACATTAATGTACAACTATATATTTATGGATAATGCAAAATATGATGTATCATGATGTGATGCATTTTATTAGTGATATGGATGATCTATGCACTTATATGTTATGTGAATGCAAGTTGGTGAATGCAAGTGATATGATAATGATGTAAATGGAAATATTCTAGTGTAACTAAATGAATGGATATATGTGAGTGTGTAATGTTCTAATGCAATGTCTATATGATCATGTATGCAATTATTTTTGGATGTCATAGGATATCATCAAGAGACCAATGAGGTGAAATGACAAGACTTAAGGAGATAGATGTTAGTGAGGAGATTGAATCCTTCAACATATTACCATAGGAGTAATAATTGTTGCTCTTAATCATCATTGGTTAGATTATTGTAATGGCCAACAAACACTATAATATGACATAGATCAGGGTGTGCAAGGTTGTACCATCACATGAGACAAGTAGTCATAGACAAGGATTATTGTAACTCGTACCAAGAGCATAATTTCCCTAGTCTTTTTGTCACAATCAACCACAAACATAAAAGATAAGTGTACCGAAGAAAAAAAGACCCTTTTCTTGCCATGGGATTAATTCATGATAAATTGGACTTAATGAGGCCTTGATTTAGGTGTTGTGTTGGCCTCCTACAATGATTTTAATAAGTAAGCCTTTACATCCATGACTTAGAGATTGTACATCAAACCTAAGTAGTTATCTCAATCATCATGAAGGTGCATTTAACTTGTCAACCTAGGGACATGAACTTGAAATGGGTTAGTACAATATGTGCACTAGGAACTCAAAGTAGCCATTGCATTCTACAACTAAGAAACACAATACTGAAAGTAAATTGCTTGAAATGGAAAGAGACAAATACTAAATATCAATCAACCACTATGCTAAGATGAAATGCATAATAGGAATAAAAATTTGAGCAATGAATAGGACACTTTGCTATCTGCTTTGGCTATAGGAATAGTCATAGAATGGAATTCTAGTGACTGTAGGAATAGTCAATTCTAGATTTCTAACTAAATACTAAACAATAGGTAATACCAAACTAATAAGATAGATTACTCACCAAGTGGGCCCCCTTGGAGAAGTATCTTCTAAAATAATAAGAACTCAAGTGCTTGAACTCAAAACTTTATTTTATTCACTGTAAATCATAGATACAAGAGAGTAATGCATTTGTATCACTGAAACTAGAGAATGAGGGTACAATATTAAATCATGCAACTCCTGAAGAAGGAGCATCAAATAATTATTTATACTACAGCTAAACAAGGTAGTCAACTCCATGACTAGGAGGATTCCATTTAGGGAAAATAGGGGGAAGTGGAGTGATTTTAGTTATGCATGCATAGAATTTCTTTAGACATGCAAGTGCATACACAGATCCAACACAGTAGTAACATCCATGCATGCTCAATCATTAAGGTCCACTACAAGGTAGTTATGTTTAGTTGCATGAAGAATCTTTTGCTGTTAGTTTCCTTTGACTTGGATCGATTTCTTAGTTGGACACTAAGGTGCATGGTCAACTAGTGGTATCTTCCTCAACTCAGCATATTAAATCTACATGGCAAGGTTAGTACACATAATAACTTCACATCTATAACCACTCTAAGAATCATTCATTAATCACATGCAAAATCAATATAGTTAACCAACATAATATGCCAAATGTCATTAAGGCTTGTAGAGATAGGATAATGTCAAATGTCAATGGTTTGAGGGAAATATTATGCAAATACCAACATTTAATCATCAAATTTGGTGACATATACCATCAAATAGACTATAGATTCTACCCAAAACTAGGCTCATCACTCCCCCCAACCTAATGTTTTGTTGGTCCTCCAACAAGGGAAGATTTGTTCTTATGCTTGGTCAAGGCCCTCAAATTTGCACCTGAGAGTTGTCCAACATTAGTGGTTGTTGTGCGTGAATCAGGATCCCAATAGAATCCTCCTAATCTATCAAACCTGTTCCATCTCTACCTCTTTGCAACAACATCAAACTAGTAAAATCTAAAGTTTGGCATGGGCCACATGAGCATGGGTGGCTGGAAAGTCAGGGGAAGCCAAAGTCACCCCTGTGTTCTCAAAATTTCATTATACCTATCAATTCTTTTTAGTGTTGCAACATAATTGTGGATGGAATGAGACTCAACCTATTTCAACTCATTAGTAAAACTATTCCATCATTGTGACAACCATCTCCTCATGGTTTCCTCCTTTGCTATTGTCTTTACCTCATACTCACTATAAACTACCTCAATCCAAGGCAAAATCATATTTCCATAACTTGGTCTAAGCAGCATTCTATGACATTCATCCCTTGGGATGCTTGATTCAACTCTAACATGCAAAGGGATATCAGACTCAATTGCTTATAAGCACCATGTTACTATCCCCAAATAATCTCATTTTGCACCCAAGACATGAATGCTCTCAATTGAACATCTCTAACATATAATAGCGGATTCCAATCATGGTCTTTTGTGACAGCATAATTATGAAAATAGAATTCACATAGCAAATTCTTCATTTCAAGGGAGATGATCCTATAAGCATTGAAAAATTCCATAGGGGTATCAATAGAAGGATTCAAACCTAAGGAAATTATTGACATCTTAAAAGAGAGATAATTCTCTTTCAGGAGTAGAGCATAGACCATTGGAGGGGTGCCAAAGCTACCATATCATCAACCCTTTGCTCCAGGGTGGAAATTTTTGCATTTTGATCCTCAATCTCTTCATCGTTCTTTTGAATTTCCTCCTTCAATTTCTGATTTTCCTTTTTTCATTATTCCTCCCTTGTTTGTATTTCTTTCCATAAATTCAAAATTGTTGCATGTACTACAAAACCAGGAGGATTATGAATTCCTACCAGTATTTTTGTTGATGGAGGATCCTCATAAGGCACTATCTACATAGACTCAACCTCTATAGTTATCTTTGGCTACAAGGGTGTTGTCTCTTCTTCCTTTTGCTACAGAGACTCTTGTTCTTGATGTTGCTGTAGGAACTCCTACTTTGGTTCTAGTTTTTGCTACAAGACTTCTTGTTGCAAGACCTCTTGCTCATGCTACAGGACCTCTTGCTCATGCTCTAGGAAGTCTTGATTTTCTTCCAATTCTTCTACAATGTTATCAAGATCGGCTAGTGTTATATTTGTTGCTCTCATAAATATGTCTTCTTCTTCTTCTTCAACATTCTCTTGCTCCATTAGAGCTTTAGGGTCCTCATGTGAGGTCTCACCAGGTTTAGGGCTTTCTTGTGGAGGCATACCAATCACAAGCCTAATTGGCCTTGATTTCCTGGGAGGTCTCTCATGTTTTCCTTTGGTTGCAGGATGAACAATATAGGCCTTCCTCTTCTTAGAACTTGGCACTTTTATTTCTTGAGGATGTTTCTTAACATTCCCTTTTCTCATTCCTACCTCTCTCTATTGTGCCCTAGTTTACATCAAGGTTTCAAATGGGATGTCATCTTACAAATCTGAGGAAGAGTTTTCTTTTTCTGAGTGATATGTTCTAGAAGAACTAATTTCTATGGTTGCTTCTACTCTAAGAGGATTCGCACTAGAGCCAGCAGTAGAGGTTGAAACACCAAGAATGGCTTTATCCTTGCTTACTCTCCCACTAGACCTATGGGATTGAGGAAAAAGCCCTAGGTTGCAAGTGCAAGGTCTAATTTGATCAACATTTATAAAATCATCCCAAGTCATCCTAGATACATCATGTAGAGACTTTTCAACTAACAATTTAATTAAGCAATGGTGGGAAATATAATTATCCCTACCTTTTTGGGTCTCGACCACCATAATTGAGAGAAGATTGTACAACACATTGGGCACATCCATCCTTCTTTTGTGCCTTATGTGATTCAAAAGCTTGAAGTGGAAAGAATGCAATTTTGATTGGAGACCCTCACAAGTGATGTATTTGATAACATACACAACTATTTGCTTCCATGGCTCGGATAGGGAAATTCTCTTTGCACCCTATTTTTCTATGCTCAATGGGGGTTCATTTGGCTTTGTAAACTTAGCCCTAGCTGATATGGCATCTCTCAAAGTAGGGTAGTTTTCACCATTAGCTGGTAACCCTGTGACCTCTACAATTATTTCCTCTATTGCCACAACTTCCAACCCTTTTACTATGGCTTTTCCTTCTGAAAATGTCTGGGAAAATTTGAGGGAAATTATTTCATCAAAGCCATTGAGCTTCAAGAAGTAATCTAACCATCCACAGTTTCTAAATTCCATTTGGCACTGTGCATCCTATAGTAAAATATCATGCACCGTGGGTTCATTTTGAATTAACCCACCTCCCATTGTATGCAATCAAATAAATTCTCTACAACTCCTTTCCTACAATTCCCATCCAAAAATCAAATACACTTTTCTACAGTATCTACTAAATTCTATTATCAAGCTACTAAATTTCTAGTCCCAATGTCGAATGAATTTTCTTTCTTTTTTCCTTCTTGCTTGCAACTCAAGATTACTAAAGGGAAATAATGGCAAGAAAAGGAGTGATAAAAGGAAATTATGATAAGAAGAAATGGTAGTTGGAATTATTGTCACTTCACACTTGTAGGTCGTCCTCTCACTCGGATTTCAAATCATCTCATTTTAAAATTTCTAATGTAGCCTAATATGATTTGACACATGGGAAAAAAATTCACAAAATATTTGCATCTTTTCCTTTCCCCTCCCCCGAACCTAAATTTGGACATGTGTCCACACATGTGAGATGGGAGTCATGATTTTAAGGTAATAATGGAATTTATGTGAATATCTCTACTAACGTACACTAATTAAATGAACAAACTTAAAAGATGATTAAAGATATAAATTAATGTGCACATACCTGAATGTGTGGAAGATTTGTTGCAAAGATCATGAATAAAGTAACACTCTCCTTTTCTGGAGAATAAATTGAGAAATAAATGAAGTGAAATGAGGTGAGGTGGAATGAAGTGATGGAAGAGAGAGAAAGGTGGTAATGGATGGGTGGATGGGTGGATGGAGGAAGAAATGGACATCCACATAAGTGAAAGTCTTTATTATGAAATGCACATACCTTAATTAGCTAGGAGGGACACTAGGTCCACTTCCTTTAGTTGTAGGAAACTCCAGTGCTAAATGTTGGATGAATTATTGTAGGAACTCTTCTTTACAAGCTAGCTTGTGGTATAATCTGAGGTGATGACCATTGACAGGCAATTTGAATTTGACAAGGTTAATGGTAGAAAGTTGAACAAATCCATTAGGAAAGACCTCAACAACTTTGTATGGTCCTAGCCACCTTGTATACAATTTTCCTGCATTGTCCTAGTATCTTGAGTCATAGAAAAAGGCCCAATCTCCTAGTTTGAATTTCTTGTCCTTGATAAATTTTTCATGCCACTTGATCCTTTGATTTTGCACTACTTTTGTATACTGCAAGGTTGCTCTTCTTATCTCATCCAAAGCATTTAGCTGCCTGATTCTTTCTCTCTATGCCTCATAAATATTCATCCCCAAATCTACTACAGTTCATAGAGTCTTATGTTCAAATTCAACTGGAATCATAGCTATCTTTCCATGCAAAAACTCAAATGGTGTGAATCTTGTAGTTGTTTTCTAGGTTGTTCAATAGGCCCAAACAACTTCTAGTAATATGTTTGCCCAATCCTTTCTATGGACAACTACTATTTTAGTTAGAATGGATTCAATTTCTCTATTGGTCACCTCAACTTTTCCATTAGCCTAAGGGTGATAAGGAGTAGACTTCCTATGCCTTATATTGTACTCATTCACTAAAGCTGCAACAAGATTTGATGTAAATTGTGGACCTTGATTAGTCACTATTTCTCTCAGGACTCCATATCTTGTGGAAATCTCTTCAGAAAGAAATTTTGCAACCTTGTTATCTCTTGTATGCTTCATAGCCTTAACTTCTACCCATTTTGTGACATAATCAGTGCATAACAATATATAAGACTTACCATTTGATTGAGGGTCAATTGGTCCCACAAAATCCAATCCCCACTTGTTAAAGGGTGTGATTACTACCTGAGGGAAAAGTGGCATTTCATCATATCTAGTTGGTTTTCCCATCCTTTGACATCTATAACATTTTAATCTATACCTTCATGCATCCTTGTGGAGTGTTGGCTAGTAATACCCTATGCTCAAAATCTTCATTGTTTTCCTTTTGGCTGTAAAGTGTCCTCTGCATGGCTCATTGTGACATGCATGCAAGATGTCATATGTCTCATCTTCTCTCACACATCTCCTCATGACATGGTCAGGTCCATTATAAAATAAACATCCAGTGATCCAAGAGAAAGAAAAATATTTTTCAATAAGCGCCCTTTTCTCTTTTGTGGAGAAGTGAGAAGGAATTCTACTTGTGACCAATTAATTGGATATGTCAGCATACTAGGGTGTTTGTACATTGAGGGAGAATAGATTCTCATCAAGAAAAGAGTCATCTATGGGTTGATTTTCTTCTAATGTAGTTAGTCTTGAAAGAAAATTTTCAACAATATTGGCCTTCCCTAGCTTATCCACAATGGTTATATCAAACTCTTGCATCAACAATAACCATCTTGCCAATATTCCTATGATCAAAGGTTTATTCATGAGATGTCTAATGGCTACATCATCAGTGTGCACAAATATTTGGTAGCCTATTATATAATGTATGAATTTTTTCAATGCATAGCTTACTGCCAACATCTCTTTCTCTGTCACTATATAATTGAATTTGGCTCCTTGTAAATTTTTGCTAACAAAGTAAATAGCATTTTCAATAGATCCCTCTTTTTTTCCTAAGACCACTCCTATGGAATAATCTGATGCATTAGTGTGGATGTGGAAAGGAAGCTCCCAATTAGGTCCCTTCAGTATAGGAGCATGACTCAAAGCTGCCTTCAAGTTAGAAATGTCTTGTCACAAGCTTTAGTCCACTAAAATTCAGCATCCTTGGTGAGAAGGGTATACAATGGTGTTGCTACCTTGCTGAAATATTTGATGAAATGCCTATAATATCCTGCATGACCCAAGAAACTCCTAACATCCTTCTATTTTATAGGTGTAGGTAGATTTCTGATTAACTCAATTTTTGTAGGATCTAGTTGAATTCTCTTGTGGGAGATGTAGTGGCCAAGAACTACACCCTCTTGCATCATCATGAAACAATTTTCACTATTTAAGGACAAGTTTTTATCTTCACATCTTTGTACGAATCTCTTGATATTTTCCAATGCTTGATAAAAATCAACACCATAAGTGGTGAAGTCATCCATATAAATTTCCATGCAATTATGAGAAATGTCTGAGAATATGCCAATTACTTTCATCTAGAAAGTTGTTGGTGTATTGCACAAGCCAAATGGGAGTATCAAATAGGCATCGGTCCCCTATGGATAGGTAAATGTGGTCTTCTCTTGGTATTCTAGTACAATTTGGATCTGGTTGTAGCTATTGAATCCATCTAGAAATGAGAAGTATTGCTTTACTACAAGTGTATCCAAAACTTGATCAATGAAGGGTAAAGGAAAGTGATCCTTCTTGGTGGCAGCATTAAGTTACCTATAATATACAAAAAATCACCATTTCTCTTCTTTCTTGGGCACAATCACTAATGGAGACACCCATTAACTGGGTATGTGCAGGATCATCATGGAAAAAATAGGCCCTTAAGTCACAAAATTTTTAGAAAAATTAGAGTTAGGCAATTTGATGTAAAAATTTGAATAAGTTATCTATATTATTTCAAAAATATGTAAGAATAAAATCTATAGAAAATTGAATGTAGTTTCTAAACTACTAGGTTTTTTTTATTTTTTTTAAATCTATTTGGTGAAAATTTGAAATTTCAATAGTAGTACTTAAATTTTAGGGAAAAAATAAGAAGTAGGTGTCTGTCTAACCTAACCACAATAAAATGATAATATTTTTTTATAATATTTTAGATATAAGTAGAGGAATCATGTCCCGATGTGATGCATATTTTTTTGTAGTTTCTTTCTAAGTAAATAATTAATTATGAATTTTTTATTACAACTTAAAAAAAAAAAAAATCGTATGTCTGACCACCTTAACTTGGTCAAAACTTCATGAAATTCAATTTTTATTTTTAATCCTATAATATGCAAATCATAGAATGTGACATGTGTTTTAGATTCAAACAATGTGATACCATTTGAAATCTATAGATGTTTTTCAATCAGCCAATCAATCATGACTTTAGTCGTAATTTGAATAGAAAATGAATAATAATTACTTATTAAATTCAAAGTAAAGCATAATTTATATTGATAGAAAGTTGAGAATCTCCTTTAAAAACACTTTTTGTTTCATTAATTTTGGGTAAAAAAAAGGTTGTCATCCACATACCCATCATATTGCAACTTTTTGGCCCATCATGATCCTGCACATACCCAACTATCTAAAATGGGGTAGATAAATCTCGCATCTAGTAATTTCTAAAAATCTCCTTTCACAATCTCTCTTAGTGGAGAATTAATTCTTCTTTGTGGTTGTCTTATTGGAGTGCAATCATCTCTGATATAAATTCTGTGTACAAATTTTAGGATCTAGTCCCTTTATATCATGATAATCCCATGCAAATGCATGTTGATTGGCCCTTAATAGGTTTTGCTAATAACAATTGTTGTTTTTCATTCAATTTACTATTAACATTCATATATCTCCCCTTTGACACCTATACTTGTGTAGTTAACTCTATCATGGATTCTTCAATAATACATGTTAAATTTAGTTCATATAGTAGGGTATGTGCAGGATCATCATGGAAAAAATAGGCCCTTAAGTGGCAAAAAAATCAAAAAAATTAAAGTTAGGAAATTTGATGTAAAATTTTGAATAAGTTATCTATATTATTTCAAAAGTATGTAAGAATAGAATTTGTAAAAAATTTAATGTAGTTTATAAATTACTAGGTTTGTAAACAAAAATAAAAATCTACTTGGTGAAAATTTGAAATTTCAATGGAGTAGTACTTAAATTTCGGGGAAAAAATAAGAAGTAGGTGTCTGTCTAACCAGCCTAACCACAATAAAATGATAATATTTTTTTATAAGATTATAGATATAAGTAGATGACTCATGTCCCAATGTAATGCATATTTTTTTGTAATTTTTTTCCAAGTAAATAATTAATTATGATTTTTTTATTACAACTTTTAAAAAATATATAAAACTCTTTTGTCTAACCACCCTAACTTGGTCAAAACTTCATCAAATTCATTTTTTTTTTAATTGTATAGTATACGAAGCATAGAATGTGACACATGTTTTGGATTCAAAAAATGTGACACCATTTGAAAGCTATAGACATTTTCCAATCAGCCTCTCAATTAGGACTTTAGTCGTAATTTGAATAAAAAATGAATAATACTTACTTATTAAATTCAAAGTAAAGCATAATTTATATTGGTGGAAAGTTGTGAATCTCCTTTAAAAACCCTTTTTGTTTCATCAATTTTGGGTACAAAAAAAGTTGTCAGCCACATACCCATCATATTGCCACTTTTTGGCCCATCATGATCCTACACATACCTAGTAGCAATGTATGGAACATACCTGTTGTTGCAAGTCTATGTATAGGAATAGTGGATGCAGGAAGAGCAGGAAAAAGTGTCTTCACTGAAGTAGAAGATGATGCTTCCTCCACTTCATAATGGTTCTAAATGATGTTAGCCAAAACTTCATCCTCATCTTGGAGCTTCATGAAAGAGCTTCTATCTAGCATCATAAGTTGTGCCATAGAATTAACTTCCTTAGCCTCTTCACCAACTTGTGGCCATACAAGATTATCTTCATCATGAGATGGCTAAGCAGGTGGATAAAGAACAAAATTTTTACTGCTCCTCCCATTTGAAATGGTCATGTCACCTGACCGAAATCCAATGTATGCATCTACAATTGCTAACCAAGGCCTTCCAAGAATGATGGGATACCCACCTAGTGTAGCCTTAGCAAAAAGAATCATAAATCTGTTGGGTATTCCTAGGAGTTCAGAACTACCACAAGATCCTCCACTACACCATCAGGCTTAATAGTAGAGCTATCAACAAGCTGGAGGATAGTAGAAGCAGATCTCATACTTGCAATATTTAGTTGTTGCAGGATGTCTTTGGTCATTACATTGATTGTTGCCACTAAATCAATTAGAGCATTCTTCACTTGGATCCCATTTATAACAACTACTACCATAGGACTTCCTAGGTAATTATATTTTGGAATAGTCACTTTTCCCAACATGATGTTATCTAGCTGGCCCACCACATGAACTATAGTTGGTTCTTTCTTTTTCCTACTTGGCTTCTTGAGATAGGATTCTTTGATTGCTTTTACATAGATTAGAACACCCTTTATGGCCTAAAATAGGGGTATATGATCACATATTCTTCAGCTGATCCAAGATATCAAAGGTGGTATCCTCCTTTTCTTCTTTCTTCTTGGTAACTTCCAATCTATAAGTAAATGGTGGTTCTAGCTTGATTTGCTTGGCTTGGACTAGTTCAAGATTTTAGGTGCATTTGGATAAATAGGATCATTTAGAGGCTCCTCCTTTTCCACAGGAAGCTCAATAATGATGGGCTTGGGAGGGGATGGTAGAGTGGTTCCTAAACATAGGTGGATATCACTTACACTCACAACATATGCATGGAATTTATTTGAATTAGCATAATATGCAAGCTACTATTGTGGTTTGTTATTTGGATTGGGTGTGGGCTAAGTTGGTAGCTTAGTAGGTTTAGGTGCATTTGAGCTTAGATTAGCAGGTGGAGACATTAGAATAATTTATTGGGTCTGAGAAGGTGGTTGCATGTAACTAGTTGTCTAAGTAGTCCATTGCTATCCTCTCCATTGATTTGTTTGCTACCAATTTCCTGGAGGTGGTTGCCAATGCCCTTGAAATTGCTACCAATTCCCCTAAGGTTTATGCCCCTCGGGTGGAGAGCTTTGATGACTAGGCCAAGCATTTGGAGGGTTACTATAAGGATGTGGTGGATATCCTCCATAACTAGGTGGATATGGGGGTTGCCATTGGTTACTAGATGAATAGGAGTTAAAATATGGTCCAACATAGGATAATGGATCTGGTGGCATACCTTGTCTTGGAGCCGAAGGTTTCCTTTGTACAACATAGTATACTTGGTCTTCTTTAATTTGAATTGTCTTGAACTCAGGTGAAACTTGCTTGCTTTAAATATTTTCTACCATCTTATAACTCCAGTCCTTCTTCTTTTGTTTGTAGTGGGGGCAATACTCTATCAACATTGCCTTTGCATCCTCTTGCTTCTTCTTGGCCTGAAGTGTATTTAGTTGAGTAGTTGGATTGTTGATAGTGTCCTCCTTGAAGTCTACCAGCAAATGAGTGATCTCCATTCTTGAAACTCTATTGGTAGTTGACTTACCCATGGAAGATTGATAACCTCTCCCTTTCTTTGAAGCTTCCCTAGAGTAATTCTAGCATATTTTCTTGATATCCTCCCAAGGAACTTGAGAGATAGCTCCTCCTGCCATGAGATCCAAGGCATCAATGTAGCTATTATTGATTTCTCTCAGGAAAAGAAACTTTTGTGAGTCCTCATTAAGTACATGGTGTGGGGACTTTTGCAGGCTAAATAGGAAACTTGCAATGTAATCTTCTAGGCTCACATCTTCCTTTTGTTGCATTATGAAAATGTCACCTCCTCTCATGTCACTACCCCTATAATATTCCTTGTATTTCTCAAGGAATTTTGTCTTCATGTCTTCCCATGTTTCCATAGTATCTCTTCCTAGGCTCATGAACCATATTAATGCATCCTTTCTCAAAGTGGTAGAAAATAGCTTAAGCCTATATGGGCATCAGTAGTATAATCATAACTCCTATAGTGTATGCCAAATTCAAATAAGAAGGTATCAGGATCTTTTTTGACATTGAGTCCATAAAACTTTGGGAGTGCTGAGGTAGGAATATTCTTGATGTTGTTAACTTCATTCTAATTGGCAATGGGGAAAGGAAAATATGGTTGGTTCGGTCTATTCCTATTTCATTACCCATTCCTTCTTGATGTTGTTCCAAAGAAAAAGGGTTCTATAGCTTATTTTGATCTTTAGAGGAGACTTCAGAATTAGTCAGATCAGGATATGCATAAGCAAAGGGCCATAGATCTTTTTCCTCTTCTGGTAGGTTCTGATATTCAACTAGCTAGAGTGGATTAGGATTGTTAAGAAGGAATCTCCCATAAGAATCCCGTCTTCTTCCTCTATGCATATGGTGTCACTATTAGTCAACTCACACAAAAAATTGGTAAAGAATAGGGGGTTCATTACTTCCTACATGAGGACATACTAAGAACAACTCCCAGAAACACTAAAGCAAGGAAAACTATGAATGACTCCAAAAGACTCCCTAGCTTGACACCATCCCTGACAACAACGCCAAAAATGTTGGTCTTCTACAATGATTTTAATAACTAAGCCTTTACAACCATGACTTAGAGATTGGACATCTAACCTAAATAGATATCTCAATCATCATGAAGGTGCATTTAAAATTTTGACCTAGGGATGTGAACTTGAAATGGTTCAACACAGTATGTGCACTAGGAACTCAAAGTAGCCATTACATTCTACCGCTAAGAAACACAATACTGAAAGTAAATTACTTGAAAGAGAAAGAGACAAATGTTGAATATCAATCAATGACTATGCTAAGATGAAATGCATAACAAGAATAAAAATTTGAACAATGAACAAGACACTACTTTGTTTTCTTTGACTATAGAAATAGTCACATAATGGAATTCTAGTGGCTCCAGGAACAGTCAATGCCAGATTTCTAACTAAGTACTAAAAAACAAGTAATACTAAACTAATGCTAAAATAATAAGATAGATTACTCACCAAGTGGGCCCCCTTGGAAAAGTATCCTCTAAAATAATAAGAACTCAAGTTCTTGAACTCAAAACATTATTTTATTCACTGTAAATCATGCATACAAGAGAGTAATGTATTTGTGTCACTAAAACTAGAGAATAAGGGTACAATATCAAATTGTGCAACTCCTGAAGAAGGATCATCAAATCATTATTTATCATATAGCTAAACAAGGAAGTCAACTCCACAACCGAGAGGATACCATTTAAGGAAAACATGGGAAAGTGGAGCGATGGCAGTTATGCATGCATAGAATCTAGTCAGACATGCAAGTGTAGATGCAGATTGAACACAATAGTAATTCCCATGCATGGTCAATCATTAAGGTCCACTACAAGGTGGTTAAGTTTAGTGGAATGAAGAATCTTTTATCCTTGGCTTCCTTTGACTTGGAGTGATTCCTCATCTAGATGTTATGGCGCATGCCCAGCTGCTGGTGACTTCCTCAACTTGGTGTATTAAATTTGCATGGAAAGGTTAGTATGAATAATAACTAGACATTTATAACCACTCCAGGAATCATTCATTAATCACATGCAAAATCAATATAGTTAACCCACATAATACGCCAAATTTCATTAAGGCTTGTAGAGAGAGGTTAATGTCAAATGTCAATGGTTTGAGGGAAACATTATGCAAATACCAACATTTAATCATCAAATTTCATGACATCAGCCTACAAATAGACTATAGATTCTACCCATAACTAGACCAAAAACTAGGCTCATCATTTTGTGAGGCATTTTATGCATCCACACTAGGTCTTGGACCTACACAAACTAAACAAAATACAATTAATGATATCTTGTGAAGGTGTTGTGAAGTTTTGTAAGACATTTATACATTCTTCTATACTCTATGTATTACAATTCACCTAAAAATCACCTTTTTATTCATCAACAAGTCCTATTTTGAAGTGTTGTAAAGTCTTGTAACAAGCTTTCATGCTTTTCTAGGAACATCTTCACTAGTTATCCCTTTTTCATGCTTTATTTGACCCTTTTCTGCCCTCATATTACTTAATTAAGTACATTTTTTAATATAAACCCAAAAAATAACATTAAATACAACAAATTTCCTGACACCCATTTTTAGGTCCTAAGTGGAACCCATTCACCATGGGTGGTGAATGAGTCCCCCTTGGCTCGAAATTCAAAATATTTTAAATTTTCCTTTTGGGTTTTTATTCATAATTACTTGATGTCAGCCTATGATGAGGTATTAACGGGTTACCAAGGCACAAGTGTGTATAAATAAGTTTTTTTCTCCTCATTTTGATATCTTCTACATTCACCTAATTCATTCTTTATTCTTCATTTACCAATCTTCCATCTCAAGCCAAGTAACTTAATGTTTTATCATCTCAAGGCATTAAGAGATCAATTTTTAGACTTTCAAGGGTAGAATATACATGTTATGTTACAAAATTTTGAGATCAATCATCATGAAAAGGTAATCTATTCCATTGTTGCATGTTTCAATCCTTTCTTTCATCATTTTGTTTTAATTACCTAAACAGGGTTTGACCAAGGCAAACCACCATGCCTTAATGATCAACATTTCTTCTTCTCTTTTTGTGTGTTTGTAGATTTAGGTCCTTTGGAAGTTTGGAAATCATTCAAGATCAAGTTGTAAAGTCATTCAAGTCATCCCTTCATCATTTGAGTCAAAGAATCAACAAAAAGTCACTTTCAGACCTGAATCTAATAGTTTCAAAAGCGAACACCTGTAGGAAGAAGTGTAGATCTAGCTCCACCGAATCTAATCCTAAATTTGGATATTCCTATAGGTGGATTAATTTTCCACCCATGGTGAATGAGTCCCATCTATAGGCTTGAAAAGTCAATTTTTAAGAATTTAGATCCCGACAGTAAAAAACCCGTTTCCTAGATTTTTCATGAGAAGCAGGATAGATTCACCATGCTTGGTGAGTCATTCCTAGTGGCCATTAATAGTGACTTCTAGAACATTTGAGAACCTTCCAAAAATGGTAATCTACCTCTAGGTGCACTCTATTCAGTTTCAACAATTTTTGTTTTCACTCATTTAAGTTTCTAGTTCATATTTACAATCAACAATGTGTTTTCTAGCATCTTGCATTAGATTAGTTTATATTCATTTATTTGCATTTGTAAGCATTCAAGCACATCTACACATACTTCACATTAATGTCCCATCCATCCTTACATTAATCTTGATTGAAGCATTATGCATTTTTGGACCCATCTTTCTCCTTTTAGGGAAAAAACCCTAGGTGTGCTAGAAAGAAAGTAGGTCCCAAAAATATTTTTTTCATTTTGGTGAACCTAACATTTTACTCCCCTCTTTTATTATTTTAGAGTCCATTAATCCCTCTAGAATTTCTTGCATTGGATCTTGCATTAGTTAACTTGCATTCTAGGATTTCATTTTTGCATATGTAAAAGTGCATAATAGGATTCATTTTTTCATCTTTAATCATTGAAAACTTCTAAAATTCTACATTTTTCACTTAGGTTTTCATCTTAGCACTCAAAAGGCATAAAAATAAGCCACAAATTTCTGATTTAAAAAAAAAAAAACCATATTGGGACTCATTCACCACCTTGGGAGGATTAGTCCCTTCTGACCCCTAAAACAACATTTTATAAAACTCAGAAATTTGTTTTTATACTTCTATTTGGTGTCTTAACCTGTATATATAAGTCAGTTTCCTTTCTATAGCATTCATTTTGTTAAATTTCACTTCAAATATCTCCTTTCATGCATTATTTTATTTCACTTTCTCCAATCATATAATATCATTTTCAAATTGTTGCATTAAAAAACACTTAACCTAGTAAAAATTACATTCTACTTTCTTTCCTTTCAGTATGTTTTATTTCAAAAGATATGCTCTTGATTTGATTAAACATGGATTTTATAAGCATAATATTTCCTTCTATGAGTTTTCTTTTGATTACCATAATAGGGACTTTAAGAAACAATCCATTAATTCAATCCTTAATCTTACATTACCCATTGGTGAGAATGGTAATGTTGACAATCATAACACACACTTGTTTTTCCTCTAATACCTCTCCTCTTGGTGATGAACGTATTTTTCTGCAAGAAGCCACAAGCCTTGAAGGTCTTTATTTTCCATCCCCTTATTCCCCTTTGGTTGAACTTACACAATAAGAGCATGAGATCGTAGACACATTCCTAAATCTCACCTTGCCAAGTCTCCATGGTCATGATAATCAAACTTGTTCATCTCCTAATATCCTTCCTTGATGCAAAGAGGATAGGTTGGCATTAGAAGATAACCATATTAAGCATCATCACACCCTTAATCTTCCCTTCCCCAATGTCCCTATCCTATGGGAAGATTTATTTGAAAACCACAATTGTTCTTCTCTTGATACCTCCTCCACTTGTGATGAAGCTACTTTACACACCTCAAATTTTCATGACCATATTACAAGCTATCCTTGTAGGGTAGATAATATGGAACAAGATAATGAGACCTTCATGGTAATCAACACTCCCCTAACACCCTCTCCTCATAATTCCATCCTTGATCACTCCCCTATTGGCAATGAAGTTTCCATGGAAGAACCAAGCCTTCCTTGTCAAGCACATGTGTCTTGTAGTTCCCCTAACAACTCTCCTCCTAGGGAGAATATCATGGCATTAGACTATGGAAAACAAGTGGTTCTTGATTTCCCTTACTTTGAGATACATCAAAACAAGACTATTGAGGATATGGATGCACAGGTGTCCCTTAAATTCTCTTTGCTCAATGGACCTCATACTTATCCCGTAGGACATCCTAACAATCCTCTCATTCTTTACCCACCTTCATTCAACCTCAATAATTTCACATGGTCCTTTCAAACTAGTGGTCTTCTAAAAAATCCTTCCCAAAACATTCAAATTGTCATCTCGCAAAATGATCATTATTTGAATTCATTAGACTTTGTATCCTCCAATAATGAAGAAGACAAAATCTTGCAATCTATAGTCTTGTGTAGGTATGACATCTAAGCAAGATGTATCTTTAACTCCAATCACACAACCATTTTCTCCTCTTGATCAAGAAGGTATCTTGTCAAGACTTCTCCATGATAATTTGATCACCCTCCCTCATATAACTTGTAGGAAATGTTACAATAAGACTTCCTTTTGTGAATATCATAGAGTTCATGATCATTCTAATAATGCATGTTATGCCTTGAGTCATAAAATACAACATTTTCAGGAGTTTGGTATGCTTCCCTATATGGGGGAATCTAATTCCTCTAATTGCTATTGATTTTCACTCTTGCATGCATCTCATCAAACCTTCTGACTCACCTTTGTCCTGCACTTGGTGGGGTAAGGGGTTTAGCAAACCTTATCCTCGTATGTCACTTGTTGTTGTCTCTTTTCACTAGTTGTTGAACTTTCATGAATACATAAGAGCAAGCTTGGGATGTGTGTGACATGTCTTAAGATTGACTCACATGTGACATACTATCTTCCTTCATGACGTAGCTTATCTGAAACATATCACTTGGTATAGGGCTTTCCGAGTGAGCTCTCATGTCTTCCTTTCTCTTCTTCTACTTTAAAGAAATTTCTCATAGTACTGGTGTTAGCAATTCTTTTAAAGTGGGGGGCATACATCGCTACTCACATTTCATTGTATGATTTTATTTTTCTTGCGACTCCCTCTCTTGGAAACATTAGGTACAATGTTTCCTAGGATGAGATTGTTTGCACTTATCCTCTCTTGGATACATTGGGAATAATTCTCCCTACGATGAGACATTGTACAAATTAAGAAAAATCCCTTTGAACATCTTTTACATTATGACATTTTTACATTTTGCATTTTTTCCACCTTGCATAACATAGCTTCCATGACTGTGGTACTTTTTCTTTTTTTTTCATAGCATTTGTTTCCTTGTGGTGCCTTTTTAAAGTTATTAATGGGTATAACTTTAATATGGTTGAGTGGGAAGTCCACCTAGGGGCATGACTTTTCCCCATAGCCACCTTTGTGTTTGTGAGTGCATACCAACTAGTGTATGTATCTTACCATTTTGAGCTTTCTCACCCCACAAACAACTAGTTCTATGGCTGAAAAGTGAGTACATCTTTTCCACCCCATTTTTCCTTTCATTCTTTCCATTGCATGATTTTGTATCTTGGGGGCTTGACCTACATGTGGATCTCTCTTGAATGTCTACTTTAGTGTGAGTTTGAAGCAAGTTCATCCTCTCACTAAAGTAGGGGCTAAATGTGCCTTTGAAGAAAGGACCCTTTGCTTGAAATGGGATTAATTGAATGATAAATTGGACTTAATGAGGACTTGATTCAGGTTTTGTGAGGCATTTTATGCATCCAAACTAGGTATTGGACCTTTTCAAACTAAATAAATGTGTTTAATGATGTCTTGTGAAGTTGTTGCGAAGTGTTGTACGACATTTCTACATTCTTCTAGATTCTATTTATTATAATTCACCTAAAAATCACTTTTTTATTCATCAAAAAGTCCTATTTTGAAGTGTTGTAAAGTCTTGTAACCAGCTTTCATGCTTTTCTAGGCACATCTTCACTATTTATCCCATTTTCATGCTTTATCTGACCCCTTTATGCTCTCATATGACTTAATTAAGTACATTTTTGAATGTAAACCCAACAAAAAACATTAAATACAACATATTTCCTGACACCCATTTTCCATGGGTGGCGAATGAGCCCCCCTTGGCTCAAAATTCAAAATATTTTAAATTTTCCCCTCATTTTTTTATTCAAAATTACCTGATGTTTGCTTATGATGAGGTATTAATGGGTTACTAAGGCACAAGTTTGTATAAATAAGTGCTTTTCTCCTCATTTTTACATCTTCTTCATTCACCTAATTCATTCTTCATTCTTCATTCACCAATCTTCCATCTCAAGCCAAGCAACTTAAGGTTTTATCATCTCAAGGCATTAAGAGATCAATTTTTAGACTTTCAAGGGTAGATTATACATGTTATGTTGGAAAATTTTGAGATGAATCATCATGGAAAGGTAATCTATTCCATTGTTGCATGTTTCAATCCTTTCTTTCATCATTTTGGTTTAATTACCTAAATGGGGTTTGACCAAGGCAAACCCCCATGCCTTAACAATCAACATTTCTTCTTCTCTTCTTGCATATTTGTAGATTTAGGTCCTTTGGAAGTTTTTAAATCATTGAAGATCAAGTTGTAAAGTCATTCAAGTCATCCCTTCATCATTCAAGTCAAAGAATCAACAAAAAGTCACTTTCAAACCTAAATACGATAGTTTCAGAAGAAAACACCTATAGGAAGTAGAACTGCAGATCTAGCTCCATAGAATGTACTCCTGAATTTGTAGATTCGTATAGGTGGACTAATTCACCATACATGGTGAATGAGTCCCATCTATAGGCCTGAAAATTGGTTTTTTCAGAATTTAGCTGCCAATAGTCAGAAACCTATTTCTCAGAGTTTTTATCAAAAGTAGGACCAATTCACCTTGCATGGCGAATCAGTCCCAATGGCCACTAACAGTGACTTATGGAACATTCTAGAACCTTCTATCAATAGGATTATACCTCAAGGTGCACTCTGTTCAGTTTCATCAATTTCTTTTTTCACTCATTTAAGTTTCTAGTTCATATTTACAATCAACACTGTGTTTTCCAACATCTTGCATTAGATTAGTTTGTATTCAATTATTTTCATTTTTAAGTATTCAAACACATCTAAAAACACATCATATCAATATCCCATCCATCCTTACATTAATCTTGATTGAAAAATTGTGCTTTTTTGGACCTATCTTTCTCCTTTTAGGTGAAAAACCCTAGAAGTGCTAGGAAGAAAGTAGGTCTCAAAAATCTATGTTTCAACAAGAAAGACAATAAAGAAAAGTCATGAAATTTCATCGCTCCTTTAAATCCTATTGCCATGACATCCTCGAGGAAGTAGAAACATCACTATCTAGAAAAGAAAAGACAATCCAATCATCATCATACATCGCTACTCTAAATCTTGTTGTCAAGACATCCTCAAGAAACTAGTAACATGAGGAAAGATCAAAGGACAAAATGCCAAGATAATGTTTTCCAAGTTTGTCTGAATTTCAAGTGTTTTAGATGTCAAGGTGCTAGGTTCGATGGTGTTGATATGTTAGGTCTGATGATTTCAAGATGACGAATGCCGAAGTTGCCAAATTTAGCAAGGACACATCCTGAATGATCTTAATGTCGAGAGGATTGATCCTCAAATTCCAAGAAAATCCCTCAGAAATGCCAAATGATAATGATGATGCCTAGGAAGGACACATCCTAAAGCATAATTAAATTACAAGGGCAATTCGTCAAAAGGACACATTTGAAGAATAACCAAGAGTTGATAGTTTGACTAGTTTTTTGTGAGTTTGACTGAAGTTGACTAAGTTTGACTTGTTTTGATAGAATTGACTTGTGTTGATAGAATTGACTACATGCCAATGTTAACATGTTGATGTAATTGATGTTTTGATTAAATTATTGTCATAGCTTCTTGTAGGAGTTTGTCTATTTTTCTTTGGAGTTGTCTTTGGAAGAATTGTTTCGACTTGAAGACAATTAACGTGTGTGCCAGTGTAGTGTCATGAACACTAATGAACTAACCTAGTGTAGCCTCTGGGGCTCATCAATTGATGGAATTACCTATGTCATACAATCAGAGACCTCGTAGTTTGATATGACCAATGAATTTGTCCTGATGACCAAAGATTAAGTCATGATCTTATTTTGACAACCTAAAAGGACTAACCTAATATCTCAGGGGCCCAAAGATGAGCCTTCCTTGCATAGAAAATGTGTAGAGACAACATAGTTCGACAATGACATGGACTAACTAATATGAATAACTTAACAAGATACAACTCTATTTTTTTTTTATATTTTGATTTTTTTGTATTTCTTCAAGACATTTTTTGATTTTTTAGGTCCTTATTTTTAAAATAATTTTTTTGATTTTTAGGTATTTTTATAGGACATTTTATGATTGGCAGGACCATGTGTGATACCTACTATATTTAGATGATAAGGGATTTCCCCCAATCAGGTTTAGGACTAGTCAAGTTTGAAGGATATGCAAAAGGATGTTCTTGGTGTCATAGATGGACGGTATGCAAGACTTGATGTCAACTATTGTCATCCATGGAAAGAAATGGCAGGGTTTTGTGATGTGTGTCATGATGGTGTTAGAAAAGTGGGTATTTGTTATGGACTAAGGTAGATGGTGAAGTAAAAGACTAACTACACATGGCACTTGTTTGCTAGGTTTTCATCATGGTACTTATCCAAAGCACTTGTTTACTAGGTTTTCACTATTGGATGAATTATTTCTCTTCACTATTTTTGTCATTTTTTCATTTTCTTGGTGCAATCGAGATGCCTATTTGCTCGAATTTGATCAGGGTAATAATTTTTTATCTTTTTCATTTCTTTTATATTTTTGATGGTTTTCTGCCTAGTTCTTTGATGCTATGCATATAAATTTTGGAGGTGTAGACTGTTGATGGGCTCTATCAATCATTCACCATCTAGAGTAGCTAGCTGGTATGCTCCAAAACTGAATGAGGCTGTGATGATATAAGGACCTAGCCAACTAGGCTTAAACTTGTAGAGTTTCTCCCTATCAGAATAATTTTTAATATTTTTCATTAGGACCAAGTCGCCAATGTTAAACTTTCTGACCATGACTCCCTTGCTATAGTTGTGGCAATGATTGTGCTGATATGCCTATAGATGATTCAAGTCATTATGCCTCTGTTCATCTAACATTTCCAACTCATGTAGTCATGATTGTCTATATTCTTCGTCATCAATTAGGCCCTTCATGGAGGCTTGCAAAGATGGAATTTCAACCTTGATGTGTAGGATGGCTTCAAGTCCAAAGAACAAGATGTTCAAATGGAGTGGTTGTTGTAGGTGTGCAGATGCTAGTGTCGTAAGCCCACAAAGCAAGGTTTATTTGTATGTTCCAGTCACAACAAATGTCATTGACTATCTTCCTAATAATTTTGATGATTTTCTTATTGGATTCCTCAACTTGACCATTTCCTTAGGGGTAGTATGGCATCGATAAATGATGTTCGATGTGAAAGCATTCACACAACTCACAAACGTCTTGAATTTTTTAAGGGACAACTTTTGTCTATGTGGATGGACTATGGAACACCATAGTGGCAGATGATGTAGTTAAGGATAGATTTGGAAATTTGCTTGCCGGTTATGTATGCGAGTGGGATGGCTTCGATCCACTTAGTGAAGTACTTAGTGGCAATGATAATGAATTTGTGGCCACTGGAAGAGGTAGGATGGATTTTTCTCATGAGGTTGAGTCCCCATTGTGTGAAGGGCCATGGAGAAGTAATCAACTGAAGCTCCTATGCTGGTGCATGAATCAAATCACTATGTATCTAAGGGTAGGTGCACAAAGTTGAGTCCATGAAACGTGGAAGTTTTTTTCCTTAGGCAAAAAATTGAAATCGGCATCAAACAAATAGGATCCTGATTTAATAAAAAGGATCCTGATTTTTAAAAATCGGGATCCCGTTATGGTTCAAGATCCCGAGCTTGAGATCAAACGGGATCCCGCTTTTTAAAAATTGAGATCCCATTTCCCGTCGGACTCCAAAGAAATGGACACGGAACGGGATCCTGATTTATAAGAAATGGGATCCTGATTTATAAAATACAGGATCCTGATTTATCAATAACAGGATCCCAAGTTGTATAAATCGGGATCCTGTTTTATACTGTTATTTTTTTTTTAAAAGAACAGTTTTCACTGCTCTGCGAACGGGACCCCGAGTGATTGTTGGCGACAACGACCCCATGACCAGCTACAGGTACCCCACCTAAACCCATTTCTTTGCATTTTTTTAGTTTGAATTATAAATCGGGATCCTGTTTTATACTGTTATTTTTTTTTTAAAAGAACAGTTTTCACTGCTCTGCGAACGGGACCCCGAGTGATTGTTGGCGACAACGACCCCATGACCAGCTACAGGTACCCCACCTAAACCCATTTCTTTGCATTTTTTTAGTTTGAATTGAAATTTTAAAAGAAATGCGTTAATTTAGCATGTATTTTTTTTAATTTATGTCATGTTTTAATCATTTTTTTAATTGTTATAGTAGAATTCAATAATTGTGAAAATAGATGAAAACTTGCAATGAAACTTAAATGTTTTTTAATAAAAATGAAAAAAAAAAACCTTGAATTGTGTTTTAGAAACAAAATTTAACTTTTAAATCTTAAATTGTT